>CM045997.1:91920793-93170793 GCA_025175895.1 Wurfbainia villosa | reverse complement strand
TTCGATACTTACATGATTACACATGATAAGATATCCATTAATTGTGATCTAATCACAATTTCTTTCATGTCATGCATTATATTATGGACTTCAGTACATGAGTTTAAGATCCAATCAAATATATAAATAATGTATACTCAAATAGTGAATTTTATTAATAACTTCTAAGGCGATTGCCTTATGACACCTCTCACTTACATCAAATTCCCACTTGGCCTACAGCCAATCGCCTTAGTATCTAATACTATAGGCCTCTATATGCCTCTCGAACTTTTCTTGGGGAAGAGATTTTATCAAGTGATTTGCTAGATTCCTATCGGTGGGAACTCTCTATTTGTATGTCTCTTCTACCTATAATCTCTTTGATCAGATGGTAATGATGTAGTACATGTTTGGATCGCTGATGAGACCGTGGTTCCTTTGCCTGTGCAATGGTACCATTGTTGTTGCAGTAAACCGGTAATGCTTCAACAATGCTCAAAATAACTCCAAGTTCAGTAATGAACTTCTTGATCTATACCGCCTCCTTTGCTGCTTCAAAAACTGCAATGTACCCTACCTCCGTAGTAGAATCAGCAACGGTGTCTTTCTTGGAGATTTTCTAACTCACTGCACCCCCATTCAAGATGAATATGTATCCTGACTGAGATTTAGAATCATCCTTATTTGTTTGGAAGACGACATCAGTATACCCGCTTACTACCATATCACCTCCTCCATATACTAAGAACAAATCCTTAGTTCTTCTCGAGTACTTAAGGATTGTCTTGACGACCATCCAATGGTCTATACCAGGATCAGACTGATATCTACTCGTAATGCTCAAAGCGTACGATACATTGGGCCTCGTATATAACATAGTATACATGATCGATCTTTTAGCTGATGCATATGGGATCTGACTCATGCGAATCCTCCCGTCTTCAGTGCGCGGGCACATAGACTTCGAAAGGTGAATCTCATGCCTCATGGGAATAAAATCTTTCTTGGATTCTTCTATGCTAAACTGTTTTAGCACTTGTCTATATATTTAGACTATGAAAGACCAAGCAACCGATTCGATCTATCTCTATAGATCTTAATCCCCAAAATATAGGTTGCTTCTCCTATGTCTTTCATGGAGAACATTTTGGACAACTAGACCTTGATTGTTTGCAAAATAGGAATATCATTTTCTATGATTAATATGTCATCGACATACAATATTAGAAACACAATCGCACTCCCACTAACCTTCTTATACACACAGGGCTCCTCAGGATTTTGTGAGAAATCAAACTATTTGATTGGTTTATCAAAACGGATATTTCAACTCCTAGATGCTTGTTTCAATCCATAAATGGATAATTGAAGCTTGCATATTTTGTTCTTGTCAATGGATGTAAAACCCTCAGGTTGTATTATATATGCATCCTCGCATGTGTTTTCGTTAAGAAAGTTGTTTTCACATCCATATGTTATATCTCATAATCAAAACGAGCCGTTATGGATAGGAGTATCCGAATGGATTTAAGCATAGCTACTGGTGAAAAGGTTTCGTCATAGTCAACGCCTTGTCTTTGGCGATAGCCTTTTGCCACTAATCTAGCTTTATAGATAATAACATTACCATTCATGTTGATTTTCTTCTTGAAAATTCACTTGCACCCTATAGGCGTTATGCCTTTAGGTGAGCCTGCCAAGTTCCAAACCTGGTTTTCATACATGGAATCCATTTTTGATTTCATGGCTATTATCCACCTATCCCTATTTGAACTATTCAGTACCTCTTCGTAACTAGTGGGTTCCTCATCCTTTATGAGCAACATATCATTAGATTCACCTATGAGAAATTCATATCTCTCAGGAATCCTATGTGTCCTATTGTATCTATGAGGAAGTGGTGTATTATTAGGTTTAGCTATTACCTCATCCGAATAAGTAATCAGTTGTCGTTCTTGACTAGACATCTCTTCTATATCTATCAGAGTCTCTTGAACTATGCTTAGTTCAATCTTGCTCCCACTGTTTTCTTGTAAGAGAAACTCCTTCTCTAGGAATACATCATGCCTTGAAACAAACACTTTTTGTTCCAAGGGATGAGAGAATTGGTAACCCTTCGTTTCCTTAGGGTAACAAATAAATAGAAACTTATCAAACTTAGCCTCCAGCTTATCTGATACTATCCTCTTCACAAAAGCAGGACAACTCCATATTTTCAAATAAGATAAATGAGATTTTCTACTATTCCACATCTCATATGGAGTAGTAGAAATTGCCTTAGTCGGGACTCTATTTAACAAGTAAGCAAATGGTCTCGAGTGCGTAACTCTAAAAGGTTTTTGGAAGACTTGCATGATACATCATTGACCTAACCATGTCCAACAAGGTTCGGTTTCGCCTTTCAGCCACACCATTATGTTGTGGCATGTAAGGTGGAGTCCTTTGGGACAAGATACCATTTTTCCTTAGATAATCTTGAAACTCTTGGCTTAAGTATTCACCACCTTGATCCGATGGAAGTACTTTAATACTTTTCCCAAGTTGTTTTTCTACTTCTTTTATGAAATCTTTAAACCTTTCAAAGACTTCAGATTTGTATCTTAATAGATACAAATACCCATATCATGAATAATCATCGATAAAGGTAACGAAGTAGCTATAAACTCCTATGGCATGAGTTGATATTGGTCCATATACATCAGTGTCCATATACATCAGTATGTATAAGGCCCAATACCTCAACTGCTTGTTCACCTTTTCCATTAAAATGTAATTTAGTCATCTTTCCTTTTAAGCATGAAACACATGTATCTAATGAATCTGATTCATAAGATTCTAAAATGCCAAGCTTATGCAGTTTGGACATGCATTCATTGCTTATATGGCCAAGATGACAATGTCATAATTGCAAGGTTAACTGATTATCTAACTTAGCATGTTTGCTATTTGATTCGATATTGAATATCTCGTTGGATGTATCTAACGTGTAGATTCAATTATTTAACATTCCAATAGCATAAAGAACACCATTTAACGTAATGTAACAATAATTATTACTAAACGTCAAATGATAACCTTTCTTATTCAAACATGAAATAGAAACAATGTTCTTTATTAATGCAGGAATATAAAAACAATCATCCAACTATAAAACTAGTCCTATAGGAAGTCACAACATATAAGTACCCTTGGCTACAACAATAACTTTTGATCTATTGCCAACCCTTAGATATGCTTCTCCCTTAACCAGTCTTCTTTTGTTCCTAAGCCCCTGTATGTCATTATATATATGTGAGCCACACCCGGTATCCAATACCCAAGTGCTAGAAGAAACAGTATGACATTCGATAACAAATATACCTGAAGTAGATTGGGCATCAGATGCCTTTTTCTGCTTTAGTGACTCCATATACTACTTGCAGTTTCTCTTCCAATGCCCATCCTTGCCACAATGATGGTAGGTGCCCTTGGGAGTTAATTCTTTCTTCTTTGCCTTTTTCTTCCCTTTAGCTTTGGTTTTTGACTTCCTCTTAGAACATTTCTTTGAAGAGTCAACCAGCATCACCGCCTTCTGTTCTTTATCAACAGATGACTCCACTGTTTTGATCATATTGATCAATTCAGGAATTGTGGACTCAATCTTATTCATCCGATAGTTCATCACAAATTGTGAATAGCTACCAGTCAGATTGTGAAGAATTAAGTCAATACTTAATTCATGATCCATGAAAAATCCTAATGATCCCAATCGCTCAATATATCTATTCATCATTAATGCAAACTACACTACAGATAAACCCTCTTGCATCTTCGAGTGAAAGAGGAGTTGGGTGACCTCGAACCTTTTAGATCACACCTCCTCATTAATCAACTCTCGAAGATGGAAGACAATTGCATTAGCATCCATATGCTCATGTTTCTTTTGCAACTCAGGAGACATCGACGCTAGCATAATGCAACTCGCCATCTCAGAGTCAGTAACATGTTTCTGGTAAGCCAACTTTTGGCCACTAGATACATTGTCTATAAGAGGTTGGGGAAGAACCTATTCAAGGACATAAGTTAGCTTTTCATCACCGAGAACAATTCTCAGGTTGCGAAGCCATTCTAAGAAGTTTGGCCTAGTCAATTTATTATTGTCAAAAATAGAACGTGAGTTAATGGAGGTGATGCACGCGAACGCGACCTCAAATCTTATGATGGGAATTTCTGAGGACTCGAAGTGCGTGCTCACGCTCAACGTCCGCAAGTCCATGGATGTCGTCAAGTAATAAATAGATTATTGATCCCACAGAAACTGAGATTCGAGTACTGATTGTTCAGTGCGTGTTGTTGTTCGAAGTTAAATTCTAAGGGTTGTAGTTGCAAGGTTGACGGTGGTCCTAACTCTAACGCGGTGTCACACGGAGGAAGTGAAGGTTGGTTCGAGGTTCAAAAAGAGATTCTAGGACTTCGGTTTCACTTGTGTGACATGGAACATGCTATCAATTAAATATTGACTGGTTCTCTAATTAATGTTTTGTGGAAGGGACATCATACCCTTTCCCGATGAGCTTTCGCTTCTACCGAGAACTACCTATACCTAACCAAGCCGACCCTTTCATTAAGATAGGATAGACGGTACGAGGATATCAAATTAATCCCTATGAAGAGTTGGAACTTGTCCCATTCCCTACTTCATACTCTTCTACCTACGATTACCAGAGATGAGGACAACCACTAGGTTTCTACTTAGTTCTCCTAGATCTTTGATACAAGGGTTGTCACCCCTTGTATCGGCTATGCACAATAGATAGAAAATCAAAACATAAATCTTCATCAAATCAAACCAACATAAACTACGAATAAAAACCCATAAACAGAATTATCATTTGACTAGCATGTTCTACGTTACACAAGCTACTCCATAATCCTAGAATCGAAGAGTTTACTCCATAGACGGAAAAGAAATGACACAAGGCATAATAGAATTAATCATTACAATGCAAAAGATGAATGGAAATTGAATTACAGTGCTCTTGGTCCTTCTCTTCGATGTCGGAGTGTAGGTTACGATCCTCTCGTCATCTCCTTCCTCCCCGTTGCGAGTTTCAGATGCTTTTTAGGTCACTGGTATATCGTCCCAGCCGTCGTGCCTCCCCCCTAGGGTTTGGGCGTGACTTTCCTTTTATAGACTTGAAGCCAGCGCTGCCCGAAGCCACGAAAGAACCCTAGTCGCATCAAAATAATCCAGCGCCATACGATCGTGTGGATCCACATGACCAGGCTGTGTGTGGCGCTGGGTGGCTAAATCTATGGTTTGGACATGGTCGTGTGGATTCACACGGCTAGGCCGTGTCCCCTTCCATTCCACCTACCAAATGTCTTCCTTTTTCTCCAAAAACGTATCATTTTCCCTGTAAAATATTGTTCTGCACACAAAAGTACAACGAGCATATCTCTGAACTAGAAAATAGGGAATGCATGTAAAACAAAGTGAAATATGCACGAAATAAGTATAAAATATAACGAGATGTGAGCAAAAATTGTTGGTGCAGTAGGCACCAAAGTCGAACCTAAGTTTTGATTATAGAAAATGATACAAAGTTAAGCTCATATCGTTATCTCACGAGCTAAATCGAGTGTATAGAAAAGTGCTAAAGATGGAGCTGAAGGCTAGCGACACCGGAGGAAGCCGCGGTGGTCGAGGCGACACTTGAGTGACTTGGAGGGAGCCAAGAAATCAGTGGAAGGTCGGAATCAAGAGCTACAAAGTAAGTATCAAGCTCGTGTGGGTGAGCGTAAGTGAGGTCGTATCCTCCTTATGGGGATGGTCTTAAGCGTAGATCTGACTAAAGACATCCTATTGATGGTCTGGGTCGAGATCCGATGGTCAACGACCGTTGAAATTATATTTTTGTTAAGCTAACTTGTGATTTCAGCTAGCATCAATCGACTGCCTGCAAGAACCACTTGACCGAAATCGATCATTCTTGGAGTGTTACGACTCATTGGCCGCCATCGGTCGATGATGACCATCGTCATTGATGGTCAAGGATCGATTCAGTCAAGCCTTATCACCTCATTTCAAGGAGCTTGGTGCCTAAATTTGATTGGCTGAATATCCCCTCGAGGAGGGACTCAAAGGCTATAAAAGGAGGGCTTCTCCTAGGGTTTTTTCATCAATTCCAAGTGCTCAAAAGTGCTCGTGTTACGCTACTCTTCTATGACGATCTTACGATGATGACGTGCTACCGCATCTCCGACGACAAGAGTTTAAGTTTCATTCTTCTATAAGTCGTTGGTATATTGTTATTTTGTTTCTTACTTATCGAGCTTTAATTGTAACAAGGAGAGGGGGAGTGTCCCTCTACCTTGGGCTTTCTTGTATCGATTGTTTTGTCACTTGCTCCTACCTCTAATGAGGAGGAGTATTTTTAGTGCTTTGCCCTCCGTACGCGGTCTAGTGTTGGATATTTAAGACCGCGAGAGGGGGTGAATAGCGGACGTGCTAAGCGTGATGGAAATCGTTCGTGTGATTGTCTACAATTTTCGTTAGCGCAGTGGAAACAAAGATAATAAAGCAATAACGAAAACACAAACACACAAACGCAAGGATATAACATGGTTCGGAACCGACCGATTCCTACTCCACGGATCGAGCTCTAAAGAGCTCTAGTGATGCACACACACTCACTAATCACAAGTACTCATTCTCGACACAAGTCGGAGGCGGAGAAACCTCTTACAATTGTTTACAACAATAAACAAATAGATACAAGCAAATACAATAATGAAATACAAATGCAAGTAAAGGAAAAACACTTTACAAGAGCTTTTGATTGTTTGATCTTTGATTGCCTTGAACTAGCTTTGAAGGACTGGAAAGCACCAACTTTCCCTTTCAATTTCGCCCAAGAAAATCGCTACATTTTCCTCCATCACGAGCTCCTTATAAAGCTTCAACCTATGTTGGAAAAAGTCGATCAGTCGACTGATCGGGACTATCAGTCGGCTGATGCCACTGTTGTCGTGAGACAACGGCTAGATCCACATTGGATAAGTCCAACGGATCCATCATCAGTCGACTGATCATGACCATCAGTCGACTGATGGAGCCCTCACTCGACCAGTCGAGTCTCGACTCTATTCTGTGGCCGATTTCTCGAGCACCAGTCGACTGATCACACGATCAGTCGACTGCTCGAGCCATAAGTCGACTGCCCACCTCTGGCAGTCGACTGCTAGGCCACTGATGTGATATTTTCCGCAAGTGCACGGTTGTCGTCAAGTAATAAAAATATCAATCCCACAGGGATTGAGACAATTACCGAATTATCGTGATACCAAGTTATCTAGTCAATCAATTTGTGGATTAAGCAAAGAAACTGAGCAGTCAAGAGCAACGAATGAGAAGAACGAGCTAAAAGTCAATAGTTGAGAAGAATCTCAGGATATGGGTTTCACCACGTCGACGATTTATAAGGTGATTTAATTCTTTCCTACCCCTATTAGAGTTGTTTTGATGGAACCTATCATAAGGTAAATCAACGACCCCTTTCGAGGTCTACGCCAACTGTACCTATCAAACTCAATTTACCTGTCACGGTATTCGAGCGTAGGGGATCATAATCAGCTAAGGGGACCTGTCACGAGACCCCCGCAAACCTCCCTAGTCTTACCACCGTTACTTGGTAAAAACTGGATTTGATAGATCCATTAAGGCCATAAGAGTTCCTTTAGAGTCTAAATTTTCTTTTCACGATAGGTTTGCACACGGGACCATAATCAGCTAAGGGGACCTATCACGAGACCCCATGACCCTCATAGATACACTACCGCTACTTGACAGGAGTTAATCCCTAGTTGGTTCTAGGTTTCGGGAACTTGGGTTCATGTTAGGTAATTCCCCTTAGCTCCTTAGGTTTATCAATAAGAATCCAAGAACCAGATCAAAACAAACAATAATTCAAGTACTATAGATTACATCATCCATCATAAATTGTCAAGGGCTACTCCCCCATCCTAAGATTACAGGACACTACTCCATAGTCGAACAAGAATTGCTAGAGAAAGAAATTACAATACTTAGTGCCATCTGTGTTCCTCTGTTGTCGACTCCTTCGTTCTCCTCGTTCTTCTGTCGTCCTCTTTCCTGCCCGCCGCCTTCCTGTAGGGTTAGAATATCTCCTCTTTTATAGCCTTGGCCTCCTCTTCAATTAAGGCAAAAGATTTTCCTTTAATTGAGACAAAGATCGCGGCTTCGTCGAGTTGCTCGCAGAAAAGGAAGTCTGGAATCAGGCCAACACGCCCGTGCCAAATGAGGGCACAGGCATGTCGCACATTTCTCACTGGCCGTGTCAGCACTTGAATGGGGCATGTCGGTTGCTAAACCAGGGCATGTTGAGCGCTGGAACTCCTAATACGGGCGTGTCAACTTTGAACAGGGCATGCCGATTCTTTGAACCAGCGTGTTGAGCACTGGAACTCGACACGGCATATCGCGATAACACTGAGTATGTTATTTTGACGCTTTCGCTTCTTATACTGTTAACACAAAAAACACCCAAAAGCAGTCTCTTCGTCAAAAATATGCTAAACTTAACTGAATCATGACAAAATACATGCCTAGGACATGAAATGAGATAAAATGCATGCATATGGAGTAGTGAAAATGTAGCATGATACACACACATCAAAATCCCCTAGTCCTAAACTTTTGCTTGTCCTCAAGCAAAGAAAACACAAAAGACAACTTAATTGTGGAAATGCTAGACACCATCCAGAGGTATACAATCTGATCTTAATCTTATCAAATCATTCCTAGTTGCGAGCTTGAAAGATCCTATATAGTGCGTGAAAAGTTGAACTAAAGTCGTTTGGACGCAATCTAGATTTGACATCCCTTCTATCGTACAACATTCTTATTTCCGGCATAGAGGCACTTACCTGCCTTAATGCATGGATCATCCTTACCTAGTAACAAAAGGTCTCAAAGGAGCACTTTCTAAGAAGAAAGAAGGGAAGGAATTTATAGAGAGCATTTCCCCAGTAACTAGTTAGTCTCAAAGGGGCACCTTTTAGGTGTTTCCCGAACTACTTGGTCTCAAAGGGTGCTTGAAAACAATTCCAGTTTTTTTTTCCAAACCAAAACTTCTAGGGAAAGTGTTTCTCCAGTAACCAAATTGCACAGGAAAGTCTCTAATGGAAAATCGAGTACTCGTCCGATATGGGGGATTTAAATCCTTTTTGGATACCTCAGACCTATAGACCGTGTTAGAAGTGAAATAGGGTTCTTATCAAAATAGGCAAAAAGGAATATCATGACCCGATCAATGTTCAGTTATATTCCGCTAGATGATATAAAAATGCAATGTTATGATATATGAAAAGATGCAAACAAAAATAGCACTAACCAAACTAAAAATCTAAGTAGAGACAACATAAGCAGTAAAGGATGTGCATCGAAACTCACAAAATAGCTCAAGGTGGTCAATGGTCATCGTCTTCGCTACTAGCATCCTCCTCTGTCCACCTACGTCGCTGCTCCTGGTAAAACTCCCGGGACTCCTGTCGAAATCTATCATCATCTTTCCTCCGGGCGGACTCAGCAGTGAAAAACTCATCAGCTCTCCTGTAAAAGTTAGCTTCCCTATCCAAATGCTGTGTCACCATATGATGGTGCTCCTCTGTAGCTTGGGCAAACCGATCCCACACACCTATGTGCGAGGTATGCTCGACCCTGAAAGCTTCGAATGATGATCAGAATCCTGAAAAATCAAAAGAAGAGTACCCTACAGAAACATTGTCAGTAGGAAACTGTGGGGGTTCAGGAGTCGAATGTGATGGCTCAGGGGTTATGTGAGATGACTCCCTAGGAGAGGGTGATGGAGCATGGGCAGTAGGGGTAGGAAAGGGTCCCTGGACATCTCTAAAAAGCCAATTGGATGAATTACGTACAGTCATCCGCTCAGGGTTTGGAAGAGGGATTTTAATTCCATTCCTTAACACCAAACAATACCTCTCGTCACATGCCTTAATCATCTTCATATTTATACAAGCATCCAAATCCAATCTAGGTCTAGCAGGACAATATTCAAGGTCATCCAATTCACATCCTAAGGCCACAACAATCCTAGTGATAATACCACCTATGACTATGACCCCAGATGGGCTATTACTAATCTTAACTAAATGTCTAACCATATGGGATCCAGAATCAACATTAACTTCATTTAGCATAGCCCATAAAAATTGTAACTCACTCTGCCTAGCCACCCCTGCACTATCATATCTTCCAGAGATTGTATTAGCCATAAACCTAAGGAGATAACGAAAAGTAGGATTAGGGATGTTAAACGATTTAGACCTAGATGCATCATAAGGGCGAGGGTCATCAGAAATTAATCTCCAAAATTGATGATCAATAAAATGTCTATGAATTTGCCTCTCCCCTCCGCAAGGAAAATCAAATATCGTATTAAAATCACTTAAAGAAAGACTAAACTCATGGTTCATTAATCTAAATTTGATTTTTCCTTCCTCACAATCCTTTCCTTGCAGTATTTCAGCAGACAGGGAGCTAAGGAATTCAAGAGTGATACTAGGGTAAGTAAGTTGATGATGCATGATAAATTCGGTCCAGCCTATCCTATTGGTCAACCAAGTTATGTCATCTCTTAACCCTAGGGTTGTCAATGTGTAGAAGTCTATAGTTCTTGTAGATACTAACTTCCTTTTTTCAAGCTTACTGAATTTAGACTTCATAACCTCATCCCTAAAAACAATTCCATATGGATGGCAGGAGGTCAGAGGAGGATCGTTACCCAAGTCCTGAGCTTTTCTCTTTCCCTTGTCCTTCGCCAAAGAGGAAGAAGCTCCTCCTCTAGTCTTCACTCGCTTACTCATGGCGTTGGGGAGGGAGAGACAGTAGGTTAGCTTCTCGGCTGCTCGAGAGAGATCGACGGCAGCTGCTTCAAGCTTGTAACGCGAGTGGAAAATTAGGGCATGCTCGGGCCGGCTTTAGAGGGCTAGCCGCAACATAGGTGTGTCGGGCATCCTCTTACGCAAATACCTGACCCGTTTAAGTGCGGCATAGGCGTGCTTCCGTCTGACCCAGGCATGCCGCAGGTGAGAAAAGTGCGACACGGGCGTGCTCGGCAGCACGCTCGACCTGTGTTGTCTTCGGGTAACCTCAACATGCCTGGGTCGTTCGGCATAGGCGGGTCGTGTCAATTTGGCACGCAGTGACACATTTAACATGTCGTGTCCTGTAAACCTGAAAAAAAATGTAAAACTCAAAATAAAATAAAATAAAATAAAATGACTAAAAAAAATGAAAATAGCTTGGGTTGCCTCCCAAGAAGCGCTTGTTTAAGGTCGTTAGCTTGACCCCTCAGTTACTCCCTAGTTTTAGGGATATTACTCGAGGAGTGTGCTCTGCCCCTCTTCCTCCCCAATCAGCTCAGTAGAATTGTTTGCAAAGTATCTCTTAAGTCTTTGACCATTTACTTTAAAAATTCCTGTGGACTCACTGGATATATCAATAGCTCCATGAGGATAAACCTTTTCAACACGATATGGTCCCGACCATCTGGATTTCAGCTTCCCAGGAAAGAGTTTCAATCTTGAGTTAAATAGTAATACCAAGTCTCCTTGATGGAATTCTCTGCGCATGATATTCTTGTCATGCCACCTCTTCGTTTTCTCCTTGTAAGACCTTGCATGTTCATAAGCATCAAGGCATAGTTCTTCAAGTTCATTTAGCTGCAGTTTTCTTTTCTCTCCGGCTTTCTTTAGGTCAAAATTAAGTCATTTAATTGCCCAATATGCCCTGTGCTCTATTTCAACTGGAAGATGACATGGTTTTCCATAAACTAATCGAAACGGAGTCATTCCAATGGGTGTCTTGTAAGCAGTTCGATAGGCCCATAGAGCATCGTCAAGTCTTAAAGACCAATCCTTCCTTGATCTTGATACTGTTTTCTCCAAGATAGTCTTGATTTCCCTATTTGAAACTTCTACTTGCCCGCTCGTTTGTGGATGATATGGTGAGGCTAGTTTATGGGTTACTCCATACTTCTTGAGAAGGCTTTCAAATTGTCTTTCGATAAAGTGTGAGCCTCCATCACTTATTACTGCTCTCGGTATTCCAAATCTTGGAAATATTATACTCTTAAAGAGCTTTATGACTATTTTTGCATCACAAGAGGGGGATGGTAGAGCCTCAACCCATTTAGACACATAGTCCACTGCCACCAGTATATAGGCATTTTTATAGGAAGTAGGGAAGGGTCCCATATAGTCAATTCCCCAGACGTCGAACAATTCGACTTCCAATATCGAATTTTGAGGCATCTCATGCGTTCTCGAGTCCTTTCGACAATGGGTCACAAGTCGTCACATAATTCCGAGAGTCTCTAAAAATATGAGGCTAATAAAATCTCGCTTGCAAAACCTTTGCCGCAGGATCTTGTGTGCTCGTGTGACCTCCATATGTTGAAGAATGACAAGTGATACAATATATCCTCAATCTCTTCTGATACACATCTTCGATATATAGCATCCGCCTTGCTTGAACAGAATGGTTCGTCCCACACATAATGCTTTACATCCAAAGAAACTTCTTCCTCTCGATGATAACTCATGTGAGAAGGTATTATCCCACAAGCTAGGTAGTTGGCAAAAGATACCACAGAGCCTTGATTGTCCTGACCGCTAGTAGCTACTCATCTGGGAAGAAATCATTAATAGCAAGATCATCGGCACTTCCCGCATTTAATTCTTGATGAAGCCTCGATAGATGGTTTGACACTACGTTCTCCATTCCTTGCTTGTCTCGGATTTCCAAATCAAACTCTTGTAGAAGAAGTATCCACCGGATAAGTCTTGGCTTAGATTCCTTTACTCGAAGTATCTTATGGTCGCATGATCCGTGTAAACTATCACCTTGGTCCCTATGATATAAGATCTAAACTTGTAAAAGCAAATACTATAGCCAAGAGTTCCTTCTCTGTGGTAGCATAATTCATTTGTGCTTCATCCAATGTTTTACTGGCGTAGTAGATTGCATACACCTTGTGATCCTTCCTTTGTCCCAACACTGTGCCCACAGCAAAATCACTTGCATCACACATAATTTCAAAAGGGAGACTCCAATCTGGAGGTTGCATTATTGGGGCAGTTGTTATTGCTTCCTTTAACCTGGAAAATGCATCAAGACAAGGATTATCAAAGTGAAACACAGCATCTTTAGCAAGCAAATTAGTTAATGACTTCAAAATTTTTGAGAAGTCCTTGATGAACCGCTTGAGAACCCGCATGTCCTAGAAACTACGCACTCCCTTGACATCATTGGAGGAGGCAACTTCTTGATCACTTGCTTTTAGCAATGTCCACCTCAATACCACGGTGTGAAACTAGGTGCCCAAGTACTATGCCTTCTCGCACCATGAAGTGGCACTTCTCCCAATTAAGCATTAAATTCATTTCCTCGCATCTCTGCAAGACCTTGACCAAATTAGATAAACACATATCAAAATATGCACCATATATAGAAAAATCATACATGAATACTTCCATTATATTCTCGATCATATAAAAAAAATTTGAAGTCATACATCTCTGAAAAGTGGCGGGTGCATTGCATAGTCCAAAAGGCATTCTCCTGAAAGCAAAAGTACCATATGGGCAGGTGAAAGTTGTTTTCTCTTGGTCATTAGGATAAATAGGGATTTGATAGAAACCGGAGTATCCATCTAAGTAACAGAAATGCGAGTGTTTTGCCAACCGGTCTAGCATTTGGTCAATAAATGGGATGGGAAAGTGGTCCTTTCTAGTTTCCTTATTCAATTTCCTATAATCAATACACATTCTCCATCCCGTAACCGCTCTCGTGGGGATTAACTCATTCGTAGCATTCCTTATCATCGTTATCCCCCCTTTCTTTGGCAAAACATGGACATGACTTACTCATTCGCTATCGGATATTGGATAGATAATTCCTGCATCTAACAATTTCATGATCTCTTTCTTGACTATCTCTTTCATAGCTGGGTTCAGCCTTCTTTGATGCTCTATAGAGGTTTTAAAATTGTCTTCTAGTAGAATTCTGTGCATGCAAATCGATGGACTAATTCCCCTAATATCATCAATCTTGTATCCAATGACGTTCTTGTGTGTTTTCAATATCTCAATCAGTTTTTCGGTCTCTGCATTGCTCAGATTAGCATTAATGATCACAGGATAAGTAGAGTTTTCGCCAAGAAATTCATACCTGAGTGTTGATGGAAGAGGCTTAATTTCTACTTGTGGTGTTAGGTTAGGGTCAGAAATCTCCAGCTCTTTATCCTCAAAATCCCCTTCGAGCTTATTAAGATAAGTTTGTTCTTGTGCTCCTTCTAGTGCTATTGACTGGAAACTGTCAATCCTACAACAAACATAAAAAATAGAAGGTTGTTTAACAACTTTTGAAAGGTCAAATTCAATTTTGTCGTTTCCAAATGCAAGTGAGAGTTTGTGGTTCTTGACGTCTATCATTGCCCCAGCAGTAGCCAAGAAAGGTCTCCCTAAAATGAGTGGAATGCATGGGTCTTCATCCATGTCAAGCACTACAAAATCGGCAGGAATAATAAAATTTCCCACCTGCACTGGTACATCTTCTAGGATTCCCAAAGGATATATAATGGAGTGATCGGCTAACTGCAAGGCCATAGTAGTTAGTTTCATTTCTCCCAAATCTAATTTCTTGCATATGGAAAGAGGTATCAGATTGACACTAGCGCCCAAATCACAAAAAGCCTTATCAAAATTTGAGTCATTAATTATGCAAGGGATAAAAAAGCTACCTGGATCATTTAGTTTGGGAGATACCATGTTCTTAATTAAAGCGCTGCACTCCTCAGTAAGAGCCACTGTTACATGCTCCTCGACTTTTCTTTTATTGGTTAAGATATCCTTCAAGAACTTGGAGTATGTAGGCATTTGTTGAAGAGCTTCTGTAAAAGGTATATTGATATATAGCTTCCTAATTACCTCAAGGAGCTTACCAAATTGTTCATCCAATTTTTCCTTAATCAGCCTCTGAGGGAACGGGATAGGGGGCTTATACGTTCTTGGTTCCTTGTTCAACACGCCTATGTCGTTCGACATAGGCTGGTCGTGTTGGCTGTTGGAGTGACCCGACACGGGTGTGTCAGCTGACACACGCTCGTGGGCATTCTCTTCCCCAGGCGTGTTGAACAACACGCCCTGGGTCAGGGTGTGTTGTTGGCTTCCTTTGCTATTCAACCCAGGCGTGCTGCTGTCTTCTTCCAACTCTGACAAGCTCGTGTCCTTTAGTACAGGGGCCGCTTGTTGAGCTCTGTCTCCTTCTAAAATCCTTCCACTTCTCAAACTTATGGAATTACAATGCTCAGCTGGGTTTACTTCTGAATTTCTAGGAAATCTGCCGGGCGTCCTTGATGCTGAGCTGGCAATTTGGGAAATTTGATTTTCCAACATTCTTGTGTGATTAGTCAAATTATCAACCTTGCTTCCCAATTGCTTGATTGCCTCGGTATTATTTTGATGTTGCCGATTTGATTCTACAATATGCTGTCAAAATTCATCATTTATCTTCCCCTGACACATAATAAAATTCTCCATCATCTTTTCTAAGCTTGATTTGGGTCCTGGCTGAAATCCCGAAGGTGCTCCAAAACTGTTCTGTCCAGAAGAATTTTGGTTGGCTCTATACGAAAAGTTGGGATGATTCATTGTACGCGTGTTCGAATAAGGGTTGCCACCATTAGGCTTCTGATTAAAATTATTTAGCGCATCTACTTGCTCAATCCCAACTCCCGATGATGGTGCGTGTAGGATTTGGCAATTTATCGCTACATGTCCTGTTACACCACAAATCTCGCAAGTGACATTAGATGAGTTTACAACTGATACATTAAAATGTTCGAGCTTTTGAGTTAACGCATCAACTTTTGCACTGAGTAGATCAAGGGTACTTACCTCAAACTTACCTGGCATTTTAATTTGATATCCTCGTTCTGTAGCCCATTGGTGAGAATTCATTGTCACATTCTCGATGATCTCAAATGCTTCATCCAACGTTTTGTTCATAAGAGCTCCCCTGCAGTAATCAAGAGAAACTTTAGTAGCACGAGATTCCATTGTAGAAAGTATGAACAATGAGCCACTTCTCCGACATGATGAGGGCATTCTTGTGTAGTAATCCCTTAAATCTCCTAGGCTTCAATAATGTTTCTCCATCCTTTTGTGCAAAATTAGTGATTTGATTACTAAAACTTGCGCTTTCTGGGTGGAAAATACTTGTCTAAAAATCTTTGCTCGGTGATCCTGTAGTTATGCAATCTCGGAAGAGAGTGTAGCCAAGCTCTAGCTTTGTCCCGCAATGAGAAAGGAAACAAGCGCAATCTAATAGCATCAGCTGAGGCTCCATTCAGTTTTAAAGTTTCGCAAAATTCCAAAAATACTTCCAAGTGCAGATTTGGATCTTCAGTGGGTGCTCCTCCAAATTGATGCTGTTGGACCATGGATAGTAGAGTCGGTTTCAATTCAAAATTGTTCGCTTCAATAGGGGGACTTCTAATACTCGATCTCAATCCCCTTGTACTAGGTGCTACATAATCCCTTAAAGGTTTATTCTCATTCTGATCAGCCATGTTGGAGGTCAGATTTTCTTCCTGACGTTGCTGAAATCGTCTTCTAGCAAGGAACGTTCTCTCTATCTCAGGATCAATATCGAGAATTTCCCTATTAAATCTGTGCATGCAACAATAAGAGAGGCTCCCAAAACAAGAATTCAGAATAGACACAAAGAATAGGAACAAAAATAGAAATCTAGATTAACTAAATCACGCTCAATTCAATATTGAGTGCCAATCCCCAGCAACGACGCCAAAAACATGATGTGATATTTTCTGCAAGTGCACGGTTGTTGTCAAGTAATAAAAATATCGATCCCACAGGGATTGAAACAATTACCGAATGATCATGATACCAAGTTATCTAGTCAATCAATTTGTGGATTAAGCAAAGAAACTGAGCAGTCAAGAACAACGAATGAGAAGAACGAGCTAAAAGTCAATAGTTGAGAAGAATCTCAGGATATGGGTTTCACCACGTCGACGATTTATAAGGTGATTTAATTATTTTCTACCCCTATTAGAGTTATTTTGATGGAACCTATCCTAAGGTAAATCAACGGCCCCTTTCGAGGTCTACGCCAACTGTACCTATCAAACTCAATTTACCTGTCATGGTATTCGGGCGTAGGAGATCATAATCAGCTAAGGGGACCTGTCACGAGACCCCCGCAAACCTCCCTAGTCTTACCACCGTTACTTGGTAAAAACTAGATTTGATAGATCCATTAAGTCCATAAGAGTTCCTTTAGAGTCTAAATTTCCTTTTCACGATAGGTTTGCACACGGGACCATAATCAGCTAAGGGGACCTGTCATGAGACCCCCGCAAGCCCTCATAGATACACTACCGCTACTTGATAGGAGTTAATCCCTAGTTGGTTCTAGGTTTCGGGAACTTGGGTTCACTGTTAGGTACTTCCCCTTAGCTCCTTAGGTTTATCAATAAGAATCCAAGAACCAGATCAAAACAAACAATAATTCAAGTAGTATAGATTACATCATCCATCATAAATTGTCAAGGGCTACTCCCCCATCCTAAGATTACAGGACACTACTCCATAGTCGAACAAGAATTGCTAGAGAAATAAATTACAATACTTAGTGCCATCTGTGTTCCTCTGTCATCGACTCCTTCGTTCTCCTCGTTCTTCTGTCGTCCTCTTTCTTGCCCGCCGCCTTCCTGTAGGGTTAGAATATCTCCTCTTTTATAGCCTTGGCCTCCTCTTTAATTAAGGCAAAAGATTTTCCTTTAATTGAGACGAAGATCGCGGCTTCATCGAGTTTCTCGCAGAAAAGGAAGTCTGGAATCAGGCCAACATGCCTGTGCCAAATGAGGGCACAGGCGTGTCGCATATTTCTCGCCGTGGCCAAGACTTGAACGGGCGGGCGTGCGGTTCGAACTTGGGTGTGTTAGCTGAACTCGACGGGCGTGTCACTGCTTGAACAGGGCATGCCGATTGCTGAACCAGGGCGTGTTGAGCACTGGAACTCCTGACATGGGCGTGTCACTGATAACACGCCTGTGTTGTTTTGATACGCCTACTTCTTCGCCCTATTAACACAAAAAACACCAAAAAGCAGTCTCTTCGTCCAAAATATGCTAAACTTAACTGAATCATGACATAATACATGCCTAGGACATGAAATGAGATAAAATGCATGCATATGGAGTAGTGAAAATGTAGCATGATACACACACATCAACCACTTCCCGCAGTCAAACCCTAGTTGACTCGGATCAGTCGACTGCCACATGACACCAGTCGACTAGCACACCTCAAACATGAGTTTTTAGCCCAAGTATGGTTTCCCCATACTTGATAGACCACCCTTAGCCTAGACCTAAGCCTTCTAGCCACCTCCATCAGCCTCACGCCTCTCGGATTCCTCCAAGTCATCCATGAATTGTTCATCCATCGCGCTAGCCTCCAGGTGCTTCCATCGGCTATGTCATGCTAACGGTGTCTACACCGCCAAGGCACATTGGACTTACGCCGCCAAGACTCCGCTTGGACTTTACGCTGCTAATCATTGGACTTATGCTGCCAAGACTCCCGCTTGGACTTTACGCCGCCAATATCAAACCCCTTGGACTTCTCAAATGCCAAGACTCAAGCTTGGACTTTCCCTTGCCAACCCATGTTGGACTTTCCATGCCAAGACCATGCTTGGACTTTCCCTTGCCAACCCATGTTGGACTTCTCAAATGCCAAGACCATGCTTGGACTTTCCCTTGCCAACCCATGTTGGACTTTTACATTGGCAAGACTTATGCTTGGACTTTCCATGTGCCAAGTACTCAAGACTTGGACTTTCCCAAATGCCAAGTGTCCCACTTGGATTTTCTATGCCAAGTACCCAAGACTTAAATTTTACCATGATAATTACATTGTCATATATTTTTGTCGAACATCAAAACATCACTCGAGTCAAACTCGAGTCCTGGTCAATCATGACCTGGGTCGATTGCACCAACAATCTCCCCCTTTTTGATGTTTGACAAAAACCAAATAAAAACATTGAGTTAGAACACTAACTCAAATCTCTTACCAATTATCCCAAATTGGTAATCACTCTCCAAATATTCTTCCCCAAATATTCTTCCCTTTGACTAACATCAAAAAGGTTATCTCTCAAGGAGGTCAATGTCTCATGTCCCAATGAGATCTTACAATCTCCCCCTTGGTCCAAACATACCTAGGATGCATACCATCTTCCTAGTGATAAGTCCCATATCACTCAAAAGAGGCAATCCTATTTACCCTCCCAATTTCCAAATTGGGTCTCTCAAAAACCGATGGGAAATTGATGGGTTTTTCCCAAAAACTTCTCCTCTTCAAGGAGAAAAAAATACATCCATCATCCCAAGATGGATACCTCCCCCTAAAGGCTTGCTCCCCCTTGACCATTGCACCAACAATGTCCTTGGGAAGTCCCTAAGCCAATAGAAACTCTAAACCATCAAAATTAAGGTTAGAAATTCAACATTGAACTTTCCAACACCTTAAATTGATATAAACCCTAAACAACTCTCCTAATCCATATCCAATGGATTTTCACCCTTTATAATGCTTCCCAAAGCATATCCTAGGGTTAAGAGTGGTTAGGGACCTTAACCACAGCTGAACACGGGCTAAACAAACTCAGTTTTCTCGAAATTAGCATTGGCAGTCGACTCCATCACTACGGTCATGATCACTCACATCATCACGATCACACCAGTATACGATCGATAATCAAAATCCGATTTTCAATTATCAGAAATGAATTTCAGAAAATCATAAATAATTATACGTATATAAAAAAATCATGAAATTTGATACGTATAATACCTATGACCAATACAATGGGTGAAAAATGTTTGAAAAATATTTTACCCATAAAATAGTGAGTTTGATACAAAACTCAAAACCATTGAAATTTTCAATGTTTTGGCCCTATCTTGTATCAACTCCATCAATAGTGATTGCTATCAAAAGATAGACTTCACCAAGGTTTTTCAAAATGATTTTAAAATGTTTTTCAAAACCTTATTTTGGATCATATTCCTTGGGCTCAATGTACATGACTTGTGCACAAGCTTTCCCAATGATCCACCATTGAAATTAGATGAGTTTTAGTTCATCTAGATGCAAAAACTATGCACCTTGAACTCAACTCATATCCTAGCATCTCACATGTATCTAGAGTGTATAAATACACATACATGTCAATGTGATGTGAGATGTGGGTTTTGTTCTCCCTAAACTAGGGTTTCATGCATTTTTCTAGGCAACCCTACTTGATTCCCTTATAAATGGGACTCCAAGTTATGCCATTGTCCTTAAATCAATTTTAATCAATTAAATGCATGAAATGATCATGGCATAATAATAGAAAAAATAAAACATGGCCAATGATCATGATGTCATGGCATATGATAAAATCTAAAACACATAACATTTAATGACCTTAATCCTAAACATGATCATGACATATAAATGATACAAATAAACATGATGTCATAGCATGTTATATGGCAAATCAAGGCATGACAAATAAAAGGTATAGGTATACGAATACCTAAATTTTAAAATGAGTTGCCATTTGTTGTGATTAAATATATTTTGCCATATTATCACTAATCTCCCTAGTGTGCCAAAAACCCAAAATGATACACTAACCTCTAAACCTAAATTGTGCCAATTTGATCATTTTATCAAACTTCTCAAATAACATTGGCACTGTTAGTAATATATGAGAGATGTCCTAAGGCAATCGCCTTATGTATGAACCATTTATATGATAAATGAAGATTCACTATTTGAGTATACATATTTTATGTATTTGATTAGATCTTAAACTCATTTACTGAATGTCCACGATACGATTCACAGCATGAGAGAATTTGTGATTGGATCACAACTAGTGAGTATCTCTACATGTGTAATTGTGATGTATCGGAATTATCCCTAGTCAATGAATTGATGGATTTGAACACCATCAATTCTGTCGAGACTAGCACGAGGTATACTCCTTGGTGTATCCAAGCAGCTGATTCTCACTGGCTGGAGACATAGTGATGTCCGGAGTTAATCGTGGATGCTAGTTATGGTAACTAGTTCATTGGAGTGACCAACCGTAAGACTTCATATGGTTTTCTGCATATATAGATATGTCAATGAAGTTCTTACTATGGCTTAAGTGCGATGTTCCTTTGACTTGCGGTATTCAAGTCATCTTGATCATAGAGACTTATGCTTTGACATCTTAAGCAAACATCTCTAAGGAGATGTGGACCCGGGATGATTGGGTATAAGTCGAAGTGATCGAAGGTGTTTGAATAGCCTATAAAGGATTCACCACTCCTTGCGAGGAGATGTATACCTATGGCCTCTCGTCGGATTGTTACTAAAGTCTTTGGCCAAAGCATTACATGTTTAGAGTAAGGTACTCTTCGATACATGTGGAGTAACTAGAATCCGTAGGACGAGGAAATGATACTTGGGCTAGGTGTGACGTAGTCACCTAGTGGGATGACACAATAGACCATGTCCTGAACCAAGTGGGTATAAGATGAGTGAAGGGAATGGGGCACATTCATTCAAGCCATCAAGGGTTTCGTAAATAGTTCCGATCAACCGCTTGATCTTTTCGGTTAATTGGGGATCATGATGTACTACTAGGTGCCACTCATGATCGTTCTATAATTAATGGTTAATTATAGACGGCCAACATAAACCGAGAACCTATTTGGTCACACGCACAACGAGTGTAATCCAAAGGATTTAAAACGAGCTTAAGAATGGGATTCTCAGACCGAGAGAAACTATGTTTGGTTGGACCAAACATAAAGCGAGCATGAAATTGTTTCAGTCGCAATGGAAGCGTGGATGGGCCGTGTCTTATGAAGACATAATGGATGGACCAAAATGGTTTGGTCCTAATCCAATGGATGAGAATAAACCAAAGGGTTTGGTTTATATTAAACGAATGAACCAAAGGTTGGTTCGGTTCGTTTTAACTTAAAATAAACCATCATGGTTTGGTTTATTTTAACTTATCTTAATGGAGCGGGTTAACGGGCTTTATGGATATGATCCATTAACCACTAAGAGAATTAGTTCTCTATAAAATAGGGATTAAACCCTAACCCTAAACCTAATCAAAACCTGGCCGCCCAACCCCTCCCTCTCCTATTCGGCGCCCAACTCCAAGCTGCCGCCGCCCAGCCCAAAGGTCCTCCAACCGGCGTCCAGAAGGTTGCTTCCTTCCTCCTCGCCGGCGTCGAGCTGCTGCCGGAAGAGTTCCGGTCATCCTCCTTAGGTTTGGCATCAAGGTGAGCACTTTGCTTCCTTGGTTTTGGCCGGCGCCTACTCCTCCACCAAGCTGTCCAGTTTTCTGGACAGCTTATTCTCCTCTCGTCGGAGCGTCGTTTAGACGACGGTTAGGGCTCCGACAGCGGCTAACATACCGGGGATTTGATCTCCGGTAATCCTCTAAGGTGGAGGACGAAGGATTCGTCAATCGGTTGACGAATACCTCTCCGGAGAAGCAAGTCTTGAGGACTTGTTTTAGGTCCGAATTTGGATTCGGACCGTGATCATCTCTCGATCACGTCGTCTTCAACACGAGGCTAGTAACCCGTACGAAGACGAAGCTCGTGGCTTGGCGAAGTCATCCCGAGGAGCTCGGCGTGGATACGGATAGAGACGATTCTTACGAGGATCGTTCCGGTTGATGCCGTTCCCGCTACACGTCATACGAAAGGTATAACGTAGTTTAATGTCCTTTTATTGCAATTTTAATTTACGGTTATGTCTACACTTGTTGTAATAGCATGCGTGTGTTGTGTGTGTTGTAATAAATAGGAGTATTTATTATTTTTATTGCTTCCGCTGTGCTCATGTTTACGAAACATGATCGAACACACACACGCCAGTGCCTAAACCCAACAAAGGGTATCAGAGCCCGTGTTGTGTTTCGACATAATCGTAAAATGGTTTTGCGATAGTCATAATGTATTTCTGGAAATTTTCTAAATTTTAGAAATTTAGAAGTATTTATGGAAATTTTTTAATTTTGGAAAGTCTAGAAGTATTTATGGAAATCTTCCACTTTTGGAAAGTTGGAAGTATTTATGGAAATTGATATTTTCCATAAATAAAATATTTGATTAGATTCTGGAAATTTGTTTCCTAATTTAATCTTGATTTGATTTGGGAAATCAAATCTTTAAAATATTTTATTTCCATAAGTAGTTTTGAAGATTTAGGAAATTGGTTTCCTAAATAGATTTTCCTTAATCAAATAATTCCATGAATAAAATATGTGATTAGATTTGGAAATTTGTTTCCTAATTTAATTATGATTTGATTTGGAGAATCAAATCTTAAACATATTTTATTTTCATAAATAGTTATGACATATAAGGAAATATTGTATATGACATAATTGTATGACATGTAGTTGCATTAGATGCATAACATAATGCCATGAGTGTCGTGACATGTAGATGTATGCCATGTATTCCATGCCATGTAGATAATAGTTATTTGCATGCAAAGAGGATGAGACATAAAAACCTTTAAACAATATTAAAGCCTACACCTTCCATTAATATGGTAACAGTTAGTTTCTTGTTTGGGTTGTTGGACTCTCTCCAAGCCCTACTAACCCGAACATGTTCAAACCATGGAATAGTTTAATACTAATATGGTAAGAGTCAGAGGTCAATCGTTAGCTTTGGTTGTTGGACTCTCTCCAAGCTGGGCTAATTGGTTGAATGCGCTCTAACCATATTAAAACTATTCTTGATTAATGGGTTGGCTTTAACCTGGAGCATCGGCTTGTTGGACTCTCTCCAAGGTCGATGTTAAGGGAGGTGAAGTTGGGTGCTATGCATAAGATGCATACTTGTTAATGTGTTAACAACCCAATGTATGTGTGAACATTCAATTAGTTGATAGCACATTGTGATAGTTGCATATACGTGATATGCAATCGGTATAGATGATACCTACCGTCGTAGCTATGAATGGCTTGTTGGACTCTCTCCAAGGTTGTTCATAACTATGATGGATATCAGCCCATTCGGAGATGGACCTACAATCTCCCGAAGTGATTTTGGGGTTTTTGAAATTCGAAAAAAAATGAATGGGATTTATAAATGTATATTGATGCATTTTAAAATCATTTTCTCATATATGCTCGTTTTGTATTTCTAGGTCAATAAATTGATCATGACGTCTTTGAATTTGTGCACTATTTTGGATTCGAACAAACTGACTGGGCCTAACTTCCTGGACTGGCTTAGAAACCTGAGAATTGTTCTCAAGGCGGAAAAGCTTGCATATGTCCTTGAAGAGCCTCTTCTGGCCAGTCTAAGGACAATGCGACTCGGACATCAAATGTTGGTCTATCAGAAACATGTGGCAGATTCTGAGCTGGCGAGTTGCATCATGCTAGCGGCGATGGTACCTGAGCTGCAGAAGCAGCATGAGCATATGGATGCTAACACTATGGTCTTCCATCTTCATGAGTTGTTCGATGAGCAAGCGAGATCCGAAAGGTTCGAGGTCTCTAGGCTCCTCTTCACCACGAAGATGCAAGAAGGTTCGTCTGTAGTACAGTTTGTGCTAAAGATGAACGGGTACATCGAGCGGCTAGCTACCCTCGATTTTGTGATGGATCATGAGTTAAGTATTGACTTAATTCTGCATTGTTTGCCCAAGAGTTTCTCGCAATTTGTGATGAACTATCGGATGAACAAATTGGAATCCACCATTCCCGAGCTCCTCAATATGTCGAAGACCGTGGAGCCTTCGTGAAGCATGAGGAGAAGGCGGTTCATAGTTGATTCTCAAAGAAAGGTTCTAAGAGGAAGGCAAAAGAAAGAAAGGAAAGAAAAAGGCAAAGAAGGCGGAACCAGCGAAAAAGGGCACTTGCCATCACTGTGGCAAGGAAGGCCACTGGCGAAGAAACTGCAAGATTTATCTTGAGTCCATGAAGAAGAAGAAGGCATCCGATGCCCCATCCTCTTCAGGTATCTTCGTTATTGATTGTCATTCTATTTCCTTAGACACTTGGGTATTGGATACTGGGTGTGGCTCACATATATGTAATGACATACAGGGGCTAAGGAATAGAAGAAGACTTGTCGGGGGAGTCAAATTTGCGAGTTGGCAATGGAGCAAAGGTTGCGATCGCCATCGAACTTATTTGTTGAAGCTCCTAGTGGACTAGTCTTGAATCGACAATTGCTATTATGTTCCTTCTCTAATAAAGAACATTGTTTCTATTTCGCTTAAATAGAAATGGTTTCCATTTAACGCTTAGTAACAATTGTTGTTATATAACTTTGAATGGCGACTTTATGGAACCGAACTTTGAGTAATGGCATTTATACGTTGGACGTATCCAGTGACATTTTCAATATCGAAGCGAGCAACACGCGTGCTCGAAAGGCTAATCACATAGACTCCTATATGTGGCATTGTCGTCTTGGCCATATAAGCAAGAAACGCATGTCCGAATTACACCGATGTGGAATTCTGGAATCGTTTGAATTGGATTCATACGATACATGCGAATCATGCTTAAAAGGCAAGATGACTAAGTTACCTTTTACTGGAAAAGGTGAACGAGTGGGAGAGTTACTAGGTTTAGTACATACTGATGTATGTGGACCTATGTCAACTCAAGCATTAGGAGGCTATAGCTACTTCATTACCTTCACCGATGATTACTCACGGTTTGGGTATGTGTTCTTGATGAAACACAAGTCTGAAGCCTTTGAAAGGTTCAAAGAGTTCAGAAATGAAGTAGAGAAACAATATGACAAAAGTATTAAAATACTTCGATCGGATCGAGGTGGTGAATACTTGAGTCAGGAGTTTCTTGATTACCTAAGAGACAATGGTATATTGTCTCAATGGACTCCGCCTATACACCACAAAGATAATGGTGTATCCGAGAGGCGAATCGACCTTGTTGGACATGGTCAGTCAATGATGAATCATGCGACTCTTCCCAAGTCCTTTTGGGGTTATGCACTTGCATACAATTGCTTACTTGTTAAAATGTAATGCCTACCAAGGTAGTCTCAACTACTCCATATGAGATATGGAATAGTAAGAAACCTCATGTATCTTACTTGAAGATATGGGGTTGTCCTCGCTTATGTGAAGCGGATCAGATCGTATAAATTGGATGCTAAGTATAATAAATGTCTATTTATTGGATACCCTAAGGAAACAAGGGGTTACCAATTCTATCATCCTGTGGAACAAAAGGTGTTTGTTTCAAGGCATACTGTGTTTCTAGAGAAAGAGTTTCTCTTGCAAGAAAACAGTGGGAGTGTCGTCGAGCTTGAGGAGGCTCGAGATACTCAAATAGACATTGATGAGATACCTGGTGAAGCACAACAGCCGATAACTCATAGTGATGAGCAATCTACCGACTCCATCAACACCACATCTTCAGATCCGTAGAACACGCAACATTCCCGAGAGAGATATGGATTTCTCGTAAGTGAATCGAACGACGTGTTACTCATTGATGATGAGGAGCCTACCAGCTTATGAAGAGGTGCCGACAAGTTCGAAAGGGATAAATGGCTTGATGCCATGAAGTCGGAAATGGATTCCATGTATGAAAACCAAGTTTGGAACTTGGTTGACCCACCAAGGCATAAAGCCTATAGGGTGCAAGTGGTTTTCAAGAAGAAAACCGACATGGATGGTAATGTGATTACCTATAAGGTAGATTAGGTGGCAAAGGATATCGCCAAAAGCAAGGTGTTGATTATGACGAAACCTATTCACTCAGAGCTATGCTTAAATCCATTCGATGCTCCGGCCATAGCGCTCATTATGATTATGAGATATGGCGATGGATGTGAAAATAGCTTTCCTTAATGGAAACTCGCCGAGGACGGTATATGATACAACCCGAGGGTTTCACATCTGATAAAACCAAGGTATGCAAATTGCGACGATCCATTTATGGATCAAGCAAGCATCCAGAGTCGAATATCCGCTTTGATGAGACGATCAAAAGTTTGATTTCACAAAATCCGCATTTAACCTTGTGTGTACAAGAAGGTTAGTGGGAGGCAATGTGTTCCTAGTATTGTATGTCGATGACATATTACTTATAGGAAACGATGTGTCAATCTTACAGCTAAGGTTTGGTTATCCAAGACATTCTCCATGAAAGACTCGGGAGAAGCAACCTACATCCTGGGATTAAGATCTATAGAGATAGATCAAAACGTTGCTTGGTCTTCGCAGCCTACATATATAGACCGAAAAGCAAAGAGGTTTAGCATGTCAATCCAAGAAAGGTTATCTCGCCATCGTGCATGGGGTACACCTTTCAAAGTCTATGTGTCCGCCGCACGTAAGACGAGAGGATTTGCATGAGTAAGATTCCCTATGCATCCGCAATAGGATCTATCATGTATGCTATGTTATGTACGAGGCCCGATGTATCGTATGCTCGAAAGTGTCACGAGCAGATACTCACCGATCCAGAATGGATCATTGGGGTCATAAGACGATCCTTAAGTACTTGAGAAGAACTAAGGATGTGTTCCTAATATATGGAGAAGGGGACATGGTGATACGCTGTATACTGATGCCCTTCCTGCAGACAAGGATGATTCCGTGTCTCACCGATAATGGTTCACCTTGAATGGGGGCGCAGTGAGTTGGAAAAGTTCCAAACAAGAGATCAGAGCGATTCTACCACCGAGGCGTAATATATTGCAGCTTCGAAGCAAAGAAAGGAAGCGGTTTGATCAAGAAGTTCGCTCATGAACTTGGTGTGATTCCGCCATTGTTGAAGCAATACCGGCTCATCGCGACAACAACGGAGCAATTGCACAAAGTAAAGAGCCAAGGTCTCATCAACGATCCAAACATGTGCTTCGCCGCTATCATCTTATCGAGAGATCAATCGAGGAACTAAATACAAATCGAGAAAATTCCCACGAAAGGAACTTAGCGGATCCTCGACTAAGCATTACCTCAAAGTAAGTTTCGAGGGTCATGTTAGAGCTTATGGTATCGATACCGTGAGCGATTGCATTAGGCCAAGTGAGTCCGTTAGTAATATATGAGAGATGTCCTAAGGCAATCGCTTTATGTATGAACCATTTATATGATAAATGAAGATTCACTATTCGAGTATACATGTTTTATGTATTTGATTGATCTTAAACTCATTTATCAATGTCCACGATATTTATCTACAAAGATGAGAGAATTTGTGATTGATCACAACTAGTGAGTATCTCTACATGTGTAATTGTGATGTATCTAATTATCCTAGTCGATGAATTGATGGATTTGGACACCATCAATTCGCCGAGACTAGCACGAGGTATACCCTTGGTGTATCCAAGCACCGATTCTCACGGGCCGGAGACATAGTGATGTCCGGAGTTAATCGTGTGATGCTAGTTATGGTAACTAGTTCATCGAGTGACCAACCGTAAGACTTCATATGGTTCTCTCGCATATATAGATATGTCAATGAAGTTCTTACCGCGTGGCTTAAGTGCGATGTTCCTTGACTTGTATTCAAGTCATCTTGATCATGGAGACTTATGCTTTGACATCTTAAGCAAACATCTCTAAGGAGATGTGGACCCGGATGATTGGGTATAAGTCAAGTGATCAAGGTGTTTGAATAGCCTATAAAGGATTCACCACTCCTTGCGAGGAGATGTATACCCATGGCCTCTCGCTGATTGTTACTAAAGTCTTGGCCAAAGCATTACATGTTTAGAGTAAGGTACTCTTCGATACATGTGGAGTAACTAGAACTGTGAGGACGAGGAAATGATACTGGCTAGGTGTGACGAGTCACTTAGTGGGGATCGGCACAATAGACCATGTCCTGAACCAAGTGGGTATAAGATGAGTGAAGGGAATGGGGCACGATTCATTCGAAGCATCAAGGGTTTCGTAAATAGTTCTCGATCAACCGCTGATCTTTTCTAATTGGGGATCATGATGTACTACTAGGTGCCACTCATGATCGCTCTATAATTAATGGTTAATTATAGACGGCCAACATAAACCGAGAACCTATTTGGTCACACGACAACGCAGTGTAATCCAAAGGATTTAAAACGAGCTTGAGAATGGGATTCTCGCATCGAGAGAAACTATGTTTGGTTGGACCAAACATAAAGCGAGCATGAAATTGTTTCACTGCAATGGAAGCGTGGATGGGCCGTGGTCTTATGAAGACATAATGGATGGACCAAAATGGTTTGGTTCTAATCCAATGGATGAGAATAAACCAAAGGGTTTGGTTTATATTAAACGAATGAACCAAAGGTTGGTTCGGTTCGTTTTAACTTAAAATA
Organism: Wurfbainia villosa; assembly: GCA_025175895.1. Classification (NCBI taxonomy): domain Eukaryota; kingdom Viridiplantae; phylum Streptophyta; class Magnoliopsida; order Zingiberales; family Zingiberaceae; genus Wurfbainia; species Wurfbainia villosa. The sequence goes on along the minus strand of CM045997.1, from coordinate 93,141,313 downwards.
AACCATCATGGTTTGGTTTATTTTAACTTATCTTAATGGAGCGGGTTAACGGGCTTTATGGATATGATCCATTAACCATTAAGAGAATTAGTTCTCTATAAAAGAGGGCATTAGGGTTTGTTAAGCTCTAATGAAGAGGCAAACCTAATTTGGCCGCCCACCCTCCTCCTCTTGTTGGCGCCAACTCTATTGCCGCCAACCATCTCTTCCAACCGGCGACCAGCTGCTGCCGTTTCCTCCTCTTGCCGGCGACGAGCTACTGCCGGAGGAGCTCCGGTGATCTTCCTTGGCTCCAGCGACAAGGTGAGCAAGTCGCTTTCCTTATTTGGCCGGCGCAAGGTCTCCACCAAAGATGTCCAGTTTTCTGGACAGCTTGTTCTCCTCTCGTCGGAGCGTCGTTTGGACGACGGTTAGTGCTCCGACAGCGGCTAACTTACCGGGGATTTGATATCCGGTAATCCTCTGAGGTGGGGGACGAAGGATTCGTCAAACGGTTGACGAATACCTCTCCGGAGAAGCGAGTTTTGAGAACTCGTTTTAGGATCCGAATTTGGATTCGGATCGTGATCATCTATCGATCACGTCGTCTTCAACACGAGGCTAGTAACCCGTATGAAGACGAAGCTCGTGACTTAGTGAAGTCATCCCGAGGAGCTCGGCGTGGATACAGATAGAGACGATTCTTACGAGGATCGTTCCGGTTGATGCCGTTCCCGCTACACGTCATACGGAAGGTATAACGTAGTTTAATTTCCTTTTATTGCAAATTTTAATTTACGGTTATGTCTACACTTGTTGTAATAGCATGCGTGTGTTGTAATAAATAGGAGTATTTATTATTTTTAATTGCTTCCGCTGTGCTCATGTTTACGAAACATGATCGAACACACACACGCCGCGGTGCCGGAAACCCAACAGTGGTATCAGAGCCCAGGTTGTGTTTCGACATAATCGTAAAATGGTTTTGCGATAGTCATAATGTATTTCTGGAAATTTTCTAAATTTTGGAAATTTAGAAGTATTTATGGAAATTTTTCAATTTTGGAAAGTCTAGAAGTATTTATGGAAATCTTCCACTTTTGGAAAGTTGGAAGTATTTATGGAAATTGATATTTTCCATAAATAAAATATTTGATTAGATTCTGGAAATTTGTTTCCTAATTTAATCATGATTTGATTTGGGAAATCAAATCTTAAAATATTTTATTTCCATAAGTAGTTTTAAAGATTTAGGAAATTGGTTTCCTAAATAGATTTTCCTTAATCAAATAATTCCATGAATAAAATATGTGATTAGATTTGGAAATTTGTTTCCTAATTTAATTATGATTTGATTTGGAGAATCAAATTTAAACATATTTTATTTCCATAAATAGTTATGACATATAAGGAAATTATAAACATGACATAATTGTATGCCATGTAATTGCATTAGATGCATAACATTATGCCATGCGTGTCGTGACATGTAGATGTATGCCATGTATGCCATGCCATGTAGATAATAGTTATTTGCATGCAAAGAGGATGAGACATAAAACCCTTAATCAATATTAAAGCCTACACCTTCCATTAATATGGTTAGAACCAGAGTTCTGTTTCTTGTTTGGGTTGTTGGACTCTCTCCAAGCCCGGCTCGAACCTGAATATGTTCAAACCATGGAATAGTTTAATACTAATATGGTAAGAGTCAGAGGTCAATCGTTAGCTTTGGTTGTTGGACTCTCTCCAAGCTGGGCTAATTGGTTGAATGCGCTCTAACCATATTAAAAACTATGTCCTGATTAATGGGTTGGCTTTAACTTGGAGCATCGGCTTGTTGGACTCTCTCCAAGGTCGATGTAAAGGGAGGTGATGTTGGGTGCTATGCATATGATGCATACTTGTTAATGTGTTAACAACCCGATGTATGTGTGAACATTCAATTAGTTGATAGCACATTGTGATAGTTGCATATACGGGATATGCAATCGGTATAGATGATACCTACCGTCGTAGTTATGAATGGCTTGTTGGACTCTCTCCAAGGTTGTTCATAACTATGATGGATATCAGCCCATTCGGAGATGAACCTACGATCTCCCGAAGTGATTTTGGGGTTTTTGAAATTCGAAAAATGAATGGGATTTATAAATGTATATTGATGCATTTTAAAATCATCTTTCTCATACATGCTCGTTTTGTATTTCTAAGTTAATATATTGATCATGATGTGTTTGAATTTGCGTTCCATTTTGGATTCAAATAAATTGACTGGGCCGAGCTTCATGGACTAGCTTAGAAGCTTGAGAATTATTCTCAAGGTTGAAAAGCTTGCAAATGTCCTCGAAGCGCCTCTTCCCGCCCGTCATAGTGATGATGCAACTCTGGACCAATTGTTGGCCTATCAGAAACATGTGAGTGATTCTGAACAAATGAGTTGCATCATGCTAGCCACGATGGAACCCAAGCTACGAAAGCAGCATGAGCATATGGATGCTCATATCGTAGTCCTTCATCTTTGTGAGTTGGTTGATGAGCAAGTGAGATTCGAAAGGTTCGAAGTCTCAAAGCTCCTCTTCACCTCTGAGATGCTAGGAGGTTCATCTGTGGTACTGCTCAATATGCTGAAGACTGTGGAGTCTTCTGAGAAGCATGAGCAGGGGACGATGCTGTTAGTTGATTCCTCGAAGAAAGGTTCTAAGAGGAAGTCAAAGGAACAGCAGAAGGGAAAGAAGAGAAGGGCTAAGAAGGTAGAACTAGCACAAAAGGAAACTTGCCATCATTATGGCAAGGAGAGCCATTTGCGAAGAAAGTGCAAGATTCATCTTGAGTCCGTGAAGAAGGATAAGGCATCGGATGCCCCATCTTCTTCAGAAATCTTCTTTATTGATTGTCATTCTATTTCCTCAGACACTTGGGTATTTGATACTGGGTGTGGCTCACATATATGTAATGACATACATGGGCTAAGGAATAGAAGAAGACTCGTCAAGGGGAGAGTCAAATTTACGTGTTGGGAATGGAGCAACGGTTGCTGCACTCGCCATCGGAACGTATTTGTTGGAACTCCCTGTAGGACTTGTCTTAGAACTGGATAATTGCTTTTATGTTCCTTCGTTGATAAAGAACATCATTTCTATTTCTTGTTTAAATAGAAATGGTTTCCATTTAACGTTTAGTAACAATTGTTGTTATATAACTTTGAATGGCGTACTTTATGGAACTGGAACTATGAGTAATGGCATTTATACGTTGGACGTATCCAGTGACATTTTCAATATCGAAGCGAGCAACACGCGTGCTCGAAAGGATAATCACATAGACTCCTATATGTGGCATTGTCGTCTTGGCCATATAAGCAAGAAACGCATGTCCGAATTACACCGATGTGGAATTCTGGAATCGCTTGAATTGGATTCATACGATACATGCGAATCATGCTTAAAAGGCAAGATGACTAAGTTACCTTTCGAAAAGGTGAGCAGTGGGAGAGTTACTAGGTTTAGTACATACCGATGTATGTGGACCTATGTCAACTCAAGCATTAGGAGGCTATAGCTACTTCATTACCTTCACCGATGATCACTCACGGTTTGCGTGTTCTTGATGAAACACAAGTCCAAGCCTTTGAAAGGTTCAAAGAATTCAGAAATGAAGTAGAGAAACAACATGACAAGAGTATTAAAATACTTGATCGGATCGAGGTGGTGAATACTTAAGTCAAGAGTTTCTTGATTATCTAAGAGACAATGGCATATTGTCTCAATGGACTCCCCTATACACCACAAAGATAATGGTGTATCCGAGAGGCGAATCGGACCTTGTTGGACATGGTCGTCAATGATGAATCATGCAACTCTTCCCAAGTCCTTTTGGGGTTATGCATGCATGACTATTTACTTGTTAAGCATGTAATGCCTACCAAGGTAGTCTACTACTCCATATGAGATATGGAATGGTAAGAAACCTCATGTATCTTACTTGAAGATATGGGGCTCCGCTTATGTGAAGCGGATCAGATGCATAAATCGATGCTAAGTCCGATAAATGTCTATTTATTGGATACCCTAAGGAAACAAGGGGTTACCAATTCTATCATCCTGTGGAACAAAAGGTGTTTGTTTCAAGGCATCTTTGTGTTTCTAGAGAAAGAGTTTCTCTTGCAAGAAAATGGGAGTGTCGTCGAGCTTGAGGAGGCTCGAGAGACTCAAATAGACATTAATGAGATACCCAGTGAAGCACTGGTGACAACTCATAGTGATGAGCAATCGGCTGGACCTATTGTAACACCACATCTTCGTAGATCTGGTAGAACACGCAACATTCCTGAGAGATATGGATTTCTCATAAGTGAATCGAACGACGTGTTACTCATTGATGATGAGGAGCCTACCAGTTATGAAGAAGTGCTGACAAGTTCAGAAAGGGATAAGTGGCTTGATGCCATGAAGACGGAAATGGATTCCATGTAAGAAAACCAAGTTTGGAACTTGGTTGACCCACCTGAAGGCATAAAGCCTATAGGGTGCAAGTGGGTTTTCAAGAAGAAAACCGACATGGATGGTAATGTGATTATTTATAAGGCTAGATTGGTGGCGAAAGGATATCGTCAAAAACAAGGTGTTGATTATGACGAAGCCTATTCGCCTGTAGCTATGCTTAAATCCATTCGGATGCTCCTGGCCATAGCGGCTCATTATGATTATGAGATATGGCAGATGGATGTGAAAATAGCTTTCCTTAATGGAAACCTGCTCGAGGACGTGTATATGATACAGCCTGAGGGTTTCACATCGGTTGACAAAACCAAGGGATGCAAATTGCGACGATCCATTTATGGATTGAAGCAAGCATCCAGGAGCTGGAATATCCGTTTTGATGAGACAATCAAAAGGTTTGATTTCTCACAAAATCCAGACGAACCTTGTGTGTACAAGAAGGTTAGTGGGAGTGCAGTCGTGTTCCTAGTATTGTATATCGATGACATATTACTTATAGGAAACGATGTGTCAATCTTACAGTCAGTTAAGGTTTGGTTATCCAAGACATTCTCCATGAAAGACCTGGGAGAAGCAACCTACATCCTTGGGATTAAGATCTATAGAGATAGATCGAAACGGTTGCTTGGTCTTTCGTAGTCTACATATATAGACCGAGTGCTAAAGAGGTTTAGCATGTCGGAATCCAAGAAAGGTTATCTGCCCATCAGGCATGGGGTACACCTTTCGAAGTCTATGTGTCCGCGCACAGAAGACGAGAGGATTTGCATGAGTAAGATTCCCTATGCATCCGCAATAGGATCTATCATGTATGCTATGTTATATACGAGGCCCGATGTATCGTACGCTCTGAGTGTCACGAGCAGATACCAATCCGATCCAGGAATGGATCATTGGGCGGCTGTTAAGATGATCCTTAAGTACTTGAGAAGAACTAAGGATGTGTTCCTAATATATGGAGAAGGGTACATGGTGATACGTGGGTATACGGATGCGGATCCGCATGCATAGGATGATTCCATGTCTTAGTCCGGTATGTATTCACCTAGAATGGAGGCGCAATAAGTTGGAAAGGTTCCAAGCTTGACACTATAGCGGATTCTGCCACTAAGGCAGAATACATTGCAGCTTTGGAAGCAGCAAAGGAAGCGGTTTGGATCAAGATGTTCATCTCTGAACTTGATGTGGTCTCATCAATGATCCAAACATGTGCTTCGCCGCTATCATCTTATCAGAGAGATCATCAGTAGGAACGAAATACAAATCGAGAAAATTCCCACTGAAATGAACTTAGCGGATCCTTTGACTAAAGCATTACCTCAAAGTAAGTTTGAGGGTCATGTTGGTGCTTATGGTATTGGATACCGTAGCAATTGGCATTAGGCCAAGTGGGAGTCTGTTAGTAATATATGAGAGATGTCCTAAGGCAATCGCCTTATGTATGAACCATTTATATGATAAATGAAGATTCACTATTTGAGTATACATGTTTTATGTATTTGATTGGATCTTAAACTCATTTATCGAATGTCCACGATACGATTCACAAGATGAGAGAATTTGTGATTGGATCACAACTAGTGAGTATCTCTACATGTAATTGTGATGTATCGGAATTATCCTAGTCGATGAATTGATGAATCGACACCATCAATTCGCTGAGACTAGCACGAGGTATACTCCTTGGTGTATCCAAGCGGTGATTCTCACCTTTGGAGACATAGTGATGTCCGAGTTAATCGTGGATGCTAGTTATGGTAACTAGTTCATTGGAGTGACCAGTAGTAAGACTTCATATGGTTCTCTGCATATATAGATATGTCAATGAAGTTCTTCTGTGGCTTAAGTGCGATGTTCCTTTGACTTGCGGTATTCAAGTCATCTTGATCATGGAGACTTATGCTTTGACATCTTAAGCAAACATCTCTAAGGAGATGTGGACCCGGATGATTGGGTATAAGTCAAGTGATGATCAAGGTGTTTGAATAGCCTATAAAGGATTCACCACTCCTTGCGAGGAGATGTATACCCATGGCCCTCGTCGGATTATTGTTACTAAAGTCTTTGGCCAAAGCATTACATGTTTAGAGTAAGGTACTCTTCGATACATGTGGAGTAACTAGAATCGTGAGGACGAGGAAATGATACTTGGGCTAGGTGTGACGTAGTCACCTAGTGGGGTGACACAATAGACCATGTCCCAACCAAGTGGGTATAAGATGAGTGAAGGGAATGGGGCACGATTCATTCGAGCTCTTGAAGGGTTTCGTAAATAGTTACGGATCAACTGGTTGATCTTTTTCAATTGGGGATCATGATGTACTACTAGGTGCCACTCATGATCGATCTATAATTAATGGTTAATTATAGACGGCCAACATAAACCGAGAACCTATTTGGTCACACGCACAACGAGTGTAATCCAAAGGATTTAAAACGAGCTAGAGAATAGGATTCTCATACCGAGAGAAACTATGTTTGGTTGGACCAAACATAAAGCGAGCATGAAATTGTTTCAGTCGCAATGGAAGCGTGGATGGGCCGTGTCTTATGAAGACATAATGGATGGACCAAAATGGTTTGGTTCTAATCCAATGGATGAGAATAAACCAAAAGGTTTGGTTTATATTAAACGAATGAACCAAAGGTTGGTTCGGTTCGTTTTAACTTAAAATAAACCATCATGGTTTGGTTTATTTTAACTTATCTTAATGGAGCGGGTTAACGGGCTTTATGGATATGATCCATTAACCATTAAGAGAATTAGTTCTCTATAAAAGAGGGCATTAGGGTTTGTTAAGCTCTAATGAAGAGGCAAACCTAATTTGGCCGCCCACCCTCCTCCTCTTGTTGGCGCCAACTCTATTGCCGCCAACCATCTCTTCCAACCGGCGACCAGCTGCTGCCGTTTCCTCCTCTTGCCGGCGACGAGCTGCTGCCGGAGGAGCTCCGGTGATCTTCCTTGGCTCCGGCGACAAGGTGAGCAAGTCGCTTTCCTTATTTGGCGGCGCAGAGGTCTCCACCAAAGCTGTCCAGTTTTCTGGACAGCTTGTTCTCCTCGTCGGGCGTCGTTTGGACGACGGTTAGTGCTCCGACAGCGGCTAACTTACCGGGGATTTGATCTCCGGTAATCCTCTGAGGTGGGGGACGAAGGATTCGTCAAACGGTTGACGAATACCTCTCCGGAGAAGCGAGTTTTGAGAACTCGTTTTAGGATCCGAATTTGGATTCGGATCGTGATCATCTCTCGATCACGTCGTCTTCAACACGAGGCTAGTAACCCGTACGAAGACGAAGCTCGTGACTTAGCGAAGTCATCCCGAGGAGCTCGGCGTGGATACGGATAGAGACGATTCTTACGAGGATCGTTCCGGTTGATGCCGTTCCCGCTACACGTCATACGGAAGGTATAACGTAGTTTAATTTCCTTTTATTGCAAATTTTAATTTACGGTTATGTCTACACTTGTTGTAATAGCATGCGTGTGTTGTGTGTGTTGTAATAAATAGGAGTATTTATTATTTTTAATTGCTTCCGCTGTGCTCATGTTTACGAAACATGATCGAACACACACACGCCGCGGTGCCGGAAACCCAACACTTTCCATGTGCAAAGTACTCAAGACTTGGACTTTCCCAAATGCCAAGTGTCCCACTTGGACTTTCTATGCCAAGTACCCAAGACTTGAACTTTACCATGACAATTATATTGTCATATGTTTTTGTCGAATATCAAAACATCACTCGAGTCAAACTTGAGTCCTGGTCAATCGTGACCTGGGCCGATTGCACTAACATCTAGGACCGTTAGGGCTTTGGAGTAGTAGCCGAAGGCTACAAACCAAGTAAAAACTCTATTGTCTCATTTATTTTGAATTTATCTTCCGCTGTGTCTACTCGTGTTTTAACAAACGAAAATAAATGAAAGTGTTTATAACTATTCACCCCCCCCTCTAGTGATTTGCTCGATCCAACAATTGGTATTAGAGTCGGGGGTCCTAAGATTTGGTGAAACCACCAATCTAGCTTTTCTATAATTTTTTTTCTGTTTATTTCATTTTTTAAAGATCTTTCATTCGTTGAGTTTTTTTCTCCCGCACTACTAATCCAAGACGTGAGTCTTGGTACATTTCGATTGTTTGTGTTGTTGTTAGGTTTTTCTCTTCTTCATTCTCTTGTTTTTGTATCAATGGCCCATCTCGAGGGTTTTAGCACCGTCCGACCTCCGTTTTACAATGGAGATGACTTCCGTTATTGGAAGGGTCGGATGGAGTGCTTCCTTAAGACCCAAATCGAGATGTGGATAATAATCCAAACGAGATTCACACTTCCGACTAATGAAGTGGGTGAATCTTTGGATTATGACCAATGAACCAATGCTACAAAAAGACAAGTCGAAGCTGATGCCAAGGCGACTTAAATCCTTCAATGTGGCTTGTCCAAGGAGGAGCTTAATCGCGTCCGCCCCTTCATCAGCGCAAAGGATCTCTGGACAAAACTAGTGGAGCTACACGAAGGGACTGATGAAGCCAAGGTATGTAAGCGTGATCTCTTGTTCAATAGGTTATATAATCTAAAAATGCAGGAACATGAGATGGAGATGCAACTAAACGCTCGGGTTCAAGATATCATCAACAACCTACACGCAATCGGACAAAAGGTCGAAAACCGCGACCTTATCAGTTATGTACTAAACTCTTTTCCTAGTACCACCTTGTGGGCATCCATGGTCGATTCCTACAAGGTCTTCAAGGATCTTTCAAAACTTAGATTAGATGATTTGTTTTTGGATTTCGAACTCCATGAACAGTCTAACTTGGATCCCGAGAAGGGTATAGCACTTTTTGTAGGTTCGAAGAAAAAAATCGCAAGCAAGCCACCCCCAAAGGAGGAATAAGATGAGTCCGATTCGGAGGCTGACACGGAAATGGAGGCCTAACTAATCAACCTAGTTCAGAGGATGGTCAAGGGCCGAAAATGAACCATCACTCATCCCAACGAAGGTAAGCCTAAAAGTTCTAATGTGAGGTGTTACGAATGCAACAGGTTTGGACATATCAAGTCTGAATGTCCGAAGCTCAAGAGCAAAGCACCGAAACACAAGAAGGCTCTCAACGCTACGTGGGATGAAGCATCCGAGGAAGAAGACGACGATCACATCTTCATGGCTAAACCGGCTGAATTGGAGACGGAGTCGAAACTAGAGCACGAGTCTGAACCTGAAGATGAATCGGACTGCGAAGCTCTATTCAAGGCAAGCCACGGATCCACATCCGGTTCAAAAGATACACTCAAGTTAAGTCGATCTCTTATTAGTACTCTTTACAGTGTAATTAAATTCTTAACTAGGAAATTAGCTAAGTCTGAGTCCAAGGTCGAGACCCTGGTTGAGGAGGTTAAACTCCTCAAACACGAGGTCTCCCTAACCTCTTCGACTAGTCAAGTTCGAGAGGACTCAAATCGGGTTGAAAAGCTCGAAGTTGAGAACTCACTCTTGAAGAGTCAAGTCGAAGATCTTAGGAACACATTGGAAAGGTTTACTTTGGGATCCAAGGGACTTGATCTCCTACTTGGATCGCAAAGGGCCGTGTACAACAAGGCCGGACTAGGGTTTAGCTCAAATATGACCAACAAGTCGTATATGTCGATTGTAAGTCGACATAAAAAACTTGTCCAAGCATGGGTCCCTAAGACCACTTTGATTTCAAACTTAGGATCCAACCAGTACTGGATTCCCAAGGACCAAATTCACTATGTGGAGAGACCGAACCGATTTAACGGTCTAGGGGGAGCCAGTACAAAATTTGTTTGTGCTTTAACTTAGAAATTGCATGCTTAGGTTCTTTATTTATTTTGATTTTTCTTTTTAGAATGGTTAGATAGGACTATAACTCGTCAATACTTGGTAACATAGTACCAGGATGCAGCGAGATGATAGTAATCTAGGAAAGCGGAGTCTCGTGTATTCGGGCTAGATAAGGCGTATCTAGTTCAGCGCACTTGACCGAGCGGAACTAGCTGAAGCTACCTCGCCGTATCCTAGACTAGTTAGACCAGAAAGTGGTCTTAGGTGAGTCAAGTCTCTATTTTCTTGAAAATGGCTTTGTCTAAGGAAGTGGTCATTTTTCCGATCAAAGAAGGCCTCTGTGCCTCACCACGACTTGGAAGCCATGATCTTGAAAAGGTGACTTGATGAGCTTAAGGTCAAATCCGAATCTAATGCAAGGTTGACAAGTGTTCAAATCATTAAATTTAAATCAAGTAAAATTGGAAGTCATTTCACAAGAACATATATGGTTAACATGCTTGATCATGTAGACATGGGTGAGATGATTTAGGTTTAATAATTTAAAACCAACCTTTAATAATTCCAATATCTGATCCAACTACCTTGCGTGTAGGATCAATGGATGTTGGGCAGTGGTTGCTCCCGACACATGACCGGGGATCAACTCAAGTTTTCGAAGCTTCGATTCAAACGACAAGGATCGGTAGCCTTCGGAAATAACAACAAGCTCAAAATTATCGGATCAGGTGATATTGAGCTCAACTTTAACTTTATTATTCAAAATGTCTTATTGGTAGAGAATTTCCAATATAATTTACTTAGTGTAAGCCAATTGTGTGATAATAACTATAAGGTCATATTTCTAGAAAATGAATGCATAATTAATACCAATAAAACCTCTAAAACAATTCTTAAAGGAACCGGAAATAACAATATTTATACTATTAATTTAACTAACTCCTCAACCAAGTGTCTTATGACATGGCAAGAGGAATCTTGGTTGTGGCACCGACAACTCGGTCACTCGCACCCAAGACTCATCCACAAGATGAGTCAGAGTGACTTAGTCAGAGGTTTGCCTAACCTCAACAACTTGGATAATAAAATATATAATGCTTGTCAACAAGGTAAACAATCTAGGACACAACATCAACTAACTAATCAAGAACGAACCATAAGTGTTCTTGAGCTCCTACACATGGATCTATTTGATTCACACAGAGCTAAGTCACTTAATGGGAGTCAATTCTTCTTAGTCATAATTGACGACTATTCTAGATTTACCTGGGTTAGGTTTATCAAACACAAAGGTGATACTCTAGATCAATTAATCAACCTATTTAAACTAATAGAAAATCAACAAAATCAAAAGACTTAGGAGTGATCATGGTGGTGAATTTGAGAACCATAGGTTTACAGAAATCTATAACCTAAATGGATACCACCATGAGTTCTCATGCCCTAGAACCCCACAACAGAATGGCCTAGTAGAACGTAAAAATAGAACCCTACAAGAAGCTGCTAGGACAATGTTAAACGAGTATAACCTACCTGATAGGTTTTGGGCAGAAGCCGTTAGTACGGCGTGCTATGTCCAAAATAGGATCCTTATGGTAAAGAGGCACCTTAAGACCTCGTACGAGATTTATCACGATAAAGTACCTAACATCAAGTACTTTAGGGTATTTGGATGTAAGGTACATATCCTAAACACTAAGGATTACCTAGGAAAATTTACATCCAAAACCTCGATCAAAATCTTTCTAGGATACTCGACTACGAGTAGAGTCTATAGAGTATATAACTATTACACCCTTAGAGTCGAGGAGACTATTAATGTAGTGTTTGATAAAGGACACGAACCGACAAAACCCTCGGCAACCCCAATTAGCAAGCCGATTTATACCAGACTCAACTCCGATCCGGAGATCGAGTCTAGTATTAATCCTAACCTAAGTCAACTAAGTCATTCTATCGACCTAGTGATAGATGACTCTGATCCAAATCAAACTAGGACTCAAACTAGTCATCCTATCGACCAAGTGATAGATGACTCTAACTCAAATCAAACTAGGACTCAAACAAATCACCCTATCGACCAAGTGATAGGTGATCTTAAGCCTAGGAGTTCGAACTAGAGCCTTATACTGAAATCTTAGTCAAATCTCCTTGATTTCCAAAATTGAACCCAAAACTATTGACTAAGCTCTTCTTGATCCCGATTGGATTATTGCAATGCAAGAAGAGCTAGGTCAATTCACTTGGAACGAAGTATGGGAATTAGTACCACCACCTAAAGATAAAACAATCGTTGGAACAAGGTGGGTGTTTAGAAATAAACTTGATGATAAAGGTGAAGTAGTTAGAAATAAAGCTAGATTAGTTGCTAAAGGGTTTAGTCAAGTCGAAGGCTTAGATTACGACGAGACCTATGCCCCAGTAGCTAGGTTAGAGTCCATCCAAATGTTATTAGCATATGTTGCACATCGAGGATTTAAGTTGTTTCAAATGGATGTAAAGTCAGCATTCTTAAATGGATATATTAAGGAAGAGGTTTATGTCAGCCAACCCCCCGATTTCAAAAGTCTAGATAAACCCGACCATGTCCTTAGATTAAAGAAAGCTCTCTATGGACTCAAATAAGCGCCTCAAGCTTGGTACGAGAGGCTTTCGATTTATCTTAAGTCCAAAGGATTTAACCAAGGTTTAGTTGACCCAACTATTTTCGTAAAAATCGTAGGTAAAGACATATTCATAGCCCAAATCTACGTAGATGATATCATCTTAGGAACAACCAACTCGATCCTACTAAATGAATTCATTTCACTTATGGAAAGTGAATTTGAAATGAATTTAGTAGGTGAGTTGAGTTTCTTCTTAGGTCTACAAATTAAACAAACTAAAGATGGAATATACCTACACCAACGCAAATATTCTAGGGAATTAATTAAACGCTTTGGAATGCAAGACGCTAAAATTATTAATATCCCAATGGCAACGAATGTAAATATAAAAGAAGATGTAACCGGAAATTCAATTGACTTAAAAAACTATAGGAGCATGATAGGGAGTCTCCTTTACTTAACTGCAAGCTGACCTGATATCTTATTTGCAGTAAGTATGTGTTCAAGGTTCCAAACCTGTGCTAAGGAGTCTCACCTATCTAGTTAAGCGTATCCTTAGATATCTCAAGGGTACACTTAATGTCGGTATTTGGTACCCTAGATCTACCGAGTTCGAATTAACCGGCTACTCCGACTCGGACTATGCCGGTAGTAAGCTCGATAGAAAGAGTACAAGTGGTTGTTGTCAACTTCTCGGCTCGAGTCTAGTGAGTTGGTGCAATAGGAAGCAACACTGTGTTGCCTTATCTACCACCGAAGCTGAATACATCGCGATGGGTGAGTGTGTCACTCAGATTCTTTGGATGAAGCACACTCTCCGAGATTTTAAGTTAGACTTTACGAACACTAAAATTCACGTAGATAACATTAGCTCAATTAACCTAACTAAAAATCCAATATGTCACTCTAGGACCAAACATATAGAAGTCAAACACCATTTCATTCGAGAACATATGGCCAACGGAGCCATACAACTCGAATATGTCGAATCGAAGTCCAACTTGGCAGACCTATTTACTAAACCCCTACCCGAAGCCGAATTCAGTCTACTAAGATGAAAATTGGGCATGTGAGTAGTAGAATAGAAGTTTACAAATTATATTATTACTATTTTTTACTTTTCATGCTCATGGAACTAGCTTAGGACATACCTTAGATATCATGCACCTATAGATTTAAGGAGCCAATACATCTCACAACACATAGGACTAATGTGTTTGTGTACTTAGCCACGTAGATGGGCATGAGATGTTAGGACCTTACTCCTGGTTCCAGATGTAGAACTAGTGCATCTCCATGAACCACAGAGTATAATCTGAAGGGGTTTGTCCCGGAACCGAAGCTCTGATACCACTTGAAGGTAGGAAACTTCGCTTCCCACTTCAAATCAGTCGCTTGTTCATGGCGATCCCTTCTACGTCCTCGGATAAAAAAAAATTTAATCCTAGATGAAAGGGATTACCCAAGCAACCATTTCATCATCGTGCTATTCGATTAGAGTGGTCACTTGAACAAACTTGTTGTTCAAGCCACCAACCTCTATTCTACGAATAGCCTTGGAATAGACGATGTACGGATCGCCGGTTTTTGTGTTTGTATTCGGGGTCCAAATATATTAGCCACAAAATAGAATATATCATGCATATATAATTGAAAAAAAAATTATAAACATTATACAAAAGATCACTAATCAAAATAAATAAGATTATACCTCTTGTTATACCTCTTGATCTTCTATTGTATGCCCTTCCTCCTTTTGGACGTCGTGTGGGCGACGATCTTCCAAAAGTCGAAGCCTCCTAGATCACCAATCTTCCTTTCCTTGTTCACTCCGAACAAAGGAAGATCATAAAACAAAACTCTTCTTCCTATGTAGAACCGACCACCAAGTCAATAGACTCGATGTTACCGTCGGCCAAGGAAGAGAATTTGGAGTATGGGAACCGGCCAAAGGAGAATCAATGAGGGTGATGGGCGCCGGCCAACACTTGGAGAAGAGAAAGGAAACCAATCCTTCACCTTGTAGCCGCCCAAAACCCTAACCCTAGCTCTCCTAGTTGCTGCCGGCCAAAGAAGAGGGGAAGAGGAATAGGTTGAGCACCGGCCAAAGTAGAGGGAAGAAGGATAGGTGCCGGCAACACCTTTGGAAGAAGAAGAAAAGAACTTCTCCTCTTGTTTCCACTCACCCATGTCCCAAACCCTAGCCGCCCAACCTCAATCCTAACCTAACTAGGATTCCTTGCCGCCCAAGGGAAGCAAACCCTAATCCCCTTCCATCATCTTGCCGCCCAAGCCATAAGCCTCTATTTATAGAGTTGGGCTCAAGCCTCATTTTAAACTCCACCGTCGGTTCTAGGGATTTAATCTCAACCGTTGGATCTAGAGAATTAATCTCAAACGTCAGATCTAGAGATTTAATCTCCATCGTCAGATATGGAGTTTTGTTTTCAACCATTGGATCTATGCTTCATGAGGTTTTAATAGGCTACAATAGAGACCATGAGGAGGAGTTGGATCTTGGCCACCCAATGGATCAAGCCCACATAAAGTCCGATCCATTAATGATTATCCATTCCACTAGAGGATTATCATTGATCTACCTCACCAACCCCAATAAGTTAATATGAGCTCCATATATTATTTGTACATTTTTCTCCCCATGTTTAAGATCTCGAATGTCCGTCGATTAATTAATTTACTGACCATTAATTAATCAACATCTAACTCCATGAGTAGTACCACTCATCCTTATCATCATGCCGGACCAAGTCCACCTGCAGGGTTTACATGATGAACCTTATGAGCTCCTCAAGGGGACATCATCATCCTAATATATAGTACATGGTTTCCTCCTATAATCAACGACACACCATATAAATAATATCATTTCCCAACTTACCGAGCCTATCGATTTAATCTATAAATCTCGACCATTGGTAAATCAAAGAAATGAATACTAAGTATATGTGCCCGTTATTATATCAGGATTAAGAGCATGTACAATATAATATCTGAGGTCCGATTCGATTATGTAGTCAGCAATAAATCGAATCACCTCTAATTCGGTCCTGCTCAATACACACAAAGTGCACTAGTGTGATTCTATGGTCAAGACAAACCAATACCAAATCACACTACAACCATACCAATGGTTTGTCCAAAGCCATCTTGGTTGTGAGCCTTTACTTATAATTTACAAGGAGCCGATAATATGATCTCCCGTGTGATACCACACACCATGTTATCTACAATGTAATGTATTAGACAATATGCATAAATATGCAAACAATGATCATGTGATTCTTATTTCAAAAATAAAGATGTTCATACAAAAGATAGACTTTTCAGTATACATCCCAACAATCTCCCACTTATACTAAAAGACTATGTTGTCCTCATACTGCCATACATCTGATTGCCATTCCCTCCACATGCCTATTAAAGCTCTCGCTAGAAGGGCCTTTGTGACAGGGTCTACCAGGTCATCCTCTGATGCAATCTAGGCAACAACAACTTCTACCTCCTTTACGATTTCTCGTATCAAGTGGTACTTGCACTCTATGTGTTTACTTGCCTTATGGGCTCGTGGTTCCTTCGAGTTTGCAACTGCACCACTATTATCACAATAAATTGTGATAGTTCTGGGCAAACTAGGAATCACATCCAAGTCCATCAAGAAGTTCCTGAGCCACACAACTTCTTTGGCCGCCTCAGAGGCTGCCACATACTCAGCTTCCATGGTAGAGTCTGCCATGCATTTCTTCTTAACACTCCTCCATACAATGACTTCACCTCCCAAAGTAAACACAAAACCTGAGGTAGACTTACTATTATCCCTATCTGATTGGAAGTCGAAATCCGTGTAACCCACAGAAAGTAATTGGTCTGCTTGGTAAACTAGCATATAATCCCTAGTCCTTCTCAGGTACTTCAATATATACTTTACCATAGTCCAATGTCCCTATCCTGGATTACTCTGATATCTACTGACCATGCCCACGGTAAAGCAGATATCTGGTCTCGTACATAGCATCGCATACATGAGGCTTCCTACTGCCGAAGCATAAGGAACCGCCTTCATCTCCTCTATCTCCTCAGACGTTCTAGGACACATCTCCTTAGATAAAGGAACTCCATGCCTGAAAGGTAGAAATCTCTTCTTGGAGTTCTGCATGCTAAAACGATCCATAATGGTGTCTATGTATGAAGCTTGAGATAAGCACAACATCCTTTTTCTGCGATCCCTTATAACCTTGATCCCAAGGATGTGTCCCACTTCTCCCAAGTCATTCATATCAAACTGTTTGGACAACCTTACCCTTACGCCCGATAACACCTTGACATTGTTGCCAATTAACAAAATATCATCTACATATAGTACAAGAAATACCACTACGTTTTCGTCACATCTTTTGTATACACAAGACTCATTCGGACTTTAAATAATTCCATAAGACTGGATTACCTCATCAAAGCGGATGTTCCAAGACCTCGAAGCTTGCTTCAATCCATAAATGAACCGATTAAGCTTACACACAAGATGCTCTTTGCCCTTTGCAATGAATCCCTCTGGTTGCTTCATATAGATGTTTTTCTCAAGACTTCCATTAAGGAAAGCTATCTTGACATCCATCTGCCACACCTCATAATCCATATGAGCTGCAATGCATAAGAGAATCCGGATAGACTTAAGCATGGCCACCGGCAAAAAGGTCTCCTCATAATCGATACCCTCTTTCTGAGTATACCCCTTCGCAACAAGCCTCGCTTTGAAGGTCTCAACCTTCCCGTCTATTCCTCTCTTTCTTTTGTAGATCCACTTGCATCCAATGGTTTTTACATCATCGGACAGTTCTACTAGCTCCCAGACCTGATTTGAATCCATAGATTCAATCTCAGCATTCATTGCACTTTGCCAAGATACTGCATCTTTATCTTGGATTGCCTCGTCATATGTCCAGGGATAAGGTTCATGTTCGCCAAGGATCAAATCAGAAGATTCTCCCAAGAACATGAATCTATCAGGTTGTCTCACAATCCTCCCACTACGACGAGGTATCACCTGTGTATCCTCTGTGACACGCGGTGCAGTGACTTGTGGTATATCCTCTTGTACAGGTGGTACTGAACAAGAGACTTCCCCTTTCAATTCCTCCAGAACAATCTTACTCATGGGCTTGTGGTTTATGACATAGTCTTCCTCTAGAAATCTGGCATTCGTGCTGACGATCACCCTCTGATCTCTAGGACTATAAAACAAACCACCTTTCGTTCCTCTAGGATAGCCAACGAACATGTGCACTGTTGGTGTAATCGGCCCAGGTTGACTCGAGTTTGACTTGAGCAGTACCTTGATAGTATTTTGATGAAAGACAAAACTCATGACATGGGATTGTCAAGGGAAAGTCCAACATGGGGTTGGCATGGAAAATCCAAGCATAGAGCTTGGTGTGGAAGTTAAAGGGGGAAACCTTGGCATGGGAAAGTCCAAAGCATTGCGAAGCCATGCGCTTGGTGCTTGGCATGGGAAATCCAAAGCATTGCGAAGCCGTGCGCTTGGTGCTTGGTGAGAAATGCATTGCGAAGCCGTGTGCTTGGTGCATTTGGGAAGTCTTGAGAACTTGGCAAGTTCACTAGGCTCGGGTCCTTGAGTCGGTGAAGGATGACATTGCGAAGCCGTGCGCTTGGTGCATCCGAGGGACCGCCGGACGGGGAGTGAATGGAGTGAGCCCAAAGGGAAGCATACTTCTAGGGTATGAGACGCGAAGGATGGCGTTGCGAAGCCGTGCGCTTGGCGCATCCGAGGGACGTAGGCCGAGGGAAGAGAGCTTCGGTGGGGAACTCCATGAGGGATAAGGTGGACTTGGCCAAGTGGTTAAGACTGAGTGTCGGAGGCTCAAACTTGATGTTTGAGGGTTTACCCGAAGGTCGGATGCTCAAACAACTTGGTGTTTGAGGTTTTGCCTGACATCAGTCGACTGTCATAGGTGCCGGTTCGACTGATCCAAGTCGACTAGGGTTCGACTGGTGTAAGGCTAGGGTTTTATAGCGATCACCATGGATGGCGATCGATGATGTGACGGCAATGATCGGAGGATGGCAATCGGTGATGGGAATGTCGCGAGCACGCGCTCCGTAGCCGATGACTACTAGGTCACGATCGTGATGGGCATCATCGATCGTAGGTGATCCGTTGGAACTTATTTGATGTGGATCTTGTTGGATCGATTTGAAACACTAGAGGGGGGGGGGTGAATAGTGTTAAAACTTTCTTTTTTCGTTCGTTCGTTTAAAATCCGAGTAGATAATTAATTTATAGCGAAAAAGATAAGCAATAAGTAAAAGAGACAATTCTTTTTACTTGGTTCGTAGCCTTCGGCTACTACTCCAAGGCCCTAGTGGTCCTTGACCACGTACGGAGGGCAAAAGCACTAAAGGAACTCCTCCTCGTTGGAGATAGGAGTTAATCGATACAAGAAGGAAAAAACTTGAGGTAGAGGGACACTCCCCCTCTCCTCGTATACGATAAAAGCTCTGAAATATTAAAGTAATGAACTTAAAATAAAAGCTAAAACCGACGTTACAATAAGAGAGAAATTAAGACCTAGACGTCGGAGAGAAAGCACTTCGTTGTCGGAAAAGTTGTAGCTTGGCGGAGGCTTTTGGAAGCTTTAGAATTGATTAAGAAACCCTAGGATTGACCCTCCTTTTATAGCCTTTGAGCCCTTTTTCGAGAGGAACCCTAGCCAATCAAAATTGAGCACCAATCTCTTTGAAATGGGGTGATAAGCCTTGACTCCTCGAAGCTGATCATTGACCATCAGTCAACTGGTGGCCATCATCGATCGTGATGGCGAATCGATCGAATCTTGACCTCGAGCGAGTCATTGTTTGACGCGATTGAGTCCTCAAGTAGTCGTGATGCTAGCAAGGCAAAGTTAGCTCAAAGAAAACATTATTTTGGCCACCTTCGACCTAGACCATCGATGGGATGTCTTTGGTCGGATCTACGCTTAAGACAATCCCCATAAGGAGGATACGACCTCACTTACGCTCGCACACACGAGCTTACCTCGATACTTACCATGTCGCTTTTGCTTCCGACCTTCCACTCGATTCCTTCGGCTCCCTCCGAAGTCACTCGAGTGTCTCCCGACCACCCGGCTTCCTCCGGGTGGCGCTAGCCTTCAGCTCCAGCTTTAGCAATCTTCTGCACACTCGATTCAGCTCGTGAAATAACGACATGAGCTTAACTTTGTATCGTTTGCTATAATCAAAACTCAGGTTCGACTTAGGTGCCTACTGCACCAACAATCTCCCCCTTTTTGATTTATGGCAAACCCACATACAAAGTTAAGTAAATAGCAAGCATGAAGAATAATGTGCATTAGAAACAAACAAAAAATAAAGAAGATTAAGTTAGAGCAGTAAGGATTTTCTTCAAGTACTCCCCCTTGACCGAGGGTGAGTCTTGAAGAAAGACCTTAATCCTCCCCTTGAGGGTTGCTTTAAGTAATTACTTAAAGTTAACCTTAGTAAAACGTTTAAGTTAAGAGTTCTTCTTAACTTGACCCTTTCTCCCCCTTAAGTAAAACATTAAAAATAAGTAAAACATTGATGGCACAAATAAGTTTAAGTTAAGAATTCTCTTAACTTGGCCTTTAATAAGTTTTCAAAACTTAAAGTTAACTTTTGGTTTAAATATAAAGTAAGAGTTAAACCAAAAAATTTAAAAATTTGACCCCTTAACTTTGGCCTTTTTCTCCCCCTTTTGCCATATATCGAAAAGAGTGAGGGTGTGTGTGGAAAACAAAAATAAGTGTTAAATTTAAAGTCCAAGCATGTTCCACATTATTTTGAAAATAATATATTGAAAATAAGTTCATCTATAAAATGTTCGACTCATATCTGGCTTGATTGATATAAAAGATCAACCAGTCCTGGTCTGAGTCGGTTAGTATGTATGATTATACTCCGTGGTTCATGGCGATGCACTAGCTCTACATCTGGAACCAGGAGTAAAGTCCTAACATCTCACGCCCATCTACGTGGCTAAGTACACAAACACATTAGTCCTATGTGTTGTGAGATGTATTGACTCCTTAAATCTATAGGTGCATGATATCTAAGGTATGTCCTATGCTAGTTCCATAAAAATGAAATTTAAGAAATAGTAGTAAGAAAATATAATTTGCAAGTTCCTATTCTATTACGCACATGCCCAATTTTCATCTTAATAGACTAAATTCAGCTTCGGGTAGGGGTTTAGTAAATAGGTCTGCTAAGTTAGACTTCGATTCGACGTATTCGAGTTGTATGGCTCCGTTGGCCACATGTTCTCGAATGAAATGGTGTTTGACTTCTATATGTTTGGTCCTAGAGTGACATATCGGATTCTTAGTAAGATAAATTGAACTAATGTTATCTACGTAAAGTTTAGTATTCGTAAAGTCTAACTTAAAGTCGCGGAGAGTGTGTTTCATGTTGGTGCAATCGGCCCAGGTCACGATTGACCAGGACTCGAGTTTGGCTCGAGTGATGTTTTGATGTGTTTTGATGTTTCGACAAAAACATAAGTCCAAGTCGGACACTTGGCAATGTAAAGTCCAACATGGGTTGGCAAGGAAAGTCCAAGCGGGAGTCTTGGCAGCATAAGTCCAATGGTTGGCGGCGTAAAGTCCAAGCGGGAGTCTTGGCAGCATAAGTCCAATGGTTGGCAGCGTAAAGTCCAAGCGGAGTCTTGGCGGCGTAAGTCCAATGTGCCTTGGTGGTGTAGACACCGTTAGCATGACATAGCCGACGGAAGCACCTGAAGGCTAGCGCGATGGATGAACAAGTCATGGATGACTTGGAGGGATCCGAGAGGCGTGAGGCTGATGGAGGTGACTAGAAGGCTTAGGTCTAGGCTAAGGGTGGTCTAGCAAGTATGGGGGAACCATACTTGAGTTAAAACCTCATGTTTGAGGTGTGCCAGTCGACTGGTGCCATGTGGCAGTCGACTGGATCGAGTCAACTAGGGTTTGACTGCGGGTTATGGTTTAGCGCCGATCGCCATAGGTTGGCGGGCCGATCGATGGCTCGAGCGCCAATCGATCGTGATCCGACCGGTGCTCGAGAATTCGCCACGTATCGGAGTCGAGACTGATCGTCGAGTGAGGATTTCATCACGATCGATGGTCACAATCAGTCGACTGATAGTAGTTCCGTTGGACTTATCCAACGTGGAACTAGCCGTTGTCTCACGACAATAGTGGCATCAGTCGACTGATGGTCTCGATCAGTCGACTGATAGACTTTTTCCAGCACAGGTTGAAGCTATATATGGAGCTCGTGATGGAGGAAAAAGCAACCGGTTCTTGAGGGCTATTGGGGCGATTTGTTGGTGCAAATTAGATCTCCAAGTGCAAGCAAGCAACCAAGCATTCAAGCAATCAAAACAAGTGTTGTAAAGTCTTTTCTTTACTTGTATTTCATATTTACATTGTATATTGCTTGTATTTCATTCTTACTGTTGTAAGACTTATTGTAAGGGGTTTCTCCGCCTCCGACTTGTGTCGAGAAGGAGTGTTTATCATTAGTGAGTGCGTGTGCATCACTAGGGCTCTTTAGAGCTCGATCTGTGGAGTAGGAATCGTGCGGTTCCGAACCACGTTATATCATTGTTGTCTATTTCGTTATCGCTTTTATTATTTCTATTTCCGCTGCGCACTAACGAAATTGTAGACACAAACGAGAGCGAATTTCATCTACGCTATTCACCCCCTCTAGCTATTCCAACGATTCCTAACAAGTGGTATCAGAGCCCGGGGCTCTTCTACGGATTAACAACCGGGAGCTAAGGTGAAAGGCTAGAGGGTGAAGATGGAATTCCAAGACAAGCTTGGATGGAAAATCAACACTCCACCTCCATATGATTCAGAAGATTTTCTGGCATGGAGAGCAAGAATGGAAACATTCTTGATGATGAACATAGAGGATTGGTTTATCCTCATTGAAGGTCTTGAACCCCCTAGGGATAAGAAGGGGAATGTCCTAAAATTGAAAAAGTGGACCCAAGAGCAACGCCAAAAGCTCAAGACCGAAGTTAAGGTAACGAAACTTTTGGAAGATTTAATCCCTAATGATGTTTTGTGCAAGTTAGGGGATTACATGTATGCCAAGGAGCTATGGAGAAAATTGACAAGATACCATGAGGAGAGTTCATCCTCAAGTGAAAGTGAGGAATCGGAAGTTGAGATGGAGTTAACTTTCGAATCGGAGAAAGAAGAAGTAGAAGAGGTGGAAGAAGCATCTACTTCTAGGATTGAGGAGGATAGACCATCCTCTACACCGGAGCAACCTCAAGAAGAGCTCTCAACATCCGATCAAGATGAGGAAGCTCAAAATTCAACTCCGACACCTACCACCACCCTAGGTAACTCAAACACTTTATTTTCAAACAAAAATCATATTATGTGCTTTGAGTGTAGGGAGTATGGGCATTACAAGAGCAAATGTCCAAAGAGAATCAAGAAAACTCCTCCGGTGCCTAAAAGTCAACAAAAGTCAACGGACGCCGGTTCTCCAAGATAAAAGAGCAAGGAGCATGTCATTTGCTTCAAATGTCGACTACCGGGTCATTACCGGAGTCAATGCCCAAAGAAGAAAAAGAAGGGGCAAAGGGGAGCATCACAAGTAGGGGGAGCCACTAAGGCAAACCCTAAGGTATATTTAAATAATGCTCCGTCTAATTTAAAGCATGCTAGAACTAATTTTAGCAATTGTGGTATGTATCATAAAGAGCATGCTAGAAATATGTGTTTAGGAGCTAAGAATGTTCACCTTAAGAATAAGGAGAAATTTGGGACTAATGTCCTTAGAAAAACAATACCTAAGAAATCTATTAAGAAAATCCAAGAACATCTAGGTTTTAATCCAAAATGGACTAGGCATTCGCCAAGAAAGTCCAATGCCCAAGAGTTAAATAAAAATTCTAAAATTGGGCAATTAGAATTAGAAAACCAAGCCTTGAGGTCAAGGCTTGAGAAATTGGAAAAGACCCTAAACAAAATACAAAATCAATCTCAAGGGTCAAATTGTCAAACTCTAAGACCTAAGAGTCAAAAGTCAACCAAGGGCAAGAATGATTTGGGTCACAAACCTAAGTCCAAGGTGACTTACCATAGTGTTCCGTTTGACTATGGGACACTAACTAGGTCTAGGAAGAACAAGGTCAATGGGGAAGTCATTCCTAGAGTTGACCAAGGTTTGTGCCTATTGGCCATGGTTTCGAAGAAACCTAGGATGGCCATTGAGAAGGTTGTTAGGGAGGCAATCCCTAAGGTTAACCTAGGCAAAACCAAAATGACCAAGGCTAATAAGCCTAGGAGGGTCATGAGGAAGGTATCTAGGGAGGTTATCCCTAAGGAATATCTAATTAACCCTAGGAGCTCAAATCGATTTTGGGTTCCTAAGAGCGTGATTGATTCACGCTAAGATGGGTTTAGGGTGTGCCAACCTTGATTGGATGGGTAGTTAACTCAACCATAATAAAGGTGGCACCTTAAGGTTACTCTCAAGGTTATGGTTACTTTGGAAATACCCTTGAGTCTTAATCTCAAAATTTTAGGTTGTGTCAATATATATATATTGAAAACATGAAAATCAATAAAATTGACACGATCTAGATTTAGAGGTCATAGTGTGTACCTTTGATTATTGGCACACTTGGGAAGGTCATGTATCAAGAAATGTGTGGTTAAGATGTAAAGGTAATATCTAGAGTGATACTCAAGTGCCACACAACTTGGTGTCTTGTATTCACCATGCTTCATATGTTTTACCATATGTTTGCATGGAATGAATGTCTAGGATAAATTACATCTCACAAAACAAGTCTTTTAACTTGATTGTGTATTTCAACACTTAGAAAGGGTGAGATGTTAGGTTTTGGAAATCATTGAATGTTAATGTTTGCAAAAATGAATTAAAACATTAAAATACATTAACAAATACATAAATAAAGGTATAACATCAATACATTCAAAATACAAGATCTAACGTGATAAAATGGAACAATTAAGATGATAAAATCAATATTAAATCACCGATCGATAACTTATCATCGATCGATAACATCTTAACATCGCACGATACGGCCATCACCGAGTGCTAGCTCCATGACTCGATCGATCGAACATCACCGATCGATGAGGTCCATCACGATCGATGGTATCGTTTCACCGAGGCCAAGGCCATCACGAAAGGCCATCGAGTCTTTCGAGCGAGTGATATGCACATCGATCGGCCGATGAGCAACATCTCGACCGATGCCATCGTAGCGCCACGCGAGAGTTCAAGAATCGACGAACCGCCGATCGGCCGATCCGGTTCGGAAAACTCGATAACGACCAGATCACGATCGTCGATGCTCATCGATCGAATCGCGATTTTATAACGCCGAACCGCTAGGGTTCGGCGTCTTCACACGACGAGTTCTCCTTCTTCTTTCCCTCTCCGATCGTCGTCTTCCTCTCCGATCGACTCCTCCGGTCGTCCCAATCGTCCAAGATATTAGGTTTGACAGATAAGCCCTTCCTCTTCCATTTTTCACTTGTTTCGAGCCTAGTTCACGGTTTAGGTTTTTGTTCCTTGCTCGATTAGGGTTCCTGATCGACGGTCTCCGACGCTTCGCAATCCTCAAGAACTTTTGAGTTTTCCCCACACACACACATGGCACCTAAGTAACGATTTTTCTTTCCGAGCCTTAATTTTCATTTCCATTACAATGTAGGTTTATCTAATCGCGTATTGTTGCCATTGCATTGCATATCATCACATTACATTCATAATAGGAGAGCCCGTAGGAATGATCCATCCGAGAGTGACTCTCGGTTGTACCAACCTATGTTGGTTCGGTACATAGATAGAGATTTCTTCAATAGGCATTGTAGTGACGTCATGGAACTAATTGCATACTACAATTTGATGAAGATTGTCTTGTGCACACATCCAATCAATGATGACCTCATTAAGGAATTTTACCAAAACCTTA
Source organism: Wurfbainia villosa (assembly GCA_025175895.1). NCBI lineage: Eukaryota > Viridiplantae > Streptophyta > Magnoliopsida > Zingiberales > Zingiberaceae > Wurfbainia > Wurfbainia villosa. Next base: position 93,115,388 of record CM045997.1, on the reverse strand, counting down.
AAAAGGTAGATGACGGCCCTACATACACTACTCAAGCAAAACGCGACTTAGAGTTCACTCCTGCGATACTGCAAGAGTTTCTCGAGTGTAGGTCTTCAGATGACACCTTCATCTTTTACCCTACCATGGACTTTCCTCTACCTGAGCCTTTTACCCATATCTCTATGGAGTCCATGCATGAGCATATTTTTGGTTATCCTCGTCCACTGGCCCAGAATTTATTTCCTATCACCGAGTTATCTGCACCTGACAATGTCCTTTATAAGGTCATTGTTGGGTGTTTTCGCCTATTGTCACTCGGTCCGCCAAGATTCGCCTCCCCATCTCTTTCTTCTATATGCCATGCGCCATCGCTAGACATAAACTTTGCATTGAACATCTTCCATTGCAGACAGGCACTTCACTTCGCATAAGGGAAAGTGCATATGCCTTTGGACATATCATCACAAAGATGGCTCGACCGTAGGCATTAACATCCATAGGGGCTCTTCAATAGTATCTAAGTGTACGATCGATATCGCCAGAATCTCTCCTTAGCGGCTGCGGATGGGCGCCGAGATGGAGTTGGCGCCCACCACCCAGTAGATGAGACAGCCTCCTCCGCCACCCAGAGATGCAGCAGAGGACGACGAGGATGCGGACACCTCTGATGAGGATGACCAGATGCCGGCAGACACATCAGCGGCTGGTCCATCAGTTCGTCGTGGCCGGCTGGAGTCCAGATTTGAGGATTATCAGCAGTCGGTTGACTCAGTGTCGAGTTATCGCGTGCCAGCCTTTTGGAACACGTCTCGATAGGATGGAGGAGACCCAGGGCCGTATAGAGCAGCATCAGCGCGATATGCTAGAGATGATGCGGGCCTGGACTCTGAGTCAGCAGCCACCTCCACCGCCACCTCCTGCGGACGATTAGAGGATTTTTTTTTGGTTGTCATTTTTGTAGTGAGATTGAGCATAGCCAATCTCCATTTTGATTGCAAAAGACAAATTTAAGTTAAATGAAATCCTTATTTTTGAAAAATCTTGTGTGTATGAATGAATATTTGTATTTCTATCATATGCCATGTCATGACATCATGTTTATTCTTAATCATCTTATATGTCATGATTATGCTTAGGGATTAAGGACCAATGTCATGTGTTTTTAGATTTTATCATATGCCGTGACATCATGATCATTGGCCATGCTTAATTATTGCTATCTTTATACCATGATCATTTCATGCATTTAATTGATTAAAATTGATTTAAGGACTATGGCATGACTTGGAGTCCCATTTATAAGGGAATCAAGTAGAGTTGCCTTAGAAAAATACTTGAAACCCTAGATTAGGGAGAACAAAACCCACATCTCACATCTAATTGACATGTATGTGTATGTATACACCCTAGATACATGTGAGATGCTAGGATATGAGTTAAGTTCAAGGTGCATAGTTTTGCATCTAGATGAACTAAAACTCATCTAATTTTAGTAGTGGATCATTAGGAGAGCTCGTGTACAAGTCACACACATAGAGCCCAAGGAATATGATCCAAGATAAGGTCTTGAAAACATTTTAAAATCATTTTAGAAAACCTTGGTGAAGTCTATCTTTTGATAGCAATCACCATTGATGAAGTTGATACAAAATAGGACCAAAACATTGAAAATTTCAATGGTTTTGAGTTTTGTATCAAATTCACTATTTTATGGGTAAAATATTTTTCAAACATTTTTCACGTATTGGTCATAGGTATTATAATGTATCAAATTTCGTGATTTTTCGATATAATGTATAATTAGTTTATGATTTTTCAAACTCGATTCGATAATCAAATTCGAAATTTCAGTTATCACGACGCCTGAGTGGCGATCGATCGATGAGTGTGGCAATGATCGGTAGCTGACAGAGTCGACTACCAAGGCTGATTTCGGGAAAACTAAGTTTGGTTAGTCTGTGTTCAGCCATGACAAAGGTCCCTAACCACTCCTAACCCTAGGATATGCTTTGGGAAGCATTATAAAGGGTGAAAAGCTATTGGATATGGATTAGGAGAGTTGTTTAGGGTTTGTATCAATTTTAAGGTGTGGAAAGTTCAATGTTGAATTTCTAACCTTAATTTTGATGGTTTAGAGTTCCTATTGGCTTAGAGACTTCCCAAGGACATTGTTGGTGCAATGGTCAAGGGGGAGCAAGCCTTTAGGGGGAGATATCCATCTTGGGATGATGGATGTGTTTTTCTCCTCAAGGGAGAATGTTGTCAATTTCGGAAATTTATGGATTTTTAGAAACCCAATTTGGAAATTGGGAGAGTGAATAGGATTGCCTCTCTTGAGTGATATGGGACTTATCACTAGGAAGATGGTAGGCATCCTAGGTATTTTTGGATCAAGGGGGAGATTGTAAGATCTCATTGGGACATGAGACATTGACCTCCTTGGAGAGAAAACCTTTTTGATGTTAGTCAAAAAGGGGGAGAATGTTTGGGGGAGAACATTTGGGATAATTGGTAAAGGATTTGAGTTAGTATTCTAACTCAATTATTTGTTTGGTTTTTGTCAAACATCAAAAAGGGGGAGATTGTTGGTGCAATCGCCCAGTCACGATGACTGTGACTCGAGTTTGGCCTCGAGTGATGTTTTGATGTGTTTTTGTTGGCAAGGAAAGTCCAAGCATGGTCTTGGCATGGAAAGTCCAACATGGGTTGGAAAGGGAAAGTCCAAGCTTGAGTCTTGGCATTTGAGAAGTCCAAGGGTTTGATATTGGCGGCGTAAAGTCCAAGCGGAGTCTTGGCGGCGTAAGTCCAATGTGCCTTGGCGGTGTAGACACCGTTAGCATGACATAGCCGACGGAAGCACCTGAAGGCTAGCGCGATGGATGAACAAGTCATGGATGACTTGGAGGGATCCGAGAGGCGTGAGGCTTATGGAGGTGACTAGAAGGCTTAGGTCTAGGCTAAGGGTGGTCTAGCAAGTATGGGGAACCATACTTGAGTTAAAACCTCATGTTTGAGGTGTGCCACCGACCGTGCCATGTGGCGGGCCGACCGACCGAGTCAACTAGGGTTCGACTGCGGGTTATGGCCTAGCAATGATCGCCATAGTTGGCAATGACCGATCGATGAGCCGAGCAACCCGACCGATCGTGTGATCACCGACCGTGCTCGAGAATTCGCCACGTATCGGAGTCGAGACTCGACCGTCGAGTGAGGATTCCATCACCGACCGATGGTCACAATCACGATCGATGGTAGTTCCGCTGACTTATCCAACGTGGAACTAGCCGCTTGTCTCACGACAACAAAGGGCATCACCGACCGATGGTCCCGATCACCGATCGAGCAGACTTTTCCAAGACAGTTGAAGTATGGAGCTCGTGATGGAGGAAAAAGCAACCGGTTCTTGAGGGCTATTGGGGCGATTTGTTGGTGCAAATCAGGTCTCCAAGTGCAAGCAAGCAACCAAGCATTCAAGCAATCAAAACAAGTGTTGTAAAGTCTTTTCTTTACTTGTATTTCATATTTACATTGTATATTGCTTGTATTTCATTCTTACTGTTGTAAGACTTATTGTAAGGGGTTTCTTCGCCTCCGACTTGTGTCGAGAAGGAGTGTTTATCATTAGTGAGTGCGTGTGCATCACTAGGGCTCTTTAGAGCTCGATCCGTGGAGTAGGAACCGTGCGGTTCCGAACCACGTTATATCATTGTTGTCTATTTCGTTATCGCTTTTATTATTTCTATTTCCGCTGCGCACTAACGAAATTGTAGACACAAACGAGAGCGAATTTCATCTATGCTATTCACCCCCCTCTAGCTATCCAACGATTCCTAACATTTCATCCAAAGTAGTTGAGTAACACACTCACCCATCGCGATGTATTCGACTTCGGTGGTAGATAAGGCAACACAGTGTTGCTTCCTACTGCACCAACTCACTAGACTCGAGCCGAGAAGTTGACAACAACCACTCGTGCTCTTTCTATCGAGCTTACTACCGGCATAGTCCGAATCGGAGTAGCCGGTTAGTTCGAACTCAGTAGATCTAGGATACCAAATACCGACATTAAGTGTACCCTTTAGATATCTAAGGATACGCTTGATTAGAGTTAGGTGAGACTCCTTGGCACAGGTTTGAAACCTTGCGCACATACTCACTGCAAATAAGATATCAGGTCGGCTTGCAGTTAAGTAAAGGAGACTCCCTATTATGCTCCTATAGTATTTTAAATCAATTTGGTTTCCAATTACTTCTTCTATATTAACATTAGTTGCCATTGGGGTATTAATAATTTTAGCGTCTTGCATTCTAAAGCGTTTAATTAATTCCCTAGTATATTTGCGTTGATGTAGGTATATTCCATCTTTAGTTTGTTTAATTTGTAATCCTAAGAAGAAACTTAATTCGCCTACTAAATTCATTTCAAATTCACTTTCCATAAGTGAAATAAACTCATTTAGTAGGATTGAGTTGGTGGTTCCGAAAATAATATCATCTACGTAGATTTGGGCTATGAATATGTCTTTACCTAAGGTTTTTACGAAAAGGGTTGGGTCAACTACACCTTGGTTAAAGCCTTTGGACTTAAGATAAATCGAAAGTCTCTCGTACCAAGCTCGCGGAGCTTGTTTAAGTCCATAAAGCGCTTTCTTTAATCTAAGGACATGATCGGGTTTGTATAAACTTTCGAAACCGGGGGGTTGACTAACGTAAACTTCTTCTTTAATGTATCCATTTAAGAATGCAGATTTCACATCCATTTGAAACAATTTAATTCCTCGATGTGCTACATATGCTAATAACATTCGAATGGACTCTAATCTAGCTACTGGGGCATAGGTCTCGTCGTAATCTAAACCTTCAACTTGACTAAACCCTTTAGCAACTAGTCTAGCTTTATTTCTAACTACTTCACCTTTATCATCAATTTTATTTTTAAACACCCACCTTGTTCCAATGATTGTTTTACCTTTAGGTGGTGGTACTAATTCCCATACTTCGTTCCTAGTGAATTGAGCCAACTCTTCTTGCATTGCAATAATCCAATCGGGATCAAGAAGAGCTTGGTCAATAGTTTTGGGTTCAATTTTAGAATCAAAGATATTTGACTAAGGTTTCTGTATGAGGCTCTAGTTCGAACTCCTAGACTTGGATCACCTATCACTTGGTCGATAGGATGATTCGTTTGAGTCCTAGTTGGATTTGGGTTTGAGTCTACAACTTGATCCATAGGATGACTCGTTTGAGTTCTAGTTTGGTTGGAGTCATCTATCACTTGGTCGATAGAGTGACTTGGTTGACTTAGGTTAGGATTAACACTAGACCTGATCTCCAGATTAGAGTTAGGTCTAGTATGAATCAGCTCACTAATTGGGATTGCCGGGGGTTTTGTAGGTTCGTGTCCTTCATCGAATACTACATTGATAGTTTCCTCGACTCTAAGGGTGTCATGGTTATATACTCTATAAGCTCTACTTGTAGTCGAGTATCCTAGAAAGATTCCGATCATAGTTTTGGATGTAAATTTCCCTAGGTAATATTTAGTGTTTAGGATATGTACCTTACACCCAAATACCCTAAAGTACTTGATGTTAGGTATTTTATCGTGATAAATCTCGTATGAGGTCTTAAGGTGCCTCTTTACCATAAGGATCCTATTCTGGACATAGCATGCCGTACTCACGGCTTCGGCCCAAAACCTATCGGGTAGGTTATACTCATTAAGCATTGTCCTAGCGGCTTCTTGTAGGGTTCTATTTTTGCGTTCTACTAGGCCATTTTGTTGTGGAGTTCTAGGGCAAGAGAACTCATGGTGGTATCCATTTAGGTTCTGACACTCAGAAACCTATGGTTTCAATTCACCACCATGATCAGTCCTAAGTCTTTTGATTTTAATGCTTTGTTTATTTTCTATTAACTTAAATAGGTTGATTAATTGATCTAGGTATCACTTTTGTGTTTGATGAACCTAACCCAAGTAAATCTAGAGTAGTCATCAATAATGACTAAATGTAATTTACTTGCTATGACTTAGCTCCGTGTGAATCAAATAGATCCATGTGTAGGAGCTCAAGCACACTTTTGGTTCGTTCTTGACTAGTTAGTTGATGTTGTGTCCTAGATTGTTTACCTTGTTGACAAGCATTACATATTTTATTATCCAAGTTGTTGAGGTTAGGCAAACCTCTGACTAAATCACTCTGACTCATCTTGTGGATGAGTCTTGGGTGTGAGTGACCGAGTCGTCGGTGCCACAACCATGATTCCTCTTGCCGTGTCATAAGACACTTAGTTGAGGAGTTAATTAAGTTGATAGTGTAAATGTTGTTATTTCTAGTCCCTTTAAGAATTGTTTTAGAGGTTTCGTTTGTATTAATTACGCATTCATTTTCTAGAAATATGACCTTATAGTTATTATCACACAATTGGCTTACACTGAGAAGATTATATTGAAAATTTTCTACTAATAAAATGTTTTGAATGACAAAATTTGAGTTAAGCTCAATATCACCTGATCCGATGATTTTGAGCTTGCCGTTATTTTCGAAGGCTACCGATCCTTGTCGTTTGAATCGAAGCTTCGAAAACTTGAGTTGATCCCCGGTCATGTGTCGGGAGCAACCACTGTCCAACATCCATTGATCCTACACGCAAGGTAGTTGGATCGGATATTGGATTTATTAAAAATTGGTTGAAAATTATTAACCTAAATCATCTCACCCATGTCTACATGATCAAACATGTTAATCCTATATGTTCTTGTGAGATGACTTCCAATTTTAGTTGAATTAAATTTAATGACTTAAACACTTGTCAACCTTGCGTTAGATTCGGATTTGACCTTAGGCTCATCAAGTCACCTTTTCAAGATCATGGCTTCCAGGTCGTGGCGAGGCACAGAGGCCTTCTTTGATCGGAAAAATGACCACTTCCTTAGACAAAGCCATTTTCAAGAAAATAGAGACTTGACTCACCTAAGACCACTTCCTGGTCTAACTAGTCTAGGATACGGCGAGGTAGCTTCAGCTAGTTCCGCTCGGTCAAGTGCACCGAACTAGATACGCCTTATCTAGCCCGAATACACAAGACTCCGCTTTCCTAGCATACTATCATCTCGCCGCGTCTTGGTACTATGTTATCAAGTATTGACGAGTTATAGTCCTATCTAACCATTCTAAAAAGAAAAATCAAACTAAATAAAAACCTAAGCATGCGATTTCTAAGTTAAAACGCAAACAAATTTCGTACTAGCTCCCCCTGGACCGTTGAATCGATTTGGTCTCTCCACATAGTGGATTTGGTCTTTGGGAACCCAATACTGGTTTGATCCTAAGTTTGAAATCAAGGTGGTCTTAGGGACCCATGCTTGGACACGTTTTTTATGTCGACTTACAATCGACATATAATTGGTCGTGTTTGAGCTAAAACCTAGTCCGACCTTGTTGTACACGACCCTTTGCGATCCAAGTAGGAGGTCAAGTCCTTTGGATCCCAAAGTAAACCTTTCCAACATATTCCTAAGATCTTTGACTTGACTTTTCAAGAGTGAGTTCTCAACTTTGAGTTTTTCAACCCGAGTTGAGTCCTTCTCTTGAACTCGACTAGTCGAAGAGGTCAGGGAGACCTCGTGTTTGAGGAGTTTAACTTCCTCAACCAGGGTCTCGACCTTGGACTCGAACTTAGCTAACTTTTTATTTAAAAACTTAATTGCACTATAAAGAGTAGTAATAAGAGTCCGACTTACCTTGAGTGTATCTTTTGAACCGGATGCGTATCCGTGGCTTGTCTTGAATAGTGTTTCGCAGTCCGACTCATCTTCGGTTTCTGATTCAGGTTCCGATTCTGACTCCATCTCCGATTCCACCGGTTTAGCCATAAGGACTCGATCATTGTCTTCTTCCTCGGAAGCTTCTTCCCAAGTAGCGTTGAGTGCCTTTTTATGTTTTGGTGCCTTGCTCTTGAGTTTTGGGCATTCAGACTTAATGTGTCCAAACCTGTTGCATTCATAACATCTTATGTTTGAACTTTTAGGCTTACCTTCGTTGGGTCGAGTGACGGCTCATTTTCGGCCCTTGACTATCCTTTGAACTAGGTTGACTAGTTCGGCTTCCATTTTCGATTCGACCTCCGAATCCGACTCATCCTCTTCTTCCTTCGGGGGTGGCTTGCTTGCGGTTTTCTTCCTCGAACCTGCAAAAAGTGCTATACCCTTCTCGGGTTCCGAGTTAGACTGCTCATGAAGTTCAAAATCAGAAAAGAGTTCATCTAACCTAAGTTTAGAAAGATCCTTGGAGACCTTGTAGGCATCGACCATGGATGCCCACAAGGTAGTCCTCGGAAAAGAGTTTAGGACATACCTTATAAGGTCGCGGTTTTCGACCTTTTGCCTGATTGCGTGTAGGTTGTTCACTATGTCTTGGACACGGGCGTGGAGTTGCGTCACGGACTCGTGTTCTTGCATTTTTAGGTTATATAGTTTATTGAATAGAAGATCACGCTTACATACCTTGGCTTCATCGGTCCCTTCGTGTAGCTCCACTAGTTTTGTCCAAAGGTCCTTTGCGCTTATGAAGGGGCCGACGCGATTTAGCTCTTCCTTGGATAAGCCGCATTGAAGGATTTGAGTTGCCTTAGCGTCAGCTTCGACTTGTCTTTTTGTCGCAATGGTCTATGTTGGTGCAATCGCCCAGGTCACGATTGACCAGGACTCGAGTTTGACTCGAGTGATGTTTTGATGTTTGACAAAGTGTTTGACATTGATGTCGGTTAATATGTTTTGGAGAGATTGTTTATACAATCGACCCAGGTTATAATTGACCAGACTCGAGTGTGACTCGAGGGAGACTTTGGTGGTTGACTAGGGTTGACCATGTGTTTATGGGAAAGTCCAAGTCATGGGTACTTGGCATGGAAAGTCCAAGTGGGACACTTGGCATTTGGGAAAGTCCAAGTCTTGAGTACTTGGCAAGGGAAGTCCAAGCATGGGTCTTGGCAAATGAGAAGTCCAAGCATGGGTCTTGGCAAATGGAAAGTCCAAGCATGGGTCTTGGCATGGAAAGTCCAACATGACTTGGCAAGGGAAGTCCAAGCATGGGTCTTGGCAAATGAGAAGTCCAAGCATGGGTCTTGGCAAATGGAAAGTCCAAGCATGGGTCTTGGCATGGAAAGTCCAACATGGGTTGGCAAGGGAAAGTCCAAGCTTGAGTCTTGGCATTTGAGAAGTCCAAGGGGATTGATATTGGCGGCGTAAAGTCCAAGCGGAGTCTTGGCGGCGTAAGTCCAATGTGCCTTGGCGGTGAACACACCGTTAGCATGACATAGCCGATGGAAGCACCGGGAAGCTAGCGCGATGGATGAACAAGTCATGGATGACTTGGAGGGATCCGAGAGGCGTGAGGCTGATGGAGGTGGCTAGAAGGCTTAGGTCTAGGCTAAGGGTGGTCTAGCAAGTATGGGGGCACCATACTTGGGTTAAAACCTCATTCTTGCCATTTGGCTTGTAGGGCTGTGCTCATGAGGAAGCGATCGTGATGTCGGCCAACGATCGGCCCGAGATGGCGATCATTTGGCGGTCGAATGCGGCGAAGCGCTCCGTGGCGATTAGGCGATCGACTACGAGCGTTAGCGATCGGCGCCAATGTTAGCGATCGGTGGTGAGAGTCCCGTTGGAACTTGTCCAACGTGGATTGAGCCGTTGTCTCACATCTACAGTGTTGGCAGTCGACTGGTGATTTATTGTAGTCGACTGCTAGGCGGAAATCCAGCCCGACGCGAGATAAAAGGAAGCTATTCATGGAGATTGCATCATCAGTTCTTGGGGAGCTTTCTTGAGGCGATTTGAAGGCGATTTGCAGGTGCATTTCAGGGCCCTTCAACCTCATCCAAGCAACCAACAAGCAAAGCGCTCAAACCCTAGTTTTGTAAAGTGTTCTTTACATTTCCTTTGTATTTGCTTGTATTTCTTTAGATTATTGTTGTAATCTTGTGTACGAGGTTTCTCCACCTCCGACTTGTTGTCGAGAAGGAGTTTATTGATTAGTGATTGCATTGGCGTCGCTAGAGCTCGTTAGAGCTCGATCCGTGGAGTAGGAACCGTTACGGTTCCGAACCACGTTATATGATCGTGTTGTGATTGTGTGTCTTGTTATATTTATTTGTTATTACTATTCCGCTGTGCTAACAAGATTGTAGACGATCGAACGCGAAAGAATTCCATCATCGTACGGTATCACGCTATTCACCCCCCCTCTAGCGTCGTCAAATCTCCAACAAGTGGTATCAGAGCCTGGTGGCTCTTCAACGGATTAACAACCGGGAGCAAGACACTAGAGGGTAAAGATGGAATTCCAAGACAAGCTTGGATGGGACATCAACACACCGGTCCCGTACTCATTATATGGACAAGAAGGCTTCGATTCATGGAAGAGAAGAATTGAAGATTTTTTGATGATGAAGGACTTCGAGGAATGGTCTCTATTAATGGAAGGATTTGAGTATCCTAGAGGACCAAAAGGTGGTTTCCTCAAGAAGAAGAGATGGAGTGAAGATCAACTCCAAAGATTCGAGAAAAACAAGAAGGTAATCAAATTCATTTTTGATTTAATTCCAAATGAATTCTTGTGTAGCCTAGGTGAATGCATGGATGCTAAGGAGCTATGGAGCGATTTGGCAAAGCTCCATGAAAGCCCATCAATGGTCCAAGAGGAAGAGACCGAAGAGGCTAATGCATCATCCTCACAAGGAAGTGAGGACTTGGAGGTTGAGAGATCATCAACATCCAAAGAGGAAGAGGGAGTAGAATCGGAAGTTGATAGGGAGTCAATTCCCGGGTTGGTAGAGGAAGTGGAAGAAGCATCCACCTCAAGGATTGAGGAGGAGGAGATAACTTTCACACCGGAACATCAAGAAGAAACTTCGACATCCGGTCAAGATGAAGAAGCCCAAAGTCCAATTCCGGTCTCCACCACCCTAGGTAACTCAAGCATGTAAATTAATAATAAAATGAACATTATATGCTTTGAGTGTAGGGAGCAAGGGCACTACAAGAGCAAGTGCCCAAATAAGGTTAGGAAAGCTCCACCGGTACCAAAAGTCAAGGATGTCGGTTCCCCAAATATCAAGAGCAAGGAGCATATCATATGCTTCAAGTGCAACTCAAGGGGACATTATAGGAATCAATGTCCTAGGGGAAGCAAAAAGACCAAAGAGGGAGCTACATATGTAGGGGGAGCCTCTAGGGCAAACCCTAAGGTATATTTCAATAATGCACCTTCTTTAGTTAATAGGCAAAGGCATGCTAGGAATTTAAATTCTCTTGCAATTTATGAAAAGCATGCTAATAGGAATAAATATTTTTGCTTAGGAGCTAAAAGTGTCCATTTCAGTAATAAGGAGAAATTTGGGACTAATGTCCCTAGAAAAACCATACCTAGTGAATCTATTAAGAAAATACAAGAACATCTAGGTTTTAATCCAAAATGGACTAGGCATATGCCAAGAAAGTCAAATGCCCAAGATTTAAATCAAGATTCTAAAATTGGGAAATTAGAATTAGAGAACCAAGCCTTAAGGTCAAGGCTTGAAAAACTTGAAAAGACCCTTAGGAATATACAAAATCAATTTAAAGGGTCTAGTGGTCAAAATCAAGGGTCCAATAGTCACAGTCAACACTTAGGACCTAAGAGTCAAAAGTCAACCAAGGGCAAGAAAGGTTTGGGTCACAAACCTAAGCCTAAGGTGGCTTATCATTGTGTTCCATTTGACTATGGAACACAAACTAGGTCTAGGAAGACCAAGGTCAATAGGGAAGTCATCCCTAGAGTTGACCAAAGGATATGCCTAGTGGCTAGGGTTTCTAGGAAACCTAAGGTGGCCACTAAGAAGGTTGTTAGGAGGCAATCCTAAGGTTAACCTAGGCAAGACCCAAATGACCAAGGCTAATAAGCCTAGGAAGGTCATTAGGAAGGTATCTAGGGAAGTTATCCCTAAGGAATATCTAAGTAATCCTAGGAGTTCAAATCGTTTTTGGGTTCCTAAGAGCGTGATTGATTCACGCTAAGATGGGTTTAGGGTGTGTCAACCTTGATTGGATGGGTAGTTAACTCAACCATAACAAAGGTGACACTTTAGGTTATTTTCAAGGTTATGGTTACCTTGAAAATACATTTGAGTTTTTAATCCTAAAAGATCTTAGGATATGCCAATGTTAATTATGAAGTTTGATAAAATGATCATTTTGGCACAATTTAGGTTTAGAGGTTGGTGTGCCATTTTGGGTTTTGGCACACTAGGGAGATTAGGTTAATATGGCAAAATATGTTTAATCCCAACAAATGGCAATTAATATTAAAATTTAGGTGTTATTATACCTATATATTTTATATGCCATGATTTGTTTGCCATATGTCATGACATGACATCATGTTTACTTTTATCATCTAAATGTCATGATCATGCTTAGGATTAAGATATTAAATGTCATGTGTTTTTAGATTTCATCATATGCCATGACATCATGATCATTGGCCATGATTTATTTTTCTATTATTATGTCATGATCATTTTCATGCATCTAAATTGATTAAAATTGATTTAAGGACTATGGCATGACTTGGAGTCCCATTTATAAGGGAATCAAGTAGAGTTGCCTTAGAAAAATGCATGAAACCCTAGGTTAAGAGAACAAAACCCACATCTCACATCCAATTGACATGTATGTGTATTTATACACCCTAGATACATGTGAGATGCTAGGATATGAGTTGAGTTCAAGGTGCATAGTTTTTTCATCCAGTTGAACCAAAACTCATCTAATTTTATTGGTGGATCATTGGGAAAGCTCGTGTACAAGTCATGCACATAGAGCCCAAGGAATATGATCCAAAATAAGGTTTTGAAAACGGTTTAAAATCATTTTGACAAACCTTGGTGAAGTCTATCTTTTGATAGCAATCACCATTGATGAGATTGATACAAAGTGAGCTTAAACTTTAAAGTTTTTAGTCACTTTTGGATTTTGTATCAATTTCACTATTTTATGGGTAAAATATTTTTGAAACATTTCTCACCCATTGTTTTGGTCATAAGTATTATACGTATCAAATTTCGTGATTTTTCGATGTACGTATAATTATTTATGAATTTATGAATTTCGTTCTGATAGCTGAAATTCGGGAATTTATTACTGATCATTGCCACTTGGTGGCGGTCATCGATGAAATGTGATCGATTGATAACTATCAGTCATTGCGAGTCTATTCGGGTTAACAAGGTTTGTTTAGCCCGTGTTCAGCTATGGTAAAGGTTCCTAACCACTCCTAACCCTAGGATATGCTTTGGGAAGCATTATGAAGGGTGAAAATCCATTGGATATGGATTAGGAGTTATGTTAGGTCAAAGTATCAAATTTAGGGTGAGTAAAAGTTCTATGTTGAACTTAGAACCTTAATTTTGATGGTTTAGAGTTCCTATTGGCTTAGGGGCTTTCCAAGGACATTGTTGGTGCAATGGTCAAGGGGGAGCAAGCCTTTAGGGGGAGGTATCCATCTTGGGATGATGGATGTTTTTTTTGGGAGAATGTTATCAATTGAAAATTGATGGGTGTTTGATACCCAATTTGGAAATTGGGAGAGTGAGATAGGAGTGCCTCTCTTGAGTGATATGGGACTTATCACTAGGAAGATGGTAGGCATCCTAGGTATTTTTGATCAAGGGGGAGATTGTAAGATCTCATTGGGACATGAGACATTGACCTCCTTGGAGAAAACCTTTGATGTTAGTCAAGGGGAGAATGTTTGGGGAGAACATTTGATTTCTTGTTTCACTTGAATGTTTAGGGAAGAACATTTGGTGAGTGTTTACCAATTTGGGATAATTGGTAAGGGATTTGAGTTAGTGTTCTAACTCATGATTTGATTGGTTTTTGTCAAACATCAAAAAGGGGGAGATTGTTGGTGCAATCGGCCCAGGTCACGATTGACCAGGACTCGAGTTTGACTCGAGTGATATTTTGATGTTTGACAAAGTGTTTGACATTGATGTTTGACATTGATGTCGGTTAATATGTTTTGGAGAGATTGTTTATACAATCGACCCAGGTTATAATTGACCAGACTCGAGTGTGACTCGAGGGAGACTTTGGTGGTTGACTAGGGTTGACCATGTGTTTATGGGAAAGTCCAAGTCAAGGGTACTTGGCATGGAAAGTCCAAGTGGGACACTTGGCATTTGGGAAAGTCCAAGTCTTGAGTACTTGGCAAGGGAAGTCCAAGCATGGGTCTTGGCAAATGAGAAGTCCAAGCATGGGTCTTGGCAAATGGAAAGTCCAAGCATGGGTCTTGGCATGGAAAGTCCAACATGACTTGGCAAGGGAAGTCCAAGCATGGGTCTTGGCAAATGAGAAGTCCAAGCATGGGTCTTGGCAAATGGAAAGTCCAAGCATGGGTCTTGGCATGGAAAGTCCAACATGGGTTGGCAAGGGAAAGTCCAAGCTTGAGTCTTGGCATTTGAGAAGTCCAAGGGGATTGATATTGGCGGCGTAAAGTCCAAGCGGAGTCTTGGCAGCGTAAGTCCAATGTGCCTTGGCGGTGAACACACCGTTAGCATGACATAGCCGATGGAAGCACCGGGAAGCTAGCGCGATGGATGAACAAGTCATGGATGACTTGGAGGGATCGGAGAGGCGTGAGGCTGATGGAGGTGGCTAGAAGACTTAGGTCTAGGCTAAGGGTGGTCTAGCAAGTATGGGGGCACCATACTTGGGTTAAAACCTCATTCTTGAGAGCTGATGATCGCTCATGGGAGCGATCGATCGATGTCGACGGCAATGATCGCTAAGGATGGCAATGATCGCTACCGGTCATGAAGACAGCTCGTGAGCCGATGGGCAGGCGATCGGGCGTTAGCAGGCCGACCGCCAATGTTGGCGATCGATCGAGAGTCCCGTTGGAACTTGTCCAACGTGGATTGAGCCGTTGTCTCACATCTACAGTGTTGGCAGTCGACTGGTGATTTATTGCAGTCGACTGCTAGGCGGAAATCCAGCCCGACGCGAGATAAAAGGAAGCTGTTCATGGAGATTGCATCATCAGTTCTTGGGGAGCTTTCTTGAGGCGATTTGAAGGCGATTTGCAGGTGCATTTCAGGGCCCTTCAACCTCATCCAAGCAACCAACAAGCAAAGCGCTCAAACCCTAGTTTTGTAAAGTGTTCTTTACATTTCCTTTGTATTTGCTTGTATTTCTTTAGATTATTGTTGTAATCTTGTGTACGAGGTTTCTCCACCTCCGACTTGTTGTCGAGAAGGAGTTTATTGATTAGTGATTGCATTGGCGTCGCTAGAGCTCGTTAGAGCTCGATCCGTGGAGTAGGAACCGTTACGGTTCCGAACCACGTTATATGATCGTGTTGTGATTGTGTGTCTTGTTATATTTATTTGTTATTACTATTCCGCTGTGCTAACAAGATTGTAGACGATTGAACGCGAAAGAATTCCATCATCGTACGGTATCACGCTATTCACCCCCCCTCTAGCGCCGTCAAATCTCCAACAGTCTATTGGTCATAATCCAAGGATTCACCCACTTCATTAGTCGGAAGTGTGAATCCCGTTTGGATTATGATCCACATCTCGATTTGGGTTTTGAGAAAGCATTCCATCCGACCCTTCCAATAATGGAAGTCATCTCCGTTGTAAAACGGAGGTCAGACGGTGCTAAAATCCTCGAGATGGGCCATTAGAACAAAAGATACAAGGAGACGAAGAAGAAGAAACTAGCAACGACAAAAACACACAAAAAGTACCAAGACTCGCGTCTTGGATTAGTAGTGCGGGAGAAAAAGTAACAAAGCGAAATAAATCTGAAATAAACAGAATTAAAAAGAAAAAAAAATCTGTAAAATGGCTAGATTGGTGGTTTCACCAAATCTTAGCAACCCCCGACTCTGATACCAATTGTTGGATCGATTTGAAATGCTAGAGGGGGGGGGGGTGAATAGTGTTAAAACTTTCTTTTTTTCGTTCGTTCGTTTAAAATCCGAGTAGATAATTAATTTGTAGTGGAAAAGATAAGAAATAAGTAAAAGAGATAATTCTTTTTTACTTGGTTCGTAGCCTTCGGCTACTACTCCAAGGCCCTAGTAGTCCTTGACCACGTACGGAGGGCAAAAGCACTAAAGGAACTCCTCCTCGTTAAAGGTAGGAGTTAATCGATACAAGAAGGAAAAAACTTGAGGTAGAGGGACACTCCCCCTCTCCTCGTATACGATAAAAGCTCCGAAAGATTAAAGTAATGAACTTAAAATAAAAGCTAAAACCGACGTTACAATAAGAGAGAAATTAAGACCTAGACGTCGGAGAGAAAGCACTTCATTGTCGGAAAAGTTGTAGCTTGGCGGAGGCTTTTGGAAGCTTTAGAATTGATTAAGAAACCCTAGGATTGACCCTCCTTTTATAGCCTTTGAGCCCCTTTTCGAGAGGAACCCTAGCCAATCAAAATTGAGCACCAATCTCTTTGAAATGGGGTGATAAGCCTTGACTCCTTGAAGCTGATCATTGACCATCGATCCGATGGCCATCATCGATCGATGGCGCATCACCGATCGTCGACCTCGAGCGATCGTTGACTGATCGAGTCCTCCAAGCCGGGCAATGATCGATGCTAGCTGCAAGGCAAAGTTAGCTCAAAGAAAATATTATTTCGACGACCTTTGACCGTCCGATCTCGACCTAGACCATCGATGGGATGTCTTTGGTCGGATCTACGCTTAAGACCATCCCCGTAAGGAGGATACAACCTCACTTACGCTAGCACACACGAGCTTACCTCGATACTTACCATGTCGCTTTTGCTTCCGGCCTTCCACTCGATTCTTTCGGCTCCCTCCGAAGTCACTCGAGTGTCACCCGACCACTCGGCTTCCTCCGGGTGTCGCTAGCCTTCAGCTCCAGCTTTAGCAATCTTCTGCACACTTGATTCAGATCGTGAAATAACAACATGAGCTTAACTTTGTATCCTTTGCTATAATCAAAACTCAGGTTCGACTTAGGTGCCTACTGCACCAACAGATCTGGCCGTTGTGAGACAACGGCTACAGGGGCAGTCGACTGGGGCCTTTTGGCAGTCGACTGCTAGGCGCAAAAATAGCTCGATGCAAGTTATAAAAGGAGCTCGAGATGGAGGTTTTTGCCATGGTTTTTGTGGAGTTATTGGAGGGGAATTGCTACTGCATTCCAGTCCTTCAAGAGCCAATCAAAGCAAGCAACAAACAAGTGATCAAAAGCAATCGGTGAAAAGTGTTTCTTTTGTATTGTATTTGTATTCTTGTTTGTATTTGTATATTACTATTGTAATTTCTTGTGAGAGGTTTCTCCACCTCCGACGTGTAGTCGAGAAGGAGTTTAGTTAGTGTCGTGCGCATAACTAGAGCTCGGTGAGCTCGCCCGTGGAGTAGGAACCATTTGGTTCCGAACAACGTATATCTTGTGTTGTGTGATTGTGTATTGTTGTTAGTTTCATTATTACTGTTATTCCGCTGCGCTAACAACAATCGTAGACAAGCAACGCAATGAGAACGAGCGAATTCTTCCACCAAACGATTGAGGGCTATTCACCCCCCTCTAGCCGACCGTTCGATCTCCAACAAGTGGTATCAGAGCCGAGGTCGCTCTTCAAGGACTAACCGCCGCGAGAGTACTACAAAATGGTCGGCTTCATCTATCCACCGAAATTCGATGGAGATTTTGCTTGGTGGAGGAAACGGATGGAGGTATATCTCGAAACCAATTTTGATTATATGATTATTGTAGAAAATGGTTTTGAGATGCCTAGGGACAAATACAACAAGCAAATTGAAAAGTCAAGGTGGAACTAAGACCAAATTAAGGACTTCAAGACAAATCTCGAGGTAATAAAATTATTTAGTGATTTGTTACCTAACAAAATTTTGTCTAGTTTGGGTGACTATAGGGATGCAAAGGAATTATGGGAGAAGATAATGAAATTTCAAGAAAACTTCCAACCGACACATGTAGAGGATAATGCCGAAGAAGAAGCACCATCTTCTTTTGATGATGTTGATGATTTGGTGGAGACCTCCACCTCTAGCGTTGAGGGGGAGGAAAGGATTTCAATTCCGGAGCAAGATCAAAATGAAGCTTCTACCTCCGGAAGAAGTGAAGAGACCTCCACCAACTCCCTAGGTAACTCAAGTGTTGTTATTTTAAATAAAAATTACATAATATGCTTTGAGTGTAGGGAGAAAGGGCACTACTAGAGTAAATGCCCTAAATTGGCTAAGGAAAAGACATCAACACCAAAAGTCAACCCAAAGTCAAAGGATGCCGGTGTTCCCAAAATCAAGAGCAAAGAGCACATTGTGTGCTTTAAATGCAACCAACGAGGACATTACCGAAGCCAATGCCCTAGGGGGAGGAAGAAAGGGCAAGAAAGTGTGACTCATGTAGGGGGAGCTTCTAAAGCTAACCCTAAGGTACAGTTAAATAATGCACCTTCAATTTTTAAAATTAAAAAGCATGCTAAGAATTATTTTAGTTTTCTTGCCATTATTAATGAAAAGCATGCTAGGAGAAACAATAAGGTTTATTGCTTAGGTGCTAAGCATGTTAGTTTCTCTAAGGATAAACCTAGGACTCAAAACACTAGATCTATTTTACCTAGGGAGTCAATTAGGAGAATTGAAGAAAACTTGGGTGTTAATCCCAAGAAATCTAGGCATATGCCTAAAAAGAAAAACATTTCCCAAAAGATAAATGAAAATTCAAAATTGGGAAAATTAGAGTTAGAAAACCAAGCCTTGAGGTCAAGGCTAGAAAAATTGGAGAAGACCCTAGCAATAATATCAAATTCGGTTAAGGGGTATAATGTACAAAAGTCAAGACCTAGAAAACAAGAAATGTCTAAGGGCAAGAAGGGTTTGGGTCACAAACCTATGTCCTACCATAATGTTCCATTTAATTATGGAACCACATCTAGGTCTAGGAAAACCAAGGCTAATAGGGAAGCCATCCCTAAGTCTATCCATGGTATGTGTTTAGTGGCTAACACCTCAAAGAAATCAAATGTAGCCACTAAGAAGGTCAATGGAGGAGTCACCTCTAGAGTTGACCCAAGTAAGACCCATTTGACTAAGTCTTCAAAGCCAAAAAGGGTCATTAGAAAGGTATCTAGGGAAGTTATCCCTAGGGAATACCTTGTTAACCCAAGGAGCTCCAATAGGTATTGGGTTCCTAAAAGCGTGATTGATTCACGCTAGATGGGTTAGGGTGTGTCAACCCTAAATGGATGGGTAGTTAACCTAACCATAGTAGAGTTGACACATTAGGATGTGCCAATGTGTTTGAGAAGTTTAGAATGATTTAAATTGGCACAATTAGGTCATAGAGGTCGTGGTGTGCTATTTTGGGTTTTTGGCACACTAGGGAAATGAATGGTTTAAGGCAAAGTGAATTTAATCCCTAGAAATGACAAATTGATTTTAACACTTAGGTATTTTATACCTTAGTATATTTTTCTTTCCATGCTTTATTTGCCTTGCCATGTCATGACATCATTCTCATTTGTATCTCTAAATATGTCATGATAATATTTAGATTTATTTTTATATGTCATGTATGCTTAAATGTCATTTACATGCCATGACATCATGATTTTGGCATATGCTTTTATCTATATCATATTTATGCCATAATCATATCATGCATTAAATAAAATGAAATTAAGGACTATGACACAATTTGAAGGGAATCAAATTATGTTGCCTTAGAAATATGCATGAGAACATAAAGAACAAAAAACCCACATCTCACTAAGATTTTTGACTTGTATGTGTTTTACACATTTAGATATTGGTGAGATGTTTAGGAAAAAGAAAATAAAGGTTTTAAAAACATTTTGAAAACATTTTGAAAAATCTTGGTGAAGCCTATCTTTTGATAGCTATCACCATTGAATGGGATGATACAAAGAGTGCTCTTTATTGAAGCTTTTCTTAAATTTTGGACTTTGTATCAATCTCCTAATTTAATAGGTAAAATAATTTTCCAATATTTTTCACCCATAGTGTTTATGATAAGTAATATACATACCAAATTTCAAGAATTTTAAACTTATGTATATTTACTTATGGATTTCAGAAATCCATTTCTGAAATGCTATAAATCTGATTATCGATCGTGACATGTGTGATCATGATGAAATGGCAATAATCGATTTACATTTTGATCATTGCTAAGCTGATTTCGAGTAAATCTTGTTGGTTAGGCCCATGTTCAGTTAGGTTAAGGTCCCCTAACCACTCCTAACCCTAGGATATGCTTGGGAGAGCATTAGAGAGAGTGGAAATCCATTGGACATGGATTAGGAGAAGGGTTTTAGGGAAAGTATCAACTTTAAGGTGGAAGAGAGTTCATTGTTGAACTTTGCCTTAATTTTGATTTGGTTAATGTTCCTATTGGCTTAGGGACTCTCCAAGGACATTGTTGGTGCAATGGTCAAGGGAGAGCAAGCCTCTAGGGGGAGGTATCCATCATGGGAAGATGGATGTGTATTTCCTCATGGGAGGAAAATTGGGTTGCCTCTCTTAAGTGATATGGGATCACTAGAAAGATTGAGGGCATGCCAAGGGGAAGATTGTAAGATCTCATTGGGATATGAGACATTGAAACCCTTGAGGACCTTTTTGATGTAATGTCAAAAAGGGGGAGGAGTTACCAAGTTACTAATTAGGGTTTGTTGGAATTCTCATTGGGATATGAGAATTGCCAATATGGGAGGATTGGTAGACTTGAGATGGTAGTTTTGTCAATCATCAAAAAGGGGGAGATTGTTGGTGCAATCGGCCCAGGTTGACTCGAGTTTGACTCGAGCAGTACCTTGATAGTATTTTGATGATAGACAAAACTCATGACATGGGATTGTCATGGGAAAGTCCAACATGGGGTTGACATGGAAAATCCAAGCATGGAGCTTGGTGTGGAAGTCCAAGGGGGAAGCCTTGGCATGGGAAAGTCCAAAGCATTGCAAAGCCGTGCGCTTGGTGCTTGGCATGGGAAATCCAAAGCATTGCGAAGCCGTGCGCTTGGAGCATTTGGGAAGTCTTGAGAACTTGGCAAGTTCACTAGGCTCGGGTCCTTGAGTCGGTGAAGGATGGCATTGCGAAGCCGTGCACTTGGTGCATCCTAGGGACCGCCGGACGGGGAGCGAATGGAGTGAGCCCAAAGGGAAGCATACTTCTAGGGTATGAGACGCGAAGGATGGCATTGCGAAGCCGTGCGCTTGGCGCATCCGAGGGACGTAGGCCGAGAGAAGAGAGCTTCGGTGGGGAACTCCATGAGGGATAAGGTGGACTTGGCCAAGTGGCTAAGACTGAGTCTCGGAGGCTCAAACTTGATGTTTGAGGGTTTACCCGACGGTCGGATGCTCAAACAACTTGGTGTTTGAGGTTTTGCCCGACATCAGTCGACTGACATAGGTGCCGGTTCGACTGATCCAAGTCGACTAGGGTTCGACTAGTGTAAGGGAGTCGATCGCCGAGGGATGGCAATGATCGATGGGAGTGTCGCGAGCACGTAACGCTTCGAGCCGATCGGGTAGTCGACTATTAGGTCACCAGATCGATGGGCATCATCAGTCGACTGGTAGGTGATCCGTTGGAACTTGTCCGACGTGGATCCGCCGTTGTGAGACAAGCCATCTGGGCCGATCGGGCACCTTTTGCAATGATCGCTAGACACGAAAATAGCTCGATGCAGGTTATAAAAGGAGCTTGAGATGGAGGTTTTTGCCATGGTTTTTGTGGAGCTATTGGAGGGGAATTGATGTTGCATTCCAGTCCTTCAAGAGCCAATCAAAGCAAGCAACAAACAAGTGATCAAAAGCAATTGGTGAAAAGTGTTTCTTTTGTATTGTATTTGTATTCTTGTTTGTATTTGTATATTACTGTTGTAATTGCTTGTGAGAGGTTTCTCCACCTCCGACGTGTAGTCGAGAAGTAGTTTAGTTAGTGTCGTGCGCATAACTAGAGCTCGGTGAGCTCGCCCGTGGAGTAGGAACCATTTGGTTCCGAACCATATATATCTTGTGTTGTGTGATTGTGTATTGTTGTTAGTTTCATTATTACTGTTATTCCACTGCGCTAACAACAATCGTAGACAAGCAACGCAATGAGAACGAGCGAATTCCGCCACCAAACGATTGAGGGCTATTCACCCCCCTCTAGCCGGCCGTTCGATCTCCAACACGCACTTCTATACGAGGTTCCAACTTACCAGCATCTGCCTTCAGCACATGTGTTGGACTCTCCCAAATCCGAATATGTCTTAGACTAGGCTTTTGCCCAGTCCACAATTCTGTGGGAGTAGAAGGAACTGATTTAGATGATACCAAGTTCAGAATATACACTACCGTATCTAGAGCATATCCCCAAAACGAATCTGGCAACTCAGAATAACTCATCCTTGATCTAACCATCTCCATAAGAGTCCTATTCCTTCGCTCTGCTACACCATTCTGTTGGGGTATGCCAGGTGCAGACAATTGGGATTGAATCCCAGCCTCTGATAAGTAATTCCTAAACTCTCCCAAGAGGTACTCAACACCACGATCAGATCGTAGTGTCATCCATATCTTGAATAATCATCTATGAAAGAGACGAAATATTTAAAACCACCTCTTACCTGGATAGATATAGGACCATACAAATCAGAATGAACCAATTCTAACACATCTTTGGCTCTATACCCCTTAGCCTTAAAAGGTCTCTTGGTCATTTTACCCTCTAAGCAAGATTCACAGGTTGGGAAATCTTCCACTACTAATGAACCCAGAGGTCCATCAGCTATCAACCTTTGAATTCTGCTTAGGTTAATATGACCAAGCCTAAGATGCCAAAGATATGTTTGGTTCATCTTCGAAGGTTCTTTTCTCTTATTGGAATTAGAAGATGAGTTATTAATTTCTATTTGCATCATGGGAGTTTTTGGTTCAAGTGTGTACAAATTTCCTATCAATGCACCAGAACAGATAATCTCCCTATTTCTTTTTATAACAACTCTGTTATTAAAAGAAATAGAATATCCATCCATAAATAATTTAGAAATCGAAATTTAATTCTTTCTAAATAAAGGTACATAAAGGCAATTCTTAAGAACCAAAACTTTATTTTTCTCAAAAGACAAAATAAACATCTCCCACTGCAACAGCCGTCACCTTCGTGGCATTGCCCAAGTAAACGGTAATCTCCCATTTAGCTAGTCGTCGGGTTTCCTGGAACCCCTGCAAAGTATTGCCGACATGATCAGTGGCTCCTGTGTCTACACACCAGGTGTTGGTAGATAACACCGCTTAACCATGTTCCAACGACTAGACCAAAGGATATACCTTTGTTCTGCTTCCGATTGGGACAATCCTTCTTCCAATGTCCATCCTGCTTGCAAGTGAAGTACTTGCCTTTCGGCTTCTTCACTCCTCCCTGAGATCCTCCCACCAGCTTTGCTCCACCTTGTTTCTTCTTCTTCTTGCCTTTCGACTTAGAAGTAGAAACCTTCTGAGCAACCATGGCCTGAGCCTGAGCAAGCCATTCTGTCGACTGGAGAATGATATCGACCTAGATTTCCCCATCGATCTCAGCTCCAGGGACTTCCAGCTCATTCGCAGGCTTAGGAGGACACTCTTCAAAGAGTACATACTTGTACTCCCAGCAGTTGAGACAATATCAAGATTCCTTTTTCCAATCAACATAATTATGTACAGTAAGTTTATTTTCCTTTAGTATCACAGCAAGTGGACTGAAAGTCATTTTTGAAAAACCTAAGAATCACATAGATCAAAACTTTAGATTTCAAAAAATTATTGATTCCTCAAACAATAAAATTTTAAAATCAACCAACACCTCAAAACACCGAGAATATCGTATGCCACGATCGTGTGGATGTATACGAATTCTACATTTGTAAGAGGAGGTTTTACCCATTAATTTTACTATCTTGTCAACCTAACTTTTTGACAAATAAAATTAATAGTTATTTTCTCTTCGGCCCTACAAATAAAAGCAGTGACTCCGATGGGGAGAATACTCCTATTTGCATCTAAGTGTTCACCATTACTCGATACCAAAGAAATTATCTCGGGTTATGTGCCTTCCGATGGGGAAGTATACACACTCCTAAATAATTTCCTATAACCATATCCAACCCTGTGATCTGCAAACAAACTCATCCAATGGGGAGGAAGGCACTCAGAGCCGACGCGTAAGTTTGCTTGCATCACATGTCAAATCGTAATGGAGGCCGTGGGAATTTATAAAAAATATCCTTCTCCCACTTAGTAATTTAAAATTGAGGAATTTTCTATCCTACGACATGCATATCAAACAATAAGCAATAATTATGAAAAATAAAATTTTTCCAACTATTATGGCTTTTGTCTTCAAAATGTCTCCCGTCATATCGCCATCTCGTCCGCTCCTCCCTACGCCATGTACAAGCCATCCGGAGATCCGAGCCGAGAAAAAATATTTTAATTTACATCCATCGATCCTATACTCCACGAGGGAGTGTACATGAAATCTAGATCGAAAGTAAACTAAAATAAAAAGAGTGGCTAAACAATGCCATATCTAATTTACAAAAATTAAATACTAGCCTCATCAACCCCAAGGATTCAACAAAATATACAATTACACACATACAATCACATACACACATATGACCATAATAGTTGGATCCTATGCCTGCAACCAAAGAGTTAACCTACGCATATCCTACTATTATCCGTCACATATAATATATGAAAAGTACATAAAAGTAACCGAATCCTAAACACACAAAACCGAAAACCGTGGCTCTGATACCACTTGAAGGGGTTTGTCCCGGAACCGAAGCTCTGATACCACTTGAAGGTAGGAAACTTCGCTTCCCACTTCACCTCGATCGCTTGTTCATGGCGATCCCTTCTACGTCCCCGGATAAAAAAAAATTAATCCTAGACAAAAGGGATTACCCAAGCAACCATTTCATCATCGTGCTATTCGATTAGAGTAGTCACTTGAACAAACTTGTTGTTCAAGCCACCAACCTCTATTCTACGAATAGACACGGAATAGACGATGTATGGATCACCAGTTTTTATGTTTGTATTCGGGGTCCAAATATATTAGCCACAAAACAGAATATATCATGCATATATAATTGAAAAACAATTATAGACATTATACAAAAGAACACTAATCAAAATAAACAAGATTATACCTCTTGATCTTCTATTGTATGTCTTTTCTCCTTTTGGACGTCGTGTGGGTGACGATCTTCCAAAAGTCGAAGCCTTCTAGATCACCAATCTTCCTTTCCTTGTTCACTCTGAACAAAGGAAGATCATAAAACAAAACTCTTCTTCTTATCTAGAACCGGCCACCAAGTCAATAGACTTGATGTTGCCGCCGGCCAAGGAAGAGAATTTGGAGTATGGGAACCGACCAAAGGAGAATCAATGAGGGTGATGGGCGCCGGCCAACACTTGGAGAAGAGAAAGGAAACCAACCCTTCACCTTGTAGCCGCCCAAAACCCTAACCCTAGCTCTCCTAGTTGGCGTCGGCAAAAGAAGAGGGGAAGAGGAATAGGTTGAGCACCAGCCAAAGTAGAGGGAAGAAGGATAGGTGCTGGCAACACCTTAGGAAGAAGAAGAAAAGAACTTCTCCTCTTGTGGCCGCCCACCCCATGTCCCAAACCCTAGTCGCCCAACCTCAATCCTAACCTAACTAGGATTCCTTGCTGCCCAAGGGAAGCAAACCCTAATCCCCTTCCATCATCTTGCCGCCCAAGCCATAAGCCTCTATTTATAGAGTTGGGCTCAAGCCTCCTTTTAATCTCCACCGTCGGTTCTAGGGATTTAATCTCAACCGTCGGATCTAGAGAATTAATCTCAACCGTCGGATCTAGAGGTTTAATCTCCATCGTCGGATCTAGAGTTTTGTTTTCAACCATTGGATCTATGCTTCATGAGGTTTTAATAGGATACAATAGGGACCATAAAGAGGAGTTGGATCTTGGCCACCCAATGGATCAAGCCCACATAAAGTCCGATCCATTAATGATTATCCATTCCACTAGAGGATTATCATTGATCTACCTCACCAACCCCCATAAGTTAATATAGGCTTCATATATTATTTGTACATTTTTCTCCCCATGTTTAAGATCTCGAATGTCCATCGATTAATTAATTTACTGACCATTAATTAATCAACATCTAACTCCATGAGTAGTATCACTCATCCTTATCATCATGTCGGACCAAGTCCACCTGCAGGGTTTACATGATTAACCTTATGAGCTCCTCAAGGGGACATCATCATCCTAATATATAGGATACAGTTTCCTCCTATAATCAACGACACACCATATAAATAATATCATTTCCCAACTTACCGAGCCTATGGATTTAATCTATAAATCTCGTCCATTGGTAAATCAAAGAAATGAATACTAAGTATATGTGCCCATTATTATATCGGGATTAAGGAAATGTACAATATAATATCTGAGGTCCGATTCGATTATGTAGTCAGCAATAAATCGAATCACCTTTAAGTCGGTCCTGCTCAATACACACAAAGTACACTAGTGTGATTCTATGATCAAGACAAACCAATACCAAATCACACTACAACCATACCAATGGTTTGTCCAAAGCCATCTCGGTTGTGAGCATTTACTTATACTTTACAAGGAGCCGATAACATGATCTCCCGTGTGACACCACACGCCATGTTATCTACAATGTAATGTATTAGACAATATGAATAAATATGCAAACAATGATCATGTGATTCTTATTTCAAAAATAAAGATGTTCATACAAAAGATAGACTTTTCAGTATACATCCCAACATAATCATATATATTAACTGACTCTGACCAGGACTTGTTGATCTTTTATATCAATCAAGTCAAATAAGAGTTGAACATTCAATAGATGAGCTTATTTTCAGTATATTATTTTCAAAATAATATGGAACATGCTTGGACTTGAAACTTAAACTTAATACCTATATTTTCTTCTTTTTCAAAACCCCACACTCTTTTCGATATATGGAAAAAGGGGGAGAAAAAGGCCAAAGTTAAGGGATCATTTTTTTTTTTGATAAACTTAACTTAATACTTATTCTCATGACCAAAAGTTGAGTAAATGTTTTCTTTTACTCAACTTTAACTTTAACTTTAACTTTAACTTTTGTAAATTTACTTAAACTTAACTATTTTAAAAAGGGAGAAAGGGCCAAGTTAAGAAGTCTTCTTAACTTAAATTTTTCTTACTAAGGCCAACTTTAAGTAATTTTTAATTACTTAAAGTTTTCCTAAATAGCAAACATTAAGGGGGAGGACTAAGATCTTCTTTCAAGACTCACCCTCGATCAAGGGGGAGGTTTCCTCAAGGGGGAGACTTGGAAAAAAATCTCTACTACTACTACGTAATCTTCATTATTCTTCGTGCATACTTTTCTTCATGCATGTTATTTCCTTAACTTTGTATGTGGGTTTGCCATAGATCAAAAAGGGAGAGATTGTTAGTGCAGTAGGCACCTGAGTCGAACCTAAATTTTGATTATAGCAAACGATTCAAAGTTAAGCTTATATCGTTATCTCACGAGCTAAATCGAGTGTGCAGAAAAGTGCTAAAACTGGAGCTGAAGGCTAGCGACACCCGGAGGAAGCCGCGGTGGTCGGGCGACACTCAAGTGACTTCGGAGGGAGCCGAACGAATCGAGTGGAAGGTCGGAAGAAAGAGATACAAAGTAAGTATCGAGGTAAGCTCGTGTGTGTGAGCGTAAGTGAGGTTGTATCCTCCTTATGGGAATGGTCTTAAGCGTAGATCTGGCCAAAGACATCCCATGGATGGTCTAGGTCGAGATCGGACGGTCAGCAACTGTCAAAATTATATTTTTGTTAAGCTAACTTGTGATTTCAGCTAGCATAAGTCGACTGCCCTCAAGAGCCACTCGACTGCTGGGTGTTGCGACTCGACTAGCGCTGCCATCAGTCAACTGATGATGACCATCAGTCCACTGATGGTCAAGGATCAGCTTCGAGGAGTCAAGCCTTATCACCTCATTTTAAGGAGCTTGGTGCCTAAATTTGATTGGCTAAAGATCCCCTCGAGGAGGGACTCAAAGGCTATAAAAGGAGGGCTTCTCCTAGGGTTTTTTCATCAATTCCAAGTGCTCAAAAGTGCTCATGTTACGCTACTCTTCTACGACGATATTACGACGACGATGTGCTACCGCATCTCCGACGATAAGAGTTTAAGTTTCATTCTTCTATAAGTCATTGGTATGTTGTTATTTTGTTTCTTACTTATCGAGCTTTAATCGTAACAAGGAGAGGGAGAGTGTCCCTCTACCTTGGGCTTTCTTGTATCGATTGTTTTGTCGCTTACTCCTACCTCTAACGAGGAGGAGTATTTTTAGTGCTTTGCCCTCCGTACGCGGTCTAGGACCGTTAGGGCCTTGGAGTAGTAGCCGAAGGATATGAACCAAGTAAAAAATCTATTGTCTCATTTATTTTGAATTTATCTTCCGCTGTGTCTACTCGTGTTTTAACGAACGAAAACGAACAGAAGTGTTTATCGCTATTCACCCCCCCTCTAGCGATCCGCTCGATCCAACAATAACTACTCTTGAAACCCTATATGTTTTGCTCACATCAATTCCCCCAGACTTAAATCTTTGCTTGTCCTCAAGCAAACCTTAGTACCATGAAATTTTAAAAGAAATATCGTTCCATACTTAGCAAGCTAACTAGATTTATCAAGTGGTATTTTCCATCAAAGCAAAATAGAGATGTTCTAAAAAATTCACTAAGTTAGCTTCTCGTGCATGTGCTAAGCGAATCTTCTTAGGAGATACATCTTTCCACGGTAAGTTAAGTCATCATCTTATAGCTTTCCTAAGGTTTCCAACTTTTAGGCACTAGTCTTCCCTAAGCGAGGGGCATTCCCTAGATCTAGCACAAAGTCTTTGTTGGGATGTATACTGAAAGCCTGACTCTTTTGTATGAACATTTTTATTTTGAAATAAGAATCACATGATCATTGTTTGCACTTTATATTTATTATATGTGTGCATATTGTCTAATACTTTACATTGTAGATAACATGGTGCTTGGTGTGGCACAGAAGATCATGTTATCAGTCCCTTGTAGAATATAAGTAGAGGCTCACAACCAAGATGGTTTTGTACAAACCATTGGCATGGTTGTAGTGTAGCTTGGTATTGGTTTGTCTTGAACATAGAGTTACACTAGTACACTTAGGTGTATTGAGCAGGACCGACATAGAGGTGATTCAATTTATTGCTGACTACATAATTGAATTGGACCTCGGATATTATGTTGTACATGCTCTTAATCCCGATATAATAACGGGCACATGTACTTAGTATTTATTTCTTTGATTTACCAAAGGGTGAGATTTAAATGGATTAAATCAATATGTCTGGTAAGTTGGGAAATGATATTATTTACATGGTGTGCTGTTAATTATAGGAGGAAACCGTATCCTATATATTAGGTTGATGATGTCCCCTTGAGGAGCTCATAAGGTTCATCATGTAAACCCTGCAGGTTGACTTAGTCAACATGATGATAAGGTTGATTGGTACTACTCGAGGAGTTAGATGTTAATTGATTGACGGTCAGTAAATCAATTAATTGACGGACATTCGATATCTTAAACACGGGGAGATGGATGTACAAATAATGTATGGAGCCCATATTAATTTATGGGGGTTGGTGAGGTAATTCAATGATGATCCTCTAGTGGAATGGAACATCATTGATGGATCAAGTTTGTGTGGTTCCGATCCATCGGGTGGCCAAGATCCAACTCCTCCTCATGGTCCCTATCGTAGCCTAATATAATCCTCATGAAGCCTAGATATAAGAATAGAAGGAAAAGAAAGGGGAGGGAAAGGAAAGGGGAGGGAAAGGAAAGGAAAGGGAGAGGAGAGGTTGGATGAGTTGGGCGGCAAGTTTAAAGATTGATAAAAATATTTTATTTCCTAATTCTATGCCACCTTAGGCGGCAAGATTTGAATTAGTTAAAAAATTTTTTCAAGATTAGAATTGGTAATTTTTTTTTCTATGCCACCTTGGGCGGCAAGATTAGAGGAGGTAGAATTTTTTTTTTACTAATTCCTTGCTACCTTGGGCGGAAAGAATAATTAGGAATTAGTTCCTAATTTTTTGGCCACCTCATCAATAACCAATTTTCTCCTAAGTTCTAAAAAAGGGAGGCTAAGGGGGCGGCACGATGAGGATCAAGAATTAGGGTTTAGGTTTCTTTGCTGGCAGGCTCTACCCCCTTGAGGTTGGCGACACAAAGATACAAGAAACCCTAAGCTTTCTTCCTAAGCATCTTCTCCTCTTCATTCCCTCTAGGGCCGGCGACACAAAGGGGTTGTAGGGTCTTCTATTGCTCCCCTTTGGCCGGTCTTTCTCTCATCCTTTTCCTCTTGGCCAGCGACACTAGGAGCTAGGGATTGTTCCCTTGTTTGGTTCCTTGGTTGGCCATCTTGTTCTCTTTTTTCTTGGGGTCGGCGGCAACAAGCTTTTGTGGCTTGGTGGTTAGCTCAAGCAAGAAGGGAAGGAGAGTTCTTCTTTCTTTTGATTGAAGAAGATCTAGGAAGCTTCAACTTGTGGAGGATCTTCGCCCACACGAAGTTTACAAGGAGGTTAGGACATACGATAGAAGATCGAGAGGTATAAAAGTTTTACAAGTTTTATTATTGATCTTTGCATGTTCTTATTAATATGTTTGTATGTGTTGGTTATACATGTCTACATCCATATGTATTTGTATAATCATGGACCCCGAAGATAAACAAAAAAACCGGCGATCCGTCCGTCATCTCTTCCGCGGCTAACCGACTAGAAGAGCTTTGTTGCTTGAACAACTAGTTTGTTCAAGTGATCACTCAAGTCGTTAGCACGACGATGAATTGGTTGAGCTTAGGAAACTCATCCCATCCGGATTAGTTTTCATTAGTGAAAATTTTAATCCGGGGACATGGGAGCCGACGAGCCTCCGAGCATGCCATAAAATTGGTATCAGAGCCATGGTTTCCGGTTTTGTGTGTTTTGGATTCGGTTACTTTCATGCACTTATCATATATTGTGTATGCCGGATGATAGTAGGATGTGCGTAGGATAACTTTTTGGTTGCAGGCATAAGTTCCAACTATTATGGCTATATATGTGTGTATGTGATTGCATGTGTGTGTGATTGTATATTATTTGAATCCTCGGGGTTGACGAGGCTAAATTAGTATTTAATTTTTATAATTAAATACGGCATTGTTTAGCCACTCATTTTAGTTTACTTTCGATCTAGATTATTTGTACACTCCTTCGTGGAGTATAGGATCGATGGATGTAAATTAAAATAGTTTATCTTGGCTCGGATCTCTTTGGTGACTTGCACACGGGAAAAGGTGGAGCGGACGAGGTGGCGACACGACGGGACGCATATTGGAGAACAATGCCATAATAGTTGGGAAAATTCTTATTTTTTCCATATTTATTGCTGATTTGTTTTATATGCATGTTGTGTGTGCTTGAAAATTCCTCACTGTCAATTTACTAAGTGGGAGAGGGATATTTTAATTAATTCCCACGGCCTCCTTTACAATTTGATGTGTGATGCAACAAACTTGCGCGTCGGCTCTGAGTGCCTTCCTCCCCATCGGATGAGTTTGTTTGCGGATCACTAGGTCAAATAATGGTTATAGAAAATTATTTAGGAGCGTGTGTACTTCCCCATCGGTAAGACACATAATCCGAGATAATTCCCTTAGTATCGTGTAATGGTGCACACTTAGATGCAAATAAAAAGTATCCTTCCCATCGGAGTCACTGCTTTTATTTGTAGGGCCAAAGAGGAACCAACTATTAATTTTATTTGTCAAAAAGTAAGGTTGACAAGATAATAAAATTAATGGGTTAAACCTCCTCTTACAAATGTAGAATTCAGATATCGTCCACTATCGTGGCATGCGATATTCTCGGTGTTTTGAGGTGTTGGTTGATTTTGAAATTTTATTGTTTGAGGAATCAATGATATTTGAAATCTAATATTTTGATCATTGTGATTCTTAGTTTTTTTTTCAAATGGCTTTCAACCCACTTGCCGTGATATTGAAAGAAAATAAACTCACTGGAACAAATTATATTGATTGGAAAAGAAATTTGGATATTGTCTTAACTGCAGAGGAGTACAAATTTGTACTCTTCGAGGTCTGTCCTCCTAAGCCCACCGATGACTCTGATGAAAAGGAGAAAGAGAGTTATAAGAAATGGATCAAGGCAGATGAGATGGCGCGGTGTTACATTTTAGCATCTATGTCAAATGTGCTGCAACATCAGCATCAGGCCATGGCCACGGCTTATGACATGATGCTCAATCTCAAGAAACTTTTCGGACATCAGAGTAGGGCGGCCAGATAGGAGGCTATGAGGAACTTGATGACGACCACCATGATCGAGGGAACACCCGTCAGGGACCATGCTCTCAAGATGATGGCTCATTTGAATGAGATGGAAGTCCTCGGAGCTGAGATCGATGGGGAAACCCAGGTCGATATCATTCTCCAGTCTCTGCCTAGGAGTTTTGAATAGTTCCGCCTCAACTACAACATGAACAAGAGGTTGTATTCGTTGGCAGAGCTTCTGACAGAACTCCAGGCAGCAGAGGGGCTTTTTCGTCAAAGCGCTCAAGACATGGTTGCTCAGAAGGTTTCTACTTCTAAACCAAAAGGGAAGAAGAAGAAGAATCAAGGTGGAGCAAAGAAAGTGGCAGCAGGACCTCAGGCAGGAGTGAAGAAGCCAAAAGGCAAGTGCTTCACTTGCAAGCAGATTGGACATTGAAAGGCGGACTGTCCTCGCCGAAAGAACAAAGGTATATCTTCTTGTTTAGTTGTTGAAACATGTTTAGCGGTGTTATCTACCAGTACCTGGTGTGTAGATATAGGAGCCACTGATCATGTCTGCAATACTTTGTAGGGGTTCCAAGAAACCCGACGACTAGCTGAGGGAGAGATTACCGTCTTCATGGGCAATGCTTCAAAAGTGATGGCTATTGCAGTGGGAGACGTTTATTTATCTTTTGATAGGAATAAAGTTTTGGTTTTGAGAAATTGTCTTTATGTACCTACTTTTAGAAATAATCTAATTTCAGTTTCTAAATTGTTTCTGGATGGATATTCATTTCTTTTAAATGACAAAGTTGTTATAAAAAGGAATAGGGAGATTATCTGTTCTGGTACATTGGTTGGCAATTTATACACTCTTGAACCGAAAACTCCCACGATGCATATAGAAGTGAATAACTCATCTTCTAAGTCTAATAAGAGAAAAGAACCTTCGAAAATGAACCAGACATATCTTTGGCACCTAAGACTTGGTCATATTAACCTGAGTAGAATTCAAAGGTTGATAGCTGATGGACCCTTGGGTTTATTAGTGGTGGAAGATCTCCCAACCTGCGAGTCTTGCTTGGAAGGTAAGATGACCAAGATGCCTTTTAAGGCTAAGGGGTATAGAGCCAAAGATGTATTGGAATTGGTTCATTCTGATTTGTGCGGTCCTATGTCTATCCAGGCTAGAGGTGGCTTTGAATACTTTATCTCTTTTATAGACGATTATTCAAGGTATGGATACATTTACTTGATGTGCCGCAAGTCTAAATGCTTTGACAGGTTCAAAGAATTCAAGGCTGATGTGGAGAACTGTCAAGGTAAAAGTATCAAGACACTACGATCTGATCGTGGTGGCGAGTACCTCTTAGGAGAGTTTAGGAGTTACTTATCAGAGGCTGGGATTCAATCCCAATTGTCCGCACCTGGCACACCCCAGCAGAATGGTGTGGCGGAGCGAAGGAATATGACTCTTATGGAGATGGTCAGATCGATGATGAGTTATTCTGAGTTACCTGATTCGTTCTAGGGGTTTGCTCTGGAAACGACAGCACACATTCTGAACTTGGTTCCATCTAAGTCAGTACCCTCTACTCCCACAGAATTGTGGACTAGGAGAAAGCCTAGTCTAAGACATATTCGGATTTGGGGTAGTCCAGCACATGTGGTGAAGGGAGATGCTGGTAAGTTGGAATCTCGTACAGAAGTACGCTTGTTTGTTGGCTACCCTAAGGGAACGAAGGGTGGTTTGTTCTATAGTCCTAGAGATCAGAAGGTGATCGTGAGTACGAATGCCAGATTTCTAGAGGATGACTATGTGATG
Source organism: Wurfbainia villosa (assembly GCA_025175895.1). NCBI lineage: Eukaryota > Viridiplantae > Streptophyta > Magnoliopsida > Zingiberales > Zingiberaceae > Wurfbainia > Wurfbainia villosa. Next base: position 93,081,103 of record CM045997.1, on the reverse strand, counting down.
AACCACAAGCCCACGAGTAGGATTGTTCTTGAGGAGTTGACAGGGGAAGTCCCGACTTCAGTACCACCGGTACAAGAGGAAATACCACAAGTCACTACACCGCGTGTCACAGAGCATACACAAGAGCACCTCGTTGTAGTGGGAGGGTTGTTAGACAACCCGTGAGATTCATGTTCTTGGGAGAGTCTTCGGACTTAGTCCCTGGTAAACATGAACCTGATCCCTGGACATATGACGAGGCACTCCAAGATAGAGATGCGGTATCTTGGCAAAGAGCGATGAATTCAGAGATAGAATCTATGGATTCTAATCATGTCTGGGATCTAGTAGAACCACCCGATGGTATGAAAGTCATTGGATGCAAGTGGATCTACAAGAGAAAGAGAGGAGTAGACGGGAAGGTTGAGACCTTCAAAGCTAGGCTTGTTGCGAAAGGGTATACTCAGAAAGAGGGTATCGATTATGAGAAGACCTTTTCACCGGTAGCTATGCTTAAGTCTATCAAATTCTCTTATCTATTGCTGCTCATGAGGATTATGAGATTTGGCAGATGGATGTCAAGACAGCTTTCCTTAACGAAAGTCTTGAGGAAAACATCTATATGAAGCAACCAGAGGGATTCATTGCAAAGGGCAAAGAGCATCTTGTGTGTAAGCTTAATCGGTCCATTTATGGATTGAAGCAAGCTTCTAGATCTTGGAACATCCGTTTTGATGAGGTAATCCAGTCATATGGATTTATTCAAAGTCCGGATGAGCCTTGTGTATACAAGAGATGTGATAGAAACATAGTGGTATTTCTTGTACTATACGTAGATGACATTTTGTTAGTTGGCAATAATATCAGAGTGTTATCAGACGTAAGGGTATGGTTGTCCAAATAGTTTGATATGAAGGACTTGGGAGAAGTGAGACACATCCTTGGGATCAAGGTGATAAGGGATGGCAAGAAAAGGATGTTGTGCTTATCTCAAGCTTCATACATTGACACTATCCTTGCTCATTTTAGCATGCAGAACTCCAAGAAAGGTTTTCTACCTTTTAGGCATGGAGTACCTTTATCTAAAGAGATGTGTCCCAAAACATCAAAGGAGATAGAGGAGATGAAGGCGGTTCCTTATGCTTCAGCAGTAGGAAGCCTCATGTATGTTATGCTATGTACGAGACCAGATATCTGCCTTGCCGTGGGCATGGTTAGCAGATATCAGAGTAATCCTGGACAGGGACATTGGACTGCGGTAAAGCATATATTGAAGTACCTGAGAAGGACTAGGGATTATATGTTGGTTTACCGGGCAGATCAATTAGTCCCTGTGGGTTACACAGATTCTGATTTCCAATCAGATAGGGACAACAGTAAGTCTACCTCGGGGTTTGTGTTTACTTTTAGAGGTGGAGCCATAGTATGGAGGAGTGTCAAGCAGAAATGCATGGTGGACTCTACCATGGAAGCTGAGTATGTGGCAGCCTCAGAGGCAGCCAAGGAAGCTGTATGGCTCAGGAACTTCTTGATGGACTTGGATGTGATTCCTGGTTTGCCCAGAACTATCACAATTTATTGTGATAACAGTGGTGCAGTTGCAAACTCGAAGGAACCACGAGCCCATAAGGCGAGTAAACACATAGAGCGCAAGTACCACCTGATACGAGAGATCGTAAAGCGAGGAGAAGTAGCTGTCGCCAAGATTGCATCAGAGGATAACCTGGCGGATCCATTCACTAAGGCCCTTCCAGCGAAAGCGTTTGATAGGCATGTGGAGGACATGGGGATCAGATGTATGGTAGTGTGATGACAACATAGTCTTTTAGTATAAGTGGGATATTGTTGGGATGTATACTGAAAGCCTAGCTCTTTTGTATGAACATTTTTATTTTGAAATAAGAATCACATGATCATTGTTTGCACTTTATATTTATTATATGTGTGCATATTGTCTAATACTTTACATTGTAGATAACATGGTGCTTGGTGTGGCACAGAAGATCATGTTATCAGTCCCTTATAGAATATAAGTAGAGGCTCACAACCAAGATGGTTTTGGACAAACCATTGGCATGGTTGTAGTGTAGCTTGGTATTGGTTTTCTTGAACATAGAGTTACACTAGTACACTTAGGTGTATTGAGTAGGACCGACATAGAGGTGATTCAATTTATTGCTGACTATATAATTGAATCGGACCTCGGATATTATGTTGTACATGCTCTTAATCCCGATATAATAACGGGCACATGTACTTAGTATTTATTTCTTTGATTTACCAAAGGGTGAGATTTAAATGGATTAAATCAATATGCCTGGTAAGTTGTGAAATGATATTATTTACATGGTGTGCCGTTAATTATAGGAGGAAACCGTGTCCTATATATTAGGTTGATGATGTCCCCTTTAGGAGCTCATAAGGTTCATCATGTAAACCCTGCAGGTTGACTTAGTCAACATGATGATAAGGTTGAGTGGTACTACTCGAGGAGTTAGATGTTAATTGATTGATGGTCAGTAAATCAATCAATTGACGGACATTCGATATCTTAAACACGGGGAGATGGATGTACAAATAATATATGGAGCCCATATTAATTTATGGGGGTTGGTGAGGTAATTCAATGATGATCCTCTAGTGGAATGGAACATCATTGATGGATCAAGTTTGTGTGGTTCCGATCCATCGGGTGGCCAAGATCCAACTCCTCCTCATGGTCCCTATCATAGCCTAATATAATCCTCATGAAGCCTAGATATAAGAATAGAAGGAAAAGAAAGGGGAGGGAAAGGAAAGGAAAGGGAGAGGAGAGGTTGGATGAGGTGGGCGGCAAGTTTAAAGATTGATAAAAATATTTTATTTCCTAATTCTATGCCACCTTAGGCGGCAAGATTTGAATTAGTTAATTTTTTTTTCAAGATTATAATTGGTAAATTTTTTTTTCTATTTTCTATTCCACCTTGGGCGGCAAGATTAGAGGAGGTAGAAAATTATTTTTACTAATTCCTTGCTACCTTGGGTGGCAAGAATAATTAGGAATTAGTTCCTAATTTTTTGGCCACCTCATCAATAACCAATTTTCTCCTAAGTTCTAAAAAAGGGAGGCTAAGGGGGCGGCACGATGAGGATCAAGAATTAGGGTTTAGGTTTCTTTGCTTGGCCGACTCTATCCCCTTGAGATTGGCGGCACAAAGATACAAGAAACCCTAAGCTTTCTTCCTAAGCATCTTCTCCTCTTCACTCCCTCTAGGGCCGGCGACACAAAGGGGTTGTAGGGTCTTCTATTGCTCCCCTTTGGCCGGTCTTTCTCTCATCCTTTTCCTCTTGGCCAGCGGCACTAGGAGCTAGGGATTGTTCCCTTATTTGTTTCCTTGGTTGGCCATCTTGTTCTCTCTTTTCTTGGGGCCGGCGGCAACAAGCTTTTGTGGCTTGGTGGTTGGCTCAAGCAAGAAAGGAAGGAGAGTTCTTCTTTCTTTTGATTGAAGAAGATCTAGGAAGCTTCAACTTGTGGAGGATCTTCGCCCACACGAAGTCTACAAGGAGGTTAGGACATACGATAGAAGATCGAGAGGTATAAAAGTTTTACAAGTTTTATTATTGATCTTTGCATGTTCTTATTAATATGTTTTCATGTGATGGTTATACATGTCTACATCCATATGTATTTGTATAATCATGAACCCCGAAGATAAACACAAAAACCGGCGATCCGTCCGTCGTCTCTTCCGCGGCTAATCGACTAGAAGAGTTTTGTTGCATGAACAACTAGTTTTTCAAGCGATTACTTAAGTCGTTAGCACGACGACGAATTAATTGAGCTTAGGAAACTCATCCCATCCGGATTAGTTTTCATTAGTGAAAATTTTAATCCAGGGACATGGGAGCCGACAAGCCTCCGAGCATGCCATCAGTCTCAAAAGCATGCTCAGTATTGAGAGAAATTAGTAGGTATTTCCCCAGTAATCTAACTTGGTCTCAAAGGGGCACATAACCATTTCCACTTGCGACAACTTTTTTTTTTTGTGAATAGACCCTTCGTTCTTCTCATACTCATGGGTGATTTTGATTTTTCCAAATGGGCTTACACAATCCGAGCATCTCCAGTAACTAAAATGCTAAATCTAGAGTCACCTGTGGATTCCAAAGTTCTAGACTACTGGGATTAATCATAACTATATATGTATTGGATTCTCCCCTTTAGAATACTCGTCAAGTGTAGGTGTAAAAACAAAGCTAATCAGTGCAAGTCTAGAACATTCATTAAAGCAAATAAAAAAAATACCACGAGATAAATAAAGTTATGCTACCTACGGAAACAATTCGTGAAGAGATCTTAAAAAAAATATTACTGAGGTAGCTTAAAGATAGTAAAAACTAAGTGCTGAACTGAATACTCTATGCATGAACAAATGAATGCAAACTAAAACTAAAATGCAAGTATAAAGAAAGAAAGTATTGCTAGCAAACATATCAAAACTTGGAGTCCCCCCCTAGACTTGTATGAAACAATACCTCTAATACGATGGTCGAGGTGGGAAGTCTGGCAGTCTCGACATGTCGGGATGTTGAGAAAACTTGGTGCTCAGCTATTGATGCCACATGTACATGTGGTTGATCTGAGAGCTGATGGATGCAACAACTGCTCTATGCTCCTCCTCTTGGGCCCACTGGGCCTACTGGGCACGCATGTGCTGCCCAACCTCCTGGCGATATGCGGCCTCCTCCTGGAAATAGATATGGGCCTCATCGTAGAACTATTTGACCCGCTGGAAGTGCTCCCATAAGCCCTAAAACTCCACCTGCGTATAAGTAAACTACTCCTCCCATCGCTACCTCTGCATCTGCTACTCAGCGTATACGTTGTTGAGGCGTGATCGAAACTCAGAGAAATCGTAGGCGGATGTACTTGCATCCTGCTCAAAAGTAGAAAAAGAGGTATGTGTAGGTGCAGGCTCAAAAGTGAATTCACACGACCAGGCTGTGTGCCCCTCTATTTCTCTCCCAGAGCATATCAGGGTCTGAATTCGCCCATATTCCCTGCCGTGTGAGCCTCTCCTCATGGGGTATGGCTGTGTGAAACGACACAACCACCCATACCCGTATTGTAGGCTTAAAACAATTTTTGTTTCTACCTAGCAGGTTCTTTCTGATCCAATTTTATTTGCAAAAAATGCTGACTGAAATAAATCAAAGTCCAAATTACACAAACGAATGCAAATAAAAAAAATGAATAAACTAAGATGGGGTTGCCTCCCAAGAAGCACTTTGTTTAAGGTCTTTTAGCTCGACTATACTCCATTATTTCAACTCAGCTCTGGAGGCTCTGTAAACCTCCCTTCATTCGTCTCGAAATCTATATTTTCCGGTGAAGTGGTCGTTATCCTACACGAGGTATACCTGCCTGCGAAGGGAGCCTTACACTTTGATAGGTTGAATATGATGATCTCGTCATCTACTTCCAAGGAGACTTTATGTGCCTTCACGTCTATGCATGCTCCCGCAGTCGCCAGAAAGGGTCTTTCTAAAATGATGGGATTCTGAGGGTTTGGTCATGTGTCCAGTATGATAAAATCTGTGGGTATGACAAAATTCTCAACCACCACAGGTACATGTTCTAACATGCCAACGGGCTCCTTGATTGTGTCGTCCGCCATGCGAATACCTATGTCCGTCAGTTGTATACCACTTAGTCCCATCTCTAGGAAGGATGCGTAGGGCATCACGCTAATTGATGACCCTAGATCGCATAGTGCTTCATCAAAGCTCTCACTATAAATCATGCAGGGTATAACAAATTCACCAAGGTCCTCCAGCTTGGGTGGGATTTTATCTTCAATTTCATCCTAATTTGGCAAAGTCGATATCATGGTCGCACATCCCTTAGTGAATCTATTTTTCTGTCCTACTCCCTCACTGTATAATCCTTCTTCCTTAACCTAATTTTTCTCGGTTGATGGTGGAGAGTTATCCATGGTTTGTGACACAGTCTGGGCTATTTGAGCCACTTGCATTTCTAGCATTTTAGTGCAGCTTGTAAGTCCATCGACAAAGGCCTTTAACTCCCTAAGTGCCTCTTCAGATCTTTGATGTTGGCGCTGGAATTCTGCATTGGCCTTTGTTTGGGTAGCAATAAAGTCTTCAATCATTAGTTCCAGCCTAGATTTGGGTGGTTGTTGCTGCCCGCTGCTCTACTGTTGTCCATATTCTCCCAATTGTTGGAAATTTCTTGCATTATTCCTATAGGAAAAATTCGGATGGCTCCTCCATCTAGAGTTGTAGGTGCTTGAATATGGGTTGTTGGCCCTTTGGTTGTTGTCGCCAACCGTGTCAACATGCTCAATTTGCTCTTCGTAGTTGCCCTACCCTCCATAGTAGTTCTCCTGATACACTGCTACCCCATCTTCGAAAGTAGTGGCCACACATGCAGATGCAGGGGTTAGAGATTCAAACCATCTGCTTAACACGTCCATTCTTTCCACCAAGTGGTCGATGGAGTTGATAGCATATCGACTGGCTGTAGGCGCTAGGTGACTACACTCGGAAGGCCATTGATGGTGGTTCTGAGCCACCTCTTCGATAAGCTCCTCTGCTTGCTCAATAGTCTTATTCATTAAGGCACCTCCTGCAACAGAATCGAGGGACACCTTAGTGGCGTACGTAATCCTATTATAGAATATGTGGATCACTAGCAACCTCTCTAGACCATGATGGAGGAATTCGTGGAGCAACCCTTTGTAGCGATCCTAGGCTTCGAACAAGGACTCCCCTTCTTTCTGGCAGAAGCTAGTGATAAAGTGGCGCATGTGAGTAATCTTACTTGGTGGGAAAATTTATTTAAGAATTGTTGCTCACATTGCTCTCATATGATGATGCTTTCTGAAGGAAGGGAGTGGAGCCATGTCTTCGCCTTATTCCGCAGTGAGAACGGGAATAGGCTCAGATGGATCACGTCAGCTGGTACTCCATTGAGTTTCATCGTCGAGCATATCTCCAAAAAGGTCTCTAGGTTCCGGCTCGGGTTTTCAATTGCAGCACCCCCGAATTGGCTCTACTGGACTATGTGTATAAGCACAAGTTTCAGTTCAAAGTTGTTGGTTGAGATTGATGGTCCAGTTATGCTCGACCTATATTCTCTAGCGCTTGGGGCTGCATAGTCTCACAAAGGTCGACTACCTAAGTTTACCACAGATGCATCTAGATCCTCCATGCCTTTTTGTTCAGCTCTCCTGTGATGGTAGGTTCTTTCGATTTCTGGGTCTATCGGAAATAGATTTTCTGATCCTAAACGTCTATGCATACGAAGAACCGAGCCGCTTAATTAGGAGTATACCTACTTCTTAAAGAAAAATAGGAAATAAAGTGTATGACTTACGGAATTAAATTAAGAAGAACTAAACTAAAAGATAATTACTAAAATTGATTTAAACCTAATCTAAATAGTAAAAACCTAAAACTGAGATAAAATAAATTAAAACAAATCTACCCTAAGTCTGATCCAACTATCCACTTCTTGATTCGATATCGAATCAATCAGTCCCCGACAACGGTGCCAAAAATTTGATGCACGCGAATGAGACCTCAAATCTTACGACGGGAACCGTCGAGGACTCAAAGTGTGCACTCATGCTCAACGCCCACAAGTGCACGGATGTCGTCAAGTAATAAATAGATTATCGATCCCACAGAGATTGAGATTCGAGTACAGATTGTTCAGCGGGTGTTGTTGTTCAGAGTTAAATTCTAAGGGTTATGGTTGCAACATTGACGGTGGTCCTAACTCAAACACGGTGTCACATATAGAAAGTGAAGGTTGGTTCGAGGTTCAAAAAGGGATTCTAAGACTTCGATTTCACTTGTGCGACATGGAACATGCTATCAATTAAATGTTGACTAGTTCTCTAATTAATGTCTTGTGGAAGGGACATCATACCCTTTCCCGATGAGCTTTCCCTTCTACCGGGAACTACCTATACCTAACCAGGACGACCCTTTCATTAAGATAGGATAGACAATATGAGGATGGAAAATCAATCCCTATGAAGAGTTGGAATGTGTCCCATTCCCTACTCCTTCATACTCTTCTACCTACGGTTACCAGAGATGAGGACAACCACTAGGTTCCTGTTAGGGCAATCAACCCATGAATGATGTGTTTTGATGGGTGTGGCAAAGTGTTTAAGTTAGGTTGATTATGAGTTTAATATGTGTGTTGAAGTCGTGCAAGACTTAGTAATTCACACATGGCGAAAGCATTGGCAAGTCACCATCTCATGACTCGATCCTTAAGTTAGTGAAGGATAGCATTGCGGAAGTCATGTGCTTGGTGCATCCGAGGGACCACCGAACGAGGAGCATTAGAGTGAAGCCAAAGGAAGTAGACTTCAGGGCGAGACATGAAGGATGACATTACAAAGCTGTGCGCTTGGTGCATCCGAGGGACGTGGCTGGACGAAGAGAACTTCAAGGCAAGGGACTCCAAGGGAAGATGAGAGTGAGCGATTGTAACCCGGGACGGGCTCTTAGGTGAACTTGGCCAAATGGCTAAGTGTCGGATGACTTTTCCAACATCAGTCGACTGCCATGATATGACAGTCGACTGCTCCAAGTCGACTGAAGACTCGACTGGTGTTTGAGTCTGGTTTCTGGCCGAACAGTCAACTGCCAAGGAATAGCAGTCGACTGGTCACTCCATCAGTCGACTGATAGGAAGATCAATCGACTGATGTCAAGGGTTTCGGGTATAGAAGGTTGATCAGTCGAGTGATCGCTTCGGTCACTCGATTGATGGCTCCATCAGTCGACTGATGGTAAAATCAGTCGACTGATGTGGGAGCCATTAGTTAAAATCCAACGTGGATGAAGTCGTTGCGAGGCAACGGCTACAACAACAGTCGATCGATCGAGGCATCAATCCACTGTTAGCTGTCCAACGGGAAGAATGACCTCTTCCCTATAAGAAGAGGCCTTGGATCATCTTGGGGGGTTAATGCTTCATCTCCAAACATACTCCCAAGTGCCTAAATGAATTCTACTCCTCTTACTTGCTTTTATTTCAATTATATTGTAAGAGGGAGTGTTCTTGTAAGAAAGGTTACCTCCACCTAGCTTTGTGCAAAGGAGAGATTAGTGAATTGGTTAAGGCATGATTCACTTGGAACGAATCGAGTCGTGGACTAGCGGCAAGGGCCGTGAACCACATTACATCAGTTTGTTAGCATTGTCTTGTTAATTATCTTTATTATTTATATTTCTGTTGCGCTAACCTTTGATTGTAGACAATTAAGCAAGCAATTACCATCTACGATAAAGAGGGCTATCCACCCCCCTCTAGCCGGCCACCGATCCTTCAACAAGTGGTATCAGAGTGAGGATCTTGTCGAGGACTAATCGCCAACACAAGCACGATAAGATAGCCGGCTCCAACATCCATCCGCCAAAGTTCGAGGGAGAATTCACTTGGTGGAAAAAGCAAATGGAGGTATTTTTCAAAACTGACTTTGAAATTATGTTAATTATGGAAAACAGTTTCGAGTTGTCTAGGGATGAGGAAGGGGAGACACTAGAGAAATCGAGATGGACAAAGAAGCAAAGAGAGGAGTACTTGGCGAATTCAAAGGCCAAGCACCATTTGTACAATGTGCTCCCTCAACAAGAAGTAAATCGAATAGGAGAATGTGCTAGCGCCAAAGAGATGTGGGAGAAGCTTGTAGAACTTCATGAAGGCACATCTGAGGCCAAGCTAGCAAAAAGAGATATTCTCCGCTCCCAACTCAATAATATCAAACTTGATAAAGGGGAGAAGGTAACATCTTTACATTCTCATTTTAAAGAAATTCTTAATGGTTTATCTAGTGTAGGGGAGAAGCTCTCCAATAGGGGCATGATCATGAAGGCAATTGATGCATTCCCTCGATCATCAAGGTGGAGTTCCATGGTGGACTCATTTTATATCTCAAAGAATCTAGAGGTAAGTACTCTAGATGAATTTTTCTCCACTATGGAATTACATGAGTCTAGGCTTGAAGGAATAGTAGAAGATCAAATCAAGCCATCAAGGGGAGTTGCATTAATGGCCAACAAGGGAAAGAAGAAGAAGAAGAAGGAGATTGCACCGTCTTCATCCGATGAATCATCTTCCTCCTCCATGGATAGCAATGAAGAAGTCTACATGGTAAGGAAGGTAAGATGTGCATTGAAAACTTTAAATTTAACAAATCTAATAATAGGAGAAGAAGGCCAAGAAGAAAGATAATATGCTATAATTGCCAAGGAGAGGGACATATAAGAGATGATTGTCCCCTCTTGAACAAAAGCAAGGAGGAAAAGAGAAAGAAAGAAGAGAAGAAGAAGGGGAGCAAGAAAAGGAAGAAGAAAAGAAAATTAAAGAAAAAGGAAAGGCCAAGGCACACAAGGTAACATGGGACGATCCATCTTCCTCATCGGAGGAAGATCAAGCCTTCACAAGCCTTGCCTTAATGACAATAGAAGATCTAGACTCCACCTCCTCCGAGGAAGAAGAAAGAAGTTCAAGTGAGGAGGAGAGATCAAGTGAAGGGGGAGTGTCTACCTCATCAGAATCCGAAAAGGAAGATTGGGTAAGTGAGGTAACGAATCTTCCTCCCAAGAAAGTTATTTCCATGATTACTAGTTTAACTAAGAACTTATTTAGGGTTAAAATGAAAAACAAAAGAATGCAAAATGAAATTAAGGCCCTAGAAGAAAAGCTAGAAAAAGCATGTTTAAATGTTAATGATAATGCTTTTTCTAGTATTAATAATACATGCTCACTTGATGATTATATGCCTTTTAATGTTAATGATGCATGTATTGAAGAAAATAAAGCTCTAAGGGAAAAGGTAGATTTCCTAACTAAGGCCTTAGAAAAATTCACAATTGGCTCCAACACCCTAAACATGATTATTTGGAGCCAAAGGGCAAGTTTTAATAAGAAAGGCCTAGGATATAAGGGGACCAAGAATGAAAAGGCCTATCATTGCCTAATTGCTAGGGGTCAACCTAAAAATATAATGGTAGCTAGGAAATAGATCCCTAAAGAATACTTAGCGAACCCTATTGGAAAGAATCTATATTGGGTTCCTAAGTCCATCCTTAAGGGTTAGGAAAACCCTAGGTTAGTCAACCATAAGTGAACTTAACTTATATCATGATAAAATGGTTGACATATAAGGATGTGGGTAATAGTTTTTTATTTAAGTGTTGGGTGATGATAATGTGATCATAATATAAAATCATGAATATTGTTTGTTTTATGATCATGATATGCAATAATTGAAAATATTTTATCATGATTGATAATACATGTTCTTATGATCATATTGGGTGTTTTAGGATATAGATACTTAACCTTGGTAGAATTGCATAAAATTGATGGTTAAGTATGGAATACCTTTAGGTTTATCTCACACTCACTATAGGCTAACTTGATTGAAAACATAGCAAGAGTGAGATGTTAGGTTGATACAAATGTCCACTAATGCTTATGACATTTAGATGGTCATTTACATGTATCATGTCATATTAATCATAGACCAACTATGGAGAAAGCAAATGTTTAATCAATGGACATATTTCCCGTAGATCATAGTTGGATATTTTAAATGATTTAAAAACATTTCATGTTTCATAAAAAGTGAGTTCATGTTTTGAAAAGTTTTAAGGCAATGCTAGGCTTTAAAGTTGATACAAACTTTAGACATTTCACAACTTTTAAGTTTTTGCTTAATTTTTGAAAATAGAATGACTTCATTTTTCACTGATAAAGGAACTTACACAAAATATGTTCCCCAAATTTCATGATTTTTCGAATTTCCTAGAATTTTTAATGCATTTCTGAAATTGGAATTCGAAAATCAAAAATTCTGAAATTTAGGTGCCAGTCGACTGATGCTCTGATTTAGTCGACTGATGTACTGTGCATGAGCACAGTAACCTATTTTATTATATTTTTCTTCCCTTAGACCTGATGCCATGCTTGTATAACATGTGGTAGATGTTTTTGATGGTGTCAAAGGGGGAGAAATTGTGGGTTTAAGTTAATCATGCTAGGGGGAGAATTAGCATGTCTTAAGGGGTAGTTGCATGTTTAAGGAGGAGTTTGATACTCATGTTTACTTACATGCTTTCTTGCCTTATGTATTTTTGTTAAATATTTTACCTAACTTAAACTGATTGCCACACATCAAAAAGGGAGAGATTGTTAGGGCAATCAACCCATGAATGATGTGTTTTGATGGGTGTGGCAAAGGGTTTAAGTTAGGTTGATTATGAGTTTAATATGTGTGTTGAAGTCATGCAGGACTTAGTAATTCACACATGGTGAAAGCATTGGCAAGTCACCATCTCATGACTCGGTCCTTGAGTCGGTGAAGGATAGCATTGTGGAAGTCGTGCGCTTGATGCATCCGAGGGATCGCCGAACGAGGAGCATTGGAGTGAAGCCAAAGGAAGTAGACTTTAGGGCGAGACGCGAAGGATGACATTGCGAAGCCATGCACTTGGTGCATCCGAGAGACGTGGCTGGACGAAGAGAACTTCAAGGCGAGGGACTCCAAGGGAAGATGAGAGTGAGCGATTGTAACCCGGGATGGGGTAGCTCTTAGGTGAACTTGGCCAAATGGCTAAGTGTCGAATGGGTTTTCCCGACATCAGTCGACTGCCATGATATGACAGTCGACTACTCCAAGTCGACTGAAGACTCAACTGATGTTCGAGTCTGGTTTTTGGCCGAACAGTCGACTGCCAAGGAATAGCAGTCGACTGGTGATGTGAGCAAAACATATAGGGTTTTAGGAGTAGTTTTCGCTCACATCTCATTACATTTTATGTTAGTTTCATGCATATGTCACTTTGTTTTGCATGCATTTCCTATTTTCTAGTTCGGAGGTCTGCTCTGTGTACTTTTGCATACATGACAACATTTCGTGGGAAAAAGGCCCACTTTCGGAGCAAAAGAAGGGCATTTTGCATCTAGACACAGAAGGGGACACGGCCAGGGCATGTGACTACACATGGTCGTGTCCAAGGGGCAAAATCAACCACCCCAGGGCCACACACGGCCTGGCCGTGTGGCGGCCCAGTAGATTGACATGACTAGAGTTTTTTCTGAATTTCATAGCGATCCGGTGTGATGTTTATATAAGGAGAGCTCCGCCCAAACCCTAGGGGGGAGGCAAGACAGTTGGGACGACACACCGAAGCCCTAAAAAGCTTCAAGAACTCGCAACGGGGAGGAAGAACACCACCAAAGATCCGAGTTCTGCACTTCAATGCCAGAGAGAAAGTCACATTGCATTGTAAATTTTTGTTCTTGCACTTTATCTATTATTTATTCGAACATGAATATGCCTTGTGTTTCTCCTCTCCTATCTATGGAGTAGTTTCTTCGATTCTAGGATTAGGGAGTAGTTTGTGTGCGTAGGATATGTTGCTTCAAATTGAATTCTGGTATTGAGTTTGAATTTGCAATTGGAATTAGTTTAGACCGATATCTATGTGTATTTGGTTTTCTATCTATTGTGCTTAGCCGATACGAGGGGTGTCATCCCTTGTATCTAAGATTTAGGGGATTTATACGAGGAACCTAGGGGTTGGCCTAATCTCCTATAACCATGGGTAGAAGGATGCGATAGAACTGAAAATGGTTCATCGCAGGGATTGATTCGGCATCCTCGTACTGCCTATCCAGTCCTTGTAAGGCAAAGATAGCTCCCGATAGATGTGGTGGCTCATTGGGAGAGTGTATGATATCCCTTCTACAAGACCATAGTTAGATGTTTAGACAATGCCCAGTTGATAGCTTGTTTTGCGATACACAAGCAAAATCAAAATCCTAGAATCCCTTTAAAAGATCTCACGGCAAACTCCTTTCTTCCTCCGTGTGACACCGTATTGAGTAGGACCACCGATAACCCTCACATTCACAACCCTTAGAGTCTAGTCCCGAATAATAACGTCCACCGAATAGATCGGTATTCGAATCTCAGTCCGTGTGGGATTGATAATCTATATTATTACTTGACGACACCCGTGCACTTGCGGGCATTGAGCGCGAGCGCGCGCTTCGAGTCCTCGATGGTCTCCGTTGCAAGATTTGTGGTCACGTTTGCGTGCATCATGTTTTTGGCGCCATTGTCGAGGACTGATCAATTCGATATCGAATCGAGAAGTGGATAATTGGATCAAACTTAGGATAGATTTACTTACTTGCTTTATTTCCTTTTTTTTATTTTACTTCAGTTTTAGGTTTTCCATATCTAGATTTAGATTTTATTTTATTTTAGCAGTAGTTTTCTATTTCCTTATTGGCTTTTTGATTTTGGTAACTAGATTAGTTTATTTCTTGTTCCTAAGCATTAGGTATATACTCTAAACTTTTCTTCTTAACTAAAACTTTGGCTCCACCCTCCAAGTTATCTATTGTATATGATTTATTAATCCTCTCTCATCAAAGGATGTTAAAATGTTAACACAACCCGCTCGACTCTTGAAAGATTACATAGTGCCTAGACGAAAAGCCTAGAATTCTTGCATAGTTATTCCTCAAATTCAGGCCGTGAGCTGGGAAATAAACCCTACATTAATTGCACTTATTCAAGAAAAATAGTTTGGAGGGGCTCAGATTGAGGAACCCTATTTACACCTTGAAGAATTTCTGGCGTACTATGGTACAGTGCAATATGAAGGAGTCCCAGCAAATGCCATTAAGCTCATCATGTTCCCATTTTCACTAAAAGGGGGGGGGGCTAAACAATGGATACACGCGCTACCAGAAGGGAGTATAACGACATGGAAATAAATGGAAGACACTTTCCTAAGTAAATTCTCCCCCCCCCCACAAAACAGCCTACCTTAGGGATAAAATCCTTTCATTTGAGCAAGGGCAAGAAGAGACTCTGGCCGAGGCATGGAAGAGGCTATAGGGATTGGTTATTCGCTGCCCACACCATGGATTACAGGATTGGTTACTCCTCCATGTTTTTTATTCCGGGATAACTAACTCGTTGAAAGAACTCTTGGACACAGCCATGGGGGGCGTGTTGATGAAAAAAAAGCACAGACGACGCATATCGCATTGTAGAGACAGTGGTGGGGACTCTCGAAATATGGGCAAACAGTGAGCAACATTTTCAGGATGCTTTCCCGATCAAGGGGATAGACAACGCTGAAGTAGCCTGCCAAGTACAGGGAGAGGACAGGGAGAGAGAGTACTGGATTGAAGAAGATTCTCTATCCTCAGGATCAAAAGAAGAGGAAGAATCGGGGTAGGTGGCAGAAGAGAAACACACAAGGCTTGAGATGAAGCTGCTTCCCCCTAGTCTAAAGTACGAATTTTTAGGACCAACTGCAACCCATCCGGTGATCATAAATGCCAACTTGAGTGAGGAAGAGATAAGGAAGTTCTTGGGGTTGCTCAGTACTTATAAAAAGGTGTTGGGCTATACTATCAATGACATAAAAGGGATAAGCCCGTCTCTGTGCATGCATAGGATAATACTTGAGGACGGGTGTAAGTCAACCGTGGAGCGCCAAAGGTGACTTAACCCTCATTTGCAAGAGGTAGTGAAAAAGCAAGTGCTTAAACTCTTGGATGCCAGACTAATTTACCCGATTTCAGATAGTGAGTGGGTAAGTCCAATACATGTAGTTCCAAAGAAAGGCAACACTACAGTAGTCAAAAACGAGGAGAATGAGCTGATCCCTGTTAGAATGGTAACGGGGTGGAGAATGTGCATAGATTACCGTAAATTAAACAAAGCAACAAGAAAGGATCATTTTCCACTTCCGTTTATCGACCAGATGCTGGAATGCCTCGCTAAACATTCCTATTTTTGCTACCTTGATGGGTACTCAGGGTTTTTCCAAATCCCAATCCACCTTAATGACCAAGAGAAGACCACCTTCACCTGCCCATACGGAACTTTTGCATGCAGACAAATGCCCTTTGGCCTATGTAATGCCCCAGCCACCTTCCAACGTTGTATGACAGCTATATTTTCAGACATGATCAAACAAATTATGGAAGTATTCATGGTTGATTTTTCAGTCTACAGAACAAGTTTTGATGCATGTCTAGAGAATTTAGAAAGGGTTCTGCAGAGGTGTGAGGAGAATAACTTGATTCTGAATTGGAAAAAATGTCACTTCATGGTAACAAAAGGGATAGTTCTAGGACATAAGATATCAGGGAACGGTATCGAAGTAGACAAGGCAAAGGTCGAAGTAATTGAAAAATTGTCGCCACCCAGGGATGTAATGGGGGTCCAGAGCTTTCTTAGGCATGCGGGTTTTTATTGAAGGTTCATAAAGAATTTTTCTTAGATAACAATACCTCTGACAAATCTACTAGCTAAGGACATAGAATTTATTTTTGACCGAAAATGTTTAATAGCGTTTGAAGAAATAAAGATAGCCTTAGTGACGTCCCCAATAATACAACCGCCTGACTGGAGTCTACCATTCGAGGTCATGTGTAATGCTAGTGATTATGCAGTAGAAGCAGTATTAGGCCAATGGAAGGAGAAAAAACTACACACCATTCACTACGCCAATAAGACGCTGAACGAAGCACAAATCAATTATGCCACGACTAAGAAGGAATTACTAGCAGTTGTATTTGCATTTGACAAGTTCAGACAATACTTAGTAGGTTCGAAGGTAGTGGTTTACACCGACCATACTGCAGTTCATTACTTGCTAAATAAGAAGGATGCTAAACCTCGCATTATTCGCTGGATTCTATTACTTCAAGAATTTGATATAGAAATCAGGGATAACAAGGGATCAGACAACATCATCGCGAACCGCTTATCACGCATGCCCATAGATAGTAGGATAAAGAAGGAGACAGTGCCCATATAGACGATGCTATGCGGGATGATACCCTCATGGCTATTACTAAGGTTACCACCCCCTAGTATGCAGATTTGGTAAATTTTCTTGCGGGAAGAGTGATACCGCCAGAATTCACAACCCAACAAAGGAAAAGATTCTTTTCAGAGGTTCGGCAATACATATGGGATGACCCCTTCCTATTTAGGAAGTGTGCAGATAGCGTATATCGAAGGTGCATACCAGAAGAGGAAGTGGAGAGCATCCTCTTTCATTGTCATTCCTCCGCATATGGGGGTCATGCCGGAATTGTAAAAACAACCGTGAAGGTACTTTAGACAGGATTCTACTGGCCTAGCCTGTTTAGGGACACGCACAACTATGTAGTCTCCTGCGATCGGTGCCAGCGAACAAGAAATATAGGGAGGAGACATGAGATACTGACAAGCACCATATTAGAGGTGGAGCTCTTCGACGTATGGGGAGTAAATTTCATGGGGCCCTTTCCCACTTCCGACGCAAACAGATATATCCTGGTCGCTGTAGACTACGTCTCCAAATGGGTGGAGGCCATAGCATCACCCCATTGCGACACTAGGACCATAATAAAAATGTTCAAAAGAAACATATTCCCTAGATTCAGAGTTCCTCGAGTAGTAATCAGTGATGGAGGATCCCACTTTATCGAAAAATAGTTTGAAAAATTGCTACATAAGTATGGGGTGATCCACAAGGTTTCAATGGCATACCACCTGCAAACAAGCGGACAAGTGGAAATTTTGAATCGGGAGATCAAAAGTATCCTAAAAAAAATAGTAGTGGCATCACGGAAAGATTGGTCACAAAAACTAGACGATGCTCTTTGGGCTTACCGCACAGCTTATAAGACCCCGATAGGCATGACCCCATTCCACTTAGTCTACGGGAAGCCTTGCCATCTACCCGTTGAATTAGAACACAAGGCTTTCTGGGCCATCAAGAAGCTCAACTTGGACTACTGCACGACAGGAGAGAAAAGGAAACTGCAATTAAGCGAGTTGGATGAAATTCAAAGAGATGCATATGAACACGCTAAGGCATATAAGGAAAGAACTAGGAAATGACATGACCAACACATCTTGAGAAGGGAGTTTAAGGAAGGAGACTTAGTTCTCCTATATAATTCCAGGTTAAAGCTTTTTCTAGGGAAGCTAAAATCAAGGTGGTCAGGACCATTTTGGGTGAAGAGGGTATACCCATATGGTACAGTGGATATATGGAGTAAGGAATCAGGGGAGATCAAGGTAAATGGGCAACGATTAAAGTGTTGGTGCAATCGGCCCAGGTTGACTCGAGTTTGACTCAAGCAGTACCTTGATAGTATTTTGATGATGGACAAAACTCATGACATGGGATTGTCATGGGAAAGTCCAAAGCATTGCGAAGTCGTGCGCTTGGTGCTTGGCATGGGAAAGTCCAAAGCATTGCGAAGTCGTGCGCTTGGTGCTTGGTGATAAATGCATTGTGAAGCTGTGCGCTTGGTGCATTTAGGAAGTCTTGAGGACTTGGTAAGTTCACTAGGCTCGGGGTCCTTAAGTCGGTGAAGGATGGCATTGCGAAGCCGTGCGCTTGGTGCATCCGAGGGACCGCCGGACGGGGAGCGAATGGAGTGAGCCCAAAGGGAAGCATACTTCTAGGGTATGAGACGCAAAGGATGGCGTTGCAAAGCTGTGCGCTTGGCGCATCTGAGGGACGTAAGCCGAGGGAAGAGAGCTTCGGTGGGGAACTCCATGAGGGATAAGGTGGACTTGGCCAAGTGGCTAAGACTGAGTGTCGGAGGCTCAAACTTGATGTTTGAGGGTTTACCCGACGGTCGGATGCTCAAACAACTTGGTGTTTGAGGTTTTTCCCGACGTCAGTCGACTGGCATAGGTGCCGGTTCGGACCGGAGTGTAAGGCTAGGTTTTGTCTTTGGCGATCGATGCCATGGTGTGATCGGCAATGATGACGCGAGTCGATCGGCTAGGATGGCGACTGATGGGAGTGTCGCGAGCACAGAACGCTCCATAGCCGACTGGGCAGTCGACTACTAGGTCACCAGTCGACTGATGGGCATCATCAGTCGACTGGTAGGTGATCCGTTGGAACTTGTCTGACATGGATCTGGCCGTTGTGAGACAACGACTACGGCGATCGCGGTGCCTTTTGGCGATCAGCTAAAGCGCGAAAATAGCTCGATGCAGGTTATAAAAGGAGCTCGAGATGGAGGTTTTTGCAATGGTTTTTGTGAAGCTATTGGAGGGGAATTGCTGCTGCATTCCAGACCTTCAAGAGCCATCTAAAGCAAGCAACAAGAAAGCGATCAAAGTAATTGTGTAAAAGTTCTCTTTTGTATTGTCTTTGGATTTCTTCTTGTATTTCATATTACTTGTTGTAATAGCTTGTGAGAGGTTTCTCCACCTCCGACGTGTAGTCGATAAGGAGTGTTGTTAGTGTCGTGTGCATAACACGAGCTCGTTGAGCTCACCCCGTGGAGTAGGAACCATTCAGTTCCGAACCACGTATATGCTTGTGTATTGATTGTGCTTGTATTGTTGTTATTTCTATTGTTATTCCGCTGCATATATTAACGACAATTGTAGACAAGCACACGAGAACGAACAAATTATGACATCCAACGTTCGAGGGCTATTCACCCCACTCTAGCCGGCCGTTCGATCACCTACATAAAGAAGTATCTAGGAGAGTCTCCAGAAACTGAGACGGATGAATGGAGGTTCACTGAACCTCTGGAGCCAAGTTGATAATAAAGTGTGGTCGAGCTAAATGACCTTAAACAAAGTGCTTCTTGGGAGGCAACCCAAGTTTAGTTTTCAGGTTTTGCTAGGTAAAAATAAATCAATTTTTAGCTTACATGGTGAAGCGTGTGAGAAAATTCGGACCGTTGTGCATAAAAGGAGAGAAAAAGGGGACACACAGCCTGGCTGTGTGTTTTCCCACGGTCGTGCCCAACCAACCCGAGGTGCACACGGCCTAGCCGTGTGTTTTCACACGGCCATGTCACGCGAGGTTAAAAAGGGCATGCCGTGCATTTTCATCCCATATGCGTCGTGTGTTTTGATTTTTCTTGCCCTAGCCATGTGGATCCTTCGTCCCCACCACCTAGAAGTTTTTCCAACCTTCAAAGAAGCCAAAATAAGCAAGGATGAGGAGGATCAAGCAAGTGGTATCTTGATCCGGTGTTTCGGAGCCGCAAGCAAGAAGAACCGATGCCCCTCAAGCTCCGGAGGAAGGTAACACTCTTCCAACCCTTCTTTTTCGCAACAATGAGCATAGGGATAGATATAACATGCTTTCTACTCGTAAAATCATTGCAACTAGGTATCTTGATGAAGACTTACTAGAATCCCTCGGGTTGTTGGGTGACATCCAAGCCCTATTTGCAAAAATAGGATGGGGAGAGATAATGGGGATAAGACACCCAACCTACCCTAGGATAGTTTTAGAGTTTTTAAGTTCTTTAGAAGCCGAAGTTTTAATGGGTAGAGAGAGCGAAGAGGGTAGGATTACCTTTAGGTTACGTTTGGTAGGGGGTAATCAGACTTGTAATGTAATCAGGATTACATTACAAGATGATTTACTTTGTTTGGTAATATTTCAAAGATGTAATGTAATGTAATCGCATTACAAAATAAGAGTCAAGATCTGTAATCTCGATTACGAAGGAAAAGCTATGTAATCCGATTACATTACAGACTCAATATTTATCATGACAAATATATCATTCTTTTAATTTTCTCATTGCTATGGCCGATGCCGGCCGGCGACCGACCGTGACCGGTCGACGATCGGGCGATCGACAACCGGCGGCGGCCGATCGGCCGGCCGGCCGATGGCACCGACGACCGGCGATCGATGGCCGACGGCGACCGGCGGCGGCCGATCGGCGATCGGTGGCGCGATCAGCGGCCGACAGCCGATCGGCGGCCGATCGTGGCGGGTCGACGGCAATGCCGGCGGCCCGGACGACGACCGACGACTGGACGACAACCGATGACCGGTGACCGACCGACGACCGACTAGCGGCCGACGATCGACGACCGACCGGTGGCGGTCGACGATTGGCCGGTGCCCACCGACGATCGGCGACAACCTTATAAGGGTATTTTTGTCATTTTATAATAATATGAATTACATTCCTTATAACAAATATGGACACCAAACAAACGAATGTAATCACTTTTGTAATCAAAGATTACACACCAATCGCTAACCAAACATAGTAATGTAATACACATTACATTACATTACATTACATTACATTACAAACTTGATTACATTATAAGGTTGATTACATTACCCCGTACCAAACGTAGCCTTAGAATATTTAACATTGAGCATGAATGGACACTACACCAATGGAATTCATGTTTTGGCTTGCCGAGTGGAGGAGAGAGAAGAACCCCTATTGGATTTAACTCTTGGATCTTTTGGACCGAATTGATAGGAGAGCACGCTTATGACCCTTCTAGGGCCAAAGCATCGCGCCTCCAAAACCCCATTTTTCGATACCTCCACCGAATCATGGCAAGTACTATATTTGGTCATGGGGAGAGTGACTGTGTAGTGAGAGCTAGCGAGCTGCTTTGCCTCTGGGACATGCTACAAGAAAGGAGTAGCATCGATGTAGGGTCCCATTTCATTAGACACTTAGTGAAGATGGGCAAAGCAGCGAGAGGAGAGATTAATGTGGGAGGCCTACTTACCCACATTTGCCATCGGATGGGGTACGACTACACTGCGCTAGATAGTATAGAGGGGAGCCCTAGGATTGACCTAGGAGTGTGTATGACCATGAAGATGATTGTAAGAGAGGAACACTCCTTATTCTTTGTAAGGAAAAACCTAATGGACCTTAGGCTCCTCGACCTTGATCGTACCACCATCACCACACACACCAACTGGCGCTTAGACCTGATAGTGGAGTCCCCGCCATGTGAGGGACCATCCATAGTGGCACCCATCTCTCCCCCTTTACATCACTCTCCCTCCCGTACATACATGCATAGGAGCCCACCTAGTCCACGTCGACATGAGCATGCACCTGCACCATCAACTTTTTCTACTTTTGAGCAGGATGCAGGTACATCTGCCTACAATTTTTCGGAGTTTCGATCGTGCCTTGATGACATATATGCCGAGCAGCAGACACAGAGGCAGCGATGGGAGAAGCAGAGTGTCTACACTCAGGCGGAATTTTAGGGCTTCTGGGAGCACTTCCAGTGGGCCGAGGAGTTCTACGACGAGGCCCATATTTATTTCCAGGAGGAGGCTACCCGTCGCCAGGTAGAGGTCGCCTACTGCCAGGAGATGCAACAACATATGCTAGCCCAGAAGGCACAGTGGGCCGGGGAGGAGGAGCACTGAGCAGGTGCTGCATCTACCAGCTCTCAGATCGACCACATGTACATGTGGCATTAGCAGCTTAGCATCAGGTTCTCCCAGGATCCCAAGATGTCGAGGTTTCCAGACTTTCCACCTCATCTACCATACTAGAGGTATACTTTCATTTAAGTTTAAGGGGGACCCCAAGTTTTATTTTGTTTCTGGCAGTAATTTCTTTCCTGATGTTTGCATTTTAGTTAGCATTCATTTATTCATGCATTAGATGTTTAGTTTCTTTCAACACTTAGTTTTGCTACCTATATGCTGCCTCAGTAATATTTGTAAAAGTTTTCTTCATGAGTTGTTTCCATGGGTAGCTTAACTTCATTACCTCATGGTATTTTATTTTATTTGCTCTGAATGAATGTTTTAGATTTACACTGGTTAGTTTTTTATTTTACACATACACATGATGAACTTTCTGAAAGGGAGAGTCTAGTACATACCTAGTTATGATTCATCTCAGTAGTCTAGTACTTTGGAATCCATAGGTGACTCTAGATTTAGCATTTTAGTTACTGGAGATGCTCGGATCGTGAAAGCCCATTCGAAAAAATCAAAATCCCAAGAGAGAGAGAAGAAGAAAAATGGAATAAGAAAAGAAAAAAAAAAGAAAAAAAGAGAGTAAGAAACAAAAATTTGAAAAAAATAAATAAATTGAGGGATAAAAAATAGTTGTCGTGGGTGGAAATGGTTAGGTGGCCCTTTGAGTCTGAGTTAGGTTACTGAGGAAACACCTACCAATTTCTCTCAAAATCGAGTATGCCTTTGAGACTTTGTGCTAGATTTAGGGAACGCCCCTCGCTTTGGGCAGGTAAGTTCCTAAGAGCCGGAGACTTTAGAAAAGCTATAGGATGACAACTTAACTTACCATGGAACGAGTATCCCCTAAGAAGATTCGCTTAGCACGAGCACGAGGAGCTAACTTAGTGAATTTCTAGAACATATCTATTTTGCTTTGATTGCAAATACCACTTGATAAGTTTAGTTAACATGCTAAGTATGGAACACTATCTTCTTAAAATTTCATGGCACTGAGGTTTGCTTGAGGACAAACAAAGACTTAAGTCTGGGGGAATTGATGTGAGCAAAACATATAGGGTTTTAGTAGTAGTTTTCGCTCACATCTCATTACATTTTATATTAGTTTCATGCATATGTCACTTTGTTTTGCATGCATTTCCTATTTTCTGGTTCAGAGGTATGCTCTTTGTACTTTTGCGTGCAGGGTTCGTGGGAAAAAGGCACAATTTCGGAGCAAAAGAAGGGCATTTTGCAGCTAGACGTAGAAGGGGACACGGCCAGGGCATGTGGCTACACACGGTCGTGTACAAGGGGCAAAATCGGCCACCCCAGGGCCACACACGGCCTAGCCGTGTGGAAACACACGGCCTGGCCATGTGGAAACACATAGCCTAGCCATGTGGAAACACACGACTGTGTGGCGGCCCAGTAGATTGACACGACTAGGGTTTTTTTCGGATTTCGCAGCGATCCGGTGTGATGTCTATATAATGAGAGCTCCGCCCAAACCCTAGGGGGGAGGCAAGACGGCTGGAACGACACACCGAAGCCCTAAAAAGCTTCGAGAACTTGCAATGGAAAGGAAGAACACCGCCGGAGATCCGAGTTCTGCACTTCAATGCCAGAGAGAAGGCCACATTAGCATTGTAAATTTCTGTTCTTGCACTTTATCTATTATTTATTCGAACATGAACATGCCTTGTGTTTCTCCTCTCCTATCTATGGAGTAGTTTCTTCGATTCTAGGATTAGGGAGTAGTTTATGTGCATAGGATATGTTGCTTCAAATTGAATTCTGGTATTGAGTTTGAATTTGCAATTGGAATTAGTTTAGACCGATATCTATGTGTATTTGGTTTTCTATCTACTGTGCTTAGCTGATACGAGGGGTGACAGCCCTCGTATCTAAGATTTAGGGGATTTATACGAGGAACCTAGGGGTTGGCCTAATCTCCTGTAACCGTGGGTAGAAGGATGTGATAGAACTGAAAACAGTTCGTTGTAGGAATTGATTCGACATCCTTGTACCGCCTATCCAGTCCTTGTAAGGTAGAGATAGCTCTCGATAGATGCGGTGGCTCATCGAGAGAGTGTATGATATCCCTTCCACAAGACCATAGTTAGACGTTTAGACAACGCCCAGTTGATAGCATGTTTTGCGACACACAAGCGAAATCGAAATCCTAGAATCCTTTTAAAAGATCTCATGGCAAACTCCTTTCTTCCTCTGTGTGACACTATATTGAGTAGGACCACCGATAACCCTCACATTCACAACCCTTAGAGTCTAGTCCCAAATAATAACATCCACCGAATAGATCGGTATTCGAATCTCAGTCCGTGTGGGATCGATAATCTATATTATTACTTGACGATACCCTTGCACCTATGAGCGTTGAGTGTGAGCACACACTTCGAGTCCTCGACGATATCCGTCGCAAGATTTGAGGTCATGTTCACGTGCATCAACTGGTCGCTCCATCAGTCGACTGATAGGAAGATCAGTCAACTGATGTCGAGGGTTTCGAGCATAGAAGGTTGATCAGTCGAGTGATCGCTTTGGTCACTTGCTTGGTGGCTCCATCAGTCGACTGATGGTTAAATCAGTCGATTGATGTGGGAGCCGTTGGTTAAAATCCAACATGGATGAAGCCGTTGCGAGGCAATGGCTACAACAGCAGTCGACTGATCGAGGCATCTATCCATTGCTAGCTGCCCAATGGGAAGAATGGCCTCTTCCCTATAAGAAGAGGCCTTGGGTCATCTTGGGGGGTTAATGCTTCATCTCCAAACATACTCCCAAGTGCCTAAACGAATTCTACTACTCTTACTTGCTTTTATTTCAATTATATTGTAAGAGGGAGTGTTCTTGTAAGAAAGGTTACCTCCACCTAGCTTTGTGCAAAGTAGAGATTAGTGAATTGGTTAAGGCGTGATTCACCTGGAATGGATTGTGTCGTCGACTAGCAGTAAGGGCCGTGAACCACGTTACATCATTTTATTAGCATTGTCTTTTTAATTGTCTTTGTTATTTATATTTCCATTGAGCTAACCGTTGATTGTAGACAATTAAGCAAGTGATTACCATCTATGATAAAGAGGGCTATTCACCCCCTCTAGCCAGCCACCGATCCTCCAACAGTTCCTACTTAGTTCTCCTAGATCTTTGATACAATGGTTGTCACCCATTGTATCGGCTATGAACAATAGATAGAAAACCAAAACATAAATCTTCATCAAATCAAACCAACATAAACTGTGAATAAAAATCCATAAACAGAATTATCATTCGACTAGCATGTTCTACATTACACAAGCTACTCCCTAATCCTTGAATCAAAGATTTTACTCCATAGACAGAAATGAAACGACAAAGGCATAATAGAATTAATCATTACAATGCAAAAGATGAATGGAAATTGAATTACAGTGCTCTTGGTCCTTCTCTTTAATGTCGGAGCGTAGGTTACGATCCTCTCGCCATCTCCTTCCTCCCCATTGTAAGTTTCTAATGCTTTTTAGGTCATCGGTATGCCATCCTAGCTGTCGTGCCTCCCCCCTAGGGTTTGGGTGTGACTTTCCTTTTATAGACTTGAAGTCGGCGCTGACCGAAGCCATGAAAGAACCCTAGTGCGTCAAAATAATCCAGCACCACATGACCGTGTGGATCCACATGACCAGGCCATGTGTGGCGCTGGGTGGCCAAATCCATGGTTTGGACACGACTGTGTGGATTCACATGGCTAGTCATGTCCCCTTCTGTTCCACTTGCCAAATATCTTCCTTTTGCTCCAAAAATGTGTCATTTTTCCTGTAAAATGCTATTTTGCATACAAAAGTACAATGAGCAGAACTCCGAACCAGAAAATAGGGAATGCATGCAAATTAAATTTAAATATGCATGAAACAAGTATGAAATGTAACGAGATGTGAACAAAAACTACTCCTAAAACCCTATGGGTGCGTTTGGTTGGAGGTTTTTGTTGATAACCTTGTTAGGTTATCAACAAAAACCTTGTTTGGTTTAGGTTATAAACAATTACCTAGTAATTGTTCATTACCTGGTTATGAACAAAAACTTTTTTAGGGGGAATCGAAAAACCTTGGAGAACCAAGGTTTTTGTTGATTCCCAAGGTTAAGGAAACTTTTTTCTAATATTACCCCTAGCAATATATTAAATGTCAATTTGTCAAAACCGCCGCCGCCGCTCATTGCCGTCCGCCGCCGCGTCGCCGCCGCTGCCGCGCCATCGCCATCGCTTGCCGCCGCGTCGCGCCGCCACCACCGTCCGCCACCGCCCGTCGCCGCCCATCACCGCCCATTGCCCACCGTCGCCGAGCGACCGCCGCCATCGCCACCCGTCGCCCGGCCAGTCGTCGTTGTCGTCGCCGCCAATCTATCGCCCATCGTTGTCACCGCCGGTCGACCAATCGTCGTTGCCGCCGCCGATCGATCGACCACCATCGCCGCCTGGCCACCACCGCCGCTTCCGGCCGGTGATCACCGCCGGTTTGGCCATCACCACCACTGTCGGTCTCCCGGGTACTATCGACGACAGATCGCTGCCGTCGTCATTAATATTTCTGTCGTCGTCATCGAATTGATTGAGAAAAGACAAAGGATAATTTAGTAAAATATTAAACTAAGTTATATATTAAAACCTCCAACCAAACAAGGTTTTTATCTAAGGTTATACTTTATTCCAAAGTTATGTTTTATTCCCTGGTAATCACATAACCAAGGTTATGTATGATTACTTGAACCAAACGCACCCTATATGCTTTTCTCACTTCAGGAGGTAGACATGCTATTCTAATTAGTATCTAGACATACAAAAAAGGTGTATAAGAGAGATGAATTTATAGTAATGGAAACAATTTACATTAACAAGAAACTCCCACTATTTTTATCAAATTCAATAGCCCTCACTTTGAATTCGAGAGATGATAGGTTATCTCCTAGTGGGTTGATATCCATTATGACTAGGAACAACTTTGGAGAGAGTCCAACAAATCATTCATAGTCATAATGTTAGGTATCAATAGTTCCCATTATATATCAAATATATAACTATCACTTTATGCTATCAATTAATTGAATGTTTACATATACATTAGGTTGTTAACTCATTAACATATATACATCCAATGCATGTCACCTAATTGCACCTCTGTCCACATTGACCTTCGAGAGAGTCCAACAAATCAATACTTTTAGTTAGGGTTGACCCATTAATCATGAGATCAAATTTAAATGGTTTGAGCATATCCAATTTATAAGCCAGACTTGGAGAGAGTCCAACAACCCAAATTTGAAATTGACCTCTGGTCCTTACCATTTAAAATAAATATCGAAACTCATATGAATTGAACATGCTTGATGTCATGCCAAGCTTGGAGAGAGTCCAACAACCCAAACACGAAAAAGAACTTTGGTTCAACCATATTAATGGAAGGTGTTAGCCCTAATTTTTTCACGAGGGATTTCAGGTTATTATGGGTCTCATCTATAATAAGAAATAAACCTAAATATGAAAAAACCAAGATCACATTAGGAAATAAATTTCCCGAAATGAACGTGAGCCCAACAATTGACGGCCATGCTATTTTAGGAATTAGATATGCTAACCACACAACCTATTCCCCGACGCATGGCTGGTCTATGTTTAGGCTCTAACGATGCAACCAACACCTTCGGTGTTTCTAGGCGCTTCCTCCGTATTTCCTTTTAGGTTACAAACATATCCTATATGAAAAATCATGCATACTTTAATCTATCATATAGAAAAACATGGCATAGGTATATTAAAACATCATACATGCTTTAAATATTCTCCTCCTACAACATGCAATCTATGCCAAACAAACAAGGTGGCTCTGATACCACTTATTGGAGATTCCGAGATCATGCACAGTAGAATAAAGTGAATAAAATAATTTTTATTACATCCCAAACATCCCCTGGGGGTCAGAAAAACTTGCTTTGACATAATCACATGTAAACTCACAAAAAGAGAAGGAGAAGTTATACCTTCGGGATTCTTTCGAATCCGTCAAATCCGTAAGTAAGACCAATGACCCTTGCCTCTATCAGTATCCATGCAGGGATCACCTGAGACAACTCCTAGAGTAGCAAGCCTTTGTCTTCGATTGGTGCTAGCCAACCAGTGGAGACAAGAGAAGAAGAGAGGAAGATGAATACCAAGGAAGAAACTCTAAGGAAAAAATCCATCCAAAGATTATCAAGGGATCTATTTATAAATCTCTTAATTAGGCCATCTTAGAAGGCTTAAACGGAACCTATTTTACCATAATTATCCCATAATTAAGGTAAGAACAACCCAGGAAATTTCCATAAGACAAATCTCTAAAAATGACAGAACTGCGACACAACCTTGTGTCTTACACATGGTCGATCGTTCCAAAAGGCACTGTCATGCTAGGACATACGACCAACCGTGTGTCCTTCTGGGCACGATCCAACTTTTGACCATTTTTGGCCAGAGCCAGGCACGACTCGTGCCAGGTTAGGCATGGTCGTGTGAGGCTTTGAATGGTCTGTTTGAGTTCATTTAGGTGTGATATGGTCATGTTAAATCCGGCAAGGCCATAGGAGGTTCCATAGCCTCCGTTTTGCACCCCCTTGATTTGGTCTAACCAAATATATCCTCTCTCATCGAGAATCTCATTCTCAGACTTGTTTTACATCTCAAGATCACCTATAGTGCATGTTACCCAATAGGTTCCGGGATATGTTGGTCATTCATAATTAACCCCTTAATTATGAATAGATCATGAGTGGCACCTAGCAGTGTATTATGACCCCCAATTGACCAAAAAGTATAAATCGACTCCAGAATATTTCTGAATACTTCAGTAACTACAGTTGTTTGTGCCTTGTTCCTTTCACTCATCCTATACCCACTTGGATCAGAATATGGTCTATGTGTTCTTCCTCACTAGGCTGACTACGTCACACCTAGCCCAAGTTAGCTTCTTTGTCCTGTGGATTCAAGTTACTCCTACATATTCCCAAGAAGACCATCTTCTTAACATGTTTACTCTAGCCAGAGACTTCTAAGTAATAATCCTAACAAGAAGCCTAGGGTATATATCTCCTTTATCAGGAGTGGTGAATCCTCTATGGGCTATTCAAACACCTTCGATCACTTTAGCTTTTACCCAATCATCCCGGAGTTACACTTCCTATGGAGATTGCTGCAAAGAAGTCAAAGTATAAGGCACCATGATCAAGGTGACTTGAATACCTCAAGTCTAAGGAAGCTCGTACTCGAGCTGCAATGAGATCTTCAACGACATATAGAACCATATGAAGTCTCATAGCAGGTCACTCCAATGAACTAGTTACCATAACTAACATCCATATGTTCACTCTTAGCATCCCTATGCTTCCATTCAGTGAATACCAAATGCTTGGATAAACCAAGGAGCATAACATGCGCTAGTCTCATAGAATTGATAATGTCCAATATGTAGGATTGAGTAGACCGAGAGAGGGGGTTGAATCTCGGTGTTTAATAATTTTATTTATTTTTGAAACTTATTTTATATTGTCAAATAAGAGTACGTAGTGGAAATTTAAATGCAGTTTAGATACAGGTAGTTTACTTGGTTCGAAACCCTAACTGGGTTACTACTCCAAGGCCCGTAGCTCCCCTAAGAGCTACCTCGATAGGAAATCACTATAATACCCTCTAATTCGAGAGCTCTCGACTTCAGAGGGGGTTCGCTTTTTACAAAGATGAGAGAAGGGTAACACACTACCCTCTCTTGAATTCAAGTACACAAGCGAATAAAAAGTAAAGAAATTATTAACTACTTTATACCGACATGAATGTAGAATCAGATGCAGGCACGAGGTGTCGGAAAAGAGCCCTTTTGAAGATTTGAAGCTTTTGTGATCGTGGGAAAATTTTGACAGCACTTTGGCATAGATTGGATGTAATACTCGGATCTGGTCAAACACATATTTTATAAACCTTATCAAGTCGATTGGAATGCCTTCCAGTCAACTCCACATCAGTCCATCGATATGGAATTCGTGGTCTTCTAATCGACTGAAACCTCTCAAGTCGACTACATGTCTGATGCACACGATCACGACCTTAAATCTCACAACGAATACCGTCGAAGACTCAAAGTACGCGCTCGCGCTCAACGCCCGCAAGTGCACGTATGTCGTCAAGTAATAAATAGATTATCGATCCCACATGGACTGGGATTCGAGTACCAATACACTAAGTGGTTGTGATTGTTCGGACGAAATCTCAGTGAGAGTTGGTTGGTGAGGACTATTGGAGGACCCTACTCAGTGCGGTGTCACACGGAGGAGGAAAAGAGCATGCCGGGGTCTTAAAAGGCGATTCTAGGACTTCGGTTTCACTTGTGTACCATATATCAATGTTGTCAATTGACGTCATCTAAATGTCTACCTACGGTTTTGGGGAAGGGACATCATACACTCTCCCGCAGAGCCGCCGCATTCACCGGGAACTATCCTCGCCCGAAAGGATGGAATAGAGGGTACGAGGATGCCAAATCAATCCTTGCGGTGGACCATTTCCGATTCCACCGCTCCCTTCTCCCCGCAGTTACGGGAGGTCAGGTTTACCCCTAGGTTCCTTGATCAAACCTCCTAAATATAGATTTTGAGGGTTGTCACCACCTCGTATCGCCTAAGCACAGCGGAAAGAAAGCCAAATTCACGAAGATATAATAGAGAACAACATCCAATTGTCAAATTAAACTTTTGGCCAGAATTTAACATGAACCAACATTGTCTATGAACACAAGCTACTCCCTAATCCTAGAATCAAAAGTACTACTCCATAAATATGAAAGAAGAATCACAAAACATGTTTAAGTTTGAATACAAATAGAGATAAGCACAGAAATAGAGATTACAATGCGTTGTGATATTCTCTCCGGCGTTGTATTTGCAAGTTATGGACCTCCGGCGGCGTTCCTCCTCCCCGCAGAGAGTTACCGAAGCTTTTTAGGGCTTCAGCGTGCCGTCCTAGCCGTCTTGCCTCCCCTCTAGGGTTTGGGTAGAGCCATTCTTATATAGATGTCGCCTCGGACCGCTGCGAAATTATGAAAAAACCCTAGTCGCGCAACTCCATCGAGCCGCCACACGGCCAGGCTGTGTGCGGCCCTGGTGTGCCAATATTCACCCATTGGACATGACCGTGTGAATCCATATGCCCTGGCCGTGTCCCACTCTGTGTCTAGCGTGAAATGTCCTTCTTTCGCTCCAAAAATGCATCTTTTTCGCCCGAAAAGCCAACCTGCACAGAAAAGTACAACGAGCAGACCTCCGAACTAGGAAATAGGAAATGCATGTGAAAATAGAGTAACATATGCATGAAACTATCACAAAATGTAATAAGATGTGAGCGAAAACTATGCCTAAAACCCTATATATTTTGCTCACATCACTTCCCCCAGACTTAAATCTTTGCTTGTCCTCAACCAAACCTCAGTGCCATGAAATTTCAAAAAGATATTGTTCCACATTTAGCATGCTAACTAAATTTATCAAGTGGTATTTGCAATCAAAGCAAAACAAATATGTTCTAAAAGTCCACTAAGTTAGCTTCTTGTGCTCGTGCTAGACGAATCATTCTTAGGGGATGCCCGTTCCATGGTAAGTTAAGTCATCACCTCATAGCTTTCCTAAGGTTTCCGGCTCTTAGCCACTTACCTGCCCAGAGCGAGGGTCGTTCCCTAGGTCTAGCATAAAGTCTCAAAGGCATGCTCGGTATTGAGAGAAATTGAGAGGTGTTTCCTCAGTAACCTAACTCGGTCTCAAAGGGGCACCTAGCAATTTCCACCCACGACAACTATTTTTTATCCCTCTCAAGCTCTCTTTCTCTCTCTTTTTTTTTCTTTTTTTTTTTTCATTTTATCTCTCTTTTCTCTCTTTTTTTTTTCTCGCTAGGATTTTGATTTTTCCAAATGGGCTTACATAATCCGAGCATCTCCAGTAACTAAAATGCTAAACCTAGAGTCACCTATGGATTCCAATGTACTAGTCTATTGAGGTGAATCATAACTAGATATGTACTAGATTCTCCCTTTCAGAATGTTCTACATGTGTAAGTGCAAATCCAAAGCTAACCAGTGTAAGTCTAGAACATTCTATAAAGAGAATAAAATAAAATACCATAGGATAAATGAAGTTAAGCTACATATGGAAACAATTTATGTAAGCAACTTTTAAAAGTACTACTGAGGTAGCTTTATAGACACCAAAAATTAAGTACTGAAAGGAACTAAACAACTCATGCATGCATGAACAAATGAAAATGCTAGAAAAGAAACTACTACTAGGAAAACAAAACAAAATAGATTTTGGGGTCCCCTAGACTTAAACAAAAATATACCTCTAATAAGGTGGATGAGGTGGAAAGTCTAGGAGCCTAGGCTGTTGGATCGATAAGCGTCGCTAGAGGGGGGGGTGAATAGCGATCGTAAAATTTTCGTAATTCGTTCGTTCGATACGCAAAGTAAGCACAGCGGAAAATAAAAGAACACGTTTATTTTTACTTGGTTCACAACCCAGTGGTTGCTACTCCAAGGCCCTATCGGTCCTAGACCGCGTACGGAGGGCAAAGCACTAAAATGTCTCCTCCTCGTTGGAGGTAGGAGACAACGATATCACAAAACGAAAATTACAAGGATGAGGCAAACAAGCCTACCTCACCTTGTTACGAATAAAAACAATACAAAAAATAATTACTTGCTACTGCTGCTGCCGACGAAGAGGATTGAAACTTGTCGTCGCGTCGGCGTTATCACGGCGTTGGAGCGTTGGCGTTGTAGGAGCACTTGATGAATAAATTTGATGATCTTTTGGAGTTGGATTC
The DNA here is from genome assembly GCA_025175895.1 of Wurfbainia villosa. Classification (NCBI taxonomy): domain Eukaryota; kingdom Viridiplantae; phylum Streptophyta; class Magnoliopsida; order Zingiberales; family Zingiberaceae; genus Wurfbainia; species Wurfbainia villosa. The sequence continues at coordinate 93,047,937 of CM045997.1, read as the reverse complement.
CTCCTCCTTTTATAGATTTTTGGCTCTGAACTTGTCTCCTATTTGTTTGGAACGGATCATGAATTTTTCTAATTTTTATCGCGAAGTGGCCGCGTCAAACGTTATCCGTTTTGACTTAGCGCAAAAGCTGAGTCGTCGCCATCACCGATCGATGACTTCCATCACCGATCCGATGGGCATCGATCGCTTCCATGTCCAGAATGATCAGGCTACCACTTCCGCAAAGCAAGAGGTTAGCTCGGAAAATGATAAATACAACGGTTTCTAACCGTCCGATCTCGACCTAGACCTTCCACAGGAAGTTTTAGTCGGATCGCCGCCTACGGTCATCCCCGTAAAGAGGACACGACCTTACAATCTCTCACTCACACGAGCTTACCTCAATAGCAGCTCTCGCTTCCGGCCTTCCACTCGATTCCTTCGGCTCCCTCCGAATTCACTCGAGTGTCGCCCGACCACCGCGGCTTCCTCCGGGTGTCGCTAGCCTTCAGCTCCAGCTTTAGTACTTTTCTGCACACTTGATTTAGCTCGTGAGATAACAATATAAACTTAACTTTGTGTCTTTGCCATAATCAAAACACAGGTTCGATTATCTAGTGCCCCTGCACCAACATAGGCATCTCTGGATCCTGGGAGAACCTGCTGCTAAGCCGCTGATGCCACATATACATGTGGTCGATATGAGAGCTGGTGGATGCAGCGACTTCTCGGTGCTCCTCCTCCCTAGCCCACTGTGATTGCTGGGCATGCATATGCTGCTGCATCTCCCTGCGGTAAGTTGCCTCATCCTGGCGACGAGCAGCCTCTTCCTGGAAGTATATGCGGGCCTCATCGTAGAACTCCTCTGCCCGTTGGAAATGCTCCCGGAATCCCTAGAACTCTGCCTACTGGTAGGTGCTCTGCTCCTCCCATCGCTGCCTCTGCATCTGCTGCTCAGTGTAGATGTCGTCGAGGCTCAATCGAAACTCTGAGAAATCATATGTCGATGTACCTGCATCCTGCTCAAAAGTAGAAAAAGATGGTGGTGCAGGTGTAGGCTCCTGTCGGCGTGGACTAGGTGGGCTCTTATGCATGTGTGGATTGGAGGGAGAGTGGTACAAAGGTGGAGAGACGGGCGCTGATGTGAATGGTCCCTCATGTGGAGGGGACTCCACTATCAGGTCTAAGCGCCAATTGACACGTATAGTGATGGTGGTACGATCCGGGTCGGGGAGCCTGAGGGTCGTAAGATTTTTCCTTACAAAGCATAAGGAGTCTCCTCTTACAATCATGTTCATGACCATGCAGACTCCTAGGTCGATCCTAGGGCTCCCCTCTATACTCTCCAATGCTGTGTAGTCGTACCCCATCCTATAACATATGTGGGTAAGTAGGCCTCCCACATGGATCTCTCCACGTGCTGCTTTGCCCATCTTCACTAAGTGTCTGATGAAGTGGGACCCTACATCGATGCTACTCCTCTCTTGTAGCATGTCCCATAGGCAAAGCAGCTCACTGGCTCTCACTACACCATCACTCTCCCCACGATCAAATATAGTACTGGCCATGACACGGTGAAGGTATCGAAAGACGGCGTTTTGGAGGCCCGACGCTTTGGCCCTAGAAGGGTCATAAACGTGCTCCCCTGTCAACTCAGTCCAAATCAAACGAGAGTTGTACCCATTAGGGATTCTTCTCTCTCCCCCACTTGGCAAGCCAAAGCATGAGTTCTATTGGTGAAGGGTCCACTCATGCTCAATATTAAAAAGTCTAAAAGTTATCCTACCCTCCTCACTCTCTCTACCCGTTAACACTTCCGCCTCTAATGAACTCAAAAATTCAAAAACTATCCTAGGGTAAGTTAGGTGTTTTATTCCCATGATCTCTTCCCACCCCATTTTTGCGAATAGGGTTTGTATGTCACCCAACAAATCTAAAGATCCTAGCAAATCCTCATCTAAGTACCTAGTACCGGTAAGTTTATGAGAAGAGAGCATATTGTACCTATCCCTATGTTCATTATTGCAAAAAAGTAGAGGGGGTAGGGCGTTACCATCTTCCAGAGCTTGAGGAGCATCGGATCTTCTTATTTGTCGCTCCGAGGCACCGGATCAGGATGCTGTTAGGGCAATCTCTTGCCATGATAAGGTTTTGATGTGTGTGGAAAAGGGTTTAAGTTAGGTTGTTATTATGATGTGATATGTGCGTTGGAGTCTTGCAAGACTTAGTAATTCGCACATGGAAGCCTAGGCGAGTTTCACAACTCATGACTCAGTGAAGGATAGCTTTGTGGAAGTCGTGCGCTTGGAGCATCCGAGGGACCGCCGGACGAGGAGCTTGGAGTGAAGCCGGAGGAAGTAGACTTCAGGATGAGACGCGAAGGATGGCACTGTAGAGCCATGCGCTTGGCGCATCCGAGGGACATGGCCGGACGAAGATAACTTCGAAGGCGAGGGACTCCGAGAGATGAGAGTGAGCGAATGTAACCCAGGAAAGGGGTAGTAGCTCCTAGGTGAAACTTGGCCATTTGGCTAAGTGTCGGATGAGTTTTCCCAACAATAGTCGACTGCCATGAAATGGCAGTCGACTGCTCTGAGTCGAAAGGGTTCAACTAGTGTCCGACTCATGGGCATTTGGCCCAAGCAGTCGACTGCCATGGACTAGTAGTCGACTGCCGTCGACACCAGTCGACTGCCAAGGGACGGCAGTCGATTGATGGCACTGTGCACGAGCACAGAATGGAGTCGAGCTCGCAGAGAACTCGACTAATGGTCTATCAGTCGACTGATGGTAAGATCAGTCGACTGATGATGATGCTGTTGGATGAAATCCAACGTGGAAAGTGAGAGGACGATCGACCGATCGGGGGCATCACGATCGCTTGCTCTGTGTCAATGGGAAGAAACCCTCTTCCTCTATAAAGAGGAATGGTGTGAGGCTTTGGGAGGCTAATGCTTGAACTCCATTCTTCTCCCAAAGTGCCATAAACGTCTTCCCACTCTTCTTACTTGCTTTTTCTTCATTCTTATTGTAAGAAGAGTGATCTTGGTTGTAAAGGTTACCTCCACCTAGCTTGGTGCAAAGGAGAGACCAATAGTGATTGGCTTTGGAGGAGTGATTCACCTTGGACGAATCGGACCGTGGATTAGCGGCGTAGCCGTGAACCACGTTACATTTTGTGTTAGCGTTTGTATTATTCTTTGTTTGTTTGCTTGTCTTGTTTTTGTTATTTCCGCTTGGGCTAATTAGTTTTGTAGACGAGCAAATACCGTCATCCATTGATTGAGGGATATTCACCCCCCTCTAGCCGGCCGTTCGATCCCCAACAAGTGGTATCAGAGCCAAGGAAAGCTTGTCGAGGACTAACCGCCACAACAAGCATATTCAAAAGATGGTCGGCTCCAATATTCATCCACCGAAGTTTGAAGGAGAATTCGCTTGGTGGAAGAAGCGAATGGAGGTATTTTTCGAAACGGATTTTGATATATATTATGATTACAATGGAATCCGGTTTCGTTTTTCCTAGGGATGAAGAGGGGAAGCCAATAGAGAAGTAAAGGTGGACCAAGAGGCAAAGAGAGGAGCACCTTGCAAGCTCAAAAGCCAAGCACCATCTATACAATGTGCTTCCTCAACAAGAAATAAATAGAATTGGAGAATGCCTAAGTGCCAAGGAGATGTGGGAGAAGCTAGTAGAGCTTCATGAATGTACCTCGGAGGCTAAACTTGCAAGAAGAGATCTCCTCCGCTCCCAATTATCCAACATAAAATTAGAAAAGGGAGAAAAGGTAACTTCATTGCATTCTAGGTTTAAAGAGATTTTAATTGGGCTAACAAGTGTAGGTGAAAAGCTCTCCAACCGAGATATGGTAATGAAGGCCATAGAGGCTTTTCCCCGATCATCCAAGTGGAGTTCAATGGTGGACTCATTCTATATTTCAAAAAATCTAGAGGTAAGTATTCTAGATGAATTTTTCTCCACTATGGAATTGCATGAATCTAGGCTTGAAGGAATACAAGAAGAGCCAAGAATCCAACCTTCAAGAGGAGTAGCATTTTTGGCAAACAAGGGGAAGAAGAAGATAGAGATCCCCTCCTCCTCCGATGATGAAGCATCCTCCTCCTCCTCCATGGATAGCACAGAAGAAGCGTATATGGTAAGGAGGGTAAGGCATGCTTTAAAAGGTTTTCAATTTAATAAATCTAATGATAGGAGAAGAAGACCAAGAGGGAAAGTCATTTGCTACAATTGCCAAGGAGAGGGACACATAAGGGACAATTGCCCCCTCCTAAACAAGAGCAAGGAAGAAAGGAAAAAGAAGGAAGAAAAGAAGAAGAAAAAGGGGAGCAAGAAGAAAAAGGAAGAGGAGAAGAAGGCAAAGGAAAAGGGAAAGGCCAAAGCATTAAAAGCTAGGACTTGGGATGACCCTTCCTCCTCCTCATCATCATCCGAGGAAGAAAATGCATTTGTCACCAACTTAACATTGATGGCATTTGACGACTTGGATTGCTCCTCCACCGAAAATGAAGAATCAAGTTCAAGTGGAGAAAGCTCAAGTGAAGGGGGAGCCTCCTCTACATCCTCATCCGAAGAAGAAGAAGAGGACATGGAAACTATGGTAACTAACCTTTCACCTAGTAAAATAGTTTCTATGATTTCTAGCTTAACTAAGGATCTATTTAGAGCCAAGAAAAAGAACAAAAGCATGCTTGACCAAATTAAGGAATTAGAGCAAAAATTAGAAAAAGCATGTTTTAATGATAATGATGATGATGCATACTCACATGATAACTATATGCCATTAGATGTTAATGATGCATGCATAGAGGAAAATAGAGCTTTAAGGGAAAAGGTAGATTATTTGACAAAAGCCCTAGAAAAATTCACTATTGGCTCAAATACATTGAACATGATAATTGGGAGCCAAAGAGCAAGTTTTAGCAAAAAGGGCCTAAGATATAAAGAAAAGAAAAATGAAAAGGCCTATAAATGCCTAATTGCTAGGGGACAAGATAAGAAGAAGGTAATAGCTAGAAAATGGATTCCTAAGGAATTTCTAGTGAACCCCATAGGCAGGAATTTGTATTGGGTTCCAAAATCCATCCTTAAGGGTTAGAAAAACTCTAGGATAGTCAACCATATGGACTTGACCTATATCATATTTTGGTTGACTTAGGATGGCGGGACAACATTTTTGAAATAGTGTTAGGTGATGATAATGTGCCTATAAATTGATAATAATGCTTAAATCATGATATTTAATGAAATTGCTATGTATGTTTGCAATCATGATTTATGATTTTGATATTTGGCACATAATCATGAGAAATAGGGTTTAAATTAATGAATACATGTATTTCATGATCATAATGTGAAATTAATTTATATATGTCTTTATGATCATGAGGATTGTTAGGATGATACTTAACCTTGATAGAATTGCATGAATATAATGGTTAAGTATATAAAAATACCTCTAGGATACATCTCACACTCACAATAGGCTACCTTGATTGAAAACTTAGCATGAGTGAGATGTTAGGATGATACAAATGTCCACTAATGCCTATGGCATTTAGATGGTCATTTAAGGTATCAAAATAGCAATAATAGACCAATTATGGGGAAGGCTTATGTTTAATTCATAGACATATTGCCCAAAGATCATGGTTGGATATTTCACATGTTTTCAAAACAATTTCTTACTTTAAAATCTATGTGTTCATGTTTTGAAACAGTTGGATGCAAAACTAGGTAGTAAACTTGATACTAGAATGATCAAAAACCTAGTAGTTTTTTAAAGCTTTTGGATTTTTGGTAAATATCTGAAAATACAATGATTTTTCATTAAAAACTATTTTTCATTGATAGATATACTTACAATAAATATGTTCCTCAAATTTCATGATTTTTTGAATTTTTTAGAATTTTTAATGTATTTCTGAATTTCGGTCCGAAAATTAAAAATTCCTGAATCAGGTGCAATGATGGTAGTCCAACTAATGATCGGGTGGCTCAAAATTAGAACAAAGAAAGGCTAAATTCAATTTTTAATCAATTTTTGGTATTTTTCTTCTATTAGACTTGATGCCATGAGTTTATAACTTAGTTTTAATCTTTTTGATGGTGTCAAAGGGGGAGAAATAATTGTGTTTAAGTAATTTATGATAGGGGGAGAAATATGTATGGGGAGTTTCATGGATTAAGGAGGAGTTGCATGTTGCTATATCATGTTTATGTTTACATGCTTTCTTACCTTATAAATTCTATCAAATGTTTGTACCTAACTTAAATGGATTGTCACACATCAAAAAGGGGGAGATTGTTAGGGCAATCTCTTGCCATGATAAGGTTTTGATGTGTGTGGCAAAGGGTTTAAGTTAGGTTGTTATTATGATGTGATATGTTCGTTGGAGTCTTGCAGGACTTAGTAATTCGCACATGGAAGCCTAGGCGAGTTTAACAACTCATGACTCGGTCCTTGAGTCGGTGAAGGATAGCTTTGCGAAAGTCGTGCGCTTGGAGCATCCGAGGGACCGCCGGACGAGGAGCTTGGAGTGAAGCCGGAGGAAGTAGACTTCAGGGCGAGACACGAAGGATGACACTGCAGAGCCATGCGCTTGGCGCATCCGAGGGACGTGGCCAGACGAAGATAACTTTGAAGGCGAGGGACTCCGAGAGATGAGAGTGAGCGAATGTAACCCGGGAAAGGGGTAGTAGCTCCTAGGTGAAACTTGGCCATTTGGCTAAGTGTCGGATGAGTTTTCCCGACAACAGTCGACTGCCATGAAATGACAGTCGACTGCTCTGAGTCGAATGGGTTCGACTAGTGTCCGACTCATTGGCATTTAGCCCAAGCGGCCATGGACTAGCGATCGTTGTCGTCGACACCGATCATTGCCGTCGACACCGATCATTGCCGACACCGATCGGGCCGATTGCCGTCGACACCGATGATCGCCAAGGGACGGCAGTTGACTGATGGCACTATGCACGGGCACAGAATGGAGTCGAGCTCGCAGAGCACTCGACTGATGGTCTATCAGTCGACTGATGGTAAGATCAGTCGACTGATGATGATGTCGTTGGATGAAATCCAACGTGGAAAGTGGCCGTTATTGGGCAACGGCTACAGGACCAATCGACTGATCGGGGCATCAGTCGACTGCTCCTGTGTCAACGGGAAGAAACCCTCTTCCTCTATAAAAAGGAATGGTGTGAGGCTTTGGGAGGCTAATGCTTGAACTCCAATCTTCTCCCAAAGTGCCATAAACGTCTTCCCACTCTTCTTACTTGCTTTTACTTCATTCTTATTGTAAGAAGAGTGATCTTGGTTGTAAAGGTTACCTCCACCTAGCTTGGTGTAAAGGAGAGACCAATAGTGATTGGCTTTGGAGGAGTGATTCACCTTGGACGAATCGGACCGTGGATTAGCGGCGTAGCCATGAACCACGTTACATTTTGTGTTAGCGTTTGTATTCTTCTTTGTTTGTTTGCTTGTCTTGTTTTTGTTATTTCCGCTTGCGCTAATTAGTTTTGTAGATGAGCAAATACCGTCATCCATCAATTGAGGGCTATTCACCCCCCTCTAGCCGGTCGTTCGATCCCCAACAGATGCTACGGTCTTGGTCCTCCTCATCCTTGCTCCTTTTGGCTTCTAAAGAGGTTGAAAATGCTTCTAGAGGAAGGGGAAAAAAAATCACACGGCTAGGGTGAAAACTTTTGAAGCACATGACGCAAATGAGGTGAAAACACACGACTCGCCTCTTTAAACCTCGCCCGCCATGACTGTGTGAAAACACACGGCCAGGCCGTGTGTCTCCATTTTTCATCCATTTATGCACCATGGTCCGAATTTGTTCATACACTTCGCCATGTAGACTAATATGTGTTCAATTTTTACCTAGCAAAGTTCTTTTCTACTCCTAACTCTAAATGTGATGGAGATCAAAACTAAAAATCAAAAAAATGCATGCAATGAAAGGGAAATCTACAACTAAACTTGGGTTGCCTCCCAAGAAGCGCTTTGTTTAAGGTCGTTTAGCTCGACCACACTCTTCTATCAACTCGACTCCGGTGGTTCAGTGAACCTCCATTCATCCATCTCTGGTCCGTGGTTGGAGGTTCCTTCCTAGCTCTTGCTGGAATCACATATTTTCCTAACGCAGGTTCCTGACTTCCTGCCCCCAACAAGCTCAAACTCCAGCTTGTCCTCTCCTACTTTCAAGGTCTGCTTGTGATTCTTCACATCAATGACCATTCCGGCCGTCGCTAAAAATGGTCACCCCAGGATGACGGGTATTTTGGGATCTTTTTCCATCTCCATCACCACAAAGTCCGTCGGCAGTGTAAAATTCCCCACCTTAACGGGAACGTCTTCTAAAATTCCCAGTGGATAGCGGTATGTGTGGTCAGCTAGTTGAAGTGTCATAGTGGTGAATTTCAAATTTCCTAATCCTAGCTTTTTGCATAAGGTGTAGGGTATAAGACTCACACTCGCTCCCAAGTCACAGAAGGCTCTACTAATCAGTGTCGTCCCTATATAACAAGGGATATAGAAGCTCCCCGAATCTTTCAGTTTCTGAGTAGCTTTGTTTCGGAGGTAAGCGCTCGATTCCTCTGTGAGGGCCACTATTTCAGATTTCGCGACCTTCCTACGATGCGCCAAAATATCTTTCATGAACCTGGCGAACTGGGGCATTTGGTGTAATGCGTCGAGTATCAGTACCTCTACCGAGATCGATTTCAGCATGTCCAAGAATTTACAAAACTCGATGTCTTTCTTTGCGTTCGTCAACCGCTGTGGGAATGGTACAGTAAGGGGGGGGGGGGTTGGGCCCTCGCAGTAGGCTCCCGATTCATTTCTCTCGCTTTCTCATTCTCGGCCTCTCCCAGGGGTTCTAGCGGTTCAGGTCCCAGGACTTTTTCAACACCCAATCGTCCTTGCATCTCTTTCAAAATCCTCCTGCTTCGCAGCATCACCACCTTGCATTGTTCCAATGGATTGGCCTCTGCTCTTCCTGGTAACTTCCCTGGTATCCTGGGGATTTGGTTCGCCATTTGGTCTACTTGAATTTCTAGTGACTTCTGCCTAGTGGCAAGATCCCTTACAGATGATCCTAACCCTTCGATCATTGTATCCGTCTGTGAATGTCGTCGCTAAAATTCAGTGTTTGCCTCCCGCTGCATTCGAATGAAGTTCTCCAGCATATTCTCTAGACGTGTGTTAGAGGGACATGGCTGCCCATTCTCTCCCGACTGTTGGAACCTTCCCACAGTATTCTTATAAGGAAAATTTTGGTGATTCCTCCATCCCGGATGAGAAGTACTGGAGTATTGGTTGTTGGGTCTTGAGTTATGGTCCCAGACCGCATCGTAGTGGTCAATCTGCTCGTCCCAGGTTTCCTGCCCTCCATAGTGGTCCATGGCATTAGCAGTGTACCATCCTGCCGTAGGCGTAGGTTGACCACGTTCAGAGGCCCATTGATGGTGGTTTTGTGTCACCTCCTCGATAAGCTCCTCTGCCTCCTCGATGGTCTTATTCATTAAGGCTCCTCCTGCGGCAGAATCTAAAGACATATTTGTGGCGTAAGTGATCCCATTATAGAAAATGTGGATAACTAGCCACCTCTCCAGTTCGTGGTGTGGGCATTGATAAAGTAGTCCCTTGTAGTGATCCCATGCTTCGAACAGGGACTCCCCCTCCTTCTGGCGAAAGCTCGTGATAAGATGTCGCATGTGAGCAGTTTTACTTGGTGGGAAGTATTTATTCAGAAACTGCTGTTCACACTACTCCCATGTGGTGATGCTGCCAGAGGGTAAGGAGTGAAGCCATGCCTTAGCCTTATCCTATAGTGAAAACGAGAACATGCTTAGGCGGATCGCGTCAGAAGGGACTCCATTCAGTTTCATGGTTGAGCATATTTCAAGGGAAACCTCAGGATGCCGGTTCGGGTCTTCAGTTGCATCTCCCCCGAATTGGCTCTGCTAGACCATATATATGAGTGCCAGCTTAAGCTCAAAGTTATTCGCCAATATGGATGGTCCAGCTATGCTCGGCCTGAATCCTCTAGCACTAGGAGTTGTGTAGTCCTGCAGAGGTCGGCTTCCCATGTTCACCTCGGAAGTAGCTTGATCTTCCATCTTATGTTGTTCTGCTTTCCAACGGTGAAAGGTTCACTCTATCTCAAAATCGATCGGAATTAGACCTTTCGACCCTAGACTTCTAAGCATACGACGAACCAAACCACAAAAAGTAAGAGTGCTAACCTAGCTCTAAAAGTAGAAAAACAAATAAATCTAGCAAATAAAAATCTAAGATGCAACAAGTAAAAGAAAACTACTACTGCAAATAAAAACTAAATCTAAATATGGAAACTAGAACTAAGAAGATAAGATTAATCTAAAAAGAAAAATAAGTCAAGAAAATTAATCTAATCCTAAGTCCGATCCAATCTACCAACGTTCGATTGATATCGAATCAACAGTCCCCGGCAACGACGCCAAAAACTTGATGCACACGATTGCGACCTTAAATCTCACAACGGAGACCGTCGAAGACTCAAAGTATGCGCTCGCACTCAACGTCTGCAAGTGCATGGATGTCGTCAAGTAATAAATAGATTATCGATCCCACAGGGACTGGGATTTGAGTACCAATACACTAAGTGGTTATGATTGTTCGGACGAAATCTCAGTAAGAGTTGGTTTGTGAGGACTATCAGAGGACCCTACTCAGTGCGGTGTCACATGGAGGAGGAAAAGAGCGTGCCGAGGTCTTAAAAGGCGAATCTAGGACTTCGGTTTTGCTTGTGTACCATATATCAATGTTGTCAATTGGCGTCGTCTAAATGTCTACCTACGGTTTTGGGGAAGGGACATCATACACTCTCCCGCAGAGTCGCCGCATTCACCTGGAGCTATCCTCGCCCGAAAGGACGGAATAGAGGGTACGAGGATGCCAAATCAATCCTTGCGGTGGACCATTTCCGATTCCACCGCTCCCTTCTCCCCGTAGTTACGGGAGGTCAGGTTTACCCCTAGGTTCCTTGATCAAACCTCCTAAATATAGATTTCGAGGGTTGTCACCACCTCATATCGCCTAAGCACAGCGGAAAGAAAGCCAAATTCACGAAGATATAATAGAGAACAACATCCAATTGTCAAATTAAACTTTTGGCTAGAATTTAACATGAACCAACATTGTCTATGAACACAAGCTACTCCCTAATCCTAGAATCAAAAGTACTACTCCATAAATACGAAAGAAGAATCACAAAACATGTTTAAGTTCGAATACAAATAGAGATAAGCACAGAAATAGAGATTACAATGCATTGTGATATTCTCTCCGGCATTGTATTTGAAAGTTGTGGACCTCCGGCGGCGTTCCTCCTCCCTGCGGCGAGTTACCGAAGCTTTTTAGGGCTTCGGCGTGCCGTCCTAGCCGTCGTGCCTCCCCCCTAGGGTTTGGGCGAAGCCATCCTTATATAGACATCGCCTCAGACCGCTGCGAAATCAGGAAAAAACCCTAGTCGCGCAACTCCATCGGGCCGCCACACGGCCGGCCAGGCCGTGTGCGGCCCTGGTGTGCCAATCTTCGCCCATCGGACACGACCGTGTGAATCCACATGCCCTGGTCGTGTCCCACTCTGCGTCTAGCGTGAAATGTCCTTCTTTCGCTCCGAAAATGCATCTTTTCTGCCCAAAAAGCCAACCTGCATAGAAAAGTATAACGAGCAGACCTCCGAACTAGGAAATAGGAAATGCATGCGAAAATAGAGTAACATATGCATGAAACTATCAAAAAATGTAATAAGATGTGAGCGAAAACTATGCCTAAAACCCTATATGTTTTGCTCACATCAACGTCACTCAGCTCCGCATCAGGAAATTTGCCTCTTTAGTCGACTCAAACCCTTTAGTCGACTGAAACCTTTTCCATCTGTGTCACATAATCTCTGATCGATCATCATCTGATCCTGTCAAATAGGTATCCAGTCGACAGATACATATCCAGTCGATTGTACTTTAGTCGACTTGAATCCATCCAGTCGACTGATCTCTCCAAAATAGGATTAGCATAAATAGATAATATGAAATGTGATAGCAGTAGTAATACTGCTCGATCTCGATTACTAAGTCTCACGTGGGCTTTTCGTCGGATCGACACCTAGCTTTGTCCCCCTTCAGAGGACTCGACCTCACCTCTTCACTCGAGGCTTACCTGTCAGCTACCTGCCAGAATTACCACTCTTGACATCCGATCTGACCCACCAGGGCTTCCACCAGCTATCCGGTCTGCTTGACCCAGCTAGACTTTTTATCAATTGTCCGATCTTCTGATCCAATCTGTCTTCATACCAAATGTCCGATCCACGCGACCCATCTGGACTTCATGCTTGGTGTCCGATCCTCCTGATCTGTCAAGATACGTGCCTAGTATCCAGTCACACACGACCTACTAGGACTTCCTATTAAGCCTGCACACTTAACACTCATATTAAAACACAAGTGAATCCTAACATTTAATTGTGGTTCATACATCAAAACTAAGGAGTGATTGTAAGTGAAAGCCCTAGAGTCAATCATGTGATGATTGTTGTATGGACTTTGTTGTATCATATTCCTATTTATAAAGGCATTTCTTTATGGTTATTATACTTACTTGTATTGGTACCAAATAACTAAACATAATAACGTCCTTGAGTAGAAGATTCTTATCTATATCAATCGATTGGTTGAATCGATAATGAGATGATATAGAGAACACTACTCTTAATCATTCCTAGTCAAGTATTAACATTCAAGGACAATGTTAATACGAAGAGACTAGCATGTAGGTCAACTCGATGACTTGATCTCACAAGTCATGGATATGTGATATCAAGTTGACACATGGGTATGCATTGGAGAATGTATACTGAATGACCCGCCATGAAAAAGTATCATGGATCATTATATGAGTGTCATATACTTTCTCATGTGACTATTAGTCCTTGGACCTGAAGTCACCATGGTTCCCTACATAAGGAGTTGCATACTTTGGCTTCGTCAAACGTCACCCATAAATGGGTGGACTATAAAGGTGATTACTGGGTATGTAACAAATTATGCGAAGGGATGTGAGTGATGTAGATGGGATCTATCCCTCCTATATGATGGGAGTGACATCATTATTCTTGATAGAGTGAGACCACTAAGTGAATGGTCATGCCCAAATGAGTCAATATGAGATATTGAGCTCATTTGATTAGAGTGAGTCTACTTGGAGTTCAAGATATAGATTGTACTGAGGATGACACGGTCTATGCCTCAGTTGGTCAATCTAGATGTCAAGGATAGAGGGACATTGTCACATATTGTGAGAGTCACAATTAGTAGTCACAAAGGTGATGTTGGATCTCAACATTCTTGTAACTTGGGTAGCAATGATGTGTTGCTAGATACCGCTCATTGCTTATGTTCCTAAATCGGTTTAGGAGCATTGCCAACATTACAAGAACCTATAGGGTCACACACAAAGGGAAATTAGATGGAGATTAGGTTCATATGATGGATCATGAGGATTAGGTTCATATGATGAACTAAATTGGATTAAGAGTAATCCAAATTAGACTAATTGAGTTAGACTCAATTTGATTCAAGTGTTGAATGAGTCTAATTTAGATTTGATTCATCGAGTCAATTTAAAATAATGAATAGAGATTCATTAAATCAAATGGTTGGGTTTGATCAACCATGGGAGATAAGAGGTCAAGTTTGACTTGACTTGAGAGGGAAGATGAATGGTCAATTTTGACTTGACCAATTGCCATGTCATGGTGACTTGGCAAGGGGCCGGCCAATGATGATGTTCCACATCATCATGGACACATCATAGGGTGCCACCTCATGAGGGAGACCAAGAGCCATTGGCTCTTGGAATTACATGCATACATGTAACCCCTTCCATGAAGTGGCCGGCCACTTGAGTTGTGAAGTTAGAGTGAAGTTAAGTGGGTAACTTCATCTTCTTCCTCATCTCTTCCCTCAAGCTCTCCATCCTCTCTTCTTGCCGTGGACTTCAAGGAGTGCTAGCACACTCTTAGTTGTCTTTTCTCCATCTATTTCTCATGTGGATACCGATAGAGGAGTGTACACTTGACACTCTCGAGTTCCAGCAAGCCATTTGGACGAGCGGGATAAGCGAAGGGCGTCGCATAAAGGGTAAAACTCTTAACATGTAGATCTAAGATTTTTAATCACGTACATGTATTTTTGTTTACCTTCGCACGGATCCGTGGCTGACTTCCGGGGTTTTCGCAACGCAAAAAGCGATTTTTGCGGCTCGGATAGTCCAACAGTGATGCTCATTTCATCAACAATCTCCTCCTTTTTTATGTATGACAATACACCAATTAAAGTTAAGAGAATCAAATGCCAATATCCAAATATTGACATGTACAATAGATGCATTAATTAAACCATGTATGAGATGCATAAGACCTTATCAAATTTTTGCATCTTTCTTTCAATAAATAAATTTTTCTTTAATTTTTGCACTTTTATTTAAATAAGTAAATCTTTAACTTTATATCTCTTTCTCCCCCTTTGGCATACATCAAAATAAGAATTAAATTTAAAATTCCAACAAAATATAAGAAATTTTTAAGCTCAAAAATTAATTTTTAAAATTTTCACTCGCGAATTTGAATTCAAAGACTTAATTTAAGCTTTTTAATAAATTTCAAATAATATTTCTAACTTTCTAAAAATTTTCAATCTTTTTAAAACTACCCCTGAATAAAAACTCATTTTCAAAATTTTAAATAATTTTCAAAAATTTTCAAAACTCCCCCTGAATAAAAACTTATTTTCAAAATTTTTCAAGAATTTTTAAACTTTCAAATTTTTCAAAGCTTTTCAAAACTCCTCCTGAATAAACTTATTTTCAAAATTTTAAAAATTTCAAATTTTTCATAAATTTTCAAACTCCCCCTGAACAATATCATATTTTTAAATTCCAAAAATTTTAAAATTTATTAACTCCCTTTGAACAAAAATTTTCAAGTTTTTTTAAAATTTTTCAAACTCTTTAAAGTTTTTCAAAACTCCCCCTTAAATAAAGCTTTATAATGTTTAATTCCCATACATCAAAACCTAAGTAGTAATTTAAAAAATCTTTAAGCTTTTTTAAGACTTAATCATTTCAAAGTAAGTTTTTCTCCCCTTTAATTTAAGTTTTAAATTTTCAATACTCCCCCAAGAATTATAATTTTTTTTTTAAATTAGATATTTGAAAGTATCTTAACTCCCCCTTAAAGCTAGAGTGTTTGAAACACATTTACTCCCCCTTAATTGAAGCTTTTCAAAATTTAATAAACTTGAAACTATTTTCTCCCCCTTAATTATTTTTTTTTTAATTTAAATTTTGAATAAAATGAATTATCTTGAATTGATTTGGGATTACTTATGTTAATTGATTTGATTTTATTTGAGTTGATTAGCTGAGTTGAATCGATTAAGTTCACTAGGTTGATACCAAAGTTGAAATAATTAAGTTGAATTTATTAGATTGTTTGGATTGATAAGATGATTAATTAAGTTGATTAAAATTGAGTTAATTAAGCTGGTTAAATTGAATTGATTATGTTTAGTTGTTTAGTTAAGTTTAATTAAGTTGTTGTTAAGTTTAATTAAGTTGTGATTAAGTTTAATTATGTTATTTTTATATTTAATTATGTTATTGTTAAGTTTAATTATGTTATTGTTATGTTTAATTAAGTTTAAGTAAATTGTTAAGTTAGTTAAATTAATTAATCTTGATTAAATTCTAACTCATCTCACCCAAGCAAGGTTTTCAATACACTTATTCCTAAGGTTTTGTGAGATGAGGATTTCTTTTTATCTTAATTAAATTTAATGAGCAATTTCAAAGTGTTTTAAACTTGTGTTAGATTTAAGCTTGGTTTGAGCTAGTCAAGTAGGTTCTTCCAGTATTGACTTCCAGGTCATGGCGAGGCACATGACCTTCTTGGTTATCGGAGCAACGACCACTTCCTAGACAAAGTAAATAAAGGAATCAAGTAATTGATTCACTTTAGACTAAGCCTTGGTCTAAGTAGTTAAAGACTTAGTGAGTTAGCTTCGGTCAGTTCCACTCGACTTAGTGCATTAGGTCGTGGCGAGGCACATGACCTTCTTGGATATCGGAGCAATGACCACTTCCTAGACATGCACTTCGAAGAGCTTCCCTAACTTACTATCAGTTCACTTGTCTTAGTACTAGGTTGTTCAAGTTTAAATTACTTTTTTCCTATCTAGTCCATTCTAAATTAAGCAAGTAAAGTAAACTAAAGCATGCAAGTGTTTTATCTAATTAAGGAAACAATCAACGAGTTAGCTCCCCCTGCATAGTAGCTTTGTTGGGTCTTATTCACTAAGTAAACTTGTCCTTTGGGAATCCAAAATTGGTTCAGTCCAACTTGATTGACTAAGCTAGTCTTAGGAACCCAATCTTGGACTCGACCCTTAGCATTTCTATTAAACAAGGACATGTGTGATCTATATGTGTCCTTAGCCTTGTATCCGAGTTCGGACTTATTGTACATGGCTCGTTAAGCCTCAAGCATCATATTGAGATACTTGGATCTCGATGTGAACCTTTCCAATGATCCTGTGAG
Source organism: Wurfbainia villosa (assembly GCA_025175895.1). Classification (NCBI taxonomy): domain Eukaryota; kingdom Viridiplantae; phylum Streptophyta; class Magnoliopsida; order Zingiberales; family Zingiberaceae; genus Wurfbainia; species Wurfbainia villosa. The sequence continues at coordinate 93,031,293 of CM045997.1, read as the reverse complement.
ATCTTCTACTTGCCTTTTTAGGACAAAGTTCTCTTCCTCAAGCTTTGCAACTCGAGTTGAGTCTTTATCCTTAATTTGACAAGTCGAAGTCTCTGAGTTGACTTGATCCTTAAGTACTTGAACTTCTTCAAGAAGTGAGTCAACTCGATTCTCGGACTTGGCTAGTTTCCTACCTAGGCATGTAATTATGTTGTACAATTTATCTTCTTGGGGATATGTTACCTTGTTTGAACTTTCGAAAATGGATGTGGATCCGTGGCTTCTCTCAGACTCAGACTCAGACTTGGAGTTTGTCTTGTCTTCGGACTCGTCGGCTGCCATAAGTGCTACGAAGTAATTCGTTGATATTTCCGCATCCGACTCTTCCGACGATGACTTGTCCAATTTTGCCTTAGATGCTCTCTTCCTTTTCCTCTTTCTTGATTTGGATTTCTTTCCTTTTGTGTTCGTTCCTGCCATCAAAACTAAACCATCTTCGGGTTGACTCAAGTTAACCTATTCATGTAACTTAATTAATTTATCCCATAAATCTTTTGAATTTTAAATGGACCCGACTCGACTTAGCTCCTCATTCGTAAGTCCGCATTGCAAGGTGTTTAAAGCCTTGTAATCGACTTGAGCCTTTTTTCTAAAATTTGTGGTTCATTTCTCCGGATCTAACAATTCACCCGAGTCATTTACCGGAGCTACGAATCCTTTCCTAATTGAAAATCAAACATCGAGATCGATTTTCAGAAAGCACTCCATTCGCCTTTTCCAAGAAGGAAAATCCTCTTCATTAAAGAGAAGAAGGCGAACGGTGTTGTATCCCTCTAAGTGTGACATTATTAATGAAATCTTCTCTGAGTATAGAGAATTAAATTAAATATTTTCTAAGACAAGAAAAATTAAATCTAATATTTAAATATACAAAAAATTAATTAAATTATCTAAGTGCGCAGAAAATTAATTAAATTATCTAAGTGTGCAGAAAATTAATTAAATTATCTAATTGTACAGAACATAAATTAAATTATCTAAAGTGTAGAAAATTAATTAAATTAACTAATATGCAGAAAATTAATTAATTTAACTAATATGAAGAAAATTAATTAAATTAACTAATATGCAAAAATTAATTATTTTATCTAAAAATGCAAAAAACAATTAAATTAATTTAAAATGCAGAAAATGTTTTTTTAATTAATTAAAATGCAGAAAATGATTTTTAATTATTTAAAATACAAAAAATTATTTTTAATCATTTAAGATGTAGAAAATGATTTATAATTATTTAAAATGCAGAAAATTATTTTTAATTAATTAAAATATAGAAAATGATTTTTAATTAATTAAAATGCAGAAAATGATTTCTAAAGCAATAAAAATTGATCTAAATTAATTTAAAGTAATAAAAATTAATCTAAAGCAATAAGAGTTAATAAAAAATAATCTAAAACAATAAAAATTAATCTAAATTAATCTAAAACAATAAAAATTAATTTAAAGCAATAAAAATTAATCTAAATTAATCTAAAGCAATAAAAATTAATCTAAATTATTCTAAAGCTTACGATGGTAGTTTCACCGATTCGGAGCACCCCCGCTCTGATACCAATTGTAGGATCGAGTAAACCGAGAGAGGGGGTGAATCTCAGTGTTTAATAATTTTATTTATTTTTGAAACTTATTTTATATTGTCAAATAAAAGTACGCAGCGGAAATTTAAATGCAATTTAGACACAGACAATTTACTTGGTTCACAACCCTAACTGGGTTGCTACTCTAAGGCCCGTAGCTCTTCTGAGAGCTACCTCGATGGGCAATCACTATAATACTCTTCGATTCGAGAACTCTCAACTTCGGAGGGGGTTTTCTTTCTACAAAGATGAGAGAAGGGTAACACACTATCTTCTTTTGAATTCAAGTACACAAGCGAATAAAAAGTAAAGAAATTATTGACTACTTTATACCGACACGAATGTAGAATCGGATGCAGACACGAGGTGTCAGAAAAGAGCCCTTTTGAAGATTTGAAGCTTTTGTGATCGTGGAAAAATTTTGACAGCACTTCGGTGTAGATTGGAAGTAATACTCGTATCTAGTCGAGCACATATTTTATAAATCTTTTCCAGTCAACTGGAATGCCTTCCAGTCAACTCCACATCAGCCCGTCAATATGGAATTCGTGGTCTTCCAGTCGACTGAAACCTCTCTAATCGACTCCATGTCACTTGGCTCCACATAGAGAAATTTGCCTCTTCAGTCGACTCAAACCCTTCAGTCGACTGAAACCTTTTCCATCTACGATGCACGATCTCCGATCGATCATCAACTGATCCTTCCAATTAGGTATCCAATCGACTGATACATATCCAGTCGACTGATCTTTGTAAAACAAGATTAGCACAAATAGATAATATGAAATGTGATAGCAGTAGTAATACTGCTCAATCTCGCCTACTAAGTCCCACGCGGACTTTTTGTTGGATCAACGCCTAACTTTGTCCCCCTACAGAGGACTCGGCCTCACCTCTTCACTGGAGGCTTACCTGCCATCTACCTGTCGAACTTACCACTCTTGACATCCGATATGACCCACTAGGGCTTCCACCAGCTGTTCGGTCTGCCTGACCCAACTGGACTTTTTGTCGATTGTCCGGCCTCCTGATCCAACCGATCTTCATGCCAAATGTCCGATCCATGCGACCCATCTGGACTTCATGCCTGGTGTCCGGTCCTCCTAATCTTTCAACATACGTACCTAGTATCCGGTCAACATGACCTACTAGGACTTCCTGGTAAACCTGCACACTTAACACTGATATTAGAACACAAGTGAATCCTAACATTTAACTGTGGTTCATACATCAAAACTAAGGAGTGATGCTCACTCCATCAACACAATCTCATTAATTCATCGACTAGAGATAGTTTCAATACTTACATGATTACATATGATAAGATACCCACTAATTGTGAATACCTTAGCTAAGAGTTTCATGACCATCTAGTTGAGTTTGGGATAATACCTCAACTCACTCCACCTGGAACACCACAGTGGAATGGTATATCAGAAAGGAGAAATCATACTTTATTAGATATGGTACGATCAATGATGAGTCAGACATATCTTCCTTCTTCCTTTTGGGGATATGCTCTAGAGTCCAATGCTTTCACTCTTAATCTTGTTCCATCTAAGGTAATCATAAAGACACCATATACGATATGGACTGGGAAGAGTCCCAAGATGTCTTTTATGAAGATTTGAGGTTGTGAGGCTGATGTTAGATGATAAGTCTCAGATAAATTAGGACCCAAATCAGATAAGTTCTATTTTGTTGGATATCTCAAGGAGACTAAGGGATATTACTTTTATAATCCCATACAAGGCAAAGTGTTTGTTGCCAAAAATGGTATTTTTCTGGAAAGGGAATTTATTTCTAAAGGAATTAGTGGGAGTAAAGTTGATCTTGAAGAAATTCGAGATACACAAGATAGCTCTAAAGCCTTAATGGAAATCGAACAGGCACCACAAGGTGGTGAAGATTATGAATCTATAACACCGCATGAAGTTGTGGCATAACCTGTTCAAGTAGACCATGCTCTGCGTAGATCTGATAGGATACATCATCAACCTGAGAGATATTCTTTTCTCTTGTGTGACCACGGTGATGTAATGCTTGTTGATTTCAATGAGCCTACAACCTATCAAGAAGAGAAATGGCTAGAGGCCATGAGGTCCTTAATGGAATCCATGTACACTAACCAAGTATGAACTTTGGTTGATCCACCTGAACGAGTCAAACCCATTGAGTGTAAGTGGGTCTTTAAGAGAAAGATTGACATGGATGGTCATATACATACCTATAAAGGGCGATTGGTAGCCAAACGATTCAAAAAGATTCATGGTATTGACTATGACGAAACCTTTTAACCAGTTGCGATGCTTAAATCTATTCAGATCATGCTTGCTATTGCAGCTTACCATGATTATGAAATCCAGTAGATGGATGTCAAAACTGCATTTCCTAATGGAAATTTACTTGAGGATGTGTACATGACACAACCATAGGGTTTTTTAGATCCAAAGGATGTTGGAAAGGTATGTAAGTTGCATAGGTCCATTTATGGTTTAAAGCAAGCTTCTCGAAGCTGGAATCTTCGATTTGATGATGCAATCAAAATGTTTGGTTTCATAAAGAATGAAGATGAACCTTGTGTCTACAAGAGGGTTAGTGGGAGCACAGTCATTTTTCTCATCTTGTATGTTGATGACATACTACTCATTGGAAATGATATCCCTATGCTACAGTCTGTGAAGACTTGGCTTGAAAATTGTTTCTCAATGAAAGACTTAGGAGAAGCAACCTATATATTGGGCATCAAGATCTATAGAGATAGATCTAAGAGACTGCTGGTCCTAAGTCAGAGTACATATATTAACAAGGTGCTTAATCATTTTGCTATGCAAAATTCCAAGAAGGGATTCCTGTCGATGTCACATGGTGTAAACCTTTCGAAGGCTCAATACCCTTCTTATAAGGAACATAGGGATCACATGGATTAGATTCCTTATGCATTTGCTATATGGTCTATCATGTATGTCATGTTATGTACTCGCCTCGACATCTCATATGCGTTAAACTTGACGAGCATATACCAGTCAGACCAGGTGAAAGTCAATAGACAGCAGTCAAGAATATTCTTATGTACTTGAGAAGAATAAAAGATTATTTCTTGATATTTGGAGGCGAGGAGGAGCTCATTGTAAAGGGTTACAATGATGCAAGCTTCCAAATAGACAAGGATGATTCCAGATCATAGTCAAGGTATGTATTTTTCTTAAATGGTGGTGTTGTGAGCTGGAAGAGTTCAAAGCAAGACAAGTAGCTGATTCTACTACAGAGGCCGAGTATATTGCTGCTTCAGCTACAGTAAAAGAGGCTGTTTAGATTAGGAAGTTTATTTCTGAGCTTGGTGTTATTCCTAGCATACTGAGCCCCATAGACCTCTATTGTTATAATAATAGAGCTATTCCACAGGCTAAGGAACCTCGCTCTCATCAGCGATCCAAACACATATTACAGCGGTTCCATCTCATTCGAGAGATCATCGATAGAGGATATGTTAATATATGTAGAATATCGACCGATGCTAACATTGTGGACCCTTTGACCAAGACTTTGACACAGAGGAAGCATGATGGTCACACTAGGTCACTGGGTATTAGATATTTTAGTGATTGGCATTAGTGCTAGTGGGAGATTGCTAATATTATTCCTAAGTGCCAATTATGCGATGATTGGTAAGGGAAATTTTTTATCATATTTCATAATAAAGGCAAAGTTTATAGTTATTATATTTACTTTATTGATATACCATTTGAATAAATATTATAATATCCTAGGGTAGTTGGTTCTAATCTACGACATATCAAGTTGGTGACTTGATAGTGGGATATTATAGATATATAGAATACTACTCATAACTATTCCTAGTCAAGTATTAATATACAAGGATAATAATAATACGTTGAGACTAGCATGTAGGTCAACTGATGACTTAATCTCAAAAGTCATGGGTATAGGATATCAAGTTGACACATGGGTATATATTAGAGAATATGTACTGAATTGACCTGCCATAAGAATGTTTCATGGATCATCATATGAGTGTCATAAACATTCTCATAGTGACTATTGGTATGAATAGTCCTTAGACCTAAAATCACTACGATTCCCTACATAAGGAGTTGTATACTTTGGTATCGTCAAATGTCACATGTAACAGGGTGGACTATAAAGTCGATCACTAGGTATGCAATAAATTATACGAAGGGATGTGAGTGATGTAGATGGAATCTATCCCTTCCATATGACAGAAGTGATATATGTGGGCTCCTTGATAAAGTAGGACTACTAAAATGCATGACCATGCTCAAATAAGTCAATATGAGATATTGAGCTCATTTGATTGGTGTAGTCTACTTGGGGATCAAGAAACACAAAGATTTATAAGAAGATGACACGAACTATGCCTCATTGATCAATCTAGATATCAAGGATAGAAGGATTGAGTTATACAAGATAATAGTCACAAAAAAAGTGATGTCGGATCTCGACATTCTCATCACTTGGGTAGCAATGATGCATTGCTTGATGCCACTAATTGCTTATGTTCCTAAAAGGGGTTTTAGAGACATTGCCAATGTTATGAGAACCTATTGGGTTACACACTAAGAACATGTTGTTTTGGAGATGGAGTTCATTTTAGTTTGACTAAATGAACCATTAGGTTATTGAATTGGATTCATTGAGTTAGACTCATTGATTGGGCCAAAACTTGACTTAGACTCAAGTTGGATTAATTTGAGTTAGACTCAAATAAATCAATTGAAGAAGATGAGGAAGAGGGAAAACCAAAGGTTAGAAGAAACCTCTTATCATGTATGATTAATGTGGATTAATCATGCATTGAAGAGGGAATACAAAAGGATGCAGAACCTTTCATATTCATAGGATGAATATAAAAAAGGGGCTTTGGATCATGATGCTTAATAGAGATTGCCTTTGTTCTTTTTCTTCATCTTCTTGGCCGAAAATCCTTCTTGGCCTAGACTCCTTGTGTCGTGTTGCTAGCATAACTTTGATTCTCCAAAGTGTGTGTTTGTGTGGATACCATTGAGGCGCGACCATCCTGATCACGCTGAGATCCTTCGAAGAAAAGTTGCTACCGGGATTGCAAAGGACTACGCATCAAGGGTAATCTCTCAACTAGATGTAGTTGTAAGAATGATTAATTTTATGTATACACATGGATCTCTAGAGGGATCCAATTTTTTCGCTGGATTTTGCGATTGTTTTTTGCACAAGATCCCTACAGGGAGGTGGTTGTTCAGGAAGTTTCTTAAGGCGGTGAGTTTGAAAGGGGTGGATATAAGCAGGTTATTTAGCAGGAGGGTTGTCATCCAAGCGGGGTCTGGGGAGATTGGAATAGAGTTTGCCCGAGCCAATGACTTATATCCCGAGCAACAATAGTGTGGCTCGGCACATGGAGCTAGACTTGATTCAGGAGAAGAGGGATGCTGCTTAATACAATGCTGAAAGGTATAGGTCACCGGTAATTAAATATTATAATAAAAAGGTGGTGCCTCGCTCTTTTCAGGTAGGGGACATAGTGCTAAGGAAGGTGCTACCCAAGGGAAGTAAGGGTAAGTTGGGACCCAAATGGGAAGGACCCTTCCATGTGGAGAGCTGAGCGGGAATGAGAGCTTATTACTTGAAGGACACTCAAGGAAGGCTTTTAGAAAGGCCCTGGAATGTGTATCATTTGCGCCTATATTTCAGTGGATAAAACATTGTAAAATCTATGCTTTTGTTCTTTTAAGAATAGTATAGTGTAGGCAAGTCATGTATTGTATTGCAAATAGTGTGTTAAATACAAGTTACATTTTTTCAATATGGGAAGGAAATGTTTGTGTAGGGGCACCAGATAATCGAACCTAAGTTTTGATTATGACAAAGACCCAAAGTTAAGGTCATATCGTTATCTCATGAACTACTCTTAAGTGTGAAGAAATGGTTAAGCTAAGCCGAAGGTCAGCGACAATCGGAGAATCTCAAGTTGAGAAACTGTGGCGGTCGGGCGACACCGGGAGAACTTAGTGGGAGTCGAAGAACCCAGGTGAAGACCAGAAGCAAAGTAATAGGTCATAAAGGATTAGAGGTAAGTACGAGTACGAAGAGAGATGGTAAGGTTGCGTCCTCTGTATGGGGACAACCGTAGGCGGCGATTTGACTAAGACTTCCAGTGGAAGGTCTAGGTCGAGATTGGACGGTAAGGAACCATCATATTTACCATATTCCGTGCTAACCTCTTATTGTAGGGAATGACCGGCGATCGCTGGATATTGGCAATCGATCGATGCTCCAAAGAATAACCGTGATGAAGGTCATGAGTCGATGATCGATGGCGCATTTAATCAGCCAAATATACAAGGTCAAAAAGGATAACGATTGATATTGCCACTTCTCGATAAGATAAGATGTCACCTCGTGATAAGATCCACAAGTTGAGGATATGGATCTGGACTGATTCCAAGGCACAAGTCTATAAAAGGAGGGGAGGACTCGAACCCTAGATCATCAAGATTGCTCAAAAAGTGCTCCCACAATGCTAAAGCTCTAACACCGTAACGCTGTCATAACGTCGACACAACGCCAAACTTACAACCTCTTCATCGGCAACAGCAAGTTTATTTTTATTTATTGTATTCGTGATCTTAATCGTAACGAGGTGAGGTAGGTTTGTTGCCTCATCCTCGAGATTTCAATTTTTGTGATCGTTGTCTCCTACCTCCAACGAGGAGGAGACTCTATAGTAGATTGCCCCTTCGTATGCGATCAAGGATCGCAAGGCCTTGGAGTAGCAACCGTTGGGTTGTGAACCAAGTAAAAATAAATTGTATTATTTATTTTTCCGTTGTGTATCTCTTTGTTTTAATCAAATGTACGAAAAGAAAAGATTTCACGCGCGCTATTCATCCCCTCTAGCGACGCTTTTACGATCCAACAATTGGTATCAGAGTGGGGGTGCTACGATTTGGTGTAACAACCAATCTATTATTTAAGCTTTTCTTTTCTTTCGCACTACTAATCCAAGATTAAAGTCTTGGCAATTTTTTTTCTTGTCGTCTTTTTGTGTGCAAGGATCTCTGCTCTTAAATGGCCCCACATTGAGGGGTATAACACCGCCCGACCTCCGTTCTTTAACGGAGATGATTTCCATTACTGGAAAGGTCGGATGGAGTGTTTTCTAAAAACACAAGTCGAGACTTGGATAATCATCCAAAATGGCTTTACTCTACTCACCAATGATCAAGGTGAGCCCCTGGACTTCGATAAGTGAACCAACGCAACTAAAAGACAAATCGAAGACGATGCAAAAGCGACTCAAATGTTGCAATGCGACTTGTCCAAGGAGGAGCTCAACCGCGTCGGCCCCTTTATCAGCACGAAGGATCTTTGGAACAAGCTCATCGAGCTTCACGAAGGAACCAACGATGCTAAGGTATGTAAAAGGGACTTATTGTTAAATAAATTGTATAATCTAAAAATGCAGGTTCATGAGACCGCCCCCCGACTACATGCACGGATCCAGGACATCGTCAATGGTCTCCACTCGATCGAGCAAGCCGTCGACAATCGGGACCTAATAAGGTATGCACTCAATGTCTTCCTTAGGACTACCTTGTGGGCATCCATGGTCGATGCCTACAAGGTTTCTAAGGATCTATCAAAAATTATGTTAGACAAGTTTTTCTTTGAATTTGAACTTCATGAACAAACTAATGTGGTCCGGGCCGAGAGAGGTATTGCTTTGCTTGCAGGTCAGAGAAGAAAGGAGAAGTGCAAGCCACCTCCCGAGCAAGAAGAAGGATCCGAACCCGAGGGTGAATCCGAGTCTGAATCGGAAGAAGAGGCTGAGATAGTAAACATGGTGTAGAGGATAATTCGAAAAGAAAGGGAGCAGTCAAAAAACAAGAAGAAGGGGCACTTCAAATCAAAAATGAAGCCAAAGCAAAAGGGATCAAAGAAGGCCTTTCAAGCAACTTGAGACGACGAAGAAGAAGGCATCGACATAGCATTCTTGGCAAGACCAGTAGAGTCAGAGTCCAAAGCAGAATACGAATCCAAATCTGACTCTGACTCTGAGGACGACTTCGAGAAGAGACTCAAAGCCAGGTTAAAAGAAAAAATTAAGGCAAGTCGTTCATTAATTAGCAATCTTTATCATGCAATTAAGTTGTTAAATAGGAAATTAACTAAGTTCGAGTCTAGAGTCGAGTCATTGCTCGAGGAAGTTGAAATCCTCAAGCAAGAGGCTAATCCAACCTCTTCAACTAGTCAAGTTCAAGAGGGAAACTCAACTCAAGTTGAAAAGCTTGAGGAGGAGAATTCTCTCTTGAAAGGATGAGTTCAAGAGCTCGAGGCTAGGTTGGAAAGATTCACGTTGGGATCTAAGAATCTTAACCGACTTCTTGGAACCCAAAGAGTCGTGTACAACAAAGTCGGACTCGGGTTTAGTTCAAGGACTACGAATAAATCTTATATGTCTATCGTAAATCGTAGTCATCAACAAGTCTAAGCATGGGTCCCAAAGGTTTTGTTAAACTCACATATAAGGACAAATAAGTATTGAATTCCCCAGGATCAAGTCCACTTTGTGGATAGACCATATTGGTTCAATGGTTCAGGGGGAGATAACACTAAAATAGTATACCCGCTTCCTTAGTAAAATTATTGCATGATTAGTTATTTTGTTTTACTTTTTAGAATGGCTAGATAGGACAAATAGTTAGTCAACTTTGACAACATAGTATCAGGACGCAGCGAGATGATAGTACGTTAGGGAAATAATGTATCCTGTATTCGAGCTAGATAAGGCGTATCTAGCTTGGTGCATATGGCTGAGTTGAACTATCTGAAGCTACCTCGCCGTATCCTAAACTAGTTAGACCAGGAAGTAATCTTAAGTGACTCAAGTAATCAATTTCTTGAATTTGGCTTTGTCTAAGGAAGTGGTTATTATTCCGATCAAAGAAGGCCCCTGTGCCTCGCCACGACCTGAAAGCCAATTTCTTGAAAAGTTTACTTGACGAACTAAGGGTTAAATCCGAATCTAACCCAAGGTTGACTAACTTTAATCAAGTTAAAATCATCTCACAAAATATATAAGGCGAACACATTTTTGAGACACATAGAATGGGTGAGATGTTAAGGAATAATTATGCACTTAACGAATAATTATAACTTTGATTAGCCAATACTAAGTATATAACTCTCTAGGCCAAAGTTTAGTGCCTCCTAAATCTCTTATACTTCATATATCTGACTAAGGGGGAGAGCAAACTAACCCTAAGGGTTATATTACAAACCTTTGAAGTTCTTTTTGAAAATAAACTTATAAGTATTTTGAAAATCAAAATTATGTTTCAAAAACTTATTAAATTGTTGGTGCAGAGGGATATACCTTACACCAATCTATCTAACTAATGCTAGACGCATGCTTGGACTCATAGTTGATTTATCCTTAATAATTCTAGACACATGCTTATAACATGTTGTTTTTAAACACCTATTTTATATAAACACCCCGACACCATTTTTGATTTATGGCAAAAGGGGGAGAAGAGTGAAAGTTAAAGAGGAGTAACACAAAATTTAATTTTAAAAATTAAAGTATCTCTTTCAAAACTCACCTACGGTTAAGGGGGACTTTTTGAAAGGTGTTTATCATTTACTCTACTTATTTTATGCTTTAAATTTTCCTTAATTTTGTGTTGGTTTGCCATAGATCAAAAAGGGGGAGATTGTTGGTGCAGGGGGAACCAGATAATCGAACCTAGGTTTTGATTATGGCAAAGACTCAAAGTTAAGTCATATCGTTATCTCATGAACTACTCTTAAGTGTGCAGAAATGATTAAGCTAAGCCGAAAGTCAATGACACCTGGAGAATCTCGAGTCGAGAAACCGTGGTGGTCGGGTGACACCGGAAGAACTTCGTGGGAGTCGAAGAATCCAGGTGAAGACCGGAAGCAAAGCGGTAGGTTATAAAGGACCAGAGGTAAGCACGAGTGCGAAGAGAGTTGGTATGATTGTGTCCTCTGTATGGGGATGACCATAGGCTGTGATCCGACTAAAACTTCCAGTGGAAGGTCTAGGTCGAGATCGGACGGTAAGGAACCATCATATTTACTATATTCTGTGCTAACCTCTTATTGCAGGGAATGACCAAGCTGGCAGTCAACTGTTGGATATTGGCAGTTGACTGATGCTCCAGCAGTCGACTGATGAAGGTCATCAATCGAATGATGGCGCCGAATCATCCAAATATACAAGGTCAAAAAGGATAACGATTGACACCGCCACTTCGCGATAAGATAAGGTGACACCTCATGATAAGATCAACAAGTTGAGGATCTAGATCTGGATTTATTCCAAGGCACAAGTCTATAAAAGGAGGGGAGGACTCGAACCCTAGATCATCAAGATTGCTCAAAAAGTGCTCCCACAATGCTAAAGCTCTAATGTCGTAATGTTGTCATAACGCCGATGCAACACCAATCTTACAACCTCTTCGTCGGCAACAGCAAGTTTGTTTTTTTATTTATTGTATTCGTGGTTTTAATCGTAATGAGGTGAGGTAGGTTTGTTGCCTCATCCTCGAGCTTTCAATTTTTGTGATCGTTGTCTCCTACCTCCAACGAGGAGGAGACTCTATAGTGGATTGCCCCTTCGTACGCGGTCAAGGATCACGGGGCCTTAGAGTAGCAACCATTGAGTTGTGAACCAAGTAAATATAAATTGTCTTATTTATTTTTTCACTGTGCATCTCTTTGTTTTAATCGAACGTATGAAAAGAAAAGATTTCACATGCGCTATTCACCTCCCCCCTCTAGCGACGCTTTTGCGATCCAACAAGAAAAGTAAAAGGTAGTAAATCAGGAGGAGTGCGGTCAATTGTATTGCCAATGTCTAAAAAGTTGGTAGAGTGCCCAGGAGGTAGATAGTCGACTGCCTTGAATTGATTAATATAATCTTGGAAACCCCATTGAAGGAAGGCAAAGCCTCTGTCTAGGAACATATCATTGATAGCAGCTAAAGTCCAGGAGTTTTCATGAGAAGCACTGGTTCCTTATTGAAGTGGTCGAGCTTTTAGAATATCTAGAGTATTCTGTAAGAAAGAAGTTTGGAAATGAAGGGCTGATAATTTTGCCTGATTGGCTTGTGCTTTTATATAGGAAGCTTGCAGTTATCTTTCAATTCTTTGATATGCCTGTTGTAATGCCAATTCTTTGGTTTGACACTCTTGTAGTTCTTTTTTGAGATTGTTAGTGTATTGCACCCATTGATTGTTTAAATGACTTATACTTGTGATATCCTATAGAAATATATGTCAGTATCAAGAAAAGTAAGTAAATGAAATAGTATGCTAACCTCATTAATACTGGATAATAGAGAATCGGTAAGTCAGGTATTGAAGAGGAAGAGAGAGGGGTTTGTGGAGTTTGACAAGTGAGTAGAGGTTAAATGGAAAGTGTTGGCTGACGGGGAAGGAGTTGAATAGGATTTATGCGGGATGGTGGGTGAGCATTGCCGACAGCCTACAGTAATAATGATGTTGAAATAAAAGACAAGTAAAACTTACATATGTCATAACAAGTATGAAGAGATACAGTCAAAGGAAAATATTACCGAGTGTGCTAGTCGACTGCAGAGGATAACTGGCTCTGATTAATGATAGTGCCGATCTGGTCAATAGTTGGTTTGAGTTGAAGTCTTCTTCTGATAATAATAATGTCATCATCTGATACTCTTCATTATCTCAGTAAGAACCTAAAGAGGGGCGAGGAGGAAGAGTGGTTAACCATATATGGGAAAAAGGAAAGGGAGAGGGAGAATGCACAAAGAAGTAATGTTCCTTCCATCCTTTGTGTGAGGAAGGGATACCAGTAAGAAATTAAAAGTCCGACCGGGCTTGGAAGTAGAAAATGTCTATTTCTGATGATTTTGCTTGGAAAAAACAATGGAAGAGAAAGGCCGAAGGGGTAATTGATAAGAAGGATGTGATAAGATAAAAGCCTAGAATGAAACGGAAGGAGTTAGGACTTAGTTGATTTAAGGGGATAGAGAAATATTCAGAAACTTCTAAGGGGAAGGGATGAATGGGGAAGAATATATCAGCCTCTACTTGCTCTAAGAAGAAGGCTTTGGTACGTCTAGGAGGTAGATGAGGATGCTCGGTGGAGTTAGTTGCAATAATGTGGTAGCCTGCGGGAAGTTGTATTCGGGAAGAGAGGGATTGACAGTGCTCTCCTATCATTTTGGAGCGTGTGGAAGCAAACCATGGATGGGGTATTGAAGAAAGGGGCTGCATTTACTTGAAGATAGATGGTAATGGTTAGTGAAGGTTGCTTTTGTATTTATAGTGAAGGAAGGGGAAGGAAAAAAGGGGGAAAAAACTATAGGATTGAGAAATACTTGAGGGGGGGGGGGGTGAATAGTGTTCGAAAAACTTATCTTTTCATTTCGTTAAAACCAAAGCATTCAGCGGAATTAAGTAAAAACAAAAGAACAATGACACATTTATTTTTTACTTAGTTCACAACTAACCAGTTGCTAGTCCAAGACCCCACGATCCTTGATCACTTCCGATGGGCAATTCATTAAAAGGTCTCTTCCTCATTGGAGGTAAGAGACAAACAAATGATACAAAGAATGTAGAGGACGAGGTAACACTCCTACCCCTCCTCTTAGCAATGAAATAGCACAAAGAATAAGAACAATATTAACTAAACAATACACTACCAACTTAAGTGAATGAGTTGTTGAAGCACGGTTGGCGTAACGGTATCGTCGCGTGATGAAGAGCACTTGGATCGATGGAGCACTTTTGAAAGCCTTTTAAGTTAATGAAAATGAGTGATTTACCTCTCCTTTTATAGCCTTTTGAACCCCATCTCATTGAGATCCAGATCTGGGTCAAACATCCACATCACCCCTCCTTTAGTGGATCTTATCTTGACTCTCCTCGAAGTGATCAACTTGACTAGCAGTCGACTGATGTCATACAACAGTCGACTGATGGTAGTCTAGTCAACTGTCATTTTCCTCCAATCGACTAATAGCTTGATAACTCACCTACAACACATGGTTAGCACAAGAATCCTTATCGATAGCAAATCTAATGGTCCTATACCGTTCAACCTTGACTTAGACCTTTCTCCGGAAGTCTTAGTCGGATCGTTGCCTACGATTATCCCCAAATGAAGGATACTTCCTTGCCACTGCTCTACACCCGAAGCTTACCTTTGGTCCTTCTGACCTGTCGCTTAGCTTTCGATCACTTAACCACCAAGGTTCCTCAACTCCCGAGGTTCTCCTGGTGTCACCCGACCACCAAGATTTCTCGTCCCGAGATTCTCCTGGTGTCATTGACCTTAGCAAAGCATAGTACATTGCCTGCACACTCAACATAACATATGAGATAACAAAATGGCTCAACTTTGAATCTTTACCATCATCAAAACCTCGGTTCGATTATTCTGGTGCCCCTGCACCAATAATCTTCCCCTTTTTGATCTATGGCAAACCAATTTAAAGTTAAGGAAATGGGGTAAGTATTAAACAACTTTACAACTTATTTTTTCAAAACCTCCCCCTCAAGGTTACCTACCCATTAACTCTAGGTAAGTTTTAAAAAACTAAGTTCGGTGAGTTTCTTTAAAAAAAAAATTCTTATCTTTTCGAGAAAAAGTTAACCTTTATCCCCTTTAACTTTAACCTTTCCTCCCCCTTTGCCATATATCAAAAATAATTTTATAAGGAGTGCATTCTTAAAGTTAATATTTTAAATGTATATGTAAATGAAAAGAAACTCTAATAACTATTTCGAAAGAGCATTATAAATTCAAAAGATAGAAGAAATGTCTTTATGAATCCAAGCATGTCTCCTTTTTATAAAATAATAGTTCTCAACATAACTCATCTAATAAGAATGTTCAACTCTGTTTGACTCAATTGATATAAGGTAATCAATAAGTCTTGATTAGAGTTGGTTATTTTGAAAAATTATACTCCATGATTCATATTGATGCACTTGTTCTACATCTGAAATTAGGAGTAAGGTCCTAACATCTCACGCCCATCTACATGACTCAGTACACAATAACATTTAATCTATGTGTTGTGAGATGTGTTGGCTCCATAAAACTATAGGTCCATGTTTTCTAAGGCAAGTCCTAATCTAGTTCCATGTAGCACAAAAAAGAAATAGAAATAAGTAAAAATAGGTCCTACTATACTACGCACATTCCTAATCTTCGTCTAAGCAGACTGAATTCTGCTTCAGGTAATGGTTTGGTAAAAATGACTGCTAGGTTCGATTTCGATTCTACGTATTTAAGTTTTACATTCCTGTTAGCTACATGTTCTCTTATAAAATGGTGTTTTACTTCTATGTGTTTAGTTCTAGAATGATATATAGGATTTTTAGTTATGTTAATTGAGCTAATGTTATCAACCATGATTTTAGTATTACTAAAGTTTAGTTGGAAATCTTTTAGAGTGTGCTTCATCCAAAGAAGTAGAGCT
This sequence comes from Wurfbainia villosa, assembly GCA_025175895.1. Classification (NCBI taxonomy): domain Eukaryota; kingdom Viridiplantae; phylum Streptophyta; class Magnoliopsida; order Zingiberales; family Zingiberaceae; genus Wurfbainia; species Wurfbainia villosa. The sequence continues at coordinate 93,015,156 of CM045997.1, read as the reverse complement.
ATACACTCACCCATGGCTATGTATTCGGCTTCAGTAGTTCACAACAACCACTTGTACTCTTCCTATCGAGTTTACTATCGGTATAATCTGAGTCAGAGTAGTCAATTAGTTCAAACTCACTTGACCTAGGATACCAGATTCCTACATTTTGTGTTCCTTTTATGTATCTAAAGATTCTTTTTACTAAGGTTAAGTGTGATTCTTTGGCACAAGACTGAAATCTTGCACACATACTCATCAGAAAGAGTATATCAGTCACCAGAGTTAAGTTATACGTATTTGGACTCCTATAGTTTTTTAAGTCTATAGTTTTTCCTTCTAAGTCTTCTCTAATGTTTACATTGGTTGTCATAGGTGTACTAATTTCTTTAGCATTTTGCATACCAAATTTACTAATTAACTCCTTAGCGTATTTATGTTGATGCATATAGATTCCTTCTCTTGTTTGTTTTATTTGTAAACCTAAAAAGAAAGTAAGTTCACCTACTAAACTCATCTCAAACTCACTTTCCATTAGAGAAATAAATTCGTTTAGAAATGTTGTGTTTGTTGTCCCAAATATTATATCATCTACATAGATTTGTGCTATAAAATTTTCTTTTCCTATGGTTTTTACAAATAAAGTTGGGTCAACTAATCCTTGTTTAAATCCTTTAGACTTAAGATGGATAGATAGCCTTTCATACCAAACTCTAGGTGCTTGTTTTAATCCATATAAAGCTTTTCTAAGTTTAAGTACATGGTTAGGTTGGTCTTGTAGGGGATCGATCGACTGGCTAGAGGGGGAGGTGAATAGCCCTCTTACGTTGGATAATGGTATTTGCTCGTCTACAAAAAGATTAGCGCAACGGAAACAACAAGACAAGCAAATCAAGCAAACAAAAACAAAGCAAAGGAAACAAACAATGCTAACACAAGGTCGTAACATGATTTACGACTACGCCGCTAATCCACGATCCCGATTCGTCCAAGGTGAATCACTCCTTTGCCAAATCCACTAAGTCTCTCCTTTGCACCAAGCTAGGTGGAGGTAACCTCTTTACCTGGAGTAGGAACCATTCGGTTCTGAACCACGTTACATCATATTATTTTGCTTGTGTTTGTGTTGTATTTATTTTATTATTTCTATTTCCACTGTACATAACACTTTTTGTAGCAAGCACACGATAAAAAATGAAATCCATCGCACGACGACGACGATGCTATTCACCCCCCTTTAGCGTACACCGAGGTCCTAATAATTGGTATAAGAGCTTGGAGCTCTTCTACGGACTAACACCAGGAGCAAAAGCACTAGAGGGAAAGATGGAATTTGAAGAACAACTAGGATGGAACATCAACACACCGGTGCCTTACAATTTCTATAGACAAGAAGGGTTTAGGCAATGGAAGGCAAGAATCGAAAACTTCTTGATGATGAGGGACCTTGAGGAGTGGTCCACCCTAATGGAAAGATTCGAATATCCAAGAGGGCCTAAGGGAGGATATCTCAAGAAGAAGAGATTGACTCAAAATCAACTACAAAAATCCGAAACAAATGATAAGGTAATCCATATGGTAGTTGATTTAATTCCTAATGAACTATTGTCCAAAATAGGTGAATTTCAAGATGCCAAGAATCTATGAAGAAAATTGGAAATGCTTCATGAAAAATCCAAACCGGTCCAAGAAGAGGAAGAGGAGGAGTGCTCATCCTCTCAAGCTCAAGAAGAAGCAAGCACATCTTCATCACAAGAGCTTGAGAATTCGGATGGTGATAGAGAGTTGACATCCGAATCGGTAGAAGAGGTGGAATTGGAAGAAGCTTCCACCTCTAGGATTGAGGGGGAGGATATTAGATCACCTTCCACACTGGAGCAACCTCAAGAAGAACCATCCACCTCCGGTCGAAAGGAAGAGGAAGCTCGGGACTCCCCTACCATGGAAGGTAACTCAAGCATTTCGATTAAGAATAAAATTCATATTATATGATTTGAGTGTAGGGAGCAAGGACACTACAAGAGTAAGTGTCCGAAAAGAGTTAAGAAGACTCCATCGACATGTAGAAGTCAAGAGAAAGCTAAGGATGTCGGTGTCCCCATCAAGAAATGAAGGTAGTAAACTTCGCTTCCCACTTCAACTCGGTTTCTTGTTCATGGCGATCCCTTCTATGTCCCCGGATAAAAAAAAAATTATCCTTGACAAGAGGGATTACCCAAGCTACCGTTTTATCATCGTGCTATTCTATTAGAGTAGTCACTTGAACAAACTTGTTGTTCAAGCCACCAACCTCTATTCTACGAATAGCCGCAGAATAGACGATGTACGGATCACCGGATTTTGTGTTTGTATTCGGGGTCCAAGTTAATTTAGACATTAAACAAATCATACAACATGCATATAATTGAAAAACAATCATAGACATAACATAAAGGAATATAAAACAACGTTTATACCTCTCGATCTTCTATTGTATGTCCTTCCTCCTTTTGGACGTCGTGTGGGCGACGATCTTCCAAAAGTCGAAGCCTCCTAGATCACCAATCTTCCTTCCTTGCTCGCTCCAAACAAGAGGAAGTATAGAAACAAAACACTTCTCCTTCTTTCAACCAACCACCAAGTTCCAAGCTTGGTGCTTGCCGCCGGCCAAGAAGAAGAACAAAGAGAATTGGGCGCCGGCCAAGAGCTTCAAGGGAAGACCCTAAGCTTTGTTTCCACCGGCCAAGGAGAAGAGAAGGAGGAGCTTTGGACGCCGGCCAAAGGGGGAGAAGAAGATGATGGGCGCCGGCCACCTTGAGGAAGAAGAGAAGAAAGGTAAATATTTCCTTAATTGTGGCCGCACAACCTCCAAACCCTAGCCGCCAAAACCCTAGCCCCTCTTCAAATTGTTCTTGCCGCCCACCCCCTTGCCTCCTTTTATAGAGTTAGGGATAAGCCTTGTTTTATTCTCAACCATTGGTTCTAGGGATTTAATCTCATCCGTCGGATCTAGAGATTTAATCTCAACCGTCGGATCTAGAGATTTAATCTCTACCGTTGGATCTAGAGTTTTGTTTTCATCCATTAGATCTAGGCTTCATGAGGTTTTAATAGGCTACAATAGGGACCATGAGGAGGAGTTGGATCTTGGCCACCCAATGGATCAAGCCCACATAAAGTCCGATCCATTAATGATAATCCAAATCACTAGAGGATTATCATTGATCTACCTCACCAACCCCCATAAGTTAATATGAGCTCCATATATTATTTGTATATTTTTCTCTCCGTGTTTAAGATCTCGAATGTCGTCGATTAATTAATTTACTGACAATTAATTAATCAACATCTAACTCCATGAGTAGTACCACTCAACCTTATCATCATGCTGGACCAAGTCCACCTGCAGGGTTTACATGATGAATCTTATGAGCTCCTCAAGGGGACATCATCATCCTAATATATAGGACACAGTTTCCTCCTATAATCAACGACACACCATATAAATAATATCATTTTCCAACTTACCGAGCCTATCGATTTAATTTATAAATCTCGACCATTGGTAAATCAAAGAAATGAATACTAAGTATACGTGCCCGTTATTATATCGGGATTAAGAGCATGTACAATATAATATCTGAGGTCCAATTTGATTATGTAGTCAGCAATAAATCGAATCACCTCTAAGTCGGTCTTGCTCAATACACACAAAGTGTACTAATGTGATTCTATGGTCAAGACAAACTAATACCAAATCACACTACAACCATACCAATGGTTTGTCCAAAGCCATCTAGGTTGTGAGCCTTTACTTATACTTTACAATGAACTGATAACATGATCTCATGTGTGACACTACACACCATGTTATCTACAATGTAAAGTATCAGACTATATATATAACCATAAATATGCAAACAATGATCATGTGATTCTTATTTCAAAATAAAGATGTTCATACAAAAGATAGACTTTTCAGTATACATCCCAACAATCTCCCACTTATACTAAAAGACTATGTTGTCTTCATACTGCCATACATCTGATTCTCATTCCCTCCACATGCCTATCAAAAGCTCTCGCTAGAAAGGCCTTAGTGAAAGGATATACCAGGGCATCTTCTGATGCAATTTAGGCGACAACACCTTCTACCTCCTTTACGATTTCTCGTATCAGGTGGTACTTGGGCTCTATGTATTTACTTGCCTTATGGACTCATGGTTCCTTCGAGTTTGCAACTGCACCACTGTTATCACAATAAATTGTGATGGTTCTGGGCAAACCAGGAATCACATCCAAGTCCATCAAGAAGTTCCTGAGCCACACAGCTTCTTTGGCTGCCTCAGAGGCTGCCACATACTCAGCTTGCATGGTAGAGTCCGCCATGCATTTCTTCTTGACACTCCTCCATACAATGGTTCCACCTCTCAAAGTAAACACAAAACCTGAGGTAGACTTACTGTTATCCCTATCTGATTAGAAGTCGAAATCCGTGTAACCCACAGGGAGTAATTAGTCTGCCTGGTAAACTAGCATATAATCCCTAGTCCTTCTCAGGTACTTCAATATATGCTTCACTGCAGTCCAATGTCCCTGTCCTGGATTACTCTGATATCTGCTAACCATGTTGACAGTAAAGTAGATATTCGGTCTCGTATATAGCATAGCATACATGAGGCTTCCTAGTGCCGAAGCATGAGGAATCGCCTTCATGTCCTTTATCTCCTCAAATGTTTTAGGACACATCTCCTTAGATAAAGGAACTCCATGCATGAAAGGTAGAAAACCTTTCTTGGAGTTTTGCATGCTAAAATGATCCATAATGGTGTCTATGTATGAAGCTTGAGATAAGCACAACATCCTTTTCTTGCGATCCCTTATAACCTTGATCCCAAGGATGTGTCCCACTTCTCCCAAGTCCTTCATATCAAACTATTTGGACAATCATACCCTTACGTCCGATAACACCTTGACATTGTTGCCAATTAACAAAATATCATCTACGTATAGCACAAGAAATACCACTACGTTTTCGTCACATCTCTTGTATACACAAGACTCATTCGGACTTTGAATAAATCCATAAGACTGGATTACCTCATCAAAGCGGATGTTCCAAGACCTCGAAGCTTGCTTCAATCCATAAATGGACCGATTAAGCTTACACACAAGATGCTCTTTGCCATTTTCAATGAATCCCTCTGGTTGCTTCATATAGATGTTTTCTTCAAGACTTCCATTAAGAAAAGCTGTCTTGACATCCATCTGTCATACCTCATAATCCATATGAGCAGGAATGCATAAGAGAATCCGGATAGACTTAAGCATAACTACCGGTGAAAAAGTCTCCTCATAATCGATACCCTCTTTCTGAGTATACCCTTTCGCAACAAGCCTTGGTTTGAAGGTCTCAACCTTCCCGTCTATTCCTCTCTTTATTTTGTAGATCCACTTGCATCCAATGGTTCTTACACCATTGGGTGATTCTACTAGCTCCCAGACCTGATTTGAATCCATAGATTCAATCTCAGTATTCATTGCACTTTGCCAAGATACCGCATCTTTATCTTGGATTGCCTCGTCATATGTCTAGGGATCAGGTTCATGTTCGCCAAGGATCAAATCAGAAGATTCTCCCAAGAACATGAATCTATCAGGTTGTCTCACAACCCTTCCACTACGACGAGGTATCACCTAAGTATCCTCTGTGACACGTGGTGCAGTGACTTGTGGTATATCCTCTTGTACCGGTGGTACTAAAGAAGTGACTTCCCCTTTCAATTCCTCCAGAACAATCTTACTCATGGGCTTGTGGTTCATCACATAGTCTTCCTCTAGAAATCTAGCATTCGTGCTAACGATCACCCTCTGATCTCTAGGAATATAAAACAAACCTCCTTTCGTTCCTCTAGGATAGCCAACGAATATGCGTACTTCTGTACGAGGTTCCAACTTACCATCATCTGCCTTTAGCACATGTGCTGGACTCCCCCAAATCCGAATATGTCTTAGACTAGGCTTTCGCCCAGTTCACAATTCTATGGGAGTAGAAGGCACTGATTTAGATGGTACTAAGTTCAGAATATACACTTTCATATCTAGAGCATATCCCCATAACGAGTCTGGCAACTCAGAATAACTCATCATCGATCTAACCATCTCCATAAGAGTCCTATTCCTTCGCTTTGCTATACCATTCTGCTGGGGTGTGCCAGGTGCAGACAATCGGGATTGAATCTCAACCTCTGATAAGTAATTCCTAAACTCTCCCAAGAGGTACTCACCACCACGATCAGATCGTAGTGTCTTGATACTTTTACCTTAACGTTTCTCCACATCATCCTTGAATTCTTTGAACTTGTCAAAGCATTCAGACTTGCGGCGCATCAAGTAAATGTATCCATATCTTGAATAATCGTCTATGAAGGAGACGAAATATTCAAAATCACCTCTAGCCTGGATAGACATAGGACCACACAAATCAGAATGAACCAATTCTAACACATCTTTGGCTCTATACCCCTTGGCCTTAAAAGGCCTCTTGGTCATTTTTCCCTCCAAGCAAGATTCGCAGGTTGGGAAATCTTCCACCACTAATGAACCCAGAGGTCCATCAGCTATCAACCTTTGAATTCTACTTAGGTTAATATGACCAAGTCTTAGATGCCAAAGATATGTTTGGTTCATCTTTGAAAGTTCTTTTCTCTTATTGGAATTAGAAGATGAGTTATTAACTTCTTTTTGCATCGTGAGAGCTTTTGGTTCAAGTGTATATAAATTTCCTATCAATGCACCCGAACAGATAGTCTCCCTATTCCTTTTTATAACAACCTTGTCATTAAAAGAAATAAAATATCCATCCATAAACAATTTAGAAATCGAAATTAAATTCTTTCTAAATAAAGGTACATAAAGGCAATTCTTAAGAACCAAAACTTTATTTTTCTCAAAAGATAAATAAACATCTCCCACAGCAACAGCCGCCACCTTCGTGGCATTACCCAAGTAAACGGTAATCTCCCCCTTAGCTAGTCGTTGGGTTTCCTGGAACCCCTGCAAAGTGTTGCAGACATGATCAGTGTCTCTCGTATCTACACACCAGGTGCCGGTAGATAACACCGCTAACCATGTTTCAACGACTAGACCAAAGGATATACCTTTTTTCTTCTTCCGATTGGGACAATCCTTCTTCCAATGTCCATCCTACTTGCAAGTGAAGTACTTGCCTATCGGCTTCTTCACTCCTTCCTGAGTTCCTCCCACCACCTTTGCCCCAGCTTGTTTCTTCTTCTTCTTGCCTTTCGGCTTAGAAGTAGAAACCTTTTGGGCAACCATGGCTTGCGCCTGAGCACTCTGACGAAATAGCTCCTCTGTCGCCTGAAGTTCTGTCAGAAGCTCTACCAACGAATATAACCTCTTGTTCATGTTGTAGTTTAGGCAAAACTGCTCAAAACTCCTAGGTAGAGACTAGAGAATGATATCGACCTAGGTTTCCCCGTCGATCTTAGCTCCTCGGACTTCCAACTCATTCAAATGAGCCATCATCTTGAGAAGATGATCCCTCACGGGTGTTCTCTCGATCATGGTGGTCGTCATCAAGTTCCTCATGGCTTCCTGCCTAGCAGCCCGATTCTGGTGTCCAAAAAGCTCTTTGAGATTGAGCATCATGTCATAAGCAGTGGGCATGACTTGATGCTGATGTTGCAGTACATTTGACATAGATGCCAAAATATAACACCGCGCCATCTCATCGGCCTTAATCCACTTCTTATAACTCTCCTTCTCCTTTTCACCAGAATCATCTGCAGGCTTAGGAGGGCACTCTTCGAGGAGTACATATTTGTATTCCTCAGCAATCAAGACAATGTCAAGATTCCTCTTCCAATCAACATAGTTGGGTCTAGTAAGTTTATTTTCTTTCAGTATCACAGCAAGCGGGTTGAAAGTCATTTTGAAAGAAAACCTAAGAATCACATAGATCAAAACATTAGATTTCAAAAATTATTGATTCCTCAAACAATAAAATTTTAAAATCAACCAACACCTCAAAACATCGAGAATATCGTATGTCACGATAGTGTGGACGTATACAAATTCTTCATTTGTAAGAGGAGGTTTTACCCATCAATTTTACTATCTTGTCAACCTAACTTTTTGAAAAGTAAAATTAATAGTTGATTCCTCTTCAGCCCTACAAATAAAAGTAGTGACTCCGATGGGGAGGATACTTATATTTGTATCTAAGTGTTCACCATTACTCGGTACCAAGGTAATTATCTCGGGTTATGTGCCTTCCAATGGGGAAGTACACACGCTCCTTAATAATTTCCTATAACCATATTCGACCTTGTGATCCGCAAACAAACTCATCCGATGGGGAGGAAGGCACTCAGAGCCGACGCGCAAGTTTGTTTGCATCACATGTCAAATCGTAATGGAGGTCGTGGGAATTTATAAAAATATCCCTCTCCCACTTAGTAATTTTAAAATTGAGGAATTTTCTAGCCTGCGACATGCATATCAAACAATAAGCAATAAATATGAAAAATAAATATTTTCCAACTATTATGGCTTTTGTCTTCAATATGTCTCCCGTCAGATCGCATATCTCGCCTCGCCTCCCTACGCCATGTACAAGCCATCCGGAGATCCGAGCCGAGAAAAAACTATTTTAATTTACATCCATCGATCCTATACTCCACGAGGGAGTGTACATGAAATCTAGATCGAAAGTAAACTAAAATAAAAAGAGTGGATAAACAATGTCGTATCTAATTACAAAAATTAAATACTAGCCTCGTCAACCTCGAGGATTCAACAAAATATACAATTACACACATACAATCACATACACACATATGGCCATAATAGTTGGATCCTATGTCTGCAACCAAAAAGTTAACCTACACACATCCTACTATTATCCGACACATACAATATATGAAAAGTGCATAAAAGTAACTGAATCTTAAACACACAAAACTGGAAACCATGGCTTTGATACCACTTGAAGGTAGGAAACTTCGCTTCCCACTTCAACTCGGTCGCTTGTTCATGGCGATCCCTTCTACGTCCCCGGATAAAAAAAATTTATCCTTGACAAGAGGGATTACCCAAGCTACCATATCATCGTTGTGCTATTCGATCAGAGTAGTCACTTGAACAAACTTATTGTTCAAGCCACCAACTTCTATTCTACGAATAGCCGCGGAATAGACGTACGGATCACCGACTTTTGTGTTTGTATTAGGGGTCCAAGTTAATTTAGCCATTAAACAAAGCATACAACATGCATATAATTGAAAAACAATCATAGACATAACATAAAGGAATATAAAATAACATTTATACCTCTCGATCTTCTATTGTATGTCCTTCCTCCTTTTGGACGTCGTGTGGGCGACGATCTTCCAAAAGTCGAAGCCTCCTAGATCACCAATCTTCCTTCCTTGCTCGCTCCGAACAAGAGGAAGTATAGAAACAAAATACTTCTCCTTCTTTCAACCAACCACCAAGCTCCAAGCTTGGTGCTTGCTGCCGGCCAAGAAGAAGAACAAAGAGAATTGGGCGCCGACCAAGAGCTTCAAGGGAAGACCATAAGCTTTGTTTCCACTGGACAAGGAGAAGAGAAGGAGGATCTTTGGACGCCGACCAAAGGGGGAGAAGAAGATGATGGGCGTCGGCCACCTTGAGGAAGAAGAGAAGAAAGGAAAATATTTCCTTAATTGTGGCCGCCCAACCTCCAAACCCTAGCCGCCCAAACCCTAGCCCCTCTTCAAATTGTTCTTGCCGCCCACCCCCTTGCCTCCTTTTATAGAGTTAGGGATAAGTCTTGTTTTAATCTCCACCATTGGTTCTAGGGATTTAATCTCAACCGTCAGATCTAGAGATTTAATCTCAACCGTCGGATCTAGAGATTTAATCTCTACCGTTGGATCTAGAGTTTTGTTTTCATCCATTTGATCTAGGCTTCATGAGGTTTTAATAGGCTACAATAGGGATCATGAGGAGGAGTTGGATCTTGGCCACCCAATGGATCAAGCCCATATAAAGTCCGATCCATTAATGATAATCTAATCCACTAGAGGATTATCATTGATCTACCTCACCAACCCCCATAAGTTAATATGGGCTCCATATATTATTTGTATATTTTTCTCCCAGTGTTTAAGATCTCGAATGTCCTTCGATTAATTAATTTACTGATAATTAATTAATCAACATCTAACTCCATGAGTAGTACCACTCAACCTTATCATAATGCTAGACCAAGTCCACCTGCAGGGTTTACATGATGAACCTTATGATCTCCTCAAGGGGACATCATCATCCTAATATATAGGACACGGTTTCCTCCTATAATCAACGACACACCATATAAATAATATTATTTCCCAACTTACCGAGCCTATCGATTTAATCTATAAATCTCGCCCATTGGTAAATCAAAGAAATGAATACTAAGTATATGTGCCCGTTATTATATCGGGATTAAGAGCATGTACAATATAATATCTGAGGTTCGATTCGATTATGTAGTCAGCAATAAATCGAATCACCTCTAAGTCAGTCCTGCTCAATACACAAAAAGTGTACTAATGTGATTCTATGGTCAAGACAAACCAATACCAAATCACACTACAACCATACCAATGGTTTGTCCAAAGCCATCTAGGTTGTGAGCCTTTACTTATACTTTACAATGAACCAATAACATGATCTCCTGTGTGACACTACACACCATGTTATCTACAATGTAAAGTATCAGACTATATGCATAACCATAAATATGTAAACAATGATCATATGATTCTTATTTCAAAATAAAGATGTTCATACAAAATATAGACTTTTCAGTATACATCCTAACAAGAAAAGCAAGGAGCACGTGGTGTGCTTCAAGTGCCATCAAAAGGGGCACTATAGGAGTCAATGCCCAAAGGGAGGGAAGAAGACTCATGAAGGAAGAGCTACATATGTAGGGGGAGCTAAGGCAAACCCTAAGCTAACTTCTAAATTTGTTCCTTCCTTAATTGATAGGCAAAAGCATGTAAGGAGTAATCTTGCTATCTCTCATGAACAAGAGCATGCTAGAAATAGGGAGTATTGCTTAGGTGCTAAGAATGTCAACCTTAGGGATAAGAAGAATTTGGGACTAATGTCCCTAAAAATTTTCTACCTAAGGACAAACCTAGATCGACCAATTCTAAACCTATCCTTCCTAGGGAGACTATTAGGAAGATAGAGGATCACCTAGGCATCAACCCTAAATGGATTAGACATATGCCTAGAAATAAAAATATCTCAAGAGCTAATGAAAAATAAAAATTTGAGATATTAGAGTTGGAAAACCAAGTCTTGAGGTCAAGGCTTGAGAAACTAGAAAAGACCCTTGCAAAAATGCAAAATCAAATACAAGGGTCACAGGATCAAAAATCTAGGTCTAAGAGTCAAGGGCCTAGGAGACAAGGGTCAACCAAGGGCAAGCCTAAGCCCAAAAAGACCTACCATAGTGTTCCATTTGATTATGTAACACAACCTAGGTCTAGGAAAACCAAGGTCAATAGGGAAGTCATCCCTAAGGTTGACCAAGGTAGATGCCTAGTGGCTAGGGTTTCAAGGAAACCTAGGGAAGCCACTAAGAAGGTCAAAGAGGGAGTTACCTCTAGAATTGACCTAGGTAAGACCCAAATGACCAAGGCTTCTAAGCCTAGGAGGGTCATTAGGAGGGTATCTAGGGAGGTCATCCCTAAGGAATACCTAGTAAACCCAAGGAGCTCTAATAGGTATTGGGTTCCTAGGAGTGTGATCGATTCACGCTAAATAGGTTTAGGTGTGCCAACTTTAAATGGATAGGTAGTTAACCTAACCATGGTAAAGGTGACACTTTAGGTCATTTCCAAGGTAATGGGATACTTTGGAAATAGGTTTGGATTACAATCCTAAAATATTTTAGGATGTGCCAATATACTTTGAAGATTATGATAAATCAATCAAATTGACACAAATTAGGCTTAGAGGTCATAGTGTGTCATTTTGAGTTTTTGGCACACTTGGAATAAGATAATAATATGGAAAAATGGGTTTAATAATAACAAATGACAACTAATATCAAAATTTAGGTATTATTATACTTTTACATTTTATTTGCCATGCTTGATTTGTCATATAACATGTCATTACATCATATCTACTTTTAACTATATAATGTCATGATCATGCTTAGGATTAAGGTTAAATGTCATGTATGCTTAGATTTCATTTTATACCATGACATCATGATTATGAGCACATGTTTATTTATATCATCATTAATGCCATAATCATTCATGCATTAATTAAAATTAAGTTAAGGACAATTGACATAACTTGAAGTCCCATGTATAAGGGAATTAATTAGTGTTGCCTTAGAAAAATACATGAAACCCTAGTTTATGATGAACAAAACTCACATCTCACATCACATTGACTTGTTTGTTTCTTATACACTCTAGATATATGTGAGATGCTAGGATATGAGTTAAGTTCAAGGTGCATAGTTTTTGTATCTAGATGAACTCAAACTCATCTTATATTATTGGTGGATCATTGGGAAAACTTATGTTCAAGTCATATACTTTAAGCCCACATAATATGATCCAATATAAGGTTTTAAAAATATTTTAAAATCATTTTTGAAAAATCATGGTGAAGTCTATCTTTTGATAGCAATCACCATTGATGATGTTGATACAAAGTGAGCTAAAACATTGAAGTTTTTCTTCACTTTTGAACTTTGTGTCAATTTCATTATTTTATGAGTAAATTATTTTTCAAATATTTTCACCTATTGTATTGGTAATAAGTATTATACGTATGAAGCTTCATGATTTTTTGAGTTACGTATAATTACTTATGCATTTCTGAAATTCATTTCTGATAATTGAAATTCGGAATTTTAGTTATCAGTTGATTGCCGCTTGATGGCAGTCGACTGATGAGCAAGGTAGTCAACTGTTGCCTAATATAGTCGACTGCCAGGCTAATTTCGGGTAAACAAGGTTTGTTTAGCCTAATTTCAGCTATGTTAGGGTTCCCTAGCCACTCCTAACCCTAAGATATACTTGTGGAAGCATTAGAAAGGGTGAAAATCCATTGGATATGGATTAGGAGAGTTGTTAGGGTGATGTATCAATTTTAAGGTGTGGGAAAGTTCAATGTTAAACTTTGGACCTTATTTTTGATGGTTTAGTGTTCCTATTGGCTTAGGGACTTCCCAAGGACATTATTGGGGCAATGGTCAAGGGGGAGCAAGCCTTTAGGGGGAGGATGGATATATTTTTCCTCATGAGAGGGAGAAATGGGATTTAAGATGCCCAATTTGGAAATTGGGAGAGTTCATAGGAGTGCCTCTCTTAAGTGATATGAGACTTATCACTAGGAAGAGTGAAGGCATCATAGGTGTTTTTGGACCAAGGGAGAGATTGTAAGATCTCATTGGATATGAGACATTGACCTCCTTAGGAGAACCTTTTTGATGCATGTCAAAAAGGGAGAGAATTAATGGGAGAATGTTAGAACTACCAATTTGGGAGAATTGGTAAGGGAAGTTGAGTTAGGGTTTAGGCCTAACTCAAGGGTGTTTTTGTCAAACATCAAAAAAAGGGAGATTGTTGGTGCAATTGGCCTAGGTCATGATTGACTAGACTCGAGTTTGACTTGAGTAGTGTTTTGATGTTTGACATTGATATCTGACAAGTGTTGGGGAGATTGCTGATGCAATCGACCCAGGTTAGTATTTGATGTTTGACGATGGTTTGACCATTATCATGGAAAGTTCAAGCTTGAGTCTTGGCATGGAAAGTCCAACATGGGGTGGCAAGGAAAGTCCAAGCATGGGTCTTGGCAAGGAAAAGTCCAAGCATGGGTCTTGGCATGGAAAGTCCAACATGGGTTGGCAAGGGAAAGTCCAAGCTTGAGTCTTGGCAATTGAGAAGTCCAAGGAGAATATTGGAGGCGTAAAGTCCAAGGGTAGAGTCTTGGCAGCATAAGTCCAATGGTTGGCGGCATAAAGTCCAAGCGGAGTCTTGGCAGCGTAAGCCCAATGTACCTTGGCAGTGTAGACCACATTAGCATGACAATAGCTGATGGAAGCACCTGAAGACTAGCATATAGATGAACAAATCATGGATGACTTGGAGGGATCTGATAGGCGTGAGGCTGACGGACGTGGCTAGAAGGCTTAGGTCTAGGCTAAGGGTGGTCTAGCAAATATGGGGGCACCATACTTGGGTTAAAACCTCATGTTTGAGGTATATCAATTGACTGGGACTATGGCCAGTCGACTGATGGGAGTCGACTAGAGTTCGATTGCTAGAATTGGCCTAGCAATCGACTGCCAACATTGGACAATCGACTGATGGCCTGAGCAGTCGACTGATCTAGAGATCAGTCGACTGCCGATCAGGTTTTCGAGCACAGAAAGCTCTCTAGTCAAGTGATCAGCCCGAGCACTCGACTGATTGAGCTATCAGTCAATTGATGGGTATGATCAGTCGACCGATGGTCTATCCGTTGGAACTTATCCAACGTGGCTCATGCTGTTATGAGACAACGACTACAGGGGCAGTCGACTGATAGTCTCGATCAGTCGACTGCCAGGCGGAATTCAACCCAAGGAGAAGCTTTAAAGGGAGCTCGTGGAGGAGGTTTTCTCCATCGATTTCTTGGACGCTCTTGAGGCGATTTGCTGGTGCAAATCAGGGTCTTCAACCACGGTTCAAGCAATCAACAAGCAAGAATCTAAAAGCTCTTTGTAAAGTCTTCTTTACTTGCATTTTATTGTATTTGTTTGTATTCTTATTGTATTACTATTGTAATCTTTGTACAAGCTTTCTCTGCCTCCGACTTGTTGTCAAGAAGGAGTATTATTGTTATAGTGGTGTGTGTTGGCATCGCTAGGGCTTTTAGAGCCTAATCCATGGAGTATGAACCATTCGATTCCGAACCACGTTACATTGTATTATTGTGATTGTGTTGTATTTGTTTTATTATTTCTATTTCCGCTGTGTATAACACTTTTTGTAGCAAGCACATGATCGAAAATGAAATCCATTGCATGACGACGATGACGACGACACTATTCACCCCCCCTCTAGCGGCCACCGAGGTCCTAACAAACTCATCTAATATAATTTTAGACAAGTCCCTAGAAACTTTGTAAGCATCAACCATGGATGCCCATAAAGTCGTCCTAGGAAAAGCTCTTAGAGCATACCTTATCGCATTGTGGTTCTCCACCTTTTGTTCGATGGCATGAAGCCCGTTTAATATATCTTGAATGTGTGCGTGTAGTTGGCTAGCGGTTTCATTTTCCTGCATCTTTAGATTGTACAATTTATTAACTAACAAATCTCTTTTACATACCTTTGCATCGAACATCCCTTCATGAAGTTCGATTAGCTTGTTCCAGAGGTCATTGGCACTAATAAAAGGTATAATTCGGTTGAGCTCCTCCTTGGACAAGCCGCATTGCAAGATTTGGGTCGCCTTTGTATCAGCTTCAATTTGCCTCTTCATGGCATTGGTCCATTTGTCAAAGTCCAAAGGTTTCCCTTGATCATTGGTGGGTAGAACAAAGCCGATATGGATTATGATCCACATCTCGACTTGTGTTTTCAAGAAACACTCCATCCGCCCCTTCCAATAACGGAAGTCATCTCTGTTAAAGAATGGAGGTCAATGGAGGTTAGGCGGTGCTATACCCCTCAAGATGGGCCATTTGAATTCCTTGCAAAAACACGAAAAACAAAGAAAAATTCCAAGACCTTGTCTTGGATTAGTAGTGTGGGAAGAAAAATTTATTTAAATGGAAAACACGAAAAGAAAGTGCTCGATCAGTGGTTGCACCGAATCTGAGTGCCCTCGCTCTGATACCAAATGTAGGATCGAGAAATGCTAGAGGGGGTGAAAAGCGTTCAAAAAACTTATCTTTTCATTTCATTAAAACCAGAGTGTGTAGTAGAAATAAGTAAAAACAAAAGCACAATGACACATTTATTTTTACTTGGTTCACAACCAATTGGTTGCTAGTCCAAGACCCCACGATCCTTGATCACTTCCAATGGGTAATTCACTAAAAGGTCTCTTCCTCGTTAGAGGTAAGAGACAAACGAATGGTACAAAGAATGTAGAGGACGAGGTAACACTCCTACCCCTCCTCTTAGTAATGAAAAATCACAATGAATAAGAACAATATTAACTAAACAAAACACTACCGACTTAAGTGAATGAGTTGTTGAAGCACGGTTAGTGTAACAATGTCATTGCGTGATGAAGTGCACTTGGATCGATGGAGCACTTTTGAAAGCCTTTCAAGTTAATGAAAATGAGTGATTTGCCTCTCCTTTTATAGCCTTTTGAACCCCATCTCGTTGAGATCCAGATCAGGATCAAACATCCACATCACCCCTCCTTTAGTGGATCTTATCTTGACTCTCCTCGAAGTGATCAGCTTGACTAGCAGTCGACTGATGCCATACAACAGTCAACTGATGGTAGTCCAGTCGATTGTCATTTTCCTCCAGTCGACTGATAACTTGATAACTCACCTGCAACACATGGTTAGCACAAGAATCTTTATCGATAGCAAATTCGATGGTCTTGTACTGTCTGACCTCGACTTAGACCTTCCTCTAGAAGTCTTAGTTAGATTGTCACCTACAGTTGTCCCCATATGGAGGACACATCCTTACCACCACTCCACACCCAGATCTTAGCTTTGGTCCTTCTGACCTATCGCTTAGCTTCTAATCACTTCACCACCAAGGTTCCTCGACTCCCGAGGCTCTCCTGGTGTCACCCGACCATCGAGGTTTCTCGTCCCAAGATTCTCCTGGCATCATCGACCTTAGCAAAGCATAGTACATTGTCTACACACTCAACATAACATATAAGATAACAAAATGACTTAACTTTGAATCTTTGCCATCATCAAAACCTAGGTTCGATTATCTGATGCTCCTGCACCTACAATAACAATTTTTCCCACTGAATTTGAGATAAGTAGATGTATGGAATCATATGACATTAGTTTGTTAGGGTAAAAATATTATTTCGCTTTAATTTATATTAGATATTGTGCTATTCCCAATTTGCGCTCATGGGATCATTATATCTTTCTTACTGCATATAGAGGCACCTACACTTGAACGCAAGTAAAGATCCAACAAAACAAAAGGAGAAGCGGATTAGCAATACGTAACCGGAACGAAGAAATAGCACAACATAGATTTGGGAATAAAGCATTTGTCATAGAAAGAATAATATGATGGGGAACAGGAGAATTAGTGGGCAGGGTATATAGTACATATGCATAAATCTTATAAAAGAAGACATACACTTGGTATGCATAACACATATACAGAAATAATAAGAGAGAATGATCATTGCAAAGTTGCTTAAGTACAAAAGACATTTACAGAAAATTGAGTATTCATTCATGGAATATGATAAGTTCATTACAAAAGGTTGGAATTGTCCATTACAAATAATACTAAATACAAATCTATGACTTATAGTTGGTATCCGAGCCAGTGTCAAAAGCCATCGGTGGGAATTTTTTGTAAGCATCTTCTATGTTAAGTTCAAGTTTGGGAAGGTCGGGTAAGAAGAGATTTTTCTTGTTAACTATTTACAGTGTGCCTTCGAATCCCCTCTGGAAATATTTGGCATATTTCTTTGTCGTTTGAGTCAAGATCTTGGATTGTTGGGCTTCCCATCGTTCAACTTCTGTCTCTTTGAGTTGGGACAACTCATGATTAAGGTGACTTGCTTGTCTGGTCTGTTCATTAGCTACATTTTCCAGTCCATGAAAATGCTTCTTTAGTATATCAAAATGGAAGTGGAATTCATCTAGACTGTTGAGGGTTCTATCTTTGAGTTCAATGAAGGCATCTATGAGATCTTCCATAGGCTAGAAGCACTCACTTGACTAGAGGTGCTAGTCCCCCTCTTTTTGTACCCATTTTTGAATTTCTGATTGTTTGGCGATTATTAGTCTGTTTGATAATTCATCACGTTCTTGTAACCATCTGATATGTGTATCTCTGAGGGAAAGTTCTCCTTTCATCTTTTACATGTCTTGTTTATGTTGAATAGGAATTTTCTCTTTCTCAGTTGTTAGTTGATCCCGTTCGGAAAATAGAGTCTCTATTTGAAGATGTAACCATTGTATTTTCTGTTGGTACTCAATTTCTTTTACAACTTGGTCGGGAGAAGTAGGAGGACTCATCTGTAATCCCAATGTAGAGGTGAAAGGTGCGTCAAGGTTGATCTGGACACCCTTTGTGGAAATTGAGGGGATGAGCATCATAGTAGGTTGAGGTGTTTCTGTGTAGGAGGTCGAGGGTTTGTATTGTTGCCTTTGAAATTCATCAAACCATTGGCTAAATGTCTAGAGTTTGGAGGTACTCTGAAAAATAAATAGAAGTAATATGTGATAGTTTATTTGTGCAAGTAAATTCAGTTAGTAAAAAAGAGAAAACTTACTATGTGGAGGCTTTGTTGCAATTCTTGTAAGACCAAGGGAATTTAAGAAGGTGAAGGAAGGGGAGTAATCTGCAGTAATGTAGAGTCTGATACGGGAAGAGGAGTATCATAAGGGATAATTAGGGAAAGAGGTATAGGAGGAGAATCTGGGGTAGAAAGAGGTATAGAAAGTGTAGAAAGAAAAGAAATAGAGTGGATAGGATATGAATCTGATACGACTTGGACTAGAAGGTCTAAAGGAGAGGAGGTTGTAAATGTTGGGGCTATGAGGTTGGTTGGAGGTAAGGGTTGCTATTGGTATTTAGGGGGAAATAAGGAGGCTAGTGGAATGTCATTGGTAGAGGAGGAGGGAGAGTCAAAGGAGGAAAGCTCAATAGGATTATTGGAGGGATCAGAGGTGGGCTATGGGTAAGTGTATCGGGCAATGGTTCTGAGGGATATGAAGAAGAGGGCTCTAAAGTATTACAAGGGGGAAAAGGATTTTGAAGTGGTTCCGAGGAGGAGGAAGTAGATGAGGATTTATGAAAGTAAGAAAGAGTTGATCTGGCTCGGCAAGGGTTATAATGGGGACTTGGGGGAGTTCAAAGGGAACCTATGATATAGAAGTATAGGTTACTCTTTGTGAAATTGAATCAAGATAGTTAAAATAAGAAATAGTGGATGAGTAAGGATTATTTACTGATGAAGATGGCTCGGGGATGGTTGTGGAGGTTGCTTGAGTTCTTTTTCTCTTATTTTGTTGTTGTTTTGCCAGAGTCCTTGCAATGACAGTGTGCATCATATCCTCTGTCAAGTAGAGTATCAGTATAAATTTAGCGACAAAGTTGGTAAGTATATAGGGTACAGTATTAATATGCATTAGAAGATAAAAATGGTAACTATATGGAATGGAGTATCAACATGCATAAATTCAGTGCTTATGCAGGTTAGAGTATCAATTGGTATTAAAGAGTAAATTTAGTGAGCGTGTGAAGTAAGATATTATTATGTCTTTGAAGGAAAATTTAGTGAGTATGCAAAATGATGTATTAGTATGCATTTGAAGATCAATATAATAAGTATGCAATTAAAATAATATTATACAGAATAGAGTAGACAAGACATAGTGTTATTATACATGTAAGGGCAAATTAAGTAAATCAACAGTTAGATAAAAACTTACCAATGGGGTGATCTTCTGTTGATGGGATAGGCGACAGTCCATAATAGGACAAGATTGGTTCTTGTAAAATCTTGGTTATGCTAAAGTGTTTGTTTTTGAGTAGGGATTGGATGGAGGGGAAATCAATGGTAGCCTTAACAGTTTTGAGATCGAGAAGACGTCAAAGGGTGGTTTTCCAGGTCAAGGAAATTGTAGGAATGGATCTAAGGGGACATATAAATAAAGATCCTTCCAGCCCTTATAGGAAGTAGGCATGTCAGTTAGGAATTGGTGGTCTTGGCGTGCCATGAAGTAGAACACACCTGTGTCGGCCATTTTCAGTTGATAAAGACAATGGAAGATGTAAGGGGTTTTGGGGGATATTAAGGTGTTGGAATACCATTAGGGTTCCAATTAGGATGCGAATAGAGTTAGGATTCAGTTGGTTGATGGGAAGATCGTAGACGGTCAGAATGTGGAAAAGGGGTTTTGGCATGGGAAGGTGGAGACCTCCTTCAAGTTGGCCTACAAAGAGGGTGATGGTGCTGGTCAGAGGTTGATGGGGCGTTGATTGGGGGTTGGGATGATGGCGGTTAAGCCCTCGAGGATATATTTTGGCTCGTGGAGAAAGAAAGGATGGTTGCGAGTCAGTTTGCTAGGTGTCCTTTCATACCATGGAATGGTGGAGGAGGAGGAGGAGGAAGAGATGATGGCAGGGAGTTTGAAGGGGTCAGAGAAGGAGGGAGTTAGGATTTTGGAGGAAAACAGTGTTGAAACGATAAAGATAGTGATTGGAAAATAAGTATGGTGTGCGGTAAAAGTAAAAATGAAGTTAAGGCATTTTTATTAGTCATAATGTTTTCTTGAGAATTTTTTTCCTTGCAGAAGTACTTTAAATTTTTTCATAAGGCATTTTTATGCCTAATACAGAGCTTGAGGATCAGATTAGTACTCTTTTATAGGGGTTAATGATTTTTATAAGGCTTTTTATGCCTAAAACATAGCTAATATTTTTGTGCAGGGAGCAATGGTTTTTTTTACGCATTTTGCGCCTAATACAAAGTTTAAGGGTTGATTGGTATGTTTTTGTGGGGTTATTAATATTTCTAAGGTTTTTGACACTTAAGTCAAATTTGCTGGCGGTAAGCAATGATATTTATTTTAGTAGTCTTCTATACTTAGTCAAAATTTCTTCTTGCTTATTTTCAGTGATATTTTTTGTAAGGTATGGCAAGTCTGTTACAATTTTTTTTGTAGAATCAGTAGTATTCTTTCTAAGTATTACGGAGTGTGAAACTAACTCAAAGGCTTTTATGCCTCGTATAACAGCTTATAGGCTAGAGAGTTATTCTTCCCCCCATGGGGACTATAACGCCACCTATATTGTATATGTAAAACTTTCTTAAGGCTCTATGCCTAATATAGCAGCCTATGGACTAGGTAGCTACATTCTCCCACGAAGACTATAACGCTACTTATACGACATATGTACATGTTCTCAAGGCTCTTACGCCTCCTATAACAGCTTATGGGCTATGTAGTTACCTTCCTTCACAGGGAACTATAACGCCAACTATATTGGGCAGATAGATTGTTGACACTTAAGGTCCTACGCCTAACATGAGATTTTAAGGCCTATTATGAGAGGTTAAGACCCAACGCCTACTATGAACACCTTGTGATTCGTGGCATAATTTGTGTTAGTTAATACTTATGAAACTTCATTCGACTTTTCTCTTCAGTTTCACTAAAGAGGGGAAACTTATGATGGATGTGAGGTTTTCAGCTAAGACAGTGGGGTCTTTTGTTATTTGCAGCTAAAATGGTAAATTTTTTGTTATTGTTAGTTAAGGCAAAGAAGTTTCTATTTCAGTAAAGGCATTTTGAGTAAGTACTTGTAAAACTTCACTCGACTTCACTCTTCAGTTTTACTAAAGAGGGGAAACTTATGATGGGGTCGGGGTTTTTCTAATCAGATTAAGCTTTTCCCAGGCAGTTTATGTGTGGGCTGAGCAGTAAAAGCATTTCTCGAGCAATTTATATTCTTCCCGAGCAATCAGTATGTTCTCCAAGTCGTATACTTATTTCCCAAGCCCAGTAGGGTGAGTAGTTCAGTATTGCTCGAGTATAGTATTAACAGAGCAGTGTATGATTTTCCCGAGCAGCCAGTATGTTTTCCGAGCCGTATACTTATTTCTCGAGCCCAGTACGGTGAGTAGTGTAGTATTGCTCAAGTATGGTATTGGCAGATCAGTGAATATAGTTCCCGAGCAGTCAATATATTTCCTGAGCAGTGTATGTGATTTCCGAGCCCACTAGAAGTGAGTAGTGTAGTTGTAAGATATCGGAAAATAAAATATCCCCTTGTTAATTAAGGAATTGTCTTATAGAATTTTTCAGAATTTTTAAAAAAATTTCTGAAATTAATTGGAATTTCTAAGAAATTATATGGGGAAAGATTTAATAGGCCTTGATAGCCTATTTGGATTAACTGTAATTTAAGAGATCGTTGAGTTGATTAATCTAAGTATATAATTATTAAAACCTAGGTTTCCTTTAATCTCTAGTTTTCTCCCGATTCTTTGCTCTTCTCCGCCACCGCACTTCCCCTTCTTGCGATGCCCATCCACGCGTCGGCGGCCAAGCTGCTGCCACCGCCGCCGCCGCCTTCTCCGCGCCCTATCTCCGTACAATGCACCGACCGACTCCCCTTCTGCACGCGCGCCCGAAGTCGGCTGCCGCTGTCACCGACCCTTTTTGCCTGCCACTCATGAACGACATGCCCGCGGCCGCCGTCTCCTCCCTGAGCCGCCGTCGACCTCCCTTCCCTTTCAATCGCGATCTCCGTGTGCCACTATCGTCATCGGCTCCATCGCGTACGCCATCGCCTCATTGTCGCGCCTCTTCTCATCCGTCGGTCGCCGTTGTTTCACCGCCGACGCAGCCGCTTTGCATCGCGACCAGCGATCTCTGTGGACATCATGATTTGATCTCCGTCATGGGTAGCAGTCTTCTACCATTGCTGCATCCGTCCTTTTCCCTATATTCCTCAACGATCATAAGCTTCAGAGACCTACCAATACATCGCGAACATCCACAGATCAGATCTCTGGATCGTTCACTGATTTTGTAATAGTTGTAGGTGTGATTTTGGGGTAGGTTGTCGATCTTCATGATGTGTTCTGTTCTTTTGTTTTTATGGTGATTCTAGATTCGGATTTTGCAAGGTTTTTGATCTCTTCTTCTTTGTTTACTGATCTGCTGTAATTGTCGAGCAGCCAACCTTGCATCTGGGTTTGGGCTGCATCATTGTTGTGACGAGGAAGAGTGGCTTCACTTCAGTGAGTTGAGGCTGTGATGTTGCTGCAATAGGGAAGGAGGATACCATTACTGTGGTTCACAGAGGTTATGGAGCTCAGATCAACGAATTTGTCAACTCATTCAGCTACCCATCTTGATGTTGGAGGTTGGCAGTGGGTGATGATCCGAGGAAGGTGAGTGTGTATGTTGAATTGATTAGTTGGAATGTAGTTAAGAGATTTATTGATTTAAATCTAGTTGTATGTTGTAGGATTGTTGTGCTTAATAATTGGGAGTGAATTGATTTGTAGTTAATTGAACAAGGATAGATGTGAATGCTTGATTAGGTTAAGTGGATAACTAGATCAATCTAGTTGATCGGAATACGAAGTCGATGTAGGATTTGATTCGATCACTCATTGTATAATAGAACTTAATAGTAGTTCATGTTGTTTTGCACGACTTTGATTAGTGACAGATGCTTGTATACGTGGACAACTAGCGGAGCTATTTAACAGGTGGATAATACCTACCTTGGTCAGGTAGTTTATTGATTCTGGTGCATGAATATTTTTACGATGGTGATGACACCTTTACCTTGACTCCACTCTTATTTAATCATGTGCTTGATACTTAGTCTTTGTACTTTGAGTTGCTCTGTTGTTATCTCTATGTTTCGTTCATCATGGTTATGGATTACATATGCTATGGTATGTTGACCTATGTGTGTGTAGCTGAGTATAGTTGTAGACTTAATTTGTGTCATTAGGATAAATCACTTGGGGGGTGAGGGAGGTTGTAAATGTGGAGTTGATTGTTGGATCATGTTTCTTTACGTTGTGGGTCTATTATGGACCATAGATCTGTGTATGGTTGTATGGATTGTCCATAGTGGATTGCTATAGACTGGAGGTCCTAGCATGGTTGATTGTGGATAGTGGGTTGCTACGAACTGGAGGTCCTAGCATTGTTGATTGTCGATAGTGGGTTGCTACGAACTGGAGGTCCTAGCATGGTTGACTTTCAGTTGTGTATGACTCTCTATTGGATAGAGAGTGTGTTGTAGATGTATGTGTGGTTGTGCATCCATGTCATTTACATGCATGCTGGCGACTTAGTCTCCCTTGTGGTTGAGAGTGTCGTTAGTCATCCTGCCTCCACGGTTACTCATGGTAGTAGTAACTGGTGTGAAGGCAGTTCATTTGTTGTGCCGCACTCGGCTACTATTGATAGTGGTAGTTGGAGTTGCGTGCAGTTATCCTGGGTGTGTGACACTCGACCACTCATGGGTAGTGTCAATCGGAGTGACCAGCAGCAGAGACCCATGTTGTGTAGCCTGAAGCTCTTTAGCTTATCATTACTTATTCATACTGCCCACTCGACCACTCGACCACTCGATAGTAGTGGTTGTTGAGTCAGGACAGTTGTCATGTCGGGCCACCTAGATCACACTGGAGTCGTGGTAGTGAGTGGGGTGTGCAGGCATGACCATGCATTTGCATTGCCATGTATGATGATGTATATATATATATATATTCTTGTTGTGATGTTACATTTGTTTGAGCTATGCTTGTTGCATATGTTTGTTCATCATTTTGCATATTATTTGTATATTCTATATCGTTGTGTGTGGAGTACAGTGTACGAGTTGGATCAGACTGTTATACGCGTTTGATCAGCGTCATGTTGTGGTATAGGATGGACCAGGTTCGTTTATGTACTTGTTTATATATTGTTCATATAGTAGTGTGTTGATTACAGATATAGTATTGTTCCTTTATGTTGTATGTGTTATAGTGTGATATATGTGTTCAGGGTGTATGAGTTATATCGTTGTAGATCCTCAGGTATGTCAGTACCTTACATTACGTTATGTACGATTGATCGGTTGGTTTGGTATCTGCACTGATTAGTATTATACTGATAGTTTCGTTGTTTCCTTTAAGATTATATGTACGTTGATCTCCCTAGGTATACTTGTTGATCTTCATTTGTATACCTATTACTCTACACATGCTATTTGTTCATGCACTATCTTTTATATTACTGTTGAGTTTTATACTCACCACTACATACCCTGAGTTTTCTTATCGCCCAGGTAACAGGTAGAAGATTCCTTGGATGCTCGGAGCACCGCCAGCTGATCCCATCTCACCTCGAGTATTTGGATTGTAATCCATATTGGTGTTGTATATTTTGGATTGTATGTTTTGGATTTTTATCCTATATTGTTTCCGTTGTTTGGTAATCGATTATGTTGTTATGTATTTGGTTTTGATTATGTTTTCTTGTTGTGTCAAAGTTGTACCAGTACGCATGTATTTGAGTCTTTGTATTTTTTTATTATTGTTGGTGTATTCCGCTGTGACTTTGGTTATTTATTTCTATATGTGGTGTGGTTGTGGCTGGAAGGCTTTGTATCAACAGGGAATTGTATCGCGTACAGGGGAGATGTTCGATTTTTTGGCTCGGCATACTCTCGGGGCATGACAGTAGTGTTGTTCAGAAAAAGAATATAGTATTGGATGAGTAGTTTATGCTTCTCCCGAACAATTTATGATTTTCCTGAGCAGTCAGTATGTTTCTCAAGCCGTATACTTATTTCCCGAGCCCAGTAGGGTAAGTAGTGCAGTATTGCTCAAGTATAGTATTAACATAGCAGTGTATGATTTTTCTGAGTAGTCAGTATATTTTTCGAGTCGTATACTTATTTCCCGAGTCCAATAGGGTGAGTAGTGTAGTATTGCTCATGTAAACAGGACTTGCTTCTCAATAAATTGTTTTAACTTAAAAATACAGGACAACGAGATGACCACGTTGTTATGTTTGAGAGGTGTCCTAAGGAAATCGCCTTATGGTTGTACTATTTATTTGATAAATAAAGATTCACTATTTGAGTGCACGTGTCATATGTATTTGATTGAATCTTAAATTCATTTACTGAATGTTCGCAATACGATTTAGAGCATGAGAGAACTTGTGATTGGATCACAACTAGTGAGTATCTCTACATGTGTAATTATGAATGTATTGAAATAATCCATAGTCGATGAATTGATGAGTTCGGAGAACATCGATTCCGGGAGACTAGTACGGGTTATACTCCTTGGTTTATCCAAGCAGCTTCGCCTCACTGCCTAGAGACATTGAGATGTCTAAAGTTAAACGTTGATGCTAGTTATGGTAACTAGTTCATTGGAGTGACTTGTTGTAAGACTTCACATGGTTCTTTGCATATAAGATATGTCAATGAAGCTCTTACTGCAGCTCAAGTATGAGTTTCCTTCGACTTGAGGTATTCAAATCATCTTGGTCATGGAGACTTATAATTTAACATCTTAGTCGATACATCTCTATGGAGGTGTGGCCAGGGATGATTGGGTATAAGTCGAAGTGCCCGAAGGTGATTGAATAGCCAACAAAGGATTCACCACTCCTTGTAAGGAGATGTATATCCTATGCCCACTCATCAGGATTGTTACTCAAAGTCTTTGGCCAAAACATTGCATGTCAAGAGTATGGTACTCTTGGATACATATCGAAGTAATTAGAATACACTGGACGAAGAAGTAAGACTTGGGCTAGGTGTGATGTAGTCAGCCTAGTGGGGATTGACACATAGATCATGTCTTAAACAAGTGGGCATAAGATGAGTGAAAGGAACGAGGCAAGATTCACTGTAGCTGTTGAAGGATTCGAAAATGGTTCTGAGATCAACTATTGATTTTTTGACTAATTGGGGATCATGATGTACTACTAGGTGTCACTCATGATCATTCCATAATTAATGGTTAGTTATGGACGACCAACATAAATCGAGAACCTATTAGGTCACACGCACTATGAATCCTTCGAAGAGACTTAAAACGAGTTTGAGAATTAAATTCTCAAGATCGAGAAAGATCAAGTTTGGCCAGACCAAATACATGACAAATATGAAAATATTTGTTAAGTCGGAAACGCGAAAGGAGCATGTCTTAAGAAGATGGGTTGGCCTTAAAGGGTTTAATTATAAATTAAACCCATTTGGTTTTAATTAAAAGGGTCCTCTTTTGGTTAAGGGCCTAATTAGAGTTTAATGGATAAGATTAAGCCTTAATGGTTATGAGCTTAGGGATTTGATCCACTAACCTATAACTCATTAAGATTAGTGCCTATATAAAGGGTTATAAAGGCTAAACCTAATGAATAGAAGTCCTTAAGGCTCTCTTCCTCAACCTAGTCGAACCTAGGAGAATTAGGGTTTGATGTTCCGCCGGCCATCAAGAAAATAAGGGTTGTTTCCACCTCATTAGAGGTCAACCACTCTAGGTTTTAGGGATGTTATTGTGGCTTATTGAAACCTCAAAAACCGTAGTTAATTCCGACACAAATCGACAACCTTACGATGGTTGTTTGAAGACTCGTTTGTGTCGCAAAACAAGTTGGCGATTGCTCTTCGATCATCTGACTTTCTTGCTTCGTCTAGTAGCGAAGATAAGGTCAAACTTGTGGCTTTGAGAAGTCGTCCCTCCGAAGATTCGACGTAGATACGAGTAGAGATGAAACTCCACGAGCATCGTATGGTTGATGCCCTTCCAGCTCGCCATCATCCGAAAGGTATACCTAGAGTAAAATTTATTTTATTCTTGTTGTATGTAAAATTTTATTTCGTGGATATGTTCTCACGCGTTGTAATCCTGTATGCGCGAGTATAAGTGTTGTAATAATTTAGGAAATTATTATATTTTTCTTCCGCTGTGTTCGTTTTTGAAACGACAAAAACACATATACGCGTCGGTCGTAACCCAATAGTGGTATCAGAGTCTGACCGTGCTTTGACATATTCATAAAATAGGTTTTACGAAGTCGTAGTTAATCATGAATTATGTTGGAAAAAAATTTCCATTTTTGGAAAGTTTTTAATTTGTTAGAAAAAAAATCCAGATTTGAAAATTTTATAAATAATTTAGGAAATTATATTTCTTGAAATATTTGATTAAGAAATATTAATATGGAAAATGTTTCCTAATTAATTATATTTTCTTGATAGGTATTTATTTCCTTAAATAAAGTATGTGATAAAATTGAAAATTATTTCCTAATTTAATTATGAAATTTTGATTTATGGAAATCAATATTCTATAACATATTTTTCTTGAAAAATATTTACCAAATAAAATATGAAATTAAATTCGTAATTAATTCCTTATTTAATTAGAGAATCATGATTTATGGAAATTAAGATTCTAAATCATATTTTATTTCTAATATATTTCCTAGATAAAATATAATATTAAATTCGGATTGAATTAAAGAATCATGATTTATGAAATCTAGATTCTAAAATATATTTTATCTTTAATATATTTCCCAAACAAAAATATAAGATTAAATTTGGAAATTATTTTCTAATTTAATCAAAGGAATGTTGATTTATGGAAATCAAATTCCTAAACATATTTTAATTCCAAAATATTATAATGACAACTATGACATAATCATGTCATCTCATATACCATTATTAGATGCATTTTATCATGCGTGTGTTGTGACATGTCATGCGTGCGATGTCATATAGGTAGAACATATGCATGAAGATGAGACCTAAAACCCTTTTACAAATTTTAAAGATTACACCTACTGTTAATATGGTAAGAACCAAAGACTAATTCATTGTTTGAGTTGTTGGCCCAAGTCAAGCTCAATCTGAAATTAGATATGTTCGAATCATAGAGATACGATCTCATGATTAACGGGTTGGCTTTAACTTGAAGCATTGACTTGTTGACCTAACGCCTAGGTCGATATGGATAGAGGTGAAGTCGGGTGATATACATTTGATGTATACTTGCTAATGTGTTAACAACCCGATGTTTATGTGAACATTCAAATAGTTGATAGCATAATGTGATAGTTACATATACGCGATATGTAATCGGTATACTTGATACCTACCACTATAGCTAAGAATGACTTGTTGGCCTAACATCAAGGTTGTTCTTATCTATAGTGGATATCAATCCACTCGGAGAAAAACCTACGATCTCCCGAATTCAAAGTAAGGGCTCTTGAATTCGAAAAGTGAGTGAGAGCCTAATATGTAACTTGTTTACATATCAAATCATCTCTCTCACATTCTCGATTTGTATTTCTAGGTTTATCATTTGATAATGTCGTCTGTTAACCTGCATTTGATTTTGAAATCGAACAAACTGACTGAGTCTAACTTCTTGGACTGACTTCGAAACTTGAGAATCATTCTCAAGGCTGAGAACCTTGCTTATGTCCTTAAAGACCCTCTTCCCACCAGTCTTGACCATGATGCAACTTCGGACCAAATGTTGGCCCATCAGAAGCATACAATTAATTCTGAGCTTGCCAGTTGCATCATGGTAGCGACAATGACTCCTGAGCTGCAAAAGTAGCACAAGCATATGGATGCTTACACAATCATTTACCATCTTTGTGAACTCTTCGATGAGCAGTCGAGATCCAAAAGGTTCGAGGTCTCGAAGCTTCTCTTTAGCTCGAAGATGGAGGAGGGTTCATCTACAGTACAATTTGTACTGAAGATGAACTGGTATATCGAGCGGCTAGGATCACTGGGGGTTGTGATGGATCACAAATTAAGTATTGACTTAATTTTGCATAGTTTGTCCAAGAGGTACTCACAATTTATGATGAAGTATTGGATGAACAATCTTGAATCCACCATTCCCGAGCTGATCAATATGCTCAAGACTGTATAACCTTCTGTGACTAAAGAACATCAGACGGTGATGTTGGTTGACTCTTCAAAGAAAAGTTCTAAGAGGAAGTCAAAGCAACAGTTAAAGGGGAAGAAGAAGAAGGCCAAGACTGGAGAGTAAACTTTAAATGACACAAGCCATCACTGTGGCAAGATGGGCCATTGGCGAAGGAACTACAAGATCTATCTTGAGTCCATAAAGAAGAAGCCAACATTTAATGCCCCATCCTCTTCAGGTATATTCGTTATTGACTGTCATGCTATTTCCTTTGACGCTTGGATATTGGATATCGGGTGTGGCTCACATATATGTAATGACATACAGGGGTTAAATGATAGTAGAAGACTTGTCAAGGGAGAAGCGAATTTGTGAGTCGGCAATGGAGCAAAGGTTGCAACTGTCGCCGTCGAAACATATTCGCTGAAGCTTCCTAGTGGACTTGTCTTAGAACTGGACAATTGTTATTTTGTTCCTGCATTAATAAAGAACATTGTTTCTATTTCTTATTTAAATAGAAAGGGTTTCCATTTGACGTTTAGCAACAATTGTTGTTATATAACCTTGAATGCGTTCTTTATGGCACCGAAAATTTATGCAATGACATCTACGTGTTAGATACATCCAGTGACACATTCAATATCGAAGCGATCAATAAGCATGCTCGAAAGGATGATTAGTTAACCTCCTACACATGGTATTGTCGCCTTTGCCATATATGCAAGAAGCACATGTCAGAGTTACACAAGAGTGGAATTCTAGAATCATTTGAATTGGATTCATTTGATACATATGAATCATGCTTAAAAGACAAGATGACAAAGTTGCCCTTTTCTGGAAAGGGTAAACTAGTGGAAGAGTTACTTGGTCTTATACATACTGATGTATGTGGACCAATGTCAATTTATGCTCAAGGAGGTTACAACTACTTCATTACCTTTATCTATGATCATTCACGATTTGGGTATGTATATCTTATGAGATATAAATCTGAAGCCTTTGAAAAGATCAAAGAATTCAGAAATGAAGTAGAGAAACTGTTGGATCGAAGCGGATCGCTAGAGGGGGGGGGGAGTGAATAGCGATAAAACCTTTTTCTTTTCTTTTCGTTCGTTAAAACTTGAGAGATAATTAATTGCAGCAGAAATGTAAATGTAAAGTAAAAAGAGACAAAGGAGTTTTACTTGGTTCGTAGCCTTCGGCTACTACTCCAAGGCCCTAGCGGTCCTCGACCACGTATGGAGGGCAAAAACACTAAAGAACTCCTCCCCTTTAGAGGTAGGAGTTTAATCGATACAAGTAAAGCACAAAGCTTGAGGTAGAGGGACACTCCCCCTCTCCTCGTTACGATAAAAGCTCCGAAAATGAAAGTACTAAACTGAAATAAAACTCTA
Source organism: Wurfbainia villosa (assembly GCA_025175895.1). NCBI lineage: Eukaryota > Viridiplantae > Streptophyta > Magnoliopsida > Zingiberales > Zingiberaceae > Wurfbainia > Wurfbainia villosa. The sequence goes on along the minus strand of CM045997.1, from coordinate 92,984,104 downwards.
ACCGACGTAATAAAATGAAAACAAATAAACCTAGACGTCGGAGAAGAAGCACTTCGTTGTCGGAGAAGTTGTAGCTTTGCGGAGGCTTTTGGAGGCTTAGAATTGATGATGAAACCCTAGGTTAGGACCTCCTTTTATAGCCTTTAAGCCCCTCATCGAATGGGTCTTCAACCAATAGGAATTGGGCACAAAACTCCTTGAAAAATGGTGATAAAGCTTGACTCCTCGAGGCTGATTTTTGACCATCGGTTGAACTGATTTCTTGGCTGGTTGAATTGATGGCTCAGCAGTTGAACTGATCCTTGGCCGGTTAGGCAATGCTTAGCGATTGAACGTGATATTTAGTGTAATAAAGTTAGCTCAAAATATAAGTGAATTCGACGGCCACTTGCCATCCGATCTCAACATAGACCTTCCATGAGAAGTCTTGGTCGGATCGTCGCCTAAGGATGTCCCCGTATGGAGGACTCGGCCTTACTTACACTCACTCACACGAGCTTACCTCAACATTTACCTTTGAAGCCTTGCTTTCGGTCTCCACCTGATTCCTTCGGCTCCCTCCGAAGTCCTCCCGGTGTCGCCCGACCACCGCGGCTTCCTCCGGGTGTCGCTAGCCTTTAGCTCCAGCTATAACAATCTTCTGCACACTCGATTCAGCTCGTGAGATAACGACATGAGCTTAACTTTGTATCGTTTGCTATAATCAAAACTCAGGTTCAACTTAGGTGTCTACTGCACCAACAATCTCCCCCTTTTTGATTTATGGCAAACCCACATACAAAGTTAAGTAAATAGCAAGCATGAAGAATAATGTGCATTAGAAACAAGAAATAAAGAAGATTAAGTTGGAGTAGTAAGGATTTTCTTCAAGTACTCCCCCTTGAGGAAACCTCCCCCTTGACCGAGGGTGAGTCTTGAAGAAAGACCTTAATCCTCCCCTTTGAGGGTTTCTTTAAGTAATTAACATTACTTAAAGTTGGCCTTAGTAAAACGTTTAAGTTAAGAGTTCTTCTTAACTTGGCCCTTTCTCCCCCTTAAGTAAAACATTAAGGGCATAATAAAAAATAAGTAAAACGTTGACGCTACAAATAAGTTTAAGTTAAGAATTCTCTTAACTTGGCCTTTAATAAGTTTTCAAAACTTAAAGTTAACTTTTGGTTTAAATATAAAGTAAGAGTTAAGTTATGAAAATTTTTTTTGACCCCTTAACTTTGGCCTTTTTCTCCCCCTTTTGCCATATATCGAAAAGAGTGAGTGTGTGTGTGGAAAACAAAAATAAGTGTTAAATTTAAAGTCCAAGCATGTTCCACATTATTTTGAAAATAATATACTAAAAATAAGTTCATCTATAAGATGTTCGACTCATATTTGGCTTGATTGATATGAAAGATCAACCAGTCCTGGTCAGAGTCGGTTAGTATGTATGATTATACTCCGTGGTTCATAGCGATGCACTAGCTCTACATTTGAAACCAGGAGTAAGGTCCTAACATCTCACGCCCATCTACGTGGCTAAGTACACAAACACATTAGTCCTATGTGTTGTGAGATGTATTGGCTCCTTAAATCTATAGGTGCATGATATCTAAGGTATATCCTATGCTAGTTCCATAAAAATGGAAAAATAGTAGTAAGAAAATATAATTAGCAAGTTCCTATTCTACTACGCACATGCCCAATTTTCATCTTAATAGACTAAATTCGGCTTCGGGTAGGGGTTTAGTAAATAGGTCTGCTAAGTTAGATTTTGATTCGACGTATTCAAGTTGTATGACTCCGTTGGCCACATGTTCTCGAATGAAATGGTTTTTGACCTCTATATGTTTGGTCCTAGAGTGACATATCGGATTCTTTGTAAGATTAATTGAACTAATGTTATCTACGTGAAGTTTAATATTCGTAAAGTCTAACTTAAAGTCGCGGAGAGTGTGCTTCATCCAAAGAAGCTGCGTGACACACTCACCCATTGCGATGTATTCAGCTTCGGTGGTAGATAAAGCAACACAGTGTTGCTTCATACTGCACCAACTCACTAGACTCGAGCCGAGAAGTTGACAACAACCACTCGTACTCTTTCTATCGAGCTTACTACCGGCATAGTCCGAATTGGAGTAGCCGGTTAGTTCGAACTCGGTAGATCTAGGATACCAAATACCGACATTAAGTGTACCCTTTAGATATCTAAGGATACGCTTGACTAGAGTTAGGTGAGACTCCTTGGCACAGGTTTGAAACCTTGCGCACATACTTACTGCAAATAAGATATCAGGTCGGCTTGCAGTTAAGTAAAGGAGACTCCCTATTATGCTCCTATAGTATTTTAAATCAATTGAATTTCCGATTACATCTTCTTCTATATTAACATTAGTTTCCATTGGGGTATTAATAATTTTAGCGTCTTGCATTCCAAAGCGTTTAATTAATTCCCTAGTATATTTGCGTTGATGTAGGTATATTCCATCTTTAGTTTGTTTAATTTGTAGACCTAAAAAGAAACTTAACTCACCTACTAAATTCATTTCAAATTCACTTTCCATAAGTGAAATGAACTCATTTAGTAGGATTGAGTTGGTGGTTCCGAAAATAATATCATCTACGTAGATTTGGGCTATGAATATGTCTTTACCTAAGGTTTTTACGAAAAGGGTTGGGTCAACTACACCTTGGTTAAAGCCTTTGGACTTAAGATAAATCGAAAGTCTCTCGTACCAAGCTCGAGGAGCTTGTTTAAGTCCATAAAGAGCTTTCTTTAACCTAAGGACATGATCGGGTTTGTCTAAACTTTCGAAACCGGGGGTTGACTAACATAAACTTCTTCTTTAATGTATCCATTTAAGAATGCAGATTTCACATCCATTTGAAACAACTTAAATCCTCAATGTGCATATGCTAATAGCATTGAATGGACTCTAATCTAGCTCTTTGGGGCATAGGTCTCGTCGTAATCTAAACCTTCGACTTGACTAAACCCTTTAGCAACTAGTCTAGCTTTATTTCTAACTACTTCACCTTTATCATCAATTTTATTTCTAAACACCCACCTTGTTCCAATGATTGTTTTATCTTTAGGTGGTGGTACTAATTCTCATACTTCGTTCCTAGTGAATTGAGCCAACTCTTCTTGCATTGCAATAATCCAATCGGGATCAAGAAGAGCTTGGTCAATAGTTTTGGGTTCAATTTTAGAAATCAAAGATATTTGACTAAGGTTTCTGTATGAGGCTCTAGTTCGAACTCCTAGACTTGGATCACCTATCACTTGGTCGATAGGATGATTCGTTTGAGTCCTAGTTGGATTTGGGTTTGAGTCTACAACTTGATCCATAGGATGACTCGTTTGAGTTCTAGTTTGGTTGGAGTCATCTATCACTTGGTCGATAGAGTGACTTGGTTGACTTAGGTTAGGATTAACACTAGACCTGATCTCCGGATCAGAGTTAGGTCTAGTATGAGTCGGTTCGCTAATTGGGGTTGCCGAGGGTTTTGTAGGTTCGTGTCCTTCATCAAATACTACATTGATAGTCTCCTCGACTCTAAGGGTGTCGTGGTTATATACTCTATAAGCTCTGCTTGTAGTCGAGTATCCTAGAAAGATTCCGGTCGTAGTTTTCGATGTAAATTTCCCTAGGTAATCCTTAGTGTTTAGGATATGTACCTTACACCCAAATACCCTAAAGTACTTGATGCTAGGTATTTTATCGTGATAAATCTCGTATGAGGTCTTAAGGTGCCTCTTTACCATAAGGATTCTATTTTGGACATAGCATGCCGTACTCACAGCTTCCGTCCAAAACCTATCGGGTAGGTTATACTCATTTAACATTGTCCTAGCGGCTTCTTGTAGAGTTCTATTTTTGTGTTCTACTAGGCCATTTTGTTGTGGAGTTCTAGGGCAAGATAACTCATGGTGGTATCTATTTAGGTTACAGAATTCTGTAAACCTATGGTTTTCGAATTCACCACCATGATTAGTCCTAAGTCTTTTGATTTTAATGCTTTGTTGATTTTCTATTAACTTAAATAGATTGATTAATTGATCTAGGGTATCATTTTTGTGTTTGATGAACCTAACCCAAGTAAATCTAGAATAGTCATCAATTATGACTAAGCAAAATTTACTTCCGTTAAGTGACTTAGCTCCGTGTGAATCAAATAGATCCATGTGTAGGAGCTCAAGCACACTTTTGGTTCGTTCTTGACTAGTTAGTTGATGTTGTGTCCTAGATTGTTTACCTTGTTGACAAGCATTACATATTTTATTATCCAAGTTATTGAGGTTAGGCAAACCTCTAACTAAGTCACTCTGACTCATCTTGTGGATGAGTCTTGGGTGTGAGTGACCGAGTCGTCGGTGCCACAACCATGATTCCTCTTGCCGTGTCATAAGACACTTAGTTGAGGAGTTAGTTAAGTTAATAGTGTAAATGTTGTTATTTCTAGTTCCTTTAAGAATTGTTTTAGAGGTTTCGTTTGTATTAATTACACATTCGTTTTCTAGAAATATGACCTTATAGTTATTATCACACAATTGGCTTACACTGAGAAGATTATATTGAAAATTTTCTACTAATAAAACGTTTTGAATGAAAAAATTTGAGTTAAGCTCAATATCACCTGATCTGATGATTTTAATGTTGGGAATTGAATGCCCGCTAGAGGGGGGGGGTGAATAGCGTAGATGACCGTACGTCGATGGAAATCGTTCGCGTGCTTGTCTACAATTTTCGTTAGCGCAGCGGAAACAAAGATAATAAAGCAATAACGAAAATACAAACACACAAACGCAAGGATATAACGTGGTTCGGAACCGAACCGGTTCCTACTCCACGGATCGGGCTCAAATGAGCCCTAGCGATGCCAATCACACACCACTATCAAATAACTCCTTCTCGGAACAATCCGGAGGTGGAGAAACCTCGTACAATAGTGATTACAACAATAATCAAAAGCTACAAGCTAAGACAATGAAATACAAAGCAATACAAGTAAAGAAAACACTTTACAAATGCTCTTGGATGCTTGATCGCTTGGTTGCTTGATGTCAACTTGGAGACCCTGATTTGCGTGACAAATCGCCCCAAAAGCCTCAAAAACCGATGCAAAATCCTTCCGTCGAACTCCTTTTATCCTTGCGCGACACGGATTTCCGCTTATCGATCGCCATAAGTCACCCGGTGATGCTTGTCGTGAGACAACGGCTCGATCCACGTTGGAAAAACTCCAACGGATCTCTTAGCGATCAGGCATTGTGATCGCCCGCCGCGTAATCGGCCCTTGATCGGCTACGGGCGTTCCCAATGCTCGACACTCATTGGCGATCATTGCCATCCTTAGCGATCATTGCGAGCTATCGATCGATCCTCCCATGAAGCGGTCGCAGCAATCCCGGCTCTAAACTCGGTCGAACTCAAGTCGACTCATGGCAGTCGAACCGGCCATAATGCGGTCAACCTCAGAATGAGGTTTTAACCCAAGTATGGTGCCCCCATACTTGCTAGACCACCCTTAGCCTAGACCTAAGCCTTCTAGCCACCTCCATCAGCCTCACGCCTCTCGGATCCCTCCAAGTCATCCATGACTTGTTCATCCATCGCGCTAGCTTCCAGGTGCTTCCATCGGCTATGTCATGCTAACGGTGTCTACACCGCCAAGGCACATTGGGCTTACGCCGCCAAGACTCCGCTTGGACTTTACGCCGCCAATATCAATCCCCTTGGACTTCCCAAATGCCAAGACTCAAGCTTGGACTTTCCCTTGCCAACCCATGTTGGACTTTCCATGCCAAGACCCATGCTTGGACTTTCCATTTGCCAAGACCCATGCTTGGACTTCTCATTTGCCAAGACCCATGCTTGGACTTCTCATGCCAAGTGCTCAAGACTTGGACTTTCCCAATTGCCAAGTGTCCCACTTGGACTTTCCATGCCAAGTACCCATGACTTGGACTTTCCCTTAATCACATGGTCAACCCTAGTCAACCATCAAAGTCAATTATAACCTGGGTCGATTGTATAAACAATCTCCCCAAACATATTAACCGACATTAATGTCAAACATCAATGCCAAAACACTTTGTTCAAATCCCTTTGTCAAACATCAAAACATCACTTGAGTCAAACTCGAGTCCATGGTCAATCGTGACCTGGGCCGATTGCACCAACAATCTCCCCCTTTTTGATGTTTGACAAAAACCAAATCAAATCATGAGTTAGAACACTAACTCAAATCCCTTACCAATTATCCCAAATTGGTAGACACTCACTAAATGTTCTCCCCCAAACATTCAAGTGAAAATGTAAATCAAATGTTCTCCCCCAAACATTCTCCCCCTTTTTGACTAACATCAAAAAGATTATCTCTCCAAGGAGGTCAATGTCTCATATCCCAATGAGATCTTACAATCTCCCCCTTGATCAAAAATACCTAGGATGCCTACCATCTTCCTAGTGATAAGTCCCATATCACTCAAGAGAGGCAATCCTATCTCACTCTCCCAATTTCCAAATTGGGTATCAAACACCCATCAATTTTCAATTGATAACATTCTCCCCATATAAAAAAACATCCATCATCCCAAGATGGATACCTCCCCCTAAAGGCTTGCTCCCCCTTGACCATTGCACCAACAATGTCCTTGGGAAGTCCCTAAGCCAATAGGAACTCTAAACCATCAAAATTAAGGTTCTAAGTTCAACATAGAACTTTTACTCACCCTAAATTTGATACTTTGACCTAACATAACTCCTAATCCATATCCAATGGATTTTCACCCTTCATAATGCTTCCCAAAGCATATCCTAGGGTTAGGAGTGGTTAGGGACCTTTACCATGGCTGAACACGGGCTAAACAAACCTTGTTAACCCGAAATCAGACCTGGCAATGACTCGACAGTTATCAGATCATTATCTCATCGATCACGATCGCCACCAATGTACGATCGGTAGTCGAATTTTCCAAATTCATTATCGAATCAATTTAAAAATCATAACTAATTACACGTATATCGAAAAATCATGAAATTTGATACGTATAATACTTATGACCAAAACAATGGGTGAAAAATGTTTGAAAAATAATTTACCCATAAAATAGTGAGTTTGATACAAAACTCAAAACCATTGAAATTTTCAATGTTTTGGCCCTATTTTGTATCAACTTCATCAATGGTGATTGCTATCAAAAGATAGACTTCACCAAGGTTTTCTAAATTGATTTTAAAATGATTTCAAAACCTTATTTTGGATCATATTCCTTGGGCTCTAAGTACATGACTTGTACACAAGCTTTCCCAATGATCCACCAATAAAATTAGATGAGTTTTGGTTCAACTAGATGCAAAAACTATGCACCTTGAACTCAACTCATATCCTAGCATCTCACATGTATCTAGGGTGTATAAATACACATACATGTCAATTGGATGTGAGATGTGGGTTTTGTTCTCCCTAAACTAGGGTTTCATGCATTTTTCTAATGCAACTCTATTTGATTCCCTTATAAATGGGACTCTAAGTCATGCCATAGTCCTTAAATCAATTTTAATCAAATTAGATGCATAAAAATGATCATGGCATAATGATGACAAAATAAATCATGGCCAATGATCATGATGTCATGGCATATGATAAAATCTAAAAACACATGACATTTAATACCTTAATCCTAAGCATGATCATGACATTTAGATGATAAAAGTAAACATGATGTCATGTCATGGCATATGGCAAACAAATCATGGCATATAAAATATATAGGTATAATAACACCTAAATTTTAATATTAATTGCCTATTTGTTGGGATTAAACATATTTTGCCATATTAACCTAATCTCCCTAGTGTGCCAAAAACCCAAAATGGCACACTAACCACTAAACTTAAATTGTGCCAAAATGATCATTTTATCTAACTTCATAATTAATATTGGCACATCCTAAAGTCTTTTAGGATTAAAATCAAAAACTATTTCCAAGGTAACCATAACCTTGAAAATATCCTAAAGTGCCACCTTTGCCATGGTTAGGTTAACTACCCATCCAATCAAGGTTGGCACACCCTAAACCCACCTAGCGTGAATCAATCACGCTCTTAGGGACCCAAAACCGATTTGAGCTCCTTGGGTTAACTAGGTATTCCTTAGGGATAACCTCCCTAGATACCCTCCTAATGACTCTCCTAGGCTTGTTAGCCTTGGTCATTTGGGTCTTGCCATGGTTAACTTTAGGGATTGCCTCCCTAACAACCTTCTTAGTGGCCACCTTAGGTTTCCTAGAAATCCTAGCCACTAGGCATACCCTTTGGTCAACTCTAGGGATGACTTCCCTATTGACCTTGGTCTTCCTAGACCTAGTTAGTGTTCCATAATCTAATGGAACACTATGATAAGCTACCTTAGGCTTAGGTTTGTGACCCAAACCTTGCTTGCCCTTGGTTGACTTTTGACTCTTAGGTCCTTGGTGTTGACTTTGACTTTTGGACCTTGAATTTTGATCATTTGACCCTTTAAATTGATTTTGTATAATTTTAAGGGTCTTCTCCAATTTCTCAAGCCTTGACCTCAAGGCTTGGTTCTCTAATTCTAATTGCCCGAGTTTAGAATTTTGATTTTGATCATGGGCATGAGACTTTCTAGGCATATGCCTAGTCCATTTAGGTTTAAGACCTAGGTGATCCCCTATTTTCTTAATTGATTCTCTAGGTAAGATATTTTTAGGGACATTAGTCCCAAATTTCTCCTTTCTTGAAAGGTTTACCCTCTTGGCTCCTAAGCAAAATTCCTTACTTCTAGCATGCTCTTTATGATAAATAGCAAGACTATTAAAATTATTCCTAGCATGCTTTTGACTATAGGAATTAGAAAGAACATTACTAAAATGTACCTTAGGGTTAGCCTTAGCTCCCCCTACATGTGAAGCTCCATTTTGCCTTCTTCTCCCCTTTGGGCATTGACTCTATAGTGCCCCTTTTGATGGCACTTGAAACAAATGATGTGCTCTTTGCTTCTTTGACTTTGGGCACCGACTTCCTTGATTTTTGCACGGTGGAGTCTTCTTAACCCGTTTAGGACACTTACTCTTGTAATGTCCTTGCTCCCTACACTCAAAGCAGATAATATGAATTTTATCATTATTTGAAATGCTCGAGTTACCTAGATCCGTGATAGGTGCCGGAGTTGAATTTTGGGCTTCTTCATCTTGACCGGATGTTGAAGCTTCTTGGTATTGCTCCGGTGTTGAGGATGGCCTCTCCTCCTCAATTCTAGAAGTGGATGCTTCTTCCACTTCCTCCACCAACCCGGAAATTGACTCCCTATCAACTTCCGATTCTACTTCCTCTTCCTCTTTGGATGTTGATGATCTCTCAACCTCCAAGTCCTCACTTCCTTGTGAGGATGATGCATTAGCCTCTTCGGTCTCTTCCTCTTGGACCATGAATGGGCTTTCATGGAGCTTGCAAAATCGCTCCATAGCTCTTTAGCATCCATGCATTCACCTAGGCTACACAAGAATTCATTTGGAATTAAATCAAAAATAAATTTGATTACCTTCTTGTTTTTCTCGAATCTTTGGAGTTGATCTTCACTCCATCTCTTTTTCTTGAGGAAGCCACCTTTTGATCCTCTGGGATACTCAAATCCTTCCATTAATAGAGACCATTCCTCAAGGTCTCTCATCATCAAAAACTCTTCAATTCTCGCCTTCCAAGAATTGAAACCTTCGCCCATAGAATGAATAAGGGACCGGTGTGTTGATATCCCATCCTAATTGATCTTGGACTTCCATCTTTTACCCTCTAGCTTCTAAGCCTAGCTCCCGGCGTTTAGTCCGTAGAAGAGCCCCGGGCTCTGATACCACTTGTTGGGAATTGAATGCCCGCTAGAGGGGGGGTGAATAGCGTAGATGACCGTACGTCGATGGAAATCGTTCGCGTGCTTGTCTACAATTTTCGTTAGCGCAGCGGAAACAAAGATAATAAAGCAATAACGAAAATACAAACACACAAACGCAAGGATATAACGTGGTTCGGAACCGAACCGGTTCCTACTCCACGGATCGGGCTCAAATGAGCCCTAGCGATGCCAATCACACACCACTATCAAATAACTCCTTCTCGGAACAATCCGGAGGTGGAGAAACCTCGCATAAATAGTGATTACAACAATAATCAAAAGCTACAAGCTAAGACAATGAAATACAAAGCAATACAAGTAAAGAAAACACTTTACAAATGCTCTTGGATGCTTGATCGCTTGTTGCTTGATGTCAACTTGAGACCACGATTTGCGTGACAAATCGCCCCAAAAGCCTCAAGAAACCGATACCAAAATCCTTCCCGTCGAACTCCTTTTATCCTTGCGCACGACCTGGATTTCCACCTATCAGTCGACTGCCATAAGTCACCAGTCGACTGATGCCACTGTTGTCGTGAGACAACGGCTCGATCCACGCTGGAAAAACTCCAACGGATCTCTTAGCGATCGCCCGGCGTGGCGATCGCCGCCGCGCCGTAATCGCCCGATCGGCTCTGGGCGTTACATGCTCGACACTCGAGCGGTCATTGCCATCCCTTAGCGATCATTGCGAGCTCATCGATCGTGGTCCCATGAGCATTGCGAGCAATCCGGCTCTAACTGCGGTCGAACTCAAGTCGTCGACTCATGGCGATCGAACCGCCATAATGCGGTCATTGCCAACCTCAAGAATGAGGTTTTAACCCAAGTATGGTGCCCCCATACTTGCTAGACCACCCTTAGCCTAGACCTAAGCCTTCTAGCCACCTCCATCAGCCTCACGCCTCTCGGATCCCTCCAAGTCATCCATGACTTGTTCATCCATCGCGCTAGCTTCCAGGTGCTTCCATCGGCTATGTCATGCTAACGGTGTCTACACCGCCAAGGCACATTGGACTTACGCCGCCAAGACTCCGCTTGGACTTTACGCCGCCAATATCAACCCCCTTGGACTTCCCAAATGCCAAGACTCAAGCTTGGACTTTCCCTTGCCAACCCATGTTGGACTTTCCATGCCAAGACCCATGCTTGGACTTTCCATTTGCCAAGACCCATGCTTGGACTTCTCATTTGCCAAGACCCATGCTTGGACTTCTCATGCCAAGTGCTCAAGACTTGGACTTTCCCAATTGCCAAGTGTCCCACTTGGACTTTCCATGCCAAGTACCCATGACTTGGACTTTCCCTTAATCACATGTGTTAGTAATATATGAGAGATGTCCTAAGGCAATCGCCTTATGTATGAACCATTTATATGATAAATGAAGATTCACTATTTGAGTATACATATTTTATGTATTTGATTAGATCTTAAACTCATTTACTGAATGTCCACGATACGATTCACAGCATGAGAGAATTTGTGATTGGATCACAACTAGTGAGTATCTCTACATGTGTAATTGTGATGTATCGGAATTATCCCTAGTCAATGAATTGATGGATTTGGACACCATCAATTCTGTCGAGACTAGCACGAGGTATACTCCTTGGTGTATCCAAGCGGTGATTCTTCTTGGGCCGAGACATAGTGATGTCCGGAGTTAATCGTGGATGCTAGTTATGGTAACTAGTTCATTGGAGTGACCAGCCGTAAGACTTCATATGGTTCTCTGCATATATAGATATGTCAATGAAGTTCTTACTGTGGCTTAAGTGCGATGTTCCTTTGACTTGCGGTATTCAAGTCATCTTGATCATAGAGACTTATGCTTTGACATCTTAAGCAAACATCTCTAAGGAGATGTGGACCCGGGATGATTGGGTATAAGTCGAAGTGATCGAAGGTGTTTGAATAGCCTATAAAGGATTCACCACTCCTTGCGAGGAGATGTATACCTATGGCCTCTCGTCGGATTGTTACTAAAGTCTTTGGCCAAAGCATTACATGTTTAGAGTAAGGTACTCTTCGATACATGTGGAGTAACTAGAATCCGTAGGACGAGGAAATGATACTTGGGCTAGGTGTGACGTAGTCAGCCTAGTGGGGACTGACACAATAGACCATGTCCTGAACCAAGTGGGTATAAGATGAGTGAAGGGAATGGGGCACGATTCATTCAAGCTACTGAAGGGTTTCAGAAATAGTTCTGGATCAACCGTTGATCTTTTCGGTTAATTGGGGATCATGATGTACTACTAGGTGCCACTCATGATCGTTCTATAATTAATGGTTAATTATAGACGGCCAACATAAACCGAGAACCTATTTGGTCACACGCACAACGAGTGTAATCCAAATGATTTAAAACGAGCTTGAGAATGGGATTCTCAGACCGAGAGAAACTATGTTTGGTTGGACCAAACATAAAGCGAGCATGAAATTGTTTCAGTCGCAATGGAAGCGTGGATGGGCCGTGTCTTATGAAGACATAATGGATGGACCAAAATGGTTTGGTCCTAATCCAATGGATGAGAATAAACCAAAGGGTTTGGTTTATATTAAACGAATGAACCAAAGGTTGGTTCGGTTCGTTTTAACTTAAAATAAACCATCATGGTTTGGTTTATTTTAACTTATCTTAATGGAGCGGGTTAACGGGCTTTATGGATATGATCCATTAACCACTAAGAGAATTAGTTCTCTATAAAATAGGGATTAAACCCTAACCCTAAACCTAATCAAACTTGGCCGCCCAACCCCTCCCTCTCCTATTCGGCGCCCAACTCCAAGCTGCCGCCGCCCAGCCCAAAGGTCCTCCAACCGGCGTCCAGAAGGTTGCTTCCTTCCTCCTCGCCGGCGTCGAGCTGCTGCCGGAAGAGGTCATCCTCCTTAGGTTTGGCATCAAGGTGAGCACTTTGCTTCCTTGGTTTTGGCCGGCGCCTACTCCTCCACCAAGCTGTCCAGTTTTCTGACAGCTTCTCCTTCGTCGGAGCGTCGTTTAGACGACGGTTAGTGCTCCGACAGCGGCTAACATACCGGGGATTTGATCTCCGGTAATCCTCTGAGGTGGAGGACGAAGGATTCGTCAATCGGTTGACGAATACCTCTCCGGAGAAGCAAGTCTTGAGGACTTGTTTTTAGGTCCGAATTTGGATTCGGACCGTGATCATCTCTCGATCACGTCGTCTTCAACACGAGGCTAGTAACCCGTACGAAGACGAAGCTCGTGGCTTGGCGAAGTCATCCCGAGGAGCTCGGCGTGGATACGGATAGAGACGATTCTTACGAGAATCGTTCCGGTTGATGCCGTTCCCGCTACACGTCATACGGAAGGTATAACGTAGTTTAATTTCCTTTTATTGCAATTTTAATTTACGGTTATGTCTACACTTGTTGTAATAGCATGCGTGTGTTGTGTGTGTTGTAATAAATAGGAGTATTTATTATTTTTAATTGCTTCCACTGTGCTCATGTTTACGAAACATGATCGAACACACACACGCCGCGGTGCCGGAAACCCAACAGTGGTATCAGAGCCCAGGTTGTGTTTCGACATAATCGTAAAATGGTTTTGCGATAGTCATAATGTATTTCTGGAAATTTTCTAATTTTGGAAATTTAGAAGTATTTATGGAAATTTTTCAATTTTGGAAAGTCTAAAAGTATTTATGGAAATCTTCCACTTTTGGAAAGTTGGAAGTATTTATGGAAATTGATATTTTCCATAAATAAAATATTTGATTAGATTCTGGAAATTTGTTTCCTAATTTAATCATGATTTGATTTGGGAAATCAAATCTTAAAATATTTTATTTCCATAAGTAGTTTTAATGATTTAGGAAATTGGTTTCTAAATAGATTTTCCTTAATCAAATAATTCCATGAATAAAATATGTGATTAGATTTGGAAATTTGTTTCCTAATTTAATTATGATTTGATTTGGAGAATCAAATCTTAAACATATTTTATTTCCATAAATAGTTATGACATATAAGGAAATATAGACATGACATAATTGTATGCCATGTAATTGCATTAGATGCATAACATTATGCCATGCGTGTCGTGACATGTAGATGTATGCCATGTTTGCCATGCCATGTAGATAATAGTTATTTGCATGCAAAGAGGATGAGACATTAAAAACCCTTAATCAATATTAAAGCCTACACCTTCCATTAATATGGTTAGAACCAGAGTTCTGTTTCTTGTTTGGGTTGTTGGACTCTCTCCAAGCCCTCAACTAATATGTTCAAACCATGGAATAGTTTAATACTAATATGGTAAGAGTCGAGGTCAATCGTTAGCTTTGGTTGTTGGACTCTCTCCAAGCTGGGCTAATTGGTTGAATGCGCCTAACCATATTAAAACTATGTCCCGATTAATGGGTTGGCTTTTTAACCCGAGCATCGCTTGTTGGACTCTCTCCAAGGTCGATGTAAAGGAGGTGAAGTTGGGTGCTATGCATATGATGCATACTTGTTAATGTGTTAACAACCCGATGTATGTGTGAACATTCAATTAGTTGATAGCACATTGTGATAGTTGCATATACGTGATATGCAATCGGTATAGATGATACCTACCGTCGTAGTTATGAATGGCTTGTTGGACTCTCTCCAAGGTTGTTCATAACTATGATGGATATCAGCCCATTCGGAGATGGACCTACGATCTCCAGAAGTGATTTTGGGGTTTTTGAAATTCGAAAAATGAATGGGATTTATAAATGTATATTGATGCATTTTAAAATCATCTTTCTCATATATGCTCGTTTTGTATTTCTAAGTTAATATATTGATCATGATGTGTTTGAATTTGCGTTCCATTTTGGATTCAAATAAATTGACTGGGCTGAACTTCTTGGACTGGCTTAGAAACTTGAGAATTGTTCTCAAGGTGAAAAGCTTGCAAATGTCCTCGAAGCGCCTCTTCCCGCCCGTCCTAGTGACGATGCAACTCTGGACCAATTGTTGGCCTATCAGAAACATGTAAGTGATTCTGAACAAATGAGTTGCATCATGCTAGCCGCGATGGAACCCAAGCTACGAAAGAAGCATGAGCATATGGATGCTCATATCGTAGTCCTTCATCTTTGTGAGTTGGTTGATGAGCAAGTGAGATTCGAAAGGTTCGAAGTCTCAAAGCTCCTCTTCACCTCTGAGATGCTAGGAGGTTCATTCGTGGTATCGCCAATATGTCAAGACTGTGGAGTCTTCGAGAAGCATGAGTGGGGGACGGTGTTGTTAGTTGATTCCTCAAGAAAGGTTCTAAGAGGAAGTCAAAGGAACAAAGAAGGGAAAGAAGAGAAGGGCTAAGAAGGTAGAACTAGCATAAAGGAAACTTGCCATCATTATGGCAAGGAGAGCCATTTCATGTAAGAAAGTGCAAGATTTATCTTGAGTCCATGAAGAAGAAGAAGGCATCCGATGCCCCATCCTCTTCAGGTATCTTCGTTATTGATTGTCATTCTATTTCCTTAGACACTTGGGTATTGGATACTGGGTGTGGCTCACATATATGTACTGACATACATGGGCTAAGGAATAGAAGAAGACTTGTCAGAGGGGAGTCAAATTTGCGAGTTGGCAATGGAGCAAAGGTTCTTCTTGATCGCCATCGGAACTTATTCTTTGAAGCTCCTAGTGGACTAGTCTTGGAACTGGACAATTGCTATTATGTTCCTTCTCTAATAAAGAACATTGTTTCTATTTCCTGCTTAAATAGAAATGGTTTCCATTTAACGTTTAGTAACAATTGTTGTTATATAACTTTGAATGGCGTACTTTATGGAACTGGAACTTTGAGTAATGGCATTTATACGTTGGACGTATCCAGTGACATCTTCAATATCGAAGCGAGCACCACGCGTGCTCGAAAGGATAATCACATAGACTCCTATATGTGGCATTGTCGTCTTGGCCATATAAGCAAGAAACGCATGTCCGAATTACACCGATGTGGAATTCTGGAATCGTTTGAATTGGATTCATACGATACATGCGAATCATGCTTAAAAGGCAAGATGACTAAGTTACCTTTTACTGGAAAAGGTGAACGAGTGGGAGAGTTACTAGGTTTAGTACATACTGATGTATGTGGACCTATGTCAACTCAAGCATTAGGAGGCTATAGCTACTTCATTACCTTCACCGATGATCACTCACGGTTTGGGTATGTGTTCTTGATGAAACACAAGTCTGAAGCCTTTGAAAGGTTCAAAGAATTCAGAAATGAAGTAGAGAAACAACATGACAAAAGTATTAAAATACTTCGATCGGATCGAGGTGGTGAATACTTAAGTCAAGAGTTTCTTGATTATCTAAGAGACAATGGCATATTGTCTCAATGGACTCCGCCCTATACACCACAGCATAATGGTGTATCTGAGAGGCGTAACCGGACCTTGTTGGACATGGTCAGGTCAATGATGAATCATGCGACTCTTCCCAAGTCCTTTTGGGGTTATGCACTTCAGACAGCTGTTTACTTGTTAAACAGAATGCCTACCAAGGTAGTCTCAACTACTCCATATGAGATATGGAATAGTAAGAAACCTCATGTATCTTACTTAAAGATATGGGGTTGTCCTGCTTATGTGAAGCAGACTGTATCAGACAAATGGATGCTAAGTCTGATAAATGTCTATTTATTGGATACCCTAAGGAAACAAGGGGTTACCAATTCTATCATCCTGTGGAACAAAAGGTGTTTGTTTCAAGGCATGCTGTGTTTCTCGAGAAAGAGTTTCTCTTGCAAGAAAACAGTGGGAGTGTCGTCGAGCTTGAGGAGGCTCGAGAGACTCAAATAGACATTGATGAGATACGGTGAAGCCGCGGTAGATAACTCATAGTGATGAGCAATGGTGGACCCTCTAGAACACCACATCTTCGTAGATCTGGTAGAACACGCAACATTCCTGAGAGATATGGATTTCTCATAAGTGAATCGAACGACATGTTACTCATTGATGATGAGGAGCCTACCAGTTATGAAGAAGTGCTGACAAGTTCAGAAAGGGATAAATGGCTTGATGCCATGAAGTCGGAAATGGATTCCATGTATGAAAACCAAGTTTGGAACTTGGTTGACCCACCTGAAGGCATCAAGCCTATAGGGTGCAAGTGGGTTTTCAAGAAGAAAACCGACATGGATGGTAATGTGATTACCTATAAGGCTAGATTGGTGGCAAAAGGATATCGTCAAAAGGAAGGTGTTGATTATGACGAAACCTATTCGCCAGTAGCTATGCTTAAATCCATTCGGATGCTCTTAGCCATAGCGGCTCATTATGATTATGAGATATGGAAGATGGATGTGAAAACAGCTTTCCTTAATGGAAACCTGCTCGAGGACGTGTATATGATACAACCTGAGGGTTTCACATCGGTTGATAAAACCAAGGTATGCAAATTGCGACGATCCATTTATGGATTGAAGCAAGCATCCAGGAGCTGGAATATCCGTTTTGATGAGACGATCAAAAGGTTTGATTTCTCACAAAATCCAGACGAACCTTGTGTGTACAAGAAGGTTAGTGGGAGTGCAGTCGTGTTCCTAATATTGTATGTCGATGACATATTACTTATAGGAAACGATGTGTCAATCTTACAGTCAGTGAAGGTTTGGTTATCCAAGACATTCTCCATGAAAGACCTGGGAGAAGCAACCTACATCCTTGGGATTAAGATCTATAGAGATAGATCGAAACGGTTGCTTGGTCTTTCGCAGTCTACATATATAGACCGAAAAGCAAAGAGGTTTAGCATGTCGGAATCCAAGAAAGGTTATCTGCCCATCAGGCATGGGGTACACCTTTCGAAGTCTATGTGTCCGCGCACAGAAGACGAGAGGATTTGCATGAGTAAGATTCCCTATGCATCCGCAATAGGATCTATCATGTATGCTATGTTATGTACGAGGCCCGATGTATCGTATGCTCTGAGTGTCACGAGCAGATACCAGTCTGATCCAGGAATGGATCATTGGGCGGCTGTTAAGACGATCCTTAAGTACTTGAGAAGAACTAAGGATGTGTTCCTAATATATGGAGAAGGGTACATGGTGATACGTGGGTATACGGATGCCAGATCCAGACAGACAAGGATGATTCCATGTCTTAGTCTGGGTATGTATTCACCTAGAATGGAGGCGCAATAAGTTGGAAATGTTCCAAGCTTGACTGTAGCGGATTCTACCACTGAGGCAGAATATATTGCAGCTTCGGAAGCAGCAAAGGAAGCGGTTTGGATCAAGAAGTTCGTTCATGAACTTGGTGTGATTCCGGCCATTGTTGAAGCAATACCGGTCTACTGCGACAACAATGGAGCAATTGCACAGGCGAAAGAGCCAAGGTCTCATCAACGATCCAAACATGTGCTTCGCCGCTATCATCTTATCAGAGAGATAATCAGTAGGAACGAAATACAAATCGAGAAAATTCCCACTGAAAGGAACTTAGCGGATCCCTTGACTAAAGCATTACCTCAAAGCAAGTTTGAGGGTCATGTTAGAGACTATGGTATTGGATACCGTAGCGATTGGCATTAGGCCAAGTGGGAGTCTGTTAGTAATATATGAGAGATGTCCTAAGGCAATCGCCTTATGTATGAACCATTTATATGATAAATGAAGATTCACTATTTGAGTATACATATTTTATGTATTTGATTAGATCTTAAACTCATTTACTGAATGTCCACGATACGATTCACAGCATGAGAGAATTTGTGATTGGATCACAACTAGTGAGTATCTCTACATGTGTAATTGTGATGTATCGGAATTATCCCTAGTCAATGAATTGATGGATTTGGACACCATCAATTCTGTCGAGACTAGCACGAGGTATACTCCTTGGTGTATCCAAGCAGCTGATTCTTACTGGCTGGAGACATAGTGATGTCCGGAGTTAATCGTGGATGCTAGTTATGGTAACTAGTTCATTGGAGTGACCAACCGTAAGACTTCATATGGTTTTCTGCATATATAGATATGTCAATGAAGTTCTTACTGTGGCTTAAGTGCGATGTTCCTTTGACTTGCGGTATTCAAGTCATCTTGATCATAGAGACTTATGCTTTGACATCTTAAGCAAACATCTCTAAGGAGATGTGGACCCGGGATGATTGGGTATAAGTCGAAGTGATCGAAGGTGTTTGAATAGCCTATAAAGGATTCACCACTCCTTGCGAGGAGATGTATACCTATGGCCTCTCGTCGGATTGTTACTAAAGTCTTTGGCCAAAGCATTACATGTTTAGAGTAAGGTACTCTTCGATACATGTGGAGTAACTAGAATCCGTAGGACGAGGAAATGATACTTGGGCTAGGTGTGACGTAGTCAGCCTAGTGGGGACTGACACAATAGACCATGTCCTGAACCAAGTGGGTATAAGATGAGTGAAGGGAATGGGGCACGATTCATTCGAGCTACTGAAGGGTTTCAGAAATAGTTCTGGATCAACCATTGATCTTTTCGGTTAATTGGGGATCATGATGTACTACTAGGTGCCACTCATGATCGTTCTATAATTAATGGTTAATTATAGACGGCCAACATAAACCGAGAACCTATTTGGTCACACGCACAATGAGTGTAATCCAAAGGATTTAAAACGAGCTTGAGAATGGGATTCTCAGACCGAGAGAAACTATGTTTGGTTGGACCAAACATAAAGCGAGCATGAAATTGTTTCAGTCGCAATGGAAGCGTGGATGGGCCGTGTCTTATGAAGACATAATGGATGGACCAAAATGGTTTGGTCCTAATCCAATGGATGAGAATAAACCAAAGGGTTTGGTTTATATTAAACGAATGAACCAAAGGTTGGTTCGGTTCGTTTTAACTTAAAATAAACCATCATGGTTTGGTTTATTTTAACTTATCTTAATGGAGCGGGTTAACGGGCTTTATGGATATGATCCATTAACCACTAAGAGAATTAGTTCTCTATAAAATAGGGATTAAACCCTAACCCTAAACCTAATCAAACTTGGCCGCCCAACCCCTCCCTCTCCTATTCGGCGCCCAACTCCAAGCTGCCGCCGCCCAGCCCAAAGGTCCTCCAACCGGCGTCCAGAAGGTTGCTTCCTTCCTCCTCGCCGGCGTCGAGCTGCTGCCGGAAGAGTTCCGGTCATCCTCCTTAGGTTTGGCATCAAGGTGAGCACTTTGCTTCCTTGGTTTTGGCCGGCGCCTACTCCTCCACCAAGCTGTCCAGTTTTCTGGACAGCTTCTTCTCCTCTCGTCGGAGCGTCGTTTAGACGACGGTTAGTGCTCCGACAGCGGCTAACATACCGGGGATTTGATCTCCGGTAATCCTCTGAGGTGGAGGACGAAGGATTCGTCAATCGGTTGACGAATACCTCTCCGGAGAAGCAAGTCTTGAGGACTTGTTTTAGGTCCGAATTTGGATTCGGACCGTGATCATCTCTCGATCACGTCGTCTTCAACACGAGGCTAGTAACCCGTACGAAGACGAAGCTCGTGGCTTGGCGAAGTCATCCCGAGGAGCTCGGCGTGGATACGGATAGAGACGATTCTTACGAGAATCGTTCCGGTTGATGCCGTTCCCGCTACACGTCATACGGAAGGTATAACGTAGTTTAATTTCCTTTTATTGCAATTTTAATTTACGGTTATGTCTACACTTGTTGTAATAGCATGCGTGTGTTGTGTGTGTTGTAATAAATAGGAGTATTTATTATTTTTATTGCTTCCGCTGTGCTCATGTTTACGAAATATGATCGAACACACACACGCCGCGGTGCCGGAAACCCAACAACATGGTCAACCCTAGTCAACCATCAAAGTCAATTATAACCTGGGTCGATTGTATAAACAATCTCCCCAAACATATTAACCGACATTAATGTCAAACATCAATGCCAAAACACTTTGTTCAAATCCCTTTGTCAAACATCAAAACATCACTTGAGTCAAACTCGAGTCCATGGTCAATCGTGACCTGGGCCGATTGCACCAACATTTAAGCTTGCCATTATTTCCGAAGGCTACCGATCCTTGTCGTTTGAATCGAAGCTTCGAAAACTTGAGTTGATCCCCGGTCATGTGTCGGGAGAAACCACTGTCCGACATCCATTGATCCTACACGCAAGGTAGTTGGATCGGATATTGGATTTATTAAAAATTGGTTGAAAATTATTAACCTAAATCATCTCACCCATGTCTACATGATCAAACATGTTAATCCTATATGTTCTTGTGAGATGACTTTCAATTTTAGTTGAATTAAATTTAATGACTTAAACACTTGTCAACCTTGCGTTAGATTCGGATTTGACCTTAGGCTCATCAAGTCACCTTTTCAAGATCATGGCTTCTAGGTCGTGGCGAGGCACAGAGGCCTTCTTTGATCGGAACAACAACCACTTCCTTAGACAAAGCCATTTTCAAGAAAATAGAGACTTGACTCACCTAAGACCACTTCCTGGTCTAATTAGTCTAGGATACGGTGAGGTAGCTTCAGCTAGTTCCTCTCGGTCAAGTGCACCGAACTAGATACGCCTTATCTAGCCAGAATACACAAGACTCCGCTTTCCTAGCGTACTATCATCTCGCCGCTTCATGGTACTATGTTATCAAGTATTGACGAGTTATAGTCCTATCTAACCATTCTAAAAAGAAAAATAAAAACCTAAGCATGCAATTTCTAAGTTAAAACACAAACAAATTTCGTACTAGCTCCCCCTGGACCGTTGAATTGATTCGGTCTCTCCACGATTTGGTCCTTGGGAACCCAGTACTGGTTTGATCCTAAGTTTGAAATTAAGGTGGTCTTAGGGACCTATGCTTGGACACATTTTTTATGTCTACTTACGATTGACATATACGACTTATTGGTCGTGTTTGAGCTAAACCCTAGCCCGACCTTGTTGTACACGGCCCTTTGCGATCCAAGTAGGATGTCAAGTCCTTTGAATCCCAAAGTAAACCTTTCCAACGTATTCCTAAGATCTTCGATTTGACTTTTCAAGAGTGAGTTCTCAACTTCGAGTTTTTCAACCCGAGTTGAGTCCTTCTCTTGAACTCGACTAGTCGAAG
The DNA here is from genome assembly GCA_025175895.1 of Wurfbainia villosa. Taxonomy (NCBI): domain Eukaryota; kingdom Viridiplantae; phylum Streptophyta; class Magnoliopsida; order Zingiberales; family Zingiberaceae; genus Wurfbainia; species Wurfbainia villosa. Next base: position 92,962,147 of record CM045997.1, on the reverse strand, counting down.
AGGTTAGGGAGACCTCGTGTTTAAGGAGTTTAACTTCCTCAACCAGGGTCTCGACCTTGGACTCGGACTTAGCTAACTTTCTATTTAAAAACTTAATTGCACTATAAAGTGTGGTAATAAGAGAGCGACTTACCTTGAGTTTATCTTTTGAACCGGAAGCGTATCCGTGGCTTGTCTTGAATAGTGCTTCGCAGTCCGACTCATCTTCGGTTTTCGATTCAAGTTCCGGTTCCGACTCCGTCTCCGATTCCACCGGTTTAGCCATAAGGACTCGATCATTGTCTTCTTCCTTGGAAGTTTCATCCCAAGTAGCGTTGAGTGCCTTTTTGTATTTTGGTGCCTTGATCTTGAGTTTTGGGCATTCGGACTTAATGTGTCCAAACCTGTTGCATTCATAACATCTTATGTTTGAACTTTTAGGCTTACCTTCGTTTGGTCGAGTGACGACTCATTTTCGGCCCTTGACTATCCTCCGAACTAGGTTGACTAGTTCGGCTTCCATTTCCGAGTCGATCTCCGAATCTGACTCATCCTCTTCTTCCTTCGGAGGTGGCTTGCTAGCGGTTTTCTTCTTTGAACCTGCAAATAAAGCTATACCTTTCTCGGGTTCCGAATTAGACTGCTCATGAAGTTCAAAATCAGAAAAAAGTTCACCTAATCTAAGTTTAGAAAGATCCTTGGAGACCTTGTAGGCATCGACCATGGATGCCCACAAGGTAGTCCTTGGAAAGGAGTTTAGGACATACCTTATAAGATCGCGGTTTTCGACCTTTTGCCCGATTGCGTGTAGGTTGTTGACTATGTCCTGGACTCGGGTGTGAAGTTGCATCACGGACTCGTGTTCCTGCATTTTTAGGTTATATAGTTTATTGAATAGAAGATCACGCTTACATACCTTGGCTTCATCGGTCCCTTCGTGTAGCTCCACTAGTTTTGTCCAAAGGTCCTTTGCGCTTATGAAGGGGCCGACGCGATTTAGCTCTTCCTTGGATAAGCCGCATTGGAGGATTTGTGTTGCCTTGGCGTCGGCTTTGACTTGTCGTTTTGTCGCAATGGTCCATTGATCATAATCCAAGGAGTCACCCACTTCATTAGTCGGAAGTGTGAAACCCGTTTGGATTATGATCCACATCTCGATTTGGGTTTTGAGAAAGCATTCCATCCGACCCTTCCAATAATGGAAGTCATCTCCGTTGTAAAACGGAGGTCGGACGGTGCTAAAACCCTCGAGATGGGCCATTAGAACAAAAGACACAAGGAGACGAAGACGAAGAAACTAGCAACGACAAAAAAAAAAGTACCAAGACTCGCGTCTTGGATTAGTAGTGCGGGAGAAAAAATAACAAAGCGAAATAAATATGAAATAAACAGAATTAAAAAGAAAAAAATCTGTAAAATGGCTAGATTGGTGGTTTCACCAAATCTTAGCAACCCCCGGCTCTGATACCAATTGTTGGATCGAAGCGGATCGCTAGAGGGGGGGGGGTGAATATCGATAAAAATTTTTTCTTTTCTTTTCTTTCGTTAAAACTCGAGAGATAATTAATTGCAGCGGAAATGTAAATGTAAAGTAAAAAGAGACAAAGGAGTTTTACTTGGTTCGTAGCCTTCGGCTACTACTCCAAGGCCCTAGCGGTCCTCGACCACGTACGGAGGGCAAAAACACTAAAGAACTCCTCCCCTTTAGAGGTAGGAGTTTAATCGATACAAGTAAAGCACAAAGCTTGAGGTAGAGGGATACTCCCCCTCTCCTCGTTACGATAAAAGCTCCGAAAATGAAAGTACTAAACTGAAATAAAACTCTAACGACGTAATAAAATGAAAATAAATAAACCTAGACGTCGGAGAAGAAGCACTTCGTTGTCGGAGAAGTTGTAGCTTTGCGGAGGCTTTTGGAGGCTTAGAATTGATGATGAAACCCTAGGTTAGGACCTCCTTTTATAGCCTTTAAGACCCTCATCGAATGGGTCTTCAACCAATAGGAATTGGGCACAAAACTCCTTGAAAAATGGTGATAAAGCTTGACTCCTCGAGGCTGATTTTTGACCATCGGTTGAACTGATTTCTTGGCCGGTTGAACTGATGGCTCAGCAGTTGAACTGATCCTTGGCCGGTTGAACTGATGGCTTAGCAGTTGAACTGATTTTTATCCGGTTGAACTGATTTTTAGACTTTTCGACTGTAATAAAGAGTTAGCTCGAAATATAAGTGAATTCGACGGCCACTTGCCATCCGATCTCAACATAGACCTTCCATGGGAATTCTTGGTCGGATCGTCGCCTAAGGATGTCCCCGTATGGAGGACTCGACCTTACTTACGCTCACTCACACGAGCTTACTTCAATATTTACCTTTGAAGCCTTGCTTTCGGTCTCCACCTGATTCCTTCGGCTCCCTCCGAAGTCCTCCCGGTGTCGCCCGACCACCACGGCTTCCTCCGGGTGTCGCTAGCCTTTAGCTCCAGCTATAGCAATCTTCTGCACACTCGATTTAGCTCGTGAGATAATGACATGAGCTTAACTTTGTATCGTTTTCTATAATCAAAACTCAGGTTCGATTTAGGTGCCTACTGCACCAACAGAAACAACTTGGTAAAAGTATTAAGATACTTCGATCCGATCGAGTTGGTGAATACTTAAGCCAAGAGTTTCAAGATTATCTAAGAGACAATAGTATATTCTCTCAATGGACTTTGTCTTATACACCGTAACATAATGGTGTATCTGAAAGGCAAAATTGAATCTTGTTGGACATGGTGAGATCAATGATGAATCATACAAGCCTTCCCAAATCCTTTTGGGGCTACGAACTCGAGATAACTATTCACTTGAATAGGGTCCCGAAAAAGGCAGTCTCTGCTACTCCATATCGGATATGGACTGGTAAGAAACCCCAGTTGTCTTATTTGAAGACATGGGGGTGTCCTGCTTACGTGAGGAGGACTATATCAGACAAGCTGGATGCTAAGTCTAATAAGTGTCTATTTATTGGATACCCCAAGGAAACGAGGGGTTACCAATTCTATCATGCCTTGGAACAAAAGGTATTTATTTCAAGAAATATTGTATTTCTAGAGAAAGAGTTTCTCTTGTAAGAAAACAGTGGGAGTCAGGTTGAACTTGAGGAAGTTCGAAAAACTCTAATAGACAATAAAGAGATGTCTATACCGGAACCACAGTCGATTATTCATGATGATGAGATAATGACTGAACCTATCATTACACCACCTCTTTGCAGATCTGGTAGGTCATGTTGGTGCAATCGACCCAGGTCACGATTGACCAGACTCGAGTTTGACTTGAGCGATATTTTGATGTTTGATAAAATGTATGATAATGTGATTGTCATGGGAAAGTCCAAGTCATGGGTACTTGGCATGGAAAGTCTTGGCAAGGGAAAGTCCAAGCTTGAGTCTTGGCAAATGGAAAGTATAACATGGGTTGACAAGGGAAGTCCAAGGGGTGATATTGGCGGCGTAAAGTCCAAGCATGAGTCTTGGTATCATAAGTCCAATGGTTTGGCAGTGTAAGATCCAAGCAGTAGTTTTGGCAGTGTAAGCCCAAATGTGCCTTAGTGGTATAGACCAGCTTAGAAAGACAATAGTTGATGGAAGCACCTAAAGGCTAGCGTATGGATGAACAAGTCATGGATGACTTGGAGGGATCTGATAGGCGTGAGGCTGACGGAGGTGTCTAGAAGGCTTAGGTCTAGGCTAAGGGTGGTCTAGCAAGTATGAGGGCATCATACTTGGAGTTAAACCTCATGTTTGAGGTTTATGAGTCGACTGGGGTTATGGACTAGTCGACTGGTCAAGTGTTTTGACACTTGGCGTAGTCGACTTTATCACCAATCGGACTATGACGACGATCGATGGGAGTCAATCGGAGTTCGACCGCAAGAAATGGCCTGCGATCGATTATCGGATTAAGCGATCGGCCCGATGGAATGATCGATTGGTGATAGTCGATGTCGTGGATACAGAAGGTTCCTGAGTCAACTATTAGGGTTTGACAGTCGACTGATGGCCATGATCAGTCGACTGATGGTCTATCCGTTGGAACTTATCTAATGTGGCTCGGGCCATTGTGAGATAACAACTACAGGAGCAATCGATTGATGGTCGCGATCAATCGATTGCTAGGCGAAATCCAGCCTGAATATAGGTTATAAAAGCAACTTGTGGAGAGGGATTTAGCAAGGGTTTCTTGAGGCGATTTGGAGGGGATTTGCTGCTGCAATCCAAACCTTCAAGGCTATTCTCAAGCAACCAAAAGCAAGCATTCAAAGATCTCTTGTAAAGTGTTTTTCCTTTACTTGTATTGTATTTCATATTTGTATTTGCTTGTATTCATTGTATTACTTAGTGTAATCTCTTGTACGAGGTTTCTCCACCTCCGACGTGTTATCGAGAAGGAGCGTTATTGTTTAATGGTGTCGTTTGCATCGCTCGAGCTCGTTGAGCTCACCCCGTGGAGTAGGAACCCTAAGGTTCTGAACCACGTATATCGTTGCATATTTGCGTGTTGTGTTTGTTTGCTTCTACAGTTGTGTTTCTATATTCCGTTGTGCTAACGATGATTGTAGAGATGCAAGCACGAACGATATCCATCGACGCATCGAAATGCTATTCACCCCTCTCTAGTGATGGTCAAATTCCCAATAAGTAGTATCAGAGCGAGGTCGCTCTTCAAGTTTTAACAACTAAGGGAGCACGCTAGAGGGAAGGAAATGGAGCTACCTAAGGACAGATTGGGGTACGCCATCAACATTCCTCCGCCATACGATCAAGAAGACTTTCCGACGTGGAGGGAAAGAATGGAGAAATTTTTGATGATGGACATAGAAGATTGGTTCATCATCATGGAAGGCTTTAAATCCCCTAGGAAAAAGAAGGGAGGTGTCCTCAAATTAAAGAAGTGGACCCAAGAGCAACGCCTAAAATTCAAGACCGAAGTTAAGGTAACAAAACTTTTAGAAGGTTTTATACCTAATGATATTTTGTCTAGACTTGTTGAATATCAAGATGCCAAAGAGCTTTGGAGCAAATTGGCAAAGCTCCATGAAGGTTCATCACCGACTCAATTGGAAGAAGAGGCCAAAGAAGCAAGCTCATCCTCACAAGAAAGTGAGGATTTGGAGGTCGAGGAGTGTTCGACATCCAAGGAGGAAGATGTTGGGGAATTGATCGTCGCTAGAAGTGGGGTGATGAAGGTCGAAGCTTTGCTTCCCGCTTCAACTTGGTCGCTTGTGCATGGCTATCCTATCTACGTTCGCGGATTAAAAAAAATTAATCCTTGACAAATACGAATTACCCAAGCAACCGATCCATCATCGTGATATTCGATTAGAGTGGTCACTTGAACAAACTTGTTGTTCAAGCAACCTAACTCTTTTCCTCGATTAGCCGTGGAATAGATGATGTACGGATCACCGGTTTTTGTGTTTATCTTCGGGGTCCAAGTAAATTAACCACATACAATTGTAAACAATCACATACATAATTGCATAGAACAAGAAAGAAACTTAATCAAGAATTATACCTCTTGTTTATCTCTTGATCTTCTATTGTATGACCTTTTCTCCTCTTGGATGTTGTGTGGGCAATGATCCTCCAAGATTTAAAGCCTCCTAGATCGCGTATCTTCCTTTCGTTGTTTGCTCCGAACAAAAGAAGATAACCAAAGACCATTTCTTCTCCTTTCTTGCACCAACCACCAACCACCAACCACCAAGGTTGATGTCCGTCGGCCCTAAGGAGAGGGAGAGTGTGTGGGCGCCGGCCAAGAGCTCCAAGGGAAGAAAACCTAACTCTTGCCACCGGCCAAAGAAGAGGGGGAGAGGGTGGCGTCGTGGGCCAAAGGAGAGGGAGAGAGGGTGGCGCCAACAATGAAGAAAAGGAGAAGGAACACCTCAACTTCCTTGTGCCGTCGACCCTAGGAGACAAACCCTAGCACACCCTTGCTGCCCAAGCCAAAGTCAACTCCAAACCCTAACCCTAATTGATGTGTTGCCACCCAAGCCAAGGAAGCAAAACCCTAACATCAAAAATCTCTTTGATCCTCTTGCCGCCCAAGCCTTGGAGGCATATTTATAGATTTCGCCCAAGCCTCCGTTTTAATCGTGTCTGTTGGATCTATGCTTCATGAGGGTTTTAATAGGCTACAATAGGGACCATGAGGAGGAGTTGGATCTTGGCCACCCAATGGATCCGTCCCACATAAAATCCAATCTATTAATGATAATCCATTTCACTAGAGGATTATCATTGATCTACCTCACCAACCCCCATAATTAAATATGGGCTTCATATATTAATTGTACAAATATCTCCCCGTATTTAAGATATCGAATGTCCGTTAATTAATTAATTTACTGACAATTAATTAATTAACATCTAACTCCATGAGTAGTACCATTCAACCTCATCATCATGCTGGACCAAGTCCACCTGTAGGGTTTACATGATGATCCTTATGAGGTCCTCAAGGAGACATCATCATCCTAATACATAAGACACGGTTTCCTCCTATAATCAACGACACACCATATAAATAATATTATTTCCCAACTTATCGAGCCTATCGATTTAATCCATAAATCTCGTCCATTGATAAATCAAAGAAATAAATACTAAGTATATGTGCCCGTTATTATATCGGGATTAAGAGCATGTACACCATAATATCCGAGGTCCGATTCAATCATGTAGTCAGCAATAAATTGAATCACCTCTAAATCGGTCCTGCTCAATACACACAAAGTGTACTAATGTAATTCTATGGTCAAGATAAACCAATACCAAATTACACTACAACCATGCCAATGGTTTGTCCAAAACTATCTTGGTTGTGAGCCTCTACTTATACTTTACAAGGAACTGATAACATGATCTTCTGTGTGACACCACACACCATGTTCTCTACAATGTAAAGTATTAGACAAGATGCATATATATAATAAATATAAAATGCAAACAATGATCATATTATTCTTATTTCAAAATAAAGATGCCCATACAAAAGCAAGGCATTGAGTATACATCGCAACAGGTGAATAGCGATTTCGTAGACGTTGATGGAATTCGTTCGTGTGCTTACCTATGATCGTTAGTACGCAGCGGAATATATAAATGATATTGAAAAATATACAACACAATCACAAGTACATGAGATATAATGTGGTTCGAAACCTCAAGGTTCCTACTCCACGGGGTGAGCTCAAATAAGCTCTAGCGATACAACCAACACCACTAATCAGTAATACTCCTTCTCGACAACACGTCGAAGGTGGGGAAATCTCGTACAAGAGATTACATAAAGTAATACAACAAATACAAGAAAATACAAGTATGAAATACAATATAAGTAAAAAAAACACTTTACAAGAGATCTTTGATTGCTTGCTTTTGGTTGCTTGAGAATGGCCTTGAAGGCCTGGATTGCAGCAGCAAATCCCCTTCAAATCGCCTCAAGAAACCTTAGCCAAATCCTTCTCCATGAGTTGCTTTTATAACCTGCATTCAGGCTAGATTTTGCCTATCATGTAGAGGATTCAGTGACCTCTAGAGGGGGGAATAGCATTTCGATGCTCGATGGAATTCTTTCGCAATGCTTGCTACAAATGATTAGTGCACAGTGGAAATAAAGCAAAAACAATATACAAACACACAAACACAACTATGTTATGTGGTTCGGAACCGAATGGTTCCTACTTCACAGATTGGGCTCGTAAGAGCCCTAGCGATGTTAATCACACACCACTACTAAATAAACTCCTTCTCGACATAAGTTGGAGGCGGATAAACCACATACAAATATTCTTACAACAATAAGAATTAAATACAAGCAAATACAAGTAAGGAAAACCTTTACAAATGTGAACTTAATTGCTTGAATCGTGGTTGAAGCCCCTAATTTGCACCAGCAAATCGCCTCAACAATGCTCAAGAAATTGCAGCTAAATTCCCTCTTACATTGCTTTTTATAACCTCTGATCGGGTTTGGATTTGCGTCTGTCGGTCGGTGAACCTTTGTTGCTATGAGACAACGGTGCAATCCACGCTAGAAAAATCCAACAGATAGGACATCAGTCGATTGATCATGTCCATCAGTCGACTGATTGAGCCTTCACTCGATTGCTAACCCGGCGGTCGAGTCGGACTCCGATACGTGCACGAAATATCGAGCACCGGTGGGTGATCACAAGATCGATCATTGCTCGATCCAGGCGATCATTGCCCACCTCTGGCAGTCAACTACCCACCTCTGACAATCGACTGCTAGGGCACTCCCCGCAGTCAGACCCTAGTTGACTCACACCAGTCGACTGCCACATGGTATCAGTCGACTGATACACCTCAAACATGAGGTTTAACCTCAAACATGAGGTTTAACCCAAGTATGTGTTGGTGCAGGGGCACTAGATAATCGAACCTGTGTTTTGATTATGGCAAAGACACAAAGTTAAGTTTACATTGTTATCTCATGAGCTAAATCAAGTGTGCAGAAAAGTGCTAAAGCTGGAGTTGAAGGCTAGCGACACCCGGAGGGAGTCGCGGTGGTCGGGCGACACTCGAGTGACTTCGGAGGGAGCCGAAGGAATCGAGTGGAAGGTCGAAAGCGAGAGCTACTATCAAGGTAAGCTCGTGTGAGTGAGAGATTGTAAGGTCGTGTCCTCTTTACGGGGACGACCGTAGGCGGCGATCCGATTAAGACTTCCCGTGGAAGGTCTAGGTCGAGATCGGATGGTCAGAAACCGTCGCATTTATCATTTTCCGAGCTAACCTCTTACTACAGGGAAGTGGCCAGGCTGGCAGTCGACTGCTGGACATCAAGCAGTCGACTGATGCTCATCAGTCGACTGATGGGAGGCATCAGTCGACTGATGGTGACGAATCAGCCTTTGCACTAGGTCAAAACGGATAAGGTTTGACGCAGCCACTTCGCGATAAAATATGGACAACTTTGTGATCTGTTCCGAAAAAAGAGGAGACATATTCAGAGGCCAAAATCTATAAATGGAGGGGAGGATTCCAACTCCAAGCATCCTCAAGTTTATTCATCAAGTGCTCCTACAACGCCAACGCTCCAACACCGTCATAACGCCGACGCGATGACAAGTTCAAATCTCCTTCGTCGGCAGCAGTAGCAAGTAATTATTTTTATTGTATTCTTTATTTTAATTGTAACGAGGTGAGGTAGGCTTGTTGCCTCATCCTCGTACATTCGGTTTTTGTGATCGTTGTCTCCTACCTCCAACGAGGAGGAGACGTTATAGTGTTTTGCCCTCCGTACGCGGTCTAGGACCGATAGGGCCTTGGAGTAGCAACCGCTGGGTTGTGAACCAAGTAAAAATAAACGTGTTCCTTTATTTTCCGCTGCTCTTACTTGTTTAATTGTCTACTCGAACGAAACATCGAAAAGATTTACGATCGCTATTCACCCCCCCCTCTAGCGACGCTTCTCGATCCAACAGTATGGTGTCCCCATACTTGCTAGACCACCCGTAGCCTAGACCTAAGCCTTCTAGCCACCTCCGTCAGCCTCGCGCCTATCGGATACCTCCAAGTCATTCATGACTTGCTCATCCATACGCTAGCCTTTCAGGTGCTTCCATCAGCTATGTCATGCTAACGGTATCTACACCGCCAAGGCACATTGGACTTACGCTGCCAAGACTTCGCTAGGACTTTACGCTGCCAACCATTGGATTTATGCTGCCAAGACTTCACCCTTTGACATTACGCCGCCAATATCAAACCCCTTGGACTTTCCAAATACCAAGTACTCTTGACTTGGACTTTCACCGCCAAGACTACACTCTTAGGCTTATGTGACCAAGACTTCACCCTTAGACTTTACTTACCAACCCATGTTGGACTTTCCATGCCAAGACCCATGCTTGGACTTTTCCTTGCCAAGACCCATGCTTGGACTTTACATGCCAAGTACTCAAGACTTGGACTTTCCATGACATGGTCAACTCCAGTCAACCATCCCCCTCGAGTCAAACTCGAGTCCGATCAATCATGACCCAGGTCGATTGCACTAACAATCTCCCCAAAACATTATCAGACATCAATATCAAACATCAATGTCAAACCTTTATGTCAAACATCAAAACATCTCTCGAGTCAAACTCGAGTCCGGTCAATCGTGACCTGAACCGATTGCACCAACAATCTCCCCCTTTTTGATGTTTGACAAAACCACATACCTTTGAGTTAGAACACTAACTCAAATCTTCTTACCAATTATCCCAAATTGGTAATCCCATAAATTTTCCCAAACATTCTTCCCCTTTTTGATATCTCCAAGGAGGTCAATGTCTCATGTCCCAATGAGATCTTATAATCTCCCCCTTGGTCCAAAAATACCTAGGATGACTACAATCTTTCTAGTGATAAGTCTCATATCACTCAAGAGAGGCAATCCTACAAACTCTCCCAATTTCCAAATTGGGTATCTCAAAATTCTCATTTTCCCTTTCATGAGGAAAAATATCATCCATCATCCCATGATAGATACCTCCCTCTAAAGGCTTGCTCCCCCTTGACCATTGCACCAACAATGTCCTTGGGAAGTCCCTAAGCCAATAGGAACTCTAAACCATCAAAAATAAGGTTCAAAGTTCAACATTGAACTTTCCATCCGTTTAAATTTGATACATCACTCTAACAACTCTTTTAATCTATATCCAATGGATTTTCACCCTTTATAATGCTTCCCAAAGTATATCCTAGGGTTAGGAGTGGTTAGGGAACTTTATCGTAGCTGAAAACGGGCTAAACAACTTTGTTTTTCCCGAATCGACTTATCACCGATCGCCTCGGATATCACGATCGAGTGCTATCATCGACGACCATCAAAGGCAATGATCGATAACTAAAATTCCGAATTTCAATTATCAAAAATGAATTTTAGAAATTCATAAATAATTATACGTAATTCGAAAAATCATGAAACTTCATACGTATAATACTTATGACCAATACAATGGGTGAAAAATGTTGGAAAAATATTTTACCCACAAAATATCGAGATTGATACAAAGTTCAAAAGTGAAGAAAAACTTCAATGTTTTAGCTCACTTTGTATCAACTTCATCAATGGTGATTGCTATCAAAGGACTTTAAAATGATTTTGGAAACCTATATTGGATCATATTCCTTGGGCTTAATGTACATGACTTGTACACTAGCTTTCCCAATGATCCACAATTAAGATAAGATGAGTTTTAGTTCATCTAGATGCAAAAGCTATGCACCTTGAACTTAACTCATATCCTAGCATCTCACATGTATCTAGGGTGTACAAATACACATACATGTCAATTTAGATGTGAGATGTGAGTTTTGTTTTCTTAATCTAAGGCCTCATGCATTTTCTAAGGCAACACTACTTGATTCCCTTATAAATGGGACTCCAAGTCATACCATTGCCCTTAAATCAATTTTAATCAAGTTAAATGCATGAATGATCATGGCATAAATAATAACATAATTAAGCATGGCCAATGATCATGATGTCATGGCATATGATATAATCTAAAAACACATGACATTAAATCTTAATTCTAAACATGATCATGACATATAAAGGGTACAAATAAACATGATGTCATGAGATGACATATGGTAAACAAAACATGGCACATAAAATGTATAGGTATAATAATACCTAAATTTTAATATTAGTTGTCATTTGTTATAATTAATCTCATTTTGCCATATTATCAATTGTTCCCAAAGTGTGCCAAAAACCCAAAAAGACACACCAATACCTCTAAACTTAAATTGTGTCAATTTGATTGATTTTTCATAATCCCAATAATGTATTGGCACATCCTAAAATCTTTTATGGTTAAAAATCAAATCTATTTCCAAGATACCCATAACCTTGGAAATAACCTAAAGTGTCACCTTTACCATGGTTAGGTTAACTACCTATCCATTTAAGGTTGACACACCTAAACCCATCTAGCGTGAATTGATCACGCTCTTAGGAACCCAAAATCTATTTGAGCTCCTAGGGTTTACTAGGTATTCCTTAGGGATAACCTCCCTAGATACCCTCCTAATGACCCATCTAGGCTTGTTAGCCTTGATCATTGTGGTCTTGCCATGGTTAACTCTAGTGGTGACTCCCCTTGTAACCTTCTTAGTGGCTTCCCTAGGTTTCCTTGAAACCCTAGCCACTAGGTACATACCTTGGTTACCCTTAGGGATGACTTCCCTAGTAACCTTGGTCTTTCTAGACCTAGTTTATGTTCAATAATCAAATAGAACACTATGATAAGTCACCTTAGGCTTAGGTTTGTGACCCAAACCTATCTTTCCCTTGGTTGACTCTTGTCTCCTATGCCCTAGGTTTTGACTTTGACTTCTAGATTCTAGAGTTTGACCATTTGATCTTTGCATTTGATTTGTCATTTTTGCAAGGGTCTTTTCAAGTTTCTCAAGCCTTGACCTCAAGGCTTGATTTTCAACCTCTAAGTGCCCAATTTTTGAATTTTGATTTAATCCTTGGGCATGGTTCTTCCTAGGCATATGCCTAGTCCATTTGGAGTTAAAACCTAGGTGCTCTTGTACCTTTCTAATTATCTCCCTAGGTAGAATTGGTCTAGAATTATTTGACCTAAATTTGTCTTTAGATAAATTTATTTTAGGGACATTAGTCCCAAATTTCTCCTTATTCCTAAGGTTGACTTTCTTAGCTCCTAAACAATATTCATTGTTCCTAGCATGCTTTTCATGTACAATAGCAAGATTGTTAAAATTATTCCTAGCATGCTTTTTGACATTTAAACTTGAATGTGCATTATTAAAATATACCTTAGGGTTAGCCTTAGCTCCCCCTACATGTGATGCTCCTTCTTGGGTCTTTTTCTTCCCTTTTTAGCATTGACTCTGGTAATGTCCCTTTTGATGGCATTTGAAGCACACCACTTGCTCCTTGCTCCTCTTGGTGGGGACTCCGGCTTCATTTGACTTCTCTTGACTTTTAGGTGCCGGTGGAGTCTTCTTTACTCTTTTTGGACACTTGGTTTTATAGTTCTCATTTTCTCTACACTCAAAATATATTATATGCATTTTATTATTCACACATATGTTTGAGTTACCTAGGTCCGTGGTGGAAGCCTCTTGAGTTTGTTCATCTTCTCGACCGGAGGTTGATGCTTCCTCTTGAGGTTGCTCCGGTGTAGATGCTCTAATCTCCTCCCCCTCAATTCTAGAGGTGGAGGCTTCTCCTACTTCTTCCTCTTATTCCATCGATCTCGATCCGGATGTTGATTCTCCATCAACTTCTGAATCATCACTTTCTTGTGATGAGGATGATGTGCTCTCTTCTTCGGTCTCCTCCTCCAACTGAGCTAATGAGCACTCTTGTTCTTTGGGTTCCTCATAGAATCTTGCCAACTTGCTCCATAGCTCCTTGGCATTTATGTAATCTCCTAGCCTAGATAAAACATCATTAGGTATCAAATCTTCTAAAAGTTTTGTTACCTTAACTTCGGTCTTGAACTTAAGATGTTGCTCTTGGGTCCACTTCTTCAACTTCGAGACCTCTCCCTTCTTGTTCCTAGGTGGTTCAAAACCTTCCATGACGATGAACCAATCTTCTATGTCCATCATCAAGAATGTCTCTATTCTAGCCCTCCACGCCGAAAAATCTTCTTGATCGTATGGTGGTGGTGTGTTGATGTCCCATCCTAGCTTTTCTTGAAAATCCATCTTCTTTCCCTCTAATGGTTTTGCTCCCGGGTGTTAATCCATAGAAGAGCTCCTTGCTTTGATACCAATTGTAGAGGATTCGGTGACCGTTAGAGGGGGGGGGGGGGAATAGCTTTTCGATGCTCGATGGAATTCGTTCGCGATGCTTGCTACAAATGATTAGTGCGCAATGGAAATAAAGCAATAATAATATACAAACACGCAAACATAACTATGTAACGTGGTTCAGAACCGAATGATTCCTATTTCACGGATTGGGCTCGTAAGAGCTCTAGCGATACCAATCACACACCACTACTAAATAAACTCCTTCTCGACACAAGTCAGAGATGGAGAAACCTCGTACAAATATTCTTACAATAATAAGAATAAAATACAAGCAAATACAAGTAAGCTACACGAATACAAGTAAGGAAAACCTTTACAAATGTGAACTTGATTACTTGATATTTGATTGCTTGAATCATAGTTGAAGACCCTGATTTGCACCAGCAAATCGCCTCAACAATGCTCAAGAAATCACTGCCAAAATCCCTCTTCCGAGCTGCTTTTATAACTTGCAATCGGGATAGATTTTCGCCTATCATTCGACTGCTCGGGACCATCAGTCGACTAATGACACTGTTGCTGTAAGACAACGGTGCAATTCACACTGGAAAAATCTAATGGATAGGATATCAGTTGACTGATCAAGCCTTCACATGACTGCTAACCCCAACAGTCGAGTCAGACTCCATTCTGTACCCGAAATACCTGTTGGGGATCGAACGGCCGGCTAGAGGGGGGTGAATAGCCCTTTGTCGTTAGATGTCGATATTTGCTCGTCTACAAAACTAATTAGCGCAACGAAAACAATAAAGACAAGCAAATACAAATACAAGAAAACAAACGCTAACACAATAGTATAACGTGGTTCACGGCTACGCCGCTAATCCACGGTCCCCGATTCGTCCTTGGTGAATCACTCCGCCAAAACCAATCCACTAATGGTCTCTCCTTTGCACCAAGCTAGGTGGAGGTAACCTTTACAATCAAGATCACTCTTCTTACAATAAGAATGGAGTAAAAGCAAGTAAGAAGAGTTTAAATCTTGTGGGGCACTTGGATGGTCATTTGGAGTAAGAGCATTTTTTATCCAAAAGCCCATACCCTCTCTTTTTATAGAGAGGAAGCTTTTCTTTTCGTTGGCCGCCACCAGTCGACTGCTGCCCTTGGCAGTCGACTACCGTCACTCCAACGGTCTCCGAACACGTCGGATCCCGACCGTTATAGTCCAATGGAACACTTGGTAGTCGACTGATGGACCTCATCAGTCGACTGCTGCCTCCGTAGTCGACTGCCCAGTCGGCTACTAGCGATTCTGTGGCCAAACTCTTTCGACCCGGATCGGTGATGCCTTCAGTGATCGATGATGTCTTGGTCAGGCCCACATATGGCGGCCGATCACGGCCTCAAAACAACCCGATCAGTACCCGGTCGAACCACGTTCGACTCAGAGTAGTCGACTGTCATTCCATGGTAGTCGACTGGTGTCAAGAAATCCCATCCGACACTTAGCCAAATGGCCAAGTTTAATCTTAGAGCTACTACCCCTTCCCGGGTTACATTTGCTCACTCTCATCTCTCGGAGTCCCTCGCCTTTGAAGTTATCTTCGTCCTCGTCCATGTCCCTCGGCAGCATCAGGCGCACGACTCTGCAATGCTCCTTCGCGTCTCTTGCCTCGAAGTCTACTTCCTCCGGCTTCACTCCAAGCTCCTCGTCCGGCGGTCCCTTGGATGCTCCAAGTGCACGGCTTCCGCAAAGCCATCCTTCACCGACTCAAGGATCGAGTCATGAGTTGTGAAACTCACCACGGCTCCATGTGCGAATTACTAAGACCTGCAAGACTCCAACGCACATATCAAATCACACTAACACCCTAACTTAAACCCTTTGCCACACACATCAAAACCTTATCATGGCAAGAGATTGCCCTAACAATCTCCCCCTTTTTGATGTGCGGCAATACGTTTAAGTTAGGTAAAAACATTTGATAGAAATTCTAAGGTAAAAAAGCATGTAAACATAAACATGATATAGCGACATGCAACTCCCCCTTAATCTATGAAACTCCCCATACATATTTCTCCCCCTATCATAATTTACTTAAACATAATCATTTTTCCCCCTTTGACACCATCAAAAAGTCTAACACTAAGTTATAAACTCATGGCATCAAGTCTCATAGAAGGAAAATACCAAAAATTAGTCTAAAACCTGAATTCGGCCTTAACTAGTCTAATTTTGCCACCAATGATCGCTATCGATGAATGATCGCACAATGAATTCCGAAATTCTGATTTTCTAGGCGAAATTCAGAAATGCATTAAAAATTCAAAAAAATTCTAAAAATCATGAAATTTGGGGAACACATTTATTTTAAGTATATCTATCAATGAAAAATAGTTTTTCATGAAAAGTCATTATATTTTCTGAGATTTGCCAAAAATACAAAAGCTTTAAAAACCACTAGTTTTTGAACATGTTAGTATCCATTTTAACACCTAGTCTTGCTTTGGATTGTTTCAAAACATGAATACATGGATTTTAAAGTAAGAAATTATTTTGAAAACATATGAAATATCCAACCATGACCTTCGGGCAATATGTCTATGAATTAAACATAAGCCTTCCCCATGATTGGTCTATTATTTCTATTTTGATACTTTAAATGACCATCTAAATGCCATAGGCATTAGTGGACATTTGTATCATCCTAACATCTCACCCATGCTAAGTTTTCAATCAAAGTAGCCTATAGTGAGTGTGAGATGCATCCTAAAGGATATTTGTATATACTTAACCATTATATTCATGCAATTCTATCAAGGTTAAGTATCATCCTCACAATCCTCATGATCATAAAGGCATGTATGAACTAATTTCACATTATGATCATGAAATACATGTATTCATTGAATTGTTATCATGCATTAGGTATTATATCATGATAATAAACAAAGTATCACCTAAAACATGATTTAACCCTATTTCTCATGTTGATGTGCCAAATTTCAAAATCATAAATCATGATTGCACATATACATAGCAATCACATTGATTATCATGATTTAAGCATTATTACCTATTTATAGGTGCATTATCATCACCTAACACTATTTCAAAAATGTGTCCCGACATCCTAAGTCAACCAAAAATATGATTTAGGTCAAGTCCATATGGTTGACTATCCTAGGGTTTTCCTAACCCTTAAGGATGGATTTTGGAACCCAATAAAAATTCTTGCCTATAGGGTTCACTAGAAGTTCCTTAGGAATCCATTTCATAGCAATTACTTTCTTCTTATCTTGTCCCCTAGCAATTAGGCATTTGTAGGCCTTTTCATTTTTCTTTTCTTTATAACCTAGGCCTTTCTTATTAAAACTAGCTCTTTGACTCCCTATAATCATGTTCAATGTATTTGAGCCAATTGTAAACTTTTCTAGGGCTTTGGTTAAATAATCTACTTTCTCTCTTAAAGCCCTATTTTCTTCTATACATGCATCACTAACATCCAAAGGCATATAGTTATCATGTGAGCATGCATCATTCAAGCTAGAAGAAATATTATCATCATTTAAGCATGCTTTTTTCTAGTTTATTTTCTAAGTCCTTAATTTGCTCAAGCATGCTCTTATTTTTCTTCTTAGCTCTAAATAGGTCCTTAGTGAGGCTAGAAATCATATAAACTATTTTACTAGGTGAAAGATTAGTTACCATAGTTTCCATGTCCTCTTCTTCTTCTTCGGATGAGGATGTAGAGGCTCCCCTTCACTAGAGCTCCCTCCACTTGAGCTTGATTCTTCATTTTCGGTGGAGGAGCAATCCGAGTCATCAAATGTCATTAGAGCAAGGTTGGTGACGAAAGCGTTCTCCTCTTCCGATGATGATGAAGAGGAAGAGGAAGGGTCATCCTGTTAGTAATATATGAGAGATGTCCTAAGGCAATCGCCTTATGTATGAACCATTTATATGATAAATGAAGATTCACTATTTGAGTATACATGTTTAATGTATTTGATTGGATCTTAAACTCATTTACTGAATGTCCACGATCGATTCGATCGCATGAGAGAATTTGTGATTGGATCACAACTAGTGAGTATCTCTACATGTGTAATTGTGATGTATCGGAATTATCCCTAGTCGATGAATTGATGGATTTGGACACCATCAATTCTGTCGAGACTAGCACGAAGTATACTCCTTGGTGTATCCAAGCAGCTGATTCTCACTGGCTGGAGACATTGTGATGTCCGGAGTTAATCGTGGATGCTAGTTATGGTAACTAGTTCATTGGAGTGACGGTAGTAAGACTTCATATGGTTCTCTGCATATATAGATATGTCAATGAAGTTCTTCGTAGCTTAAGTGCGATGTTCCTTTGACTTGCGGTATTCAAGTCATCTTGATCATGGAGACTTATGCTTTGACATCTTAAGCAAACATCTCGAGGAGATGTGGACCCGGGATGATTGGGTATAAGTCGAGTGATCGAAGGTGTTTGAATAGCCTATAAAGGATTCACCACTCCTTGCGAGGAGATGTATACCCATGGCCTCTCGTCGGATTGTTACTAAAGTCTTTGGCCAAAGCATTACATGTTTAGAGTAAAGTACTCTTGATACATGTGGAGTAACTAGAATCCGTAGGACGAGGAAATGATACTTGGGCTAGGTGTGACGTAGTCAGCCTAGTGGGGACTGACACAATAGACCATGTCCTGAACCAAGTGGGTATAAGATGAGTGAAGGGAATGGGGCACGATTTATTCGAGCTACTGAAGGGTTTCAGAAATAGTTCTGGATCAACCGTTGATCTTTTCGGTTAATTGGGGATCATGATGTACTACTAGGTGCCACTCATGATCGTTCTATAATTAATGGTTAATTATAGACGGCCAACATAAACCGAGAACCTATTTGGTCACACGCACAACGAGTGTAATCCAAAGGATTTAAAACGAGCTTGAGAATGAGATTCTCAGACCGAGAGAAACTATGTTTGGTTGGACCAAATATAAAGCGAGCATGAAATTGTTTCAGTCGCAATGGAAGCGTGGATGGGCCGTGTCTTATGAAGACATAATGGATGGACCAAAATGGTTTGGTTCTAATCCAATGGATGAGAATAAACCAAAGGGTTTGGTTTATATTAAACGAATGAACCAAAGGTTGGTTTGGTTCGTTTTAACTTAAAATAAACCATCATGGTTTGGTTTATTTTAACTTATCTTAATGGAGCGGGTTAACGGGCTTTATGGATATGATCCATTAACCATTAAGAGAATTAGTTCTCTATAAAATAGGGCTTAAACCCTAACCCTAAAACCCTAATCTAGTTTTGGCCGCCCAACATAGAGTTGCCGCCCACCCCTTGTTGGTGAATTCGGCGCCCAACCCTAAGTGCCGCCGCCCAGCCTTTGTGCCGCCGTCCAAATCATTGCTGGCGACCAAGCTTCAGCCGGTGAACACTCCGGCGACCCTCCGGTGATCCCCTCTAGGTTTGGCATCAAGGTGAGGCTTTTCTTTCCTTGGTTGGCCGGCGCCTATATCCTCCACCAAGCTGTCCAGTTTTCTGGACAGCTTCTCCTCCTCTCGTCGGAGCGTCGTTTGGACGACGGTTAGTGCTCCGACAGCGGCTAACTTACCGGGGATTTGATCTCCGGTAATCCTCTGAGGTGGGGGACGAAGGATTCGTCAAACGGTTAACAAATACCTCTCCGGAGAAGCGAGTTTTGAGAACTCATTTTAGGATCCGAATTTGGATTCGGATCGTGATCATCTCTCGATCACGTCGTCTTCAACACGAGGCTAGTAACCCGTACGAAGACGAAGCTCGTGACTTAGCGAAGTCATCCCGAGGAGCTCGGCGTGGATACGGATAGAGATGATTCTTACGAGGATCGTTCCGGTTGATGCCGTTCCCGCTACACGTCATACGAAAGGTATAACGTAGATAATTTTCTTTTATTGCAAATTTTAATTTACGGTTATGTCTACACTTGTTGTAATATGCATGCGTGTGTTGTGTGTGTTGTAATAAATATAGATTTATTATTTTTAATTGCTTCCGCTGTGCTCATGTTTGCGAAACATGATCGAACACACACACGCCGCGGTGCCGGAAAACCAACAGTGGTATCAGAGCCCAGGTTGTGTTTCGACATAATCGTAAAATGGTTTTGCCATAGTCATAATGTATTTCTAGAAATTTTCTAATTTTGGAAATTTAGAAGTATTTATGGAAATTTTTCAATTTTGGAAAGTCTAGAAGTATTTATGGAAATCTTCCACTTTTGGAAAGTTGGAAGTATTTATGAAAATTGATATTTTCCATAAATAAAATATTTGATTAGATTCTGGAAATTTGTTTCCTAATTTAATCATGATTTGATTTGGGAAATCAAATCTTAAAATATTTTATTTCCATAAGTAGTTTTAATGATTTAGGAAATTGGTTTCCTAAATAGATTTTCCTTAATCAAATAATTCCATGAATAAAATATGTGATTAGATTTGGAAATTTGTTTCCTAATTTAATTATGATTTGATTTGGAGAATCAAATCTTAAACATATTTTATTTCCATAAATAGTTATGACATATAAGGAAATTATCTACATGACATAATTGTATGCCATGTAATTGCATTAGATGCATAACATTATGCCATGCGTGTCGTGACATGTAGATGTATGTCATGTATGCCATGCCATGTAGATAATAGTTATTTGCATGCAAAGAGGATGAGACATAAAACCCTAACTCAATATTAAAGCCTACACCTTCCATTAATATGGTTAGAACCAGAGTTCTGTTTCCTGTTTGGGTTGTTGGACTCACTCCAAGCCCGGCTCGAACCTGAACATGTTCAAATCATTGGAATAGTTTAACTCTAATATGGTAAGAATCAGAGGTCAATCGTTAGTTTGGGTTGTTGGACTCACTCCAAGCCTGGCTAATTGGTTGAATGCGCTCTAACCATATTAAAAACTATTTCGCGATTAATGGGTCGGCTTTAACTTGGAGCATCGATTTGTTGGACTCACTCCAAGGTCGATGTGAAGAGAGGTGAAGTTGGGTGCTATGCATATGATGCATACTTGTTAATGTGTTAACAACCCAATGTATGTGTAAACATTCAATTAGTTGATAGCACATTGTGATAGTTACATATACATGATATGTAATCGGTATACTTGATACCCACCATCATAGCTAAGAATGGCTTGTTGGACTCACTCCAAGGTTGTTCTTATCTATGATGGATATCATCCCATTCGGAGATGGACCTACGATCTCCCAAAGTGATTTTAAGGGTTTTTGAAATTCGAAAAATGAATGGGATTTATAAATGTATATTGATGCATTTTAAAATCATTTTCTCATATATGCTCGTTTTGTATTTCTAGGTCAATAAATTGATCATGACGTCTTTGAATTTGCGCACTATTTTGGATTCGAACAAACTGACTGGGCCTAACTTCCTGGACTGGCTTAGAAACCTGAGAATTGTTCTCAAGGCGAAAAAGCTTGCATATGTCCTTGAAGAGCCTCTTCCTGACCGTCCTAAGGACGATGCAACTCCAAACCAAATGTTGGTCTATCAGAAACATGTGGCAGATTCTGAGCTGGCGAGTTGCATCATGCTAGCGGCAATGGTACATGAGCTGCAAAAGCAGCATGAGCATATGGATGCTAATACTATGGTCTTCCATCTTCATGAGTTGTTCGATGAGCAAGCGAGATCCGAAAGGTTCGAGGTCTCTAGGCTCCTCTTCACTACGAAGATGCAAGAAGGTTCGTCTGTAGTGCAGTTTGTGCTAAAGATGAACGGGTACATCGAGCGGCTAGCTACCCTCGGTTTTGTGATGGATCATGAGTTAAGTATTGACTTAATTCTGCATTGTTTGCCCAAGAGCTTCTCGCAATTTGTGATGAACTATCGGATGAACAAATTGGAATCCACCATTCCCGAGCTCCTTAATATGCTGAAGACTGTGGAGCCTTCTGTAAAGCATGAGGAGAAGGCGGTTCTGTTAGTTGATTCCTCAAAGAAAGGTTCTAAGAGGAAGGCAAAAGAACAGAAGAAAGGAAAGAAAAAGGAAAAGAAGGCGGAACCAGCGCAAAAGGGCACTTGCCATCACTGTGGCAAGGAAGGCCACTGGCGAAGAAACTGCAAGACTTATCTTGAGTCCATGAAGAAGAAGAAGGCATCTGATGCCCCATCCTCTTCAGGTATCTTCGTTATTGATTGTCATTCTATTTCCTTAGACACTTGGGTATTGGATACTCGGTGTAGCTCACATATATGTAATGACATACAGGGGCTAAGGAATAGAAGAAGACTTGTCAGAGGGGAGTCAAATTTGCGAGTTGGCAATGGAGCAAAGGTTGCTGCGGTCGCCATCGGAACTTATTTGCTGAAGCTCCCTAGTGGACTAGTCTTGGAACTGGACAATTGCTATTATGTTCCTTCTCTAATAAAGAACATTGTTTCTATTTCCTGCTTAAATAGAAATGGTTTACATTTAACGTTTAGTAACAATTGTTGTTATATAACTTTGAATGGCGTACTTTATGGAACTGGAACTTTGAGTAATGGCATTTATACGTTGGACGTATCTAGTGACATTTTCAATATCGAAGCGAGCAACACGCGTGCTCGAAAGGATAATCACATAGACTCCTATATGTGGCATTGTCGTCTTGGCCATATAAGCAAGAAACGCATGTCCGAATTACACCGATGTGGAATTCTGGAATCGTTTGAATTGGATTCATACGATACATGCGAATCATGCTTAAAAGGCAAGATGACTAAGTTACCTTTTGGAAAGGTGAGCAGTGGGAGAGTTACTAGGTCTAGTACATACTGATGTATGTGGACCTATGTCAACTCAAGCTTTAGGAGGCTATAGCTACTTCATTACCTTCACCGATGATCACTCACGGTTTGGGTATGTGTTCCTGATGAAACACAAGTCTGAAGCCTTTGAAAGGTTCAAAGAATTCAGAAATGAAGTAGAGAAATAACATGACAAAAGTATTAAAATACTTCGATCAGATCGAGGTGGTGAATACTTAAGTCAAGAGTTTCTTGATTATCTAAGAGACAATGGCATATTGTCTCAATGGACTCCGCCCTATACACCACAGCATAATGGTGTATCTGAGAGGCGTAACCGGACCTTGTTGGACATGGTCAGGTCAATGATGAATCATGCGACTCTTCCCAAGTCCTTTTGGGGTTATGCACTTCAGACAGCTGTTTACTTGTTAAAGAGAATGCCTACCAAGGTAGTCTCTACTACTCCATATGAGATATGGGCTAGTAAGAAACCTCATGTATCTTACTTGAAGATATGGGGTTGTCCTGCTTATGTGAAGCGGGTATGTCGAGACAAAAATTGGATGCTAAGTCGATAAATATCTATTTATTGGATACCCTAAGGAAACAAGGGTTACCAATTCTATCATCTGTGGAACAAAAGGTGTTTGTTTCAAAGCATCTTTGTGTTTCTAGAGAAAGAGTTTCTCTTGCAAGAAAACAGTGGGAGTGTCGTCGAGCTTGAGGAGGCTCGAGAGACTCAAATAGACATTGATGAGATACCTGGTGAAGCACAACAGCCGACAACTTATAGTGATGAGCAATCGGTTGGACCTATTGTAACACCACATCTTCGTAGATCTGGTAGAACACGCAATATTCCTGAGAGATATGGATTTCTCGTAAGTGAATCGAACGACGTGTTACTCATTGATGATGAGGAGCCTACCAGTTATGAAGAAGTGCTGACAAGTTTAGAAAGGGATAAGTGGCTTGGTGCCATGAAGTCGGAAATAAATTCCATGTACGAAAACCAAGTTTGGAACTTGGTTGACCCACCTAAAGGCATAAAGCCTATAGGGTGCAAGTGGGTTTTCAAGAAGAAAACCGACATGGATGGTAATGTGATTACCTATAAGGCTAGATTGGTGGCGAAAGGATATCGTCAAAAACAATGTGTTGATTATGACGAAACCTATTCGCCTGTAGCTATGCTTAAATCCATTCGGATGCTCCTGGCCATAGCGGATCATTATGATTATGAGATATGGCAGATGGATGTGAAAACAGCTTTCCTTAATGGAAACCTGCTCGAGGACGTGTATATGATACAACCTGAGGGTTTCACATCGGTTGACAAAACCAAGGTATGCAAATTGCGGCGATCCATTTATGGATTGAAGCAAGCATCCAGGAGCTGGAATATCCGTTTTGATGAGACAATCAAAAAGTTTGATTTCTCACAAAATCCAGACGAACCTTGTGTGTACAAGAAGGTTAGTGGGAGTGCAGTCGTGTTCCTAGTATTGTATGTCGATGACATATTACT
Source organism: Wurfbainia villosa (assembly GCA_025175895.1). NCBI lineage: Eukaryota > Viridiplantae > Streptophyta > Magnoliopsida > Zingiberales > Zingiberaceae > Wurfbainia > Wurfbainia villosa. The sequence goes on along the minus strand of CM045997.1, from coordinate 92,937,995 downwards.
TATAGGAAGCGATGTGTCAATCTTACTGATCAGTGAAGGTTTGGTTATCCAAGACATTCTCCATGAAAGACACAGGAGAAGCAACCTACATCCTCGGATTAAGATCTATAGAGATAGATCGAAGCGGTTGTAGTCTTCGTCTACATATATAGACCGAGTGCTAAGAGGTTTAGCATGTCGGAATCCAAGAAAGGTTTCCTACCCATCGGGCATGGGGTACACCTTTGAAGTCTATGTGTCCGCCAAGGCGAGAGGATTTGCATGAGTAAGATTCCTATGCATCCAGGATCTATCATGTATGCTATGTTATGTCACGAGGCCCGATGTATCGTATGCTCACGAGTGTCACGAGCGGATACGATCCCATCCAGGAATGGATCATTGGGTATTATTAAGATGATCCTTAAGTACTTGAGAAGAACTAAGGATGTGTTCCTAATATATGGAGAAGGGTACATGGTGATACGTGGGTATCACGGATGCGACTCGAAGGCAAGGATGATTCCATGTCTTAGTCAGGTATGTATTCACCGAATGGAGGCGCAATAAGTTGGAAAGGTTCCAAGCTTGACACTATAGCGGATTACGCCACTAAGCGAGAATACATTGCGACTTTGGAAGTAGCAAAGGAAGGCGGTTTGGATCAAGAAGTTCATCTCGAACTTGATGTGGTCTCATCGATGATCCAAACATGTGCTTCAGATTATCATCTTATCGGAGAGATCATAAGTAGGAGCGAAATACCAATCGAGAAAATTCCCCTTGAAAGGAACTTAGCGGATCCTTTGACTAAAGCATTACCTCAAAGTAAGTTTGAGGTCATGTTAGAGCTTATGGTATTGGATCTAGTAGCGATTGGCATTAGGCCAAGTGGGAGTCTGTTAGTAATATATGAGAGATGTCCTAAGGCAATCGCCTTATGTATGAACCATTTATATGATAAATGAAGATTCACTATTTGAGTATACATGTTTAATGTATTTGATTGGATCTTAAACTCATTTACTGAATGTCCGCGATACGATTCACAGCATGAGAGAATTTGTGATTGGATCACAACTAGTGAGTATCTCTACATGTGTAATTGTGATGTATCGGAATTATCCCTAGTCGATGAATTGATGGATTTGGACACCATCGATTCTGTCGAGACTAGCACGAGGTATACTCCGTGGTGTATCCAAGCACGGTGATTCTCCTTTGGTGGAGACATTGTGATGTCGGAGTTAATCGTGGATGCTAGTTATGGTAACTAGTTCATTGGAGTGACCAGTAGTAAGACTTCATATGGTTCTCTGCATATATAGATATGTCAATGAAGTTCTTCTTGTAGCTTAAGTGCGATGTTCCTTTGACTTGCGGTATTCAAGTCATCTTGATCATGGAGACTTATGCTTTGACATCTTAAGCAAACATCTCGAGGAGATGTGGACCCGGATGATTGGGTATAAGTCAGTGATCGAAGGTGTTTGAATAGCCTATAAAGGATTCACCACTCCTTGCGAGGAGATGTATACCCATGGCCTCTCGTCGGATTGTTACTAAAGTCTTTGGCCAAAGCATTACATGTTTAGAGTAAAGTACTCTTCGATACATGTGGAGTAACTAGAATCCGTAGGACAAGGAAATGATACTTGGGCTAGGTGTGACGTAGTCAGCCTAGTGGGGACTGACACAATAGACCATGTCCTGAACCAAGTGGGTATAAGATGAGTGAAGGGAATGGGGCATGATTTATTCGAGCTACTGAAGGGTTTCAGAAATAGTTCTGGATCAACCGTTGATCTTTTCGGTTAATTGGGGATCATGATGTACTACTAGGTGCCACTCATGATCGTTCTATAATTAATGGTTAATTATAGACGGCCAACATAAACCGAGAACCTATTTGGTCACACGCACAATGAGTGTAATCCAAAGGATTTAAAACGAGCTTGAGAATGGGATTCTCAGACCGAGAGAAACTATGTTTGGTTGGACAAAATATAAAGCGAGCATGAAATTGTTTCAGTCGCAATGGAAGCGTGGATGGGCCGTGTCTTATGAAGACATAATGGATGGACCAAAATGGTTTGGTTCTAATCCAATGGATGAGAATAAACCAAAGGGTTTGGTTTATATTAAACGAATGAACCAAAGGTTGGTTCGGTTCGTTTTAACTTAAAATAAACCATCATGGTTTAGTTTATTTTAACTTATCTTAATGGAGCGGGTTAACGGGCTTTATGGATATGATCCATTAACCATTAAGAGAATTAGTTCTCTATAAAATAGGGCTTAAACCCTAACCCTAAAACCCTAATCTAGTTTTGGCCGCCCAACATAGAGTTGCCGCCCACCCCTTGTTGGTGAATTCGGCGCCCAACCCTAAGTGCCGCCGCCTAGCCTTTGTGCCGCCGTCCAAATCATTGCCGGCGACCAAGCTTCAGCCGGTGAACACTCCGGCGACCCTCCGGTGATCCCCTCTAGGTTTGGCATCAAGGTGAGGCTTTTCTTTCCTTGGTTGGCCGGCGCCTATATCCTCCACCAAGCTGTCCAGTTTTCTGGACAGCTTCTCCTCCTCTCGTCGGAGCGTCGTTTGGACGACGGTTAGTGCTCCGACAGCGGCTAACTTACCGGGGATTTAATCTCCGGTAATCCTCTGAGGTGGGGGACGAAGGATTCGTCAAACGGTTGACGAATACCTCTCCGGAGAAGCGAGTTTTGAGAACTCGTTTTAGGATCCGAATTTGGATTCGGATCGTGATCATTTCTCGATCACGTCGTCTTCAACACGAGGCTAGTAACCCGTACGAAGACGAAGCTCGTGACTTAGCGAAGTCATCCTGAGGAGCTCGGCGTGGATACGGATAGAGACGATTCTTACGAGGATCGTTCCGGTTGATGCCGTTCCCGCTACACGTCATACGAAAGGTATAACGTAGATAATTTTCTTTTATTGCAAATTTTAATTTACGGTTATGTCTACACTTGTTGTAATATGCATGCGTGTGTTGTGTGTGTTGTAATAAATATAGATTTATTATTTTTAATTGCTTCTGCTGTGCTCATGTTTGCGAAACATGATCGAACACACACACGCCGCGGTGCCGGAAAACCAACACATCCCACGTCTTTACTTTGAATGCCTTGGCCTTTCCCTTTTCCTTTGCCTTCTTCTCCTCTTCCTTTTTCTTCTTGCTCCCCTTTTTCTTCTTCTTTTCTTCTTTCTTTCTCTTCTCCTCCTTGCTTTTGTTCAAGAGGGGACAATTGTCCCTTATGTGTCCCTCTCCTTGGCAATTGTAACAAATGATCTTCCCCCTTGGTCTTCTATTCCTATCATTTGATTTGTTAAATCTAAAACCTTTTAATGCACGCCTTACCCTCCTTACCATATAGGCTTCTTCCGTGCTATCCATGGAGGAGGAGGAGGAAGCTTCATCATCGGAGGAGGAGGGAATCTCTATCTTCTTCTTCCCCTTGTTTGCCATCAATGCTACTCCCCTTGAAGGTTGGATTCTAGGATCTTCTTGTATACCTTCAAGCATTGTTTCATGAAGCTCCATGGGTGAGAAGAATTCCTCCAAGGTGCTGAAGGGAGTTGCTTCGGAGGCTCATTGGCTCCCATGTCCCCGGATTAAAATTTTCACTAATGAAAGAATTAATCCGGATGGGATGAGCTTCCTTAGCACAACCAATTCGTCGTCGTGCTAACAACTTGAGTGGTCGCTTGAACAAACTAGTTGTTCAAGCAACACAACTCTTCTAGTTAGTTAGCCGCGGAAGAGACGACGGACGGATCGCCGGTTTTTGTGTTTGTCTTCGGGGTCCATGATTATACAATATATATTCATACACACACATGCATAATCAAAACAAATAAGAACATGCTCAGATATGTACATAAAGTTAAAATAACTTTATACCTTACGATCTTCTACCGTATGTCCTATCCTTCTCGTGGACGACGTGTGGACGAAGATCCTCCACGAGTAGAAGCCTTCTAGATCACTTTCTTCTCTACCTTGTCCGCTGCGAACAAAGAGAAGAAACCACAAATACCTTCCTATCTAGAACCGACCACCAAATTATGGAACTTGGTGTAACCGCCGGCCAAGGAACTATTGGATGATGCGCCGACTAACTTCAATAAGTGTTGCCGCCGGCCACTTTGGAGAATGGGGAGGAGGAAGAGAACCGGCCACCAATGGGAGGAGAACCGCCGACCAAGGAAGAAGGTAGAGGGCTCTATGATGGGCGCCGGCCAAGGAATGATAGAGGAGGATGGGCGCCGGCAATCAACTTGAAGGAAGAAGCTTGCCGCCCAAGCTTTGCTCCAAAACCCTAGCCGCCCACTTGTGGATGAACCAAACCCTAACTCCAATTCCTTGATTCTTCTTGCTGCCCAATCCTAAGCATCTATTTATAGAATAGGGCTTAAGCCTCCTTTAATCTCCACCGTCGGATCTAGGGATTTAATCTCCACCGTCGGATCTAGGGTTTTATCCCAACCGTCGGATCTAGGGTTTAATCCCAACCGTCGGATCTAGGATTTTATCCCAACCGTCGGATCTAGGGATTTAATCCCAACTGTCGATTCTAGGATTTCATCCTAACCATCGGATCTAGGGATTTAATCCCAACCGTTGGTTCTAGGGTTTCATCCAACCATCGGATCTAGGGATTTAATCCCAACCGTTGGTTCTAGGTTTTTTTTTACATTCTTGGATCTAGACTTCACAAGAATTATATTAGGCTACGATAGGGACCATAAGGAGGAGTTGGATCTTGGCCACCCGATGGATCGGAACCACACAAACTTGATCCATCAATGATGTTCCATTCCACTAGAGGATCATCATTGAACTACCTCACCAACCCCCATAAATTAATATGGGCCCCATATATTATTTGTACATTTATCTCCCCGTGTTTAAGATATCGAATGTCCGTCAATTAATTGATTCACTGACCATCAATTAATTAACATCTAATTCCTCGAGTAGTACCACTCAACCTTATCATCATGTTGACTAAGTCAACCAGCTGGGTTTACATGATGAACCTTATGAGCTCCTCAAGGGGATATCATCAACCTAATATATAGGACACAGTTTCCTTCTATAATCAACGGCACACCATGTAAATAATATTATTTCCCAACTTACCGGGCATATTGATTTAATCCATCTAAATCTCACCCTCTGGTAAATCAAAGAAATAAATACTAAGTACATGTGCTCGTTATTATATCGGGATTAAGAGCATGTACAAGATAATATCCGAGGTCCGATTCAATTATGTAGTCAGTACTATATTGAATCACCTCTATGTCGGTCCTACTCAATACACCTAAGTGTACTAGTGTAACTCTATGTTCAAGACAAAACAATACCAAGCTACACTACAACCATGCCAATGGTTTGTCCAAAACCATCTTGGTTGTGAGCCTTTACTTATATTTTACAAGGGACTGATAACATGATCTTCTGTGCCACACCAAGCACCATGTTATCTACAATGTAAAATATTAGACAATATGCACACATATATAATGAATATATAAAATGCAAACAATGATCATGTGATTCTTATTTCAAAATAAAATGTTCATACAAAAAGAGCTAGGCTTTCAGTATACATTCCAACAGGTGCTTCTAAGTTCTTGGAAATATAAAATGAGTCCACCATGGAGCTCCATCTTGAGGACCGGGGAAAGACATCTATGACCTTCATTACCATATCCCAGTTGGAGAGCTTTTCTCCTACACTTGTTAGCCCAATTAATATTTCTTTAAACCGAGAATGTAATGATGTTACCTTTTCTCCCTTTTCCAATTTGATATTTGATAGTTGGGAGCGGAGGAGGTCTCTCCTTGCAAGTTTGGCTTCCGAAGTGCCTTCATGAAGTTCAACCAATCTCTCCCACATCTCCTTGGCACTTGAGCATTCCCCAATTCGGTTGATCTCTTGTTGGGAGAGCACATTGAAGAGATGGTGCTTGGCTTTTGAGTTTGCAAGGTGCTCTTCCCTTTGCTTTTTGGTCCACCTAGATTTCTCTATTGGCTTCCCTTCTTCATCCCTAGGCAAAACAAAATCGGATTCCATTGTAATCATGATATCAAAATCCATTTCGAAAAATACCTCCATTCGCTTCTTCTACCAAGCGAATTCTCCTTCAAATTTCGGTGGATGGATGTTGGAGCCGACCATTTTGAAAGTTGCTTGTTGTGGCGGTTAGTCCTCGACAAGCTTTCCTTGGCTCTGATACCACTTGTTGGGGATCGAATGGCCGACTAGAGGGGGGTGAATAGCCCTTTGTCATTGGATGTCGGTATTTGCTCGTCTACAAAACTAATTAGTGCAACGGAAACAATAAAGACAAGCAAATACAAATACAAGAAAACAAATGCCAACACAATAGTATAACGTGGTTCACGGCTACGCCGCTAATCCACGGTCCCCGATTCGTCCTCGGTGAATCACTCCACCAAAACCAATCCACTAATGGTCTCTCCTTTGCACCAAGCTAGGTGGAGGTAACCTTTACAATCAAGATTACTCTTCTTACAATAAGAATGAAGTTAAAGCAAGTAAGAAGAGTTTAAAGCTTGTGGGGAACTTGGATGGTCGTTTGGAGTAAGAGCATTTTTTATCTAAAAGCCCATACCCTCTCTTTTTATAGAGAGGAAGCTTTTCTTCCGTTAGCGCCACCGATCGTCTTGCCCTTGGTAGTCGCATTCGCGTCCTCGACGGTCTCGAACCGTCGGATCCGGCCGTTGTAGTCAATGGAACACTTGGCGGTCGGTGATGGACCTCATCGATCGGCTAGCTCCTCGTAATCGACTACCCATCGGCTCACGGCGGTCTATGGCCAAACCCTTCGACGGACGCCGATCATTGCTCATTGGCCTTCCATGGCGGTCGAATACGGTCGGAACCACGTTCGACTCGAGCGATCATTGCCATTCCATGGCGGTCGGCCCGGGTGTCGGGAAATCCCATCCGACACTTAGCCAAATGACCAAGTTTCATCTTAGAGCTACTACCCCTTCCCGGGTTACATTCACTCACTCTCATCTCTCGGAGTCCCTCGCCTTTGAAGTTATCTTCGTCCTCGACCACGTCCCTCGGCAGCATCAGGCGCACGACTCTACAATGCTCCTTCGCATCTCTTGCCTCGAAGTCTACTTCCTCCGGCTTCACTCCAAGCTCCTCGTCCGACGGTCCCTCGGATGCTCCAAGTGCACGGCTTCCACAAAGCCATCCTTCACCAACTCAAGGACCGAGTCATGAGTTGTGAAACTCGCCACGGCTCCATGTGTGAATTACTAAGCCCTGCAAGACTCCAACGCACATATCAAATCACACTAACACCCTAACTTAAACCATTTGCCACACACATCAAAACCTTATCATGGCAAGAGATTGCCCTAACAATACCAAGCACCAGTCGACTGATCACAAGATCAGTTGACTGCTCGGTCCAGCAGTCGACTGCTAAGGCACTCCCAACAGTCAAACCCTAGTTGACTCACACCAGTTGACTGCCACATGGTACCAGTCGACTGATACACCTCAAACATGAGGTTTAACCCAAGTATGATGCCCCCATACTTGCTAGACCACCCGTAGCCTAGACCTAAGTCTTCTAGCCACCTCCGTCAGCCTCGCGCCTATCAGATCCCTCCAAGTCATCCATGACTTGTTCATCCATATGCTAGTCTTCAGGTGCTTCCATCGATTATGTCATGCTAACGGTGTCTACACCGCCAAAGCAAATTGGACTTACACTGCCAAGACTCCGCTTGGACATTACGCCGTCAACCATTGGACTTATGCTGCCAATACTTCACCCTTTGACTTTACGTCGCCAATATCAAACCCCTTGGACTTTCTAAATGCCAAGTACTCATGACTTGGACTTTCACCGCCAAGACTACACCCTTGGGCTTATGTAGTCAAGACTATACCCTTGGACTTTACTTGCCAAACCATGTTAGACTTTCCATGCCAAGACTCATGCTTGGAATTTTCCTTGCCAAGACCCATGCTTGGACTTTACATGCCAAGTACTCAAGACTTGGACTTTCCATGACATGGTCAACTCCAGTCAACCATCCCCCTCGAGTCAAACTTGAGTCCGGTCAATCATGACCCGGGTCGATTGCACCAACAATCTCCTCAAAATATTATCAGACATCAATGTCAAACATCAATGTCAAATATTAAAACATCTCTCGAGTCAAACTCGAGTCCGGTCAATCGTGACCTGGGTCGATTGTACCAACAGTCGACTGATCGAGACCATCAGTCGACTGCTCCTATAGCCATTATCTCGCAATGGCCCGAGCCACGTTGGATAAGTTCCAACGGATAGACCATTAGTCGACTGATAATGCCCATCAATCGATTGATCGTGCCATCACTCGACTGTCAAACCCTAACAGTCGACTCAGAAACATTCTGTTCTTGAAAACCCGACCATCAGTCGACTGATCAGACCATCAATCGACTGCTCAATGTTGACAATCGATTTCTAGGCCATTTCCTATAGTCGAACACCAGTCGACTCACATTAGTCGACTGCCCATAATATCAGTCAACTAATAACCTCATCTATGAGATTTTAACACAAGTATGATGCCCTCATACTTGCTAGACCACCCTTAGCCTAGACCTGAGCCTTCTAACCACCTTCATTAGCCTCACACCTATCGGATCCCTCCAAGTTATCCATGACTTGTTTATTCATACGCTAGCCTTCAGGTGCTTCCATCAGCTATTGTCATGCTAATGTGGTCTACACCGCCAAAGCACATTGGGCTTATGCTGCCAAGACTCCCGCTTAGACTTTACATCGCCAACCATTGGACTTATGCTGCCAAGACTCCCGGTTGGACTTTACGCCGCCAATATCACCCCTTGCACTTCCCTTGCCAAACCATGTTAGACTTTCCAATTGCCAAGACTCAAGCTTGGACTTTCCCTTGCCAAGACCCATGCTTGGACTTTCCCTTGCCAAGTACCCATGACTTGGACTTTTCATGCCAAGTACACAAGACTTTGATTTCTCCATCATATGGTCAACCCCATGTCAACCATATAGTCAAACAATGGTCAAACCATCGTCAAATATCAAAATTCCCCTCGAGTCAAACTCGAGTCCAGTCAATCATGACCCGAGTCGATTGCACCAACAATCTCCCCAAAATATTATCAAACATCAAAACACTACTCGAGTCTAGTCAATCGTGACCTGAGCCGATTGCACCAATAGAAGAGGCAGTGGAAGAGGAAGAATTGGAGGAAGCCTCCACTTCAAGGTTTGAGGGGGAGGAGAAGCCATCTACTCCAGAACAAGAGAAACCTCAAGAGGAATCATCAACCTCCAGTCGAGAAGATGAACAAGCTCAAGAGGCTTCCACCACCGACCTAGGTAACTCAAACACATATGTTAATAATAAAATTCATATAATGTATTTTTAGTGTAGGGAATATGGGAACTACAAGAGTAAGTGTCCTAAGAAGGTTAAGAAGGCTCCACCGGTGCCAAAAGTCAAGGAGACCGGAGTCCCAACCATTAAGAGAATGGAGCACGTAGTGTGCTTCAAATGCCATCAAAAGGAGTACTATAGAAGCCAATTCCCTAGGGGGAAGAAGAAGGTCTAAGGAGGAGCTACAGATATAGGGGGAGCTTCTAAAGCAAACCTTAAGGTATATTTTTATAATGCTCATTCTTTATATAATAGCCAAAAGCATGATAGAAGTAATCTTGCTATTTTTCATAAAGAGCATGCTAGAAATAATAAATTTTATTGTTTAGGTGCTAAGAGTTACAATTTTAGAAATAAGGAGAAATTTGAGACTAATGTCCCTAGAAAAATCCGACCTAGGGAAACCATTAAGAAGGTAGAGGACCATTTAGGCATTAACCCTAATAAGGGTAGACATATGCCTAAGAAATGGAACAATGCCCAAAGACTAAATGAAAATTCAAGATTGGGCAATTAGAATTGAAAAATCAAGTTTTGAGGTCAAAACTTAAGAAAATGGAGAAGACCTTTAAAGATATGCAAAATCAAATTAAAGAGTCAAATTGTCAAGATTTGAGATCTAGGAGTCAAAACCTAGGGTCTAGGAAGCAAGGTCCATCCAAGGGCAAGAAAGGTTTGGGTCACAAACCTAAGCCCAAGGAGACCTATCATAGTGTTCCATTCGATTATGGAACTCAACCTAGGTCTAAGAAAACCAAGGTTACTAGGGAAGTTATCCCTAAGGTTAACCATGGCAAGTTCCTAGTGGCTAAGGTTTCAAGGAAACCTAGGGAGACCACTAAGAAGGTTACAAGGGGAGTTACCCCTAGAGTTAACTAAGGTAGGACCCAAATAACCAAGGCTTCTAAGCTTAGGAGGGTCATTAGGAGGGTATCTAGGGAAGTTATCCCTAGTGAATACCTAATTAATCCAAGGAGCTCCAATAGGTATTGGGTTTCTAAAAGTATGATTCCATCACGCTAAATGGGTTGGAGGTGTTAACTTGAATTGGCGGGTAGTTAACCTAACCATAGTAAAGTTGGCACCTTATAGTATCTTCAAGGCTGTGTGATACCTTGAAAATAAGCTTGGAACTTAATCATAAGGGATTTTAGGTTGTGCTAATAAACCTTGAGAATTATGGAAAATTGATCAAGTGTGGCACATTTAAGTTTAGAGGTATTGGTGTGCTATTTGGGTTTCGGCACACTTGGGAGATCAATTTATCGACAAAAATTTGTCTTAAATTTAGAAATGACATTTAAGCTTAACACTCAAGTACCATATAGCTTGATATGTTACACACTTGTCATGCTTTATGTGTTTTATCATATGTTTGCATGGAAGGTACGTTTATGGTGTATTGCATCTCACAAAATATATGATTCACCTTGATTGTGTATTTCAAACACTTAGAAAGGGTGAGATGCTAAGAATTAAAATTCTTGGATGTTCATGCTTGTGAAAATGGAATAAAAATACCAAAACACATTAATAATTATTCAAACACAAGCATAACACTGATATATTCAATATACATGCATGAACATGTTAAAATGGAACAAAATTAAGTGAAGAAATCAAAATTCACATAATTCCAAAATAGAAAATCAGATATCAGTCGACTGATTCAGTCAATTAGTCGACTGAACACACTATAACATGATACATCGAGTTCAGCAGTCGAGTGTTGAGCCCAACACTCTACTGATTGTCAATCAGTCAACTGATGCTACTGTAGCTCGGCACAGAAGGTACAACAGTCGAATGTCGAATACAACAGTCGACTGATGACCCATAACGATCGACTGATGCTACCGTAGCTCGGCACAGAAGGTTCAGCAGTCGATTGTTGAACCCATCAATCGACTACTGGCATCGTGAACCGCTCGCTGGACCGCGATCAATTGACTAATCAGGCATATCAGTCGACTTATTGCTGCGATTTTATAAGGCCGAACCCCTAGGGTTCGGCTTCTTCATGCGACATTTCTTCTCCAAGTGCTCCAAAACTTCCGACCATCACACTCGTGTCCACGCCGGCAACTCCAAAACTTTAGGTTTGAAACCTAACCTTGTTTTTCCTATTTTACTCCTCCTATCACGCTGATGGCCACCTCTCACAGCTTCCCACTCTCCTCCTCCGGGAGTTAGGGTTCCGGCCAGTAATTTTTCGGTGCTTCTCCGATGTCTTCCCCGGTATTCGGCGACTCAGATCATCTCTCTCTCAAACCTCGAACCAAATGGCACCAAAGTATATTCTCTAATTCAAACCCTAATTGTTTTACCAATACAATATCTTGATTTAATCATGTTTCTATGTCACTGCATTGCATTCATCATATTCATATAGAAAACAATGTAGGACAGAGCCTAATGAAGGTTCCTCATTATTGTACCAACCCATCCAGTTAGGTACTTAGACGAGCCATTTTTTAGGTCATATTGTGGGGATGTAATTCAAATTATATGGCATTACTAGTTGATGAAAGTTGTTTTCTGCACACATTCCATAAATATTGATCTACTTAAGGATTTTTACTCCAATTTAAGGAAGGTTGTGTTGGGATTCCGGCACCGCGGCGTGTGTGTGTTCGATCATGTTTCGTAAACATGAGCACAGCGGAAGCAATAAAAATAATAAATACTCCTATTTATTACAACACACACAACACACGCATGCTATTACAACAAGTGTAGACATAACCGTAAATTAAAATTGCAATAAAAGGAAATTAAACTACGTTATACCTTCCGTATGACGTGTAGCGGGAACGGCATCAACCGGAACGATCCTCATAAGAATCGTCTCTATCCGTATCCACGCCGAGCTCCTCGGGATGACTTCGCTAAGTCACGAGCTTCGTCTTCGTACGGGTTACTAGCCTCGTGTTGAAGACGACGTGATCGAGAGATGATCACGATCCGAATCCAAATTCGGATCCAAAGCGAGTTCTCAAAACTCGCTTCTCCGGAGAGGTATTCGTCAACCGTTTGACGAATCGCCGTCCTCCACCTCAGAGGATTACCGAGATCAAATCCCGGTATGTTAGCCGCTGTCGGAGCACTAACCGTCGTCCAAGCGGCGCTCGGCGAGAGGAGGAGAAGCTGTCCAGAAAACTGGACAGCTTGGTGGAGGAGTAGGCGCCGGCCAAAACAAGGAGAGAAAAGCCTCACCTTGATGCCAAACCTATAGGAGATCACCGGAGGGTCGCCGGAGGTTCACCGGCTGAAGCTTGGTCGCCGGCAAGGAGCTAGACGGCAGCACAATCAAGTGCGCAAGGAGGTTAGGCGGCACAACCGGGTTGGCGGCAACTCCTTGGAGGCTAGGGTTTTGATTTTGGATTAGTTAGGGTTTAACAATCCCTTAAGCCCACTTTTATAGAGAACTAATTCTCTTAATGGTTAATGGATCATATCCATAAAGCCCGTTAACCCGCTCCATTAAGATAAGTTAAAATAAACCAAACCATGATGGTTTATTTTAAGTTAAAATGAACCGAACCAACTTTTGGTTCATTCGTTTAAAATAAACCAAACCCTTTGGTTTATTCTCATCCATTGGATTAGAACCAAACCATTTTGGTCCATCCATTACGTCTTCATAAGACTCGGCCCATCCACGCTTCCATTGCGACTGAAACGATTTCATGCTCGCTTTATGTTTGGTCCAACCAAACCTAGTTTCTCTCGGTCTGAGAATCCCATTCTCAAGCTCGTTTTAAATCCTTTGGATTACGCTCGTTGTGCGTGTGACCAAATAGGTTCTCGGTTTATGTTGGCCGTCTATAATTAACCATTAATTATAGAACGATCATGAGTGGCACCTAGTAGTACATCATGATCCCCAATTAACCGAAAAGATCAACGGTTGATCCAAAACTATTTCTGAAACCCTTCAGTAGCTCGAATGAATCGTGCCCCATTCCCTTCACTCATCTTATACCCACTTGGTTCAGGACATGGTCTATTGTGTCAGTCCCCACTAGGCTGACTACGTCACACCTAGCCCAAGTATCATTTCCTCATCCTACGGATTCTAGTTACTCCACATGTATCGAAGAGTACCTTACTCTAAACATGTAATGCTTTGGCCAAAGACTTTAGTAACAATCCGACGAGAGGCCATGGGTATACATCTCCTCGCAATGAGTGGTGAATCCTTTATAGGCTATTCAAACACCTTCGATCACTTCGACTTATACCCAATCATCCCGGGTCCACATCTCCTTAGAGATGTTTGCTTAAGATGTCAAAGCATAAGTCTCCATGATCAAGATGACTTGAATACCGCAAGTCAAAGGAACATCGCACTTAAGCCACAGTAAGAACTTCATTGACATATCTATATATGCAGAGAACCATATGAAGTCTTACGGCTGGTCACTCCAATGAACTAGTTACCATAACTAGCATCCACGATTAACTCCGGACATCACTATGTCTCCAGCCAGTGAGAATCAGCTGCTTGGATACACCAAGGAGTATACCTCGTGCTAGTCTCGACAGAATTGATGGTGTCCAAATCCATCAATTCATCGACTAGGATAATTGATACATCACAATTACACATGTAGAGATACTCACTAGTTGTGATCCAATCACAAATTTCTCATCTTGTGAATCGTATCGTGGACATTGATAAATGAGTTTAAGATCCAATCAAATACATAAAACATGTATACTCAAATAGTGAATCTTCATTTATCATATAAATGGTTCATACATAAGGCGATTGCCTTAGGACATCTCTCATATATTACTAACAGACTCCCACTTGGCCTAATGCCAATCGCTACGGTATCCAATACCATAAGCACCAACATGACCCTCAAACTTACTTTGAGGTAATGCTTTAGTCAAAGGATCCGCTAAGTTCCTTTCAGTGGGAATTTTCTCGATTTGTATTTCATTCCTACTGATGATCTCTCTGATAAGATGATAGCGGCGAAGCACATGTTTGGATCGCTGATGAGACCTTGGCTCTTTCGCCTGTGCAATTGCTCCATTGTTGTCGCAGGAGACCGGTATTGCTTCAACACTGGCCGAAATCACACCAAGTTCATGAACGAACTCTTGATCCAAACCGCCTTTTGCTCCGGCCGCAATATATTCTCGCCTAGAATCCGCTCTTGTTTGGAACTTTTCCAACTCATCGCGCCCCATTCAAGGTGAACACATTATCGGTGAGACACAGAATCATCCTTATCATGCGGAAGTGGCATCCGTATACCCGCGTATCACCATGTCCCTTCTCCTATATTAGGAACACATCCTTAGTTCTTCTCAAGTACTTAAGGATCGTCTTAACAACAGCCCAATGATCCATTCTGGATCGGTGATATCTGCTCGTGACACTCGAGCAGGCCTCGTACATAACATAGCATACATGATAGATCCTATTGCGGATGCATAGGGAATCTTACTCATGCAAATCCTCTCGTCTTACGTGCGCGGACACATAGACTTGAAGGTGTACCCCATGCCCGATGGGCAGATAACCTTTCTTGGATTCCGACATGCTAAACCTCTTTAGCACTCGGTCTATATATGTAGACTGCGAAAGACCAAGCAACCGTTTCGATCTATCTCTATAGATCTTAATCCCAAGGATGTAGGTTGCTTCTCCCAGGTCTTTCATGGAGAATGTCTTGGATAACCAAACCTTAACTGACTGTAAGATTGACACATCGTTTCCTATAAGTAATATGTCATCGACATACAATACTAGGAACACATTTGCCTCCCACTAACCTTCTTGTACACACAAGGTTAAATGCGGATTTTGTGAGAAATCAAACTTTTGATCGTCTCATCAAAAGCGGATATTCCGACTCTGGATGCTTGCTTCAATCCATAAATGGATCGTCGCAATTTGCATACCTTGGTTTTATCAACCGATGTGAAACCCTCAGGCTGTATCATATACACGTCCTCGAGCAGGTTTCCATTAAGGAAAGTTGTTTTCACATCCATCTGCCATATCTCATAATCATAATGAGCTGCTATGGCCAGGAGCATCCGAATGGATTTAAGCATAGCTACAGGCGAATAGGTTTCGTCATAATCAACACCTTGCTTTTGACGATATCCTTTCGCCACCAATCTAGCCTTATAGGTAATCACATTACCATCCATGTCGGTTTTCTTCTTGAAAACCCACTTGCACCCTATAGGCTTTATGCCTTCAGGTGGGTCAACCAAGTTCCAAACTTGGTTTTCGTACATGGAATCCATTTCGACTTCATGGCACCAAGCCACTTATCCCTTTCTGAACTTGTCAGCACTTCTTCATAACTGGTAGGCTCCTCATCATCAATGAGTAACACGTCGTTCGATTCGTTTACGAGAAATCCATATCTCTCAGGAATGTTGCGTGTTCTACCAGATCTACGAAGATGTGGTGTTACAATAGGTCCAGCCGATTGCTCATCACTATGAGTTGTCATTTGTTGTGCTTCACCGGTATCTCATCAATGTCTATTTGAGTCTCTCGAGCCTCCTCAAGCTCGGCGACACTCCCTTGCTTTCTTGCAAGAGAAACTCTTTCTCTAGAAACACGGCATGCCTTGAAACAAACACCTTTTGTTCCACGGGATGATAGAATTGGTAACCCCTTGTTTCCTTAGGGTATCAATAAATAGACATTTATCGGACTTAGCATCCAATTTATGCGATACATCCGCTTCACATAAGCGAGACAACCCCATATCTTCAAGTAAGATACATGAGGTTTCTTACTAGCCCATATCTCATATGGAGTAGTAGAGACTACCTTGGTAGGCATTACATTTAACAAGTAAATCGAAGTGCATAACCCCAAAGGACTTGGGAAGAGTCGCATGATTCATCATTGACTGACCATGTCCAACAAGGTCGATTCGCCTCTCAGATACACCATTATGCTGTGGTGTATAGGGCGGAGTCCATTGAGACAATATGCCATTGTCTCTTAGATAATCAAGAAACTCTTGACTTAAGTATTCACCACCTCGATCCGATCGAAGTATTTTAATACTGTTGTCATGTTGTTTCTCTACTTCATTTCTGAATTCTTTGAACCTTTCAAAGGCTTCAGACTTGTGTTTCATCAAGAACACATACCCAAACCGTGAGTGATCATCGGTGAAGGTAATGAAGTAGTTATAGCCTCCTAAAGCTTGAGTTGACATAGGTCCACATACATCAGTATGTACTAGACCTAGTAACTCTCCCACTCGTTCACCTTTTCCAGTAAAAGGTAACTTAGTCATCTTGCCTTTTAAGCATGATTCACATGTATCGTATGAATCCAATTCAAACGATTCCAGAATTCCACATCGGTGTAATTCGGACATGCGTTTCTTGCTTATATGGCCAAGACGACAATGCCACATATAGGAGTCTAATTGATTATCTTTTCGAGCACGCTTGTTGCTCGCTTCGATATTGAAAATGTCACTGGATACGTCCAACGTATAAATACCATTGCTTAAAGTTCCAGTCCCATAAAGAACCCCATTCAAAGTTATGTAACAACAATTGTTACTAAAAGTCAAATGGAACCCATTTCTATTTAGACAAGAAATAGAAATGATGTTCTTTATCAACTAAGGAACATAAAAGCAATTGTCCAGTTCTAAGACAAGTCCTACAGGGAGTTCCAACAAATACGTTCCGATGGCGAGTGCAGCAACCGTTGCTCCATTCCCAACACATAAATTTGACTCTCCCCTTGACGAGTCTTCTTCTATTCCTTAGCCCATGTATGTCATTACATATATGTGAGCCACACCCAGTATCAAATACCCAAGTGTCTAAGGAAATAGAATGACAATCAATAAAGAAGATTTCTGAAGAAGATGGGGCATCCGATGCCTTATCCTTCTTCACGGACTCAAGATAAATCTTGCACTTTCTTATAAATGGCTCTCCTTGCCATAATGATGGCAAGTTTCCTTTGTGCTAGTTCTACCTTCTTAGCCTTCTCTTCTTTCCCTTACTTTGTTCCTTTGACTTCCTCTTAGAACCTTTCTTGAGGAATCAACTAACAACCATCCTACTCATGCTTCTCGAGAAGACTCCACAGTCTTGACATGTTGGCAGTACCACAGATGAACCTCCTTGCATCTCGGAGGTGAAGAGGGCTTTGAGACTTGAACCTTTGAATCTCACTTGCTCATCAACCAACTCACAAAGATGAAGGACTACGATATGAGCATCCATATGCTCATCTTTGCTTTCGTAGCTTAGGTTCCATCGCGGGCATGATGCAACTCATTTGTTCGTAATCACTCACATGTTTCGATAGGCAACAATTGGTCCAGAGTTGCATCGCCACTAGACGAGAAGAGGCGCTTCAAGGACATTTGCAAGCTTTTCAACCTTGAGAACAATTCTCAAGCTTCTAAGCTAGTCGATGAAGCTCGGCCCAGTCAATTTATTCGAATCCAAAATGGTACGTAATTCAAAAAACATCAGGATCAATTTTAGAAATACAAAACGAGCATATATGAGAAAGATGATTTTAAAATGCATCAATATACATTTATAAATCCCATTCATTTTTCGAATTTCAAAAACCCCAAAATCACTTCGAGATTGTAGGTCCATCTCCGAATGGCTGATATCCATCATAGTTATGAACAACCTCGAGAGAGTCCAACAAGCCATTCATAACTACGACGGTAGGTATCATCTATACCGATTGCATATCCCGATATGCAACTATCACAATGTGCTATCAACTAATTGAATGTTCACACATACATCGGGTTGTTAACACATTAACAAGTATGCATCATATGCATAGCACCCAACTTCACCTCCCTTTACATCGACCTTGGAGAGAGTCCAACAAGCCGATGCTGTGTTAAAGCCAACCCATTAATCAGACATAGTTTTAATATGGTTAGAGCATTCAACCAATTAGCCCAGCTTGGAGAGAGTCCAACAACCAAAGCTAACGATTGACCTCTCGACTCTTACCATATTAGTATTAAACTATTCCATGGTTTGAACATATTCAGTTCGAGCCGCTTGGAGAGAGTCCAACAACCCAAACAAGAAACAACTCGGGTTCTAACCATATTAATGGAAGGTGTAGGCTTTAATATTGATTAAGGGTTTTATGTCTCATCCTCTTTGCATGCAAATAACTATTATCTACATGGCATGGCATACATGGCATACATCTACATGTCACGACACGCATGGCATAATGTTATGCATCTAATGCAATTACATGGCATACAATTATGTCATGTATATAATTTCCTTATATGTCATAACTATTTATGGAAATAAAATATGTTTAAGATTTGATTCTCCAAATCAAATCATAATTAAATTAGGAAACAAATTTCCAAATCTAATCACATATTTTATTCATGGAATTATTTGATTAAGGAAAATCTATTTAGGAAACCAATTTCCTAAATCTTTAAAACTACTTATGGAAATTAAATATTTTAAGATTTGATTTTCCAAATCAAATCATGATTAAATTAGGAAACAAATTTCCAGAATCTAATCAAATATTTTATTTATGGAAAATATAAATTTCCATAAATACTTCCAACTTTCCAAAAGTGGAAGATTTCCATAAATACTTCTAGACTTTCCAAAATTGAAAAATTTCCATAAATACTTCTAAATTTCCAAAATTCAGAAAATTTCCAGAAATACATTATGACTATCGCAAAACCATTTTACGATTATGTCGAAACACAACCTGGGCTCTGATACCACTGTTGGGATTCCGGCACCGCGGCGTGTGTGTGTTCGATCATGTTTCGTAAACATGAGCACAGCGGAAGCAATAAAAATAATAAATACTCCTATTTATTACAACACACACAACACACGCATGCTATTACAACAAGTGTAGACATAACCGTAAATTAAAATTTGCAATAAAAGGAAATTAAACTACGTTATACCTTCCGTATGACGTGTAGCGGAACGGCATCAACCGAACGATCCTCGTAAGAATCGCCTCTATCCGTGATCCACGCCGAGCTCGATGACTTCGCTAAGTCACGAGCTTCGCCTTCGACGGGTTACTAGCCTCGTGTTGAAGACGACGTGATCGAGAGATGATCACGATCCGAATCCAAATTCGATCCAAAACGAAGTTCTCAAAACTCGCTTCTCCGAGAGGTATTCATCAACCGCTTGACGAATCCTTCGCCCTCCACTCAGAGGATTACCGAGATCAAATCTCGTATGTTAGCCGCTGTCGGAGCACTCAACCGCCGCCCAAACGACGCCCGACGAGAGAGGAGAAGCTGTCCAGAAAACTGGACAGCTTGGTGGAGGAGATAGGCGCCGCCAAAACAAGGAGAGAAAAGCTCACCTTGATGCCAAACCTATAGGAGATCACCGAGGGTCCGAGGTTCACTGCTGAAGCTTGGTCACGCCGCAAGGAGCCAGACGACAATCGGGCGGCAAGGAGGTTGGCACAACCGGTTGGGCGGCAACTCCTGGAGGCTAGGGTTTTGATTTTGGATTAGTTAGGGTTTAACAATCCCTTAAGCCCACTTTTATAGAGAACTAATTCTCTTAATGGTTAATGGATCATATCCATAAAGCCTGCTAACCCGCCTCCATTAAGATAAGTTAAAATAAACCAAACCATGATGGTTTATTTTAAGTTAAAACGAATCAACCAACTTTTGGTTCATTCGCTTAAAATAAAACCAAACCCTTTGGTTTATTCTTATCCATTGATTAGAACCAAACCATTTTGGTCCATCCATTACGTCTTCATAAGACGCCCATCCACGCTCCATTGCGATCAAACAATTTCATGCTCGCTTATGTTTGGTCCAACCAAACAGTTTCTCCTCGGCCCGAGAATCCATTCTCAAGCTCGCTTTAAATCCTTTGGATTACACTCGCAGCGCGGTGACCAAATAGGTTCTCGGTTTATGTTGGCCGCCTATAATTAACCATTAATTATAGAACGATCATGAGTGGCACCTAGTAGTACATCATGATCCCCAATTAACCTAAAAAGATCAACCCGCTGATCCGTAACTATTTCAAACCCTTCAAGAGCTCGAATGAATCGTGCCCCATTCCTTCACTCATCTTATACCCACTTGGTTCGTGACATGGTCTATTGTGTCACCCTCACTAGGTCGACTTCACGCCACACCTAGCCCAAGTATCATTTCCTCATCCTACGGATTCTAGTTACTCCACATGTATCAAGAGTACTTACTCTAAACATGTAATGCTTTGGCCAAAGACTTTAGTAACAATCCGACGAGAGGCCATGGGTATACATCTCCTCGCAAGGAGTGGTGAACTTTATAGGCTATTCAAACACCTTTCGATCACTTCGACTTATACCCAATCATCTCGTCCACATCTCCTTAGAGATGTTTGCTTAAGATGTCAAAGCATAAGTCTCCATGATCAAGATGACTAATACCGCAAGTCAAAGGAACATCGACACTTAAGCCACAAGAAGAACTTCATATATCTATATATGCAGAGAACCATATGAAGTCTTACTACCGGGTCACTCCAATGAACTAGTTACCATAACTAGCATCCACGATTAACTCCGACATCACTAATGTCTCAGCCAAGGAGAATCACCGCTTGGATACACCAAGGAGTATACTCGTAGTTATCTCGGCTGTAATCGATGGTGTCCAAATCCATCAATTCATCGACTAGGGATAATTCCGAGACATCACAATTACACATGTAGAGATACTCACTAGTTGTGATCCAATCACAAATTCTCTCATGCTGTGAATCGTATCGTGGACATTCAGTAAATGAGTTTAAGATCCAATCAAA
This sequence comes from Wurfbainia villosa, assembly GCA_025175895.1. Taxonomy (NCBI): domain Eukaryota; kingdom Viridiplantae; phylum Streptophyta; class Magnoliopsida; order Zingiberales; family Zingiberaceae; genus Wurfbainia; species Wurfbainia villosa. The sequence goes on along the minus strand of CM045997.1, from coordinate 92,916,684 downwards.
TACATAAAACATGTATACTCAAATAGTGAATCTTCATTTATCATATAAATGGTTCATACATAAGGCGATTGCCTTAGGACATCTCTCATATATTACTAACAGGTTGACGATGGCCCAACATACTCCACTCGCACTGCAAAATGTGATTTGGAGTTCACTCCTATAATTTTGTAGGAGTTCCTGGAGTGTCGGTTATTTGATGACTCTTTTGTTTTCTATCCTGGCTTTGATGTGCCTCTTCCTACTCCTTTTGATCATATATCCCTTGAGTCCATGCATGAGCATTTCTTTCTTAGACCTCGTCCAATAGGTCAAAATCTATTCCTAATAAATGATTTATCTGCACCTGACAATGTACTTTATAAAGTCATTGTTAGGTGTATCCTTCCTATTGTGACTCGGGGTCAGGCTAAGATCCAGCCTCCCCATCTTTTTCTCATGTATGCTATGTGCCACTTTCTGGACATCAACATTGCATTAAACATATTCCACTACATAGTCTATTTTGTGACCCTTGTACAAGGGAAAGTTCATATGCCTTTTGTACATATTATTACTACATGGTTAGAGTCCATAGGCATAAACATTTCCAAGGGATCCCTGAAGCCACTATCCGACGCATACGACCGCATCACGGTGCGAAACTTCACATTAGCCAGCATGCGAACGGGGCTTGGGAGGATGGAGTGGGTTGCTCGGCCTTAGCCTGGGGAGCCTGGAGAGCCAGCTAAGGAGCCTACAGAGCCAGTGGCAGAGCATGATGAGCCAGCTGCAGAGGAGGATGTCCCGATGTTTCTTGATGCTCCATCAGAGAGTCTCTCGGCACGACTTGCACGCTTAGAGACTAGGCTCAAGGAGTTCTATGAAGATGCTGACACGCGATGGGTGGAGCTCAGTCTAGAGCAGTCCGCCATGGACTTTCTCTTTTCTTCCATGGGTTAGGAGATGGGTCAGCAGCTCAGCAGGATAGAGTAGCGTTAGATCAATATGTTCGAGATGATGCGGACCTGGACCCTGAGCCAGCAACCTCCACCACCTCCAGGAGATGACTCATGGATGGTAGCTAGGCGTAGATTATATATCTTGTTTTTATTTTCGTAGTGAGGAGTGATAGTCTGATGTTTGTTTTGGATGATGTAGAACTAACTTTAAGATAAATAAAATATTTTGGTTTTCCAAATTGTGTTTATTTATCTTCCATTATGTGTTTGATGTGCGTGTTGTTTTGTATACTTTACCTTGCCACGTCATGACATCATATCTCATATTTTATCATTTAATATGTCATGATAATAGGTTTATGTCATGTATATTTAGATTTAATCATATGCTATGACATCATGATCATTGGCCATGCTTAGTTATGTTATCATTTATGCCATGATCATTCATACATTAATTAAAATTGATTTAAGGACTATGGCATGATTTGAAGTCCCATGTATAAGGGAATCAAATAGAGTTGCCTAGAAAATGCATGAAGTCCTAATAACCCTAATCCTATATCTCACAATTACATTGACTTGTGTGTGTTTTATACACCTTAAATACATGTGAGATGTTAGGAAAATAAGTTAAGTTCAAGGTGCATAGATGTTGCATCTAGATGAACTTTAACTTATTCCAATCATAAATATGGAACATTAGGAAAGCTAATGTATAAGTCATGTACATCTAGCCCATAGTCCATAGTTAAAAATAGGTTTTCAAAATCATTTTAAAATCCTTTTAGAAAACCTTGGTGAAGTCTATCTTTTGATAGCAATCACCATTGATGGAGTTGATACAAAGTAGGGCCAAAACATTGAACTTTTTAATGGTTTTGAACTTTGTGTCAATCTCCTAATTTTATGGGTAATTTAATTTTCAAATAATTTTTCACCCATTGTATTTGTTATAAGTAATGTACGTATGAATTTTCAAGATGTTTCAAAATACGTATATTTACTTATGTATTTTCGAAATTCGATTTCTGAATCTGATTTATGCAAACTACAAAAATCGATTCTTCTTATAGCGAATGGCGTCAACAGAATAACCGTGATCGTAAGAGTCATTGCGAGTTGATATCGGGTAAACAATGATGTTTAGCCCATATTTCAGCTATGTTAGATTACCCTAACTGCTCATAACCCTAGGATATGCTTTGGAAAGCATTAGAAAAGGTGAAAATCCATTGGATATGGATTAGGAGAGTTGTTGAGGTGTATATCAAATTTTAAGGGAGGTGAAAGTTCAATGTTGAATTTTTCCCCTTAATTCTGATTGGTTAGTGTTCCTATAGGCTTAGAGACTCTCCAAGGACATTGTTGGTACAATGGTCAAGGGGGAGCAAGCCTTTAGGGGGAGGTTTGTTGGAACGTTGGTGGTCGGCTAGAGGGGGGTGAATAGCCCTCTTTAGTCGTATGAATGGAATTGCTTGTCTACAAATATAATTAGCGCAATGAAAATATAAAGCAAAGACAATTAAGAACAAACAAAAAGATAAAACAATGCTAACACACGATATAACATGGTTCATGGCCTCGCCGCTAATCCACGGTCCGATTCGTCTCCGGTGAATCACTTCGAAACCAATCCACTATTGGTCTCTCCCTTTAGCCCAAGCAAGGTGGAGGTAAACCTTTACAACAATGAAAACACTCCTTCTTTTACAATAGATATAAAAGAAAACTAGAAGGAGTTTAAACTTTGTGGGGCACTTGGATGATCACTTAGAGCATAAGCATTAACTATCTAAAAGCCCCCACCCTCTCTTTTTATAGAGAGGAAGCAAATCTTCCCGTTGGACACTATCAGTTGACTGATGCTTTCATCAGTCGACTGATGTCGACTCCAATGACTTCTGACTAGGCCGGATTCACAGGATCCGCGGATGCCTTCTCCAGCGGTGGATTATCGGTCGGTGATGTCCGACTTCGATCAGTGATGACTCGCCGTACCCGTGCGCACGTCGATTAGTAGAAGCTACTTCCCTTAAGCGATCGGTGATGTCGACTTGATTCATCAGCCACACACCAGTCGATTGACGATCGACTTGGAGTAGTCGACTGCCATGACATGGTAGTCGACTGGTTCCGAGTAAACCTCAAACTTAACATCTGTTTGAGCATCCGGCGAACGGGTAAATCTCAACCCTTGCGGTCGAGCCTCCGACACTTAGCCATTCGGCCAAGTTCACCTAATGAGCTACTTACATTTCACTCATTCTCTCATCTCACTTAAAGTCCCTCTCAGAAGCTCTCTTCATTTGCGGCCACGTCCATCAGCAGCATCAAGCACACGGCTCTGCAATGCTCCTTCGCATCTCTTGCCCTCGAAGTCTGCTTCCTTGGCTTCGCTTCAAGTCATCTCGTCTGACGGTCCCTCGGATGCATCAAGCACACAGCTTCGCAATGCTCCTTCGCCGACTCAAGCACGAGGTTGTGAGTTGGTGACACTTGCCAAAGCTCCATGTGCGAATTACTAAGTCCTGTAAGACTCCAACGTGTTGGATCGAGGCGGTTCGCTAGAGGGGGGGGGGTGAATAGAGAAACAAAAGCTTTTTGCGAAATCGTTCTTTGAAAGTCGAGTAGATAAATTGCAGCGGAAATATAAACAATAAATATAAGTGACAATTCTTTTTACTTGGTTCGTAGCCTTCGGCTACTACTCCAAGGCCCTAGTGGTCCTTGACCACACACGGAGGGCAAAACACTAAACGAACTCCTCCTCGTTGGAGGTAGGAGTTAATCGATACAAGAACAAAAACTTGAGGTAGAGGGACACTCCCCCTCTCCTCGTTATGATAGAAAAAGAGCTTCAAGAAAGTAAATGAACAACGAATAAATCTAAAACCGACGTACAAAAACTAAAAGAAAATTAAACCTAGCTTCGGAGAAGAAGAACTTCGTTGTCAGAGAGTTGTAGCTTTGCGGAGGCTCTTGGAAGCTTAGAATTGATGAAGAAACCCTAGGATTGGCCCTCCTTTTATAGCCTTTGAGCCCCTTTTCGAGAGGAACCCTAGCCAATCACAATTGAGCACCAATCTCCTTGAAATGGGGTGATAAGCCTTGACTCCTCGAATCTGATCATTGACCATCGATCGGTGATGGCCATCATCAATCGATGATGGCGATCATCGAGAGTCCGACTCCGATAGTCGGCCGATTGGCGGCGGTCGAGTCCTCCAAGGCGCGGTGATGATGCTTGCTGCAAGTCAAAGTTAGCTCAACAAAAACATAATTTTGACAGTCGTCGACCGTCCGATCTCGACCTAGACCATCTATAGGATGTCTTTGGTCGGATCTACGCTTAAGATCATCCCCGTAACGAGGATACGACCTCACTTACGCTCGCACACACAAGCTTACCTCGATACTTACGTGTTGCTTTTGCTTCCGACCTTCCACTCGATTCCTTTGGCTCCCTCCGAAGTCACTCGAGTGTCGCCCGACCACCGCGACTTCCTCCGGGTGTCGCTAGCCTTCAGCTCTAGCTATAGCAATCTTCTGCACACTCGATTCAGCTCGTGAGATAACGACATGAGCTTAACTTTGTATCGTTTGCTATAATCAAAACTCAGGTTCGACTTAGGTGCCTACTGCACCAACACAACGCACATATCAAATCCAATCATCCTAACTTAAACCCTTTGCCACACATATCAAAACCATATCACGGGTTGATTGCCCTAACAATCTCCACCTTTTTGATGTGTGGTAATCCAGTTAAGTTAGGTAAACAAATAATAATAACATAAGAAAGGAAAATATGTAAATAAAAACATGAGTATAACAACTCCCCCTTAAACATGCAACTCCCCCTTAAGACATGCTAAAATTTCCCTTTTAGCATGATTAACTTAAACTTCCCTATTTCTCCCCCTTTGACACCATCAAAAACATTATCCAAATGTTATAATCCAAGGCATCAACTCTAAGGAGGAAAAATACCAAAAACCAAACAAAACTTGATAAAATCAGGTTACTATGCTCATGCACAGTACATCAGTCGACTAGTTCAGACTACCAGTCGACTGGCATGCAAGTTTCATGTTTTCTTATTTTCTGGATGAAATTCAGAAATGCATTAGAAATTATGAAAATTTGAAAAATTATGAAAATTTGAAAACACATTTCTTTTAAAGTCCTTTATTAGTGAAAAATGAGTTTTCATGAAAATTACTTATATTTTCAATGATTTGCCAAAAATTCAAACACTTCAAAAACAACTAGTATTTTGATCATGTTTGTATCAATTTTAACACCTAGTTTTGCTTTAGATTGTATCAAAACATGAAAACACAGATTGTAAAGTGAGAAATGGTTTTGAAAACATATGAAATATCCAACCATGATCTTTGGGCAATATGTCTATGGATTAAACATAAGCCTTCCCCATGATTGGTCTATTATTGCTATTTTGATACTTAAAATGACCATCTAAATGCCATATGTAACGCCTGAAAAATTTTAGGAGTTTTATAGATAATGAGGCATGATAATAAAGGGGCCCTTATGTGGGTTAAAGAAAATAAAGTTAATTATGCATGATGATAATAGGCTTACGTGGGATTTAAAGGAAATAAAAGAAAAGATAAAAGAAAAGAAAACCGGACAAGAAGGGGTGAGTCACCAAAAAAATCCAATAAAAATTTTATATGATTAGGGAGAAGTCACAAATTTAATTGAAGAAGGAATTAATTCTGTTAAAGAGAGAAATTTAAGGAAATTTATAAAGGAATAGGTTAAGCCTTGATGGTTATAAATTTAACCTCCCTAATACCTTAGAGGACACCTCTCTACTCTCTTGATCCCTCCACCGCCGAACCACACATCAAGGAGAATTCTCTCCTAGGGTTGTCTTCTCCGCCGAATCCAAGGAAAGGTGGGATTCAAGAGACCTTGGAGGGCAGCTGCTAGGGTGGGACAGAAGGTTGCATCTCATTAGGTTTTACAAATATAAGTTAAAGCAATCGAAGGTAAGAATTCCCTCACCTGCAGTACATGGGTTTCTCTCGAATGGCTTTCATGTTCCTAATGTTGTGCTATGAAACAAAGAGTTTTTCATGTTCTTCTTTTCCCTGTATTGCATATGATTAACCTTAGTCGAGGATCCATGGTTGATATTGCTTAAGACCCTAGGACGAGGTTCGTATAAATTTTGTTAAGCAGAACACGTACAGGCGTGTCGGGGTGAGCAGCGCGGGACACGCCTATGCCGCCCCGACACAAGCGTGTCGGGGCCAAATAGCTCGGGCGCAAAGCGTGTTGCTCGAGCGCAAAGCGTGCTGCCTGGGCACAAAGCATGCCGCTCGGGTGCCAGGCGTGTCCCGCACAGATTATTTGTATATTTTTCTCTCCCTGTTTAAGATATCGAATGTCCGTCGATTAATTAATTTTTTGATAATTAATTAATCAACATCTAACTCCATGAGTAGTACCACTCATCCTTATCATCATGCCGGACCAAGTCCACCTGCAGGGTTTACATGATGAACCTTATGAGCTCCTCAAGGGGACATCATCATCCTAATATATAGGACATGGTTTCCTACTATAATCAACGGCATACCATATAAATAATATCATTTTCCAACTTACTGAGCCTATTGATTTAATCTATAAATCTCGCCTATTGGTAAATCAAAGAAATGAATACTAAGTATATGTGCCCGTTATTATATTGGGATTAAGAGCATGTACAATATAATATCTGAGGTCCGATTCGATTATGTAGTCAACAATAAACCGAATCACCTCTAAGTCGGTCTTGCTCAATACACACAAAGTGTACTAGTGTGATTCTATGGTCAAGACAAACCAATACCAAATCACACTACAACCATACCAATGGTTTGTCCAAAGCCATCTTAGTTGTGAGCCTTTACTTATACTTTACAAGGAGTCGATAACATGATCTACTGTGTGACACTACACACCATGTTATCTACAATGTAATGTATTAGACAATATGCATAATCATAAATATGCAAACAATGATAATGTGATTCTTATTTCAAAAATAAAGATGTTCATATAAAAGATAGACTTTTCAGTATACATCCCAACAATCTCCCACTTATACTAAAAGACTATGCTGTCCTTAAACTGCCATACATCTGATTCTCATTCCCTCCACATGACTATCAAAAGCTCTCGCTGGAAGGGCCTTAGTGAAAGGGTCTGTCAGGTTATCCTCTAATGCAATCTTGGCCATAGCCGGGCACAAAGTATGCCGCTCGGGCGCAAAGCATGCTGCCCGGGCACAAAGCATGCCACTGGAGGTGCTGCTCGGCTAGCAGGCATACCCCTTGGCTAGCAGGCATGCCGCTCGGCCACGACACGGGTGTGTCGTCCAACACAGGCCGGCTGTGCTGGGCTCGGGAGATTAAAAAGGACAAGAAAATAAATAAATAAATAAATATATATATATATATATATATATATATATTTCCGAACATGATTCCGAATGATTTTCCATGTTATGCTAGGTATATATATGGTATTGATATGATGCTAGTTAGACGATATATTTGCATGATTTCATACCTTATGTCCATGTTAACGGCTGATGTAGGACCATTGTATCATAATGTATATGTTAAGTTTTTCTCATTTTATTATGATGTACCTGTTTATGTTCATGAACGATAGGCACCCCTATGCTATGGTTACGTAAGGCTTATGAATATGAATTGGTTAAGAAATGTTTCCCTAAGAGTGGGGACAAGAACACTCTTTATGTTATGTCAAAGAACATGCATGCTATTTTACTTTACGCATGGCTTGTATCCAAAGTTTCCCCTAGGTCGAAGTATGGGCCTAGTGGTAATGATACGGTCGACGTGCCGACGGTCGACGACCACAAGGGGTCGCCAAATGGGCCGCCGAATGGACCGCCAAATGGGCTCGACCGAGTCATGGATACAATGTCGGGCCCTAATGTTGAGATTATGTTTAAGTACTTATGAAAGTATATGTTTTCAAAGAGCATTCTGCATATAACTATTCCATGCCTATGTTATTACGAGATGTTATGTTATTGTGATAAAAATGCCATGGGGATACTTGTCCTAGATGATCGTGTCACGGATTGCTTTACTCATGAATTTTGAATGCTAATACAATATGCCTCTTGATGATCATGTTAATAGTTACATCCATGGTATGACTATATGTTAGTTAAATGAACATGTCACTATCTTATGTGTAATTTATGTCGTATGACTTTTTTGAGTAGGAAAGGATCTTACTCAGCATATGTGCTGATAGTGTCGTTTTTCCCTTGTACTGCAGAGCAAGGCAAGGAATGGAATAATTGAAGGGAGCAGCAGGAGGGGCAGAGATGTGTGTGGCAATGACATGGTGGACGAGATCATTTTTCATATACGGACTTATGCATGATTTTCAGTTTATGTGTAAACTGTTAGGAGACGTTAATGCTTTCTATGGTTGTTACTCATGTTTATTTTTATGAACCTTGAAATGGTTAATACATGTTTAGTTAAATAAATTGCTAAGACCTTTTGCCATGATTAAATTGTTAGGTTGATTGGGTTAATGTAATTAGAGTTAAAAGTTGTAAAGTTTTTAAATGCTTCCGCTGTTATATGCATGAATGTATGATCGCGTAGCGCCGCCACCCTGTTGAGAGTATGGGGAATACAATCAAAGTCCCACATTGGTAAGACATGGAAAAGATCATGTGCTTATAAGAAAAAAGATATCTCCATTGGTATGAGGCCTTTTTGGGTAAAGCCCAAAAATAAAACCATGAGGGCTTGGGCCCAAAGTGGACAATATCATACCATTGTGGAGATATGTGGATCTTATATGCACTAACAATTGGTATCAGAGCCATGGTCCATGTCAAGCCATGAACCTCGAACGAAGGAAGTTGAGCTCCCACGTCCGGATCAAGAGAACCAGACATCAGGAAGGAAGTCTAGTTGGGTCGGGGGGACCGAACAACTGGCAGGAAGTCCTGGTGGGTTGAAGATCGGACATCAAGCAGAGAAAATCCTTCGAGGAGGGATAGGCTTGAGGGGGGGCCCAATGTGGTCCTTCGTTTGAGGGGGGGATTGTTGAGAGTATGGGGAATACAATCAAAGTCCCACATTGGTAAGACATGGAAAAGATCATGTGCTTATAAGAAAAAAGATATCTCCATTGGTATGAGGCCTTTTGGGTAAAGCCCAAAAACAAAACCATGAGGGCTTGGGCCCAAAGTGGACAATATCATACCATTGTGGAGATATGTGGATCTTATATGCACTAACACACCCGTCTATAGGATGTGTGTTAGGAGGACGGGAAGGGCGGGCGTTACAAGTGGTATCAGAGCCTAGTTCTGCCTTTCCACTACACACACATCAAGCTCGAAATCCTGCCACTCCAAGTAAGAAATTATATGCCTACTCTATTTCTTTCATGTAAGATAAGAAATGCTTTTAGCTTAAATATGCATGAATATATGTATGATAACTTTATTCTAGCCTTTAGTTTAAATATGCATAAATAAATATGAATGATAACCTTATGCTAGCCTTATTATAATATATGAAGATAAGCATGGTTGGAAGACGTAATAATAGAGTCGATGAGATAGTAATATATGAAAGACGTGGTAATAGAGTCGATGAGACAGTAATATATGGAAGACGTAGTAATAGAGTCGATGAGACAGTATTTCACTCTTCATGAGGAGCTCCGGTACTGTTCGTAAAGAAGAAGGATGGGACTATGCGCCTGTGCATAGACTATCGAGCGCTAAATAATGTGACGATCAAGAATAGGTACCCTTTACCACGGATTGACGATCTGTTTGACCAGTTAAAAGGTGCCACCATCTTTTCAAAGATTGACCTCAAATCTAGCTATCATCAAGTGAAAGTGAAACCAAATGATATACCGAAGACAGCTTTCCGAACAAGATACGGACATTATGAGTTTGTAGTCATGCCTTTCGAAATGACGAATGCTCCTGCTATGTTCATGGACCTGATGAATCGGGTATTCTCGGCATTTCTTAACAAGTTCGTGATCGTCTTCATTGACAATATCCTCGTCTATTCGAGAGATCAAGAAGAGCATGCCGAACACTTGAAGATGGTGTTACAGATCCTTCAAGAAAAGCAGCTATATGCCAAGTTCTCCAAATGTGAATTCTGGCTCGATCAAGTATCTTTTCTGGGTCATATTATTTCCAAGGACGGAGTTATGGTGGAAGTATCTTTTCTGGGTCATATTATTTCCGAGGAAGATCGAGGCCGTGAGTAACTAGAGCAGACCAAGGAATGCTAGCAAAGTCAGGAGTTTTCTCGGATTAGCGGGCTATTATTGGAAATTCGTAGAGGACTTCTCCAGAATCGCAACACCTATGACAGTTCTCACCCGGAAAAATAAGAAGTACGAATGGACGGACGACTGCGAGAAGAGTTTCACGGAATTGAAGAGGAGATTGACCAGTGCTCCTATCCTTACTCTTCCAAACTGTGACGAATCCTTCGACATGTACAGCGATGCCTCCAAATTGGGACTCGGAGTTGTACTTATGCAGAGTGGTAAAGTTATTGCCTATGCCTCTAGGCAACTCAAGGAACATGAAAAGAACTATCCCACTCACGATTTAGAGTTGGCCGCTGTGGTCTTCGCTCTCAAGGTATGGAGGCACTATCTGTATGGAGCACAGTGTAAGATCTATACAGACCACCAGAGTTTGAGATATTTCTTCACACAGAGGGACCTCAATATGAGACAACGCAGATGGCTTGAGCTCGTGAAGGACTATGATTGTGAGATTTTCTATCACCCAGGGAAAGCGAACAAAGTGGCCGATGCACTCAGCAGGAAGTCCAGTGCCACCTTGATGTCTCTATCGGGATTGTCTCGACCGCTGGAGATGGAAATCATGAGCTATGGAATCGAGGTTATTTCCGGATAGCTTTCGACCATGGCAATAGTACCATCACTATTCGATGACATATTGGCAAAACAAAGTAGTGATCCAAACCTCTAGAGGATCAAGAAGGAGATCCTAGAAGGAAAAATCGAGGATTTTCGTGTCGCTGATAGCGGAATATTATACCTTAGGGATCGTCTATGTATCCCTAATGATCCGAAACTACGCAAGAAGATATTGGAGGAGGCTCATGGGACCCCCTATTCTATGCATCCGGGATCCACCAAAATGTATCAAGATTTGAAAGAGAAATTCTGGTGGTCCGGTATGAAGAGGGATGTAGCAAAGCACGTCAGTACTTGTTTGACCTGTCAGCAAATTAAAGCAGAACATCAGAGGCCTGGAGGAGTTTTGCAACCGATCCAAATTCCAGAGTGGAAATGGGAAGACATCTCTATGGACTTTATTTCAGGTCTTCCCAGGACTACGAATGGATATGATGCAATATGGGTTATCATTGATAGATTGACGAAGTCAGCCCATTTCCTAGCAATCAAGATGACCTATTCGATTGAGCAACTGGCTCAATTATATGCTAAGGAAATCATTAGACTGCATAGTATTCCCAAGACCATCATTTCAGATAGGGATGGTCGCTTCACGTCACAGTTTTGGGAATGCGTTCATAAGGCTCTTGGTACGAAGCTGCATTTCAGTACTGCCTTTCATCCTCAGACAGACGGACAAACAGAAAGGGTGAACCAAGTACTGGAAGACATGTTACAAGCTTGTGCCCTGGACTTCAAAGGGAGCTGGTGCCGATATTTATGTCTAGCGGAATTCGCTTACAACAATAGATATCAGGCTACCATCGGAATTGTACCTTATGAAGCTTTATATGGGAGGAGATGTAGGTCTTCAATCTGTTGGTACGAAGGTGGTGAGAAGAAAGAGATGGGACTTCGGATGGAATTCATCGAGGACACCACCCGAGCGATACAGAATATCCGCCAAAGAATAGAGACTGCTCAGAGCCAGCAGAAAAACCATGCGGATCAGCGATGTAGACCTTTGGAATTCAATGTCGGAGATTTGGTATTTCTCCGGGTAGCACCTATGAAAGGAATAATGAGATTCGGGAAGAAAGGGAAGCTAAGTTCGCGATACGTAGGACCATATCCGATCCTGAAAAGAGTTAGCAAGGTAGCTTATGAGCTTGAGCTACCTCAGGAAATGTCGGCTATTCATAACGTGTTCCATGTGTCGATGCTCAAGAAGTGCATTTCCAGTAGAGACTAGATGGTTGAACCACAGACAGTGCAAATTCAGGAGGACCTGAGTTACGAAAGTTGACCAATCTGAGTACTGGACCGGGAAGTCAAAAGACTAAGAAATAAAGAAGTGCCTTTAGTAAAAGTTTTGTGGCAAAGTCAACAATATGAAGAAGCCACCTGGGAACGCGAGGACGATATGAAACGAAGATACCCAGAACTATTCTAAGTTCGAGGGCGAACTTTTTATAAGGTATGGGGGATTGTAACGCCCGAAAAATCTTAGGAGTTTTATAGATAACGAGGCATGGTAATAAAGGGGCCCTTATGTGGGTTAAAGAAAATAAAGATAATTATGCATGATGATAATAGGCTTACGTGGGATTTAAAGGAAATAAAAGAAAAGAAAATCAGACAAGAAGGGGTGAGTCACCAAAAAAATCCAATAAAAATTTTATATGATTAGGGAGAAGTCACGAATTTAATTGAAGAAGGAATTAATTCTGTTAAAGAGAGAAATTTAAGGAAATTTATAAGGGAATAGGTTAAGCCTTGATGGTTATAAATTTAACCTCCCTAATACCCTAGAGGACACCTCTCTACTCTCTTGATCCCTCCACCGCCGAACCACACATCAAGGAGAATTCTCTCCTAGGGTTGTCTTCTCTGCCGAATCCAAGGAAAGGTGGGATTCAAGAGACCTTGGAGGGAAGATGCTAGGGTGGGACAGAAGGTTGCATCTCATTAGGTTTTACATATATAAGTTAAAGCAATCGGAGGTAAGAATTCCCTCACTTGCAGTACATGGGTTTCTCTCGAATGACTTTCATGTTCCTAATGTTGTGCTATGCAATAAAGAGTTTTCCATGTTCTTCTTTTCCCTGTATTGCATATGATTAACCTTAGTCGAGGTTCCATGGTTGATATTACTTAAGACCCTAGGACGAGGTTCGTATAAATTTTGTTAAGCAGAACACGTAAAGAGACACGCGCCCGGCACAAGCGTGAGCCAAGCCTTCGAAGCGCAAAGCGATCGCTTGCGCGCAAAGCGTCGCCGGGCGCCAAAGCATGCCGCCGGCGCCAGCGTGTCGCTCGGCCACCGGAGGTGCTCGGCTAGCAGGCGACCTCTCGGCTAGCGAGCGTCTTTGCTCGGCCACGCATGACACAGTGTGTCATCCAATGCAGCCTACTTTGGGCTCGGGAAAATTAAAAAGGACAAGAAAATAAATAAATAAATAAATATATATATATATATTTCCGAACATGATTCCAAATGATTTTCCATGTTATGCTAGGGTATATGTATGGTATTGATATGATGCTAGTTAGACGATATATTTGAATGATTTCATACCTTATGTCCACGTTAACGGCTGATGTAGGACCATTGTATCATAATGTATATGTTAAGTTTTGCTCATTTTATCATGATGTACTTGTTTATGTTCATGAACGATAGGCACCCTTATGCTATGGTTACGTAAGGCTTATGAATATGAATTGGTTAAGAAATGTTTCCCTAAGAGTGGGGACAAGAACACTCTTTATGTTATGTCAAAGAACATGTATGCTATTTTACTTTACGCATGGCTTGTATCTAAAGTACGGGCCTAGTGGTAATCACACGGTCGACGTGCCGACGGTCGACGGTCGACGACCACAAGGGGTCGCCAAATGGGCCGCCGAATGGACCGCCAAATGGGCTGGGCCGAGTCATGGATACAATGCTGAGCCCTGATGTTGAGATTATGTTTAAGTACTTATGAAAGTATATGTTTTCAAAGAGCATTCTGCATATAACTATTCCATGCCTATGTTATTACGAGATGTTATGTTATTGTGATAAAAATGCCATGGGGATACTTGTCCTAGATGATCGTGTCACGGATTGCTTTACTCATGAATTTTGAATGCTAATACAATATGCCTCTTGATGATCATGTTAATAGTTACATCCATGCTATGACTATATGTTAGTTAAATGAACATGTCACTATCTTATGTGTAATTTATGTCGTATGGCTTTTTTGAGTAGGAAAGGATCTTACTCAGCATATGTGCTGATAGTGTCGTTTTTCCCTTGTACTGCAGAGCAAGGCAAGGAATGGAATAATTGAAGGGAGCAGCAGGAGGGGCAGAGGTGTGTGTGGCAGTGGCATGGTGGACGAGATCATTTTTCATATACGGACTTATGCATGATTTTCAGTTTATGTGTAAACTGTTAGGAGACGTTAATGCTTTCTATGGTTGTTACTCATGTTTATTTTTATGAACCTTGAAATAGTTAATACATGTTTAGTTAAATAAATTGCTAAGACCTTTTGTCATGATTAAATTGTTAGGTTGATTGGGTTAATGTAATTAGAGTTAAAAGTTGTAAAGTTTTTAAATGCTTCTTCTGTTATATGCATGAATGTATGATCCCGTAGCGCCGCCACCCGTCTATAGGATGTGTGTTAGGAGGACGGGAAGGGCGGGCATTACACCATAGGCATTAGTGGACCATTTGTATCATCCTATCATCTCACCCATACTATGTTTTCAATCAAAGTTATCCTTATGGTGAATGTGAGATGTTCCTAAAGGTATTTATGTACTTAACCTTCAAATTCATGCAATTCTACCCATGGTTAAGTATCACACTTTCATACCACATGATCATAAAGGCATATTGGCATTGATTTCACATTATGATCAGGAAACAAATGTATCAATCAATTTATAATCATTCATTAGATATAAAATCATGATAATAAGTCAAATATCACCTGAAGAATGATTTAAACTATTTATGGGTGCATTATCATCACCCAACACTATTTCAAAAATTTGTCCCGATCATCCTAAGTCAACCAAATAATATGATATAAGTGAAATCCTTTTGGTTGACTAACCTAGGGTTTTCCTAACCCTTAAGGATGGATTTAGGAACCCAATACAAGTTCTTTCCTATAGGGTTCACTAAATATTCCTTAGGGATCCATTTTCTAGCAATTGTCTTGTTCTTGGCTTGACCCCTAGCAATCAAACATTTATAAGCTTTTTCATTAGTCTTTCCCTTATATCCTAGGCCTTTCCTATTGAAGCTTTCCCTTTGGCTCCCTATAATCATATTAAGGGTGTTGGAGTCAATTGTGAATTTTTCTAGGGATTTGGTTAAATGGTCTACCTTTTCCCTTAAGACCCTATTTTCTTCAATGCATGCATCATTTACATCAAAAGGCATATAGTTATCATGTGAGCATGCATCATCATCATTATTGTTAAGGCAATCTCTTGCCGTAATATGGTTTTGATGGTGTGGTAAAGGGTTTAAGTTAGTTTGATATGTTGATGTGATATGTGCGTTGAAGTCGTGCAGGACTTAGTAATTCGCACATGGAGCCGTGGCGAGTTTCACATCTCATGACTCATGCCTTGAGTCGGTGAAGGATAGCTTTGCGGAAGTCGTGCGCTTGGAGCATCCGAGGGACCGTCGGACGAGAAGCTTGGAGTGAAGCCGGAGGAAGTAGACTTCGAGGCAAGAGACGCGAAGGAGTATTGCAGAGTCGTGCGCCTGATGCTGCCGAGGGACGTGGCCGAGAACGAAGAGAACTTCGAAGGCGAGGGACTCCGAGAGATGAGAGTGAGCGATTGTAACCTGGGGAAGGGTAGCTCTTAGGTGAAACTTGGCCATTTGGCCAAGTGTCGGATGAGTTTTCCCGACACCAGTCGACTGCCATGTCATGGCAGTCGACTGCTCTGAGTCGAATGTAGTTCATTGGTATCCGATCGATCGAGGTGGGCGTGATCCAAGCGCCATACGTGGCGATCGGCGCAAGACCATCGATCATCGAAGCGGCGATCGGTAGTCAATAGGGTTTTGGCCACAGAACCGCTCGTAGCCGACTGGGCAGTCGACTACGGAGGCAGCAGTCGACTGGTGAGGTCCATCAGTCGACTGCCAAGAGTTCCGTTGGACTACAACGGTCGGGATCCGATGTGTTCGGAGGCCGTTGTAGTGACGGCAGTCGACTGCAAAGGGTGGCAGTCGACTGATGGCGGCCAACGGGAAGAAATCATCCCTCTCTATAAAAAGAGAGGGTGTGAGCCTTTGAGATGCTAATGCTTATGCTCCAAGTGATCTTCCTAGTGCCCCACAACATCTAAACTCTTCTTACTTGTTTTTACTCCATTCTATTTGTAAGAAGAGTGATCTTGATTGTAAAGGTTACCTCCACCTAGCTTGGTGCAAAGGAGAGATCAATAGTGATTGGCTTTGAAGGAGTGATTCACCTCGGACGAATCGGGATCGTGGATTAGCGGCGTAGCCGTGAACCACGTTACATTCTTTGTTAGCGATTGTTTGCTCGTATTTCTATTTGTTTGTCTTTATTAGTCTTCCGCTTGCGCTAATTAGTTTTGTAGACGAGCAAATATCGGTATCCAAACGAAAAGGGCTATTCACCCCCCTCTAGCCGGCCGTTCGATCCCCTATAAGTGGTATCAGAGCCAAGGAAAGCTTGTCGAGGACTAACCGCCACAACAAGCAACTTTCAAAAATGGCCGGCTCAAACATCCACCCACCGAAGTTCGACGGCGAATTCTCTTGGTGGAAAAAGAGAATGGAGGTATTCTTTGAGGCCGATTTTGATATTATGCTTATAATGGAAAATGGTTTTGAGTTGCCTAGGGATGAAAGGGGTGAACCAATTGAAAAATCACGTTGGACTAAGAAGCAAAGAGAGGAGCACCTTGCAAACTCAAAGGCAAAACATCATCTTCTCAATGTGCTCCCTCAACAAGAGATCAACCGGATCGGAGAATGTGCTAGCGCCAAAGAGATGTGGGAAAAGCTTGTAGAACTCCATGAAGGCACATCCGAGGCCAAGCTAGCTAGGAGAGACCTCCTCCGCTCCCAACTCTCAAACATCAAATTAGAAAAGGGAGAAAAGGTAACTTCCCTACATTCTAGGTTTAAAGAAATATTAATTGGGCTAACAAGTGTAGGAGAAAAGCTTTCCAATCGGGATATGGTAATGAAGGCCATAGATGCCTTTCCCCGGTCCTCAAGATGGAGCTCCATGGTGGATTCGTTTTACATCTCCAAGAACTTGGAAGTAAGTACCTTGGAGGAATTGATCTCAACAATGGAGCTCCACGAAACTAGGCTTGAAGGAATACAAGAAGAGCCTAGAATTCAACCCTCAAGAGGAGTAGCTTTGATAGCGAACAAGGGGAAGAAGAAGATGGAAATCTCCTCCTCCGATGATGAAGCGCCTTCCTCCTCCATGGATAGCACGGAAGAAGCCTACATGGTAAGGAAGGTAAGACGTGCATTCAAGAATTTTAGATTTGATAAATCTCATGATAGGAATAGAAGACCAAGGGGGAAGGTCATATGCTACAATTGCCAAGGAGAGGGGCACATAAGGGACAATTGTCCTCTCCTAAACAAGAGCAAGGAAGAGAGAAAAAAGAAAGAAGAAAAGAAGAAGAAAAAGGGGAGCAAGAAAAAGAAGGAAGAGGAGAAGAAGACAAAAGAAAAGGGGAAGACCAAAGCTCTAAAGGCAAGGACTTGGGATGACCCATCCTCATCCTCCTCATCATCATCGGATGAGGAGAATGCCTTTGTCACCAATTTGGCCTTGATGGCCTTTGATGACTTGGATTGCTCCTCATCCGAAAATGAAGGATCAAACTCAAGTGGGGAGAGCTCAAATGAAGGGGGAGCTTCCTCATCCTCATCATCCGAAGAAGAAGAGGATATGGAAACTATGGTAACAAAAGCCTCTCCTAAGAAAATAGTTTCCATAATTTCTAGTTTAACTAAGGACTTATTTGGAATGAAAAAGAAAAATAAAAGCATGCTTAATCAAATTAAGGCATTAGAAAATAAGCTAGAAAATGCATGCTTAAATGATAATATTTCTTCTAGCTTAAATGATGCATGCTCACATGACCTTTATGTGCCATTAGATGTTAGTGATGCATGTATAAATGAAAATAGGGCCTTAAGGGAAAAGGTAGATTATTTAACAAAAGCCCTAGAAAAATTCACAATTGGCTCCAACACATTGAACATGATCTTAGGGAGCCAAAGAGCTAGTTTCAACAAAAAGGGTCTAGGCTACAAGGAAAAGAAAAATGAAAAGGCCTACAAATGTCTAATAGCTAGGGGACAAGATAAGAAGAATGTAATAGCTAGGAAATGGATCCCCAAGGAATACTTAGTGAACCCAATAGGAAAGAACTTATTTTGGGTTCCAAAATCCATCCTTAAGGGTTAGAAAACCCCTAGGGTAGTCAACCATATGCAATTGACCTATATCATATTTTGGTTGACTTAGGATGGCGGGACAACATTTTTAAAATAGTGTTGGGTGATGATAACGTGCCCATAAATAGATAATAATGCTTAAATCATGATGATTAATATAATTGCTATGTATGTTTGAAATCATGATTTATGATTTTAATATTTGGCACGTAATCATGAGAAATAGGGTTGAATCATGCTTTAGGTGATACTTTGCTTATTATCATCATATAATACCTAATGCATGATTATTATTTAATGAATACATGTATTTCATGATGATAATGTAAAATTAATTCATATATGCCTTTATGATCATGATGATTATTAGGTTGATACTTAACCTTGATAGAATTGCATGAATATATTGGTTAAGTATACACAAATACCCCCTAGGATGCATCTCACACTCACTATAGGCTAACTTGATTGCAAACTTAGCATGGGTGAGATGTTAGGATGATACAAATGTCCACTAATGCCTATGACATTTAGATGGTCATTTAAAGTATCAACATAGCAAAAATAGACCAATCATGGGGAAGGCTTATGTTTAATTCATAGACATATTTGTTGGGTTTCCGGCACCGCGGCGTGTGTGTGTTCGATCATGTTTCGTAAACATGAGCACAGCGGAAGCAATTAAAAATAATAAATCTATATTTATTACAACACACACAACACACGCATGCATATTACAACAAGTGTAGACATAACCGTAAATTATAATTTGCAATAAAAGGAAATTAAACTACGTTATACCTTCCGTATGACATGTAGCGGGAACAGCATCAACCGGAACGATCCTCGTAAGAATCGTCTCTATCCGTATCCACGCCGAGTTCCTCGGGATGACTTCGCTAAGTCACGAGCTTCGTCTTCGTACGGGTTACTAGCCTCGTGTTGAAGACGACGTGATCGAGAAATGATCACGATCCGAATCCAAATTCGGATCCAAAACGAGTTCTCAAAACTCGCTTCTCCGGAGAGGTATTCGTCAACCGATTGACGAATCCTTCGTCCTCCACCTCAGAGGATTACCGGAGATCAAATCCCCGGTAAGTTAGCCGCTGTCGGAGCACTAACCGTCGTCCAAACGACGCTCCGACGAGAGAAGAAGCTGTCCAGAAAACTGGACAGCTTGGTGGAGGAAAAGCGCCGGCCAAAACAAGGAGAGAAAAGGCTCACCTTGATGCAACCTATAGGAGATCACCGGAGGGTCGCCGGAGGTTCACGGCTGGAGCTTGACGCGGCAAGGGTCTTGGGCAGCGGCACAAAGCTGGGCGGGCGGCTTGTAGTTAGGCGCCGAAAATTCCTCCAAGGGTGGCGGCAAGCTAGGGTTTTGGATGATTAGGGTTTAACAATCCCTTAAGCCCTCTTTTATAGAGAACTAATTCTCTTAATGGTTAATGGATCATATCCATAAAGCCCGTTAACCCGCTCCATTAGGATAAGTTAAAATAAACCAAACCATGATGGTTTATTTTAAGTTAAAACGAACCGAACCAAGCTTTGGTTCATTCGTTTAATATAAACCAAACCCTTTGGTTTATTCTCATCCATTGGATTAGAACCAAACCATTTTGGTCCATCCATTATGTCTTCATAAGACACTGTCCATCCACGCTTCCATTGCGACTGAAACAATTTCATGCTCGCTTTATGTTTGGTCCAACCAAACATAGTTTCTCTCGGTCTGAGAATCCCATTCTCTAGCTCGTTTTAAATCCTTTGGATTACACTCGTTGTGCGTGTGACCAAATAGGTTCTCGGTTTATGTTGGCCGTCTATAATTAACCATTAATTATAGAACGATCATGAGTGGCACCTAGTAGTACATCATGATCCCCAATTAACCGAAAAGATCAACGGTTGATCCAGAACTATTTCTGAAACCCTTCAGTAGCTCGAATGAATCGTGCCCCATTCCTTTCACTCATCTTATACCCACTTGGTTCAGGACATGGTCTATTGTGTCAGTCCCCACTAGGTGACTCGTCCACACCTAGCCCAAGTATCATTTCCTCGTCCACGGATTCTAGTTACTCCACATGTATCGAAGAGTACCTTACTCTAAACATGTAATGCTTTGGCCAAAGACTTTAGTAACAATCCGACGAGAGGCCATGGGTATACATCTCCTCGCAAGGAGTGGTGAATCCTTTATAGGCTATTCAAACACCTTCGATCACCCGACTTATACCCAATCATCCCGGGTCCACATCTCCTTAGAGATGTTTGCTTAAGATGTCAAAGCATAAGTCTCCATGATCAAGATGACTTGAATACCGCAAGTCAAAGGAACATCGCACTTAAGCCCACAAGAAGAACTTCATTGACATATCTATATGCAGAGAACCATATGAAGTCTTACTACCGTCACTCCAATGAACTAGTTACCATAACTAGCATCCACGATTAACTCCGACATCACTATGTCTCCCGGTGAGAATCACCGCTTGGATACACCAAGGAGTATACCTCGTGCTAGTCTTGTGAATTGATGGTGTCGAATCCATCAATTCATCGACTAGGATAATTAGATACATCACAATTACACATGTAGAGATACTCACTAGTTGTGATCCAATCACAAATTCTCTCATCGTGAATCGTATCGTGGGCATTGATAAATGAGCTTAAGATCCAATCAAATACATAAAACATGTATACTCAAATAGTGAATCTTCATTTATCATATAAATGGTTCATACATAAGGCGATTGCCTTAGGACATCTCTCATATATTACTAACAATATTGCCCAAAGATCATGGTTGGATATTTCATATGTTTTCAAAACAATTTCTTAATCTAAAATCTATGTATTCATGTTTTGAAACAATTCAAAGCAAGACTAGGTGTTAAAATGGATACTCTTATGATCAAAAACCTTGTAGTTTTTAAAGCTTATGGATTTTTGGCAAATACATGGGAATATAATGATTTTTCATGAAAACCTATTTTTCACTGATAGATATACTTAAAAGAAATGTGTTCCCCAAATTTCATGATTTTTTGAATTTTCTGGAATTTTTAACGCATTTCTGAAATTCACCCTAGAAATCAGAAATCTCGAATCTGATGTGCGGTCATTGTATACGAACGATGATCGATGACCTGAATATTAGACCAGTAAAGGCTGAATTCCAATTTTAATTCAACTTGTGGTATTTTCTTTCTATTAGACTTGATGCCATGTGCTTTTAACTTAGTGTTAATCTTTTTGATGGTGTCAAAGGGGGAGAAATAATTATGTTTAAGTTAATTATTTTAGGGGGAGAAATATATGATAGGGGGAGAAAATTTGCATAGAGAGTTTCATGGATTAGGGGGGAGTTGCATGTTGCTATATCATGTTTATCTTTACATGCTTTCTTACCTTAGAATTTATATCAAATGTTTTTACCTAACTTAAACGGATTGTCACACATCAAAAAGGGGGAGATTGTTAAGGCAATCTCTTGCCGTAATATGGTTTTGATGGTGTGGAAAAGGGTTTAAGTTAGTTTGATATGTTGATGTGATATGTGCGTTGAAGTCGTGCAGGACTTAGTAATTCGCACATGGAGTCGTGGCGAGTTTCACATCTCATGACTCGTGCCTTGAGTCGGTGAAGGATAGCTTTGCGGAAGCCGTGCGCTTGGAGCATCAGAGGATGCGGACGAGAAGCTTGGAGTGGCCGGAGGAAGTAGACTTGAGGCAAGAGGCGAAGGAGCATTGCGGCCTGCGCTGATCTTGCTTAGGGGCGTGGCGAGCGAAGAACGAGCGAGGACTCAGGAGATGAGTGGCGGATTGTAACCGGGAAGGGTAGCTCTTAGGTGAAACTTGGCCATTTGGCCAAGTGTCGGATAGTTTCCGACACGGTCATTGCCATGTCATAGCGGTCGGTCCTCTAATCGAGTGAGTTCGGCCCGGTATCGTGGCCGGATTGTGGCGTGATCATTGCCAAGACCATCAATCGGCTGAAGCGATGGTCGTCAATAGGGTTTTAGCCCAGAACCGCTCATAGCCATCGGCGATCGACTACGAGCGTGATCGTGGTGAGTCCATCGATCGCAAGAGTTCCATTGGACTACAACGGTTGGGATCCGACATGTTCGGAGGCCGTTGTAGTGATGGCAGTCGACTGCCAAGGGCGGCAGTCGACTGATGGCGGCCAACGGGAAGAAATCAGCCCTCTCTATAAAAAGAGAGGGTGTGAGCCTTTGAGAGGCTAATGCTTATGCTCCAAGTGATCTTCCTAGTGCCCCACAACATCTAAACTCTTCTTACTTGTTTTTACTCCATTCTATTTGTAAGAAGAGTGATCTTGATTGTAAAGGTTACCTCCACCTAGCTTGGTGCAAAGGAGAGATCAATAGTGATTGGCTTTGGAGGAGTGATTCACCTCGGACGAATCGGGATCGTTGATTAGCGACGTAGTCGTGAACCACGTTACATTCTTTGTTAGCGATTGCTTTCTCGTATTTCTATTTGTTTGTCTTTATTAGTCTTCCGCTTGCGCTAATTAGTTTTGTAGACGAGCAAATATCGGCATCCAAACGAAAAGGGCTATTCACCCCCCTCTAGCCGGCCGTTCGATCCCCTACAATTAACATTAAATATGCTTTTTCTAATTTTTCTTCTAAGGCTTTAATTTCATTAGTCATGCATTTATTTTTCTTTTTAGACCTAAATAATTCCTTAGTAAGGCTAGAAATCATTGACATAATTTTCTTGGGAGGTAGATTCGTTACCTCACTTACCAAATCCTCTTCCGATGATGAGGATGAAGAAGAAACTCCCCCTTCACTAGAGCTCTCCTCACTTGTGCTTCTTTCTTCTTGCTCAGAGGAGGAGGTGGAGTCTAGGTCGTCTATTGCCATTAGTGTTAGTAATATATGAGAGATGTCCTAAGGCAATCGCCTTATGTATGAATCATTTATATGATAAATGAAGATTCACTATTTGAGTATACATGTTTTATGTATTTGATTGGATCTTAAACTCATTTACTGAATGTCCTCGATACGATTCACAGCATGAGAGAATTTGTGATTGGATCACAACTAGTGAGTATCTCTACATGTGTAATTGTGATGTATCGGAATTATCCCTAGTCGATCAATTGATGGATTTGGACACCATCAATTCTGTCAAGACTAGCATGAGGTATACTCCTTGGTGTATCCAAGCAGCTGATTCTCACTGGCTGGAGACATTGTGATGTCCGGAGTTAATCGTGGATACTAGTTATGGTAACTAGTTCATTGGAGTGACCAACCGTAAGACTTCATATGGTTCTCTGCATATATAGATATGTCAATGAAGTTCTTACTGTGGCTTAAGTGCGATGTTCCTTAGACTTGCGGTATTCAAGTCATCTTGATCATGGAGACTTATGCTTTGACATCTTAAGCAAACATCTCTAAGGAGATGTGGACCCGGGATGATTGGGTATAAGTCGAAGTGATCGAAGGTGTTTGAATAGCCTATAAAGGATTCACCACTCCTTGCGAGGAGATGTATACCCATGGCCTCTCGTCGGATTGTTACTAAAGTCTTTGGCCAAAGCATTACATGTTTAGAGTAAGGTACTCTTCGATACATGTGGAGTAACTAGAATCCGTAGGACGAGGAAATGATACTTGGGCTAGGTGTGACGTAGTCAGCCTAGTGGGGACTGACACAATAGACCATGTCCTGAACCAAGTGGGTATAAGATGAGTGAAGGGAATGGGGCACGATTCATTCGAGCTGCTGAAGGGTTTCAGAAATAGTTCTGGATCAACCGTTGATCTTTTCGGTGAATTGGGGATCATGATGTACTACTAGGTGCCACTCATGATCGTTCTATAATTAATGGTTAATTATAGACGGCCAACATAAACCGAAAACCTATTTGGTCACACGCACAACGAGCATAATCCAAAGGATTTAAAACGAGCTTGAGAATGGGATTCTCAGACCGAGAGAAACTAGGTTTGATTGGACCAAACATGAAGCGAGCATGAAATCGTTTCAGTCGCAATGGAAGTGTGGATGGGCCATGTCTTATGAAGACAAAATGGATGAACCAAAATGGTTTGGTTCTAATCCAATGGAGGAGAATAAACCAAAGGGTTTGGTTTATTTTAAACGAATGAACCAAAAGTTGGTTCAGTTCGTTTTAACTTAAAATAAACCATCATGGTTTGGTTTATTTTAACTTATCTTAATGGAGCGGGTTAACGGGCCTAATGGTTATGATCCAATAACCATTAAGAGAATTATTTCTCTATAAAAGGGGCTTAAGGGATAATTAAGCCCTAATCCATAAACCCCTTGCCCTAAGGTTGCCGCCCACCCCATTGAGGGAGCTCTCGGCGCCAACCCTAAACCACCGCCCATTGCTCCTCCAACCGGCGTCCAGAAGGCTGATTCCTTCCCCCTCGCCGGCGTCGAGCTGCTGCCGATTAGTGCTCCGGAGATCTCCTTCAGGTTTGACATCAAGGTGAGCTCTATCTTCCTTGGTTGGCCGGCGCCTATCACCTCCACCAAAGCTGTCCAGTTTTCTGGACAGCTTGTTCTCCTCTCATCGGAGCATCGTTTGGACGACGGTTAGAGCTCCGACAACGGCTAACTTACCGGGGATTCGATCTACGGTAATCCTCTGAGGTGGAGGACGAAGGATTCATCAATTGGTTGACGAATACCTCTCCGGAGAAGCGAGTTTTGAGAACTCGTATTAGGATCCGAATTTGGATTCGGATCGTGATCATCTCTCGATCACATCGTCTTCAACATGAGGCTAGTAACCCGTACGAAGACGAAGCTCGTGGCTTAGCGAAGTCATCCCGAGGAACTCGGCGTGGATACGGATAGAGACGATTCTAGCGAGGATCGTTCCGGTTGATGCCGTTCCCGTTACACGTCATACGAAAGGTATAACGTAGATAAATTTCCTTTTATTGCAAATTTAAATTTACGGTTATGTCTACACTTGTTGTAATATGCATGCGTGTGTTGTGTGTTGTAATAAATGTAGATTTATTATTTTTATTGCTTCCGCTGTGTTCATGTTTACGAAACGTGATCGAACACACATACGCCGCGGTGTCGGAAACCCAACAGTGGTATCAGAGCCCAGGTTGTGTTTCGACATAATCGTAAAATGGTTTTGCGATAGTCATAATGTTATTTCTGGAAATTTTCTAATTTTGGAAATTTAGAAGTATTTATGGAAATTTTTCAATTTTGGAAAGTCTGGAAGTATTTATGGAAATCTTCCACTTTTGGAAAGTTGGAAGTATTTATGGAAATTGATATTTTCCATAAATAAAATATTTGATTAGATTCTGGAAATTTGTTTCCTAATTTAATCATGATTTGATTTGGGAAATCAAATCTTAAAATATTTTATTTCCATAAGTAGTTTTAATGATTTAGGAAATTGGTTTCCTAAATAGATTTTCCTTAATCAAATAATTCCATGAATAAAATATGTGATTAGATTTGGAAATTTGTTTCCTAATTTAATTATGATTTGATTTGGAGAATCAAATCTTAAACATATTTTATTTCCATAAATAGTTATGACATATAAGGAAATTATATACATGACATAATTGTATGCCATGTAATTGCATTAGATGTATAACATTATGCCATGCGTGTCTTGACATGTAGATGTATGCCATGTATGCTATGCCATGTAGATAATAGTTATTTGCATGCAAAGAGGATGAGACATAAAAACCCTTAAACAATATTAAAGCCTACACCTTCCATTAATATGGTTAGAACCAGAGTTCCGTTTCTTGTTTGTGTTGTTGGACTCTCTCCAAGCCCGGCTCGAACTCGAACATGTTCAAACCATGGAATAGTTTAATACTAATATGGTAAGAGTCAGAGGTCAATCGTTAGCTTTGGTTGTTGGACTCTCTCCAAGCTGGGCTAATTGGTTGAATGCGCTCTAACCATATTAAAACTGTTTCCCGATTAATGGGTTGGCTTTAACCTGGAGCATCGTCTTGTTGGACTCTCTCCAAGGTCGATGTAAAGGGAGGTGAAGTTGGGTGCTATGCATATGATGCATACTTGTTAATGTGTTAACAACCCAATGTATGTGTGAACATTCAATTAGTTGATAGCACATTGTGATAGTTGCATATACGTGATATGCAATCGGTATAGTTGATACCTACCATCGTAGTTATGAATGACTTGTTGGACTCTCTCCAAGGTTGTTCATAACTATGATGGATATCAGCCCATTCGGAGATGGACCTACGATCTCCCGAAGTGATTTTGGGGTTTTTGAAATTTGAAAAATGAATGGGATTTATAAATGTATATTAATGCATTTTAAAAATTATTTTCTCATATATGCTCGTTTTGTATTTCTAAGATTGATCATGATGTCTTTGAATTTGCGTTCCATTTTGGATTCGAATAAATTGACTGGGCCGAGCTTCTTGGACTGGCTTAGAAGCTTGAGAATTGTTCTCAAGATTGAAAAACTTGCAAATGTCCTCGAAGCGCCTCTTCCCACCTGTCCTAGTGACGATGCAACTCTGGACCAATTGTTGGCCTATCAGAAACATTTGAGTGATTCTGAACAAATGAGTTGCATCATGCTAGCTGCGATGGAAACCAAGCTACGAAAGCAGCATGAGCATATGGATGCTCATATCGTAGTCCTTCATCTTTATGAGTTGTTTGATAAGCAAGTGAGATTCGAAAGGTTCGAAGTCTCCAAGCTCCTCTTCACCTCTGATATGCAAGAAGGTTCATTTGTGGTACTGCTCAACATGCTGAAGACTGTGGAGCCTTCTGAGAAGCATGAGCAGGGTACGGTGTTGTTAGTTGATTCCTCGAAGAAAGGTTCTAAGAGGGAGTCAAAGGAATAACAGAAGGGGAAGAAGAAAAAAGGCTAAAAAGGCAGAACCAGCTCAAAAGGGCACTTGCCATCATTATGGCAAGTAGGGCCATTTGCGAAGAAAGTGCAATATTTATCTTGAGTCCGTGAAGAAGGATAAGACATCAGATGCCCCATCTTCTTCAGAAATCTTCTTTATTGATTGTCATTCTATTTCCTCAGACACTTGGGTATTTGATACTGGGTGTGACTCACATATATGTAATGACATACATGGGCTAAGGAATAGAAGAAGACTCATCAAGGGAGAGTCAAATTTACGTGTTGGGAATGGAGTAACGGTTGCTGCACTCGCCATCGGAACGTATTTGTTGGAACTCCCTGTAGGACTTCTCTTAGAACTGGAAAATTGCTTTTATGTTCCTTCATTGATAAAGAACATCATTTCTATTTCTTGTTTAAATAGAAATGGGTACCATTTGACTTTTTGTAACAATTGTTGTTACATAACTTTGAATGGAGTTCTTTATGGGACTGGAACTTTAAGCAATGGTGTTTATACGTTGGACGTATCCAGTGATGTTTTCAATATCGAAGCGAGCAACAAGAGTGCTCGAAAAGATATTCAATTAGACTCCTACATGTGGTATTGTTGTCTTGGCCATGTAAGAAAGAAATGCATGTCCGAATTACACCGATGTGGAATTCTGGAATCGTTTGAATTGGATTCATACGATACATGTGAATCATGCTTAAAAGGCAAGATGACTAAGTTACCTTTTACTGGAAAAGGTGAACGAGTGGGAGAGTTACTAGGTCTAATACATACTGATGTATGTGGACCTATGTCAACTCAAGCTTTAGGAGGCTATAGCTACTTCATTACCTTCACCGATGATCACTCACGATTTGGGTATGTGTTCTTGATGAAACACGAGTCTGAAGCCTTTGAAAGGTTCAAAGAATTCAGAAATGAAGTAGAGAAACAACATGACAAGAGTATTAAAATACTTCGATCGGATCGAGGTGGTGAATACTTAAGTCAAGAGTTTCTTGATTATCTAAGAGACAATGGTATATTGTCTCAATGGACTCCGCCATATACACCACAACATAATGGTGTATCTGAGAGGCGTAACCGGACCTTGTTGGACATGGTCATGTCAATGATGAATCATGTGACTCTTCCCAAGTCCTTTTGGGGCTATGCACTTCAGACAGCTGTTTACTTGTTAAACAGAATGCCTACCAAGGTAGTCTCAACTACTCCATATGAGATATGGAATAGTAAGAAACCTCATGTATCTTACTTGAAGATATGGGGTTGCCACCTGTATGTGAGATGTATCGACAAAATGGATGCTAAGTCGATAAATGTCTATTTATTTGATACCTAAGGAAACAAGGGGTTACCAATTCTATCATCCTATGGAACAAGGTGTTTGTTTCAAGGCATCTTTGTGTTTCTAGAGAAAGAGTTTCTCTTGCAAGAAAAGGGAGTGTCGTTGAGCTTGAGGAGGCTCGAGAGACTCAAATAGACATTGATGAGATACGGTGAAGCACAATGATAGGTCGACAACTCATAGTGATGAGCAAATCATTTGGACCTATTGTAACACCACATCTTGTAGATCTGGTAGAACACATAATATTCACGAGAGATATGGATTTCGTAAGTGAATCGAGCGGCGTGTTACTCATTGATGATGAGAGCCTACAGTTATGAAGAAGTGTTGACAAGTTCAGAAAGGGATAAGTGGCTTGGTGCCATGAAGTCAGAAATGGATTCCATGTATGAAAACCAAGTTTGGAACTTGGTTGACCCACCTGAAGGCATAAAGCCTATAGGGTGCAAGTGGGTTTTCAAGAAGAAAACCGACATGGATGGTAATGTGATTACCTATAAGGCTAGATTGGTGGTGAAAGGATATCGTCAAAAGCAAGGTGTTGATTATGACGAAACCTATTCGCCTGTAGCTATGCTTAAATCCATTCGGATGCTCCTGGCCATAGCGGCTCATTATGATTATGAGATATGGCAGATGTATGTGAAAATAGCTTTCCTCAATGGAAACCTGCTCGAGGACGTGTATATGATACAGCCTGAGGGTTTCACATCGGTTGATAAAACCAAGGTATGCAAATTGCGACGATCCATTTATGGATTGAAGCAAGCATCTAGGAGCTGGAATATCCGTTTTGATGAGACAATCAAAAGTTTGATTTCTCACAAAATCCAGACGAACCTTGTGTGTACAAGAAGGTTAGTGGGAGTGCAATCATGTTCCTAGTATTATATGTCGATGACATATTACTTATAGGAAACGATGTTTGATCTTCTGATCGATTAAGGTTTGGTTATCTAAGACATTCTCCATGAAAGACCTGGGAGAAGCAACCTACATCCTCGGGATTAAGATCTATAGAGATAGATCGAAACGGTTGCTTGGTCTTTCGCAGTCTACATATATAGACCGAGTGCTAAAGAGGTTTAGCATGTCGGAATCCAAGAAAGGTTTCCTACCCATCAGGCATGGGATACACCTTTCGAAGTCTATGTGTCCGCGCACAGAAGACGAGAGGATTTGCATGAGTAAGATTCCCTATGCATCCGCAATAGGATCTATCATGTATGCTATGTTATGTACGAGGCCCGATGTATCGTATGCTCTGAGTGTCACGAGCAGATACCAGTCTGATCCAGGAATGGATTATTGGGTGGATGTTAAGACGATCCTTATGTACTTGAGAAGAACTAAGGATGTGTTCCTAATATATGGAGAAGGGTACATGGTGATACGTGGGTATACGGATGCGGCTCTGGAACAGACAGGATGATTCCATGTCTCGGCAGGTATGTATTCATCTAGAATGGGCGCAATAAGTTAAAAGGTTCCAAGCTTGGCTATAGCGGTCGCCACTATACATTGTAACTAGGCGGCAAAAGCGGTTTGGATCAAGAAGTTCGTCTCTAACTTGATGTGGTCTCATCGATGATTATCATCTTATCGAGAGATCATCGGTAAATACAAATCGAAAATTCCCCTTTGAAAGGAACTTAGCGGATCCTTTGACTAATACCTCAGTAAGTTTGAGGTCATGCTTATGGTATTGGATAGACATTAGGTTAGTAATATATGAGAGATGTCCTAAGGCAATCGCCTTATGTATGAATCATTTATATGATAAATGAAGATTCACTATTTGAGTATACATGTTTTATGTATTTGATTGGATCTTAAACTCATTTACTGAATGTCCTCGATACGATTCACAACATGAGAGAATTTGTGATTGGATCACAACTAGTGAATATCTCTACATGTGTAATTGTGATGTATCGAAATTATCCCTAGTCGATCAATTGATGGATTTGGACACCATCAATTCTGTCAAGACTAGCACGAGGTATACTCCTTGGTGTATCCATGTAGCTGATTCTCACTGGCTGGAGACATTGTGATGTCCGGAGTTAATCGTGGATGCTAGTTATGGTAACTAGTTCATTGTAGTGACCAACCGTAAGACTTCATATGGTTCTCTGCATATATAGATATGTCAATGAAGTTCTTACTGTGGCTTAAGTGCGATGTTCCTTAGACTTGAGGTATTCAAGTCATCTTGATCATGGAGACTTATGCTTTGACATCTTAAGCAAACATCTCTAAGGAGATGTGGACCCGGGATGATTGGGTATAAGTCGAAGTGATCGAAGGTGTTTGAATAGCCTATAAAGGATTCACCACTCCTTGCGAGGAGATGTATACCCATGGCCTCTCGTCGGATTGTTACTAAAGTCTTTGGCCAAAGCATTACATGTTTAGAGTAAGGTACTCTTCGATACATGTGGAGTAAATAGAATCCGTAGGACGAGGAAATGATACTTGGGCTAGGTGTGACGTAGTCATCCTAGTGGGGACTGACACAATAGACCATGTCCTGAACCAAGTGGGTATAAGATGAGTGAAGGGAATGGGGCACGATTCATTCGAGCTGCTGAAGGGTTTCAGAAATAGTTCTGGATCAACCATTGATCTTTTCGGTTAATTGGGGATCATGATGTACTACTAGGTGCCACTCATGATCGTTCTATAATTAATGGTTAATTATAGACGGCCAACATAAACCGAGAACCTATTTGGTCACACGCACAATGAGCGTAATCCAAAGGATTTAAAATGAGCTTGAGAATGGGATTCTCAGACCGAGAGAAACTAGGTTTGGTTGGACCAAACATGAAGCGAGCATGAAATCGTTTCAGTCGCAATGGAAGTGTGGATGGGCCGTGTCTTATGAAGACATAATGGATGAACCAAAATGGTTTGGTTCTAATCCAATGGAGGAGAATAAACCAAAGGGTTTGGTTTATTTTAAACGAATGAACCAAAAGTTGGTTCGGTTCGTTTTAACTTAAAATAAACCATCATGGTTTGGTTTATTTTAACTTATCTTAATGGAGCGGGTTAACGGGCCTAATGATTATGATCCAATAACCATTAAGAGAATTTGTTCTCTATAAAAGAGGGCTTAAGGGATAATTAAGCCCTAATCCAAAAACCCCTTGCCCTAAGGTTGCCGCCCACCCCATTGAGGGAGCTCTCGGCGCCAACCCTAAACCACTGCCCATTGCTCCTCCAATCGGCGTCCAGAAGGCTGCTTCCTTCCCCCTCACCGGCGTCGAGCTGCTGCCGATTAGTGCTCTGGAGATCTCCTTCAGGTTTGGCATCAAGGTGAGCTCTATCTTCCTTGGTTGGCCGGCGCCTATCACCTCCACCAAAGTTGTCCAGTTTTCTGGACATCTTGTTCTCCTCTCGTCGGAGCGTCATTTGGACGACGGTTAGAGCTCCGACAGTGGCTAACTTACCGGGGATTCGATCTCCGATAATCCTCTGAGGTGGAGGACGAAGGATTCGTCAATTGGTTGACGAATAACTCTTCGGAGAAGCGAGTTTTGAGAACTCGTATTAGGATCCGAATTTGGATTCAGATCGTGATCATCTCTCGATCACGTCGTCTTCAACACGAGGCTAGTAACCCGTATGAAGACGAAGCTCGTGGCTTAGCGAAGTCATCCCGAGGAACTCGGCGTGGATACGGATAGAGACGATTCTAGCGAGGATCGTTCCGGTTGATGCCGTTCCCGCTACACGTCATACGAAAGGTATAACGTAGATAAATTTCCTTTTATTGCAAATTTAAATTTACGGTTATGTCTACACTTGTTGTAATATGCATGCGTGTGTTGTGTGTGTTGTAATAAATGTAGATTTATTATTTTTATTGCTTCCACTGTGTTCATGTTTACGAAACGTGATCGAACACACACACGCCGCGGTGCCGGAAACCCAACAATTAGGGCAAGATTTGAGTAGACATGTTCTTCTTCCGATGATGAAGAAGAAGGATCATCCCATGTCCTTGCTTTGAGTGCTTTGGCCTTCCCCTTTTCTTTGGCTTTCTTCTCTTCTTCCTTCTTCTTGCTCCCCTTTTTCTTTTCTTCTTTTCTCCTCCTTTCTTCTTTGCTCTTGTTCAAGAGGGGAAAATCATCTCTTATATGTCCCTCTTGTTGGCAATTATAGCAAATGATTTTCCTCTTGTGCCTTCTCCTATCATAAGATTTGTTAAATTTTAAATTTCTTAAAGCACGCCTTACCTTCCTTACCATATAAGCATCTTCATTGCTATTCATGGAGGATGAGGAAGATGCTTCATCGGATGAGGAGGGAGTCTCTATCTTCTTCTTCTTTCCCTTGTTGGCTACTAAGGCTACTCCTCTTGATGGCTTGATACTTGATTCTTCAATTACTCCCTCAAGCCTTGTTTCATGGAGCTCCATGGTTGAGAAGAACTCCTCCAAGGTGCTAACTTCTAAATTTTTGGAGATGTAGAAGGAGTCCACCATTGAGCTCCACTTTGAGGACCGGGGAAAGGCATCTATTTCCTTCATGACCATGTCCCGGTTGGAGAGTTTTTCTCCTACACTTGTTAGTCCAATCAAAATTTCTTTAAACCTAGAATGTAAAGAATTTACCTTCTCTCCTTTTTCAAGTTTGATGTTGCTTAATTGGGAGCGAAGGATATCTCTTCTTGTAAGCTTTGCCTCGGAAGTGCCTTCATGAAGCTCTATGAGTTTCTCCCACATTTCCTTGGTGCTTGCACATTCTCCTATCCGGTTGATCTCTTGTTGGGGGAGCACATTGAAGAGGTGGTGCTTGGCCTCTGAATTTGCAAGGTGCTCCTCCCTTTGCTTTTTAGTCCACCTTGACTTCTCTATTGGTTCACCCTCTTTGTCCCTAGGCATCTCAAAATCGTTTTCCATTATAAGCATAATATCGAAATCGGATCCAAGAATACCTCCATTCTCTCCTTCCACCAAGAGAATTCTCCCTCAAACTTTAGTGGGTGAATGTTGGGAGCCAACCATCCTTGATTATGCTTGTTGCGGCGGTTAGTCCTTGACAAGCTACCTTGGCTTTGATACCACTTGTTGGAACGTTGGTGGCCGGTTAGAGGGGGGTGAATAGCCCTCTTTAGTCGTATGAATGGAATTGCTTGTCTACAAATATAATTAGCACAACAGAAATATAAAGAAAAGACAATTAAGAACAAACAAAAAGATAAAACAATGCTAACACATGATATAACGTGGTTCACGGCCTCGCCGCTAATCCATGGTCCGATTCGTCTCCGGTGAATCACTCCGAAACCAATCCACTATTGGTCTCTCCCTTTAGCCCAAGTAAGGAGGAGGTAAACCTTTACAACAATGAGAACACTCCTTCTTTTACAATAGATATGAAAGAAAAATAGAAGAAGGAGTTTAAGCTTTGTGGGGCACTTGGATGATCACTTAGAGCATAAGCATTAACCATCTAAAAGCCCCCACCCTCTCTTTTTATAGAGATGAAGCAAATCTTCCCGTTGGACACTATCAGTCGACTAATGCTTTCATCAGTTGATTGATGTCGACTCCAACGACTTCTGACCAAGCCAGATTCGCGGGATCCACGACCGCCTTCTCCAATAGTCAGATTATCAGTCGACTAATGATATCATCAGTCGACTGATGTCGACTTCAGTCGAGTGATGACTCACTTCTGTGCTCGTACACAGTGCAATCAGGCGACTGCTTCCCTTACGCACTCGACTGATGTCGACTTGATTCATCAGCCACACACCAGTCGATTGACGATCGACTTGGAGCAGTCGACTGCCATGACATGGCAGTCGACTGATGCCAGGTAAACCTCAAACTTAACATCCGTTTGAGTTTCCGACGGTCGGGTAAACCTCAACCCTTGCAGTCGAGCCTCCGACACATCCATTCGGCCAAGTTTACCTAATGAGCTACTTACATTTCACTCATTCTCTCATCTCACTTGAAGTCCCTCGCCGAAGCTCTCTTCGTTTACGGCCACGTCCATCGGCAGCATCAAGTGCACGACTCTACAATGCTCCTTTGCGTCTCTTGCCCTCGAAATATGCTTCCTTGGCTTCGCTTCAAGTCATCTTGTCCAGCGGTCCCTTGGATGCATCAAGTGCACGACTTCACAATGTTCCTTCGCCGACTCAAGCATGAGGTTGTGAGTTGGTGACACTTGTCAAAGCTCCATGTGCGAATTACTAAGTCCTGCAAGACTCCAACGCACATATCAAATCCAATCATCCTAACTTAAACCCTTTGCCACACACATCAAAACCATATCACGGGTTGATTGCCCTAACAAGGTTATCCATCATGAGATGATGCATGTGTTCTTCCTTATGAGGGGGGAGAATTTGGAGAGTTTATAGGAAGCCTATATTTAGTGGTATGGGACTTATCACTAGGAAGAGTGAAGGCATCCTAGGTGCTTTTGGACCAAAGGGGTGATTGTAAGGTCTCATTGGGATATGAGACATTGACACCCTTGGGGAGAACCTTTTTTGATGTATGTCAAAAAGGGGGAGAATTAACGGGAGAAGTTATGAGAGAATTTGAGATTACAAATTTGGGAGAATTGGTAAGGAGATTTGAGTTAGTGTCTAACTCAAAGGTGTTTTGTTTTTGTCAAATATCAAAAAGGGAAAGATTGTTAGTGCAATCGGTCCAGGTCATGATTGACCAGACTCGAGTTTAACTCGAGCGATATTTTGATGTTCGAGAAAATGTATGATAATGTGATTGTCATGGGAAAGTCCAAGTCATGGGTACTTGACATAGAAAGTCCAAGCATGGGTCTTGGCAAGGGAAAGTCCAAGCTTGAGTCTTGGAAAATGGAAAGTCCAACATGGGTTGGCAAGGGAAGTCCAAGGGGTGATATTAGTGGCGTAAAGTCCAAGCATGAGTCTTGGCAGCATAAGTCTAATGGTTTGACAGTGTAAAGTCCAAGCGGTAGTCTTGGCAATGTAAAGTCCAAGCGGTAGTCTTGGCAGCGTAAGCCCAAATGTGCTTTGGCGGTATAGACCAACTTAACATGACAATAGCCGATGAAAGCACCTGAAGGTTAGCGTATGGATGAATAAGTCATGGATGACTTGGAGGGATCCGATATGCGTGAGACTGACGAAGGTGGCTAGGAGACTTAGGTCTAGGCTAAGGGTGGTCTAGCAAGTATGAGGGCATCATACTTGGGGTTAAACCTCATGTTTGAGATTTGTTAGTCTATTGGGGTTATGGACCAGTCGACTGGTCAAGTGTTTTGACACTTGACAGCGAGTCGACTTGTATCGATCGATGGGAGTCGGAGTTCGATAGAAAATGGCACGTAGTCGATCACAAGATTGTTCGATCGATTGATGGTTCGATCGATCGACTACTATCGATTGATGGTCGATATCACGGACACAAAAGGTTTTAGAGTCGACTGTTAGGGTTTGACAGTGGAGTGATGGCTCAATCAGTCAACTGATGGTCTATCCATTGGAAATTATCCAACGTGGCTTGAGCCGTTGTGAGACAACGACTACAGGAGCAGTCGACTAATGGTCGCAATCAGTTGACTGCTAGGCGAAATCCAACCCGAATACAGGTTATAAAAGTAGCTCATGGAGAGGGATTTGGCAAGGGTTTCTTGAGGTGATTTGGAGGGGATTTGCTGCTGCAATCCAGACCTTCAAGGCTATTCTCAAGTAACCAAAAGAAAGCATTCAAAGATCTCTTGTAAAGTGTTTTTCCTTTACTTGTATTGTATTTCATATTTGTATTTTCTTGTATTCATTGTATTACTTAGTGTAATCTCTTGTACGAGGTTTCTCCACCTCCGACGTGTTGTCGAGAAGGAGCATTATTGTTTTGTGGTGTCGTTTGCATCGCTCGAGCTCGCTGAGCTCACCCCATGGAGTAAGAACCCTAAGGTTCCGAACCACGTATATCCTTGTGTATTTGTGTGTTGTGTTTGTATTTGCTTCTACAGTTGTATTTCTATATTCCGCTGTGCTAACGATGATTGTAGAGATGCAAGCACGAACGATATCCATCGACACATCGAAATGCTATTCACCCCCTTTAGCAATGGTCAAATTACCAACAGGTCACATAAGATTCCTGTGAGATATGGATTTCTCGTAAGTGAATCTAATGATGTGTTACTCATTGAGGATGAGGAACCTATTAGTTACAAAGAAGTTCTAAAAAGTTTAGAAAGGGATAAATGGCTAGTAGCCATGAAGTTGAAAATGGATTCCATGTATGAAAACGAAGTTTGGAACTTGGTGGATCCACCTGAAGGCATCACGCCTATTGGGTGCAAGTGGGTTTTCAAGAAGAAAACTGACATGGATGGCAATGTAATTACCTATAAATCTAGATTGGTGGCAAAAGGTTATCGCCAAAAGCAAGGTGTTGACTATGATGAGACATTCTCACCAGTTGTCATGCTTAAATCCATTCGGATACTCCTGGACATAGTAGCTCATTATGATTATGAGATATGGAAGATGGATGTGAAAACAGCTTTCCTTAATGGAAACCTACATGAGGATGTGTATATGATACAACCCAAGGGTTTCACATTGATTAACTAAACCAAAGTATGCAAGCTTCAACGGTCCATTTATGGACTGAAGCAAGCATCCAAGAGTTGGAATATCCATTTTGATGAGGTAATCAAAGAGTTTGATTTCTCATAAAATCCTGACGAACCTTGTGTGTACAAGAGGATTAGTGGGAGTACAATCGTATTCTTAGTACTATATGTCAATGACATATTATTGATGCAGTAAGCATCACTCCTTAGTTTTGATGTATGAACGATAATTAAAGTTAGGAATTACTTGTGTTCTAATATCAGTGTTAAGTGTGCAGACTTAACAGGAAGTCCAAGTAGGTCGTGTTGATCGGATACTAGGCAGTTGACTTGACAGATTAAGAGGACTGGACACCAGACATGAAGTCTAGATGGGTCGCATGGACCAGACATTTGGCATGAAGACTGGTTAGGTCAGGAGACCGGACAATCGACAAAAAGTCCAGCTGGGTCAGGCATACTGGACAGATGGTGGAAGCCCTGGTGGGTCAAATCGGATATCAAGAGTAGTAAGTCCGACAGGTAAGCCTCGAGTGAAGAGGTGAGACCGAGTCCTCTGTAGGGGGACAAAGCTAGGCGTCGATCCGACAAAAAGTCTGAGTGGAACTTAGTAGTCGAGATCGAACAATATTACTAATGTTATCATATTTGATTTAATCTATTTATGCTAATCTCGAGTTATAGGGATCAGTCGACTGAATGGATTTCAATCGACTGAAGACCAGTCGACTGAGTTTTGTTCAGTCGATTGGATACACACTTGGTATGATTAGCTGGTGATCAGTCGAAGATCTGGCACCGTAGTTAAAAAGTGTTTCAATCAATTGAAGTGGGAAACTTCCCGATGCTGAGCTAGGTGACTTGGAGTCAACTGGAGAGGATTCAGTCTACTAGAAGACCAAAAGTTCCATATTGACGGGATGATGTGGAGTCGACTGGAAAAGGTTTATAAAACAAATGCTCGACCAGTTCCGAGGAAGATACTACTACTATGTCGAAGTGCTGTCAAAATTTACTCTCGTTCACAAGAGCTCTACTTCATCGCGAAGGTGCATTTTCGACAATCAGTGCATACTTCATACTCCTCAAGTGTCGGTATAATTTAGCTTATATTTTTTATATTTATATTCTCTTGTACTTAATTTCAAGAGAAGGTAGAGTGTTGTCTTTCTCTCATATTTGTAAAAAGTGAATCCCTCTGAAGTCGAGAGTTCTCGAATCGGAGGGTACTATAGTGATTGCCCGTCGAGGTAGCTCTAGGAAGAGCTACGGGCCTTCGAGTAGCAACCCAGTTAGGATTGTAAACCAAGTAAACTGATTGCGTCTAAACTACATTTAATTTCCGTTGCGTACTCATATTTGAAAATATAAAATAAGTTTTAAAATTAAAGAAAATTATAAACTTCGAGATTCACCCCCCTCGGATTATTGTTATCCTACAATTGGTATCAGAGCGGGGGCGCTCCGAATTTGGTGCAACCATCATCGAGAGCATTAGGATAGTTTTCTTTATTTTTTTAGCATTAGATTAATTTTTAATATTTGTTCTAGCATTAAATTAATTTTTTTCATATTAGGATAATTTAATTAATTTTTTGCATATTAGGATAATTTAATTAATTTTCTGTATATTAGGATAATTTAATTATTATTTTTTTGCATATTATGATAATTTTATTAATTTTCTACATTTAGAAAATTTTCATTAATTTTCTGTATTTATGAAATTTTCATTAATTTTCTACATTTAGGAAATTTCATTAATTTTTTGCATTTAAAAAATTTTCATTAATCTTCTGCATTTATGAAATATTTTATTAATCTTCTGTATTTAGGAAATATTTTATTAATTTTCTACATTTAGGAAAATTTTCTACACTTAGAATAATTTTTATTAATTCTTGCATTTAGAATTATTTAATTTAAATAACTCTATGAATATTTTTGAAAAATACAAATTTAAAAAAAAATATCGCATTTAGAGGGTTTAAGCACCGTTCACCCTCCTCTCTTTAATGGAGAGGATTTTCCTTTTTGGAAGAGGCAAATGGAGTGCTTTCTGAAAATCGATCTCGATGTTTGATTTTCGATTAGGAAAGGATTCGTAGCTCTGGTAGACGACTCGATAAGTTGTTTGATCTGGAGAAATGGACCGTAAACTTTAGAAAAAAAGACTCAAGTCAATTACAAGGCTTTAAACACCTTGCAATGCGGACTTACAAATGATGAGCTAAGTCAAGTCGGGTCGGTCCAAAATTCTAAAGAATTGTGGGATAAATTAATTCTATTACATGAACGGGCTAACTTGAGTCAACCCGAGGATGGTTTAGTTTTGATGGCAGGAATGAACAAAAAAGGAAAGAAATCCAAATCAAAAAGAAGGAAAAGGAAGGGAGCATCTAAGGCAAACTTGGACAAGTCATCATCGAAAGAGTCGGATGCGGAAATATCAACGACATGCTTCGTAGCACTCACGGTGGCCGACGAGTCCGAAGTCGAGTCAAGACAAGAGTTTGAGTTTGAGTCCGAGTCCGAGAGAAGCCATAGATCCGCATCTATTTCCGAAGGACTAGACGAGGTAACATCTCCCCTAGAAGATAAATTGTATAACATTATTACATGCTTAGGTAGGAAACTAGCTAAGTTCGAGAATCGAGTCAACTCGCTTCTTGAGGAAGTCCAAGTACTTAAGGAGCAAGTCGACTCGAAAAATTCGACTTGCCAAACTAAGGATAGAGACTCAACTCAAGTTGCAAAGCTTGAGGAAGTGAACTCGGTCCTAAAAAGGCAAGTAGAAGATCTCACTGGATCATTGAAAAGGTTCATTTCGGGGTCAAAGTATCTCAACATGATGCTTGGGTGTCAATGACCCATTTACAACAAGTACAGACTCAGATACAAGGCTAAGGACACAAATAGATCATACATGTCCTTGTTTAAAAGAAATGCTAAGGGTCGAGTCCAAGCATGGGTTCCTAAGTCTAGCTTGGTCAACCAAGTTGGACCGAACAAATTTTGGATTCCCAAAGGACAAGTTCACTTAGTAAACAAGACCCAACAGAGCAACTAGGTAGGGGGAGCTAACTCTTTGCTTGTTTCCTTAATTAGATAAAAGTCTTGCATGCTTTAGTTTACTTTACTTGATTAATTTAGAATGGACTAGATAGGAAACAAAGTAGTTTAAACTTGAACAACCTAGTACTAAGACGAAGTGAACTGATAGTAAGTTAGAGAAGCTCTTCAAAGTACATGTCAAGGAAGTGGTCGTTGCTCTGATATCCAAGAAGGCTATGTGCCTCGCCATGACCAGGTCCACTAAGTCGAGTGGAACTTGTTGGTGCAATCGACTCAGGTCATGATTGACTGGACTCGAGTTTGACTCGAGTAGTGTTTTGATGTTTAACATTGATGTTTGACATTGATGTTTGACAAGGGAGTTGACCATTGTTTGACACTAGGTTGACTATTTGGTTGACATGGGGTTGACCATATGATGGAGAAGTCCAAGTCTTG
This sequence comes from Wurfbainia villosa, assembly GCA_025175895.1. NCBI lineage: Eukaryota > Viridiplantae > Streptophyta > Magnoliopsida > Zingiberales > Zingiberaceae > Wurfbainia > Wurfbainia villosa. The sequence goes on along the minus strand of CM045997.1, from coordinate 92,875,870 downwards.
TGTACTTGGCATGGAAAGTCCAAGTGAGACACTTTGCAATGGGAAAGTCCAAGTCAAGGGTACTTGGTGTTAGCGCAATCAACCCGTGATATGGTTTTGATGTGTGTGGCAAAGGGTTTAAGTTAGGATGATTGAATTTGATATGTGCGTTGGAGTCTTGCAGAACTTAGTAATTCGCACATGGAGTATTGGCGAGTTCCACCTCTCATGACTCGGTCCTTGAGTCGGTGAAGGATAGCTTTGCGGAAGCCGTGCGCTTGGAGCATCCGAGGGATCGCCGGACGAGGAGATTGGAGTGAAGCCGGAGGAAGTAGACTTCAGGGCGAGACGCGAAGGATGACACTGCAGAGTTGTGCACTTGGCGCATCCGAGGGACGTGGTCGGATGAAGACAACTTCAAAGGCGAGGGACTCTAAGGGATGAGAGTGAGCGAATGTAACCCGGGAAGGGGTAGTGCCCTTAGGTGGAACTGGGCAAATTGGCTAAGTGTCGGATGGGATTTCCCGACATCAGTCGACTACCATGTTATGGTAGTCGACTACTCTAAATCGACTGTGACTCGACTAGTGTTCGAGTTTGGTTCGTGTGCCAACAGTCGACTGCCATGGATTGGCAGTCGACTGCGAGACCACCAGTCGACTGATGAAGGCATCAATCGACTGGTCACAAGGGTTTTAGGCATAGAATGGAGTGTTCGCCTTCGACACTCGACTAATAGCTCCATCAGTCAACTGATGGTAAGATCAGTCGACTAATGTAGGAGTCGTTGGGTGAAATCCAATGTGGAAGAAGTCATTAGTGGGCAACAGCTACAGGATCAGTCGACTGATCGGGGTATCAGTCGACTAGTCCTGTGTCAACGGGAAGAAACCCTCTTCTTCTATAAAAAGATGAGGTGAGGGCATTTGGGAGCCTAATGCTTCAACTCATAACATCTCCCAAAGTGCTCTAAAGATCTTCCACTCTTCTACTTGTGCTAATCTTCATTCCATTGTAAGAAGAGTGGATTCTTGTGTAAAAGGTTACCTCCACCTAGCTTGGTGCAAAGGAGAGAATAGTGAAAGCTTGAGGTGTGATTCACCTTGGGTGAATCGGACCGTGGATTAGCAGTGAGGTCGTGAACCACATTACATTGTGGTGTTAGCGTTTGTGTTTCTATTATTCCTTTGTTTTGTCTTTAATTATTTGTATTAGTATATTCCGCTTGCGCTAATAGTGTTTGTAGACGAGCAACGAACGAACAACTTCCACTGTCTACGATAAAGGCTATTCACCCCCTCTAGCTGGCCACCATCGACCCTACGAGTGGTATCAGAGCCAAGGCGCTTATCACTGGACTAACCGCCGCAACAAGCACTACATCACGAGATGGCCGGGTCTAATATTCATCCGCCGAAGTTCGAGGGGGAATTCGCTTGGTGGAAGAAGAGAATGGAGGTATTTTTCGAAACCGACTTCGAAATTTTATTAATTATGGAAAACGGTTTTGAGATGCCTAGGGATGAAGAAGGAGAGTCATTGGAAAAATCAAGGTGGAGTAAGAGGCAAAGGGAGGAGTACTTGGCGAACTCAAAGGCAAAGCACCACCTCTACAATGTACTCCCCCAACAAGAAGTCAACCGAATAGGAGAATGTGCTAGCGCCAAGGAAATGTGGGAGAAACTCATAGAGATTCATGAAGGCACATCCGAGGCCAAGCTAGCAAGGAGAGATGTCCTTCGCTCCCAACTAACCAATATCAAACTCGAAAATGGAGAGAAGGTAAAATCTCTACACTCTAGGTTTAAAGAAATTCTAACCGGGTTGACAAGTGTAGGGGAAAAGCTCTCCATTCGGGATATGGTAATGAAGGCTATAGATGTCTTTCCCCGATCCTCAAGATGGAGCTCAATGGTGGATTCCTTCTACATCTCCAAGAACTTAGAAGTTAGCACCTTGGAGGAATTTTTCTCAACCATGGAGCTCCATGAAACAAGGCTTGAAGGAATAAATGAAGAATCAAGCATCAAGCCATCAAGAGGAGTAGCCCTAATAACCAACAAGGGAAAGAAGAAGAAGATAGAGACTTCCTCCTCCTCCGATGAAGCATCCTCCTCCTCCTCCATGGATAGCACGGAAGAAGCTTACATGGTAAGAAAGGTAAGACGTGCTTTGAAAATTTTTAAATTTAATAAATCTAATGATAGGAGGAGAAGACCAAGGGGGAAGGTAATTTGCTATAATTGCCAAGGAGAGAGACACATAAGGGATAATTGTCCCCTCTTGAACAAGAGCAAAGAAAAGAGGAAGAAGAAAGAAGAAAAGAAGAAGAAGGGGAGCAAAAAGAAGGAAGAAGAGAAGAAGGCCAAAGAAAAGGGGAAGGCCAAGGCACTAAAAGCAAGGACATGGGATGACCCTTCCTCCTCATCATCATTATCGGAGGAAGAAAATGCCTTTGTCACAAATTTGACACTAATGGCATTTGATGACCTGACACCTCCTCCTCCGAGCAAGAAGAAAGAAGCACAAGTGAGGAGAGCTCTAGTGAAGGGGGAGGCTCATCATCATCTTCCTCATCCGAAGAAGAAGACATGGAGACTATGGTAACGAATATCTCACCCAATAAAATAGTTTCCATGATTTCTAGCCTTACTAAGGACTTATTTAGGGCAAAGAAGAAAAATAAATGCATGCTTAATCAAATTAAGGATTTAGAAGAAAAACTAGAAAAAGCATGCTTAAACATTAATGATAATGTTTCTTCTAGTCTCAATGATGCATGCTCACATGATAACTATATGCCTTTTAATGTTAGTGATGCATGTATGGATGAAAATAGGGCTTTAAGAGAGAAAGTAGATCATTTAACCAAGGCCCTAGAAAAATTCACCATAGGCTCCAACACCCTTAACATGATCATAGGGAGCCAAAGGGCAAGCTTCAACAAGAAAGGCCTAGGATATAAGGAAAATAAAAATGAAAAGGCCTATAAATTTTTAATTGCTAGGGGTCAAGATAAAAAGAAAACAATAGCTAGAAAATGGATCCCTAAGGAATTTTTAGTGAACCCCATAGGAAAGAATTTATTTTGGGTTCCTAAATCCATCCTCAAGGGTTAGGAAAACCCTTGGATAGTCAACCATATGGATTTTACCTATATCATATTTTTGGTTGACTTAGGATGGCGGGACTTAATTTTTGAAATAGTGTTGGGTGATGATAATGCACCCATAAATAGTTTAAATCATGCTCAACACTTAGTGTTATTTGATACTCATGACCTATAAATTTTTAGCATAGTGTTGGGTGATGATAATGTGCCCATAAATTGATAATAATGCTTAAATCATGATAGTTAATGCAATTTCTATATATGTTTGCAATCATGATTTATGATCTTGACATTTGATGTATAATCATAGGCAATAAGGTTTAAATCATGCTTTGGGTGATACTTGACTTATTATCATAATTCATACCTAATGCATGATAACAAATTGATTAATACAATTGTTTTATGATCATAATGTGAAATCAATACATATATATCTTTATGATCATATGGTATGTTAGGATGATACTTAACCTTGTGTAGAATTGCATGAAATTAATGGTTAAGTATATATATAAATACCTTTAGGATACATCTCACACTCACCATAGGCTACCTTGATTGAAAACTTAGCATGGGTGAGATGATAGGATGATACTAATGGTCCACTAATGCCTATGACATTTAGATGGTCTTTTAAAGTATCAAAAAAGTAATAATAGATCAATCATGGGGAAAGCTTATGTTTAATTCATAGACATATTGCCCAAAGATCATGGTTGGATATTTCATATGTTTTCAAAACAATCTCTTACTTTAAAATCTGTGTGTTCATATTTTGAAACAATCCAAAGCAAAACTAGGTGTTAAAATTGATACAAACTTGATCAAAAACCTAGTTATTTTTGAAGCTTTTGGATTTTTGGCTAATTTTCAAAAATATAATGATTTTTCATGAAAAACTATTTTTTCATTGATAAAGGATCTTAAAATAAATGTGTTCCCCAAATTTCATGATTTTTCGAATTTTATAGAATTTTTAATGCATTTTTAAAATTCACCCTGAAAATCAGAAAAACCTAAAATCAGAGTGACAGTCGACTGGTACTCTGAACCAGTCGACGGATCGACTGATAACATGCCCAGTAAACCTCATTTATTAGTTTTTAAGGGATGTTTTGGTAATTTTTGTTCCCTAGAGTTGATGTCATGCTTGTATAAACTTTGTTTAATATTTTTGATGGTGTCAAAGGAGGAGAAATATATATGTTTAAGTGAGGGAATTATATTTAGGGGGAGTTCCATGTATTAAGGGGGAGAGATGATAATCATGTTTATTTACATGCTTTCTTACCTTAATATTTTTATCAAATGTTTTACCTAACTTAAACGGATTACCACAAATAAAAAAGGGAGAGATTGTTAGTGCAATCAACCCGTGATATTGTTTTGATGTGTGTGGCAAAGGGTTTAAGTTAGGATAATTTGATTTGATATGTGGGTTGGAGTCTTGCAGTACTTAGTAATTCGCACATGGAGCATTGGCGAGTTCCACCTCTCATGACTCGGTCCTTGAGTCGGTGAAGGATAGCTTTGCGGAAGTCGTGCGCTTGGAGCATTCGAGGGACCACCGGACGAGGAGATTCGAGTGATGCAGGAGGAAGTAGACTTCAGGGAGAGACACGAAGGATGACGCTGCAAATCCGTGCGCTTAGCGCATTCGAGGGACGTGGATGGACGAAGATAACTTCAAAGGCAAGGGACTCAAAGGGATGAGAGTGAGCGAATATAACCCGGGAAGGGGTAGTGTGCTTAGGTGGAACTGGGCAAATTGGCTAAGTGGCGGATGAGATTTCCTGACATCAGTCGACTACCATGTTATGGTAGTCGACTACTCTAAGTCGATTGTGACTCGACTAGTGTTCGAGTCCGGTTCATGTGCCAACAGTCGACTATCATGGATTGACAGTCGACTGATGAAGGCATCAGTCGACTCGTCGCAAGGGTTTCGGGCAGAGAATGGAGTGTTCGCTTCCGGCACTCGACTGATAGCTCCATCAGTCGACTGATGGTAAGATCAGTCGACTGATGTAAGAGCCGTTGGGTGAAATCCAACGTGGAAGAAGCCGTTAGTGGGCAATGACTACAGGATCAGTCGACTGATCGGGGCATCAGTCGACTGGTCCTGTGTCAACGGGAAGAAACACTCTTCTTTTATAAAAAGAAGAGGTGAGGGCATTTGGGAGCCTAATGCTTCAACTCATAACATCTCCCAAAGTTCTCTAAAGATCTTCCACTCTTCTACTTGTGCTAATCTTCATTACATTGTAAGAAGAGTGGATTCTTGTGTAAAAGGTTACCTCCACCTAGCTTGGTGCAAAGAAGAGAATAGTGAAAGCTTGAGGCGTGATTCACCTTGGACGAATTGGACCGTGGATTAGCAGCGAGGCCGTGAACCACATTACATTGTGGTGTTAGCGTTTGTGTTTCTATTCTTCCTTTGTTTTGTCTTTAATTGTTTGTATTAGTATATTCCGCTTGTGCTAATAGTATTTGTAGACGAGCAATGAACAAATGACTTCCACTTTCTACGATAAAGGCTATTCACCCCCCTCTAGCCGGCCACCATCGACCCTACACTTGGCATGGAAAGTCCAAGCATGAATCTTGGCAAGGGAAAGTCAAAGATGTTGGATCGATCAGATCGCTAGAGGGGGGGGTGAATAGCGATAGAAACTTTTTAGTACGAATTCGTTTTAAAAAAACTTATATGTAGTGGAAAGATAAACAAAACAATAAGTAAAGGAGACAATAGACACAAGAGATTTACTTGGTTCGTAGCCGAAGGCTACTACTCCAAGGCCCTAGTGGTCCTTGACCACGTACAGAGGGCAAACTACTAAAGAACTCCTCCTCGTTGGAGGTAGGAGTTAGACGGATACAAAAAGCCCGAGGTAGAAGGACACTCCCCCTCTCCTTGTTATAATGAAAGCTTTACTAAAAGGAATAAGCTGAAATACAATTTAGAACTTTCATTACCGACGACTTTAAAGGTTGGAGGTTGAAGCTCTAGTCGTCGTCTCGGCAGCGCTTCATCGTACGGATGTCGGAGAGTCGGAGCGTATCGGAAGCTCTTGGAAGCTTTTGAATTGATGAAAAACCCTAGGTTTGGCCCTCCTTCTATAGCCTTTGAGCCCCTCATCGAATGGGTCTTTAGCCAATCACAAATGGGCACAAAACCCCTTGAAAAATGGTGATAACTCTTGACTACTCGAGGCTGATCCTTTGACCGTGGATCGGTGATGGCCATCATCACCGATCGATGGCGACATCGATCGATTCGATCTTCTAGCTCATCGTTTGTGGCGATCGAGTCCTCCAAGCCGGGCAATGATCGATGCTAGCTGCAAGGCAAGGTTAGCTCAACAAAAACATAATTTCGATGGTCGTCGACCATCCGATCTCGACCTAGACCATCTATAAGAAGTCTTTGGTCGGATCTACGCTTAAGATCATCCCCGTAAAGAGGATACGACCTTACTTACTCTCGCACACACGAGCTTACCTCAGTACTTACGTGTTGCTTTTGCTTCCGGCCTTCCACTCAATTCCTTCGGCTCCCTCCGAAGTCTCTTGAGTGTCGCCCGACCACCGCGGCTTCCTCCGGGTGTCGCTAGCCTTCAGCTCCAGCGTTGAGACCTTTCTGCACACTTGATTTAGCTCATGAGATAACAATATATGTTTAACTTTTGTATCGTTTGCTATAATCAAAACTTAGGTTCGACTTAGGTGCCTACTGCACCAACAATCTCCCCCTTTTTGATTTATGGCAAACCCACATACAAAGTTAAGTAAATAGCAAGCATGAAGAGAAATAATGTGCATGAGAAACAAAAAATATGGAGATTAAGTTTGAGTAGTAAGGATTTTCTTCAAGTACTCCCCCATGAGGAAACCTCCCCCTTGACCGAGGGTGAGTCTTGAAGAAAGACCTTAATCCTCCCCCTTGAGGGTTGCTTTAAGTAATTAACATTACTTAAAGTTGGCCTTAGTAAAACATTTTAGTTAAGCCCTTTCTCCCCCTTAAGTAAAACATTAACGACATAAAGTTTAATAAATAAGTTTAAGTAAAACGTAGACGGCACAAATAAGTTTATGTTAAGAATTCTTTGGCCTAAAAGTTAACTAAGTTTTAACTTTTGGTTTAAATATGAAGTAAGAGTTAAGTTATTAAAAAAAAATTTGACCCCTTAACTTTGGCCTTTTTCTCCCCCTTTTGTCGTATATCGAAAAGAGTAAGGGGTGTGTGGAAAACAAAATAAGTGTTAAATTTAAAGTCCAAGCATGTTCCCCATTTTTTATAAAAAAAATATACTGAAAATAAGCTCATCTATAAAATGTTCGACTCATATTTGGCTTGATTGATATGTAAGATCAACCAGTCCTGGTCAGAGTCGGTTAGTATGTATGATTATACTCCGTGGTTCACTAGCTCTACATCTGGAACCAGGAGTAAGGTCCTAACATCTCACGCCCATCTACGTGGCTAAGTACACAAATACATTAGTCCTATGTGTTGTGAGATGTACTGGCTCCTTAAATCTATAGGTGCATGATATCTAAGGTATGTCCTATGCTAGTTCCATAAAAATGAAATTAAAGAAATAGTAGTAAGAACATATAATTTGCATGTACCTATTCTATTACGCACATGCCAAATTTTCGTCTTAATAGACTAAATTCATCTTCGAGTAGGGGTTTAGTAAATAGATCTGCCAAGTTAGACTTCGATTAGACGTATTCGAGGTGTATGACTCCGTTGGCCACATGTTCTCGAATGAAATGGTGTTTGACCTCTATATGTTTGGTCCTAGAGTGACATATCGGATTCTTTGTAAGATTAATTGAACTAATGTTATCTACGTGAAGTTTAGTATTCGTAAAGTCTAACTTAAAGTCGCGGAGAGTGTGCTTCATCCAAAGAAGCTGCGTGACACACTCACCCATCGCGATGTATTCGGCTTCGGTGGTAGATAAAGCAACACAGTGTTGTTTCCTACTGCACCAACTCACTAGACTCGAGCCAAGAAGTTGAAAACAACCACTCGTGCTCTTTCTATCGAGCTTACTACCGACATAATCCGAATCGGAGTAGCCGATTAGTTCGAACTCCGTAGATCTAGGGTACCAAATACCAACGTTAAGTGTACCCTTAAGATATCTAAGGATACGCTTAACTAGGGTTAGGTGAGACTCCTTAGCACAGGTTTGAAACTCGGTGCACATACTATCATGAATAGGATGTCGGATCGACTCGCAGTTAAGTATAGGAGACTCCCTATTACGCTCCTATAGTATTTTAAGTCAATGGACTTACTTTCTAGGTCTTCTCCTATGTTAACATTTATCGCCATTGGGGTGTTTATTACCTTAGCGTCTTGCATTCCAAATCTTTTAATTAACTCCTTAGTGTATTTTTGTTGACATAGGTATATACCATCCTTAGTTTGTTTAATTTGTAGACCTAAAAAGAAACTTAACTCGCCTACCAAGTTCATTTCGAACTCACTTTCCATGAGTGAAACGAACTCGTTTAGTAAGGCTGAGTTAGAGGTTCCAAAAATTATATCGTCTACGTAAATTTGAGCTATGAATATTTCTTTACCTAAGGTTTTTACGAAGAGAGTTGGGTCAACTAAGCCTTGGTTAAACCCTTTTGACTTAAGATGGATTGAAAGTGTCTCGTACCAAGCTCGAGGAGCTTGTTTAAGTCCATAGAGAGCTTTCTTAAGTTTTAGAACATGGTCGGGTTTATCTAGATTTTCGAATCCGGGGGGTTGGCTGACATAAACTTCTTCTTTAATGTATCCATTTAGGAATGCCGACTTAACATCAAATCCTCGATGCGCATAAGCTAGCAACATTCGAATGGATTCGAGTCTAGCTACTAGGGCATAGGTTTCGTCGTAATCTAAGCCTTCGACTTGGCTAAACCCTTTGGCGACTAACCTAGCCTTGTTTCTAACTACTTCACCTTTATCATCAAGCTTATTTCGACACACCCACCTTGTTGCAATTATCGTTTTGTCTTTAGGTGGTGGTACTAATTCCCACACTTCATTCCTAGTAAATTGAGCTAGCTCTTCTTGCATTGCAATAATCCAATCGGGATCAAGAAGAGCTTGTTCAATTGATTTGGGTTCTATCTTTGAAATTAAGGAAATTTGACTAAGGTTCCTATAGGATGGTCTAGTTCGAACTCCTAGATTAGGATCTCCTATCACTTGATCGATAGGGTGGTTAGTCTGAATCCTAGATTGGGTTGGGTTTGTGTCACCTAATGCTTGATCAATGGGGTGACTTGGTTGAACACTAGTTTGGTTGGAGTCATCTATCACTTGATCAATAGAGTGACTTGGTTGACTTAGGTTAGGATTAACACTAGACCTGATCTCCGGATCAGAGTTAGGTCTAGTATGAATCGGCTCGCTAATTGGGGTTGTTGGGGGTTTTGTAGGTTCATGTCCTTCATCAAATACTACATTGATAGTCTCCTTGACTCTAAGGGTGTCCTGGTTATATACTCTATAAGCTCGACTTGTAGTCGAGTATCCTAGAAAGATTCCGGTCGTGGTTTTGGATGTAAATTTCCCTAGGTAATCCTTAGTGTTTAGGATATGTACCTTACACCCAAATACCCTAAAGTACTTGATGTTGGGTACTTTATCGTGATAAATCTCGTATGAGGTCTTAAGGTGCCTTTTTACCATAAGGATCCTATTTTGGACATAGCATGTCAGATCACGGCTTCTGCCCAAAACCTATCGGGTAGGTCGTATTCGTTCAACATGGTCCTAGCGGCTTCTTGTAGAGTTCGGTTTTTCCGCTCCACTAGGCCATTTTGTTGAGGGGTCCTAGGGCAAGAGAATCCATGGTGGTATCCGTTTAGGTTACAGAAGTCGGTGAACCTTTGATTTTCGAATTCACCACCATGATCGCTTCTAAGTCTTTTAACCTTAAGGTCTTTTTGATTCTCGATTAATTTGAATAGATTGATTAATTGATCTAGGGTATCATTTTTATGTTTGATGAACCTAACCTAAACCGGGTAGTCGTTAATTATGACTAAGCAATATTGACTTCTATTGAGTGACTTGGCTCCATGTGAATCGAATAGATCCATATGCAGGAGCTCAAGTACACTTGAGGTTCGTTCTTGGTTAGTTAACTTGTGTTGTGTCCTAGGTTGTTTTCCTTGTTGACAAGCATTACAGATTTTATTAACCAAGTTGTTGAGGTTGGGTAAGCCTACGACTAAGCCACTCGACTCATCTTGTGGGCCGAGTCTTGGGTGCAGTGACCGAGTCGTCGGTGCCACAACCATGATTCCTCTTCCTGTGTCATAAGATATTTGGCTGAGGATTTGATTAAGTTAATTGTATAAATGTTATTTGTCCTAGTTCCTTTGAGTATTGTTTTAGCTGTTTATTTGTTTTAATTACACATTCATTTTCTAAAAATATGACCTTATAGTTATTGTCACATAATTGGCTTACGCTAAGCAGGTTATATTCAAAATTCTCTACAAGTAATACATTTTTAATAACAAAATTCGAGTTAAGCTCGATATCACCTGATCCGATGATTTTGAGCTTGCCGTTATTCCCAAAGGCTACCGATCCTTGTCGTTTGAATCGAAGCTTTGTGAATTTGAGTTGATCCCCGGTCATGTGTCGGGAGCAACCGCTGTCCAACATCCATTGATCCTACACACAAGGTGGTTGGATTGAATGTTAGATTTTTTTTTAAAAAAAAATTGGTTGTAAGTTGTTAAACCTAGGTCATCTCACCTGTGTCTATATGATCAATCATGTTATACTTATGTGTTTTTTGTGAGATGACTTCCAATTAAGTTGATTAAGTGCATTTAGGTTCAAGTAATTTATGTTAGATTTGGATTTAAACCTAGGCTTGTCAAGTTTACCTTTTCAAGATCATGGCTTCCAGGTCGTGGCGAGGCACAGGGGCCTTCTTTTATCGGATCATCGACCACTTCCTTAGACAAAGCCATTTTCAAGAAAATGATGACATGACTCACCTAAGACTATCTCCTAGTCTAACTGGTTATTTTTGAAAAGAGGCTCCCCGAGGCTCAATCTTTTTGAAGAATTTTAGATGGTTATGTTTTTGAAAAGAGGCTCCCCGAGGCTCAATCTTTTTGAAGAATTTTAGTTGGTTATGTTTTTGAAAAGAGGCTCCCCGAGGCTCAATCTTTTCGAAGAATTTTAGTTGGTTATGTTCGTGTTCTAAGTGAGTTCACAAGTTTTAAAGCACAAATTTTCTAAGTTAAAGCATGCAATTTCTAAGTTAAAGCACACACTTTTTAAGTTAAAACATGCAATTTCTAAGTTAAAGCACAAACTTTCTAAGTTAAAGCATGCAATTTCTAAGTTAAAGCACAAACATGTTTTGTACTGGCTCCCCCTAGACCGTTGAATCGGTTCGGTCTATCCACATAGTGGATTTGGTCCTTGGGAATCCAGTACGGGTTGGATCCTAGAGTTGAAATCAAAAGGTTCTTAGGGACCCATGCTTGGACATGTTTCCTATGTCGACTTACAATTGACATATACGACCTATTAGTCGTGTTTGAGTTAAACCCTAGTCCAACCTTGTTGTACACGGCCCTTTGAGATCCAAGTAGGAGGTCAAGTCCTTTGGATCCCGAAGTGAACCTTTCCAACGTGTTCCTAAGATCTTCGACTTGACTTTTCAAGAGAGAGTTCTCAACTTCGAGATTTTCAACTCGAGTTGAGTCCTTCTCTTGAACTCGACTAGTCGAAGAGGTTAGGGAGACCTCGTGTTTGAGGAGTTTAACCTCCTCCACAAGGGTCTCGACCTTGGACTCGGACTTAGCTAACTTCCTAGACAAAAACCTAACCGTATTATGTAAAGTATTAAATAAAGTTCGACTTACTTTAAGGGTATCTTTTGAACCAGATGCGTATCCGTGGATTGACTTGAAGGTAGCTTTGTAGTCCGAGTCATCCTCAGGTTCCGACTCAAGTTCAGGTTCGGTCTCCGTGTCTGACTCAATCGATTTCGCCATGAAGACGTGGTCTTCGTCTTCTTCGGATGACGCTTCTTCCCATGTCGCGTTGAGGGCCTTCTTGTGCTTAGGTGCTTTGTGGTTGAGTTTGGGGCACTCGGACTTGATATGTCCAAATCTGTTACACTCATAACACCTAATATTAGAACTTTTAGACTTACCTTGGTTGGGTCGAGTTGTGGTTCGCTTTCGTCCCTTGGCTATCCTTCGAGCTAGGTTCATTAGTTCGGCAGTCAACTCCGGGTCAACTTCTTCTTCGGACTCGTCTTCCTCCTCGGTTGGTGGTGGCTTGCTTGCGATTTTCTTCTTCTTTGATCCTGCAAACAAGGCTATACCCCTCTCGGGTTCCGAGTTGGACTGCTCATGTAATTCGAAATCGGAAAAGAGTTCATCTAACCTAATTTTAGAAAGATCCTTGGAGACCTTGTAGGCATCGACCATGGATGCCCACAAGGTAGTCCTCGGAAACGAGTTTAGAACATACCTTATAAGGTCGCGGTTTTCGACCTTTTGCCCGATTGCGTGTAGGTTGTTGACTATGTCCTGGACTCGGGCATGAAGTTGGGTCGCGGACTCGTGTTCCTGCATTTTTAGGTTATATAGTTTATTGAAAAGAAGATCACGCTTACATACCTTGGCTTCATCGGTCCCTTCGTGTAGCTCCACTAGTTTCGTCCAAAGATCTTTTGCACTTATGAAGGGGCTGACACGATTTAGCTCCTCCTTGGATAGGTAGCATTGGAGGATTTGTGTTGCCTTGGCGTCGGCTTCGACTTGTCGTTTTGTCGCAATGGTCCATTGATCATAATCCAAGGAGTCACCCACTTCATTAGTCAGAAGTGTGAAACCCGTTTGGATTATGATCCACATATCGATTTGGGTTTTGAGAAAGCATTCCATCCGACCCTTCCAATAACGGAAGTCATCTCCATTGTAAAACGGAGGTCGGACGGTGCTAAAACCTTCGAGATGAGCCATTAGAACAAAAGACACAAATAGACGGAGACGAAGAAACTAACAACGACAAAAACACGAAAACAAGTACAAAGACTCGCGTCTTGGATTAGTAGTGCGGGAGAAAAACTTAACAAAGCGAAATAAATAAAACAAAACATAATTAAAAGAAAAATAAATCTGTAAAAAGGCTAGATTTGTGGTTTCACCAAATCTTAGCAACCCCCAGCTCTGATACCAATTGTTGGATCGATCGGATCGCTAGAGGGGGGGGGTGAATAGCGATAGAAACTTTTTAGTATGAATTCGTTTTAAAAAAAACTTATATTCAGCTGAAAGATAAACAAAACAATAAGTAAAGGAGACAATAGACACAAGAGATTTACTTGGTTCGTAGCCGAAGGCTACTACTCCAAGGCCCTAGTGGTCCTTGACCACGTACGGAGGGCAAACTACTAAAGAACTCCTCCTCGTTGGAGGTAGGAGTTAGACGGATACAAAAAGCCCGAGGTAGAAGGACACTCCCCCTCTCCTCGTTATAATGAAAGCTTTACTAAAAGGAATAAGCTGAAATACAATTTAGAACTTTCGTTACCGACGACTTTAAAGGTTGGAGGTTGAAGCTCTAGTCGTCGTCTCGGCAGCGCTTCGTCGTACGGATGTCGGAGAGTCGGAGCGTATCGGAAGCACTTGGAAGCTTTTGAATTGATGAAAAACCCTAGGTTTGGCCCTCCTTTTATATCCTTTGAGCCCCTCATCGAATGGGTCTTTAGCCAATCACAAATGGGCACAAAACCCCTTGAAAAATGGTGATAACTCTTGACTACTCGAGGCTGATCCTTTGACCAGCAGTCGACTGATGGCCATCATCAGTCGACTGATGGCAGCATCAGTCGATTGCTGATCTTCGACAGTCGACTGTTTGACGACAGTCGAGTCCTCCAAGCTGGCAGTCGACTGATGCTAGCTGCAAGGCAAGGTTAGCTCAACAAAAACATAATTTCGATGGTCGTCGACCATCTGATCTCGACCTAGACCATCTATAAGAAGTCTTTGGTCGGATCTACGCTTAAGATCATCCCCGTAAAGAGGATACGACCTTACTTACGCTCGCACACACGAGCTTACCTCAGTACTTATGTGTTGATTTTGCTTCCGGCCTTCCACTCAATTCCTTCGGCTCCCTCCGAAGTCTCTTGAGTGTCGCCCGACCACTGCGGCTTCCTCCGGGTGTCGCTAGCCTTCAGCTCCAGCGTTGAGACTTTTCTGCACACTTGATTTAGCTCATGAGATAACAATATATACTTAACTTTTGTATCGTTTGCTATAATCAAAACTTAGGTTCGACTTAGGTGCCTACTGCACCAACAAAAGCTTGAGTCTTGGCAATTGGAAAGTCCAACATGGGTTGACATGGAAAGTCCAAGCATGGGTCTTAGCAAGGGAAAGTCCAAGCTTGAGTCTTGGAAAATGGAAAGTCCAACATGGGTTGGCAAGGAAAGTCCAAGAGGTGATATTGGCAACGTAAAGTCCAAGGGTGGAGTTTTGGCAGCATAAGTCGAATGGTTTGGCGGCGTAATGTCCAAGCATGTGTCTTGGCAGCGTAAGCCCAAATGTGCCTTGGCGGTATAGACCAGCTTAGCATGACAATAGCCGATAGAAGCACTTGAAGACTAGTGTATAGATGAACAAGTCATGGATGACTTGGAGGGATCCGATAGGCGTGAGGCTGACGGAGGTGGCTAGAAGGCTTAGGTCTAGGCTAAGGGTGGTCTAGCAAGTATGAGAGCATCATACTTGGGGTTAAACCTCATGTTTAAGGTTTGTCAGTCGACTGGAGTTATGGACCAGTCGACTAATCAAGTGTTTTGACACTTGGCAGCCGAGTCGACTTGTATCAATCGACAGGGACTATGACCAGTCGACTGGCATTCAATTGCGATAAATGGCCTTGGCAGTCGACTGCCAACATTGGGTAGTCGACTGATGGCCTGAGCAGTCGACTGCTATGTTTGGCAATCGACTGATGGTCAATTTCACAGACACAGTGTTGGGTTTCCCCGGCACCGCGGCGAGTGTGTGTTCAAACATGTTTCGTAAACATGTGCACAACAGAAGAATTAAAAGCAATAAATCTAATTTATTACAACACACACACTACACGCATGCAAGATACAATATGTGTAGACATAATTGTAGTTTAAAATTTTGCAATAAAAGGAAGTTACACTATTTATACCTGATGTATCACGTGCAGTGGTAATGACATCAACCGGAGCAACTCAAACTAGAATTGCCTCTATCCGTATCCACGCCAAGTACCGTCGGATAGCTTCACCAAGCTACAAGCCTCGTCTTCGTAGGAGTCACTAGCCTCATGTCGAAGACGATGTGATCGAGAGGAGATCAAAATCCGAATCAAAATTCAGATTCGAAAACGAGTCCCCAAAACTCGCTCTTCTCCGAAGAGGTATTCGTCAACCGATTGACGAATCCTTGGTCCTCCACCTATGAGGATCACCGGAGATCCAATCCTAGGCAAGGAAGTCACTGTCGGAGCTCCAAATGCCGTCCAAATGATGCTCCGACAAGAAGGAAATAAGCTGTCGAAAAATTGGACAGCTTGGTGGAGGACTTGGAGCCAGCCAAAGGAGGTGGCCAGCTAATCCTTGGTCACCGGACCAAGGTGGATCGTCGGAGGGTCGCGGAGGGGAGGCCGGCAGTAGCTGGACGCCGGCGGCACAAAGGGGCAGCGACTCAAGAGCTGGGCGTGGCTTCCTTGGGCGGTGGCAAGGAGAAGAGAGGGAGAGGAGAGGAAGAGAAGTTTCCAAAAAAAAACTTAGGGCTCTCCAAACCTCTAACCGCGCTTTTATAGAGAGTGTGTTTCTTAACCATTAAGAAACCTTCCCCTTAGAGTTATTGGTTCCCAACCAAAACCTATTAACCTGCTCCAATAACTTAAGTTAAAATAAACCGAACCGAGTTGGTCTATTTTAAGTTAAAACGAATCGAACCAACTTTGGTTCATTCATTTAAAACAATCCAAATCACTTTGGTTTATTTTCCACCATTGAATTAGAACCAAACCAATTTGGTTCATCCATCATGTCTTCATAAGACTCGACCTATCCATGCTTCGGTTGCGACTGAAATGATTTCATGCTCGCTCCTTTTTGGTCCAACCAAACCTAGTTTCTCTCGATCTGAGAATATCATTCTCAAGCTCATTTTAAATCCTTCGGATTACGCTCGTTGTGCGTATGACCAAATAGGTTCCCGATTTATGTTGGTCATCTATAATTAACCATTAATTATAGAACGATCATGAGTGACACCTAGTAGTAAATCATGATCCCTAATTAACCGAAAAATCAACGGTTGAGTCCAGAACCATTTCTGAAACCCTCCAGCAGCTACAATGAATTGTGCCCCGTTCCCTTCACTCATCTTATACCCACTTGGTTCAGGACATGGTCTATAGTGTCAGTCCCCACTAGGTTGACTATGTCACACTTAGCCCAAGTATCATTTTCTCATCCTACGAATTCTAGTTACTGCACATGTATCCAAGAGTAACTTACTCTAAACATATAATGCTTTGACCAAAGACTTTAGTAACAATCCGATGAGAGGCCATGGGTATACATCTCCTTGCAAGGAGTGGTGAATCCTTTGTAGGCTATTCAAACACCTTCGCCCACTTCGACTTATACCCAATCATCTCGGATCCACATCTCCTCAGAGATGCTTGCTTAAGATGTCAAAGCATAAGTCTTCATAACCATGGTGACTTGAATACTGCAAGTCGAAGGAACATCACACTTAAGCTGCTGTAAGAACTTCATTGACATATCCTTATATGCAGAGAACCATATGAAGTCTTACTACTGGTCACTCCAATGAACTAGTTACCATAACTAACATCCACAATCAACTACGGACATCCCAATGTCACCAACCAGTGAGGGACAACTGCTTGGATAAACTAAAGAGTATACCTCGTGCTAGTTTCAACAGAATCGATGTCGTCCGAATTCATCAATTCATCGACTAGGGATAATTCTAATATATCACAATTACACATGTAGATATATTCACTAGTTGTGATCTAATCACAAATTCTCTCATGCTGTGAATTGTATTATAGACATTCAGTAAATGAATTTAAGATCAAATCAAATACATGAAGACATATATACTCAAATAGTAAATCTTCATTTATCAAATAAATGGTTCAACCATACGGCGATTGCCTTAGGGCACCTCTCATATATTACTAACAAACTCCCACTTGGCCTAATGTCAATCGCCACGGTATCCAATACCATAAGCTCTAACATGACCCTCAAACTTACTCTGAAGTAAGGCCTTAGTTAAAGGGTCCGCTAAGTTCCTTTCAGTGGGAATCTTCTCGATTTGTATTTCCTTTCTACTGATGATCTCCCTGATCAAATGATAGCGGCGAAGCACATATTTGGATTGTTGATGAGACCACATCAAGTTCAGATACGAACTTCTCGATCAAAATTGCTTCCTTTGCTGCTTCCAAAGTTGCAGTGTATTCTGCCTCTGTGGCAACATGCGTTATAGTATCTTGCTTGGAACTTTTCCAACTTATTGCGCCTCCATTTAAGGTAAATATGTAACCAGACTGAGACCTAAAATCATCCTTGTATGTCTAGAAGTTGACATCCGTATACTTGCATAACCCTATCACCTTCTCCATATATTAGGAACACATCCTTAGTTCTTCTTAAGTACTTAAGGATTGTCTTAACAATCGCCTAATGATCCATTCCTAGATCAGACTAATATCTTCTCGTGACACTCAGAGCATACGATACATCGGGCCTCGTACATAACATAGCATACATGATAGATCCTTTTACGGATGCATAGGGAATCTTACTCATGCATATCCTCTCGTCTTCTGTGTGCGGACACATAGACTTTGAAAGGTGTATCCCATGCTTGATGGGAAGGAAACCTTTCTTGGATTCCGACATGCTAAACCTCTTTAGCACTCGGTCTATATATGTAGATTGCGAAAGACCAAGCAACCATTTCGATCTATCTCTATAGATCTTGATCCCGAGGATGTAGGTCGCTTCTCCCAGGTCTTTTATGGAGAATGTTTTGGATAACCAAATTTTAACCGACTGTAAGATAGATATATCATTTTCTATAAGTAATATGTCATCGACATACAACACTAGGAACATGACTGCACTCCCACTAACCTTCTTGTACACACAAGGTTCGTCCGGATTTTGTGAGAAATCAAACCTTTTGATTGTCTCATCAAAACGGATATTCCATCTCCTGGATTCTTGCTTCAGTCCATAAATGGACCGTCGAAGTTTGTTTACCTTGGTTTTATCAACCGATGTGAAACCCTCAGGTTATATCATATACACATCCTCGAGTAGGTTTCCGTTAAGGAAAGTCATTTTCACATTCATCTACCATATCTCATAATCATAATGAGCCGCTATGGCCAGGAGCATCCGAATGGATTTAAGCATAGCTACTGGTGAATAGGTCTCATCATAATCAACACTTTGCTTTTGACGATAGCCTTTCGCCACTAATCTAGCCTTATAGGTAATCACATTACTATCCATGTCAGTTTTCTTCTTGAAAACCCATTTGCACCCTATAGGCTTATTGCCTTCAGGTGGATCAACCAAGTTCCAAACTTGATTTTCATACATGGAATCCATTTCTGACTTCATTGCATCAAGCCATTTGTTCCTTTCTGAACTTTTCAGAACTTCTTCATAATTGGTAGGCTCCTCATCTTCAATGAGTAACACATCGTTCGATTCACTTACGAGAAATCCATATCTCTCGGAAATGTTGCGTGTTCTATCAGATCTACGAAGATGTGGTGTCACAATAGGTTCAACCGATGTCTCATCACTATGAGTTATTAGTTGAGGTACTTGACCAGGTATCTCTTCAATGTCTATTGGAGTCTCTTGAACCTCCTCAAGTTCAACGACACTCCCACAGTTTTCTTGCAAGAGAAACTCTTTCTCTAGAAATACAACATTCCTTAAAACAAACACCTTTTATTCCAAGGGATGATAGAATTGATAACCCCTCGTTTCCTTAGGGTATCCAATAAATAGACATTTATCAGACTTAGCATCCAATTTGTCTGACACAGTCCGCTTCACATAAGCAGGACAACCCCATATCTTCAAGTAAGATAAATGAGGTTTCTTACTATTCCATATCTCATATGGAGTAGTAAAGAGTACCTTGGTCGGAACTCTATTTAGCAAGTAAACAACAGTCTGAAGTGCATAGCCCCAAAATGACTTGGGAAGATTCGCGTGATTCATCATCGACCTAACCATGTCCAACAAGGTTCGAGTTCGCCTCTCAGATACACCATTATACTGTGGTGTATACGGCGGAATCCATTGGGACAATATACCATTGTCCCTCAGATAATCTAGAAACTCTTGACTCAAGTATTCACCATCTCGATCAGATCGAAGTATTTTAATACTCTTGACTATGTCACACCTAGCCCAAGTATCATTTCCTCGTCCTACGGATTCTAGTTATTGCACATGTATCCAAGAGTACCTTACTCTAAACATGTAATGCTTTGGCCAAAGACTTTAGTAACAATCCGATGAGAGGCCATGGGTATACATCTCTTCGCAAGGAGTGGTGAATCCTTTATAGGCTATTCAAACACCTTCGGCCACTTCAACTTATACCCAATCATCCCGGGTCCACATCTCCTTGGAGATGCTTGCTTAAGATTGTCAAAACATAAGTCTTCATGACCAAGATGACTTGAATACCGCAAGTCGAAGGAACATCGCACTTAAGTTGCTGTAAAAACTTCATTGACATATCCTTATATGCAGAGAACCATATGAAGTCTTACAGTTGGTCACTCCAATGAACTAGTTAGCATAACTAGCATCCACGATCAACTCCGAGCATCCTAATGTCACCAGCCAGTGAGGGACAGTTGCTTGGATAAACCAAAGAGTATACCTCGTGCTAGTCTCAATAGAATCGATGGCGTCCGAATCCATCAATTCATCGACTAGGGATAATTCTAATACATCACAATTACACATGTAAAGATACTCACTAGTTGTGATCCAATTACAAATTCTCTAATGCTGTGAATCGTATTGCGGACATTCAGTAAATGAGTTTAAGATCCAATCAAATACATGAAAACATGTATACTCAAATAGTGAATCATCATTTATCAAATAAATGGTACAACCATAAGGCGATTATCTTCGGACACCTCTCATATATTACTAACACAAAAGGTTCTAGAGTCGACTGTTAGGGTTTGACAGTCGAGTGGAGGCATTATCAGTCAACTGATGGTCTACCGTTGGAACTTATCCAACGTGTCTCGGGTCATTGTGAGACAATGACTACAAGAGCAGTCGATTGATGGTCGCGATCAGTCCACTGCTAGGCAAAATCTAGCCCAAATGCAGGTTATAAAAGCAGCTCGTGGAGAGGGATTTGGCAAGGGTTTCTTGAGGCGATTTGTAGGGGATTTGCTACTGTAATCCAAACCTTCAAGGCTATTCTCAAGCAACCAAAAGCAAGCATTCAAAGATCTCTTGTAGAGTATTTTTCTTTACTTGTATTGTATTTCATCTTTGTATTTGTTTGTATTCATTGTATTACTTAGTGTAATCTCTTATACGAGGTTTTTCCACCTCCGACGTGTTATCGAGAAGGAGCGTTATTGTTTAGTGGTGTTGTTTGCATCGCTAGAACTCATTTGAGATCAACCCATGGAGTAGGAACCTTGAGGTTCCGAACCACATTATATCTTGTGTATTGTTCTTGTGTTTGTATTGTATTTCCTATTTCCGCTGCGTTAATAATAATTGTAGATACGAGCACGAACGATTTCCATCTTCAATGAACTACACGCTATTCACCCCCCCTCTAGCAATGTATAATTCCCAACAAGTGGTATCAGAGCTAGGAGCTCTTCACCAGCTTCACATTCGAGAGAGAACACTAGAGGGAAGAAGATGGATCTTCAAGAAATATTGGGTGATGACATAGCAATTCCACCCGCCTTCGACTGCGAAGATTTCGCGTATTGGAAAGGTAGGATGGAATATTTCATAATGTCCAATATAGAAAATTGGTTTGCTGTGATTATAGGATTCGATGCTCCGAGGGGAAAGAACGGAGAAATCCTCAAGATGAAGAGGTGGACCGAGGAGCAAAGGCAAAAATTCGAGACAACTGTTAAGGTAACAAAAATATTAGTAAATTTGATACCTAACAACATTTTGTCTAGATTAGGAAGTTATAGGGATGCTAAGGAGTTGTGGAACAAGTTGGTCAAGTTCCACGAAAATCCCGAACCAGTCCAAGAAGACTCGGAAGAGGAAGAATCATTCTCATCCTCCCAAGCTCAAGAAGAAGAAAGCACATCATCCTCATCCCAAGAGCTTGAGGATTCGGAGGTTGATAGAGAATCAACATTCAGATCGGAATAAGTGGAAGTGGTAGAAGAGGCCTCCACCTCTAGGATTGAGGGGGAGGAGAGACCATCCACTCTGGAGCATCAAGAGGAAGCTTCTACCTCTGGGAGCCAAGGACAAGATCAAGATTCCCCTACCACGGAAGGTAACTCAAGCACATTAATTAAAAATAAAATTCATATTATGTGTTTTGAGTGTAGGGAGCAAGGACACTACAAGAGTAAGTATCCTAAACCGGTCAAGAAGACGACACAAGTTGTGCCAATGACCATGGAAATCGGTGCCCAAAGACAAAAGAGCAAGGAGCATGTCATTTGCTTCAAATGTCAACAAAAAGGGCATTATAGGAGTCAATGCCCTAGGGGGGAGAAGAAGGTGCAAGAAGGAGCTACACATGTAGGGGGAGCTTCTAAAGCTAACCCTAAGGTATACTTTAATGCACCTTCTAGTTCTAGGTTTAAAAAGCATGCTAGGAATTATTTTAGTACTCTTGCAATTGTTAATAATCATGAAAAGCATGCTAGTAAAAACAAATACTATTGCTTAGGTGCCAAGCATGTAGATTTAACTAAGAACAAACCTAGGAACAATAACTCTAGACCCATTCTACCTAGGGAGTCCATTAGGAAGGTAGAAAACCATCTAGGCATTAATCCCAAGAACCATAGACATATGCCTAGGAAGTCTCATTACCAAAAGATTAATGAAAAATCTAAATTGGGAAGATTAGAGTTAGAAAATCAAACCTTGAGGTCAAGGCTTGAAAAACTTAAAAAGACCCTTGCAAGGATGCAAAATCAAATTAAAGGGTCAAATGGTCAAAGTCTAGAGTCTAGGAGGCAAGGATCATCTATGGGCAAGAAAGGTTTGAGCCACAAGCCTAGGTCCAAGGTAGATAAGCCTACTTATCACAATGTTCCATTCGATTATGGAACTAGTACTAGGTCTAGGAAAGCCAAGGTTACTAGGGAAGTTATCCCTAAGGTTAACCATGGCAAATGCCTAGTGGCTAAGGTTTCGAAGAAACCTATGGAAGCCACTAAGAAGGTTACAAGGGGAGTCACCCCTAGAGTTAACCTAGGCAAGACCCAAATGACCAAGGCTACCAAGCCTAGAAGGGTCATTAGGAGGGTATCTAGGGAATTTATTCCTAAGGAATACCTAGTAAACCCAAGGTGCTCAAATAAGTTTTGGGTTCCTAGGAGCGTGATCGATTCACGCTAAATGGGTTAGGTGGTGCCAACTTTAAATGGATGGGTAGTTAACCTATCCATGATAATGGTGACACTTTAGGTCATTTCCAAGGTAATTAGATACTTGGAAATATGTTTGAATTTAAATCCTAAAAGATTTTAGGATGTGCCAATATTATTTTGAGAATTATGAAAAATCAATCAAATTGGCACAAACTAGGTTTAGAGGTCCTGGTATGCCATTTTGGGTTTTTGGCACACTTGGGGGATTAGTAGTAATATGGCAAAATGGGCTTAATAATAACAAATGGCAATTAACACTAAAATTTAGGTATTGTTATACCTTTATATTTTATTTGCCATGATTGATTTTCCATATGCCATGTCATGACATCATATTGATTTTTATCATATAATATGTCATGATCATGCTTAGGTTTTAGTTTTATGTCATGTGTATTTAGATTTAATCATATGCCATGACATCATGATTATTGTCAATGCTTACTTATGTTATCATTATATGCCATGATCATATTTCATGCATTTAGGTTTAATGAAAAATGATTTAAGGACAATTGGCATGACTTGGAGTCCCATGTATAAGGAAATCAAGTAGTGTTGCCTTAGAAAATGCATGAGACCTTAGTTTAGGATAACAAAAACCCACATCTCATATCACATTGACATGTGTGTGTGTTCAAACACCCTAGACACATGTGAGATGCTAGGAAATGAGTTAAGTTCAAGGTGCATAGTTTTTGCATCTAGATGAACTCAAACTCATCTAATACCATGGTGGATCATGGGGAAAGCTAATGTGCAAGTCATGTGCATTGAGCCCATTGATCATCATCCAATATAGGTTTTCAAAAACATTTTAGAAAACCTTGGGGTAGTCTATCTTTTGATAGAAGTCACCATTGAGAGAGTTGATACAAAATAGAGCCAAAACATTGAACTTTTTAATGGTTTTGAACTGTGTCAATCTCATTATTTTATGGGTATTTTATTTTTCAAATATTTTTCACCCATAATATTTGACATAAGGATTATACATATAAATTTTTGTGATTTTTCGAATTATGTATAATTACTTATGTTTTTCCGAAATTCATTTTTGATTTATGAAATTCTGCATTTGCAGAAATCAGTTGACAGCCGCTTATGGTAGTCGATTGATGTCAATAGCAGTCGACTGGTGACTGTAAGAGTCGACTGTCAGGCCTGATTTCAGATAAACAAGGTTTGTTTAGCCTGATTTCAGCTATGTTAGGCTACTCTAACTGTTCCTAACCCTAAGATATGCTTTGGAAAGCATTGGAAAGGGTGAAAAACCATTGGATATAGATTATGAGAGTTGTTTATGGTGTGTATCAATTTTAAGGTGTGTGAAAGTTCAAGGTTGAACTTTTGACCTTAATTTTGATGGTTTAGTGTTCCTATAGGCTTAGGCTCTCTCCAAGGACATTGTTGGTGCAATGGTCAAGGGGAAGCAAGTCTTTAGGGGGAGGTATCCATCATGGGATGATGGATGTGTTCTTCCTCATGAGAGGGAGAATTTTGAGAATGTGAGATGCTCAATTTGGAAATTAGGAGAGTTTGTAGGATTGTCTCTCTTGAGTGAAATGAGACTTATCACTAGGAAGAGTGAAGGCATCCTAAGTGTTTTTGGACCAAGGGGGAGATTGTAAGATCTCATTGGGATATGAGACATTGACACCCTTGGGGAGAACCTTTTTGATGTATGTCAAATAGGGGGAGAATTAACGGGAGAAGTTAATAGGAGATTTTGAGATTACCAATTTGGGAGAATTGGTAAGGAGATTTGAGTTAGGTGGCCTAACTCAAAGGTGTTTGTGGTTTTTGCCAAACATCAAAAAGGGGGAGATTGTTGGTGCAATCGGCCTAAGTCACAATTGACCGGACTCGAGTTTGACTCGAGTAGTGTTTTGATGTTTGATATTGATGTTTGACAATGGAGTTGACCATTGTTTGACAATGGGTTGACTATATGGTTGACATGGGGTTGACCATATGATGGAGAAGTCCATGTCTTGTGTACTTGGCATGGAAAGTCCAAGTGGGACACTTCGCAATGGGAAAGTCCAAGTCATGGGTACTTGACATGGAAAGTCCAAGCATGGGTCTTGGCAAGGGAAAGTCCAAGCTTGAGTATTGGCAATTAAAAAATCCAATATGGGTTGGCATGGAAAGTCCAAGCATGGGTCTTGGCAAGGGAAAGTCCAAGCTTGAGTCTTGGAAAATGGAAAGTCCAACATGGGTTGGCAAGGAAAGTCCAAGAGGTGATATTGGCGGCGTAAAGTCCAAGGGTAGAGTTTTGGTAGCATAAATCCAATAGTTTGGCGGTGTAAAGTCCAAGCATGTGTCTTGGCAGCGTAAGCCCAAATGTGCCTTGGCGATATAGACCAGCTTAGCATGACAATAGCCGATGGAAACATCTAAAGGCTAGTGTATAGATGAACAAGTCATGGATGACTTGGAGGGATCCGATAGGCGTGAGGCTGACGGAGGTGGCTAGAAGGCTTAGGTCTCGGCTAAGGGTGGTCTAGCAAGTATGAGGGCATCATACTTGGGGTTAAACCTCATGTTTGAGATTTGTCAATCAACTAGGGTTATGGACAAATCGACTAGTCAAGTGTTTTGACACTTGGCAGCCAAGTCGACTTGTATCAGTCGACTGGGACTATGACCAGTCGACTGATGGGAGTCGACTGACATTCGATTATGGAAAATGGCCTTGGTAGTTGACTGGTAACATTGGGCAGTCGACTGATGGCCTTAGCAGTCGACTGCTTTGTCTGGCAGTCGATTGATGGTCGATGTTGTGGACATAGAAGATTCTAGAGTCCGCTGTTAGGGTTTGATAGTCAAGTGGTGGCATGATCAGTCGACTGATGGGTAAGATCAGTCAACTGATGGGTATGATCAGTTGACTGATGGGCATGATTAGTTGACTGATGGTCTATCCGTTGGAACTTATCCAACGTGGCTCGGGTCGTTGTGAGACAATGACTACAGGAGCAGTCGACTGATGGTCGTGATTGATCGATTGCTAGGCGAAATCCAGCCCGAATGTAGGTTATAAAAGCAGCTCATGGAGAGGAATTTAGCAAGGGTTTCTTGAGGCAATTTGGAGGGGATTTGCTGCTGCATTCCAAACATTCAAGGCTATTCTCAAGCAACCAAAAGTAAGCATTCAAAGATCTCTTGTAAAGTGTTTTTTTTACTTGTATTGTATTTCATCTTTTTATTTTCTTGTATTCATTGTATTACTTAGTGTAATCTATTGTACGAGGTTTCTCCACCTCCGACGTATTGTGAGAAGGAGCGTTATTGTTTAGTGGTGTTGTTTGCATCACTAGAGCTTATTTAAGCTCAACCCGTGGAATAGGAACCCTGAGGTTCCGAACCATGTTATATCTTACGTATTGTGCTTGTATTTGTATTGGATTTTCTATTTCCGCTGCGCTAATAACAATTGTAGATGCGAGCACGAACGATTTCCATCTTCAACAAACTACATGATATTCACCCCCTCTAGCGACGTCCAATTCCCAACAGAACTAACCGAAGCTAACTCACTAAGTCTTTGACTAGTTAGACCAAGGCTTAGTCCAAAGTGAATCAAGTACTTGATTCTTTCATTGACTTTGTCTAGGAAGTGGTCGTTGCTTCGATATCCAAGAAGGTCATGTGCCTCACCACAATCTAGAAGTCAATGATGGAAAAACCTACTTGACTAGATTAAGCTAAGCTTGAATCTAACACAAGTTTAAAAACTTTGAAATTGCTCATTAAACTTAATTAAGATAAAAAGAAATCCTCATCTTATAAAACACATAAGAGTAACGTGTATTAAAAACCTAGCTTGGGTGAAATGATTTAGAATTTAACAACTCAATTAAACTTAACAACTAAATTAAACTTAACAACAACTAAATTAAACTTAACAACAACTCAATTAAACTTATATAACAACTCAATTAAACTTAAACAACAACTCAATTAAACTTAAACAACAACTCAATTAAACTTAATAACAACTTAATTAAACTTAAATAACAACTCAATTAAACTTAAACAACAACTCAATTAAACTTAACAACAACTCAATTAAACTTAACTAAACAACTTAATCAATTCAATTTAACCAATTTAATCAACTAAACATAATCAATTCAATTTAACCAATTTAATCAACTCAACTTAAATTATTCAATTAAATTTTAATCCTAAGTGAATCAACATAATTCAAAGTAAGCATATATTATAAGTAGGTGTCCTTGAGTAAAATTGCATTATTACATAATCATAATATTAAAGGGAAGATCAAGAATCTAGGGGGAGTTAAAAATATTTTAGAATTTACTATGAGAAATTTTTTTAAATTTAGTTTTAAAATTTTAATGAAGGGGGAGTATTGAAATTTTAAAACTTAAATTAAGGGGGAGAAAAACTTAAGCTTGAACTTTAAAATACATAAAAAATTTTACTTAGGTTTTGATGTATGGGAAGAAAACAATTAACCATTATAAAGCTTTTATTGAGGGGGAGTTAGAATGTTTGAAAAATTTTAGAATTTGAGAATATGTTTTTATTTAGGGGGAGTTATAATTTTAAATTTTGGAATTTGAAAATATGTTATTATTCAGGGGGAGTTAGAAATTTTTAAATATTTTTAAAAATCTTAAAATTTTTGAAAATATGTTATTATTCAGGGGGAGTTAGAAAATTTTGAAAATTTTAAAAAATCTTAAAAATTTTGGAATTTGAATATATGTTGGAATTTAGAAATATGTTTAGGGGTTGTTAAAATTTTGACAATTGAAATTTTGAAAATTCTTTATCTTTTGAAAATTTTTTATAAAGGGAGAAATCCTATTTCTAAATAAAGACAACCCTATAGAAGAGGATTGATTTCAAAACTTAAGTATTTTTAAGCTTAAAATTTGAAATTGTGGCATTTTAAATTTAATTTTGATTTTGATGTATGCCAAAGGGGGAGAGAAGAGATATAAAGTTAAAGAGAAGAGACTTATTGAAAGGGAGATGTAAAAGTTCATATATGCATCTCATACATGTTTAACTTAATGCATTTCTTATATATGTCAAAATTTAAATATTGTTGTCTTATTCTCTTAACTTTAACTGATGTGTTGTCATACATCAAAAAGAGGGAGATTGTTGATGCAGTGAGCATCACTCCTTGGTTTTGATGTATGAACCATAGTTAAAGTTAGGAATTACTTATGTTCTAATATCAGTGTTAAGTGTGCAGACTTAACAGGAAGTCCTAGTAGGTCATGTTGACCAGATACTAGGCAGTTGACTTGACAAATCAGGAGGACTGGACACCAGGCATGAAGTCCAGATGGGTCACGTGGACCAGACATTTGGCATGAAGACCGGTTGGGTTATGAGACAAGACAATCGACAAAATATCCAACTGGGTCAGGAAGACCGGACAACTGGTGGAAGCCTTGGTGGGTAAGATCGGATGTAAAGAGTGGTAAGTCCATCAGGTAAGCCTCGAGTGAAAAGGTGAGGTCGAGTCCTCTATAGGGGGATAAAGTTAGGCTTTGATCTGACGGAAAGTCCACGTGGGACTTAGTTGTTAAGATCGAGCAGTATTACTACTGCTATCATATTTGATTTGATCTATTTGTGCTAATCTTGAGTTGCAGGGATCAGTCGACTGAATGGATTTCATTCAACTGAAAATTAGTTGACTGAGTTTGGTTAAGTTGACTGGATACACACTTGGCATGATTAGTTGGTGATCAGACAAAGATCTAGCACCGTAGTTGGAAAGTGTTGTAGGGGATCGGTATGGCCGACTAGAGGGGGGGTGAATAGCCCTCGTACGTTGGACGTCGTAAATTGCTCGTCTACAAAACTAATTAGCACAAGCGGAATATACAAATACAAAGCAAAAGACAAACAATAAAACAAACGCTAACACGATGGTATAACGTGGTTCACGGCTATGCCGCTAATCCACGGTCCGATTCGTCCACGGTGAATCACTCCGCCAAAACCAATCACTATCGGTCTCTCCTTTGCACAAAGCTAGGTGGAGGTAACCTTTACAACCAAGATCACTCTTCTTACAATAGGATTGAAGTAAAGACAAGTAAGAAGAGTTTAGAGCTTGTGGGGCACTAGGAAGATCGTTTGGAGTAAGAGCATTAGCCTCTCAAAGGCTCACACCCTCTCTTTTTATAGAGAGGGCTAACTACAACCGAACACGCCGGATCCCGACCGCTGTAGTCCAACGGAACGATCGATGGACTCATCACGATCTCCGTAGTCGATCGCCTGGCCATACGACCGCTTCTGCGGTCAAAACCCTTACTACCGATCACCGACTGGCCAGCCGATCGATGGTCTTGGCAATGATCGCCTTACGATGGGCCGATCACGCCACAATCCCATCGATACCAATCGATCGAACTTACTGATAGCGATTCGCCATGACATGGCAATGATCGTGGTGTCGGAAACCCATCCGACACTTGGCCAAATGGCCAAGTTTCACCTAAGAGCTACCCTTCCCGGGTTACAATCGCCACTCATTTCTGAGTCCTCGCCGGTTCTCTTCGTTCGCCACGCCTCGGCAAAGATCAGCGACGGCTCGCAATGCTCCTTCGCCTCTTGCCTCAAGTCTACTTCCTCCGGCTTCACTCCAAGCTTCGTCCGGCGGTCCTCGGATGCTCCAAGCGCACGGCTTCCGCAAAGCTATCCTTCACCGACTCAAGGCACGAGTCATGAGATGTGAAACTCGCCACGGCTCCATGTGCGAATTACTAAGTCCTGCACGACTTCAACGCACATATCATATCAACATATCAAACTAACTTAAACCCTTTGCCACACCATCAAAATCATATCACGGCAAGAGATTGCCCTAACAATCTCACCCTTTTTGATGTGTGACAATCCGTTTAAGTTAGGTAAAAACACTTGATATAAATTCTAAGGTAAGAAAGCATGTAAAGATGAACATGATATAGCAACATGCAACTCCCCCTTAATCCATGAAACTCTCCATGCAAATTTTCTCCCCCTATCATATATTTCTCCCCCTACAATATATTTCTCCCCCTAAAGTGATTAACTTAAACATACTTATTTCTCCCCCTTTGACACCATCAAAAAGATTAACACTAAGTTATAAGCTCATGGCATCAAGTATATTTCTACAACTTGTTGTAGGTTTACAAACTGAATTCGGCCTTCAATGTTCTGATTTACAGCTACCACGATTGCTATCGATATAAATGATCGGCAAAAGGAATCAAATTTACGATTTTCGACGAAATTCAGAAATGCATTATAAATTCCAGAAAATTTGAAAAATCATGAAATTTGGGGAACATATTTCTATTAAGTATATCTATCAAGGAAAAATAGTTTTTCATGAAAACTCATTATATTTTGTTGTTTTTGCCAAAAATCCAAAAACTCTAAAGACCACTAGGTTTTTGATCATTCTAGTATCAAGTTAGCTACCTAGTTTTGCATCCAATTGTTTCAAAACATGAATACATGTATTTTAAGGTAAGAAATTGTTTTGAAAACATATGAAATATCCAACCATGATCTTTGGGCAATATGTCTATGAATTAAACATAAGCCTTCCCCATGATTGGTCTATTATTGCTATTTTGATACTTTAAATGACCATCTAAATGCCATAGGCATTAGTGGACATTTGTATCATCCTAATATCTCACCCATGCTAAGTTTGCAATCAAGTTAGCCTATAGTGAGTGTGAGATGTATCCTAGGGGGTATTTGTATATACTTAACCAATATATTCATGCAATTCTATCATGGTTAAGTATCAACCTAACATCCTACATGATCATAATGACATATATCAATCAATTCTACATTATGATCATGAAACTCATGTATCCATCAAATAATAGTCATGCATTAGGTATTATACGATGATAATAAACAAATTATCACCTAAAGCATGATTTAAACCTATTTCTCATGATAACATGCCAAGTATCAAAATCATAAATCATGATTTAAAGACATACATAGGAATTACATCAATCATCATGATTTAAGCATTATTACCTATTTATGGGTACGTTATCATCACCCAACACTATCTAAAAAATGTTGTCCCATCATCCTAAGTCAACCAAAATATGATATAGGTTAGGTCCATGTGGTTGACTACCCTAGAGGTTTTCTAACCCTTAAGGATGGATTTTGGAACCCAAAATAAGTTCTTTCCTATTGGGTTCACTAGATATTCCTTAGGGATCCATTTTCTAGCAATTACCTTCTTCTTATCTTGTCCCCTAGCTATAAGGCATTTATAGGCCTTTTCATTTTTCTTTTCCTTGTAGCCTAGACCTTTCTTGTTAAAACTTGCCCTTTGGCTCCCTAAGATCATATTTAAGGTGTTGGAGCCAATTGTGAATTTCTCTAGGGCTTTGGTTAAATAATCTACCTTTTCCCTTAATGCCCTATTTTCCTCTATGCATGCATCATTAACATCCAAAGGCATATAATCATGTGAGCATGCATCATCATGGCAAGAAGAGGTATCATTATTATTTAAGCATGCATTTTCTAGCTTATTTTCTAAAACCTTAATTTTATCTAGCATGCTCTTATTTTTCTTTTTCATGCCAAATAAGTCCTTAGTTAAACTAGAAATTATGGAAACTATTTTCTTAGGAGAAGCTTTCGTTACCATAGTTTCCATGTCCTCTTCTTCTTCGGATGATGAGGATGATGTAGAAGCTCCCCCTTCATTTGAGCTCTCTCCTCTTGAGCTTGAACCTTCATTTTCGGAGGAAGAGCAATCCAAGTCATCAAAGGCCATCAAGGCCAAATTGGTGACAAAGGCATTCTCCTCTTCCGATGATGATGAAGAGGATGAGGAAGGATCATCCCACGTCTTGGCCTTGAATGCTTTGGCCTTCCCCTTTTCTTTTGCCTTCTTTTCTTCTTCCTTTCTCTTGCTCCCCTTTTTTTTCTTCTTTCTTTTTCCTTTCTTCCTTGCTCTTGTTTAGGAGAGGACAATTGTCCCTTATGTGCCCTTCTCCTTGGCAATTGTAGCATATGACCTTCCCCCTTGGTCTTCTATTCCTATCATAAGATTTATCAAATCTAAAATTCTTAAATGCACGCCTTACCTTCCTTACCATGTAGGCTTCTTCCGTGCTATCCATGGAGGAGGTGGAGGCTTCATCATCGGAGGAGGAGGGGATTTCCATCTTCTTCTTCCCTTGTTGCCAATAAAGCTACTCCTCTTGAGGGTTGAATTCTAGGCTCTTCTTGTATTCCTTCAAGCCTAGTTTCGTGGAGCTCCATTGTTGAGAAAAATTCCTCCAAGGTACTTACTTCCAAGTTCTTGGAGATGTAGAATGAATCCACCATGGAGCTCCATTTTGAGGACCGGGGAAAGGCATCTATGGCCTTCATTACCATATCCCGGTTTGATAGCTTCTCACCTACACTTGTTAGCCCAATTAAAATTTCTTTAAACCTAGAGTGTAGTGAGGTTACCTTTTCTCCCTTTTCTAGTTTTATATTGGATAGTTGGGAGCGGAGGAGGTCTCTCCTTGCTAGCTTGGCCTCGGATGTGCCTTCATGGAGTTCTATAAGCTTCTCCCACATCTCTTTGGCGCTAGCACATTCTCCGATCCGGTTGATCTCTTGTTGAGGGAGCACATTGTAGAGATGGTGCTTGGCTTTGGAGTTTGCAAGGTGCTCTTCTCTTTGCCTCTTGGTCCACCTAGACTTCTCTATTGGCTTCCCCTCTTCATCCCTAGGAAAAACGAAACCGGATTCCATTGTAATCATTATATCAAAATCCGTTTCGAAAAATACCTCCATTCGCTTCTTCCACCAAGCGAATTCTCCTTCAAACTTCGGAGGATGGATGTTGGAGACGGCCATTTTTGATGTAGGGCTTGTTGCGGCGGTTAGTCCGGTGACAAGCAACCTCGGCTCTGATACCACTTGTAGGGGATTGGTATGGCCGGCTAGAGGGGGGTGAATAGCCCTCGTACGTTGGACGTCGTAAATTGCTCGTCTACAAAACTAATTAGCGCAAGCGGAATATACAAATACAAAGCAAAAGACAAACAATAAAACAAACGCTAACACGATGGTATAACGTGGTTCACGGCTATGTCGCTAATCCACGGTCCGATTCGTCCACAGTGAATCACTCCGCCAAAACCAATCACTATCGGTCTCTCCTTTGCACAAAGCTAGGTGGAGGTAACCTTTACAACCAAGATCAATCTTCTTACAATAGGATTGAAGTAAAGACAAGTAAGAAGAGTTTAGAGCTTGTGGGGCACTAGGAAGATCGTTTGGAGTAAGAGCATTAGCCTCTCAAAGGCTCACACCCTCTCTTTTTATAGAGAAGGCTAACTTCTTCCCGTTTGCCGCCATCCGATGCCGCCCTTGGCGATCATTACTACCTAACGGCCTCGAACACGCGGATCCCGACCGTTGTAGTCCAACGGAACTCTTGGCCGATCGATGGACCATCGGGCCGATCACGCCTCCGTAGTCGATCGCCCGATCGGCTCACGAACGGTTCTGTGGTCAACCCTTATCTACCATCGCCGCTTTGCCGCCGAATGATCGATGGTCTTGGAAGTCGATCGCCCACGATGATCGATCGGCCGCCACAATCCGCGATCGTATACCCGGTCCGAACTTACTCGACTGAGCGATCGCCATGACATGGCGATCGGCGGTGTCGAAAACCCATCCGACACTTGGCCAAATGGCCAAGTTTCACCTAAGAGCTACCCTTCCTCGGGTTACAATCGCTCACTCACTCATTTCTGAGTCCTCGCCTTGAAGTTCTCTTCGTTCTCGGCCACGTCCCTCGGCAGCATCAGGCGCACGGCTCTGCAATGCTCCTTCGCGTCTCTTGCCTCGAAGTCTACTTCCTCCGGCTTCACTCCAAGCTTCTCGTCCGGCGGTCCCTCGGATGCTCCAAGCGCACGACTTCCGCAAAGCTATCCTTCACCGACTCAAGGCATGAGTCATGAGATGTGAAACTCGCCACGGCTCCATGTGCGAATTACTAAGTCCTGCACGACTTCAACGCACATATCATATCAACATATCAAACTAACTTAAACCCTTTGCCACACCATCAAAACCATATCACGGCAAGAGATTGCCCTAACAAGTGTTTCAGTCGACTGAATTGGGAAATTTCTCGATGTGGAGTTGGGTGACTTGGAGTCAACTGGAGAGGATTCAGTCGACTGGAAGACCAGAAGTTCCATATCGACATACTGATGTGGAGTCGACTAGAAGGCTTTTTAGTCGACTGAAAAAGGTTTATAAAACAAGTACTCGATCATATCTGAGGAAGATACTACTACTACCCCGAAGTGCTATCAAAATTTACTCTCGTTCACAAGAGCTCTACTTCCTCATGAAGGCACATTTTTGACACTCTGTGCATACTTCAAACTCCTCAAGTGTCGGTATAATTTAGCTTGTATTTTTTATATTTATATTCTCTTGTTGTACTTAATTTCAAGAGAAGGTAGAGTTTTACCTTTCTCTCATATTTGTAAAAAGTGAATCCCTCCGAAGTTGAGAGTTCTCGAATTGGAGGGTACTATAGTGATTGCCCATCGAGGTAGCTCTAGGAAGAGCTACGGGCCTTGAAGTAGCAACTCAATTAGGGTTGTGAACCAAGTAAACTGATTCCGTCTAAACTACATTTAATTTTTGCTGCGTACTCATATTTGAAAATATAAAATAAGTTTTAAAATTAAAGAAAATTATAAACTCTGAGATTCACCCCCTCTCTCGAATTATTGCGATCCTACACATATTACTCATAGGAAATGATATACCAGTCTTACAGTCAGTCAAAGGTTGGTTATCCAAAATGTTATCCATGAAAGACATGGGAGAAGCGACCTACATCCTCGGGATTAAGATCTATAGAGATAGATCGAAATGGTTGCTTGGTCTTTCGCAGTTTAAATATATAGGCAAAGTGCTAAAGTGGTTTAGCATGTCTGAATCCAAAAAAGATTATATACCCATGCGACATGGGATTCACCTTTCAAAGTCTATGTGTCCCCGCACAGAAGAAGAGAGGATTTGCATGAATAAGATTCTTTATGCATCTGCAATAGGATCTATTATGTATGCTATGTTATGTACAAGGCCCGACGTATCATATTCTCTGAATGTCACAAGCAGATACCAGTCTGATCCAGGAATGGATCGTTGAGTGGCTGTCAGGCAATCCTTAAGTACTTGAGAAGAACTAAGGATATGTTCTTGGTATATGGAGAAGGTGATATGGTTATACGCGGGTATATAGATGTCAGCTTCCAAATCGACAAAGATGACTCCAAGTCACAGTCTAGGTACATATTCGCATTGAATGGTGCAGTGAGTTGGAAAAGTTCCAAACAAGATAGTTACCGATTCTACCACGGAGGTAGAATATATTGCAGCTTCTGAAGTAGAAAAGGAGGCAGTTTGGATCAAGAAGTTCATCTCCGAACTTGGGGTGGGTTCGTCCATTGTTGAAGCATTACCAATTTACTGCAACAACACTGGAGTTATTGCACAGGCAAAGGAACCCAGGTCTCACCAATGATCCAAACACGTGCTTCGGTGATATCATCTAATCAGAAAAATCATCAGTAGGAAAGAAATACAAATCGAGAAGATTCCCACAGAAAGGAACCTAGCAGATCCTTTAACAAAGGCTCTATCACAAAGTAAGTTTAAGAGTCACGTCAAGGACTATATATTGGATACCATGGAGATTGGCTTTAGGCCAAGTGGGAGTCTGTTATATTTTAGAGGTGTCCTAAAGCAATCACCTTATGGTTGTACTATTTATTAAATAAATAAA
This sequence comes from Wurfbainia villosa, assembly GCA_025175895.1. Classification (NCBI taxonomy): domain Eukaryota; kingdom Viridiplantae; phylum Streptophyta; class Magnoliopsida; order Zingiberales; family Zingiberaceae; genus Wurfbainia; species Wurfbainia villosa. Next base: position 92,840,160 of record CM045997.1, on the reverse strand, counting down.
GATTCACTATTTGAGTCCACATGTCATATGTGTTTGATTGGATCTTAAACTCATTTACTGAATGTCCATGATACGATTCATAGCATGAGAGAACTTGTGATTGGATCACAACTAGTGAGTATCTATACATGTGTAATTATGAATGTATTGAAATAATCCCTAGTTGATGAATTGATGAGTTCGGACCCTTGGTTAATCCAAGCAGCTGCTACTCGCTGGTTGGAGACATTGAGATGTTGAGAGTTAAATATGGATGCTAGTTATGGTAACTAGTTCATTGGAGTGACCTGCTGTAAGACATCATATGGTTATCTGCATATAAGATATGTCAGTGAAGCTCTTACTGCAACTCGAGTGCGAGTTTCCTTCAACTTGAGGTATTCAAGTCATCTTGGTCATGGAGACTTATACTTTGACATCTTAGTCAAAACATCTCTATGGAGGTATGGGTATGGGATGATTAGGTATAAGTCGAAGTGCCCGAAGGTGATTGAATAGCCAACAAAGGATTCACCACTCCTTGCGAGGAGATGTATACCCTATGGACACTCGTCAGAATTGTTACTCAAAGTCTTTGGCCAAAGCATTGCATGTCAAGGGTATGGTACTCTTGGATACATATCGAAGTAATTAAAATCCACTGGACGAGGAAGTAAGACTTAGGTTAGGTGTGACGTAGTCAGCTTAGTGGGGGCTGACACATAGACCATGTCCTGAACTAAGTGGGTATAAGATGAGTGAAAGGAACGAGACACGGTTCACTGTAGCTGTTGAAGGGTTCGAAAATGGTTCTGAGATCAACCGTTGATTTTTCGATTAATTGGGGATCATGATGCACTACTAGGTGCCACTCATGATCATTCCATAATTAATGGTTAATTATGTTGGTGCAGGGGCACCAGATAATCGAACCTAGGTTTTGATTATGGAAAAGGTTCAAAGTTAAGTTGTTATTGTTATCTCACGTGCTGGGTTAAGTGTGCAAGAAATGATTAAAGCTAAGCTAAAGGTCAGTGACACTTGAAGAATCTCGAGACAAGAAACTGTGGTGGTCGGGCGACACCAGGAGAGCCTCATTGGAGTCGAGGAACCTCGGTGGTGACCAGAAGCTAAGCGACAGGTCAGGAGGACCAGAGGTAAGCACTGAGTGTACAGTAATGGTGAGGTCATGTCCTCCGTATGAGGACGAACTTAGGCGGCGATCCTACTATGCCTTCCGAGGGAAGGTCTAGGTCGAGATCGGACGGTAAAAAAGCATCATAATGTCCATTACTTGACATTTCTATGCTAACTCTTTACTGCAGGTGAGTGACCAGGCCAATAGTCGACTGAAAGCTATTGGCAGTTGACTGATCCTACCATCAGTCCACTGCTGAGTGTTGGGATGTATACTGAAAAGTCTACCTTTTGTATGAACATCTTTATTTTGAAATAAAAATCACATGATCATTGTTTGCATATTTTTATGGCTATGCATATTGTCTAATACATTACATTGTAGATAACATGGTGTGTGGTGTCACACGGGAGATCATGTTATCGGTTCCTTGTGAAGTATAAGTAAAGGCTCACAACCGAGATGGCTTTGGACAAACCATTGGAATGGTTGTAGTGTGATTTGGGATTGGTTTGTCTTGACCATAGAATCACACTAGTGCACTTCGTGTGTATTGAGCAGGACCGACTTAAAGGTGATTCGATTTATTGCTGACTACATAATCGAATCAGACCTCAAATATTATATTGTACATACTCTTAATCCGGATATAATAACGGGCACATATACTTAGTATTCATCTCTTTGATTTACCAATGGGCGAGATTTATAGATTAAATCGATAGGCTCGATAAGTTGGGAGATGATATTATTTATATGGTGTGTCGTTGATTATAGGAGGAAGCCGTGTCCTATATATTAGGATGATGATGTCCCCTTGAGGAACTCATAAGGTTCATCATGTAAACCCTGCAGGTGCACTTGGTCCGGCATGATGAAAAGGTTGAGTAGTACTACTCATGGAGTTAGATGTTGATTAATTAATGGTCAGTAAATTAATTAATCGACGGACATTCCAGATCTTAAACATGGGGAGAAAATGTACATATAATATATGGAGCCCATATTAAATTATGGGAGTTGGTGAGGTAGATCAATGATAATCCTTTAGTGGATTGGATTATCATTAATGGATCGGACTTTATGTGGGCTTGATCCATGGGTGGCCAAGATCCAACTCCTCCTCATGGTCCCTATTGTAGCCTATTAAGACCTCATGATGCTTAGATTCAATGGATAGAAACAAAACTCTAGATCCAAAGGTAGAGATTAAATCTCTAGATCCGACGGTTGAGATTAAATCTCTAGATCCGACGGTTGAGATTAAATCCCTAGAACCAATGGTGGAGATTAAAACAAGGCTTATCCCTAAACTCTATAAAAGGAGGCTTAGGGTTGGCATGGAGGACAATCAAGAGAAGCAAGGGTTTTGGAGCTTGGCAGCAAGAAACAAGTGCTAGGGTTTTGGAGCTTGGCTGCACCAAATAAGGAAATAGTTTCCTTATCTCCTTCTTCTTCAATCTTGCCGGTGCCCAAATAGCTCCTTCCTCACTTTGGCCGGTGGCCAAAGCTTCCCTTTTCCTTCTCCTTGGCTAGTGGAAACAAGATTTAGGGCTTTCCCTTGGTGCCTTGGCCGGTTTCCACCCTAATCTCCTCTTCCCTCTTGGCCGGCGGCAAGCTCCAACCTTGGAGGTTGGTGGTTGGTTGAAAGAAGGAAAAGAGGTCTGTTTCTATTCTTCCTCTTTCTCAGAACGAGCAAGGAAGAAAGATTAGCAATCTAGGAGCTTCAACTTTTGGTAGATCGTCGCCCACACGACATCCGAAAGGAGGAAGGTCATACATTAGAAGATCGAGAGGTATATTGATTCTCTATTCTCTTTTGTAACATGTTTGTATTTGTTTTTCAATTATTAGCATAATATATTCTGTTTGTGGCTAAATAATACTTAGATCCCTAACATAAATACAAAAGTCGACGATCCGTACATCGTCTATTCCGTGACTACTCGTAGAATAGAGGTTGGTCGCTTGAACAACGAGTTTGTTCAAGTGACCTCTCTAAACGAATAGCACAACGATGACAAGGTTGCTTGGGTGTTCCCTTTTGTCTAGGATTAAATTTTTAATCCGGGAACATCGATGGGATCGCCATGAATAAGCGACCGAGTTGAAGTGGGAAATGAAGTTTTCTCTCACGGATCAATGAAACCAACCCTACAATTGGTATCAGAGCCAAGGTTTCCGGTTTTGTGTGTTTAGGATTCGGTTACTCTTATAAATTTTCATATATTATATGTGTCGGATAATAGTAGGATATGCGTAGGTTAACTCTTTGGTTGCAGACATAAGATTCGACTATTATTGCCATATGTGTGTATGTGATTGTATGTGTATATTTTGTTGAATCCTCGGGGTTGACGAGGCTAGTATTTAATTTTTTGTAAATTAGATACGACATTGTTTAGCCACTCTTTTTATTTTAGTTTACTTTTGATCTAGACTTCATGTACACTCGCTCATGGAGTATAGGATCGATAGTTGTAAATTAAAATAGATTTTAGTCTCGGCTCGAATCTTCGGATGGCTCGTACATGGCATAGGAGGAGCGGACGAGAAGGCGATGCGACGGGAGACATAATGAAGACAAAAGCCATAATAGTTGGAAAATAATTTATTTTTCATATTTATTGCTTATTGTTTGATATGCATGTCGTAGGCTAGAAAATTCCTCATTTTCAAATTACTAAGTGGGAGAGGGATATTTTTATAAATTCCCACAACCTCCATTATGATTTGACAAGTGATGCAAACAAACTTGCGCGTCGGCTCTGAGTGCCTTCCTCCCCATCGGATGGGTTTGTTTGTGGATCACAAGGTCAAATATGGTTATAGGAAATTATTAAGGAGCGTGTGTACTTCCTCATCGGAAGACACATAACCCAAGATAATTACCTTGGTACCGAGTAATGGTGAACACTTAGATACAAATATAAGTATCCTCCCCATCGGAGTCACTGCTTTTATTTCTAGGGCCAAAGAGGAACCAACTATTAATTTTACTTGTCAAAAGGTTAGGTTGACAAGATAGTAAAATTAATGGGTAAAACCTCCTCTTACAAATGTAGAATTCGTATACGTCCACACTATCGTGGCATACGATATTCTCGGTGAGGTGTTGGTTGATTTTGAAATTTTATTGTTTGAGGAATCAATAATTTTTTGAAATCTAATGTTTTGATCTATGTGATTCTTAGGTTTCCTTTCAAAATGACTTTCAACCCGCTTGCTGTGATACTGAAAGAGAATAAACTTACTGGACCCAACTATGTTGATTGGAAGAGGAATCTTGACATTGTCTTGACTGCTAAGGAATACAAATGTGCACTCCTCGAAGAGTGCCCTCCCAAGCCTGCAGATGATTCTGGGGAAAAGGAGAGAGAGAGTTATAAGAAGTGGATCAAGGCCGATGAGATGGTGCGGTGTTACATTTTGACATCTATGTCAAATATACTGCAACATCAGCATCAAGCCATGCCCACTGCTTATGACATGATGCTCAATCTCAAAGAGCTTTTTGGACACTAGAATCGGGCTGTGAGGCAAGAAGCCATGAGAAACTTGATGACGACCACCATGATCGAGGGAACACTCGTAAGGGATCATGTTCTCAAGATGATGGCTCATTTGAATGAGCTGGAGGTCTCTACCTAGGAGCTGAGATCGATGGGGAAATCCAGGTCGATATCATACTCCAGTCTCTACCTAGGAGTTTTGAGCAGTTTCGCCTGAACTACAACATGAACAAGAGGTTGTATTGGAGCTTCTGTAACTCCAAAGCACAGAGGGGCTATTTCGAGTGCTCGTGCCATGCCATGGTCTAAAAGGTTTCTACTTCTAAGGCCGAAAAGGCAAGAAGAAGAAGAAACAAAGGGCAAGGTGAGAGGTACTCAGGAGGAGTGAAGAAGCCAAAGGCAAGTTTGATCACTCCACTTTCTTTATCACCTAGTCCCGGTAAAACTTGAGTAGCCACCTCATTAGGGGTCGGTGTCATAGCCCTACCCACTGTTCACCCCTCACAGATGAGATTGGCTCCTTCAAAGGGGTCAAGTATCACTATGGATGCTACGCTTTTTAAAGTGACTTTCATGTGTTTACATTTCAGGTGGCACATTTTGCATGGAAGGGAAGATCACATGTTCTTGCATTTTGGTACTTCCTTACCAAAATTGCGTCACACACTCTTGACTTTCATTAAGAAGCCTAGCAATACGTATTGCCTTTATGTACCTTTATTTAGAAAGAATTTAATTTCGGTTTCTAAATTGTTTATGGATGGATATTCTATTTCTTTTAATGACAGAGTTGTTATAAAAAAGAATAGGGACATTATCTGTTCAGGTGCATTGATAGGAAATCTATACACACTTGAACCAAAACCTCCCACGATGCAAATAGAAGTTAATAACTCATCTTCTAATTCCAATAAGAGAAAAGAACCTTCGAAGATGAACCAAATATATCTTTGGCATCTTAGGCTTGGTCATATTAACCTAAGCAGAATTCAAAGGTTGATAACTGATGGACCTCTGGGTTCATTAGTGGTAGAGGATTTTCCAACCTGTGAATCTTGCTTGGAGGGTAAAATGACCAAGAGGCCTTTTAAGGCCAAGGGGTATAGAGCCAAAGATGTGTTAGAATTGGTTCATTCTGATTTGTGTGGTCCTATGTCTATCCAGGCTAGAGGTGATTTTGAGTATTTCATCTATTTTATAGACGATTATTCGAGATATGGATACATTTACTTGATGCACCGCAAGTATGAATGCTTTGACAAGTTCAAAGAATTCAAGGCTGATGTGGAGAAACGTCAAGGTAAAAGTATCAAGACACTACGATCTAATCATGGTGGCGAGTACCTCTTGGGAGAGTTTACTTATCAAAGGCTGGGATTCAATCTCAATTGTCTGCACCTGGCACACCCCAGCAGAATGGTGTAGCAGAGCGAAGGAATAGGACTCTTATGGAGATGGTTAGATTGATGATGAGTTATTCTGAGTTGCCAGATTCGTTCTGGGGATATGCTCTAGATACGACGGCGTACATTCTGAACTTGGTTCCATCTAAATCAGTGCCTTCTACTCCCACAGAGTTGTGGACTGGTGAAAGCCTAGTCTAAGACATATTCGGATATGGGGGAGTCCAGCACATGTGCTGAAGGCAGATGCTTGTAAGTTGGAACCTCGTACAGAAGTAAGCATGTTCGTTGGCTATCCTAGAGGAACGAAGGGTGGTTTGTTTTATAGTCCTAGAGATCAGAGGGTGATCATTAGCACGAACGCCAGATTTCTAGAGGAAGACTATGTGATGAGCCACAAGCCCAAGAGTAAAATTGTTCTGGAGGAATTAAAAGGGGAAGTCACTTCTTCAGTACACCGCGTGTCACAGAGGATACACAGGTGATACCTCATCATAGTGGGAGGGTTGTGAGGCAGCCTGATAGATTCATGTTCTTGGGAGAATCTTCTGATTTGGTCCTTGGCCAACAAGAACTTGATTCTTGGACATATGATGAGGCAATCCAAGATAAAGATGTAGCATCTTGGCAAAATGCAATGAATGCTGAGATTGAATCTATGGATTCGAATCAGATATGGGATCTAGTAGAACCACCCGATGGTGTAAAAACCATTGGATGTAAGTGGATCTACAAAAGAAAGAGAGGAATAGATGGGAAGGTTGAGACCTATAAAGCGAGGCTTGTTGCGAAGGGGTATACTCAGAAAGAGGGTATCGATTATGAGGAGACCTTTTCGCCGGTAGCCATGCTTAAATCTATCTGAATTCTCTTATGCATAGCAGCTCATATGGATTATGAGGTGTGGCAGATGGATGTCAAGACAACTTTCCTTAATAGAAGTCTTGAGGAAAACATCCATATGAAGCAACCAGAGGGATTCATTGCTAAAGGCAAAGAGCATCTTGTATGTAAGCTTAATCGGTCCATTTATGGATTGAAGCAAGCTTCGAGGTCTTGGAACATCTGCTTTGATGAGGTAATCCAGTCTTATGGATTTATTCAAAGTCCGGATGAGTCTTGTGTATACAAGAGATGTGACGGAAATGTAGTGGTATTTTTTATACTATACGTAGATGACATTTTGTTGATTGGCAACAATATCAAGGTGTTATCAGATGTAAGGGTATGGTTGTCCAAACAGTTTGATATGAAGGACTTGGCAGAGGTGGGACACATCCTTGGGATCAAGGTTATAAGGGATCGCAAGAAAAGGATGTTATGCTTATCCCAAGCTTCATACATAGACACGATTATGGATCGTTTTAGCATGCAAAACTCCAAGAAGGGTTTTCTACCTTTCAGGCATGGAGTTCCTTTATCTAAGGAGATGTGTCCTAAAACATCTGAGGAGATACAGGAGATGAAGGCGGTTCCTTATGCTTCGGCAGTAGGAAGCCTTATGTATGTGATTCTATGTACGAGATTAGATATCGTCTTTGCCGTGGGCTTGGTCAGCAGATATCAGAGTAATCCAGGATAGGGACATTGGATTGCGGTAAAGCATATATTGAAGTACCTGAAAAGGACTAAGGATTATATGCTAGTTTACTAGGCATACCAATTACTCCTTGTGGGTTACACGGATTCCGACTTCCAATCTGATAGGGATAACAGTAAGTCTACCTCTAGTTTTCTGTTTACTTTGGGAGGTGGAGCCATTGTATGGAGTAGTGTCAAGCAGAAATGCGTGGCGGACTCCACCATGGAAGCTAAGTATGTGGCAGCCTCTGAGGCGGCCAAAGAAGTTGTGTGGCTCAGGAACTTCCTGATGGACTTGGATGTGATTCCTGGTTTGCCCAGAACTATCACAATTTATTGTGATAATAGTGGTGCAGTTGCAAACTCGAAGGAACCACGATCCCATAAGGCTAGTAAACACATAGAGCGCAAGTACCACCTCATACGAGAATTCGTAAAGAGAGGAGAAGTTGCTATGACCAAGATTGCATCAGAGGATAACCTGACATATCCTTTCACTAAGGCCCTTCCGGCGAGAGCTTTTGATAGGCATGTGGAGGGAATGAGGATCAGATGTATGACAGTTTGAGGACATCATAGTCTTTTAGTATAAGTGGGAGATTGTTGGGATGTATACTAAAAAGTCTACCTTTTGTATGAACATCTTTATTTTGAAATAAGAATCACATGATCATTGTTTGTATATTTTTATGGTTATGCATATTATCTAATACATTACATTGTAGATAACATGGTGTGTGGTGTCACACGGGAGATCATGTTATCGGTTCCTTGTGAAGTATAAGTAAAGGCTCACAACCGAGATGACTTTGGACAAACCATTGGAATGGTTGTAGTGTGATTTGGGATTGGTTTGTCTTGCCCATAGAGTCACACTAGTGCACTTCGTGTGTATTGAGCAGGACCGACTTAGAGGTGATTTGATTTATTGCTGACTACATAATCGAATCAGACCTCAAATATTATATTGTACATACTCTTAATCCGGATATAATAATGGGCACATATACTTAGTATTCATCTCTTTGATTTACCAATGGGCGAGATTTATAGATTAAATCGATAGGCTTGGTAAGTTGGGAGATGATATTATTTATATTGTGTGTCGTTGATTATAGGAGGAAACTGTGTCCTATATATTAGGATGGTGATGTCCCCTTGAGGAGCTCATAAGGTTCATCATGTAAACCCTGCAGGTGGACTTGGTCCGGCATGATGAAAAGGTTGAGTGATACTACTCATGGAGTTAGATGTTGATTAATTAATGGTCAGTAAATTAATTAATCGACGGACATTCGAGATCTTAAACATAGGGAGAAAATGTACATATAATATATAGAGCCCATATTAAATTATGGGGGTTGGTGAGGTAGATCAATGATAATCCTTTAGTGGATTGGATTATCATTAATGGATCGGACTTTATGTGGGCTTGATCCATGGGTGGCCAAGATCCAACTCCTCCTCATGGTCCCTATTGTAGCCTATTAACACCTCATGAAGCTTAGAATCAATGGATAGAAACAAAACTCTAGATCCAAAGGTAGAGATTAAATCTCTAGATCCAACGGTTGAGATTAAATCTCTAGATCCGACGGTTGAGATTAAATCCCTAGAACCAATGGTGGAGATTAAAACAAGGCTTATCCCTAAACTCTATAAAAGGAGGCTTAGGGTTGGCATGGAGGACAATCAAGAGAAGCAAGGGTTTTGGAGCTTAGCGGCAAGAAGCAAGGGCTAGGGTTTTGGAGCTTGGCGGCACCAAATAAGGAAATAGTTTCCTTATCTCCTTCTTCTTCAATCTTGTCGGCACCCAAACAGCTCCTTCCTCACTTTGGCCGGTGTCCAAAGCTTCCCTTTTCCTTCTCCTTGGCCGGTGGAAACAAGATTTAGGGCTTTCCCTTGGTGTCTTGGCCGGTTTCCACCCTAATCTCCTCTTCCCTCTTGGCCGGCAGCAAGCTCCAACCTTGGAGGTTGGAGGTTGGTTGAAAGAAGGAAAAGAGGTCTGTTTCTATTCTTCCTCTTGCTCAGAACGAGCAAGGAAGGAAGATTGGCGATCTAGGAGCTTCAACTTTTGGTAGATCGTCGCCCACACGACGTCCGAAAGGAGGAAGGTCATACATTAGAAGATCGAGAGGTATATTGATTCTCTATTCTCTTTTGTAACATGTTTTTATTTGTTTTTCAATTATGAGCATGATATATTCTGTTTGTGGATAAATAATACTTGGATCCCGAACATAAATACAAAAGCCGGCGATCCGTACATCGTCTATTCCACAACTACTCGTAGAATAGAGGTTGCTCGCTTGAACAACAAGTTTGTTCAAGTGACCTCTCTAAACGAATAGCACGACGATGACAAGGTTGCTTGGGTGTTCCCTTTTGTCTAGGATTAAATTTTTAATCCGGGGACATCGATGGGATCGCCATGAACAAGCGACCGAGTTGAAGTGGGAAATGAAGTTTCCTCTCACGGATCAATGAAACCAACCCTACATGAGGGTCATCAGTTGACTGCTATTCAAACTAGTCATCTCGAAGAAAGTCATGATAAGCTCCACCAAAAGTGGGGGGATGAGGAGCTTTGACACAAATCCAGATATCAACGGGCTAGGGTTTGAAGGGCTATAAAAGAAGAAGCTTTTCACCTCTTTGGATCATCTAAGTTCGCTCCCAAAGTGCTCTGACAACGCCAAGCTTCTGACTACAACACTACGGCGTCATAACACCGACATAGAGCCTAAACTCCGGAGATCTTCTAGTTATTAGCTTTCATTTCAAGTGTTACTATTCTTGTAATTGTGCTTTTATATCGCAAGGAGGAGAGATAGGCTTGTTTCTTCTTCCTCTATCCTTTGAGTTTTTGTAATCATTTTTTCCTACCTCCAATGAGGAGGAGACTTTTAGTGGATTTCCCCATCATACACGGTCCAGGATCGCGGGGCCTTAGATTAGCAACCTTTTGGTTGTGAACCAAGTAAAAAGAAATTGTGTTAATTTCTTTTATTGTTTTACTTTTCATTGTGTCTATTCGAGTTTTTTATCGACGAAAAGAAATGATTTTATGCAAGCTATTCACCCTCCCTCTAGCATGTCTTTTGATCCAATAATTGGAATCAGAGCGGGGGTGCTCAGATTCGGTGCAACCACCGATCTACCAAATGTTTTCTTTTCGTGTTTTGTCATTTCGTAATTTAATTTAAGTTTTTCTTTTATCCCGCACTACTAATCCAAGACCAAGTCTTGGCAATTCGTGTATTTTTCATGTTTTTCATTTGCAAGGTTATTCAATGGCCCATCTCGAGGGGTTTAGCACCGCCTGACCTCCGTTTTACAATGGAGATGACTTTCATTACTGGAAGGGTCGAATGGAGTGCTACCTCAAGACCCAAGTAGAGATGTGGATAGTCATCTAGACTAACTTCACTCTACCAACCAATGAAGACGGTGAGTTCTTGGACTGCGACAAGTGAACGAATGCCATGAAGCAACAAGTGGAGGCCAATGTGAAAGCCACGCAAATCCTTCAATGCAGTCTCTCCAAGGAAGAACTCAACCGCATCTGCCCCTTCATCAGCACAAAAGATCTATGGAATAGGCTCATCGAGCTACATGAAGGAACGACCGACACAAAGGTATGAAAATGGGACCTTCTCCTAAATAAATTGTTTAATTTAAAAATGCAGGATCACGAGACGGTGACACAACTCCACGCAAGGATCCAGGACATAATGAACGATCTTCATTCAATCGGATAAAAGGTGGAGAACTGGGATGTAATAAGGTACACTTTGAATGCATTTCCTAGGACCACTTTGTGGGCATCCATGGTTGATGCCTACAAAGTGTATAGAGACCTTTCAAAAATAAGACTAGATGAGTTATTTTTGGAATTCGAATTACATGAACAATCTAACTCGGCCCCGGTTGAGAAAAGTATTGCCTTAGTTGCAGGTCAAAGAAAGAAGGGGAAAAGCAAGCCACCTCCCAAAGAAGAAGAATACGAATCGGAGGTAGACGATGAAATGGAGACCGAGCTAGTGAACTTAGTTCGGAATATGATCAAGAGTAGAAGATGACCTATCAAGCAATCCAAGGAGAAGAGACCCGAGCAAGACTCAAATTACAAATGCTACGAATGCAAAAAAAGGGGTCACATCAAATCCGATTGTTCAAGGCTAAAGAATAAACAACCACAAACAAAGAAAGCCTTCAACGCAATTTCAGAAGAGTCTTCCAAGGAAGAAGATGAATTCAACAACCTAGAATTCATGGCCAAACCAACCGAGTCCAAAGACTAATCCGAACCTGAGACAAACTACGAGTCTGAGACCGAGTCCGACTCCGGATCCGACATCGAACTTCAATTCAAGACAAGCCACGGATCCGCATCCGGTTCAAAAGATTCGCTCAAGGTAAGTCAGTCTCTAATCAATACTCTATATAGTGCAATTCAATACTTAACTAAGAAATTAGTTAAGTCCGAGTCCAAGGTCGAGTCCTTGGTTAAGGAGGTTAAACTCCTTAAGCATGAGGCCTCCCTAACCTCTACGACTAGTCAAGTTTGAGAGGGAAACTCAACTCAAGTTGAAAAACTTGAGGAAGAGAATTCTCTCTTGAAAGGACAAGTTCAAGAGCTTAGGAAGACATTGGAAAGGTTTACTTTGGAGTCCAAGGGTCTTGACCTATTACTTGGATCGCAAAGAGCCGTGTACAACAAGGCCAGAGTCGGGTTTAAGCCAACAACTACAAATAAATCGTATGTGTCAATTGTTAATCGAAACAAACAAAAAGTCCAAGCATAGGTCCCTAAGACCTTTTTGATTTCACAATTAGGATCAACCAAGTATTGGATTCCCAAGGATCAAATCCACTATGTGGATAAACCGCATTGGTTCAATGATCTAGGGGGAGCTAATACTAAACTTGTATGCTTTACTTCTTGATTTAGCTTTGTATGGTTAGTTACTTTTTAATTTTGTTTTAGAATGGCTAGATAGGATCAATAGTTAGTCAACCTTGATAACATAGTATCAGGACGCAGCGAGATGATAGTATGTTAGGGAAATGAGGTCTTGTGTATCCGAGCTAGATAAGGCGTATCTAGCTTGGTGCACTCAGCTAAGTTGAAATAGTTGAAGCTACCTCGCCACATCCTAAACTAGTTAGACCAGGAAGTAAACCTAAGTGACTTAAGCGAACATTTTCTTGAAATTGGATTTGTTTAAGGAAGTGATCGTTGTTCCGATCAAAGAAGGCCTCTGTGCCTCGCCATGACCTAGAAGCCATTTTTTCGAAAAAGCTTACTTAACGATCGAAAGGTTAAATCCGAATCTAACCCAAGGTTGATTATCTTCAAATCAATAAATTTAACCAAGTAAAATTGAAGTTATCTCACAAAACATATAAGGTTAACATGTTTGATCATGTAGAAAGGGTGAGATGATTCCTAGGTTAAAATTTTCAAACAACTTTAAAATTCCAATATCCGATCCAACTACTATATGTGTAGGATCAATGGATGTTGGATAGTAGGTGCTCTCGACATATGACCGTAGATCGACTAAAGTTTACGAAGCTCAGATTCAAAAATCAAGGATCGATAGCCTTCAGAAACAGCAGTAAGCTCAAAATCATCAGATCAGGTGATATTGAGCTAAACTCGAACTTTATAATTCGTCAAGTACTTTTAGTTGAACACTTTGAAATTAATCTCCTAAGTGTTAGTCAATTGTGTGATAATAATTATAAGGTCATTTTCTTACAAAATGAATGCTTAATTAAAAATAGTGATTGTTAAAAAACTATACTTAAGGGAACTAGGAATAGTAATATTTATACAATCAATTTATCTAACTCCTCAACCAAGTGTCTAATGGCATAGCAAGAGGAATCCTGGTTGTGGCACCGATGACTCGGCCACTCCCATCCAAGACTCACACACAAAATGAGTCAAAGTAGCTTAGTTAGAGGTCTACCCAACCTAAATAACTTAGAAAATAAAATATGGAATGCTTGTCAACAAGGTAAATAAACTAGGACTTCACATCAACTAACTAATCAATGTTGGAGGATCGTGGCCCGGCTAGAAGGGGGGTTGAATAGCTCGATGTGTACGATGGAATTCTCTCGCGTCTTAATGGTCTACAATCGAAGTTAGCACAACGGAAATACTAACAATAAAGATAATTAAGCAAATACAACAAGTAAAGAAAACAAATGCTAACAAGATTGTGTAATGTGGTTCACGGCCCTTGCCGCCAATCCACGGATGATTCGTTCGGCAAATCACTCCCTCAACAATCCACTAGTCTCTCCTTCAAGGTGGAGGTAAACCTTCTTACACAAATCACTCCCTCTTATAATAAGATTGAAATAAACACAAGAAAAGGAGTGTTAAAATGTGTTGGGCACTTAGGAGAAGTTTAGGAGTTAAGCATTAGCCTCCCAAGAACACCCAAGGCCTCTTCTTATAGGGAAGAGGTCATTCTTCCCGTTAGGCGTGACGATCGGTGATCGACCATCGATCATTCTTTGTTGTAACCATTGCCTCACAATGACTTCATCCACGTTGTCATCCAGCCAACAGCTCCCTAATCAGTCAACTGATCATGCCCATCAGTAAAATGATAGAGCCATCAGTTGAGTGATCCAGGCGATCAGTCAACTTTTAAACCTTCTATGCCCGCGACCACCTTCAGCAGTAGACTATCGTCCCTTGGTAGTCGATTGATGGTGTAGCAGTCGACTGCTAGGCCAGAAAGCCATTAGTTGAACACCGATCGAGCACCAGTCGAGTGTCATCAACCCAGAGCAGTCGACTGATATCGATATCAGTCGATAGGTGTCGGGTAAAACCTCAAACAAAACACGTGTTTGAGCCTCCGATGGTCGAGTAAACCTTAAACCATCTGTTTGAGCATCCAACACTTCCAATCATCGGGTAGAAACCTCAAACTCATGTTTGAGCATCCGACTTATCCAAACGTCGGGTAAAACCTCAAATATAAGTTTGAGCATCCGACACTTAGTCATTCGGCCAAGTTCACTTATGAGCTATCGTTACAATCGCTCATTCTCTCATCTCTCTTGGAGTCTCTCGCCGAAGCTCTCTTCGTCCAGCCACGTCTCTAGGATGCACCAAGCGCACGACTTCCGTAATGCCATCCTTCATGTCTCGCCCTAAAGTCTGCTTCCTTTGGCTTCACTCCAATGCTCCTCATCCAGAGATCCCTCGGATGCACCAAGCGCACGACTTCCGCAATGCTATCCTTCACCGACTCAAGGACCCGAGCCATGAGATGGTGAACTCACCAATGCTTTCATCAAGCTAACTCATGTGTAATTTACTAAGTCCTGCACAAATTAAACACGCATATCAAATCCATAACAACCTAACTTAAATCCTTTGCCACACACATCAAAACCAAACCATACATGGGTTGATTTCCCTAACAATCTCCCCTTTTTTGATGTGTGGCAATCCGCTTAAGTTAGGTAAAACATTAACAAAAAACATAAGGAAGGAAAGCATGTAAACATAATATGAGTATCAAAACACTCCCCCTTAATACATGCAACTCCCCCTTAACACATATTAATTCCCCTCCTAGCATGATTAACTTAAACTCAATATTTCTCCCCCTTTGACACCATCAAAAACAATACACATATGTCATATAACATGGCATCAAAGTATAATGGAAGAAAAATACCAAAAACTGCCTGAAAAAACAGAAACCAGGCTGATGTGCTCATGCATAGTTCCATCAGTCGACTGGTTCAGACTACCAGTCGACTGGCACCTATAAATCAGCCTTTTCTGATTTCCGAAGCCAAGTTCAGAAATGCACCAAAAATTATAGAAAATTTGAAAATTCATAAAATTTGGGGAACATATTTTGGATAACTCCCTTTATCAATAAAAAATTATTTTTCTTGAAAATTCATTCAAATTTTGAAAATAAGGCAAAATCTCAAAAGTTTTAAAAAGTCTCAATTTTGTATCAACTTTAAAGCCTAGTTTTGCCTTAGAATGTTTCAAATCATGAACTTGTTGGAATGTATACTGAAAGCCTAGCTCTTTTGTATGAACATTTTTATTTTGAAATAAGAATCACATGATCATTGTTTGCACTTTATATTTATTATATATGTGCATATTGTCTAATACTTTACATTGTAGATAACATGGTGCTTGGTGTGGCACAGAAGATCATGTTATCAGTCCCTTGTAGAATATAAGTAGAGGCTCACAACAAAGATGGTTTTGGACAAACCATTGGCATGGTTGTAGTGTAGCTTGGTATTGTTTTGTCTTGAACATAGAGTTACACTAGTACACTTAGGTGTATTGAGCAGGACCGACATAGAGGTGATTCAATTTATTGCCGACTACATAATTGAATCGGACCTCGGATATTATATTTTACATGCTCTTAATCCCGATATAATAACGAGAACATGTACTTAGTATTTATTTCTTTGATTTACCAAAGAGTGAGATTTATATGGATTAAATCAATATGCCTGGTAAGTTGGGAAATGATATTATTTACATGGTGTGTCATTGATTATAGGAGGAAACCGTGTCCTATATATTAGGTTGATGATGTCCCCTTGAGGAGCTCATAAGGTTCATCATGTAAACCCTGCAGGTTGACATAGTCAACATGATGATAAGGTTGAGTGGTACTACTCGAGGAGTTAGATGTTAATTGATTGATGGTCAGTAAATCAATTAATTGGCGGACATTCGATATCTTAAACACGGGGAGATGGATGTACGAATAATGTATGGAGCCCATATTAATTTATGGGGGTTAGTGAGGTAATTCAATGATGATCCTCTAGTGAAATGGAACATCATTGATGGATCAAGTTTGTGTGGTTCCGATCCATCGGGTGGCCAAAATCCAACTCCTCCTCATGGTCCCTATCGTAGCCTAATATAAACCTCATGAAAAACAAATCCCTAGATCCAATGATGAAAAATAAATCCCTAGATCCGACGGTGGAGATTAAATCTCTAGATCCAACGGTTGAGATTAAATCTCTAGATCCGACGGTTGAGATTAAATCCCTAGATCCGATGATGGAGATTAAATCTCTAGATCCGACGGTTGAGATTAAAACCCTAGAACCGACGGTGGAGATTAAAACAAGGCTTAAGCCAAACTCTATAAAAGGGGGCTTAAGGTGGGCGGCAAGAGGTTGATGGTTGGATGTTTTTGGAGATTAGGGTTTTGCCTTTCATTGGTTTGGGCGGAAAGAAACCCTAGGGAGATTCGGGTTTGGTTCCTTGGTTGGGCGGCTAGGGTTTGGAAGGAAGAGTGGGCGGAAACTATAGGAGAGGATCTCTTCTTCTTCCTAGGGTGTGGCCGGCACCTATCTCTCTTCCCTCTACCTTGGTCGGCGCTCAACCTATTCCTCTTCTCCTCTTCTTTTCCTCTTGGCCGGCAGCACAAAGGAGTTAGGGATTGTTCCCTTGTTTGGTTCCTTGGTTGGCCATCTTGTTCTCCTTTTCTTGGGGCCGGCGGCATCAAGCCTTTGTGGCTTGGTGGTTGGCTCAAGCAAGAAGGGAAGGAGAGTTTCTTCTTTCTTTCGATTGAAGAAGATCTAGGAAGCTTCAACTTGTGGAGGATCTTCTCCCACACAAAGTCTACAAGGAGGTTAGGACATACGATAGAAGATCGAGAGGTATAAAAGATTTACAAGTTTTATTATTGATCTTTGCATGTTCTTATTAATATGATTGTATGTGTTGATTATACATGTCTACATCCATATGTATTTGTATAATCATGGACCTCGAAGATAAACACAAAAACCGGCGATCCGTCGGTCGTCTATTCCACGGCTAACCGACTAGAAGAGTTTTGTTGCTTGAACAACTAGTTTGTTCAAGCGATCGCTCGAGTCGTTAGCATGACGACGAATTGGTTGAGCTTAGGAAACTCATCTCATCCGGATTAGTTTTCATTAGTGAAAATTTTAATCCGAGGACATGGGAGCCAACGAGCCTCGGAGCAATGCCATCAAAAGTGGTATCAGAGCCACGGTTTCCGATTTTGTGTGTTTTGGATTCGGTTACTTTCACGCACTTATCATATATTGTATATGCCGGATGATAGTAGGATGTGAGTAGGATAACTTTTTGGTTGCAGGCATAAGTTCCAACTATTATGGCTATATATGTGTGTATGTGATTGCATGTGTGTGTGATTGTATATTATTTGAATCCTCGGGGTTGACGAGGTTAAATTAGTATTTAATTTTTATAATTGAATACGGCATTGTTTAGCCACTCATTTTAGTTTACTTTCGATCTAGATTATTTGTACACTCCTTCGTGGAGTATATGATCGATGGATGTAAATTAAAATAGTTCATCTTGGCTCGGATCTCTTTGGTGACTTACGCACGGGAAAAGGTGGAGCGGACAAGGTGGCGACACGACGGGATGCATATTGGAGAACAATGCCATAATAGTTGGGAAAATTCTGTTTTTTTTCCATATTTATTGCTGATTTGTTTTATATGCATGTTGTGTGTGCTTGAAAATTCCTCACTGTCAATTTACTAAGTGGGAGAGGGACATTTTAATTAATTCCCGCGGCCTCCATTACAATTTGACGTGTGATGCAACAAACTTGCGCGTTGGCTCTGAGTGCCTTCCTTCCCATCGGATGAGTTTGTTTGTGGATCACTAGGTCAAATAATGATTATAGGAAATTATTTAGGAGCGTGTGTACTTCCCCATCGGTAAGACACATAATCCAAGATAATTCCCTTAGTATCGTGTAATGGTGCACACTTAGATGCAAATAAAAAGTATCCTCCCCATCGGAGTCACTGCTTTTATTTGTAGGGCCAAAGAGGAACCAACTATTAATTTTATTTGTCAAAAAGTAAGGTTGACAAGATAATAAAATTAAAGGGTTAAACCTCCTCTTACAAATGTAGAATTCGTATACGTCCACACTATCGTGGCATGCGATATTCTCGGTGTTTTGAGGTGTTGGTTGATTTCGAAATTTTATTGTTTGAGGAATCAATGATATTTGAAATCTAATATTTTGATCATTGTGATTCTTAGGTTTTTCAAATGGCTTTCAACCCACTTCCTGTGATATTAAAAGAAAATAAACTTACTGGAACAAATTATATTGATTGGAAAAGAAATTTGGATATTGTCTTAACTGCAGAGGAGTACAAATTTGTACTCTTCGAGGTCTGTCCTCCTAAGCCCACCGATGACTCTGATGAAAAGGAGAAAGAAAGTTATAAGAAATGGATCAAGGCAGATGAGATGGCGCGGTGTTACATTTTGGCATCTATGTCAAATGTGCTGCAACATCAGCATCAGGCCATGGCCATGGCTTATGACATGATGTTCAATCTCAAGGAACTTTTCGGATATCAGAGTAGGGCGGCCAGACAGGAGGCTATGAGGAACTTGATGATGACCACCATGATCAAGGGAACACCCGTCAGGGACCATGTTCTCAAGATGATGGCTCATCTGAATGAGATGGAAGTCCTCGGAGCTGAGATCGATGGAGAAACCCAAACCGATATCATTCTCCAGTCTCTGCCTAGGAGTTTTGAGCAGTTCTGCCTCAACTACAACATGAATAAGAGGTTGTATTCGTTTGCGGAGCTTTTGATAGAACTCCAGGCGGCAGAGGGGCTTTTTCGTCAAAGCGCTCAAGCCATGGTTGCTTAGAAGGTTTCTACTTCTAAACCGAAAGGGAAGAAGAAGAAGAAGCAAGGTGGAGCAAAGAAAATGGCAGTAGGACCTCAGGAAGGAGTGAAGAAGCCGAAAGGCAAGTGCTTCACTTGCAAGCAGACTGGACATTGGAAGGTGGACTGTCCTCGCCGAAAGAACAAAGGTATATCTTATTGTTTAGTTGTTGAAACATGTTTAGCGGTGTTATCTACTAGTACCTGGTGTGTAGATACAGGATCCACTGATCATGTCTGCAATACTTTGCAGGGGTTCCAGGAAACCCGACGACTAGCTGAGGGAGAGATTACCGTCTTCATGGGTAATGCTTCAAAGGTGGCGGCTATTGCACTGGGAGACGTTTATTTATCTTTTGATAGGAATAAAGTTTTAGTTTTGAGAAATTGTCTTTATGTACCTACTTTTAGAAAGAATCTAATTTCAGTTTCTAAATTATTTCTAGATGGATTTTCTATTTCTTTTAATGACAAAGTTGTTATAAAAAGGAATAGGGAGATTATCTGTTCTGGTACATTGGTTGGCAATTTGTACACTCTTGAACCGAAAACTCCCACGATGCATATAGAAGTGAATAACTCATCTTCTAAGTCTAATAAGAGAAAAGCACCTTCAAAAATGAACCAGACATACCTTTGGCACCTAAGACTTGGTCATATTAACCTGAGTAGAATTCAAAGGTTGATAGCTGATGGAAGATCTCCCAACCTGCGAGTCTTGCTTGGAAGGTAAGATGACCAAGAGGCCTTTTAAGGCTAAGGGGTATAGAGCCAAAGATGTATTGGAATTGGTTCATTCTGATTTGTGCAGTTCTATGTCTATCCAGGCTAGAGGTGGCTTTGAATACTTTGTCTCTTTTATAGATGATTATTCAAGGTATGGATACATTTACTTGATGCTCCGCAAGTCTGAATGCTTTGACAGGTTCAAAGAATTCAAGGCTGATGTGGAGAACCGTCAAGGTAAAAGTATCAAGACACTACGATCTGATCGTGGTGGCGAGTACCTCTTGGGAGAGTTTAGGAGTTACTTATCAGAGGCTGGGATTCAATCCCAATTGTCCGCACCTGGCACACCCCAGCAGAATGGTGTGGCGGAGCGAAGGAATAGGACTCTTATGGAGATGGTCAAATCGATGATGAGTTATTCTGAGTTACCTGATTCATTCTGGGGGTTTGCTCTGGAAACGACAGCACACATTCTGAACTTGGTTCCATCTAAGTCAGTACCCTCTACTCCCATAGAATTGTGGACTGGGCGAAAGCCTAGTCTAATACATATTCAGATTTAGGGTAGTCCAGCACATGTGCTGAAGGGAGATGCTGGTAAGTTAGAATCTCGTACAAAAGTACGCTTGTTTGTTGGCTACCCTAAGGGAACGAAGGGTGGTTTGTTCTATAGTCCTAGAAATCAGAAGGTGATCGTGAGTACGAATGCCAGATTTCTAGAGGAGGACTATGTGATGAACCACAAGCCCACGAGTAGGATTTTTATTGAGGAGTTGACAGGGGAAGTCCCGACTTCAGTACCACCGGTACAAGAGGAAATACCACAAGTCACTGCACCGCGTGTCACAGAGCATACACAGGAGGCACCTCGTCATAGTGGGAGGGTTGTTAGACAACCCGACAGATTCATGTTCTTGGGAGAGTCTTCGGACTTAGTCCCTGATAAACATGAACCTAATCCCTGGACATATGACGAGGCACTCCAAGATAGAGATGCGGTATCTTGGCAAAGAGCGATGAATTCAGAGATAGAATCTATGGATTCTAATCATGTCTGGGAGCTAGTAGAACCACCCGATGGTGTGAAAGCCATTGGATGCAAGTGGATCTACAAGAGAAAGAGAGGAGTAGACGGGAAGGTTGAGACCTTCAAAGCTAGGCTTGTTGCGAAAGGGTATACTCAGAAAGAGGGTATCGATTATGAGGAGACCTTTTTACCGGTAGCTATGCTTAAGTCTATCCGGGTTCTCTTATCTATTGCTGCTCATGAGGATTATGAGATTTGGCAGATGAATGTCAAGACAGCTTTCCTTAACGGAAGTCTTGAGGAAAACATCTATATGAAGCAACCGGAGGGATTCATTGCAAAGGGCAAAGTGCATCTTGTGTGTAAGCTTAATCGGTCCATTTATGGATTGAAGCAAGCTTCTAGATCTTGGAACATTCGCTTTGATGAGGTAATCCAGTCATATGGATTTATTCAAAGTCCGGATGAGCCTTGTGTATACAAGAGATGTGATGGAAACATAGTGGTATTTCTTGTACTATACATAGATGACATTTTGTTAGTTGGCAACAATATCAAAGTGTTATCAGACGTAAGGGTATGGTTGTCCAAACAGTTTGATATGAAGGACTTGGGAGAAGTGGGACACATCCTTGGGATCAAGGTAATAAGGGATCGCAAGAAAAGGATGTTGTGCTTATCTCAAGCTTCATACATTGACACTATCCTTGCTCGTTTTAGCATGCAGAACTCCAAGAAAGGTTTTCTACCTTTTAGGCATGGAGTACCTTTATCTAAAGAGATGTGTCCCAAAACATCAAAGGAGATAGAGGAGATGAAGGCGGTTCCTTATGCTTCGGCAGTAGGAAGCCTCTTGTATGCTATGCTATGTACGAGACCAGATATCTGCTTTGCCGTAGGCATGGTTAGCAGATATCAGAGTAATCCTGAATAGGGACATTGGACTACGGTAAAGCATATATTGAAGTACCTGAGAAGGACTAGGGATTATATGCTGGTTTACCGGGCAGATCAATTAGTCCCTGTGGGTTACACGGATTCTAATTTCCAATCAGATAGGGACAACAGTAAGTCTACCTTGGGGTTTGTGTTTACTTTTGGAGGTGGAGCCATATTATGGAGGAGTGTCAAGCAGAAATGCGTGGCGGACTCTACCATGGAAGCTGAGTATGTGGCAGCCTCTGAGGCAGCCAAGGAAGCTGTATGGCTCAGGAACTTCTTGATGGACTTGGATGTGATTCCTGGTTTGCCTAGAACTATCACAATTTATTGTGATAACAGTGGTGCAGTTGCAAACTCGAAGGAACCATGAGCCCATAAGGCGAGTAAACACATAGAGCGCAAGTACCACTTGATACGAGAGATCGTAAAGCGAGGAGAAGTAACTGTTGCCAAGATTGCATCAGAGGATAACCTGGCAGATCCATTCACTAAGGCCCTTCAGCGAAAGCGTTTGATAGGCATGTGGAGGACATGGGGATCAGATGTATGGCAGTATGATGACAGCATAGCCTTTTAGTATAGGTGGGAGATTGTTGGAATGTATACTGAAAGCCTAGCTCTTTTGTATGAACATTTTTATTTTGAAATAAGAATCACATGATCATTGTTTGCACTTTATATTTATTATATGTGTGCATATTGTCTAATACTTTACATTGTAGATAACATGGTGCTTGGTGTGGCACAGAAGATCATGTTATCAGTCCCTTGTAGAATATAAGTAGAGGCTCACAACCAAGATGGTTTTGGACAAACCATTGGCATGGTTGTAGTGTAGCTTGGTATTGTTTTATCTTGAACATAGAGTTACACTAGTACACTTAGGTGTATTGAGCAAGACCGACATAGAGGTGATTCAATTTATTGCCGACTACATAATTGAATCGGACCTCGGATATTATGTTGTACATGCTCTTAATCCCGATATAATAACGGGCACATGTACTTAGTATTTATTTCTTTGATTTACCAAAGGGTGAGATTTATATGAATTAAATCAATATGCCCGGTAAGTTGGGAAATGATATTATTTACATGGTGTGTCGTTGATTATAGGAGGAAACCGTGTCCTATATATTAGGTTGATGATGTCCCCTTGAGGAGCTCATAAGGTTCATCATGTAAACCCTGTAGGTTGACTTAGTCAACATGATGATAAGATTGAGTGGTACTACTCGAGGAGTTAGATGTTAATTTATTGATGGTCAGTAAATCAATTAATTGGCGGACATTCGATATCTTAAACATGGGGAGATGGATGTACGAATAATGTATGGAGCCCATATTAATTTATGGGGGTTGGTGAGGTAATTCAATGATGATCCTCTAGTGGAATGGAACATCATTGATGGATCAAGTTTGTGTGGTTCCGATCCATCGGGTGGCCAAAATCCAATCCTCCTCATGGTCCCTATCGTAGCCTAATATAAACCTCATGAAAAACAAATCCCTAGATCCAATGATGAAAAATAAATCCCTAGATCCGACGGTGGAGATTAAATCTCTAGATCCGACGGTTGAGATTAAATCTCTAGATCCGACGGTGGAGATTAAATCTATAGATCCGACGGTTGAGATTAAATCTCTAGATCCGACGGTTGAGATTAAATCCCTAGATCCAACGGTGGAGATTAAATCTCTTGATCCGACGGTTGAGATTAAATCTCTAGATCCGACGGTTGAGATTAAAACCCTAGAACCGACGGTGGAGATTAAAACAAGGCTTAAGCCCAACTCTATAAAAGGGAGCTTAAGGTGGGCAGCAAGAGGTTGATGGTTGGATGTTTTTGGAGATTAGGGTTTTGCCTTTCATTGGTTTGGGCGGCAAGAAACCCTAGGGAGATTAGGGTTTGGTTCCTTGGTTGGGCGGCTAGGGTTTGGAAGGAAGAGTGGGCGACAACTATAGGAGAGGATCTCTTCTTCTTCCTAGGGTGTGGCCGGCACCTATCTCTCTTCCCTCTACCTTGGTCGGCGCTCAACCTATTCCTCTTCTCCTCTTCTTTTCCTCTTGGTCGGCGGCACAAAGGAGCTAGGGATTGTTCCCTTGTTCGGTTCCTTAGTTGGCCATCTTGTTCTCCTTTTCTTGGGGCCGGCGGCATCAAGCCTTTGTGGCTTGGTGGTTGGCTCAAGCAAGAAGGGAAGGAGAGTTTCTTCTTTCTTTCGATTGAAGAAGATCTAGGAAGCTTCAACTTGTGGAGGATCTTCGCCCACACGAAGTCTACAAGGAGGTTAGGACATACGATAGAAGATCGAGAGTTATAAAAGTTTTACAAGTTTTATTATTGATCTTTGCATGTTCTTATTAATATGATTGTATGTGTTGATTATACATGTCTACATCCATATGTATTTGTATAATCATGGACCCCGAAGATAAACACAAAAACCGGCGATCCGTCCGTCGTCTATTCCACGGCTAACCGACTAGAAGAGTTTTGTTGCTTGAACAACTAGTTTGTTCAAGCGATCGCTCGAGTCGTTAGCACGATGATGAATTGGTTGAGCTTAGGAAACTCATCCCATCCGGATTAGTTTTCATTAGTAAAAATTTTAATACGGGGATATGGGAGCCAACGAGCCTCCGAGCAATGCCATCAGAATTCACAGTTTATAAAACATAAAATGGTTTTAAAATATTTGAAATATCCAACTATGATCTATGGGCAATATGCCCATTGATTAAATATTTACTTTTCTTATAGTTGGTCTATGATTGCTCTATGTTATGATACACCTAATGCCCTATAAAAAATGTCATAAGTATAAGTGAGTCATTTGTATCATCCTAACATCTCGCCCATTTCTATATTATGAATCAAGTTAGCCTTATGGTGAATGTGAGATGTACCTAAGGTATTATACTTAGCCATCAATTTTCATGCAATTTCTATCAAGGTTTAGTATCAACCACAACAACCAACATGTTCATAACACAAACATTATCATAATTGCATATCATGATCATAAGTTAAGTATTATCACTACATTCACCATGCTTATAAGTCAACTACCCACATCATCATAAGTCAACCATTTAATATGATATAAAATAAGTCCAACTATGGTTGACTATCCTAGGTTTCTTTAACCTCTAAGGATGGACTTGGGAACCCAATATAGATTCTTTCCAATGGAGTTCACCAAGTACTCCTTTGGGATCTATTTCCTAACTACCATTGTTGTTTCGGATTGTCCTCTAGCAATTAGACAATGGTAGGCTTTTTCATTTTTAGATCCCTTATATCCTAGGTCCTTCTTGTTAAAATTAGCCCTTTGGCTCCCAATGATCATATTTAGGGTATTGGAGACAATTGTGAATTTCTCTAGGGCCTTAGTTAGGAAGTCTACCTTTTCCCTTAAAACCTTATTTTCTTCAATACATGCATCATTAATATTAGAAGAAATAGCATTATCATCATGTGAGCATGCATTTGCTAGCTTTTCTTCTAAAGTCTTAATTTGATCAAGCATGCATTTGCTTTTCTTTTTAGCCCTAAACAAGTCCTTAGTTAAACTAGTAATCATTGAAATAACCTTTTTGGGAGGGAGATTTGTTACCTCACTTACCTAATCTCCTTTCGATTCCGGTGTGGATGAAGCTCCCCCTTTACTTGAGCTCTCCTCCTCACTTGAGCTTGTTTCTTCTTGTTCGGATGAGGTGGAGGCTACATCATCAATCCCCATTAGCGCAAAATGAGAGACGATCTCTTCTTCTTCCGATGATGATGATGGATCGTCCCATGTAGCTTTTAAGTTCCGAGGCTTTGCCTTCTTTTCCTTCTCTTTTGACTTTCTTTCTTCTTTCTTCTTCCCTTTCTTCTTATTATCCTTTTTCTTCTCTTCCTTGCTCTTGTTTAGTTGGGGACACTCATCCCTCATGTGTCCTTCTCCTTGGCAGTTATAGCATATGATCTTTCTTCTTGGCCTTCTCCTATCATGAGACTTGTTAAATTTAAAACTCTTAAGAGCACGTCTCACCTTTCTTACCATTTAGGCCTCCTCATTGCTATCCGTTGAAGAGGATGATCCATTTTCCGATGAGGATGGTGAGAACATCTTCTTGTTTCCTTTGTTTGCTACTAGTGCCACTCCCCTTGGTTGACTCCTTGGTTCTTCGACTATACCTTCAAGTCTAGTTTCGTGAAGCTCCATAGTAGAGAAAAATTATTCTAGAGTACTTACCTCTAGATTCTTTGATATGTAGAAGGAGTCCACCATTGAGCTCCACTTTGATGATCAGGGAAAAGCATTTATTGCCTTCATGATCATGTCCCGGTTGGAGAGCTTCTCCCCTACACTAGATAACCCATTAACTATTTCTTTAAACCGAGAATGAAGAGATAATACCTTCTCCCCTTTATCTAATTTGATGTTATTTAGTTGAGAGTGGAGGAGGTCCCTTCTTTCTAGCTTGACTTCGGATGTGCCTTCATGAAGCTCCACTAGCTTTTCCCACATCTCCTTAGCACTAGCGCACTCTCCAATCCTATTGATTTCTTATTGAGGGAGCACATTATATAGGTGATGCTTGGCCTTTGAATTTGCAAGGTGCTCCTCTCTTTGCTTCTTGGTCCATCTCGATTTTTCTAGCATTCTCCCTTCTTCGTCCCTAGGTATCTCAAAACCACTATCCATGATTAGCATTATATCAAAGTCCGTTTCGAAGAATACCTCCATTCTCTTCTTCCACCAAGAGAAATCACCTTCAAACTTGGGTCGATGAATGTTAGAGCCGGTCATTTCTTGTCGTGCTTGTTTTGGTGATGAGTTCGTCGACAAGCTCCTCGCTCTGATACCACTTGTTGGAGGATCATGGTCCGGCAAGAAGGGGGGTTGAATTGCTCGATGTGTATGATGAAATTCTCTCACGTCTTAATGGTCTACAATCGAAGTTAGCATGGCAGAAATACTAACAATAAAGACAATTAAGCAAATGCAACAAGTAAAGAAAACAAATGCTAACAAGATTGTGTAACGTGGTTCACGACCCTTACCGCTAATCCACGAATGATTCGTTCAGAGAATCACTCCCTCAACAATACACTAGTCTCTCCTTTAAGGTGTAAACCTTCTTACACAAATCACTCCCTATAACAATAAGATTGAAATAAACACAAGAAGAGGAGTGTTAAAGCGTGTTGGGCACTTGGGAGAAGTTTAGGAGTTAAGCATTAGCCTCCGAAGATCATCCAAGGCCTCTTCTTATAGGGAAGAGGTCATTCTTCTCGTTGGGCAGTGAGCAGTCGACTGATGCAACCATCAGTCGACTGCTATTGTAGTCGTTGCCTCACAACGGCTTCATCCATGTTAGCGTCCAGCCAATGACTTCCTAATCAGTCAACTGATCATGCCCATCAGTCGAATGATAGTTCCATCAGTTGAGTGATCCAGGT
The DNA here is from genome assembly GCA_025175895.1 of Wurfbainia villosa. Taxonomy (NCBI): domain Eukaryota; kingdom Viridiplantae; phylum Streptophyta; class Magnoliopsida; order Zingiberales; family Zingiberaceae; genus Wurfbainia; species Wurfbainia villosa. The sequence continues at coordinate 92,812,648 of CM045997.1, read as the reverse complement.
GATCAGTCGACTTTTAAACTTTTTATGCCCGCGACCACCTTCAGTAGTCGACTGTCGTCCCTTGGCAGTCGACTGATGGTGCAACAGTTGACTGTAGGATATTTGAAGCCGCTAGAGGGGGGTGAATAGCGTAGTTTTTGTTCGTAGATAGAATTCGATCGCGTGTTCATATAAATGCTCTTGAATGCTTGATCGCTAGGTTGATCGAGTAGCACTTGGAGAACCTAAATTGCAGCAACAACTCGCCCCAAATTGCCTAAAAGAACCATGCTAATTTCCTCTATCATGAGCTCCTTATAAAGCTTCAACCTGTGCTGGAAAAAGTCGATCAGTTGACTGATCGGGACCATCAGTCGACTGATGTCACTGTTGTCGTGAGACAACGGCTAGATCCACACTGGATAAGTCCAACGGATCTACCATCAGTCGACTGATCATACCCATCAGTCGACTGATGGAGTCCTCACTCAACCAGTCGAGTCTCGACTCCATTCTGTGGCCGATTTCTCGAGCACCAGTCGACTGATCACACGATCAGTCGACTGCTCGAGTCATCAGTCGACTTCCCACCTCTGGCAGTCGACTGCGAGGCCACTTCCCGCAGTCAAACCCTAGTTGACTCGGTCCAGTCGACTGCCACATGGCACCAGTCGACTGACACACCTCAAACATGAGGTTTTATCCCAAATATGGTTCCCCCATACTTGCTAGACCACCCTTAGCCTAGACCTAAGCCTTCTAGCCACCTCCATCAGCCTCACGCCTCTCGGATCCCTCCAAGTCATCCATGACTTGTTCATCCATCGCGCTAGCCTTTAGGTGCTTCCATCGGCTATGTCATGCTAACGGTGTCTACACCGCCAAGGCACATTGGACTTACGCCGCCAAGACTCCACTTGGACTTTACGCCGCTAACCATTGGACTTATGCTGCCAAAACTCCCGCTTGGACTTTACGCTGCCAATATCAAGCCCTTGGACTTCTCAAATGCCAAGACTCAAGCTTGGACTTTCCCTTGCCAACCTATGTTGGACTTTTTATGCCAAGACCCATGCTTGGACTTTCCATGCCAAGACCCATTCTTGGACTTTCCCTTGCCAACCCATGTTGGACTTTTCATGTCAAGACCCATGCTTGGACTTTCCCAAATGCCAAGTGTCCCACTTGGACTTCCCTTGCCAACTCATGTTGGACTTTCCATTGCCAAGACCCATGCTTGGACTTTACCAAATGTCAAGTGTCCCACTTGGACTTTCCATGCCAAGTACCCAAGACTTGGACTTTCCCATGACAATTACATTGTCATATGTTTTTGTCAAACATCAAAACATCACTCGAGTAAAACTCGAGTCCTGGTCAATCGTGACCTGGGCCGATTGCACCAATAATCTCCCCCTTTTTGATGTTTGACAAAAACCAAACAAAACATTGAGTTAGAACACTAACTCAAATCCCTTACCAATTATCCCAAATTGGTAATCTTAAACATTCTCCAAATGTTCTCCCCCAAACATTCTCCCCTTTTTTGACTAACATCAAAAAGGTCTTCTCTCCAAGGAGGTCAATGTCTCATGTCCCAATGAGATCTTACAATCTCCCCCTTGGTCTAAAAATACCTAGGATGTCTACCATCTTCCTAGTGATAAGTCTCATATCACTCAAGAGAGGCAATCCTATTTACTCTCCCAATTTTCAAATTGGGTATCAAAAACCCATCAATTTTCCCAATTGATGATACTCTCCCAATAACTTCTCCTTTTCAAGGAGAAAAACACATCCATCATCCCAAGATGGATACCTCCGCCTAAAGGCTTGCTCCCCCTTGACCATTGCACCAACAATGTCCTTGGGAAGTCCCTAAGCCAATAGAAACTCTAAGCCATCAAAATTAAGGTTAGAAATTCAACATTGAACTTTCCAACACTTTAAAATTGATACAAACCCTAAACACCTCTCCTAATCCATATCCAATGGATTTTCACCCTTCATCATGCTTCCCAAAGTATATCCTAGGGTTAGGAGTGGTTAGGGACCTTAACCGTAGCTGAAATCGGGTTAAACAATCTTGGTTATCCCGAAATCAGGCTATCAGTCGAGTGATTCAGAATCACGATCGACACGCCATCATCGATCGCCACCTAGGCGATCGACATCAAAATCTCGATTTTCAGTTATCAGAAACGAGTTTTGGAAAATCATAACTAATTATACGTATATCGAAAAATCACGAAATTTGATACGTATAATACTTATGACCAATACAATGGATGAAAAATGTTTAAAAAATATTTTACTCATAAAATAGCAAAATTGATACAAAATCCAAAAGTGACTAAAAACTTTAAAGTTTAAGCTCACTTTGCATCAATCTCATCAATGGTGATTGCTATCAAAAGATAGACTTCACCAAGGTTTTTCAAAATGATTTTAAAATGTTTTCAAAACCCTATTTTTGGATCATATTCCTTGGGCTCTATGTACATGACTTGTACACAAGCTTTCCTAATAATCCACATGTTGAGTTAAGATGAGTTTGGGTTCAACTAGATGCAAAAACTATGCACTTTGAACTTAACTCATATCCTAGCATCTCACATGTATCTAGGGTGTATAAATACACATACATGTCAATTGGATGTGAGATGCGGGTTTTGGTTCATTTAATCTAGGGTTTCATGCATTTCCTAGGCAACCCTACTTGATTCCCTTATAAATGGGACTTCAAGTCATGTCATTGTCCTTAGTTCAATTTTAATCAATTTAATGCATGAAATGATCATGACATAATGATAGCAATAATTAAGCATGGCCAATGATCATGATGTCATGGCATATGATAAAATCTAAAAACACATGACATTTAACCTTAATGCTAAAACATGAACATGACATATACAATGAATAAAAGTAAGCATGATGTCATGACATGTTATATGGCAAACAAAGCATGACATATAAAATATATAGGTATAATAATACCTAAATCTTAATATTAATTGCCATTTGATATAATTCATCATATTTTGCCATATTTCTACTTTTCTCCCAAGTGTGCCAAAAACCCAAAATGACACACCGACCTCTAAACCTAAATTGTGCCAATTTGATCATTTTATCAAACTTCTCAAATAATATTGGCACATCCTAAAATCTTTTAGGATTAAGACTCAAATGTATTTCCAAGGTGACCCTAACCTTGAAAATAACCCAAAGTGCCACCTTTATCATGGTTGAGTTAACTACCCATCCAATCAAGGTTGGCACACCCTGACCCCATCTAGCGTGAATCAATCACGCTCTTAGGAACCCAAAACATATTTGAGCTCCTAGGGTTAATTAGGTATTCTTTAGGGATAACCTCCCTAGATACCTTCCTAATGACCCTCCTAGGCTTGTTAGCCTTGGTCATTATGGTCTTACCTAGGTTGACTCTAGGGGTAACTCCCCTTGCAACCTTCTTAGTGGCCACCCTAGGTTTCCTAGAAACCCTAGCCACTAGGCACAACCTTTGGTCAACCCTAGGGATGACTTCCCCATTGACCTTGGTCTTCCTAGACCTAGTTAGTGTTCCATAATCAAATGGAACACTATGGTAAGCCACCTTAGCCTTAGGTTTGTGACCCAAACCTTGCTTGTCCTTGGTTGACTTTTGACTCTTAGGTCCTAGGTGTTGACTTTGACTTTTGGACCCTTGAAATTGATTTTGTATGTTCCTAAGGGTCTTCTCAAGTTTTTCAAGCCTTGACCTCAAGGCTTGATTTTCCAACTCTAATTTCCCAATTTTTGATTTCTCATTTGGTCCTTGGACATTATCCTTTCTAGGCATATGCCTAGTCCATTTTGGATTAAAACCTAGATGATCCCCTATTTTCTTAATTGATTTCCTAGGTAGAATATTTTTAGGGACATTTGACCTAGATTTGCTCTTAGATAAATTATTTTTAGGGACATTAGTCCCAAATTTCTCTTTACTTTCAAAATGAAAATTCTTAGCTCCTAAGCAAAAGTACTTGTTCCTATTAGCATGCTTTTCATAAATTGCAAGAGAATTAAAATTCTTAGCATGCTTTTGACTTTTAAATTTAGAAGGAGCATTACTAAAATAAACCTTAGGGTTTGCCTTAGAGGCTCCCCCTACTTGTGAAGCTCTATTTTGAGTCTTTTTGCTCCCCCTAGGACATTGAATCCTATAATGTCCTTTTGAATTGCACTTGAAGAATATGATGCCCTCCTTGCCTTTAGGTGTTGGGGAACCGACATCCTTATCTTTTGGTGCCGGTGGAGCTTTCCTAATCTTCTTTGGGCATTTGCTCTTGTAATGCCCATACTCCCTACACTCAAAGCACATTATATAAATTTTATTTGAAATTAAAGTGTTTGAGTTACCTAGGGTGGTGGTAGGAGCCGAAGTTGAATTTTGAGCTTCCTCATCTTGATCGAATGTTGAAGGCTCTTCTTGAGGTTGCTCCGGTGTAGATGGTCTCTCCCCCTCAATCACGGAGGTGGATGCTTCTCCCACCTCTTCTACTTCCTTTTCCGATCTGGAAGTTGACTCCTCACTTTCTTGTGTGGATGATGAAGCTTTCTCTTCGGTCTCCTCCTCTTCCAAGTCTTCTTGAACCGATTCGGGATTGTCGTAGAACTTGACCAACTTGTTCCACAACTCCTTGGCATCCCTATAGCTTCCTAATCTAGACAAAATGTTGTTAGGTATCAAATTAACCAATATTTTTGTTACCTTAATGGTTGTCTTGAATTTTTGCCGTTGCTCCTCGGTCCATTACTTCTTTTTGAGAATTTCGCCGTTCTCTCCTCTCGGAGCATTAAAACCTATAATCACGGCAAACCAATTTTCTATATTCGACATTAGAAAATATTCCATCATACCTTTCCAATAGGCGAAATCTTTGCGGTCAAAGGCGGGTGGAGTCGCTATATCATCGCCCCATCTTTCTTGAAGATCCATCGTCTTTCCCTCTAGCGTCTTGACTCCGGGTTGTTAATCCGTAGAAGAGAACCTGGCTATGATACCAAATGTAGGATATTTGAAGCTGCTAGAGGGGGGTGAATAGCGTAGTTTTCGTTCGTAGATGGAATTCGATCGCGTGTTCGTCTAAATGCTCTTGAATGCTTGATCGCTAGGTTGATCGAGTAGAACTTGGAGACCCTGAATTGCAGCAGCAACTTGCCCCAAATCGCCTCAAAGAACCATGCCAATTTCCTCTATCACGAGCTCCTTATAAAGCTTCAACCTGTGCTGGAAAAAGTCGATCAGTTGACTGATCGGGACCATCAGTCGACTGATGCCACTATTGTAGTGAGACAATGACGAGATCCACGCTGGATAAGTCCAACGGATCTACCATCAGTCGACTGATCATACCCATCAGTCAACTGATGGAGTCCTCACTCGACCAGTCAAGTCTCGCCTCTATTCTGTGGCCGATTTCTCGAGCACCAGTCGACTGATCACACGATCAGTCGACTGCTCGAGTCATCAGTCGACTGCCCACCTCTGGCAGTTGACTACTAGGCCACTTCCTGCAGTCAAACCCTAATTGACTCGGTCCAGTCGACTACCACATGGCACCAGTCGACTGACACACCTCAAACATGAGGTTTTAGCCCAAATATGGTTCCCCCATACTTGCTAGACCACCCTTAGCCTAGACCTAAGCCTTCTAGCCACCTCCATCAGCCTCACGCCTCTCGGATCCCTCCAAGTCATCCATGACTTGTTCATCCATCGCGCTAGCCTTCAGGTGCTTCCATCGGCTATGTCATGCTAACGGTGTCTACATCGCCAAGTCACATTGGACTTACGCCACCAAGACTCCGCTTGGACTTTACGCCGTCAACCATTAGACTTATGCTGCCAAGACTCCCGCTTGGACTTTACGCCGCCAATATCAAGACCTTGGACTTCTCAAATGCCAAGACTAAAACTTGGACTTTCCCTTGCCAACCCATGTTGGACTTTTTATGCCAAGACCCATGCTTGGACTTTCCATGCCAAGACCCATGCTTGGACTTTCCCTTGCCAACCCATGTTGGACTTTTCATGCCAAGACCCATGCTTGGACTTTCCCAAATGCCAAGTGTCCCACTTGGACTTCCCTTGCCAACTCATGTTGGACTTTTCATTGCCAAGACCCATGCTTGGACTTTACCAAATGCCAAGTGTCCCACTTGGACTTTCCATGCCAAGTACCCAAGACTTGGACTTTCCCATGACAATTACATTGTCATATGTTTTTGTCGAACATCAAAACATCACTCGAGTCAAACTTGAGTCCTGGTCAATCATGACCTGGGCCGATTGCACCAACATTGACTACCAAACCCTAGTAGTCGACTGCTAGGCTAGAAAGCCATCAGTCGAAAATCGATCGAGCACCAGTTGATTGCCATCGACCCAGAGCAGTCGGCTGATATCTATATCAGTTGACAGATATCGGGTAAAACCTCAAACAAAACACTTGTTTGAGCCTCCGACGGTTGGGTAAACCTCAAACAATCTGTTTGAGCATCTGACACTTCCAATCATTGGGTAGAAATCTCAAACTCATGTTTGACATCCGACTTATCCAAAGGTCGGGTAAAACCTCAAACATAAGTTTGAGCATCCGACACTTAGCCATTCGGCCAAGTTCACCTATGAGCTATCTTTACAATCGCTCATTCTCTCATCTCCCTTGGAGTCCCTCACCGAAACTCTCTTCGTCTGGCCACATCCCTCAGATGCACCAAACGCACGGTTTCCGCAATGTCATCCTTCGCGTCTCACCTTGAAGTCTTATTCCTTTGGCTTCACTCCAATTCTTCTCATCCGGTGGTCCTTCGGATGCACCAAGCGCACGACTTCCGCAATGCCATCCTTCACCGACTCAAGGACCCGAGCCATGAGATGGTGAACTCACCAATGCTTTCATCAAGCTAACTCATGTGCGATTTACTAAGTCCTGCACAACTTAAACACACATATCAAATCCATAACAACCTAACTTAAACCCTTTGCCACACACATGAAAACTAAACCATATAGGGGTTTATTGCCCTAACAATCAAGAAAGAACTAAATGTGTACTTGAGCTCCTACATTTAGACCTCTTTGACTCTCATGAAGCCAAGTCACTAAACGAAAGCCAATACTGCCTAGTCATAATCGATGACTACTCTAGGTTCATATGGGTTAGGTTTTTAAAACATAAGAGTGAAACCTTAGATCAACTCATCAATTTATGCAAACTAATAGAAAATGAAAAGAATCTTAAGATTAAGAGAATTAGAAGTGATCATAGTGGTGAATTCGAAAACCATAGGTTCACCGACTTTTGTAACCAAAATGGATACCACCATGAGTTCTCCTGTCCTAGGATCCCTCAACAAAATGAACTAGTAGAATGTAAAAATAGAACCCTACAAGAAGCCACTAGAACCATGTTAAATGAATTCAATCTACCTATTAGGTTTTGGGCAGAAGCGGTCAATACTACCTACTATGTCCAAAATAGGATTTTACTAGTTAGATGACATCAAAAAATGTCATACGAAATCTATTACGAAAAGATACCAAATATTAAGTACTTTACGGTTTTTGGGTGTAGGGTACACATATTAAACACTAAAGGTTACTTAGGAAAATTCACCTCTAAAATGAGTATCGAAACTTTTCTAGGATACTCAACCACTAGTAAAGCATATAGGGTATATAATAATGAAACCCTAAAAATAGAAGAAACAATCAATGTAGTATTTGATGAAGAAAACAAAACTACAAAACCTGAAGTAGAATTGATTAATGAACAAATTAAAAATAGACCTGAACCTAATTCACAAAACGAATCTAGTGTAGATCCTAACCAATCTAGGTTACAAGCAAACCATCCTATTGATAAAGTAATAGGTGATCCTAATTTAGGGATTCGAACTAGAGCATCCTATAGGAACCTAAGTCAAATCTCACTCATCTCTAAAATCGAACCCAAAACAATTGAACAAGCTCTTGTTGACCTTGATTGGATTATAGCTATGCAAGAAGAGTTAGCTCAATTTACTAGAAGTCAAGTTTGGGAATTAGTACCTCCACCTAAAGGAAAAATGATCATTGGAACATGGTGGGTGTTTCGAAATAAACTGGATGACAAAGAAGAAGTTATTATAAATAAAGCTAGGTTAGTAGCTAAAGGGTTTAGTCAAGTAGAAGGGTTAGATTATGATGAGACATATGCACCCGTAGCTAGACTCGAATCAATTAGAATGTTATTAGCCTACGTTGTGCATCGAGGTTTCAAATTATTTCAAATGGATGTCAAGTCAATGTTTTTAAATGAATTTATTAAAGAAGAGGTTTATGTTAGTCAACCACCTAGATTTGAGAGTCTAAACAAACCTAATCATGTCTTCAAACTTAGAAAAGACTTATATGGATTAAAGCAAGCTCCTACAGCTTGGTATGAAAGGATTTCAATCTATCTTAAGTCTAAGGGTTTCAATCAAGGTTTAGTTGACCCAACCCTTTTTGTAAAGACCATAGGAAAAGAAATCTTTATTGCACAAATTTATGTAGATGACATAATTTTTAGAACAACTAATTCAACGTTATTAAATGAGTTCATTTCACTAATGGAAAGTGAATTTGAAATGAACTTAGTAGGGGAACTTACCTTCTTCTTAGCGTTACAAATAAAACAAACTAGAGAAGGAATTTATTTACATCAACAAAAAAATGCTAAGGAACTAATTAGTAAATTTGGAATGCAAAACTCTAAGGAAATTAATACACCAATTGCTACAAATGTAAACATAGGGGAAGACTTAGAGGGAAAAGTGATAGATTTAAAGTACTATAGGAGCGTGATAGGTAGTCATCTATACTTAACTGTGAGTTGACATAATATACTCTTTGCAGTGAGTATGTGTGCGAGATTTCAATCTTGCGCTAAAGAATCACACCTAATGCTAGTCAAATGAATTTTTATATACTTAAAAGGAACACTAAACATAGGAATTTGGTGTTGGAGATTTGAGGGCGCTAGAGGGGGGGTGAATAGCGTTGAATTCATAGGAAGATGGAAATCGTTCGCGTTGCTTGTCTACAATCTTGTTAGTACACAGCGGAATAAACAATAACAAATACAAACACAAGATACAATCACAACACGCACGATATAACGTGGTTCATAACCGAACGGTTCCTACTCCACGGATCAAGCTCTAAAGAGCCCTAGTGATGCACACGCACTCACTAATCACAAATACTCCTTCTCGACACAAGTCGGAAGTGGAAAAACCTCTTACAATAGATTACAATAATAATCTAAAAGCAACAAGCAAATACAATGAAGAATAATGCAATACAAGTAAAGAAAACACTTTACAAATGCTTTGGATTGCTTGCTTTTGGTTGCTTGAAGAGTGGCCTTGGAGACTCTAATTTGCAGCAACAAATCGCCCCAAAGATGCTCAAAAACCATTTCCAAAAATCCTCCCGTCGAGCTCCTTTTATCCTTCCGCGCGACCTGGATTTCCGCCTATCAGTCGACTGCCATAAGTCACCAGTCGACTGATGCCACTGTTGTCGTGAGACAACGGCTCGATCCACGCTGGAAAAACTCCAACGGATCTCTTGGCAATCGACTGCCAACATTGGCGATCGGGCCAGCGCGTAATCGACTTCGATCGGCTCACGGAGCATTCAACTCGCGGTGAACTAGCGATCGCCAACCCTTGGCGATCAAGCTGCCAGAGACATCGATTTATTTGCTCCCATGAGCAATCGACTGCCAGAGCAGTTCCAGCTCTTAAACGGCAGTTGAACTCAAGTCGACTCACGGCAGTCGAACCGGCCATAATGCCAGTCGACTGTCAACCTCAAAGATGAGGTTTTAACCCAAGTATGGTGCTCCCATACTTGCTAGACCACCCTTAGCCTAGACCTAAGCCTTCTAGCCACATCCATCAGCCTCACGCCTCTCGGATCCCTCCAAGTCATCCATGACTTGTTCATCCATCGCGCTAGCCTCCAGGTGCTTCCCTCGGCTATGTCATGCTAACGGTGTCTACACCGCCAAGGCACATTGGACTTACGCCGCCAAGACTCCGCTTGGACTTTACGCTGCCAATATCAAACCCCTTGGACTTCCCAAATGCCAAGACTCAAGCTTGGACTTTCCCTTGCCAACCCATGTTGGACTTTCAATGCCAAGACCCATGCTTGGACTTTCCATTTGCCAAGACCCATGCTTGGACTTCTCATTTGCCAAGACCCATGCTTGGACTTCTCATGCCAAGTACACAAGACTTGGACCTTCCCAATTGCCAAGTGTCCCACTTGAACTTTCCATGCCAAGTACCCATGACTTGGACTTTACCTTGCCCAGACCCATGCTTCGACTTTCCAAAATCACATGGTCAACCCTAGTCAACCATTAAGGTCTTCCTCGAGTCAAACTCGAGTCCGGTCAAACATGACCCGGGTCGATTGCTCCAACAATCTCCCCAACATATTAACCGACATTAATGTCAAACATCAATGCCAAAACACTTTGTCAAACATCAAAACATCACTCGAGTCAAACTCGAGTCTGGTCAATCGTGACCTGGGCTGATTGCTCCAACATTTGGAACCCTAGGTCAAGAGAGTTTGAACTAATCGACTACTCCGACTTAGATTATGTCGGTAGTAAACTCGATAAGAAGAGCATGAGTGATTGTTACCAACTCTTAGGCTCGAGTCTAGTCAGCTGGTGTAGTAGAAAGCAACATTGTGTTGCCTTGTCTACCACTGAATCTAAATACGTTGCAATGGGTGAGTGTGTAGCTCAACTTCTTTGGATGAAGCACACTCTCCAAGACTTTCAATTACACTTTAGTAATACTAAAATTTTAATTGATAACATTAGTTCTATTAACCTAACTAAGAATCCAATTTGTCACTCTAGAACCAAACACATAGAAGTTAAACATCACTTATACGAGAATATGTAGCTAATGGAACTATAAAACTTGAGTATGCTAAGTTGAAATCAAACCTAGCGGACATAATTACGAAATCCTTACCCGAAGCAGAATTTATTTTTTTCAACGAAGGTTAGGAATGTGCGTAGTATAATAGGAAGTAACTCTTACTTATGATCTATTCTTATTTCTTTTATGCTACAATTCATATTTCTTTTATGCTACATGGAACTAGCTTAGGGCTTACCTTAGAAAGCATGCACCTATAGATTTAAGGAGCCAACACATCTCACAACACATAGGTTCAATGTTTTTGTGTACTGAGCCACGTAGATGGGCGTGAGATGTTAGGACCTTACTCCTGATTCCAAATATAGATCAAGTGCATCGATATGAATCATGGAGTATAATTATTCAAAATAGCCAAATCTAATCAAGACTTATTGATCATATTATATCAATTAAGTCAAAAAGAGTTGAACATATTTTTTAGATGAAGTATGTTGAAATTATTATTTTTCAAAATAAAAAGGGACATGCTTGGACTTACAAACATATGTTAATCCTAATATCGGTTTCTAAAGTTTCCTTTATTTTTTCATTACAAACATTTTACACTCCCAACTATTTTCAATATATGGCAAAAGGGGGAGAAGAGAGGCCAAAGTTAAGGGGGAGAAAGAAAATTTTTTAAGTGGACAAACGTGCAAAACTAAAAAACTAAACTTTTTAGTTTAAATGGCCAAACATTAAGGGAGAGAAATAAGTTTCTTTTTCAAAGGAAATAAGTTTCTTTTTTCAAGGAGGAGGTAACCTTGAGGGGGAGCGGTTGAAAAAGAACTCACTCATACTAATTTACTACATGCTTACTACATGATTACTACATGCTCACTACATGATTACTACACACTTACTATTTCATTCATACTTATTTACTATGTGATTACTACATGCTTATTACATGCTCACTATGTGATTACTTCACACATACTATTTCATTCATACTTACTTACTACATGGTTACTACATGCTCACTACATGATTACTACACACTTACTATTTCATTCATACTTACTTACTACATGGTTACTACATGCTTACACATGATTATTTCTACTTAATTTTTCCTTAACTTTGAATCAATTTACCATAGATCAAAAAGGGAGAGATTGTTGATGCAGGGGCACCAGATAATCGAACTTAGGTTTTGATTATGGCAAAGGTTCAAAGTTAAGTTGTTATTGTTATCTCATGTACTATGTTAAGTGTGCAGAAAATGATTAAAGCTAAGCTAAAGGTTAGCGACACCCGGAGAATCTCGGGACAAGAAACTGTGGTGGTCGGATGACACCAGGAGAACCTCATTGGAGTCGAGGAACCTCGGTGGCGACCGAAAGCTAAGCGATAGGTCAGGAGGACCAAAGTTAAGCACTGAGTGCAAAGTAATGATGAGGTCGTGTCCTCTGTATGGGGACGAACTTAGGCAACGATTCGACTATGACTTCCGGGGGAAGGTCTAGGTTGAGATCGGACGCTAAGGAACCGTCGTAATGTCCATTACTCAACATTTCTGTGCTAACTCTTTGCTACAGATGATTGACCAGGCCAACAATCGACTAAAAGTTATTGGCAGTCGACTAATCCTACCATCAGTCGACTGCTGAGGGTCATCAATTGACTACTATTCAAACTAGTCATCTCGAAGAAAGTCAAGATAAGCTCCACCAAAAGTGGGGGAATGGGGAGCTTTGATCCAGATCCAGATCTCAACGAGATAGGGTTTGAAGGGCTATAAATGAAGAGGCTTTTCACCTCTTTTGATGATCTAAGTTCACTCCCAAAGTTCTCTGACAATGCCAAGCTTCCGACTACAACACTACACCGTCATAATGCCGACATCGAACCTAAATCCGGAGATCTTCTATTTGGTAGCTTTCATTTCAAGTTTTACTATTCTTGTAATTGTGCTTTTATATTGCAAAGAGGAGAGGTAGGCTTGTTGCCTCTTCCTCTATCCTTTGAGTTTTTGTAATCGTTGTCTCCTATCTCCAACGAAGAGGAGACTTTTAGTGGATTTCCCTATCATATAGGATCCAGGATCGTAGGACCTTGGATTAGCAACCATTTGATTGTGAACCAAGTAAAAAGAAATTGTGTTAATTTATTTTATTGTTTTACTGTCCATTGTGTATACTCGAGTTTTTTATTGACGAAAAGAAATGATTTTACGCATGCTATTCACACCCCCCTCTAGCGTGTCTCTTGATCCAACAAATTATGGACGACCAACATAAATCGAGAACCTATTAGGTCAACCACACTACGAATCCTTCGAAGAGACTTAAAACGAGTTTGAGAATTGAATTCTCAAGATCGAGAGAGACCAAGTTTGGTTGGACCAAGAAAGAGCTCTCAGTTAAGGGGGTAAGGTTTAGTGAGAGAAACTCCAACTTCTTTCTAGAATCCTTGGTGCTTTCGATGGTTGGAGGAGGCTGCGGACAGGACCTTGACTGGCCGGGAGGCTTCTTCTTCCATTTTGGAGGAAGGGGAGGCTTGGGAGGGATGGGTTGGTGTCTTGGCCGGAGAAGGGGAGCTATGCTTGGGGGGTTTTCTGGTGCAAGAAGAGAGGTGGTGGTGTAGGAGGTGCAAAGGGGGTGAGGGTTGGTGTGTTGCTGGTGCATGTGGGGCTGGTGTTGCTGTTGACAAGTCACCGGTGCATAGGGAGCTTTGTCTGCTCATGCACCTAGTTTCTAATGGAATGGTGGAGTGTGTCTGCAAGAGTTTAGTTTTTCGGTGATCCTTTAGAGTTTGACGATCCTATCATCTTCCCCGGCTATCCTTGACGCAAGGGAGAGCAGGCGGGAAGAAAGGTTCGAATTGATCCGGAAAAGGAAAGTTGGAGGTAGTATTCATTGCATTAATTACTCATTTATTACATTCCTTACTTGGTGGTTGTGCTTCCTTGTTTGGAGATAAGTTTCCACTCTTAGTGTGCTTACTAAATGGCCAAACAAAAAGAAGCGTAGAGCTGTGATTGAGGAAGGTGAGCAATCTGCGTAAAGTAGGAAATTCACGACTAATGCTGACAAAGCGGAGGCAGTAGTCAATTGTGAGGTGGCAGCTGATGACGAGGTAAATGATGACATGATACGTGAGGAGATCCATTCACCAATCCAGGGTGTTGCTCTGCCTGAATCGGTGGATGAGGTGAATGGGCATGTGGCAAGGCTGACTGAACAAGGAAAGCAATGCGCAACTACTGATTTGGAGGGTTGCATGGAGGGGGTGGACGTGGATGCTGATGTGATGGCTTCATCGATGGTAAGAGGTGGTGAGGGGATGGAAGCTCTACCTCAGAAGGTTGGTGGTGACGTCTCCTTGCTGGAGGAGGAACCGACTTTGCCTGAAGTTGAAGTGTCGAAGGTGCAGGTGGAAGAGTAAGTGATTGCAAATGATGGGGGGATTGTTGCGAAGGAGGAAGGGGCTGATAGTGCTAGGGCAAGGCTATTCACGGACAACAAAAAGATAAAGCAAGCGATGCATCTGGATCACTATGAGGCCAAGGGTGACCGGCTTGCATTCGAGTATGATGATCTTAACACTGTCGAAGACACCATGGGATTCTATTTGATGGGATGTTTTATGGGGCTATACCCGGGGAGAAAGGGGATTATTGCGGTGGCAGAGCAATGGAAGGTTGCATACAAGTTCTTCATGCATAAGAGTGGATGGGTGGTCTACCGTTTTGAAATGCAAGATGATCGTGATAGCGTTCTACAAGGGGGGTCGTATTTTGCGTTTGGTATTCTAGTTTTCTTAAAGATTATGCCGCGGTCTTGTTTGAGAGGATGGATGGCATGTTCCTACTTGGGTCCAGATTCATGGGCTTCCTCTGGATTGTTGGTCACAAAAGGTGCTGAGTATGGTGGGTTTGGAGATCGGGAAGCCATTGTACATAGATAAGTTGACGCGTACGCAGGAGCGGCTTGTGTATGCTCGCATGATGGTGGAGATTCCGATGTTTAGGCAGCAGGTTCTAGAGGTTCCGATTACTTTACCGACTAGAGCACATGTGGATCTTCGTATAGTTTATGAGGCTTTGCCGGAATTCTACAAGAAATGTCAGAGGATTGGTCATCAAACTGATTTTTGTCAGAATGGTGCTACATCTGCAAGACGGTAGGCTTGGGCTGAGGAAGGAGTTGATGCGTGGGAAACTACTGGTCACCGACCTGCCCATTGTCGTTCCCAATCCACTAATGGCCAAGGTGTGCCGAGGGGGAGGTATCAGGAACGTTCAAGACAACGAGAAAGGATGACGAATCAGAATGTGAGTGTTGGGTATTCGACAAAATAGAATCAGTTGGCGATGTTGCCAGTGACTAGCCTGGTTTCAATTGCGGTGGAGCCTCCCTTGTTGTCATATCCTTCTTCGGAGGTGGGTGAGGTTACTCGGGACATCAACCAGCGAGAGTGTCAGAGGGAGGGTGCAGTTCTTAAGACGGTTGAGATGGTTCAGCCTGATGGAGTGTTGATGGGTAGCCGGCAAGATGATGTGCAGGTGGAACAACAAATAGTTCGTGGGAAGGAGCCATTGTAGGGACGTGTTGTGTCTCCAAGAGTTGTTCAAGGGCAAGGGGTGAAGACAGCGGAGTGGAGTGTAGTGGGCAGCTTGAAACATCAACCTTCTCAGCCTTCTCAAGGGGCGGTGGTTGCTGGAGGGTCTTTTGCTTCTCAGTATGAGCCTGCAACTTCATCTTTGCCGGCATCTACTTCAGATTCTACCTTGGTAGCAAGTTCAAGTAATGGTATGGGAAGTAGATCTGGGAAAGGTGTGGTGGGAGCAGAGCGAAGTGGTCGTCAACTACGGATGCGAGTAGTCTGTGAAGGTGTCCAATGAAACTAGCTACATGAAATATTCGGGGCTTTCACAAGTCCCTAAAGCAAGGAGGAGTGAAGCACCTCCTTGGGCACAAGGATATCCAGATTATGGCATTATTGGAGACAAAGCTTGGGGAGAACTCACTTGATCAGATTATGCAGCGGCGGTTTACAGGTATGGGGCATGTTCATAACTTTAGCATATCTAACCGTGGATGAATGTTGCTATTATGGAATCAATAGAGGACTAATTTGGAGGTCATTCGAATGTCGGATCAGTTCATGCATTGCCAAATACGGTGTCGGGTCTCTGGAAGGGCATTCTTGGTGAATTTTGTCTATGGGCTATATTTTGTTGGTGCACGGCGGCCGTTATGGGAGGCGCTTATGGAGATTGGAGGGGATATTTTGGAGCCTTGGATGGTTATTTGGAATTTTAATTTGATTTTATCATTAGAGGATAAGCAAGGTGGGGCGCTTGTTACAAATTAACAAGTGGTTCAAGCATGCAGATTGGTGGACCTTCACTCTATTGGTTGCCGACTCACTTGGACGAATGGTACGGTTTCTTCTAAGCTTGATAGGGTTTTGGTAAACTCACATTGGTTAATGGTAGAATTTGATGCGTATTCAAAATTCTTGGCTCCCAGATGTCTATCGGATCACTCTAGTAGGGTGGTGCATACTATGCCGAAGGATAGGCCACCCAATCGACCCTTCAAATTTTTGAACATGTGGGCATTGCATGATGATTTCAAGTGGGTGGTGGCGTAGTCGTGGGCGCATCCGGTCATTGGGAAGATGCAATATGTGCTTAAGGTCAAGATGGGGTGTTTAAAGTGCAAATTACGGGAGCTTAACAAGGAGCATTTTAGGCATATCTCGGAGAAAACGAGGAGGGACAAAGCTGAGTTGGAGGAGGCGCAAAGAGGTATACTAAGGGGAGGGCCTACCCCCGAGGGTTATGATTGGATGAGGAAACAAACCATACTTCTTGCAGAGGAAAAGAAGCAATTTCACCAACAACAGTCAAAGAATATGTACCTACAGAGTGCAGACAAGTTTACTAAATTTTTCCATGATGTGGCGAAAAGAAACAACAAGAGGAATGCAATTATTACGCTTGTTAAGCGGGATGGGGAGCAAACAACGAGTTTGGGGGAGATTGCAAGTGAATTCGTGGACACTTTTCATGACCTACTTTGGTGTAAAGAACAATGCAGCCCCTTGGACGGTAGCTCCATTTTTGGCCGGTGCCTGAATGCCGCCCAAGCTGCGAGTTTGGTGGAGGAGGTGGGGGTCTTGGAGATAAAGGTGGTTGTGCATGATATTGGTGGTGAGAAGGCACCGGGACCGGATGGTTATGGTGCGAACTTCATGGTGGCATGGGATATTGTTGGTGTAGATTTTGTTGCTGCTATTCAAGAGTTCTTTAGGGAGAGAAAGTTGCTTAAGCAGTTGAACCATTCCTTGATTTCTTTAGTGCCGAAGGAGGATCATGCTTCAGGTGTTTCTGACTATCGACCAATATCTTGTTGCACTGTATTCTATAAGATTATTGCCAAGGTAATGGCGGGACGGTTGGCAAAGGTACTGGGGTATTTGCTTGATCTAGCATAGGCGATGTTTGTCCAGGGGCATTCTATTAGAGACAACATTTGTTTGACTCAGGAACTGCTTCGGAAGTATGCACGGAAAAGGGTTTCTCCTAGATGCATGCTCAAGGTCGACTTGAGGAAGGCTTTTGATATGATTGATTGGGATTTTCTCATGACTGCACTCGTTGGGTTTGTTCTTACCCAATGTTACTGTGGATGGGTTTGTGAGTGTGTTATGACGGTCTCATACTCTATAGCGCTGAATAGAGGCATTTATGGTTTCTTCAGTGGCCGCCGAGGATTGAGGCAAGGGGATCCACTTTTGCCGTTGCTTTTTGGGTTGGTCATTGAGGTTTTGTCACGGAGGTTGAGGGATGCTACTTTGCTGCCATCTTTTCATTACCATCCTATGTGTAAGGAGCTGGCATCACTCACCTTGCATATGCAGATGATCTGATGATGTTTGCACGGGCGGATGTTAGTTCGATCACAATGCTTGCGGGATGCTTGGAGCGGTATGGGGCTAAAGCGTGTTTGCGGCCTAATCCGTTGAAGTCTCATATGTACATGGTGGGTGTAGATGTTGTGACGAAGGCCCAGCTGCTAGGCATTATTGGCTTTCAGGAGGGCACATTCCCATTCAGATATCTAGGGATTCCACTAGCGGTGGAGAAGTTACGCATTGCTAACTATGGACCATTGCTCAAGGCTATCACGAGGAGGGTCAATGCTTTTCCAAAGCATACCTTATCTTATGCAGCCAGATTGGAGCTGGTGAGTTGTGTTCTTCAGGGGATAGTGTGTTACTGGCTTTTTATGCTGCCAATTCCTTGTGGTGTAATTAGAAAGATTCATGGCATATGTCGGGCATTTGTATGGGCTTCTAAGCATCCCCCGGTGGCATAGAGTACTATATGTCTTTCAAGGAACCATGGTGGATATGAGCTTAGGAATCTAAGGGCATGGAATGAGGCTTTTCTAAGCAAGATGTTGTGGGACATAAAGTCAAAAAGGGAATCACTGTGGATCAAATGGTTGTGCCAATATTACATAAAGGGGGCTGATTTTTGAAGTTGGGAGGCTAAGGTGACAGATTCACCTCTTATCAAGCGACTTGTGGGGGTGAAAAGTAAGATACAAGGAGGGGGTGGTGGGATTGGTGAAGCAAACATGAGGATGCATGATTGGTTTGCAGTGGCAAGAAAAGGGACGGTGAATGCATATGAGTTCTTCAAGCCAAAGGTGTCAGTGGTACCATGGGTGACAGTGGTTTGGAGGCCTGAGATTATGCCAAAACATCGGTTCATGCTTTGGTTACTTGCTCATGGGAGGTTGCAGACAGTGGACCATATGGAGTGTGTGTTATGTCAGAGCAGCCTAGAGTCGAACCCACATTTGTTTCTTGAGTGTCCGGTTGCAAGGGCACTGTGGAGCAGGGTGTGACAATGGTTGAATATTGAGCATGATGGCAACATGATGATGGATCTCTTGCCATTCATGGGGAAGCGCTACAAGGGATCGGGTCGGAAGGAAAGATCTCGAAACCTGGGGATTTCTTCCATGATATATGTCCTATGGGAGGCTTGCAACATATGCCGATTTGAGGAGCTATTTTTGGATGTGGATATGATGGTGCATAAGGTGCAGATACATGTTCATCACTTCATGGAGGGATAGGAGAATAGATATGTCAAAGTGTGATAGTGTTTTGATTTATTTTTATGTTTCTCATTGGATGACATGTGCGATGTTGATGTGTTGGTGTTTGGAACGTTGTGGTCTATGCAACCCATAGCTATGGTTGCACGATGTGTTGGTGTGTACGTTGGGTGTTTTGCCCATTGGGTGTTTGCCCGTTATATATATATTTACTATTTTAAAAAAAAAAAAAGTTTGGTTGGACCAAACACATGACAAATATGGAAATATTTGTCAAGTACAAAATGCAAAAGGAGCACGTCTTAAGAAGACGGGTTGGGCCTTAAAAGGTTTAATTATAAACCAAACTCATTTGGTTTTAATTAAATGGGCCCTCTTTTGGTTAAGGGTTTAATTAGGGTTTAATGAATGAGATTAAGCCTTAATGGTTATGTGCTTAGGAATTTGATCCACTAACCTATAACCCAACAGGATTAGTGTCTGTATAAAGGGTTATAAAGGCTAAACCTAATAAATAGAAGTCCTTAAGGCCCTCTTCCTCATCCTAGCTGAACCTAGGAGAATTAGGGTTTGGTGTTCTGCCAGCCATCAAGGAAATAAGGGTTGTTTTGACCTCTTTAGAGGTCAACCACTCTAGGTTTTTGGGATGTTATTGTCACTTATTGAAGCTTCAAAAACAGCGGCTAATTCCGACACGAATCGACAACCTTACGAAGGTTGTTCAAGGACTCATTTGTGTCGCAAAACGAGTCAGCGATTGCTCTCCAATCACCCGACCTTGTTGCTCCATCTAGTTGCGAAGAGAAAGTCAAACTCGTGGCTTTGAGGAGTCGTCCCTCCAAAGATTTGGCATAGATACGAGTAGAGATGATGCTCCGCGAGCGTCGTATGGTTGATGCCCTTCCGGCTCACCATCATTTGAAAGGTATACCTAGAGTAAAATTTATTTTATTCTTGTTGTATGTAAAATTTTATTTGGCAGATATGTCTGCACATGTTGTAATCCTGCATGTGTGGATGTGAGTGTTGTAATAATTTAGGAAATTTTTACGTTTTTCTTCCGTTGCGTTCGTTTGTGAAACAACAAAAGCACATCTACGCATTGGTTGTTGGGTTTCCTCGGCACTGTGGCGAGTGTATGTTCGAACACATTTCGTAAACATGAACATAGCGGAAACAATAAAAGTAATAAATCTAATTTATTACAACACACACATCACACGCATGCAGGATACAACATGTGTAGACATAATCGTTATTTAAAATTTTGCAATAAAAGGAAACTTATACTAGGTATACCTGACGGATCACGTGTAGCGGGAATGACATCAACCGTAGCGACCCTCGGTAGAATCGTCTCTATCCATATCCATGTCGAGTATCGTCAGGATAGCTTCACAAAGCCACGAGCATTGTCTTCGCAAAAGTCACTAGCCTCGATTCGAAGACGACGTGATCCGAGAGATGATCACAATCCGAAATAAATTCGGATCCCAAAAATGAGTTTCACAAACTCGCTTGTCGGAAGCAGTTTTCGTCAACCGTTTGACGAAAAATTAACCCTCCACCTATGAGGATTGTCGAAGATCCCATCCCTAGCAAGTAGACCGCTGTCGAAGCACAAAACACCGACCAAACGACCTCTCCACGGAAAGGAGAACAAGCTGTCCAAAACTGGATAGCTTGTATATGTGGAAGAAGTGGTCGGCCAAGGCTTGGCCGGTTACTCCTTGGTCGCCGGCGGCCAAGGGAGGTTGGCCAGCGGCTGAGGGTGGCCCAAGGAACGCCGATGGCTGGTGGATAGCCGACGGCGAAGGGAGGCAGCAGCTCCATTGGGTGGCGGCGACACAAAGGTGGGTAGCGACAACACCTTGGTTGACGGCAAGGAGAAGAGGAGGAGAAGGAAAGGAGGCTAGGGTTTTCCAACGCAAAGTTGTATCTATCATCCACAAAACCCTGTAGGAGGAACGTCGGTGGCCAGCTAGAGGGGGGGGTGAATAGCCTTTATCGTAGACGATGATAGTCGTTCGTTGATTGCTCATCTACAAACACTATTAGCGCAAATGGAATATACTAATATAAACAATTAAGAAAAATGCAAAGAAAGAATAGAAAGCACAAACGCTAACACCACAATATAACGTGGTTCACGGCATCGCCGCTAATCCACGGTCCGATTCGTCCAAGGTGAATCACGCCTCAAGCTTTCCACTATTCTCTCCTTTGCACCAAGCTAGGTGGAGGTAATCTCTTTTACACAAGAATCACTCCTCTTACAATATGATGTAAATAAGCTTAAGTAAGAGGATGGAAAACGTGTTGGGCACTTGGGAGAAATTTAGAGCATAAGCATTAGGCATCCCAAGTGTCCAAGGGCTCCTTCTTATAGAGAAGAGCCAATTCTTCCATTAGCACAGCGGCAGTCGACTGATGCCCCGATCAGTCAACTACCCTGGTAGTCGTTGCCCAGTAACGACTTCTTCAACATTGGATTTCATCCAACGGCTCCCACATCAATCGACTGATCGTCCCATCAGTCGACTGATGGAGCTATCAGTCGAGTGACGACTCACTGCGTCTCGCATGCGGTCGGCGATCACCGATCGCTTCCTTGCGATGACCGATGTCGACTTGATTCATCGATCTCACTAGTCGATCGATGATCCGCCATGATATGGCAATGATCGTGGTGGTAAAACTCAAACCTTACATCCGTTTGAGCTTTTGACGGTCAGGTAAACCTCAACCCTTGCGGTCGAGCCTCTGACACTCAGCCATTCGACCAAGTTCACCTAATGAGCTATTTACAATTCACTCATTCTCTCATTCCTTGAAGTCCCTTGGCTTTGAAGTTGTCTTCGTCCGACCACGTCCCTCGAATGCGCCAAGCGCACGACATTGCATCTCACCCTGAAGTCTACTTCCTCCGGCTTCACTCCAATGTTTCTCATCCAGTGGTCCCTCAGATGCTCCAAGCGCACGGCTTCCGCGAAGCCATCCTTCACCGAATCAAGGACCGAGTCATGAGAGGTGAAACTCGCCAATGCTCCATGTGCGAATTACTAAGTCCTGCAAGACTCCAACGCACATATCAAATCCAATCATCCTAACTTAAACCCTTTGCCACACACATCAAAACCATATCACGGGTTGATTTCCCTAACAAACCCTTAAGCCATGTTTTTATAGAGAACATGTTCTCCTAACGGTTATTGGTTCATAAACAAAACCCATTAACTCGCTCCAATAACTTAAGTTAAAATAAACCAAACCGCATTGGTCTATTTTAAGTTAAAACGAGCCGAACCAACTTTGGTTCATTCATTTAAAACAAACCAAACCACTTTGGTTTATTTTCCACCATTGGATTAGAACCAAAACAATTTGGTTCATCCATCATGTCTTCAAAAGACATGACCCATCCATGCTTCCGATGCGACTGAAACCATTTCATACTCGCTCTTTGTTTGGTCTGACCAAACCTAGTCTCTTTCGATCTGAGAATCCTATTCTCAAACTCGTTTTAAATCCTTCGGATTACGCTCGTTGTGTGTGTGTGACCAAATACGTTCCCGATTTATGTTGGCCGTCTATAATTAACCATTAATTATAGAACGATCATGAGTGGCACCTAATAGTACATCATGATCCCCAATTAACCGAAAAATCAACGATTGATCCCAGAACCTTTTCTAAAACCCTTCAGCAACTATAATGAATCGTGTCCCATTCCTTTCACTCATCTTAATCCCACTTGGTTCAGGACATGGTCTATTGTGTCAGTCGCCACTAGGCTGACTACGTCACACCTAGCCCAAGTATTACTTCCTCGTCCTCCGAATTCTAGTTACTGCACATGTATCCAAGAGTATTATACTCTAAACATGTAATACTTTGGCCAAAGACTTTAGTAACAATCCGACGAGAGGCCATAGGGTATACATCTCCTCGCAAGGAGCGGTGAATTCTCTGTAGGCTATTCAAACACCTTCGGCCACTTCGAGTTATACTCAATCATCCCGGGTCCACATCTCCTCAGAGATGCTTGCTTAAGATGTCAAAGCATAAGTCTTCTTGACTAAGATGACTTGAATACCGCAAGTCAAAGGAACATCGCACTTAAGATGTTGTAAGAACTTCATTGACATATCCATATATACAGAGAACCATATGAAGTCTTACTGCTGGTCACTCCAATGAACTAGTTACCATAACTAGCATCCACGATTAACTCCAGACATCCCAATGTCTCCAGCCAGTGAGAAACAGTTGCTTGGATAAACCAAAGAGTATACCTCGTGCTAGTCTCAATAGAATCGATGACGTCCGAATCCATCAATTTAACGACTAGGGATAATTCCAATACATCACAATTGCACATGTAGAGATACTCACTAGTTGTGATCTAATCATAAATTCTCTCATGCTGTGAATCGTATTGTGGACATTCAGTAAATGAGTTTAAGATCCAATCAAATACATGAAAACATGTATACTCAAATAGTGAATATTCATTTATCAAATAAATGGTACATCCATAAGGTGATTGCCTTAGGACACCTCTCATATATTACTAACAAACTCCCACTTGGTCTAATGTCAATCGCCATGATATCCAATACCATAAGCTCTAACGTAACCCTCAAACTTACTTTGAGGTAAGGCCTTAGTTAAAGGGTCTACTAAGTTCCTTTCAGTGGGAATCTTCTCGATTTGTATTTCTTTTCTACTTATGATCTCTCTGATTAAATGATAGCGGCGAAGCATATGTTTGGATCGTTGATGAGACCACATCAAGTTCAGAGATGAACTTATAGATCCAAACCGCTTCCTTTGCTGCTTCTGAAGCTGCAATGTATTCTGCCTCAGTGGCAAAATCTGCTATAGAGTCTTGCTTGGAACCTTTCCAACTTATTGCGCCTCCATTTAAGGTAAATACGTACCCAAACTGAGCCCTGGAATCATCCTTGTCTATCCAGAAGTTGACATCCATATACCCGCGTATTACCATATCACCTTCTCCATATATTAGGAACACATCCTTAGTTCTTCATAAGTACTTAAGGATCGTCTTAACAACCACCCAATGATCCATTCCTGGATCGGACTAGTATCTGCTCGTGACACTCAGAGCATACGATACATCGGGCCTTGTACATAACATAGCATACATGATAGATCCTATTGTGGATGCATAGAGAATCTTACTCATGAAAATCCTCTCGTCTTCTGTGCGCGGACACATAAACTTCGAAAGGTGTATCCCATGCCTAATGGGAAGGTAACCTTTCTTGGATTCCGACATGCTAAACCCCTTTATCACTCGGTCTATATATGTAGACTGCGAAAGACCAAGCAACCATTTCGATATATCTCTATAGATCTTGTTCTCGAGGATGTAGGTCGATTCTCCCAGGTCTTTCATGGAGAATATTTTGGATAACTAAATTTTAACCAATTGTAAGATAGATATATTGTTTCCTATAAGTAATATGTCATCGACATACAACACTAGGAACACGACTGCACTACCACTAACCTTCTTGTACACACAGAGTTCGTCTGGATTTTGTGAGAAATCAAACCTTTTGATTGTCTCATCAAAATGGATATTCCAGCTCCTGGATGTTTGCTTCAGTCCATAAATGGACCGTCAAAGTTTACATACCTTGGTTTTATCAACCGATGTAAAACCTTCATACTGTATCATATACACGTCCTCGAGTAGGTTTCCGTTAAGGAAAGCCGTTTTCACATCCATTTGTCATATCTCATAATCATAATGAGTCGTTGTGGCCAGGAACATCCGAATGGATTTAAGCATAGCTACCGGTGAATAGGTCTCGTCATAATCAACACCTTATTTTTGACGATAGCCTTTGGCCACTAATCTAGCCTTAAAGGTAATCACATTATCATCCATGTCGATTTTCTTTTTGAAAACCCACTTGCACCCTATAGGCTTAATGCCTTCAGGTGGGTCAACCAAGTTCCAAAATTGATTTTCATACATGGAATTCATTTACGACTTCATGGCTTCAAGTCATTTGTCCCTTTATGAACTTTTCATAACTTCTTCATAACTGGTAGGCTCCTCATCGTCAATGAGTAACACATCATTCAATTTACTTACGAGAAATCCATATCTCTCAAGAATGTTGCGTGTTTTACCAGATCTACGAAGATGTGGTGTCACAATAGGTTCAGCCGAAGGCTCATCACTATGAGTTATCAGTTGTGGTGCTTGACTAGGTATCTCATTAATGTCTATTGGAGTCTCTTGAACCTCCTCAAGTTCAACAACATTCCCACTGTTTTCTTGCAAGAGAAACTCTTTCTCTAGAAACACAACATTCCTTGAAACAAACACCTTTTGTTCCAAGGAATGATAGAATTTGTAACCCCTCGTTTCCTTAGGGTATCCAATAAATAGACATTTATCAGACTTAACATCCAATTTGTCTGACACAGTCTGCTTCACATAAGTAGGACAACCCCATATCTTCAAATAAGATAAATGAGGTTTCTTACTAGCTCATATCTCATATGGAGTAGTAGAGACTACCTTGGTCGGGACTCTGTTTAACAAGTAAATAGCTGTCTGAAGTGCATAACCCCAAAAGAACTTGGGAAGATTCGCATGATTCATCATTGACCTGACCTTGTCCAACAAGGTCCGATTTTGCCTCTTAGATACACCATTAAGCTATGGTATATACGGCGGAGTCCATTGAGACAATATATCATTGTCCCTTAGATAATCCAGAAACTCTTGACTGGAGTATTCACCACCTTGATCCGATCGAAGTATTTTAATACTCTTGCCAAGTTGTTTCTCTACTTCATTTCTGAATTCTTTGAACCATTCAAAGGCTTCAGACTTGTGTTTCTTCAAGACCACATACCCAAACCGTGAGTGATCATCGGTGAAGGTAAAGAAGTAGTTATAGCCTCCTAGAGCTTGAGTTGATATAGGTCCGCATACATCAGTATGTATTAGACCAAGCAACTCGCCTACCATTTCACCTTTTCCCGTAAAAGGTAACTTAGTCATCTTGACTTTTAAGCATGATTCACATGTATCATATGAATCTAATTCAAATGATTCCAGAATTCCACATCGGTGTAATTTGGACATGCGTTTCTTGCTCACATGGCCAAGACGACAATGCCACATGTAGAAGTCTAATTGATTATCTTTTCGAGCATGCTTGTTGCTCGCTTCGATATTGAGAATGTCACTAGATACGTCTAACGTATATATACCATTGCTTAAAGTTCCAGTCCCATAAAGAACGTCGTTCAAAGTTATGTAACAACAATTGTTACTAAAAGTTAAATGGTACCCATTTCTATTCAAACAAGAAATAGAAATGATGTTCTTTATCAACGAAGGAACATAAAAGCAATTGTCCAGTTCTAAGACAAGTCCTATAGGGAGTCTCAACAAATACGTTCCGATGGTGAGTGCAACAACCTTTGCTCTATTCCCAACATGTAAATTTTACTCTCCCTTGACGAGTCTTCTTCTATTCCTTAGCCCATGTATGTCATTATATATATGTGAGTCACACCTAATATCCAATACCCAAGTGTTTAAGGAAATAGAATGACAATCAATAACAAAGATATCTAAAGAGGATGGGGCATCAGATGCCTTCTTCTTCTTCACAGACTCAAGATAAATCTTGTAGTTTCTTCGCTAATGGCTTTCCTTGCCACAGTGATGGCAAGTGCCCTTTTGAGCTAGTTCTGCCTTTTTAGCCCTTTTTTTCTTCCCCTTCTGCTATTCCTTTTACTTCCTCTTATAACCTTTCTTCGAGGAATCAACTAACAGCACCGTCTCTTGCTCATGCTACACAGATGGCTCCACAGTCTTCAGCATGTTGAGCAATACCACAGATGAACCTTCTTGCATCTCAGAGGTGAAGAGGAGCTTGGAGACTTCGAACCTTTCGGATCTCACTTGCTCATCAAACAACTCATAAAGATGAAAGACTATGGTATGAGCATCCATATACTCATGCTGCTTTCGCAACTCGGGTACCATCACGACTAGCATGATGCAACTCACTAGTTCAGAATCACTCACATGTTTCTGATGGGCCAACAATTAGTCTGGAGTTGCGTCATCACTAGGACGGGTGGAAAGAGGCGCTTCGAGGACATACACAAGCTTTTCAACCTTGAGAAAAATTCTCAGATTTCTAAGTAGTCCAAGAAGTTTGGCCCTGTCAATTTATTTGAATCCAAAATAGAGGCCAAATTTAAAGACATCATGATCAAGAGACTAGCCTAGAAATACAAATCGAGCATATATGAGAAAATGATTTTAAAATGCTTCAACATACATTTATAAATCCCATTCATTTTTCAAAATTCAAAAAACCCTCAAAATCAATTCGGGAGATTGTAGGTCCATCTTCGAATGAGTTGATATCTAACATAGATAAGAACAACCTTGGAGAGAGTCCAACAAGTCATTCTTAGCTATGATGATAGGTATCAAGTATACCAATTGCATATCACATATATGCAACTATCACAATGTGTTATCAACTAATTTAATGCTCACACATACATCGGGTTGTTAACTCATTAACAAGTATGCATCATATGCATAGCACCAAACTTCACCTCCCTTCACATCGACCTTGGAGAGAGTCCAACAAGCCGATGCTCCAAGTTAAAGCCAACCCATTAATCAAGAAATAGTTTTAATATGGTTAGAGCGCATTCAACCAATTAGCCAAGCTTGGAGAGAGTCCAACAATCCAAAATAACGATTGACCTCTGACTCTTACCATATTAGTAATAAACTATTCCAATGGTTTGAACATGTTCATGTTCGAGCCGAGCTTGGAGAGAGTCCAACAACCCAAACAAGAAACAGAACTCTAGTTCTAACCATATTAATGGAAGATATAAGCTTTAATGTTGTGTAAGAGATTTAATGTCACATCCTCTTTGCATGCAAATAACTATTATCTATAGGACATGACACATGTGGCATACATCTACATGTCAGGACACGCATGTCATAATGATATGCATCTAATGCAATTACATGACATACAATTATGACATATACAAATAGTTTCCTTATTTGTCATAATTATTTTGGAAATAAAATATGTTTTAGATTTGATTTCCCAAATCAAATCATGATTAAATTAGAAAACTAATTTCCAAATCTAATCACATATTTTATTTATGGAAAGTGTTAATTAAGGAAAGTCAAATTTAATTTAGGAAATAAATTTCCTAAATTGTAATTTCCTAATCATATTAGGAAATTTTCAATTTGAATTTTCTTATTTGTCATAAGTATTTATGGAAATAAAATATGTTTGAGATTTGATTCCCAAATCAAATCATGATTAAATTAGGGGAAAAAATTTCAAATCTAATCACAAAGTTTATTTATGGAAAGTGTTAATTTTCATAAATACTTCTAAACTTTTCAAAAGTTGAAAATTTCCATAAATATTTCTATACTTTCCAAAAGAAGAAAATTTCCATAAATACTTCTAAACTTTTCAAAAGTAAAAAATTTCCATAAATACAATTATGACTATCGCAAAATAATTTTACGATTATGTCGAAACACAGCGTGGCTCTGATATCACTTTTGGGTTTCTCCGGCACCGCGGTGAGTGTGTTTGAATACGTTTCGTAAACATGCACACAGCAGAAGCAATAAAAGTAATAAATCTAATTTATTACAATACACACATCACACAAATGCAGGATACAACATGTGTAGACATAATCACTATTTAAATTTTTGCAATAAAAGGAAACTTATACTAGGTATACCTGACGGATCACGTGTAGCGGGAATGACATCAACCGTAGCGACCCTCGCTAGAATCGCCTCTATCCGTATCCACGCCAAGTATCGTCGAGATAGATTCACAAAGCCATGAGCCTCATCTTCGCAAAAGTCACTAGCCTCGAGTCGAAGACGATGTGATCCGAGAGACGATCACAATCCGAAATAAATTCGGATCCCAAAAATAAGTTTCACAAACTCACTTGTCGGAAGCGGTTTTCGTCAACCGTTTGATGAAAAATTAACCCTCCACCTATGAAGATTGCCGGAGATCCAATCCCCGGCAAGTAGACCGCTGTCAGAGCGCAAAACACCGACCAAACGACCTCTCCACGCAAAGGAGAACAAGCTGTACAAAACTGGACAGCTTGTATAGGTGGAAGAAGTGGCAGCCAAAACTTGGCGGTTACTCCTTAGATCGCCGTGACGCCAAGGGAGGTTGGCGATGGTGAGGGTGGCCAAGGGATGCAGGAAGGTGGTGGATGGTCTGGCGAGGAGGCAATGACTCCTTTACAAAGGTGGGCGATGGCAACACCTTGGGCGACGGCAAGGAGAAGAGGAGGAGAAGGAAAGGAGGCTAGGGTTTTCCAACACATAGTTGTATCTATCATCCACAAAACCTATTGGTGCAATAGGCACCTAAGTCGAACCTAAGTTTTGATTATAGCAAACGATACAAAGTTAAGCTTATATTGTTATCTCACGAGCTAAATCGAGTGTGCATAAAAGTGTCAACGCTGGATCTGAAGGCTAGCGACACCCGGAGGAAGCCGCGGTGGTCGGGCGACACTCGAGTGATTTCGGAGAAAGCCGAAGGAATCGAGTGGAAGGCTGGAAGCGAAAGCGACATAGTAAGTATCGAGGTAATCTCGTGTGTGCGAGCGTAAGTGAGGTTGTATCCTCCTTATGGGGATGGTCTTAAGCGTAGATCCAACCCAAGAAATCCCATCGGTGGCCTAGGTCGAGATCGGATGGTCGGAGGCCGTCGAAATAATGTTTTTGTTTAGCTAACTTTTGATTTCAGCTAGCATTAGTCGACTGCCAGCTTGGAGGACTCGACTGCTATCCATCAGTCGACTATCTACGGTCAGCATTCGACTGATGTTGCCATCAGTCGACTGATGGTCAAGGATCAACTTCGAGGAGTCAAGGCTTTTCACCTCATTTCAAGGGGAGTGGTGCTCAAATCTTATTGGTTGAAGTTACTCTCGAAAAGGGGCACAAGGGCTATAAAAGGAGGGCCTCTCCTAGGATTTTTGTTGGTGCAGTAGGCACCTAAGTCAAACCTGAGTTTTGATTATAGCAAACGATACAAAGTTAAGCTCATGTTGTTATCTCACGAGCTGAATCGAGTGTGCAGAAAATTGCTATAGCTGGAAGCTGAAGGCTAGCGACACCCGGAGGAAGCCGCGGTGGTCGGGCAACACTCAAGTGACTTCGGAGGGAGCCGAAGGAATTGAGTGGAAGGCCGGAAGCAAAAGCAACACGTAAGTATCGAGGTAAGCTCGTGTGTGCGAGTGAAAGTAAGGTCGTATCCTCGTTACGGGGAAAGACTTAAGCGTAGATCCGACCCAAGACAACTCATAGGTGGTCTAGGTCGAGATCGGACGGTCGACGACCGTCGAAATAATGTTTTCCTTAAGCTAACTTTGCCTTGCAGCCAGCATCAGTCGACTGCCAACCTGAAGGACTCGACTGCCGTCCATCAGTCGAGTGACTATGGCTAGCACTCGACTGATGCTGCCAGCAGTCGACTGGTGATGGCCATCAGTCGACTGCTGGTCAAAGGATCAACCTCGAGTAGTCAAGAGTTATCACCATTTTTCAAGGGGTTTTGTGCCCATTTGTGATTGGCTAAAGACCCATTCGATGAGGGGCTCAAAGGCTATAAAAGGAGGGCCAAACCTAGGGTTTTTCATCAATTCAAAAGCTTCCAAGTGCTTCCGATACGCTCCGACTCTCCGACATCCCTACAACGAAGCGCTGCCGAGACGACGACTAGAGCTTCAACCTCCAATCTTTGAAGTCGTCGGTATAATCTTTAAATTTGTATAAGTTGTTTTTATTTTGAGCTTTAAATCATATCAAGGAGAGGGGGAGTGTCCCTCTACCTTGAGTCTTTCTTGAGTTTTTGTATTCGTTTAACTCCTATCTCCATCGAGAAGGAGTTCGTTTAGTATTTGCCCTCCGTGCGTGGTCAAGGACCATTAGGGCCTTGGAGTAGTAGCCGAAGGCTACGAACCAAGTAAAACCTATTTGTCTCTATTTACTTTACATTTCCGCTGCAATTAATTTTCTCTCGAGTTTTAACAAAAGAAACGAGAAAAAGTTTTTTTATCGCTATTCACCCCCCCCCCTCTAGCGAACCGCATCGATCCAACAATTGGTATCAGAGCCGGGGGTTGCTAAGATTTGGTGAAACCACCAATCTAGCCATTTTTCACAGATTTATTTTTCTTTTATTTCTGTTTATTTCATATTTATTTCGCTTTGTTAAATTTACTCCCGCACTACTAATCCAAGACGCGAGTCTTGGTACTTTTTGTGTGTTTTTGTCGTTGCTGGTTTTTTTTTACCTTCTTCTCCTTGTGTTCTTTGTTCTAATGGCCCATCTCGAAGGGTTTAGCACCGTCCGACCTCCGTTTTACAACGGAGATGACTTCCGTTATTGGAAGGGTCGGATGGAATGCTTTCTTAAAACCCAAATCGAGATGTGGATCATAATCCAAACGGGTTTCACACTTCCGACTAATGAAGTGGGTGACTCCTTGGATTATGACCAATGGACCATTGCAACAAAAAAACAAGTCGAAGCCGACACTAAGGCAACGCAAATCCTTTAATGCGGCCTATCCAAGGAGGAGCTAAATCGCGTCGGCCCCTTCATAAGCGCAAAAGATCTTTGGACAAAACTAGTGGAGCTACACGAAGGGACCGACGAAGCCAAGGTATGTAAGCGTGATCTTCTTTTCAATAGACTATATAACCTAAAAATGCAGGAACACGAGTTCGCGACACAACTTCACGCCCGAGTCCAAGACATCGTCAACAACCTACACGCAATCGGGCAAAAGGTCGAAAACCGCGACCTTATAAGGTATGTCCTAAACTCTTTTCCGAGGACTACCTTATGGGCATCCATGGTCGATGCCTATAAGGTCTCCAAGGACCTTTCTAAAATTAGGTTAGATGAACTCTTTTCGGATTTTGAACTTCATGAGCAGTCTAACTCGGAGCCCGAGAGGGGTATAGCCTTGTTTGCAGGTTCAAAGAAGAAGAAAATCGCAAGCAAGCCACCACCAACCGAGGAGGAAGACGAGTCCGAAGAAGAAGTTGACCCGGAGTTGACTGCCGAACTAATGAACCTAGCTCGAAGGATAGCCAAGGGACGAAAGCGAACCACGACTCGACCCAACCAAGGTAAGCCTAAAAGTTCCAATATTAGGTGTTATGAGTGCAACAGGTTTGGACATATCAAGTCCGAGTGCCCCAAGCTCAACCACCAAGCACCTAAGCACAAGAAGGCCCTCAACGCGACATGGGAAGAAGCGTCATCCGAAGAAGACGAAGACCACGTCTTCATGGCGAAATCAATTGAGTCGGACACGGAGACCGAGCCTGAACTTGAGTCAGAACCTGAGGATGACTACGAAGCTACCTTCAAGTCAAGCCACGGATACGCATCCGGTTCAAAAGATACCCTTAAAGTAAGTCGAACTTTATTTAATACTTTACATAATACGGTTAGGTTTTTGTCTAGGAAGTTAGCTAAGTCCGAGTCCAAGGTCGAGACCCTTGTTGAGGAGGTTAAACTCCTCAAACACGAGGTCTCCCTAACCTCTTCGACTAGTCGAGTTCAAGAGAAGGACTCAACTCGAGTTGAAAAGCTCGGTTGAGAACTCTCTCTTGAAAAGTCAAGTCAAGATCTTAGGAACACGCTGAAAGGTTCACTTCGGGATCCAAAGGACTTGACCTCCTACTTGGATCTCAAAGGGCCGTGTACAACAAGGTCGACTAGGCTATAACTCAAACACGACTAATAGGTCGTATATGTCGATTGTAAGTCGACATAGGAAACATGTCCAAGCATGGGTCCCTAAGAACTTTTTGATTTCAACTCTAGGATCCAACCTGTACTGGGTTCCCAAGGACCAAATCCACTATGTGGATAGACCGAACCGATTCAACGGTCTAGGGGGAGCCAGTACAAAACATGTTTGTGCTTTAACTTAGAAATTGCATGTTTTAACTTAGAATGTTTGTGCTTTAACTTAGAAATTGCATGTTTTAACTTAGAATGTTTGTGCTTTAACTTAGAAATTGCATGCTTTAACTTAGAAAGTTTGTACTTTAAAACTTGTGAACTCACTTAGAACATGAACATAACCAACTAAAATTCTTCGAAAAGATTGAGCCTCGGGGAGCCTCTTTTCAAAAACATAACCAACTAAAATTCTTCAAAAAGATTGAGCCTCGGAGAGCCTCTTTTCAAAAATAACCAGTTAGACTAGGAAATAATCTTAGGTGAGTCGAGTCATCATTTTCTTGAACATGGCTTTGTCTAAGGAAGTGGTCGATGATCCGATAAAAGAAGGCCCCTGTGCCTCGCCACGACCTGGAAGCCATGATCTTGAAAAGGTAAACTTGACAAGCCTAGGGTCAAATCCAAATCTAACATAAAATTACTTGAACCTAAATACACTTAATCAACTTAATTGGAAATCATCTCACAAAAACACATAAGTATAACATGCTTGATCATATAGACACAGGTGAGATGACCTAGGTTTAACAACTTACAACCAATTTTTTTTTTAAAAAAAAATCTAACATCCAATCCAACCACCTTGTGTGTAGGATCAATGGATGTTGGACAGCGGTTGCTCCCGACACATGACCGGGGATCAACTCAAATTCACGAAGCTTCGATTCAAACGACAAGGATCGGTAGCCTTTGGGAATAACAACAAGCTCAAAATCATCGGATCAGGTGATATCGAGCTTAACTCGAATTTTGTTATTAAAAATGTATTACTTGTAGAGAATTTTGAATATAACCTGCTTAGCGTAAGCCAATTATGTGACAATAACTATAAGGTCGTATTTTTAGAAAATGAATGTGTAATTAAAACAAATAAAACAGCTAAAACAATACTCAAAGGAACTAGGACAAATAACATTTATACAATTAACTTAATCAATTCCTCAGCCAAATGTCTTATGACACAGGAAGAGGAATCATGGTTGTGGCACCGACGACTCGGTCACTCGCACCCAAGACTCGTCCACAAGATGAGTCAGAGTGGCTTAGTCAGAGGCTTACCCAACCTCAACAACTTGGTTAATAAAATCTGTAATGCTTGTCAACAAGGAAAACAACCTAGGACACAACACAAGTTAACTAACCAAGAACGAACCTCAAATGTACTTGAGCTCCTGCATATGAATCTATTCGATTCACATGGAGCCAAGTCACTCAATAGAAGTCAATATTGCTTAGTCATAATTGACGACTACTCCAGGTTTACCTAGGTTAGGTTCATCAAATATAAAAATGATACCCTAGATCAATTAATCAATCTATTCAAATTAATCAAGAATCAAAAAGACCTTAAGGTTAAAAGACTTAGAAGCGATCATGGTGGTGAATTCAAAAATCAAAGGTTCACCGACTTCTGTAACCTAAACGGATACCACTATGAATTCTCTTGTCCTAGGACCCCTCAGCAAAATGGCCTAGTGGAGCGGAAAAACCGAACTCTACAAGAAGCCGCTAGGACCATATTGAACGAATACGACCTACCCGATAGGTTTTGGGCAGAAGCCGTGAGTACGGCATGCTATGTCCAAAATAGGATCCTTATGGTAAAAAGGCACCTTAAGACCTCATACGAGATTTATCACGATAAAGTACCCAACATCAAGTACTTTAGGGTATTTGGGTGTAAGGTACATATCCTAAACACTAAGGATTACCTAGGGAAATTTACATCCAAAACCATGACCGAAATCTTTCTAGGATACTCGACTACAAGTAGAGCTTATAGAGTATATAACCACGACACCCTTAGAGTTGAGGAAACCATTAATGTAGTGTTCGATGAATGACACGAACCTACAAAACCCCCGGCAACCCCAATTAGCGAGCCGATTTATACTAGACCTAACTCTGATCCCGAGATCAGGTCTTGTGTTAATCCTAACCTAAGTCAACCAAGTCACTCTATTGATCAAGTGATAGATGACTCCAACCAAACTAGTGTTCAACCAAGTCACCCCATTGATCAAGCATTAAGTGACACAAACCCAACCTAATCTAGGATTCAGACTAACCACCCTATCGATCAAGTGATAGGAGATCCTAATCTAGGAGTTCGAACTAGAGCATCCTATAGGAACCTTAGTCAAATTTCCTTAATTTCAAAGATAGAACCCAAATCAATTGAACAAGCTCTTCTTGATCCCGATTGGATTATTGCAATGCAAGAAGAGCTAGCTCAATTTACTAGGAATGAAGTGTGGGAATTAGTACCACCACCTAAAGACAAAACGATAATTGGAACAAGGTGGGTGTTTCGAAATAAGCTTGATGATAAAGGTGAAGTAGTTAGAAACAAGGCTAGGTTAGTCGCCAAAGGGTTTAGCCAAGTCGAAGGCTTAGATTACGACGAAACCTATGCCCCTGTAGCTAGACTCGAATCCATTCAAATGTTGCTAGCTTATGCCGCACATCGAGGATTTAAGCTGTTTCAAATGGATGTTAAGTCGGCATTCCTAAATGGATACATTAAAGAAGAAGTTTATGTCAGCCAACCCCCCGGATTCGAAAATCTAGATAAACCCGACCATGTTCTAAAACTTAAGAAAGCTCTCTATAGACTTAAACAAGCTCCTCGAGCTTGGTACGAGAGACTTTCAATCCATCTTAAGTCAAAAGGGTTTAACCAAGGCTTAGTTGACCCAACTCTCTTCGTAAAAACCTTAGGTAAAGAAATATTCATAGCTCAAATTTACGTAGACGATATAATTTTTGGAACCTCTAACTCAGCCTTACTAAACGAGTTCGTTTCACTCATGGAAAGTGAGCTCGAAATGAACTTGGTAGGCGAGTTAAGTTTCTTTTTAGGTCTACAAATTAAACAAACTAAGGATGGTATATACCTATATCAACAAAAATACACTAAGGAGTTAATTAAAAGATTTGGAATGCAAGACGCTAAGGTAATAAACACCCAGATGGCGATAAATGTTAACATAGGAGAAGACCTAGAAAGTAAGTCCATTGACTTAAAATACTATAGGAGCGTAATAGGGAGTCTCCTATACTTAACTGCGAGTCGACCCGACATCCTATTCGCAGTAAGTATGTGCGCCAGGTTTCAAACCTGTGCTAAGGAGTCTCACCTAACCCTAGTTAAGTGTATCCTTAGATATCTAAAGGGTACACTTAACGTTGGTATTTGGTACCCTAGATCTACGGAGTTCGAACTAATCGGCTACTCCGATTCGGATTATGCCGGTAGTAAACTCGATAGAAAGAGCACGAGTGGTTGTTGTCAACTACTCGGCTCGAGTCTAGTAAGTTGGTGCAGTAGGAAGCAACACTGTGTCGCTTTATCTACCACCGAAGCCGAATACATTGCGATGGGTGAGTGTGTCACTCAACTTCTTTGGATGAAGCACACTCTCCGCGACTTTAAGTTAGACTTTACGAATACTAAACTTCACGTAGACAACATTAGTTCAATTAATCTTACAAAGAATCCGATATGTCACTCAAGGACAAAGCATATAGAGGTAAAACACCATTTCATTCGAGAACATGTAGCCAACGGCTCCATACAACTCGAATATGTTGACTCGAAATCTAACCTGGCAGACCTATTTACTAAACCCCTACCCGAAGCCGAATTTAGTCTATTAAGACGAAAATTGGGCATGTGCGTAATAGAATAGGTACTTGCAAATTATATGTTCTTACTACTATTTCTTTAATTTCATTTTTATGGAACTAGCATAGGACATACCTTAAATATCATGCACCTATAGATTTAAGGAGCCAGTACATCTCACAACACATAGGACTAATGTGTTTGTGTACTTAGCCACGTAGATGGGCGTGAGATGTTAGGACCTTACTCCTGGTTCCAGATGTAGAGCTAGTGCATCGCTATGAACCACGGAGTATAATCGTACATACTAACCGACTCTGACTAGGACTGGTTGATCCCTCCATATCAATCAAGCCAAATATGAGTCGAACATTTTATAGATGAACTTATTTTCAGTATATTATTTTCAAAATAATGTGGAACATGCTTGGACTTTAAAATTCAAACTTGCTTTTATTCCACACACACTCTCACTCTTTTCGATATATGGCAAAAGGGGGAGAGAAAGGCCAAAGTTAAGGGATCAATTTTTTTTATGGCCAACTTTAAGTTAACAAAACAAGTTAAGGGAACTCTTAACTTAAACATATTTAGTTAACTTGTTTTTGTTAACAAATAAATTACTTAACTTTAAGTTAACTTGTTAACAAAACGAAAGTAAAGGCAAAGGTTAAGAAATCATTTTTTTTTATTTCTTAACTTAAAACTTATTTTAAATACTATGGCCAATGTTAAGTAATTTCGGTTACTTTTTTTTAGTAGCAAACATCAAGGGGGAGAGTTAAAACTCTTTCTCAAGTACTCACCCTCGGTCAAGGGGGAGGATTCCTCAAGGGGGAGCACATGAAAAAGAGTTTTTATATATACTCCTGTTCATTCATGCTCTTAACACTCCTGCTCATTCATGAATATCTTTTCTTAATGCGTTTAATTTTCTTAACTTTGTATGTGGGTTTGCCATAAATCAAAAAGGGGGAGATTGTTGGTGCAGTAGGCACCTAAGTCGAACCTGAGTTTTGATTATAGCAAACGATACAAAGTTAAGCTCATGTTGTTATCTCACGAGCTGAATCGAGTGTGCAGAAAATTGCTATAGCTGGAAGCTGAAGGCTAGCGACACCCGGAGGAAGCCGCGGTGGTCGGACAACACTCAAGTGACTAGGACTGGTTGATCCCTCCATATCAATCAAGCCAAATATGAGTCGAACATTTTATAGATGAACTTATTTTCAGTATATTATTTTCAAAATAATGTGGAACATGCTTGGACTTTAAAATTCAAACTTGCTTTTATTCCACACACACTCTCACTCTTTTCGATATATGGCAAAAGGGGGAGAGAAAGGCCAAAGTTAAGGGATCAATTTTTTTTATGGCCAACTTTAAGTTAACAAAACAAGTTAAGGGAACTCTTAACTTAAACATATTTAGTTAACTTGTTTTTGTTAACAAATAAATTACTTAACTTTAAGTTAACTTGTTAACAAAACGAAAGTAAAGGCAAAGGTTAAGAAATCATTTTTTTATTTCTTAACTTAAAACTTATTTTAAATACTATGGCCAATGTTAAGTAATTTGATTTACTTTTTTAGTAGCAAACATCAAGGGGAGTTAAAACTCTTTCTCAAGTACTCACCCTCGGTCAAGGGAGGATTCCTCAAGGGGAGCACATGAAAAAGAGTTTTTATATATACTCCTGTTCATTCATGCTCTTAACACTCCTGCTCATTCATGAATATCTTTTCTTAATGCGTTTAATTTTCTTAACTTTGTATGTGGGTTTGCCATAAATCAAAAAGGGGGAGATTGTTGGTGCAGTAGGCACCTAAGTCGAACCTGAGTTTTGATTATAGCAAACGATACAAAGTTAAGCTCATGTTGTTATCTCACGAGCTGAATCGAGTGTGCAGAAAATTGCTATAGCTGGAAGCTGAAGGCTAGCGACACCCGGAGGAAGCCGCGGTGGTCGGACAACACTCAAGTGACTAGGACTGGTTGATCCCTCCATATCAATCAAGCCAAATATGAGTCGAACATTTTATAGATGAACTTATTTTCAGTATATTATTTTCAAAATAATGTGGAACATGCTTGGACTTTAAAATTCAAACTTGCTTTTATTCCACACACACTCTCACTCTTTTCGATATATGGCAAAAGGGGGAGAGAAAGGCCAAAGTTAAGGGATCAATTTTTTTTATGGCCAACTTTAAGTTAACAAAACAAGTTAAGGGAACTCTTAACTTAAACATATTTAGTTAACTTGTTTTTGTTAACAAATAAATTACTTAACTTTAAGTTAACTTGTTAACAAAACGAAAGTAAAGGCAAAGGTTAAGAAATCATTTTTTTTATTTCTTAACTTAAAACTTATTTTAAATACTATGGCCAATGTTAAGTAATTTCGGTTACTTTTTTTTAGTAGCAAACATCAAGGGGGAGAGTTAAAACTCTTTCTCAAGTACTCACCCTCGGTCAAGGGGGAGGATTCCTCAAGGGGGAGCACTTGAAAAAGAGTTTTTATATATACTCCTGTTCATTCATGCTCTTAACACTCCTGCTCATTCATGCTCTTAACACTCCTGCTCATTCATGAATATCTTTTCTTAATGCGTTTAATTTTCTTAACTTTGTATGTGGGTTTGCCATAAATCAAAAAGGGGGAGATTGTTGGTGCAGTAGGCACCTAAGTCGAACCTGAGTTTTGATTATAGCAAACGATACAAAGTTAAGCTCATGTTGTTATCTCACGAGCTGAATCGAGTGTGCAGAAAATTACTATAGCTGGAAGCTGAAGGCTAGCGACACCCGGAGGAAGCCGCGGTGGTCGGACAACACTCAAGTGACTTCGGAGGGAGCCGAAGGAATTGAGTGGAAGGCCGGAAGCAAAAGCAACACGTAAGTATCGAGGTAAGCTCGTGTGTGCGAATGAAAGTAAGGTCGTATCCTCGTTACGGGGAAAGACTTAAGCGTAGATCCGACCCAAGACAACTCATAGGTGGTCTAGGTCGAGATCGGACGGTCGACGACCGTCGAAATAATGTTTTCCTTAAGCTAACTTTGCCTTGCAGCCAGCATCAGTCGACTGCCAACCTGAAGGACTCGACTGCCGTCCATCAGTCGAGTGACTACGGCTAGCACTCGATCGAGCCGCCAGATGACCGGGTGATGGCCATCACCGATCACGTCAAAGGATCAGCCTCGAGTAGTCAAGAGTTGTCACCATTTTTCAAGGGGTTTTGTGCCCATTTGTGATTGGCTAAAGACCCATTCGATGAAGGGCTCAAAGGCTATAAAAGGAGGGCCAAACCTAGGGTTTTTCATCAATTCAAAAGCTTCCAAGTGCTTCCGATACACTCCGACTCTCCGACATCCCTATGATGAAGCGCTGCCGAGACGACGACTAGAGCTTCAACCTCCAATCTTTGAAGTCGTCGGTATAATCTTTAAATTTGTATAAGTTGTTTTTATTTCGAGCTTTAATTCATATCAAGGAGAGGGGGAGTGTCCCTCTACCTTGAGTCTTTCTTGAGTTTTTGTATTCGTTTAACTCCTATCTCCATCGAGAAGGAGTTCGTTTAGTATTTGCCCTCCGTGCGTGGTCAAGGACCATTAGGGCCTTGGAGTAGTAGCCGAAGGCTACGAACCAAGTAAAACCTATTTGTCTCTATTTACTTTACATTTCCGCTGCAATTAATTTTCTCTCGAGTTTTAACGAAAGAAACGAGAAAAAGTTTTTTTATCGCTATTCACCCCCCCTCTAGCGAACTGCATCGATCCAACAATTTTTTCATCAATTCTAAGTGCCCAAAAGCCTCCGCAATGCTGCGACTCTCCGACGACGAAGTGTTGTCGAAACACCAACAACCCTAGCTTAATTTCTATTCCCTAGTTGTTGGTATAACCTTACTTTGTCGTCTCTTTAATATTGCAATTCTTCTTGTTAATCGAGGTTTTCTATCATTGCATTTTACCTTAATATAAGAGAGGGTTTGTCTCTCTATCTTTTTCTTTTGAAGGTTTTTGTAATCATCAAACTCCTACCTCCAACGAGGAGTATTTTAGTGAATTGCCCTCAGTACACGGTCTAGGCCGTTAGGGCCTTGGACTAGCAGCCGAAGGCTGTGAACCAAGTAAAACCAATCTGAGTTCTTTACTTTTTCCGCTATGTATTTTTCTCTTATTATTGTTTTTATCAAATGAATGAGAAGTTTTTTTTATCGCTATTCAACCCCCCCCCCTCTAGCGATCCGCTCGATCCAACAATTGGTATCAGAGCCGAGGGTGCTAAGATTTTTTGAAACCACCAATCTAGATTTCTACGAATTTTCTTTCGATTTATTTTCTGTTTATTGCAAAAGAAATTTCCTTTCTCATTTGTGTAGTCTTTTTCCTCCCGCACTACTAATCCAAGACGCGAGTCTTGGGACATTTCCATTGTTTGTGGTTTTAGGTTGTTTCCACTTCATTCTTTTATCTTTTTGTTTCAATGGCCCATCTCGAGGGTTTTAGCACCGTCCAACCTCCATTTTACAACGGAGATGACTTCTGTTATTGGAAGGGTCAGATGGAATTCTTTCTTAAAACTCAAATCGAGATGTGGATCATAATCCAAATGGGATTCACACTTCCGACTAACGAAGTGGGTGAATCCTTGGATTATGACCAATGGACCAATGCGACAAAAAGACAAGTCGAAGCCGATGCCAAGGCAACTCAAATCTTCCAATGCGTCTTGTCCAAGGAAGAGCTTAATAGCATCGTCCCCTTCATCAGCACAAAGGACCTTTGAACAAAGCTAGTGGAGCTACACGAAGGGACCGATTAAGACAAGGTATGTAAGCGCGATCTTTTGTTTAATAAGTTATATAATCTAAAAATGCAGGAACACGAAACGACAATGCAACTTCACGCTCGCGTTCAAGACATAGTCAATAACCTACACGCGATCGGGCAAAAGGTCGAAAATCGCAATCTTATTAGGTATGTTCTTAACTCATTTCCTAGGACTACCTTGTGGGCATCCATGGTCAATGCCTACAAGGCCTCCAAGGACCTTTCAAAACTTAGATTAGATGAGTTGTTTTTCGATTTTGAACTTCATGAGCAGTCTAACTCGGAACCCAAGAAGGGTATAGCACTTTTTGCAGGTTTGAGGAAGAAAACCGCGAGCAATCCACCCCCGAAGGAAGAAGAAGATGAGTCTGATTCGGAGGTCGACACGGAAATGGAGGCCGAACTAGTCAACCTAGTTCGGAGGATAGTCAAGGGCCGAAAGCAAACCGTCACTCAACCCAACGAAGGTAAGCCTAAAAGTTCTAATATTAGGTGTTACGAATGCAACAGGTTTGGACACATCAAGTCCGAATGCCCAAAGCTCAAGAGCAAAGCACCAAAACACAAAAAGGCACTCAACGCTACATGGGAAGAAGCGTTCGAGGAAGAAGACGATGATCGCGTCCTCATGGCTAAACCGGTTGAATCGAAGATGAAGTCAGAACCGGAACACGAATCTGAAATCGAAGATGAGTCAGACTGCGAAGAGCTATTCAAGACAAGCCACGGATACGCATCCGGTTCAAAAGATACACTCAAGGTAAGCCGATCCCTTATTAGTACGCTTTATAGTGCAATTAAGTTCTTAACTAGGAAATTAGCTAAGTTCGAGTCTAAGATCGAGACCCTGGTTGAGGAAGTTAAACTCCTCAAACACGAGGTCTCCCTAACCTCTTCGACTAGTCGAGTTTGAGAGGAGGACTCAACTCGGGTTGAAAAGCTCGAAGTTGAGAACTCACTCTTGAAGAGTCAAGTCGAAGATCTTAGGAACACGTTGGAAAGGTTTACTTTGGAATCCAAAGGACTTGACCTCCTACTTGGATCGCAAAGGGTCATGTAAAACAAGGCCAGACTAGGGTTTAGCTCAAATATGACCAACAAGTCGTATATGTCGATTGTAAGTCGACATAAAAAATGTGTCCAAGAATGGGTCCCTAAGACCAATTTGATTTCAAACTTAGGGTCGAACCAGTACTGGGTTCCCAAGGACCAAATCCACTATGTGGAGAGACCGAACCGATTCAACTGTCCAGGGGGATCCAGTACAAAACTTGTTTGTGTTTTAACTTAGAAATTGCATACTTAGGTTAGTTATTTATTTTTCTTTTTAGAACGGTTAGATAGGACTATAACTCATCAATACTTGGTAACATAATACCAAGACACAGTGAGATGATAGTACGCTAGGAAAGTGGAGTCTTGTGTATTCGGGCTAGATAAGGCGTATCTAGTTCGGTGCACTTGACCGAGCAGAAC
Organism: Wurfbainia villosa; assembly: GCA_025175895.1. NCBI lineage: Eukaryota > Viridiplantae > Streptophyta > Magnoliopsida > Zingiberales > Zingiberaceae > Wurfbainia > Wurfbainia villosa. Next base: position 92,769,512 of record CM045997.1, on the reverse strand, counting down.
TAGCTGAAGCTACCTCGCCGTATCCTATACTAGTTAGAGAAGGAAGTGGTCTTAGGTAAGTCAAGTTTCTATTTTCTTGAAAATGGCTTTGTCTAAGGAAGTGGTCGTTGTTCAGATCAAAGAAGGCCTCTGTGCCTCGCCACGACCTGGAAGTCATGATCTTGAAAAGGCGACTTGATGAGCCTAAGGTCAAATCCGAATCTAACGCAAGGTTGACAAGTGTTCAAATCATTAAATTTAAATCAAGTAAAATTGGAAGTCATCTCATAAGAACATATAGGGTTAACATGTTTGATCATGTAGATGTTGGATCGAAGCGGATCGCTAGAGGGGGGGGGTGAATAGCGATAGAAACTTTTCTTTGAATTCGTTCGGTAAATCACGAGTAGACACTGTTGGGAGTATGGGGAATACAATCAAAGTCCCACATTGGTAAGACATGGAAAAGATCATGTGCTTATAAGAAAAAAGATATCTCCATTGGTATGAGGCCTTTTGGGTAAAGCCCAAAAATAAAACCATGAGGGCTTAGACCCAAAGTGGACAATATCATGCCATTGTGGAGATATGTGGAGCTTATAAGCACTAACAATTGGTATCAGAGTCATGGTCCATGTCAAACCATGAACCTCGAACGAAGGAAGTTGAGCTCCCACGTCCAGATCAAGAGAACCAGACATCAGGAAGGAAGTCTAGTTGGGTCGGGGGGACCGAACAACTGGCATGAAGTCCTGGTGGGTTGAAGATCGGACATCAAGCAGAGAAAATCCTTCGAGGAGGGACCATGAGGGCTTAGACCCAAAGTGGACAATATCATGCCATTGTGGAGATATGTGGAGCTTATAAGCACTAACAATTGGTATCAGAGCCATGGTCCATGTCAAACCATGAACCTCGAACGAAGGAAGTTGAGCTCCCACGTCCAGATCAAGAGAACCAGACATCAGGAAGGAAGTCTAGTTGGGTCGGGGGGACCGAACAACTGGCATGAAGTCCTGGTGGGTTGAAGATCGGACATCAAGCAGAGAAAATCCTTCGAGGAGGGATAGGCTTGAGGGGGGGCCCAATGTGGTCCTTCGTTTGAGGGGGGGATTGTTGGGAGTATGGGGAATACAATCAAAGTCCCACATTGGTAAGACATGGAAAAGATCATGTGCTTATAAGAAAAAAGATATCTCCATTGGTATGAGGCCTTTTGGGTAAAGCCCAAAAATAAAACCATGAGGGCTTAGACCCAAAGTGGACAATATCATGCCATTGTGGAGATATGTGGAGCTTATAAGCACTAACAGACACAGCGGAAGATAAATCTAAAATAGAAGAGACAATGAGTTTTTTACTTGGTTCGTAGCCGAAGGCTACTACTCCAAGGCCCTAGTGGTCCTTGACCACGTACGGAGGGCAAAACACTAAACGAACTCCTTCTCGTTGGAGATAGGAGTTAAACGAATACAAAAACTCAAGAAAGACTCAAGGTAGAGGGACACTCCCCCTCTCCTTGATATGATTTAAAGCTCGAAATAAGAACAACTTATACAAATTAAAGATTATACCGATGACTTTTGAAGACTTGAATCTTGGAGCTTGAGTCGTCATCTCGGCAGCGCTTCGTCGTAGGGATGTCGGAGACTCGTAGTGTATCGGAAGCACTTGGAAGATTTTTAATTGATAAAAAACCCTAGGACAAGCCCTCCTTTTATAGCCTTTAAGCCCCTCATTGAATGGGTCTTCAACCAATAGGAATTGGGCACAAAACCTCCTTGAAAAATGGTGATAGAGCTTGACTTCTCGAGGCTGATCCTTGACCATCAGTCGACTGATGGCCATCATCAGTCGACTGATGGTAGCATCAGTCGAGTGCTGACCTCTGGCAGTCGACTGATTGACGACAGTCGAGTCCTCCAAGCTGGCAGTCGACTGATGCTTGCTACAAGTCAAAGTTAGCTCAACAAAAACATAATTCTGACGGTCGTCGACCGTCCGATCTCGACCTAGACCATCTATAGGATGTCTTTGGTCAGATCTACGCTTAAGATCATCCCCGTAAAGAGGATACGACCTCACTTACGCTCGCACACACGAACTTACCTCGATACTTACGTGTTGCTTTTTCTTCCGGCCTTCCACTCGATTCCTTCAGCTCCCTCCGAAGTCACTCGAGTGTCGCCCGACCACCGTGGCTTCCTCCGGGTGTCGCTAGCCTTCAGCTCCAGCTTTAGCACTTTTCTGCACACTTGATTCAGCTCGTGAGATAATGATATATCCTTGACTTTGCGTCTTTTGTCATAATCAAAATACAGGTTCGACTTAGGTGCCCCTGCACCAACAGTAGACATGGGTGAGATGATTTAGGTTAATAAGCTTCAACCAATCTTTAATAAATCCAATATCCAATCCAACTACCTTGCATGTAGGATCAATGGATCTTGGACAGTGGTTGCTCCTGACACATGACCGGGGATCAACTCAAGTTTTTGAAGCTTCGATTCAAACGACAAGGATCGGTAGCCTTCAGAAACAACGACAAGCTCAAAATCATCGGATCAGGTGATATTGAGCTCAACTCTAATTTTATTATTCAAAATATCTTATTGGTAGAAAATTTTCAATATAATTTACTTAGTGTAAGCCAATTGTGTGATAATAACTATAAGGTCATATTTCTAGAAAATGAATGCGTAATTAATACAAATGAAACTTCTAAAACAATCCTTAAGGGAACCAAAAATAACAATATTTATACTATTAATTTAACTAACTCCTCAACCAAGTGTCTTATGACATGGCAAGAGGAATCATGGTTGTGGCACCGACGACTCGGTCACTCACACCCAAGGCTCATCCACAAGATGAGTTAGAGTGACTTAGTCAGAGGTTTGCCTAACCTCAATAACTTGGATAATAAAATATGTAATGCTTGTCAACAAGGTAAACAATCTAGGACACAACATCAACTAACTAATCAAGAATGAACCAAAAGTATTCCTGAGCTCCTACACATGGATCTATTTGATTCACACGGAGCTAAGTCACTTAATGGGAGTAAATTCTGCTTAGTCATAATTGATGACTATTCTAGATTTACTTGGGTTAGGTTCATCAAACACAAAAGTGATACCCTAGATCAATTAATCAACCTCTTTAAACTAATAGAAAATCAATAAAACCTTAAAATCAAAAGACTTAGGACTGATCATGGTGGTGAATTTGAGAACCACATGTTTACAGAATTCTGTAACCTAAATGGATACCACCATGAGTTCTCTTGCCCTAGAACCCCACAAAAGAATGGCCTAGTAGAACGTAAAAATAGAACCCTACAAGAAGCCACTAGGACAATGTTAAACGAGTATAACCTACCCGATAGGTTTGGGCGGAAGCCATGAGTACGGCATGCTATGTCCAAAATAGGATCCTTATGGTAAAGAGGCACCTTAAGACCTTATACGAGATTTATCACGATAAAATACCTAACATCAAGTACTTTAAGATATTTGGGTGTAAGGTACATATCCTAAACACTAAGGATTACCTAGGGAAATTTACATCCAAAACCTCGACTGGAATCTTTCTAGGATACTCGACTACGAGTAGAGCATATAGAGTATATAATCATGACACCCTTAGAGTCGAGGAGACTATCAATGTAGTGTTTGATGAAGGACACGAACCTACAAAACCCCCGGCAACCCCAATTAGCGAGCCGATTCATACCAGACTCAACTCCGATCCGGAGATCAAGTCTAGTATTAATCCTAACCTAAGTCAACCAAGTTAGTCTATCGACCAAGTGGTAGATGACTCTAACCAAACTAGGACTCAAACGAGTCATCCTATTGACCAAGTGGTAGACTCAAACCCAAATCAAACTAGGACTCAAATGAATCATTCTATCGACCAAGTGATAGGTGATCCAAGTCTAGGAGTTCAAACTAGAGCCTCATACAGAAACCTTAGTCAAATCTCCTTGATTTCCAAAATTGAACCCAAAACTATTGACTAAGCTCTTCTTGATCCCGATTGGATTATTGCAATGCAAGAAGAGTTGGCTCAATTCACTAGGAACGAAGTATGAGAATTAGTACCACCACCTAAAGATAAAATAATCATTGGAACAAGGTGGGTGTTTAGAAATAAACTTGATGATAAAGGTGAAGTAGTTAGAAATAAAGCTAGATTAGTCGCTAAAGGGTTTAGTCAAGTCGAAGGTTTAGATTACGATGAGACCTATGCTCCAGTAGCTAGATTAGAGTCCATTCGAATGTTATTAGCATATGCTTCACATCGAGGATTTAGTTTCAAATGGATGTGAAGTCAGCATTCTTGAATGGATATATTAAAGAGGAGGTTTATGTTAGTCAACCCCCCGGTTTCGAAAGCCTAGATAAACCCGACCATGTCCTTAGGTTAAAGAAAGCTCTCTATGGACTTAAACAAGATCCTTGAGCTTGGTACGAGAGGCTTTCAGTTTATCTTAAGTCCAAAGGATTTAATCAAGGTATAGTTGACCCAACCCTTTTCGTAAAAACTATAGGTAAAGACATATTCATAGCCCAAATCTACATAGATGATATCATCTTAGGAACCACCAACTCGATCCTACTAAATGAGTTCATTTCACTAATGGAAAGTGAATTTGAAATGAATTTAGTAGGTGAGTTGAGTTTCTTCTTAGGTCTTCAAATTTAACAAACTAAAGATGGAATATACCTACATCAACGCAAATATACTAGGGAATTAATTAAACGCTTTGGAATGCAAGATGCTAAAATTATTAATACCCCAATGGCAACGAATGTAAATATAGAAGAAGATGTAATCGGAAATTCAATTGATTTAAAATAATATAGTAGCGTAATAGGGAGTCTCCTTTACTTAACTGCGAGCCAACCTGATATCTTATTTGCAGCACTACAACAAAAAATCGAATAGACAACGGTGAAAAACCGTTGTCTATTAGCCAAAAAATCTATGGTAAATCGACCCGTTGTAAAAAGTGGGTCGGTCAAAGACAACGGTGAAAAACCATTGTAGATTTAAGGAAAAGACAACGGTGAAAAACCGTTGTCTATTAGAAAAAAAATCCGTGGTAAATCGACCCGTTGTGAATAGTGGTTTGGTCAAAGACAACGGTTAAAAACCGTTGTCGTTTCAAAGATAAGACAATGGTTTTTAACGGTTGTCTTTGACCAAACAACTATTCACAACGGGTTGATTAACAACGGTTTTTTTTCTAATAGACAACGGTTTTTCACCGCCGTTGTCTTTCCTTAAATCTACAACGTTTTTCACCGTTGTCTTCATAATAAATCGTTGTAGATTTATAGTGTTGCATTTTTAATATAAATCATACAACATCAAAAAGAATTATAGAAAACACATATATACACTCGCACTTGTAGCAATGTAAAGTACAAGGTCACATTACATTTTAAATGATCACTTTTACCGATATATATTAAAAAGTACTGTGGCAAAACAACTACACATCATATGCACCAAAAGTATTTGCATAGCAAAACACTTATAGAATGTAACCAAAAGATGTATGTACACTTAAATCTCTCCTAATCATCAGATATGTGATCTTGTATGCAATCAGCCCACTCCGAACGTACTTCATCAATTTCCTTTGCAGCTATCACAGAATTTGCGAACTGCATGTGAAAAAATGAAAATGTAATTAAACGCTATGGTATCAATAAGAAAATTTGAAAATATATCTAATATTACTATTGATCGTAGGGAAGACTTGTCAAAGGATGCGGCGCCTTCAATTATCTCTCTCATATATCGTAAAACAAAATACCCGCATTGAGCTCCATCCGGTTGAAGGGGAACCTGTGATGGAAAAAAATTATAGTAGTTATTCTGATAGTAAAATTTGATACATAAATTATACACGACATAAAAAAAGTTGGCATAAGGGAAAAAAAATTGTCATTAATTTCAATTGTTGCATTTGTTTTATTTTCAATTATACATCTAATAACCTCCTTAATTTCCCTACTTGAGTTCAAAAAAAGCTGGTAGTTATTCCTTGAGCAACATCTAGTACGAGTAAAAGTCTTTTGGAATTTAACTCCTCCTTGAGCTTCACTGGTAACCGTTGTCAGATTTTGTGACGCTGAAGGCCATAGACCATCTAGCCATGGCATAGGTTGAGATCCAGCACTCTGTTTCAGTACATTGGCATAGGTTGATACCTGACATCAGCACTAGCCATGCATTATTCTAGTAAATCCTAAAACACTCTGAGTATGAAACTGTCATGGTTGAAAGTGGTATTCTCTTTAGGAACTAGATGCCATTTGCTATCATAACACTGCAACAAAGTGAGATTTATCTGAGTTTAATAGAATAACTAATGACAAGATCTAGAGCAAAGAAGAAGATTTGCATATTTCTTTTAATGATTTAGTAAAAGTTATGACAGGCCTACACAACCTTTGCTTACATTGAAGTAATAATAAATTTGTAATAAGAATTTACTTTTACGATAGTCCTACACAACTTTTATCATTTGTTTTTTTCCTCTTGCAGGAGAATACAAGATGTAAACAGTTTACATGATCTTTCCCGAAATTCCTTGTGCCATAAAGTCACCTGATCACATGATGGTTTTCAAGCTGGATTCTATTTTAAAAAATGCAACAATTAAGAGCGATAGTGAGAAAATTATTGCAATGCAAACTAGAAGGGTACTACCAAGATCGTCGCGAGCAATTGAGCCTGCTTTCATTTTGCTCCGAGGAATCGAGCAGCCAATTCAGAGCACAATGTCAATTTGCTCCAGAACACAATGTCGATTGGCAAAACACTCCAGAATAGATTGGAGTAAGTAGGCCGATCAGAGCACGATGTCAATTTAGCCACAGTCAAGAAGCAGATCAAGGCAAAACAAAATGTCAGGGAGGAGGTCAGATTAGGTTATGCTTAACAAAAAATAAAGAATTTGTAGATCTAACTCGAACTAATTTGATACCCACCTCAGCCAATTCCAGAATAGATCGGAGTTATCTGAAGATTATCAAAATGTCACTAAATAATTCACAAATAACTTGATTATATAAATGTCACTAAATAACAAATAACTTGATTATATAAATGTCACTAAATAACAAATAACTTGATTATATAAATGTCACTAAATAATTCAAATTATATAAGCTTCCCACGATGTAAAACATACCTTGATTATTTCCCACAAAGGGTGTTTCTTCCCGTGCTTGCCAATCTCTGTGTTGAATAATTTCAAGGCCCTTCATAAAATCATAAAAGATTATAGACTTTTAGTGCATATAGTATATATAAAAAAATTATAATAAATATTGACAATATTTTTCTACTAAAACTTACATCTTCACAACATTCTTCCAAGTCTCATCACGATTACGCTGACTGAGAGGATCCAACAATGAAACAACCTCTTTGTGAGGATCGATGACAGTCATATATACACAATAGTAATGCATGTAATTAAGCAAGTGTTTATCAAAGTAAAAAAATTAGCATTCCACCTCTATTTTACACACCCTATGTTAACTGGAACCAAAACTAGCTGGTTTGGTGGTGTGCCATTCAACCTAGCTACCAAACCAAGGGCCCTCTTATCAACTAATGTGAGGTGACACCCAACAACATATGGATCCACAAATCTAAACCTCTCCAGCTTATTTTCCTCCTTCATCTTTTTATATAAATGCCTACCATTTAAGCATACAACAAAATGCATAAGACCAGGATAAATAAAACTCATAAATCAATAGTCAAAGTGTTAGTACATGAAAACAATATACATACCATATGTACACAACTATGCAATTGTATGAAATTGGTGCCAAGTTGTAGACGGGAATGATGTCTTGAAGGCAAACACTGGCTTCGAACTTACCACCAAATACATCATACTCCAACATAAATTTCATAGACTGGTGATCATGAAGAGCACGCTTGCAATAACAATACAACAGCCATTGTGATCTAGGCATATTTGATGATCGCACTGTTAATGATTGCACATTTGGTGGTTGCAATCGATGCTTCCTTTTGGCACAGTCAGGTTTTTTCCCCTTGACCTTCTAGTTTATGAAAACATATACTTGTTTGGCACTTGTATAGCTAAATTTAAATAGATTGTAGCATTTACCGAAGAATCTTGTGTTTGCATCAAGTGTCTGGGCCAAGCTACATGTGATCCGATAGAATCACCAATGCTTTGACACACAGGGGTTGGAATTGGCAAAGGGGCGGTTTCATCCAATGCTTCATCAACCATTACGAAACAATGGTTCGTATGCTTACTTGGATCACCATTAAGATGCTCATCATCTCCCCCAATACTAACAATTGTACCAAAAGCTACATGGATGCTAGATTCCACACTCAATGCAACTAATTGACCCTTGTAAGACAAAACATAATGCTTGTATAAAAAATAAATGTATTTAAATTGGACAATTTCAATGATATCATTAAAGATTAAAGATACCTGTAAAGGCTCAGCCTCGTTAATAAACTCCACATTGGCATCACTGTCTGCTTTCATCTCATTTGATAGACCATGATCATAGTTAAACTCATTTTCCTGCAAGGTTGGAGGAAACTTCACACTACAACTTCCCTTCTCATCATTCTCAATCTCGCATTTGCCATTTTTGAAAACCATTGCTTCTAACTTGTTTATCCGATCCTCCTGCTCTAAAATTTTTTTATGTTGCTCCAACAACATATTTTGTTGATCATTAAATACTGACTTGTCAACGTGAGACCCCCATTTTGACAAGCCAAAGTATGTACTTGGAGTGACGTAAGCTCCAACTGCCCTTATACGCCCACCATGTTCCTTAGATTCAAGTGCAACTATTAGAATGTCTTGTGTCGATTCACCAAGCATTAACTTTCCCTCCCTCTTTTGTAAGATACCATCATCCTGCAATGCACAAAAACATATATTGAATAATATTTGGATGGGAACCATTAACATAACAAGCCAAAATCTAAAACATTTACTTACAATTTTTGAGGTTGTTGCCTTCAGTTGATCACCAACAAACTCCCCTTCTTTATTGAGTTGGCCTTTCTTCCAAAGGATAGCTCGGTTGATTTCATTATCAGTAGATAATTCATCCTTCTAATAACAATAACAAATGAATCAATATTATTTAAATACCTCTTCGTTAAGGTATCAAATTTATTGTAAGTGATAATTAAATATTACTTACTATTTCTTCAGCTAGGCGTGCATATCCTTTGCGAGAAAGTCGATGGGGGTATTTGTTTTGGGTTCTCCTTTCCTGTTGTTTCTCACTTAGTTCCTTAAAAAATAAACAAGACAACAATGCATTACCAATCACAATATTCTATTAAGAGTTAATTATTTGAGACATGAGATTTAAAAATCTTACTTTAAATTCATTAGACAAACGACTTATCACGAACTTGCTCCATATGTCTGCTGGAATATTTGATCCTGGAGGTGGCATATGCAACTTCTCTGGAGTTTTGCAATTGGGATAAATATAGTTTTGTGTGAGACTGCTTTTCCATTGGCGCCACTTATCATTTGCCGAGCTCAAACATCCCTTTTTCCAAGCAACATCAACCTTGTACGCCAACTACAAATCCATAAAAAAATGGATAAACATCAAATGTTAATAAACACAAAAAAAAGTATTAATTTATATTTGAAGAATAAAAGTATGGTCATTTATATTTACATTCACGGCTTCCCACACACACTCCTTGATGTCAATAGGAACATGCTTCCAAGTATTATAAGTTATTGGTACTTTCTCTCGAACAATCTGGCCAAGTGAACTTTGCATTTTAACTGCATTTTCCCCAATAGGTTGTCCCAGATTATTGAATTCAACTTTGAGTATAATGCCCTTATTCCTTAGCCTTGAAATACTGTCCATATGTGTAGGACCTCTACTCATTTTGTTTGATTGGGTGGTAGTGGAATCCTGTGTGCAGCCAACATTTTCCTCATCTAATAAATCAACGCCAATTTTTTCCTTACCCTTTTCAAGGTTTGTACCTCCTCGTTTGCTTTGATTTTTTGTCATAGAGTTGACAACCTATTAATCACAAAATCTATACTTTGCAAATATAAGGTAAATATCATAAATTACTGATGGATATAACAACAAATATTAAACTTGCAACTTCTGTCTTGTGTGAGTTGACAACAAAAAATTCAACTTTAGATTAATATAATCTACAATTGGCATGCTATCCTTAATTATATAAAAGTTCATGAACAGAACTCATATACAAATAAGCAAGTTTATTTTCAACAGGAATATAATCATGTTGCAGTCCACACGTAGCTGAGCTTGCTAAAATATGTGCAAATATTAAGAAAAACAAATAACAAGTAAGCAACACAAAGTTGAAATTCTTACAATCTCCTGTAAGGGTTGATAAATTTGGAGGTGCAGCGACTATCACAAAGGATCAAACTGGCATTTCATTATTGTGTTGCAAAATTATCTGACATATAAAGCAGTATCATTTACCAAACCAGATTTGATGCCGGTGTGGTAAACCATCATCAAATTTATGGGATAAAAAGTATCATTTACAGATAACAGATAACAGATAATAGATAAAGCAGTATCATCTACCAAAACAGAAATAATCGAGTGACAAATAAAATAAAGCAATCCCATAAGATATAGCAAATTTATGGGAAAAAAATATAATTCCAATCCAAAGTAACACAAGGTGACACAAAGACAAACCAAAACATTAACGTAGGATTTAAATTTAAATATAATTTCCACACTAAGGTAAAACATCATCAACCCAAGTTCCGTCACAATCTTCATGCATGCACGGTGGTTCATTGTCATCTAATTCGTCAACATCCATTATTGGGAGCCCTCGGGAAAAACATTGATAGTTGGTTGCAGTTTCTTCCAAATTATCACCAATAATATTTTCAAAGTAGTCTCTACTAGGAGTTGCAAGTGCAACAGACCATGTGGGATCTTCAGGGTCTTCAAGGTAAAAAACTTGTTTCGCTTGACTACCTAAGATGAATGAATCAGATTTAAACCCTATCCTTTTGAGGTTTACTAATGTGAAACCATGTTCATCTACTTTAATACCACCATTATTATCAACCCAACTACATTTAAACACTGGAATTCGATATAGATGGTAATCGAGCTCCCATATTTCATTAATAATGCCATAGAATACCATGTCTGACACAATTGGATTCCTATCCTTTGTGCTAGAAAGTTGCATAGTCTTTGCAACTAAGCTTACTCCAGAATTTTGCACTACCCGCACGTCATCACGCTCTTTTGTGTGATAAGTAACCCCAGCAATTAAATATGCAGAATACTTGAATACTCGCGTGCTAGGTCCATGCGCCAACCACTTTAATTGTTCAGAGATTTGATGTGTCGAATGGTTAATTGCATTTGCAACCTATAAATTGCAAAATGCAAAAGTTGAATTATATATTAATCTTCATAAATTATAAATACCCCCATTAATTTGCATGTAACTTACAGTATCACGCAACCACGGAATAAAAGTCCGATTGTGCTCATCTTGTAACCACTTTTTTGACTTTGCTTTCTGATGAAATGTTGCCTTCAAATGAGCCATGTGTTTGCTGTTGAAGAAACGATTAGATACTAGAATTTAATGTCGCATTTGAAAGTAGCAATGAGTTGGAGAAATTACTCGATATATGACTCTATCTCATCATTATTTTCTAATACGTGACGATGTGCTTGCTCCCACTCCTCATGATTGGTGGAGTGCACTCAATCTCGTGATAAAGGTCTGGTAAACTCCAATTGACGATTCCTTGTCGGGATGCCAACAGTGTGCACATTAAACAGGTAGTCTGAGCAAAATTCTAGAGCCTCCTCAGCAATATAACATTCGGCTATACAACCTTCGGGTCGATTGCGGTTTCGCACATAACCTTTCAATGTTTTCATGAATCTTTCAAATGGGTACATCCATCTATACCAAACTGGTCCACACAATTTAACCTCACATACGAGGTGAACAGTCAAATGGAGCATGACATCAAAAAATGAAGGAGGAAAATATTTTTCAAGTAAGCACAATGTTGTCACAATATCTCTTTGCATATCATCTAACTTCGAGACATCTATCACTTTGCTACACAACTTGTTGAAGAAAAAGCACAATCGAGTGATAGTATATCTAACATGTTTGGGCAAGACACCACGAATGGCGACTGGAAGTAATCATGCATCAAAGTGTGACAATCGTGTGATTTCATACCAAAAAGTTGCAATTCCTTCATTGATACAAGGCTTCTAATATTGGATGAATAACCTGTAGGAACCTTCATTCCCAACAAGGAGCTACAAAATTTCCTTTTCTCATCTTTACTTAATGTATAACATGTCGCTGGCAAAAAAGTTTTCTTTTTCCCCTCCTTTGGTGCCAATTCCAACCTGACATTCATATCCACAAGGTCTAGGCGTGCTGCTAATCCATCTTTTGTTTTCCCTGGAATGCCAAGTAATGTGCCGACCAAGCTTTCACATATATTTTTCTCGATGTGCATCACATCAAGAACATGTCGGACATGTAGATGCTCCCAATACGCAAGTTCGAAGAATATTGATTTCTTCTTCCAATATGGATGACTACCATCCTCTGATGCTTGAAGTTTTCTGTTCATTTTTCCCCAACGACAATTAATTTTATTAACTGTTTTGGAAATATCACGACCAGTCAATGGTCTCAGTGCAATGTTAAAGTCTTGCTTCCCATCAAATGCTTTCTTTTACCTTCGATAAGGATGGTTCTCAGGGAGAAACCTTCTATGGCCTATGAATGACATTTTTCTACTATGTTTCAATCTTTTTGCACATGTGTTTTCACCACAGATAGGACATGCATTATATCCTTTCACGCGACATCCAGAAAGGTTTCCATATGCCGGAAAGTCATTAATTGTCCATAATAAGACTGCCTTAAGGGTGAATCTTTCTAGTCGATATGCATCATATGCTTCAATACCTTCTTCCCATAACTGCTTTAAGTCATCAATCAAAGGTGCTAGGTAAACATCAATATCATTCCCTGGTTGTTTAGGACCCGATATCAATAAAGTAAGCATCATAAATTTTCTCGTCATACACAAAAATGGAGGAAGATTGTAAGTGATCAACAAAACTGGCCAACAACTATACGTAGAACTCATCAATCTATGTGGATTTATTCCATCTGCCGATATGGCCAATCTCAAATTTCTTGGCTCATAAGCAAAATCTGGCCACTTATGGTCGACTACCTTCCAATTGGGTGAATCTGCTGGATGACGCAAATAACCATCACAAGTTCTACTATCAGCATGCCAGGTTAACACCTTAGAGGTTTCTTGGTTTCTAAACATTTTTCAAAATCTTGGAATAGGTGAAAAGTACCAGAGGACCTTTGCAGGAACTCCTTCATTTACTTTTGAATTCTTGCATATCTTCCATCTTGAAAACCCACAAGTAGGACAATTGATACAATCTGCGTATTCCTTCCGATATAAGATACAATCATTAGGACATGCATGGATTTTTTCATATTCCATACCCAATACAACCAAGGATTTCTTCGCAGCATACACTGATAAAGGAAATTCATTACCATCTGGAAGCATTTCTCCCAACAAAGAAAGAATGTCTGTGAATCCTTTATCGCTCCAACTATATTTGGCTTTCAAGTTGTACAATTTAACAATGGCAGATAACTTTGTAAATTTTGTACATCCAGGATATAAAGGTTTCTCAACATCATGGAGTAGATTATTGAATGTAGTTGGATTCTCATCATATTCATATGTCGCATTTACCATATCTACAAGCTTCTCATCAAAGAAATTCTGTTCACCTTGTTGGCCTTGTTCACTATCATTCATTAAGTTGGTAAATGAGGTTTTTCCATGCCATATCCACACTACGTATGTTTAATCCATACCATTACTTCTTAAATAAGCCCTTGTGACATCAATATTGTTCCTTCTTAGGTTACCACACATGGCACATGGACAAGATATTGCATTAGAATCTAATTTTGCAATCGCAAATTGCAAGAAGGACTCTACTCCATCATACTCGGGTGATAATCTATCCTTGAACATCCATTCTTTGTCCATTCTAGTGCATAAAAACATTAATTGACAATTAAATAAACCTTCATAATACTTAACACCACTAGATCATTAATAAAGCGTGAGAGATGCTTCAATGTATCAAACTTATATTTCGGGATAAGAAGGTAATATGAAGTAACTTAAATTTGTATATGATCTAGTGTCCCACCTAAGCTAAAGTTAGAAAGTACAAACAAAGCAACTGCTCAGTGAATAAAATATAAATTTAAGTAGAAACTAACGATAAATAGCATAAAGCAAATTGCTCAAAGGAATTAAATATAAATTTCAGGGGTTGGAAGGTACTATAAAGTAAAAAATTTAAACTAAATTTATAAAAAGACATTTTATATTATAGAATACCGAGAGAATGGCTTCTAGAATAGATAAATACGATGTACAAATGATGATATAAGGTGAATAATCTTCATGAAGAATAAGGTTGGAACATAACTGGATTTTCTGTATGCGCAGATATCGGATTATCTGTGACAATGAGATTAAGGTTCAATGGATAGAAACAATCCAACTCAAACCTTCTTAACCAATAAAGGTTTGAAGGCACAACATGATAACCATAAACCAAGAGTTTATGACGCTGAACCTGTTGGGACGGAATCAGGATGCTGAACGATGGACGAAGGCCGACGGACGGAGGTCGAGCAATGGCTGACAGAAAAGGAAGAGAACGAACAGAGGGTGACCAACCATGAGAATGTGGCGCGGAAGAAGATGGGATGGACGAGCGCGCAACGGAGAACGGGGGAGGTTTTTTGGGAAGTAGGAACCGCGGAGGTTTTCGGAAAGTAAGAACGACGGAGAAGTTTAGGGAAGATTTATTTAACCTAACAAATTTTTAAATATATATAACAACTTTTAAAAAAAATATTGTTGTAATATATTGTCTAAAAAATATATATAAACTTTTAAATATATTGTTGTAAACGTATATATTTATAATTTTTTTTTAAAAAAACTTATTTCCAATAATTTAAAAAAAAATAGTATTAATAATTAAAAAAATAATTTCATCGTTGTATTATAATAATAAAATAGTATTAATAGTATTATAAACTTTTAAAATTTCATTGACAACGGTTTAAAACCGTTGTAATATTATCACAACGACAACAAAAAAATTCTTATTGACAACGGTTGATTGCACCATTGTCCCAATTGTTGTTAAGATAAAAAAAACCTTAAAGACAACAGTTCTGGAAAACCATTGTAAAATGTGTTGTTGATTTAAAAAAAAAATATGCTCAACGACAACGGATACTGTAAAACCGTTGTCTTTTGTGTTATATGGGCGCTCAAAGACAACAGTTTTGTCAAAAACCGTTGTCTTTTAACAAAAAGACAACGGTTTCTCCTAAAACCGTTGTCTTTGTGGTGTTGTCTTTTAGCATTTTTGTTGTAGTGCAGTAAGTATGTGCGCAAAGTTCCAAACCTGTGCCAAGGAGTCTCACCTAACTCTAGTCAAGCGTATCCTTAGATATCTAAAGGGTACACTTAATGTCAGTATTTGGTACCCTAGATCTACTGAGTTCGAAGTAACCGGCTACTTTGACTCGGACTATGCCAGTAGTAAGCTAGATAGAAAGAGTACGAGTGATTGTTGTCAACTTCTCGGCTTGAGTCTAGTGAGTTGGTGCAGTAAGAAGCAACACTGTGTTGCCTTATCTACCACCGAAGTCGAATACATCGCGATGGGTGAGTGTGCCACTCAACTTCTTTGGATGAAGCACACTCTTCGAGACTTTAAGTTAGATTTTACGAACACTAAACTCCACGTAGATAACATTAGCTCAATTAACCTAACTAAGAATCCGATATGTCATTCTAGGACCAAACATATAGAGGTCAAACATCATTTCATTCGAGAACATGTGGCCAACGGAGCCATACAACTTGAATACGTCGAATCGAAGTCCAACTTGGCAGACCTATTTACTAAACCCTTACCCGAAGCCGAATTTAGTATATTAAGACGAAAATTGGGCATGTGCGTAGTAGAATAGGAACTTACAAATTATATTTTCTTACTACTATTTCTTACTTTTCAATTTCATAGAACTAGCATAGGTCATACCTTAGATATCATGCACCTATAGATTTAAGGAGCCAATACATCTCACAACACATAGGACTAATTGTGTTTGTGTACTTAGCCACGTAGATGGGTGTGAGATGTTAGGACCTTACTCCTAGTTCCAGATGTAGAGCTAGTGCATCGCCATGAACCATGGAGTATAATCATATATATTAACCGACTTTGACCAGGACTGGTTGATCTTTCATATCAATCAAGCCAAATATGAGTCGAACATTTTTATAGATGAGCTTATTTTCAGTATATTATTTTCAAAATAATATGGAACATGCTTGGACTTTAAATTTAATACCTATATTTGTTTTTCACACACCCCCACTCTTTTCGATATATGGCAAAAGGGGGAGAGAAAGGCCAAAGTTAAGGGATCAAATTTTTTGATAACTTAACTCACTTCATATTTATTCACATGGCCAAAAGTTAAGTAAATTTTCAAAACTTAAAAAGGAAATAAAGGCCAAGTTGAGAGAATTCTTAACTTAAACTTATTTTTTAATACTATGGCCAAGTTAAGAGAATTCTTAACTTAAACTTATTTTTAATACTATGGTCGAGTTAAGAGAATTCTTAACTTAAACTTATTTTTAATGTTTTACTTAAGAAAGGGGGAGAAAGGGCCAAGTTAAGAAGTCCTTTTAACTTAAACATTTTACTAAGGCCAACTTTAAGTAATGTTAATTACTTAAACTCTTTATAAATAGCAACCCTCAAGGGGGAGGATTAAGGTTTTCTGTCAAGACTCACCCTCGGTCAAGGGGGAGGTTTCCCCAAGGGGGAGTACTTGAAGAAAATCCTTACTACTCCTACTTAATCTTTATTATTCCTGTTTCTCATGCACATTATTATTCTTCATGCATGTTATTTTCTTAACTTTGTATGTGAGTTTGCTATATATCAAAAAGGAGGAGATTGTTAGTGCAGTAGGCACCTAAGTCGAACCTGAGTTTTGATTATAGAAAACGCTGCAAAGTTAAGCTCATATTGTTATCTCACAAGCTAAATCGAGTGTGCAGAAAAGTGCCAAATCGAGTGTGCAGAAATGTGCCAACGCTGGAGCTGAAGGCTAGCGACACCCGGAGGAATCCGTGGTGGTCGAGCGACACTCGAGTGATTTCGGAGGAAACCAAAGGAATCGAGTGGAAGGTCGGAAGTGAAAGTGACACAATAAGTATCGAGGTAAGCTCGTGTGTGCGAGCGTAAGTGAGGTCGTATCTTCCTTACGGGGATGGTCTTAAGCGTAGATCCGACCCATGACATCCCATCGGTGGCCTAGGTCGAGATCGGATGGTCGGAGGTCGTCGAAATAATATTTTTGTTTAGCTAACTTTTGATTTCAGCTAGCATCAGTCGACTGCCAACTTGGAGGACTCGACTGTTGTCCATCAGTCAACTATCTGCGGTAAGCATTCGACTGATGCTGTCATCAGTCGACTGATGGTTAAGGATCAGCTTCGAGGAGTCAAGGCTTATCACCTCATTTCAAGGGGAGTGGTGCTCAAATCTTATTGGCTAAAGTTCCTCTCGAAAAGGGGCTCAAGGGCTATAAAAGGAGGGCTCTCCTAGGGTTTTTTTCAACAATTCTAAGTGCCCAAAAGCCTCCGCAACGCTGCGACTCTCCGACGACACTACAACGACGAAGTGCTATTGAAAAACCAACAACCTTAGCTTAATTTCTATTCCCTAGTTGTTGGTATAACCTTACTTTGTCGTCTCTTTAATATTGCAATTCTTCTTGTTAATTGAGGTTTTCTATAGTTGCATTTTACCTTAATAGAAGAGAGGGTTTGTCTCTCTATCTTTTGCTTTCGAAGATTTTTGTAATAGTCAAACTCCTACCTCCAACGAGGAGGAGTGTTTTAGTGAATTGCCCTCTATACATGGTCTAGGACCGTTAAGGCCTTGGACTAGCAGCTGAAGGCTATGAACCAAGTAAAACCAATCTGAGTTCTTTACTTTTTCCGCTGTGCATTTTACTCTTATTATTGTTTTTATCAAACGAACGAGAAGTTTTTTTTATCGCTATTCACCCCCCCCCCTCTAGCGATCCTTTCGATCCAACAAAACCCTTAAGTCATATTTTTATATAGAACACGTTCTCCTAATGGTTATTGGTTCATAAACAAAACCCGTTAACCCACTTCAATAACTTAAGTTAAAATAAATCAAACCGCGTTGGTCTATTTTAAGTTAAAACGAACCGAACCAACTTTGGTTCATTCATTTAAAGCAAACCAAACCACTTTGGTTTATTTTCCACCATTGGATTAGAACCAAACCAATTTGGTTCATCCATCATGTCTTCAAAAGACACGACCCATCCATGCTTCCGATGCGACTGAAACCATTTCATACTCGCTCTTTTTTTGGTCCAACCAAACTTAGTCTCTCTCGATCTGAGAATCCTATTCTCAAACTCATTTTAAATCCTTCGGATTACGCTCATTGTGCGTGTGACCAAATAGGTTCCCAGTTTATATTGGTCATCTATAATTAACCATTAATTATAGAATGATCATGAGTGGCACCTAGCAGTATATCATGATCCTCAATTAACTGAAAAATCAACGGTTGATCCAAGAACCTTTTCTGAAACCCTTCAGTAGCTACAATGGATCGTGCCCCATTCCTTTCACTCATCTTATACCCACTTGGTTCAGGACATTGTCTATTGTGTCAGTCCCCACTGTAGGATATTTGAAGCCACTAGAGGGGGGGTGAATAGCGTCATGTTCATTCGTAGATGGAATTTGATCGTGGTTGTCTCTACAATTTCGTTAGCACACAGCGGAATAGTAATGAAAGCAATAACAAAATAAACAACAACGCAAACACAAATATTTAACATGGTTCAGAACCGAATGGTTCCTACTCCACGGATTGGGTTTGTACGGACCCTAGCGATGCCAATCACACACCACTATGATAAACACTCCTTCTCGACACAAGTCAGAGGTGGAGAAACCCCTTACAAGAAATCTTACAACAGTAAGAAACAAAAACAAGCAATTACAACAATTTATATGAAAGACAAGTAAAGAAAAACTTTACAACTCTTGCTTTTGATTGCTTGAATGCTTGGTTGTTTGATTAGGACTTGGAGACCTGATTTAAAGCAACAAATCGCCCCTAAAGCTCTCAAAAACCAGATCTATTTTTCTCCATCACGAGCTCCATTTATAGCTTCAACCTGTGCTGGAAAATGTCGATCAGTCGACTGCTCGGGACTATCAGTCGACTGATCACACTGTTGCTGTGAGACAATGGTGTAATCCACGCTGGAAAAAATCCAACGGCTAGGACATCAGTCGACTGATGAAGCATCACTCAAATGCTTGTCCCAGCGGTCGAGTGAGACTCCATTTTGTGTCCTGTATTTGAGCATCACGATCGATGACAAGATCACGATCGTTTCGTCTCAATCACCGATCGCTCATCTATGGCAATGACTACTAGGCAATTCCAATAACCCCTAGTTGACTATGCCAGTCGACTGCCACATGGCATCAGTCGACTGGCACACCTCAAACATGAGGTTTTAGCCAAGTATGGTGCCCCCATACTTGCTAGACCACCCTTAGCCTAGACCTAAGCCTTCTAGCCACCTCCATCAGCCTTATGCCTCTCGGATCCCTCCAAGTCATCCAAGACTTGTTCATCCATCGTGCTAGCCTTCAGGTGCTTCTATCGGCTATGTCATGCTAACGGTGTCTACACCGCCAAGGCACATTGGACTTACGCCGCCAAGACTCCCGCTTGGACTTTACGCCGCCAATACCAAACCCCTTGGACTTCTCACGTGCCAAGACTCAAGCTTGGACTTTCCCTTGCCAACCCATGTTGGACTTTCCATGCCAAGACCCATGCTTGGACTTTCCATAACCACATGGTCAACCCTAGTCAACCATCAAAGTCTCCCTCGAGTCCAGTTAACATAACCCGAGTTGATTGTATAAACAATCTTCCCAATTTATCAACAGACATTGATGTCAAACATCAATGTCAACTTACTTTGTCAAACATCAAAACATCTCTCGAGTGAAACTCGAGTCTGGTCAATCATGACCTGGGCCGATTGCACCAACAATCTCCCCCTTTTTGATGTTTGACAAAACAAACCTTGAGTTAGTCCCCTAACTCAAATTCCCTTACCAATTTTCAAAATTGGTAATTTAATGTTCTCCCCCTTTTTGACATACATAAAAAACAGGTTAACTCTCCAAGGAGGTCAATGTCTCATGTCCCAATGAGATCTTACAATCTCCCCCTTTGGTCCAAAAATACCTAGGATGCCTACCATCTTCCTAATGATAAGTCCCATATCACTCAAGAGAGGCAATCCTATATGCTCTCCCAATTTCCAAATTGGGTCTCTCAAAATTTCATTTTCCTCCTCATGAGGAAAAATACCATCCATCATCCCATGATGGATACCTCCCCCTAAAAGCTTGCTCCCCCTTAACCATTGCACCAACAATGTCTTTGGGAAGCCCCTAAGCCGATAGGAACTCTAAACCATCAAAGATAAGGTTAGAAATTCAACATTAAACTTTCCAACACCTTAAATTTGATACAAAACCTAAACACCTCTCCAAATCCATATCCAATGGATTTTCACCCTTTATAATGCTTCCCAAAGCATATCCTAGGGTTAGGAGTGATTAGGGACCTTAACCTTAGCTGAAATCGGGCTAAACAACCCTAGTTTTCCCAAAATCAGTATTGACAATGTCCGACTGATGTGCCCATCACTGACCGTACGGCAACAATTGAGTGATATCAGCCGCTGCCGAGTCAAGCGCTGCCCATCACCGATCGCCTTATAGAGGTAATCGATCGATAATCAAAACCTGATTTTCAGATATCAGACTCGACTTTTGGAAATTCATAAGTAATTCTACATAAATCAAAAAATCACGAAATTTGATACGTATATTACTTATCACACATACAATCGGTGAAAAATTTTAGAAAAATATTTTAACCATTAAAATAGGATATTTGTACAAAGTTCAAAAACTATTAAAACTTTAAAGTTTTTGATCTACTTTGTATCAACTTCTACAATGATGATGGCTATCAAAAGATAGACTTCACCAAGGTTTTCTAAATTGATTTTAAAATATTTTTGAAAACCTATTTTGAACCATGGTTTATTGGCTAAATATACATAACTTATATATTAGCTTTCCTCATGATTCTTGGTGATGATTGAAATAAGTTTTAGTTCATCTAGATGCACTATCTATGCACCTTGAACCTAACTTATTATCCTAGCATCTCACATGTATCTAGGGTGTATAAATACACATACATGTCAATGTGATGTGAGATGTGGAGTTAGGATTATTATGGGCTCATGCATTTTCTAGGCAACCCTACTTGATTCCCTTATAAATGGGACTCCAAGTCATGCCATTCTTCCTTAAATCAATTTTAATCACAATAAATGCATGAATGATCATGGCATAATGATAGCAAAATAATAATACATGGCCAATGATCATGATGTCATGGCATATGATATAATCTAAAAACAAACATGACATCTAAAATAATCCTAAACAATGGCATGACATGTTATATGATAAGATGAAATTTCATGTCATGATATGCCAATTTTCCATAAACCAATACATTAACACAAGCACACAATCAGACACAAGTGATTTTCATAAACAGAATATTTCATTCAATTAAAAAAACTTTAGTTTTTTAACATCCAAAATGGAGATTTGAGACGCTCAATCTCACTACAAAAATTGAAAACAAAAATCCTAACATCCTCTAGCTCTAATCGTCTGCAGAAGGTGGAGGTGGAGGAGGCTACTGGCTCAAGGTCCAGGCTCACATCATCTCATATATGTCGAGCTGGCGCGCCAACGCGCCCCGCCTCGCCGTAATCTCATCCACCGAGTCCACCGCACTCGCTTGGTACTCCATCGACCTGACCTCCAAGCCTATCTGATGGACCTGCTGCTGATGCATCTACAGGTATCTGATCATCCTCATCAGCAGCATCAGGATCCTCATAGTCCTCTGCAGCCTCTCTAGGCACTAGAGGTGGCTCCCCACGTGCCCTGGGCGGAGGTCGAGGTGCCAGCTCCATCTGCCCCTGTCCCATCCGCAGCTTCGCCAACGAGAAGTTACGAATCGATATGCAACAGACACCTCGATAGCACCCCCACGATCCTCATAATGTTGATGCCTACTGACTCTAACCATGCAGTGATGATGTGGCCATAAGGCATATGCACTTTCCCTTGTACAGGGGATATGAAATG
Source organism: Wurfbainia villosa (assembly GCA_025175895.1). Taxonomy (NCBI): domain Eukaryota; kingdom Viridiplantae; phylum Streptophyta; class Magnoliopsida; order Zingiberales; family Zingiberaceae; genus Wurfbainia; species Wurfbainia villosa. Next base: position 92,746,966 of record CM045997.1, on the reverse strand, counting down.
TACAATGCAATGAAACATGTTCAATGCAATGTTTATGTCTAGTCTATGACGCATGGCGTACAGGAGAAAGAGATGGGGAGGCCGAATCTTGGCCAGACCCCAAGTCACAATCGGAAGAAAACACCCAACAATGACCTTGTAGAGTACATTGTCAGGTGTAGATAGCTCAGTAATAGGAAATAAGTTCTGAGCTGGTGGACGAGGATGGCAAAAAACATGCTCATGCATGGAGTCCAAAGAGATATGGTCAAAGGGCTCGGGTAAAGGGGCATCGAAGGTAGGGTAGAAAATGAAGGTGTCAGCCGATGGCTTACACTCAAGAAACTCCTGCAATATCGCAGGAGTGAACTCTAAATCGCGTTTTGCAACGCGAGTAGTGTAGGTAGGGCCATCGTCTACCTTCTTTAAGTTCTGATAGAACTCCTTAAGGAGATCATCATTGATGGCATGTGTGCATAATACTATTTTCATGATATGATAATATGCAAATATGTCAATGACGTCACTACAGTAACGTGTAAAGAAGTCCCTATCGATGTACCTAACCAACATGGTTTGGTACAATCGTGATTCAACCTCGGGTGGGTCATTTCTACGGGATCGCCTATATGAATGTAATGCAATGACATGGAATACAAAGGCACAAATGCACGATTAGATCATAGTAAGTTATAATGGAAAAATTAGGGTTTTAGAGGAGTAAGAAAGTTATACTTTGGCGCCATTTAGAGTGATGATGAGAGGGTACTCAGACACCACTGAAAAGATCGTCGGAGTGTTCGCCGGAGCAGTGGATCACCGAAACCCTAATCGAAGAAGAGAAATCGCTGAAGAAGTGAGTGGATTAGGGCTATGAGATGCTAAAAACGTGAGTGAAATAGTTTAGCTATCAAACCTAAGGCTTGGGTGACCGATGCGGTCGGAAACACTGGTCGGAGAAGGCAGTGGCGACCGGAGAGGAGGAAGAAGCGAAGGATCGACGCGTGAAGACGCCGAACCCTAGCGATTCGGCGTTATAAAATCGCAACACCAGTCGACTGATGTGCAACATCAGTCGACTGATGTGCAACATCAGTCGACTGATCGCGGCTTATGAGCGGTTTTATCGAATCGGCACGATCGCTTCGCTCGAATCGATCACGAGTCTTCGTGGTCGTGCTACAAGAATATCGCCGATCGATGTTGCTCATCAGTTGATTGATGCGATCACTACTCGACTGCTCAGCGAGCACTCGACTGATGATCCTCTCGCCGATGAATAGCATCATCGCTGGGATCGATGTATCCCATCACGATCGATGTAAACAAATAAGTCTCGAAATAAAGACTCGACTGCTGGACGCATTGTATCGCGCTACAGTATGATCATTCGACTGATAATTGTATCAGTCGACTGATATCTGATTCCCAGTTCTGAAATTTTGAAAATCTTGATTTCTTTATCTAACTTATTTCATTTTCTCATGTTTAATCTTGTATATCGAATATATTGATGTTATGCTTATATTCATGTATTCGTTAATGTATTTTGATATTTTATTTCATTTTAGCAAACATTAACATTCAATGGTTTCAAAATCCTAACATCTCACCCTTTCTAAGTGTTAAAATACACAATCAAGGTAAAAGACTTGTTTTGTGAGATGCAATCCACCCTAGACATTCCTTCCATGCAACCACATGGTGAAACACATGAAGCATGGTAAGTACAAGACATCAAGGTGTGTGGCACTTGAGTATCACTCTTGATGTACCTTCTACACTTTTAAAAACACTTCTCTTGATACATTGATTCTTAAAGTGTGCCAAAGATCAAAATGACACATTATGACCTCTAAATCTAGATTGTGCCAATTTTATTGATTTTTCATGATTTCAAAAATATATTGGCACATCCTAAAATCTTTTAGGATATAATATCAAACCTATTTCCAAGGTATCTATAACCTTGAAAATAACCTAACATGTCAACTTTGCTATGGTTGAGTTAACTACCCATCCAATCAAAGTTGACACATCCTAACCCATTTAACGTGAATCAATCACGCTCTTTGGAACCCAAAATCTATTTGAGCTCATTGGATTAATTAGGTATTCCTTAGGGATGACTTCCCTAGATACCCTTTTAATGACCCTTCTAGGCTTGTTAGCCTTGGTCATTATGGTCTTGCCATGGTTAGTCTTAGGGATTGCCTCCCTCATAACCTTCTTAATGGCTTCCTTAGGTTTCTTAGAAACCCTAGCCACTAAGCATACACTATGGTTGGCCTTAGGAATTTTTTCCCTAAAGACCTTGGTTTTCTTAGATCTAGGTTTAGTTCCATAATCAAATGGAACATTGTGATAAGTAGGCATTACTTTCTTAGACATAGGTTTGTGACCCAAACCTTGTCTCCTAGATGATTCTTGCCTCTTACACACTTTTTGTTGACTTCTAGGTCCTAGAGTTTGACACTTTGACCCTTCAAATTGATTTTTCATATTTGCAAGAGTCTTTTCCAATTTCTCAAGCCTTGACCTCAAGGCTTGATTTTCTAACTCTAATTGCCCAAATGATTTTTGATTAGGTTTTTGGGCATTACCATTCACTTTAGACATATGTCTACCCTTATTGGGATTGATACCTAAATGGTTTTTTATTTTCTTAATTGTTTTCTTAGGAATGACATTTCTAGGGACATTAGTCCCAAATTTCTCCTTCTTTAAAATAGACCTAGAGTTATCATTCCTAGCATGATTTGATTCATGAGTAATAGCAAAGTTATTTGAATTAATTCTAGCATGCTTTTGCTTAGAATTTAAAGAATGAGCATTATGAAAATATACCTTAGGGTTAGTCTTAGAGACTCCCCCTACTTGTGAAGCTCCCTCCTTTCTTCTAGGACATTGGCTCCTATAGTGTCCCGGTTGTCGACATTTGAAGCACACCACGTGCTCCTTGCTCTTCTTGGTGGGGACACCGGCATCCTTGACTTTTTCATTGACTTTTGGTGGTGGAGGAGACTTCTTAACTCTTTTCGGACACTTACTCTTGTAGTGTCCGGATTCCCTACATTCAAAGCATATTATATGATTTTTATTTACAATTGACATGCCTGAGTTACCTATGGTGGTGGTAGGTGCCGGAATTGGAGCTTCTTCATCTTGACTAGATGTCGAAGCTTTCTCTTGTTGCTTCGGAGTGGAAATTCTTTCCTCCCCCTCAATCCTAGAGGTGGAGGTGTCTTCTATTTCTTCCACCTCCTCTTCCACCGATCTGGAAGTTGACTCATCTTCAACTTCCGATTCCTCACTTGCTCGTGAGGATGATGAACTCTCTTCATCCTCTTCCTTATCTTCTTCTACTTGTGCCAAGTGGGGCTTCTCATTGAACTTGGCTAATTTTTCCCATAGCTCCTTGGCATCAAGATATTCACCTAGCCTAGACAAAACATCATTAGGTATCAAATCTTCTAAAAGTTTTGTTACCTTGGCTTCGGTTTTGAATTTTTGTCATTTCTCTTGGGTCCATTTCTTCAATTTGAGGACTTGCCCCTTTTTATCCCGAGGAGGCTCAAAACCTTCTACGAGGACGAACCAATCCTCTATATCCATCATCAAGAATGTCTCCATTCTTGTTCTCCACGCCGAGAAGTCTTCTCGATCATATGGCGGTGGAGTGTTGATGTCCCATCCAAGCTTGTCTTGGAATTCCATCTTGTTCCTCTAGTGTCTTGACTTCGGGTTGTTAATCCGTAGAAGAGCCCCGGGCTCTGATACCAATTGTAGGATATTTGAAGCTGCTAGAAGGGGGGTGAATAGCGTCGTGTTCGTTCGTAGATGGAATTTGATCGTGGTTGTCTCTACAATTTCGTTAGAACGCAGCGGAATAGCAATGAAAGCAATAACGAAATAAACAACAATGCAAACACAAATATTTAATGTGGTTCGGAACCGAATGGTTCCTACTCCACGGATTGGGTTCGTACGAACCCTAGCGATGCCAATCACACACCACTATGATAAACACTCCTTCTCGACACAAGTCGGAGGCGGAGAAACCCCTTACAAGCAATCTTACAACAGTAAGAAAAAAAACAAGCAATTACAACAATTTATATGAAAGACAAGTAAAGAAAAACTTTACAGCTCTTGATTTTGATTGCTTGAATGTTTGGTTGTTTGATTAACACTTAGAGACCTGATTTGCAGCAACAAATTGCCCCTAAAGCTCTCAAAAACCGGATCCATTTTTCTCCATCACGAGCTCCTTTTATAGCTTCAACCTATGCTGGAAAATGTCGATCAGTCGACTACTCAGGACCATCAGTCGACTGATCACACTGTTGCTGTGAGACAACGGTGTAATCCATGATGGAAAAAATCCAACGGCTAGGACATCAGTTGACTGATCATACACATCAGTCGACTGATGAAGCATCACTCGACTGCTTGTCCCAGCGGTCGAGTGAGACTCCATTTTGTGTCCTAAAATTCGAGCATCGGTCAACTGATCACAAGATCGGGCCGATCGCTGCAATCAATCGATCGCTTCATCTATGGCAATGATCGCTAGGGCAATTCCACAACAACCCCTAGTTCGATCGCCACATGGCACCCATGAGGTTTTAGCTAAGTATGGTGCCCCCATACTTGCTAGACCACCCTTAGCCTAGACCTAAGCCTTCTAGCCACCTCCATCAGCCTTACGCCTCTCGGATCCCTCCAAGTCATCCATGACATGTTCATCTATCGCGCTAGCCTTCAGGTGCTTCCATCGGCTATGTCATGCTAACGGTGTCTACACCGCCAAGGCACATTGGACTTACGCCGCCAAGACTCCCGCTTGGACTTCTCACGTGCCAAGACTCAAGCTTGGACTTTCCCTTGCCAACCCATGTTGGACTTTCCATGCCAAGACCCATGCTTGGACTTTCCATAACCACATGGTCAACCCTAGTCAACCATCAAAGTCTCCCTCGAGTCCAGTTAACATAACCCGAGTTGATTGTATAAACAATCTTTCCAATTTATCAACAGACATTGATGTCAAACATCAATGTCAACTTACTTTATCAAACATCAAAACATCTCTCGAGTCAAACTCGAGTCTGGTCAATCGTGACCTGGGCCGATTGCACCAACACCCACTAGGCTGACTACGTCACACCTTTCCCAAGTATTACTTCCTCGTCCTTCGAATTCTAGTTACTACACTTGTATCTAAGAGTACCATACTCTAAACATGTAATGCTTTGGCCAAAGAGTTTAGTAACAATCCGACGAGAGGCCATAGGGTATACATCTCCTCGCAAGGAGTGGTGAATCCTCTGTAGGCTATTCAAACACCTTCGGCCACTTCGACTTATCCCCAATCATCCTGGGTCCACATCTTTTCAGAGATGCTTGCTTAAGATGTCAAAGCATAAGTCTTCATGACCAAGATGACTTGAATACTGTAAGTTAAAGGAACATCGCTCTTAAGCTGTTGTAAGAACTTCATTGACATATCCATATATGCAGAGAACCATATGAAGTCTTATTGTTGGTCACTCCAATGAACTAGTTACCATAACTAGCATCCACGATTAACTCCGGACATTCCAATGTCTCCAGCCAGTGAGAAACAACTGCTTGGATAAACCAAAGAGTATACCTTGTGCTAGTCTCAACAGAATTGATGACGTCGGAATTCATCAATTCATCGACTAGGGATAATTCCAATACATCACAATTACACATGTAGAGATACTCATTAGTTGTGATCCAATCACAAATTCTCTCATGTTGTAAATCATATTGCGGACATTCAGTAAATGAGTTTAAGATCCAATCAAATACATGAAAACATGTATACTCAAATAGTGAATCTTCATTTATCAAATAAATGGTACATCCATAAGGCGATTGCCTTAGGACACCTCTCGTATATTACTAACATCGGTCATAACCCAACACATGTAACTTCATGCTCGGATACAAGACATATTGAACGGTCTCTACTCTATTGGACAAAAGGTAGAAAATTGAGACGTCATAAGGTATGCGCTTAAGGCTTTCCCTAGGACTACTTTGTGGGTATCCATGGTTGATGCTTACAAAGTTTCTAGAGATCGTTATAAAATTAGGTTATATGAATTATTTTCGAAATTTGAATTGTATGAACAATCTAACTCAGTCCAGGTCGAGAAAAGTGTAGCTTTGTTTGCAGGACAAAGAAAGGGGAAAAGCAACCCTCCACCCGAAGAAGATGAGTCCGACTCGGAGTTAGACAAAGAGGTGGAGATCAAACTAGTCAATCTAGTTCAAAAAATGATCAAGCGTAGAAGGCGACCAACCAAACCAGCAACGGATAAAAAACCCAACCCGAGTCAAAGCTACAAGTTCTACTAGTGCAATAAGAAGGGGCACTTCAAGTCCGATTGTCCGAAGATAAGGAACAAGAAACCACAAGTTAAGAAAGCACTCAACACAATGTGGGAGGAATCATCGAAGGAAGAAGAAGACCAAGTCAACAACTTGGCCTTCATGGCAAGACCGATAGAGTTCGAGTCCGAGTCCGAACCCGAAGCCAACAACAAGTCCGAGTCCGAGTCTGATTCTGGATCTGACATCGAGCTCGAATTCAAGATAAGCCACGAATCCGTATCCAGTTCAAAAGAATCAATCAAGGTGAGTCGATCATTAATTAACACTTTATATGATGTAATTAAGTTTTTGGATAAGAAATTAGCTAAATCCGAGTCTAAAGTCGAGTCATTGCTTAAGGAGGTTAAACTCCTCAAGCATGAGGCTACCCTAACCTCTTCAACTAGTCAAGTTCAAGAGAGAAACTCAACTCAAGTTAAAAAAAACTTGAAGAAAAGAATTCTCTCTTGAAAGAGCAAGTTCAAGAGCTTAGGAAATCGTTGGAAAGGTTCACATTAGGATCTAAGGGTCTTGACCTACTTCTTGGATCGCAAAGAGTCATATACAATAAGGTCAGACTTGGGTTTAGGATAACAAATAGATCATACATGTCAATCATAAATCATAATAGTGTTGGTGCAATCGGCCCAGGTCATGATTGACCTAACTCGAGTTTGACTCGAGCGATGTTTTGATGTTCGACAAAAACATATGACAATGTGATTGTCATGGTAAAGTCCAAGTCACTGGTACTTGCCATGGAAAGTCCAAGTGGGACACTTGGCACTGGGAAAGTCCAAGTCTCGAGTGCTTGGCATATAAAGTCCAAGCATGGGTCTTGACAAGGGAAAGTCCAACATGAGTTGGCAAGGAAAGTCTAATTATGGGTCTTGGTAAGGGAAAAGTCCAAGCTTGAGTCTTGGCATTTGGAAAGTCCAAGGGAAATATTGGAGGCGTAAAGTCCAAACAGGAATCTTGGTGGCATAAATCCAATGGTTGGCGGCGTAAAGTCCAAGAAGGAGTCTTGGCAGTGTAAGTCCAATGTGCCTTGGCGGTGTAGACACCATTAGCATGACAATAGCCGATAGAAGCACCTGAAGGCTAGAGTATGGATGAACATGTTATGGATGACTTGGAGGGATCCGATAGGTGTGAGGATGATGGAGGTGGCTAGAAGGCTTAGGTCTAGGCTAAGGGTGGTCTAGCAAGTATGGGGGCACCATACTTGGGTTAAAACCTCATGTTTAAGGTGTATCAGTCGACTATAACTATGGATAGTCGACTAATGGGAGTCAACTAGGATTTGACTACAGAAAGTGCCCTGGAAGTCGACTGCCAGAGTTGGGCAATCGACTGCTGGCATGATCAGTCGATTGATATGGTAATCAGTTAACTGCTCATCGGGATGTCGAGCACAGAATGTTCTTCAATCGAGTGATTAGCGCGAGCACTCAATTGATTGAGCCATCAGTCGACTTATGGGTATGATCAGTCAACTGATGGTCTGTCTGTTGGAACTTTTCCAACGTGGCACATGCCATTGTCTCACAACAGCTACAGGGGCAGTCGACTGATGGTCCCGATCAGTCGATTGCTAGGCAAAATCCAGCCCGAATGCAGGTTATAAAGGCAGCTCGAAAGGAGGGATTTTCGGATGATTTTCTTGGGTGATTTGGAGCGATTTGCTAGTGTAAATCAGGGTCTTCAAGGCAAGTCCAAGGCGATCAAAAAGCAAGCTTCCAAAAGATCGATTACCCGATCACGATCGTAATCCATCAAGCAACACCGATGCTATTCACCCCCCTCTAGCGGTCACGACGGTTCCTACAATTGGTATCAGAGTAGGTCGCTCTTCTATGGACTAACACCCAGGAGCAAAGATGCTAGAGGGTGAAGAAGATGGAATTTGAAGAACAACTAGGACGGGACATCAACACACCGGTCTCGTACGCACTTTATGGACAAGAAGGTTTCAATTCATGGAAGAGAAGAATTGAAGACTTCATCATGATGAAGGATTTTAAAGAATGGTTCATTTTGATGGAGAGATTTAACTATCCAAGAGGACCAAAGGGAGGCTTCCTCAAGAAGAAGAGATGGACCGAGGAGCAACTCCAATAGTTTGATAAAAATAAGAAGGTAGTCAAATTTATTTTTGTTTTGATTCCTAATGACATCTTGTGTAGCCTAGGGGATTACATGGATGAAAAGGAGCTTTGGAAGAAATTGGCAAAATATCATGAAAATCCATCACCGGTCCAAGAAGAAGAAGAAGAGGAGGAGTGCTCATCCTCTCAAGCTCAAGAAGAAGCAAGCACATCTTCATCCCAAGAGCTTGAGGATTCGGAGGTTGATAGGGAATCAACATTTGGATCAAAAGAGAAATAAGAGATGGAAGAAGCCTCCACCTCTAGGATTGAGGGGGAGGAGGGATGACCTTCCATGTCGGAGCAAGGAAAAGAGCCTTCAACATCCGGTCAAGATGAAGAAGCTCAAAATCTGGCCGCCATTGACCTAGGTAACTCAGGCATTTCAATAAATAATAAAATTCACATTATATGCTTTGAGTGTAGGGATCAAGGACACTACAAGAGTAAGTGTCCAAAAAGAGTTAGGAAGATTCCACCGGTGCCTAAAAGTCAAGAGAAATCTAAGGATGTCGGTGCCCCCACTAGAAGGAGCAAGGAGTATATCATTTACTTCGAGTGCCAACAACCATGGCATTTTAGGAGTCAATGTCCTAGGGGGAGCAAGAAGGTCAAAGAAGGAGCTACACAAGTAGGGGGAGCCTCTAAGACAAACCCTAAGGTAAAATTTAATAATGCTCATTCTTTATGTTATAGGCAAAAGCATGCTAGAAATAATTTTAGCAATCTTGCAATATATCATAAAGAGCATGCTAGAAATAAGGAGTATTGCTTAGGAGCTAAGAATGTTAACCTTAGAAATAAGGAGAAATTTGAGACTAATGTCCCTAAAAATATTTTACCTAAGGCAAGTATTAGGAAAATTGAGGACCACCTAGGTTTTAACCCTAAATGGACTAGGCATATGCCTAGGAAGGCTCATGTCCAAAGAATAGATGAAAAATCAAAAATTGGACAATTAGAGTTAGAAAATCAAGCCTTGAGGTAAAAAAAACTTGAAAAGACCCTTGCAAAGATGTAAAATTCAATTATAGGGTCAAGTGATCAAAAATCTAGGTCTAAGAGTCAAAGTCAAAGGCCTAGGAAACAAGAACCATCAAAGGGCAAGCCTAAACCCAAAAAGACCTACCATAGTATTCCATTCGATTATGGAACACAACCTAGGTCTAGGAAAATCAAGGTCAATAGGGAAGTCATCCCTAAGGTTGACCAAGGTAGGTTCTTAGTGGCTAAGGTTTCAAGGAAACTTAGGGAAGCCATTAAGAAGGTTACAAGGGGAGTCACCCCTAGAGTTAACCTAGGCAAGACCCAAATGGCCAAGGTTACCAAGCTTAGGAGGGTTATTAGGAAGATATCTAAGGAAGTTATCCCTAGTGAATACCTAGTTAACCCAAGGAGCTCCAATAGGTATTGGGTTCCTAGAAGCATGATCGATTCACGCTAGATGGATTAGGGTGTGTCAACCCTAAGTGGTTAGGTAGTTAACCTAACCATAGTGAGTTGACACTTTGGGATGTGCCAATGTGCTTTGAGAAGTTGAAAATGATTAAATTGGCACAATTAGGTCTTAGAGGTCATGGTGTGCCATTTTGGGTTGTTGGCACACTAGGGGATAAATGACATTAAGGCAAAAATGGATTTAATTTTAGAAATGATAATTTGGGCTTAACACTTAGGTATCTTATACCTTAGCACTTTATAATTTTCATGCTTTGTTTGCCTTGCCATGACATGACATCATATTTATTTTTATCATATAAAATGTCATGATAATATTTAGGGTTATTTATATATGTCATGTATGCTTAGATTTCAATCACATGCCATGACATCATGATTTTGGCACATGTTTTTATTCTTTTATCATTATGCCATAATCATCATTCATGCATAAATAAAATGGATTTAAGGACTAAGGCATGATTTGAAGTCCCATACATAAGGGAATCAAATAATGTTGCCTAGAAAAGTACATGAGACCCTAAATGAACAAAGCCCACATCTCACTAGAACTTGACTTGTATGTGTTTCACACATTTAGATACAAGTGAGATGTTTAGGAAAATGGAATTAAAGGTTTTAAAAAACATTTCAAAATCATTTTGAAAAACCTTGATGAAGTCTATCTTTTGATAGCAATCACGATTGAATGAGATGGTACAAAGAGGGCTCAATATTGAAGCTTTTCTCAACTTTTAAACTTTGTGTCAATTTTATTATTTTATGGGTAAAATATTTTCCAAATATTTTTCACTCATTGTATTGGTAATAAATATTATACGTATGATTACATATAATTACTTATGCATTTCGAAAACTCATTTCTGAAGTCTGAAATCTGCATTTCGCAGATATCAATCGACTGCTCTTGGTGGCAGTCGACTGATGATGAAGGCAGTCGACTGTTTTCTGATAAAGTCGACTGTCAGGTTGATTTCGAGTAAATAAGGTATGTTTAGACCAATTTCAGCTATGGTAAGGTTCCCTAACCACTCCTAACCCTAGAATATGCTTTGGAAAGGATGAAAATTCATTGGATATGGATTAGGAGAGTTGTTAGGGTGATGTATCAAATTTAAGATGTGAGAAAGTTCAATGTTGAACTTTAAATCTTATTTTTGATGGTTTAGAGTTCCTATTGACTTAGGGATTTCCCAAGGACATTGTTGGTGCAATTATCAAGGGGGAGTAAGCCTTTAGGGGGAGGTATCCATCATGGGATGATAGATGTTATTTTTCCTCATGAGAGGGAAAAATGGGATTTTGAGATGCCTAATTTGGAAATTGGGAGAGTTTGTAAGATTGCATCTCTTAAGTGATATGAGACTTATCACTAGGAAGATTGTAGGCATCTTAGAGGTTTTTGGACCAAGGGGGAGATTGTAAGATCTCATTGGGATATGAGACATTGACCTCTTTGGAGAGAACCTTTTTGATGTTAGTCAAAAAGGGAGAGAAAGATAAAATTACCAATTTGGGATAATTGGTAAGGGAATTTGAGTTAGGGGCCTTACTCAAGAGTGTTTTTTTGTCAAACATAAAAAATGGGGAGATTGTTGGTGCAATCGGCCCAGGTCACGATTGACCTAACTCGAGTTTGACTCGAGCAATGTTTTGATGTTCGACAAAAACATATGACAATGTGATTGTCATGGTAAAGTCCAAGTCACTAGTACTTGGCATGGAAAGTCCAAGTGGGACACTTGGCACTGGAAAAGTCCAAGTCTTGAGTACTTGTCATGTAAAGTCCAAGCATGGGTCTTGGCAAGGGAAAGTCCAACATGGGTTGGCAAGGAAAGTCCAAGCATGGGTCTTGGCAAGGGAAAAGTCCAAGCTTGGGTCTTGGAATTTGGAAAGTCCAAGGAGAATATCGTTGGCGTAAAGTCCAAGCGGGAGTCTTGGCGGCATAAGTCCAATGGTTGGCTGCGTAAAGTCCAAGCGAGAGTCTTGGCGGCATAAGTTCAATGGTTGGTAGCATAAAGTCCAAGCGGGAGTCTTGGCGGCATAAGTCGAATGGTTGGCGGTGGAAAGTCCAAGCGGGAGTCTTGGTAGCGTATGTCCAATGTGCTTTGGTAGTGTAGACACTGTTAGCATGACAATAGCCGATGGAAGCACCTGAAGGCTAGCGTATGGATGAACAAGTCATGGATGACTTGGAGGGATCCGATAGGTGTGAGGCTGATGGAGGTGGCTAGAAGGCTTAGGTCTAGGTTATGTTGGGATGTATACTGAAAAGTCTATCTTTTGTATGAACATCTTTATTTTGAAATAAGAATCACATAATCATTGTTTGCATATTTATGATGATGCATATTGTCTAATACATTACATTGTAGATAACATGGTGTGTGGTGTCACACGGGAGATCATGTTATCGGCTCCTTGTAAAGTATAAGTATAGGCTCACAACCGAGATGGCTTTGGACAAACCATTGGTATGGTAGTAGTGTCATTTGGTATTGGTTTGTCTTGACCATATAATCACATTAGTACACTTTGTGTGTATAGAGCAGGATCGACTTAGAGGTGATTTGATTTATTACTGACTACATAATCGAATTGGACCTCAGATATTATATTGTACATGCTCTTAATCCCAATATAATAACGGGCACATATACTTAATATCCATTTCTTTAATTTACCAATGGGCGAGATTTATAGATTAAATCGATAGGCTCAGTAAGTTGATATGGTGTGCCGTTGATTATAGGAGGAAACCGTGTCCTATATATTAGGATGATGATGTCCCCTTGAGGAGCTCATAAGGTTCATCATGTAAACCCTGCAGGTGGACTTGGTCCGACATGATGATAAGGATGAGTGGTACTACTCATGGAGTTAGATGTTAATTAATTAATGGTCAGTAAATTAATTAATCGACGGACATTCGAGATCTTAAACACGGGGAGAAAAATGTACAAATAATATATGGAGCTCATATTAACTTATGGGGGTTGGTGAGGTAGATCAATGATAATCCTCTAGTGGATTGGATTATCATTAATGGATCGGACTTTATGTGGGCTTGATCCATTGGGTGGCCAATATCCAACTCCTCCTCATGGTCCCTATTGTAGTCTATTAAAACCTCATGAAGCCTATATCCAATGGATGAAAACAAAACTCTAGATCCAACGGTAGAGATTAAATCTCTAGGTCCGACTGTTGAGATTAAATCTCTAGATCCGACGGTTGAGATTAAATCCCTAGAAACAATGGTAGAGATTAAAACAAGGCTTATCCCTAACCATATAAAAGGAGGCTTTAGGGTGGGCGGCAAGGAGGAATTCTAATTAGAGAAGGAATAGGATTGGGTTAAGGGGTGGCAAGCTTGGGCGATTGGGGTTTGGGGAGTAGGCGGCACCAAATAAGGAAAGATTTTCCTTTTCTTCTTCTTCTTCCTTGGTGGTCGGCGCCCAAACCAACCTTCCCTCCCTTGGTCGGTGTTCAAACCTAGTCCTTCTCCTCTCCTTGGCCGGTGGAAAGAAGTCTAGGGTCTCTTCCCTTAGAGTCTTGGTCGGCGTTCACTCTCCTTGATCTCCTTCTTGGACGGAGGCAAGCACCAAGCTTAGAGCTTGGTGGTTGGTTGAAAGAAGGAGAGGTGTTTTGTTTCTTAGTCTTCCTCTTGTTTGGAGCGAGCAAGGAAGGAAGATTGGTGATCTAGGAGCTTCAACTTTTGGTAGATCGTCGCCCACACGACGTCCAAAAGGAGGAAGGACATACAATAGAAGATTGAGAGGTATATCGATTGTCTATTTTCTTTTGTAACATGTCTATAATTGTTTTTCAATTATATGTATGTTATATATTCTATTTTGTGGCTAAATATACTTGGACCCCGAACATAAACACAAAAGTCGGCGATCCGTACATCGTCTATTCCGCGGCTATTCGTAGAATAGAGGTTGGTGGCTTGAACAACAAGTTTGTTCAAGTGACTACTCTAATCGAATAGCACGACAATGAAACGGTTGCTTGGGTGATCCCTTTTGTTTAGGATTAAATTTTTTTAATCCGGGGACATCGATGGGATCGCCATGAACAAGCGACCGAGTTGAATTGGGAAGCGAAGTTTCCTACCTTCAGGTTAAGGGTGGTCTAGCAAGTATGGGGGCACCATAATTAGGTTAAAACCTCATGTTTGAGGTGTATCAGTCGACTGGGACTATGGTCAGTCGATTGATGAGAGTCAACTAGGGTTTGACTACGGGAAGTGCTTTGGTAGTCGACTGTCAGAGTTGGGCAATCAACTGCTGGCATGATCAGTCAACTGATATGGTAATCAGTCGATTGCTCATCGGGATGTCGAGCACAGAATGCTCTTCAGTCGAGTGATCGGTGCGAGCACTAGACTGATTGAGCCATCAGTTGACTGATGGGTATGATCAGTTGACTGATGGTCTATCCATTGAAACTTATCCAACGTGGCACATGTCGTTGTCTCACAACGGCTACAGGGGCAGTCGACTGATGGTTCCGATCAGTCGACTGCTAGACAAAATCTAGCCCAAATGCAGGTTATAAAGGCAGCTCGAAAGGAGGGATTTTGGGATGATTTTCTTGGGTGATTTGGAGCGATTTGCTGGTGCAAATCAGGGTCTTCAAGGCTAGTCCAAGGTGATCAACAAGCAAGCTTCCAAAAGATCGATTACGCGATCACGATCATAATCCATCAAGCAATGCTGATGCTATTCACCCCCCTCTAGCGGTCACGACGATTCCTACAAATAGTATAAGAATCCAAGCATGGGTCCTTAAGACCATTTTAACATCACAGCTTGGTTCAACTAAGAATTGGATTCCCAAAGATCAAATCCACTATGTGGATAGACCGTATCGATTCAATGATCTAGGGGAGCCAATACAAAATTTGTGTGCTCAATTACTTGATTAATTTAGCTTTGAATGCCTAGTTATTTATTATTTACTTAATTTAGAATGGTTAGATAGGATTAATGGTTAATTAATCTTGACAACATAGTATCAAGATGTGATGAGATGATAATACGTTAGGGAAACGAAGTCAAGTGTATCCGAGTTAGATAAGGAGTATCTAGCTTGGTGCACTTGGCTAAGTGGAACTAGATGAAGCTACCTCACCACATCCTAAACTAGTTAGACCAGGACTTAATCCTAAAGTGAATTAAGTGTACAAATTCTTAAGTTGGCTTTGTCTAAGGAAGTGGTCGTTGTTCTGATCAAAGAAGGCCTCTGTGCCACGTCATGACCTGGAAGCCATCTTTTGAAAGGTTCACTTAACTAACTAAAGGTTAAATATGAATCTAACCCAAGGTTAATTAATTTTCAAATCATTAAAATTAACTAAGTAAAATTGAAAGTCACCTCACAAAACATATAAGGTTAACATGATTGATCATGTAGAAAGGGTGAGATGAATCTTATGTTAAACACTTCTAAATCGATTTAAAATTTCAATATCCAATCCAACTACTATATGTGTAAGATCAATGGATGTTGGATAGTGGGAGCTCCGCGCCGGAGACCGACTAAAGTTTACGAAGCTCAGATTCAAAAACCTAGGATTGGTAGCCTTCGGAAACAATGAAAAACTCAAAATCATCATATCAGGTGATATTGAGCTAAATTCAAATTTTATAATGTGAAAAGTTTTGTTAGTAGAAAATTTTGAATTCAATATTTTAAGTGTTTTTCAATTATGTGATACTAGTTATAAAGTTATATTTTTACCAAATGAATGTTTAATTAAAAATAATGATTTCTCAAAAATCATACTTAGGGGAATTAGGAATAATAATATTTACATAATAAATCTACCCAACTCCTCAACTATGTATCTAATGCACAGTATGAGGAGTCGTGGTTATGGCATAGACAACTGGGTCACTCCCATCCAAGACTTATACATAAAATAAGTCATAATGGTCTAGTTAGAGGTCTACCCAAATTTGGTAACCTAGAAAATAAAATATGTAATGCATGTTAATAAGGAAAACAAATTAAAGCTTCACATAAATTAACTAATCAAGAGAGAACTAAAAATGTGTTTGAGCTCCTACACTTGGACCTTTTTGACTCACATGGAGCCAAGTCACTAAATGGTAGTTAATATTGTCTAGTAATAGTAGTTGATTACTCTAGGTTTACTTGGGTTAAATTCTTAAAATAGAAAATTGAAACCTTGGATCATTTTGCTAATCTATGCAAGCTACTTGAAAATGAAAAGAACTTAAGGATTAAAAGAATTAGAAGTGATCATGGTGGATAATTCGAAAATCTTAAGTTTATCGAATTTTGTAATCAAAATGGATACCACCATGAATTCTCCTGCTCTAAGACCCCTCAACAAAATGGATTAGTTGAATGGAAAAATAGAACCCTACAAGAGGTTGCTAGGACCATGGTGAACGAATATAGTTTACCTAATAGGTTTTGGGCAAAAGCAGTCAATTCTATCTACTATGTCCAAAATAGAACCTTAATAATTAAATGACACCAGAAAACTTCTTATGAAATATACTATGAAAAATTACCCAACATTAAGTATTTTAGAGTCTTTGGATGTAGGGTACACTTATTAAATACAAAGGATTACTTAGGAAAATTTACCTCTAAAACAACAACCGACATATTTCTAGGATATTCAACCACGAGTAGAGCCTATAGAGTATATAAAAATGAATCCTTAAGAATTGAAGAAACAATTAATGTAGCATTTAATGAAGAAGAAAATCCTAGGAAATCAACGTAAACATTAAATTAAACATTAAAGACTTAGAAAATGAAGTTAGACATGAACCTAACCCGCAATATGAATCAAGCTTAAACCCTAATCCAAACCAATCTAGGGTACAAATTAATCATCAATTAACCAAGTGTTAGGTGATCCAAATCTAGGGGTTAGAACTCGGGCATCCTATAGAAATGTAAGTCAAATTTCACTCATATCTAAAATCGAACCTAAAACCATATAACAAGCTCTTCTTGACCCAGATTGGATCATTGTCATGCAAGAAGAGTTAGCTCAATTCACTAGGAGTAAAGTTTTGGAATTAGTACCCCCACTTAAAGGAAAAACAATCATAGGAATAAGATGGGTATTTCGGAACAAACTTAATGACAAAGGTGAAGTTATAAAGAATAAAGCTAGATTAGTAGCAAAAGAATTTAGTCAAGTAGAAGGGTTGGATTATGATGAAACCTATGCACCCATAGCTATACTTGAATCAATTAGAATGCTGCTAGCATATGTTGCACATCGAGGATTCAAATTATTTCAAATGGATGTCAAGTCAATATTTATGAATGGATTTATCAAAGAAAAGGTGTATGTTAGCCAACCACCAGGATTTGAAAACTTAGACCAACCTAACCATGTATTTAAACTTAGGAAAGGCCTATATGGATTAAAGCAAGCACCTAGGGCTTGGTATGAAATACTATCTATTTATCTAAAATCTAAAGGATTTAATCAAAGATTAATTGACCCAACTTTATTCCTAAAAACTATAGGAAAAAAATATTTATAACACAAATCTATGTAGATGATATAATATTTTGAACAACAAACACAACACTTCTAAATGAATTTATTTCATTAATGGAAAGTGAGTTTGAGATAAGTTTAGTAGGTGAACTCACTTTATTATTAGGCTTACAACTAAAACAAACAAGAGAAGGAATCTAATGGGGTCGGGGTTTTTTCTAATCAGATTAAGCTTTTCCCACGTAGTTTATGTGTTTTCTGAGCAGTATGAGCACTTCCCTAGCAGTTTATGTTTTTCACGAGCAATATATGTAATCTCTGAGCTCAGTAGAGGTGAGTAGTGCAGTGGTGTTCAGAAGTGAAGTATAGTATTGGCAGAGTAGATATGCTTTTCCCGAATAGTCTAGGTGTTTCCCGAGAAGTATATATAATTTCTAAGCCTAGTAGAGGTGAGTAGTGTAGTGTTGTTCAGAAGAGAAGTATAGTATTGGCAGAGTAGTTTATGTTTCTCCCGAACAGTTTATGTTTTTCCCGAGCAGTCTAGGTCTTTCTTGAGCAGTATATATAATTTCCGAGCCCAGTAGGGTGAGTAGTGCAGTATTGTTCAGGTATAGTATTGATAGAGCAATGTATGCTTTTTTATAGTAGTCTATGTGTTTTCCGAGAAATATATATAATTCCTAAGCAGTATATTTATTTCTTGAGCAGTATATTTATTTCCTAAGCCATATGTGGGTTTCGGAGGTTCTTTCTTAACACAGTGAATTAAGGAGGAATGGGTATTTTGAAATTTTGGGGATAACAGGAAGAGTTTGAGGAGGATAAATGTGATTAATATAATATATTTTGTCATTTATTTATATATTTTATCTAATTAATATTTGACAAGGAAATATAAGGTACATGAAATATTTGAAAGAGATATTTTGAATATAGGCGGGAAAAGTAGTTACACTTGACAACTGGGTGAGGGTATTAGAGTAAATTCACTTCAAGGAGATGGTGAACTAAAGCATCTATAAAAGGGGCAGAGGTCGAAGGGAGCGGGGGATGGTTGTTTCTTCGTTATTCGATACTTCAAATATCTTCTTCTCACTTATTCTTCTTCATTCTTTCTACATTACCATTTTTTCTTTATACTATTATTACTGAATTGAGCGTCGGAGTGGCCATGCCGGGAAGCCGACCCGTCTCTAACACTCTTTCTCATAAAGTGGCAGATCTAGCTCCATTCCAAGGATCTGAGGTGACTCAAGAAGAGGATATTTCCTTATTTCATCCTTAACACTCTTTGGTGATAGATCCAGTGGAGAGCTTTAGGATCTAAGGTTATCGGAGGAGAATTACAAGAAGAGGGAGGGAGATCATGGCAGGCCAAAGAAGTTAACACCATCAAATTGGCATCGCCTGTGGGAATTTGAACAAAAAGTTGTGATGGTGAACACTAGGAGGATGATGAAGGAACTGGCAGAGGGGGATAAATCTATCTCCAGTACTTCTAAAGGGGCACCAGCAGAAGGCGTCACAAGCCCTTGTACAAGGAGGACCTTATGCAAGTAGTGACTGTTGTAATGGATCAAATATCACAGAAGGCTGCCCCGAAGAAGGCGAAGGAGGATGATACATCCGATGATAACTCTGAAGATGAGGTAGTCAGAGACTCCCCCACGAAGAATGATTCCTCTCGCTTCTGTAAGCAAGAAAAGGGAAAGAAAAAGAAGTGCGTAGCTCCTCTTGAGAGTGCCCAACCTAAGGGGGAGGTTCGCTTTGTGAGTATCATTTTAAAAGTAGAGGAGTTAAATCCCTTTACAGAAGATATTCTAAACGAGGAGTTGCCTCGGCACTTCCAAATTCCTCAGATGCCTAAATATACTAGTTTCTTTAATCCTAAGGATCATCTATGTAGATTTAAAAATTCTGCTTTATTGTACCGTTATACTGATGGGGTTAAATATTGAGTGTTTCTTACTACATTAGTAGGACCAACACAACAATGGTTCAGTGATTTGAAAGCCCAAAGTATTGCTTCGTTTAAGGATTTCTCAACATTATTTGTAAGACATTTTTCTTGCTCTAAAAAATATTTGCCTCAACCGTTGAGTCTATTTGATCTTAAGCAGAGAGAGCAAGAAAGTCTTCGACAATATGTGCAGAAATTTACACAATCAGCATGAGAAATTCCCACTATGGAGTCTGGTATGATGATAGGAGCCTTCACTCAAGGGCTCAGAGAAGGAGATTTCTTTAAATCTTTAGCTAAAAGGCCTCCTACACATTTTGATGATTTATTATCTCGAGCAGATAAGTTTATTAATCTCGAGGATGCTCAGAGGTCTCGGCAAACTTCTCGGGATTATAGAATGGTAGAAATTTCAGAAAGGAGGGTTGAATGGGTAAGACCCGCCCGACCTTCATAAGATAGATATCTATATGTTCCTCAATTAAGGTTTTCTATGGAGAAGGCTATGAATATTTGTGAGGAGCAACAGTTATTAAGAAGGTCTTTCGGAGCTGCTAGAGGGCCTAGAAGATTGGCATCTGCTACTTTCTTCTCTTATCATCAAGAGTATGGGCACAATACTCACGACTGCCAGCAGTTAGATTCTGAACTGCATAGAATTATGGGGGCTCATCCCCATATCCGAAATATGGTTATGAATCCGACTCCATATCAACAAAGGTTTGGAGGAAGAAATTATGGTAGAGGAAATCCGGTGAGACCTCTTATGAACCGATCTATACGGCCTACTCAGCTAAGGGAGATAGATTCTGAGAGGATAGGGTCTGCTAGTCAGCCTCTTGTAAGAGGCTCCATTAATATAATTTCCAGTGGTTCCACTAACGGAAATTCAAACAAAACGTGGAAAAGACATAGTCGAGAGGAGTGTGCAACCATAACCATTCTACCTAGAGTAGAAGGACCTCTTCTGAGTTTTGTCCCTAATGACTTAGAGGGAGTAATGACCCCTCACACTGATGCTTTAGTTACCCGAGCCCTTATAGCTAATTTTGATGTAGGAAGGGTTTTTGTAGACCCAGATAGCTCAGTGGGTATTCTATATTGGTCAGCTTTGGAGCAAATGGGAGTTAGTATAAATGACTTACAATCGATCGACACCTTTTTATTTGAGTTTTCTGAGCATGAGGTACAACCCATGGGTCAGATAAAATTGCCTCTGTCATTAGGAGATGAGTTGAGGAGAAGAACAGTACTTATTAATTTTACAATAGTTGACATACCTTCTTCTTATAATGTTATCTTGGGTAGACCTATTCTGGGCAGTTAACAAGCAGTAGCTTCTCCTTATCATTAGAAAATTAAGTTTCCTGTTGAGAATGAAGTGAGGGAAGTCAAAAGTGATCAGCAGCTCTCTCGGAGGTGTTATGTTGATACTATCCGAACGAGGAAGAAGGGAAAATTTACTAGTAAATCTTTTTAGAAATCTAATCCATATAAGGGTATAGTATGTATCATCCAGAGGAAGAATATTGAGTCTGATTTCTACAATTAAAGATTTCTTTAATTAAGTTTGGCATGGATTGTGTTCTATGGTATTTCTGAAGTAGTTATTGTTAATAATATATGAGAGGTGTCCTAAGGCAATTGCCTTATGGTTGTACCATTTATTTGATAAATGAAGATTCACTATTTGAGTATATATGTTTTCATGTATTTGATTTGATCTTAAACTCATTTACCGAATGTCCGCAATACGATTCACAACATGAGAGAATTCGTGATTGGATCACAACTAGTGAGTATCTCTCCATGTGTAATTGTGATGTATTAGAATTATCCCTAGTCGATGAATTGATGGATTCGGACGCCATTGATTCTATTGAGACTAGCACTAGGTATACTCTTTGGTTTATCCAAGCATCTGTTCTCACTCGCTAGAGACATTGGGATGTCCGGAGTTGATCATGGATGCTAGTTATGGTAACTAGTTCATTGGAGTGGCCAGTTGTAAGACTTCATATGGTTCTCTGCATATATGGATATGTCAATGAAATTCTTACTGTAGCTTAAGTGTGATGTTCCTTCGACTTGCGGTATTCAAGTCATCTTGGTCATGAAGACTTATGCTTAGACATCTTAAGCAAGCATCTCTAAGGAGATGTGGACCCGGGATGATTGGGTATAAGTCGAAGTGGCCGAAGGTGTTTGAATAGCCTATAGAGAATTCATTGCTCCTTGCGAGGAGATGCATACCCTATGGCCTCTCGTCGGATTGTTACTAAAGTCTTTGGCCAAAGCATTACATGTTTAGAGTATGGTACTCTTGGATGCATGTGCAGTAACTAGAATTCGGAGAACGAGGAAGTAATACTTGGGCTTGGTGTAACGTAGTCAGCCTAGTGGAGACTGACACAATAGACCATGTCCTGAACCAAGTGGGTATAAGATGAGTGAAAGGAATAGGGCACGATTCATTGCAGCTGCTGAAGGGTTTCAAAAATGGTTTTGGGATCAACCGTTGATTTTCCGATTAATTGGAGATCATTGTAACACACCCCTTAGTCTTTCTACTCTCTACTAGGGGAGATGTCACTACTTTACTGTCTTTTTCTTTAATTCTTTCTTATCTTACTCTGACACCAACTGTACCACCCCACCCATAAGGGAGAGATCGTTATAGATTTTGTACTTTCTACTCTTACTCTAACGCTATACTCTAATCATCACACCATGTTACTATCATTCCAAAATTCATGCAATATACTAACGCAATATGCTAACAACTAAAATGATCATAAGGACCTTGACATCACTTAAACAATAACCAATTCAAGATCTTCACATAACATGTAAGTATTAAGACTAACCCAACATGACTCTAGGCTTCTTTGGTCTCAACCATAAGCAATCCAGTTGTACTTCAACAATATAAAAAAAAACAACTAGAAACAAAAAAATACGATTTAGACATCTGCACTTAGGATCTTTTATTTCCACTGTTCCGTCACCACACACTCCAAGCACTTCATCCGCTATGCCACCTTACTGAAGCTTTTCTTTACCTTTATCTGCAGTATAAGGAAATGCAAACTGTAAACAATAATGCTTAGTAAGTACTTTCTATACTCACAAAAACATGAAACGTATGAAATCATTCAAATAGTTCTCTTACCCTTGATACATTGATACACATGTAAGCATAACTGGAAATCATAACTCTGAACACATGTCTCTTGAGTATTTTAAACTTGTAAACAGTGTATCTGAACTGGAATGATTAACTTTGAAAAACTTTTACTTATACTTATATTGATACTTCAAATTAATAATCATCCTGAATATGGGCTCAGTATAGTACCAATGCACGCTTTCCTAATAGGTCGGGGTGGCCAACCACCGAACCCACTAGGGTAACTGAACTAAGGGCCTTGGCTCGTGGGCGAAACTGATACCCGGTACATATCTTTTCAATAGTAAAATACTTCCTTTATACTTATATATTCTTATACATACTGAAAAGAATGCTCTTAATCCCCTACATCACGAATGGGGAGCACCATAAAGATCATTATGCTCTTGACCCCCAAAACTGAAATGGGGGAGCATACTTGTGCTCTTAATCCCCAATTCGAATAAGGAGCATCTTTAAATTTTCTTTATAAAGGAAATATTTTTACATCATACTCTACATCATGCATATAATTGTAAGATATAACTCATCTATAACATGCATGATCATAAATCACATTCTTATCATGGATCTAAACATGATACTGAATCAAAAATGACATAATGGATAAAATCATGTAATTAAAACATCATGCCTAACTGGTTCATATACATGCGTATAAACTGCTCAACCATGTAACTGGAAATAACATGCACATAAAAACATATCAATGGCATACAATAACTACTTATACTACAGGTGAGCAATACTTACTTCCTACGCCTTTTCACCAATTTATACCGTTAGATTTCGTAAAGAGAAGACCTCCTACGTGTTCCTTTGCTTTAGCGTGATCCTCTACCAAGTCCTTGAGGAGATCCCTCTTGAAAATCCCCTCTTGAATTATCCCACGGTGGAGAATTTATAGAGGCTCTCCTTTTTTTTCTTTTGTTTTCCTCGGTGGAGAGAGGATCGACGTTTGGAGAGGAGAGGAGGAGGAGAGGTGGGTTGGTCGGCGGTTGGAGTGAAGAGGAGGAGAAGAGGTGGGTTGGTTTCGGTGCAAGGGTTTTAGGGAAAGGAAAATAGAAAAATAAATAAATATAAACTAGGGTTTTCCTTAACTTAATTACCCCCTTTAAATAATTAACCAACTCCTTCCTTTTTCCTGCCTATAGATATATTCTGTTATATCCTACTCATTGGTAATCTTATGGCTTAGTGGTAGGAAGTCTATTCTCCCAAACACAGGGTTCATAGTTCGAACCCCGACTAACGAACCATTTATTTGAATTTTTTTTTTCTTATTTCTATTTTCCTCTAAATAGAAAGTATAAGAACTAAAATTACAAATAAAATAAAAGTATAAGAGCCAAAAATTTGGGTTGTTACAATCTCTTATACCTTATAAAAGTTTCGTCCTCGAAACTTAAAACAACTCGTGGTACTTTTGCTTCATGTCATCCTCACATTCCCAAGTTGCTTCTTCAAACTTTTGACTTTGCCATAATGTTGGTGCAATCGGCCCAGGTTGACTCGAGTTTGACTCGAGCAGTACCTTGATAGTATTTTGATGATAGACAAAACTCATGACATGGGATTGTCATGGGAAAGTCCAACATGGGGTTGGCTTGGAAAATCCTAGCATGGAGCTTGGTGTGGAAGTCCAAGGGGGAAGCCTTGGCATGGGAAATTCCAAAGCATTGCGAAGCCGTGCGCTTGGTGCTTGGCATGGGAAATCCAAAGCATTTCGAAGTCGTGTGCTTGGTGCTTGGTGAGAAATGCATTGCGAAGCCATGCGCTTGGTGCATTTGGGAAGTCTTGAGAACTTGGCAAGTTCACTAGGCTCGGGTCCTTGAGTCGGTGAAGGATGACATTACGAAGCCGTGCGCTTGGTGCATCTGAGGGACCGTCGGACGGGGAGTGAATGGAGTGAGCTCAAAGGGAAGCATACTTCTAGGGCATGAGACGCAAAGGATGGCATTGCGAAGCTGTGCGCTTGGCGCATCCGAGGGACGTAGGCCGAGGGAAGAGAGCTTCGGTGGGGAACTCCATGAGGGATAAGATGGACTTGGCCAAGTGACTAAGACAGAGTGTCGGAGGCTCAAACATCGTTATGTTTGAGGTTTTAGCCGACATCAGTCGACTGGCATAGGTTCCAGTCGACTGCTCTAGGTCGTATGGGTTCAACCAGTGTTCGACTGAACCAAGTCTCGGTCGATCACCGGTCGAGGGAGGGCTGATCGTTGGGAGGATCACCGACCGCCGAGGATGGCGTGATCGATAACACTGCTGCACGGGCACGAATGGAGTCGAGCTTCGCCAAAGACACTCGATGGATGATCGATTGGTGATGGGTGCCATCAGTTGACTAATGTGTGATCAGTTGAAACTTAACCAACGTGGATCTGGCCGTTGTGAGACAACGGCTACGAGACCAGTCGACTGATGGTCACGATCAGTCGACTGATGGGCACGAAAATAGCTTGATGCAGGTTATAAATGGAGCTCGAGTTGGAGGATTTCGCCAAGGCTTTTGAGGTGACTTTGGAGGGGAATTGTTGTTGCATTCCAGACCTTCAAGAGCAAGCAAAAGCAATCAACAAGAAAGCGATCAAAACAATTGTGTAAAAGTTCTCTTTTGTATTGTCTTTGTATTTCTTGTTGTATTTCATATTACTTGTTGTAATAGCTTGTGAGGGGTTTCTCCACCTCCGATGTGTAGTCGATAAGGAGTGTTGTTAGTGTCGTGCGCATAACACGAGCTCGTTGAGCTCACCTCGTGGAGTAGGAACCATTCGGTTCCGAACCACGTATATGCTTGTGTATTGATTGTGCTTGTATTGTTGTTATTCCGCTGCGTATATTAATGACAAATTGTAGACAAGCACACGAGAACAAACGAATTACGACATCCAATGAACGAGGGCTATTCACCCCCCTCTAGTTGGTCGTTCGATCCCCTACAAGTGGTATCAGAGTCGAGGTTGCTCTTCAAGGACTAACCGCCACGAGAGCACTACAAGATGGCCAGCTACAACCTTCAACTACCAAAGTTTGAAGGAGATTTTCTATGGTGGAAAAGAAAAATGGAGGTATACCTAGAAACCGATTTTGATTTTATGCTAATCTTAGAAAATGGTTTCGAATTGCCTAGAAATGAAAGAAATAGGCAAATTGAGAAGTCAAGGTGGACCGAGGACCAAATCAAGAACTTTGAGACAAATCGCAAGGTAATCGAATTACTTAGTGATTTGATTCCTAACCATATTTGGACTAGGTTGGGTGATTATAGGGATGCAAGGGAATTATGGAATAAGATAATGAAATTCCAAGAAAATTCCCAACCGGTACAAGTAGAGGAGAATGCCGAAGAAGAAGCACCCATATTTGAAGATGTTGATGACTTGGTGGAGACCTCCACCTCTAGCATTGAGGGGGAGGAAAGGGTTTCTATTCCGGAGCAAGACCAAAATGAAGCATCTACCTCCGGAAGAAGTGAAGAGGCCTCCACCACCTCCCTAGGTAACTCAAGCGTTATTATTTTAAATAAAAATCACATAATATGCTTTGAGTGTAGGGAGAAAGGGCACTACAAGAGTAAATGCCCAAAATTTGCTAAGGAAAAGGCATCAACACCAAAACTCAACCCAAAGTCAAAGGATGCCGGTGTTCCCAAAATCAAGAGCAAAGAGCACATTGTGTGCTTCAAATGCAATCAAAAGGGACACTACCGAAGCCAATGCCCTAGGGGGAGGAAGAAAGGGCAAGAAGGTGCAACTCATGTAGGGGAAGCTCCTAAAGCTAACCCTAAGGTAAAGTTATTTAATGCACCTTTAATTCCTAGAGTTAAAAAGCATGCTAAGAGAAATAATAAGGTTTATTGCTTAGGTGCGAGCATGTTAGTTTCTCTAAGGACAAACCTAGGACTCAAAACACTAGATCTATTTTACCTAGGGAGTCAATTAGGAGAATTGAAGAAAACTTGGGTGTTAATCCCAAGAAATCTAGGCATATGCCTAAGAAGAAGAACATTTCCCCTAAACCTAATGAAAATTCAAAAGTGAGGAAATTAGAGGTGGAGAACCAAGCCTTGAGGTCAAGGCTAGAAAAATTAGAGAAGACCCTAGCAATAATATCAAACTCGGTTAAGGGGTCTAATGCACAAAAGTCAAGACCTAGGAAACAAGAAACATCTAAGGGCAAGAAGGGTTTGGGTCACAAACCTATGTCCTACCATAATGTTCCATTTAATTATGGAACCACATCTAGGTCTAGGAAAACCAAGGCTAATAGGGAAGCCATCCCTAAGTCTAGCCATGGTATGTGTTTTGTGGCTAACACCTCAAAGAAATCAAATGTAGACACTAAGAAGGTCAATGGAGGAGTCACCTCTAGAGTTGACCTAGGAAAGACCCAAAAGACTATGGCTTCAAAGCCTAAAAGGGTCATTAGGAAGGTATCTAGGGAAGTTATCCCTAGGGAATACCTTGTTAACCCAAGGAGCTCCAATAGATATTGGGTTCCTAAGAGCGTGATTGATTCACGCTAAATGGGTTAGGGTGTGTCAACCCTAAGTGGATGGGTAGTTAACCTAGCCATTGTGAGTTGACACATTAGGGTGTGCCAATAGGGTTTGAGAAGTTAAAAATGATTTAAATTGACACAATTAGGTCTTAGAGGTATTGGTGTGCCATTTTGGGTTTTTGGCACACTAGGGAGATGAATGGCATTAAGGCAAAATGTATTTAATCCCTAAAAATGGCAAATTGTTTTTCACACTTAGGTATTTTATACCTTAGTATATTTTACTTGCCATGAGTTGTTTGCCTTACCATGTCATCATTTTCATTTTTATCTATAAAATGTCATAATCATGTTTAGAATTATTTTTAGATGTCATGTATGCTTAGTTCTCATTCACATGCCATGACATCATGATATTGGCATATGTTTTTATCTAAACCATGTTTATGCCATAATCATATCATGCACAAATTAAAATGAAATTAAGGACTCTGGCATGATTTGATGGGAATCAAATAATATTGCCTAGAAATATGCATGAGACCATTTAAAGAACAAAAACCCATATCTCACTAGATTAATTGCCTTGAATGTGTTTTTACACATCTAGATATAAGTGAGATGTTTAAGGAAAAGGAATTAAAGGTTTTGAAAACATTTTGAAAAACCTTGGTGAAGTCTATCTGTTGATAGCTATCACCATTGAATGGGATGATACAAAGATGGCTCTTTATTGAAGTTTTTCTTGAATTTTGGACTTTGTATCAATCTCCTAATTTAATGGGTAAAATAATTTTCCAATATTTTTCACCCATAGTGTTTAGGATAAGTATTATACGTATGCATTTTCAAGATTTTTAAAATTACGTATATTTACTTATGGATTTCGAAAATCTAATTTTTCAAATCAAAATCAGAATCTGATTATCGATCACGCTGTAATGGCAATGATCGATGGTAAGTCCAATCGATCGTATCCGAATCGAGTCGATCGCAGATCGATTTTGGGTAAACTTGATAGTTAGGCCCATGTTTAGCCATGTTTTGTTCCCCTAACCACTCCTAGCCCTAGGATATGCTTGGGAGAGCATTAGAGAGGGTGGAAATCCATTGAATATGGATTAGGAGTTGGGTTGAGGGTGAGTATAAATTTTAAGGTGGAAGAGAGTTCATTGTGGAACTTTGCCTTAATTTTGATTTGGTTAATGTTCCTATTGGCTTAGGGACTCTCCAAGGATATTGTTGGTGCAATAGTCAAGGGGGAGCAAGCCTCTAGGGAGAGGTATCCATCTTGGGAAGATGGATGTGTATTTCCTCATGGGAGGAAAATTGGGTTGCCTCTCTTTAAGTGATATGGGATCACTAGAAAGATTGTAGGCATGTGTTCCTCCAAGGGAGAGATTGTAAGATCTCATTGGGATATGAGATATTCATACCCTTGGGGAGGACCTTTTTGATGTAATGTCAAAAAGGGGGAGAAGTTACCAAGTTACCAATTAGGGTTTGTTGGAATTCTCATTGGGATATGAGAATTGCCAATATGGGAGAATTGGTAGACTTGAGATGGTAGTTTTGTCAATCATCAAAAAGGGAGAGATTGTTGGTGCAATCGACCCAGGTTGACTCGAGTTTGACTCGAGCAGTACCTTGATAGTATTTTGATGATAGAAAAAACTCATGACATGGGATTGTCATGGGAAAGTCCAACATGGGGTTGGCATGGAAAATCCAAGCATGGAGCTTGGTGTGGAAGTCCAAGGGGGAAGTCTTGGCATGGGAAAGTCCAAAGCATTGTGAAGTCGTGCGCTTGGTGCTTGGCATGGGATGTCCAAAGCATTGCGAAGCCGTGCGCTTGGTGCTTGGTGAGAAATGCATTGCGAAGCCGTGCGCTTGGTGCATTTGGGAAGTCTTGAGAACTTGGCAAGTTCACTAGGCTCGGGTCCTTGAGTCGGTGAAGGATGACATTGCGAAGCCATGCGCTTGGTGCATCCGAGGGACCGCCGGATGGGGAGCGAATGGAGTGAGCTCAAAGGGAAGCATACTTCTAGGGAATGAGACGCGAAGGATGGCGTTGCAAAGCCATGCGCTTGGCGCATCCGAGGGACGTAGGCCGAGGGAAGAGGGCTTCGGTGGGGAACTCCATGAGGGATAAGGTGGACTTAGCCAAGTGGCTAAGACTGAGTGTCAGAGGCTCAAACATCGTTATGTTTGAGGTTTTAGCCGACACCAGTCGACTGGCATAGGTTCCAGTCGACGGCTCTAGATCGTATGGGTTCGACCAGTGTTCGACTAAACTAAGTCTGGCTGATCAGTCGACTGCCGAGGGAGGGCAATCGACTGTTGGGAGAATCAGTCGACTGCCGAGGGATGGCAGTCGACTGATGACACTGTGCACGGACACAGAATGGAGTCGAGCTCGCCAGCACTCGACTGATGGATGATCAGTCGACTGATGGGTGCCATCAGTCGACTGATGTGTGATCCATTGGAACTTAACCAACGTGGATCTGGTCGTTGTGAGACAACGGCTACGGGACCAGTCGACTGATGGTCATGATCAGTCGACTGATGGGCGCGAAAATAGCTTGATGCAGGTTATAAATGGATCTCAAGTTGGAGGATTTCGCCAAGGCTTTTGAGGTGACTTTGGAGGGGAATTACTGTTGCATTCCAGACCTTCAAGAGCAAGAAAAACTAAGCAACAAGAAAGCGATCAAAACAATTGTGTAAAAGTTCTCTTTTGTATTGTCTTTGTATTTCTTGTTGTATTTCATATTACTTGTTGTAATAGCTTGTGAGGGGTTTCTCCACCTCCGACGTGTAGTCGATAAGGAGTGTTGTTAGTGTCGTGCGCATAACACGAGCTCGTTGAGCTCACCCCGTGGAGTAGGAACCATTCGGTTCCGAACCACGTATATGCTTGTGTATTGATTGTGCTTGTATTGTTTTTATTTCTATTGTTATTCCGCTGCGTATATTAACAACAAATTGTAGACAAGCATACGAGATTGAACGAATTACGACATCCAACGAACGAGGGCTATTCATTCCCCTCTAGCCGGCCGTTCGATCCCCTACACATAAGACTTTTACTAATGGTACCTCTTTATTTCTTAGTTTCTTGACTGCTCGATCTATTATCTGAATAGGTCGAATTTCATAACTTAGATCTGTCTGAATCGGTACCATCTGTGGCTCAATCACTTGGTTGGTATCTAGGACGTGCTTCTTAAGCATTGAAACATGAAATACATTGTGGATAGCTGACATCTCCTATGGTAGCTCTAGCTCATAAGCTACTTTACCAACTCTCTTGATGATCAAGTAAGGGCCTATATATCTGGGACTTAACTTGCCTTTCTTCCCAAGCCTCATTACCCCTTTCATAGGAGCTACCTTAATGAACACCGAATCCCCGACTTGGAACTCTAGGGGTCTGCGTCGGACATCGGCGTAACTCTTCTGCCGACTCTGGACAGTCTCTATCCTTTGGCATATGTTCTTTATAGCTTTGGTGGCGTCATCTATAAAATCAGTCCTGAGTCTCATTTCTTTCTTCTCACCACCCTCATACCAACAGATAGGTGATCTACATCTCCTTCCATACAAGGCTTCATAAGGTGACATTCCAATTGTGGTTTGGTAACTATTATTATAGGAAAACTCTGCCAAACACAAATATTTGCACCAGCTTCCCTTAAAATCTAAACCACAAGCTCTTAGCATATCCTCCAAAATCTGATTCACTCTTTCTGTTTGCCCATCTGTCTGAGGATGAAATGCAATACTGAATCGTAGCTTAGTGTCGAGGGATGTCTGAATATACTCCCAGAAGTGTGAAGTGAAGCGACTGTCTCTATCAGAGATAATGGTCTTAGGTACTCCATGCAGTCTAATCACTTCCTTGACATATAACTGGGCTAACTGTTCCATGGAGTATGATATTTTGATAGGCATAAGTGAGCAAACTTTGTCAATCTATCGACAACTACCCAAATAGAATCGTAGCCATTGGTTGTTTTGGGCAGTCCTATTATGAAATCCATAGCTATTTCCTCCCACTTCCATTCTGGAATCTGGATAGGATGTAGAACTCCTCCTGGTCTACGGTGTTCTGCTTTCACTCTCTGACATGTCAAATAAGTGCTAACATACTTAGCCACGTCCCTCTTCATACCAAGCCACCAGAATTTCCCTTTCATATCTTGATACATCTTGGTGGATCCAGGATGCATCAAATATGGGGTCCCATGAGATTCTTCTAGGATCTTCTTTCTTAAGTCTGGGTCCTTGGAGATACATAGGCGTTCACCCAAATATAATACCCCACTGTCATAGACATGGAATCCTTCATCCTTTCCTTCTTGGATCTCTTGTTTGATCCTTTGGAGGCTAGGATCTTTGTCCCGTCTTGCTAATATATCCCCAAACAGTGTAGGTACTATGGTCAAGGTGGAGAGCTATCCAGAAATGATCTCAACCCCAAAATTTATTATCTCTTTCTCTAGTGGTTGGGATAGTGTTGCTAGGGACATCAAAGTGGTGCATGATTTTCTACTCAACGCGTCTGCTACTTTATTTTCCTTTCCAGTATGGTAGTGGATTTCACAATCATAGTCCTTTACTAGCTCAAGCCATCTGTGCTATCGCATATTCATATCCTTCTAAGTGAAGAAATACTTCAAACTCTGGTGATCTGTGTAAATCTTGCATTGGGCTCCATATAGGTAATGTCTCCAAACTTTCAGAGCAAAGACCACTGCTGCCAACTCAAGGTCATGAGTGGGGTAATTCTTTTCGTAGTCCTTGAGTTGCCTAGATGCATAAGCAATGACTTTACCCTTCTACATAATTACTACTCCGAGTCCCTTCATGGACGCATCACTATACATGTCAAATTCCTCATTACTTTCTGGAAGGGTGAGCACTGGAGCACTTGTGAGTCTCCTCTTTAATTCAAGGAAGCTCTTTTCACAATCTTCGGTCTATTCAAACTTCTTGTTCTTTCTGGTAAGAACCGTCAATGGTGAAGCTATCCTTGAGAAGTTTTCCACAAACTTCCGGTAGTACCCCGCTAATCTGAGGAAACTTCTGACTTCACTGGCATTCTTTGGTTGACCCCAATTATTGACCGCTTCTATCTTTGTCGGGTCTACCATAACTCTATCCTTTGAAATAACACGACCCAGAAATGATATTCGATCGAGCCAAAACTCACACTTGGAAAACTTTGCATATAACTGTCTTTGCTGAAGGGTCTGCAAGACTGTCTTCAAGTGTTCGACATGTTCCTCCTGGGTTCTCGAGTAGATAAGGATGTCGTCAATGAAGACGACCACAAACTTGTCAAGGAACTCCTTAAATACCCGATTCATCAAGTCCATAAACATAGCGGGTGCATTTGTCACTCCGAAGGGCATGACCATGAACTCATAGTATCCATACCTCGTTCGGAAAGCTATTTTCGGTATATCCTCCTCTTTAACTCTTACTTGATGATAATTGGACTGCAAGTCATTCTTGGAGAAGACTGTGGCTCCCCTCAATTGATCAAATAAATCCTCTATCCTTGGCAGAGGATACCTGTTCTTGGTCGTCACTTGATTCAAGGCTTGGTAGTCTATGCACATCCTCATAGACCCATCTTTCTTTTTCACGAACAACACCGGAGCTCCCCACGGGGAATGACTAGGGCGGATGAATCCCTTGTCTAGCAACTCCCATAATTGTTCCTGAAGCTCTTTCAATTCAGCTGGAGCCATACAATAGGGTGCTTTTGAGATTGGGTGGGTACCAGAAATAAGCTCGATCTCAAACTCAACTTCCCTTCTAGGTGCTAGTCCTGGTAGCTCGTCAGGAAATACTCCCAGGTAGTCACATACAATTGAAACATCTTCCCGCTTTTGGCTTCTTTCTTGCTTAGTATCAACTATATGTGCTAAATACCTAGTGCATCCACCAGCTAACATCTTCTGAGCTTCCATGGCAAACAAGAACTTCTTAGTCTTCTTCCTTGGTTCTCCAATAAACTCAAAGCTGGCCTCGGTCTCGGGTTGGAATACTACTCTTCCCTTATAGCACTCAATGGAAGCATCGTACTTGCTAAGAAACTCTATTCCAAAGATGACATCATGTCATGCATGTCTAGTAAGATTAGATCACTATAAAGCTCTTTGTCTGAAATTCTGATCGGCACGGCACGCAACCAGTGTGTAGATGTCATTATTTCACCCGAAGGTAGGGTCGTTAAAAACTGAATATCTAAGATATCCGGAGTTATATCTATCTTCTTAGCAAATACTATAGACATAAAATAATGAGTTGCCCCAGTATTAAACAGTATGGTAGCATGCTGACTAAGGATAGGTATTTGACCAATGACAACCGTAGAATCATTTGCTACCTCTTCCTTAGTGAGGGAGAAGATTTGGCCATTAGGTGTAACTGATGGGGACTCCAATCTTCCTTGGCTGATGTAAGGACCCTCCAGTGCTCCCTTCATCTGATGTAGCTGGGATGGTCTACCTCCATACTGAGTAGACTGTGGTGAAGGTAGATTGGTCTTGGTGGGCACTGTTTGGCGAAGTGTCCCTCGACACCACATATATAACACCCGCTCACGCCCTGGCGATAAACTCCTGGATGCTTCCTCCCACACTTAGAACATGTAGGATACGTAGGTTGCTTACTAGTTGAACCTCCCTTTGCATTATTCCACTGTTTCCTCTTGCCATTGTTCTTTTAATTCCAGTTCGAATTACCGCTTTGAGGTTTCTGACCTTTTGAACTTCCCTGGCCTTTGCTTTCTGTTGAGGCTAACTTCTGATGCTTGATACTATTCATGTAATGCTCCGTGATTAGCGCACTGCTGATTAGCTTTTCAGTGGTATGTGGTCTATTAATTCCACTAGCCACATTCAGAGCTATCTCTGGTCTCAACATCTTTAGCATCAACCTAACTCTTTACTTCTCGGTACTGACCAGTTCCAGCATAGGCGAGCCAACCTATTGAACTTCTTTACCGCTTCATCTACTGATAAATCCCCATGTCGGAACTCCATGAACTCATCATAATGCTTGTTAGTGACTCGCATATGGAAGAACTCCTCAAAGAACTGTTGGATCGAAGCAGATCGCTAGGAGGGGGGGGTGAATAGCGATAGAAAATCTTTCGTTCGACTTCATTCATTAAAACACAAGTAGACACAGCGGAAGATAAAAACAAAACAAATGAGACAATAGACACAAGGGTTTTACTTGGTTCGTAGCCGAAGGCTACTACTCAAAGGCCCTAGTGGTCCTTGACCACGCACGGAGGGCAAACTACTAAAGAACTCCTCCTCGTTGGAGGTAGGAGTTAGACGGATACACGAAATCACAAAAGCTCGAGGTAGAGGGACACTCCCCCTCT
Source organism: Wurfbainia villosa (assembly GCA_025175895.1). Lineage (NCBI taxonomy): Eukaryota > Viridiplantae > Streptophyta > Magnoliopsida > Zingiberales > Zingiberaceae > Wurfbainia > Wurfbainia villosa. Next base: position 92,712,400 of record CM045997.1, on the reverse strand, counting down.
CCTCGTTATAATGAAAGCTTTACAAAATAAGTAAACTGAAATACAATTTAAATTTTCATTACCGACGACTTCAAAGGTTGGAGGTTGAAGCTCTAGTCGTCGTCTCGGCAGCACTTCGTCGTAGGGATGTCGGAGAGTCAGAGCGTATCGGAAGCACTTGGAAGCTTTTGAATTGATGAAAAACCCTAGGACAAGCCCTCCTTATATAGCCTTTGAGCCCCTCATTGAATGGGTCTTCAACCAATAGGAATTGGGCACAAGACTCCTTGAAAAATGGTGATAGAGCTTGACTCCTCGAGGCTGATCCTTGACCATCAGTCGACTGATGTCCATCATCAGTCGACTGATGGTAGCATTAGTCGAATGCTAACTGTAAATAGTCGACTGATTGATGACAGTCGAGTCCTCCAAGCTGGCAGTCGATTGATGCTAGTTGCAAAGCAAAGTTAGCTTAACAAAAATATTATTTCGACAGTCATCGACCGTCTGATCTCGACCTAGACTATCTATAGGATGTCTTTGGTCGAATCTACGCTTAAGATCATCCCCGTAAGGAGGATACGACCTCTCTTACTCTCACACACACGAGCTTTACCTCGATACTTACTGTGTTGCTTTCGCTTCCGGCCTTCCACTCGATTCCTTCGGCTTCCTCCGAAATCACTCGAGTGTCGCCCGACCACCGTGGCTCCCTCTGAGTGTCGCTAGCCTTTAGCTCCAACTTTAGCACTTTTCTGCACACTCGATTCAGCTCGTGAGATAATGATATATCCTTAACTTTGCGTCTTTTGCCATAATCAAAATACAGGTTCGACTAAGGTGCCCCTGCACCAACAAGAACTCCGTCTCAAAGTCTGTCAATGACATTTGGTTCACCACCCTCTTGGCCTTCACTCGCTCCCACCACATTCTGGCATCTCCAGTCAGACAGAACGAGGCACACTTGACTTTCTCATTCTCAGGCCAGTCCAGTAGTTCCACTGTACTCTCTACTGTCTTGAACCATTCCTGAGCATCCCATGGTTCACTGGCACAGGCAAAACTCTTTGGCTTCAGCTTTTGCCATTGAATCAGATAGGCCTCTTGTCTCACCCCTCCCACTGGATCTGTTGGTGGGTCTGGTGGGGCAGAAGATGCAGTTGGAATGGCATTCTGAGTCCCTGGCTGAGTAACAGGATTTTCTCGTTGATTCGTCATCAAGGTATTGATGACCTGCTGCTGCTCTACCACTTGTTGTTGGAGCTGAGTGCCTATTTGCATCCAGGCAGGTGGTGGTACTTCTTCATTCATTTCTTGTCCTCCACAGGGTCTTTCTCGAGGCATTTCCAGCTCTTCATAAGATGATAAAGTTAAACCACTATCAGGCTATTATCACTATTTTTTTCCATCTTCCCATACATATCTAGGTATGCTCTATTACTTACTGTCTATCATCTTCATATATATATACAAGCATGTTTAACTCAAAGAGAACATTCTAGGTAAGCATGTTTAACTTAAAAGAAGCATTCCTTACTACTCATAAAGTAAATAAAGCAGATAAATACTTGCTTACTTGGAGGTGGCAGGACTGATGCTCGATGTGTGTGTGACGAAAGGGCGGAACCCGCTCTGATACCATCTTGTAACACCCCCTAGTCTTTCCACTCTCTACTAGGGAAGATGTTACTACTTTACTATCTGTTTCTTTAATTCTTCCTTATCTTACTCTGACACCAACTGTACCACCCCTCCCATAAGGGAGAGATCGTTACAGATTTTGTACTTTCTACTCTTACTCTAATGCTATACTCTAATCATCACACCATGTTACTATCATTCTAAAATTCATGCAATATACTAACGTAATATGCTAACAACTAAAATGATCATAAGGATCTTGACATCACTTAAACAATAACCAATTCAAGATCTTCACATAACATGCAAGTATTAAGACTAACCCAATATGACTCTAGGATTCTTTGGTCTCAACCATAAGCAATCCAGTTGTACTTCAACAATATAAAAAAAAACAACTAGAAACTAAAAAATCTGGTTTAGAGATCTGTACTTAGGATCTTTTATTTCCACTGTTCCGTCGCTACACACTCCAAGCACTTCATCCGCTATGCCACCTTACTGAAGCTTTTCTTTACCTTTATCTGCAGTATAAGAAAATGCAAATTGTAAGCAATAATGATTAGTAAGTACTTTCTATGCTCACAAAAACATGCAATGTATGAAATAATGCAACTAGTTCTCTTACCCTTGATACATTGATACACATGTAAGCATAACTGGAAATCATAACTCTTAATACATGTCTCTTGAGTATTTTAAACTTGTAAACAGTGTATCTAAACTGGAATGATTAACTTTGAAAAACTTTTACTTATACTTATACTGATACTTCAAATTAATAATCATCCTGAATATGGGTCCGGCATAGTACCAATGCGCGCTTTTCTAATACGCTGGGGTGGCCAACCACCGAACCTACTAGGGTAACTGAACTGAAGGCCTTGGCCCGTGGGCGAAACTGATGCCCGGTACATGTCTTATCAAAAGTAAAATACTTCCTTTATACTTATATTCTTATACATACTGAAAAGAATGCTCTTAATCCCCTACATCACGAATGGGGAGCACCATAATGATCATTATGCTATTGACCCCCAAAACTGAAATGGGGAGCATACTGAAGATCGTTGTGCTTTTAATCCCCAATTTAAACAGGGAGCATCTTTAAATTTTCTTTATAAAGGAAATATTTTTACATCTTACTCTACATCATGCATATAATTGTAAGCTACAACTCATCTACAACATGCATGATCATAAAACGCATTCTTATCATCGATCTAAACATGATACTGAATCAAACATGACATAACGGGTAAAATCATGTAACTAAAACACCATGCCTAACTAGTTCATATACATGCATATAAACTGCTCAACCATGTAACTGGAAATAACATGCACATAAAAATATATTAATGACATACGATAACTACTTATACTGCAGGTGAGCAATACTTACTTCCTACGCTTTTTCATTAATTTATACCATTAGATTTCATAAAGAGAAGACCTCCTACATGTTCCTTTGCTTTAGTGTGATCCTCTACCAAGTCCTTGAGAAGATCCCTCTTGAAAATTCCCTCTTGAATTATCCCACGGTGGAGAAATTATAGAGGCTCTCCTTTTTTTTCTTTTGTTTTCCTCGGTGGAGAGAGGATCAACGTTTGGAGAGGAGAGGAGGAGGAGAGGTGGGTTAGTCAGCGGTTGGAGTGAAGAGGAGGAGAAGAGGTGGGTTGGTTTCGGTGCAAGGGTTTTAGGGAAAGGAAAATAGAAAAAAATAAATATAAACTAGGGTTTTCCTTAACTTAATTACCCCCTTTAAATGATTAGCCAAATTAACCAACTTCTCCCTTTTTTCTGCCTATAGATATATTCTGTTATATCCTACTCATTGGTAATCTTATGACTTAGTGGTAGGAAGCCTATTCCTCCAAACCAAGGGTTCATGGTTCGAACCCCAGCTAACGAACCATTTATTTGATTTTTTTTCTTTTTCTTATTTCTATTTTCCTCTAAATAGAAAGTATAAGAACTAAAATTATAAATAAAATAAAATTATAAAAGTTTCGTCTGTAACTTAGAATAGCTCTGGTACTTTGTTTATGTCATCCTCACGCTCCTAGGCTGTTTCTTCAAACCTTCGACTTTGAGCAATACGTAACCGAACGGATCATTCTTGCTATGCGTGCCTATAATTGTTGTTAGCGCAGTGGAATAACAATAATAATAATGAAACTAACAACAATATACAATCACACAATACAATACACAAAGATGTACGTGGTTCGGAACTAAATGGTTCCTACTCCACGGGCGAGCTCACCGAACTCTAGTTATGCGCACGACACTAACTAAACCACTCCTTCTCAACAACACATCGGAGGTGGAGAAACCTCTCACAAGCAATTACACTAAGTAATATGAAATACAAGCAATACAAAGACAAATACGAAATACATGTAAAGAACACTTTACAACGCTTGCTTTAAACCCTTTGCTTGTAGCTTGCTTTAGATGGCTCTTGAAGGTCTAGAATGCAACAACAATTCCCCTGCAATAGCTTCACAAAAGTCTAGGCAAAATCTCCCATCTTGAGCTTCATTTATAACCTGCATCAAGCTGATTTCGCACGCATCAGTTGACTGATCGTGGCCATCAATCGACTGGTCCTGTAGTCGTTGTCTCACAACGGCCAGATCCACTGTTGGTGCAATCGGCCCAGCAGTACCTTGATGGTGTTTTGATGATAGACAAAACTCATGACATGGGATTGTCATGGGAAAGTCCAACATGGTGTTGGCATGGAAAATCCAAGCATGGAGCTTGGTGTGGGAAAGTCCAACATGGGGTTGGCATGGAAAATCCAAGCATGGAGCTTGGTGTGGAACTCTAAGGGGGAAGCCTTGGCATGGGAAAGTCCAAAGCATTGCGAAGCCGTGCGCTTGGTGCTTGGTGAGAAATGCATTGCGAAGCCGTGCACTTGGTGCATTTGGGAAGTCTTGAGAACTTGGCAAGTTCACTAGGCTCGGGTCCTTGAGTCGGTGAAGGATGGCATTGCGAAGTCATGCGCTTGGTGCATCCGAGGGACCGCCGGACGGGTAGCGAATGGAGTGAGCCCAAAGGGAAGCATACTTCTAGGGCATGAGACGCGAAGGATGGCGTTGCAAAGCCGTGCGCTTGGCGCATCTGAGGGACGTAGGCCGAGGGAAGAGAGCTTTGGTGGGGAACTCCATGAGGGATAAGGTGGACTTGGCCAAGTGGCTAAGACTGAGTGTCGGAGGCTCAAACTTGATGTTTGAGGGTTTACCCGACGGTCGGATGCTAAAACAACTTGGTGTTTGAGGTTTTGCCCGACATCAGTCGACTGGCATAGGTGCTGGTTCGACTGATCCAAGCGACTAGAGTTTGACTAGTGTAAGGCTAGGGTTTTGTGCTTGGCAGTCGACTGCCATAGACATGGCAGTCGACTGAAGTCAACTGTCGAGGGATGACAGTCGACTGATGGGAGTGTCGCGAGCACAGAACGCTCCGTAGCCGACTGGCGACGATTGGGTCACCGGTCGTGATGGGAATCATCGATCGGTCGTAGGTGATCCGTTGGAACTTGTCCGACGTGGATCGCCGTTGTGAGACAACGACTACGAGGGTCGGCGGGGCCTTTTAGCGGTCGATCGCTAGCGCAAAATGTCTCGATGAGTTATAAAAGGAGCTCGAGATGGAGGTTTTTGCCATGATCTTTGTGGAGCTATTGAAGGGGAATTGCTGCTGCGTTCCAGTCCTTCAAGAGCCAATCAAAGCAAGCAACAAGCAAAGCGATCAAAGCAATCGGTGAAAGTTTTCTTTTGTATTGTATTTGTGTATTTGCTTGTATTTCTATATTACATTGTAATTGCTTGTGAGAGGTTTCTCCACCTTCGACGTGTTGTCGAGAAGGAGTGTTATAGTTAGTGTCGTGCGCATAACTAGAGCTCGGTGAGCTCGCCCGTGGAGTAGGAACCATTCGGTTCCGAACCACATATATCTTGTGTTGTGTGATTGTGTATTGTTGTTAGTTTCATTATTATTTTTATTCCGCTGCGCTAACGACAATCGTAGACAAGCAACGCAAGACGAACGAACGAATTACGACATCCAACGAACGAGGGCTATTCACCCCCCTCTAGCCGGCCGTAATCGATCCCCTACAAGTGGTATCAGAGCCGAGGTCGCTCTTCAAGGACTAACTGCCGCGAGAGCACTACAAATGGCCGGCTTCATCCATCCACCGAAATTCGATGGAGATTTTTCTTGGTGGAGGAAACGGATGGAGGTATACCTAGAAACCGATTTTGATTTTATGATTATTATAGAAAACGGTTTTGAAATGCCTAGGGACAAGTACAACAAGCCAATTGAGAAGTCAAAATGGACCCAAGACCAAATCAAAGACTTCAAGACAAATCTCAAGGTAATCAAGTTGATTAGTGATTTGTTGCCTAACACTATTTGGTCTAGATTGGGTGATTATAGGGATGCAAGGGAATTATGGAATAAGGTAATGAAATTCCAAGAAAATTCCCAATCGGCACAAGTAGAGGAGAATGCCGAAGAAGAAGCACCCACAACATTTGAAGATGTTGATGATTTGGTGGAGACCTCCACCTCTAGCATTGAGGGGGAGGAAAGGCAATCTTCCATCCCGGAGCAAGAACAAGAAGCATCCACATCCGGGAGAAGTGAAGATCATGAAGAGGCCTCCACCACCTCCCTAGGTAACTCAAGTGTTATTATTTTAAATAAAAATCACATAATATGCTTTGAGTGTAGGGAGAAAGGGCACTACAAGAGTAAATGCCCTAAATTGGCTAAGAAGAAGGCATCGACACCAAAAGTCAACCTAAAGTCAAACAATGCCGGTGTTCCCAAAATCAAGAGCAAAGAGCACATTGTGTGCTTCAAATGCAATCAAAAGGGACACTACCGAAGCCAATGCCCTAGGGGGAGGAAGAAAGGGCAAGAAGGTGCAATTCATGTAGGGGGAGCTCCTAAAGCTAACCCTAAGGTACATTTAGTTAATGCACCTTTAATTCCTAAAGTCAAAAAGCATGCTAAAAATTATTTTAGTTCTCTTGCAATTATAAATGAAAAGCATGCTAGGAGAAACAATAAGGTCTATTGCTTAGGTGCTAAGCGTGTTAGTTTCTCTAAGGACAAACCTAGGACCCAAAACACTAGACCTATCCTACCTAGGAAATCAATTAGAAGAATTGAAGAGAATTTGGGTATTAATCCCAAGAAATCTAGGCATATGCCTAAGAAGAAAACCAACTCCCAAAAACAAAATGAAAATTCAAAATTGAGGAAATTGGAGTTAGAAAACCAAGTCTTGAGATCAAGACTTGAGAGAATGGAGAAAACCCTTAGAATCATAGAAAACTCAATTCTAGGGTCAAATACCCAAAAGTCAAGACCTAAGGTTCACAAACGGTCTAAGAGTAAGGAGGGTTTGGGTCACAAACCTATGTCCTACCATAATGTTCCATTTAATTATGGAACCACATCTAGGTCTAGGAAAACCAAGGCTAATAGGGAAGTCATCCCTAAGTCTAGCCATGGTATGTGTTTAGTGGCTAACACCTCAAAGAAATCAAATGTAGCCACTAAGAAGGTCAATGGAGGAGTCACCTCTAGAGTTGACCTAGGAAAGACCCAAAAGACTATGGCTTCAAAGCCTAAAAGGGTCATTAGGAAGGTATCTAGGGAAGTTATCCCTAGGGAATACCTTGTTAACCCAAGGAGCTCCAATAGATATTGGGTTCCTAAGAGCGTGATTGATTCACGCTAAATGGGTTAGGGTGTGTCAACCCTAAGTGGATGGGTGGTTAACCTAGCCATTGTGAGTTGACACATTAGGGTGTGCCAATATGGTTTGAGAAGTTAAAAATGATTTAAATTGGCACAATTAGGTCTTAGAGGTATTGGTGTGCCATTTTGGGTTTTTGTCACACTAGGGAAATGAATGGCATTAAGGCAAAATGATTTTAATTCCTAGAAATGGCAAATTAATTTTAACACTTAGGTATTCTATACCTTAGTATATTTTACTTGCCATGCTTTATTTGCCTTGCCATGTCATGACATCATTTTCATTTTCATCTATAAAAATGTCATGATCATGTTTAGATGTCATGTATGCTTAAGTTTCATTCACATGCCATGACATCATGATATTGGCATATATTTTTATCTATATCATATCTATGCCATAATCATATCATGCATGAATTAAAATGGAGTTAAGGACTATGGCATGATTTGATGGGAATCAAATAATATTGCCTAGAAATATGCATGAGACCATTTTAAAGAACAAAAACCCACATCTCACTAGATTAATTGCCTTGAATGTGTTTTTACACATCTAGATATAAGTGAGATGTTTAAGGAAAAGAAATTAAAGGTTTTGAAAACATTTTGAAAAACCTTGGTGAAGCCTATCTTTTGATAGCTATCACTATTGAATGGGATGATACAAAGAGGGCTCTTTATTGAAGCTTTTCTAAACTTTTGAACTTTGTATCAATCTCCTAATTTAGTAGGTAAAATAATTTTCCAATATTTTTCACCCATAGTGTTTAGGATAAGTATTATACGTATGTATTTTCAAGATTTTTAAAATTACGTATATTTACTTATGGATTTCGGAAATCCATTTCGAATGTCAAATCAGAATGTAAGATCAGACCGCTATGGATTGGCAATGATCGATAGTGGCAAATGATCGATTTGATTTCACGATCGCCTAAGCTGATTTCGGGTAAACCTTGTTGGTTAGGCCCATGTTCAGCTAGGTTAAGGTCCCCTAACCACTCCTAACTCTAGGATATGCTTGGGAGAGCATTAGAGAGGGTGGAAATCCATTGGATATGGATTAGGAGTTGGGTTGAGGGTGAGTATCAATTTTAAGGTGGAAGAGAGTTCATTGTTGAACTTTGCCTTAATTTTGATTTGGTTAATGTTCCTATTGGCTTAGGGACTCTCCAAGGACATTGTTGGTGCAATGGTCAAGGGGGAGCAAGCCTCTAGGGGGAGGTATCCATCATGGGAAGATGGATGTGTATTTCCTCATGGGAGGAAAATTGGGTTGCCTCTCTTTAAGTGATATGGGATCACTAGAAAGATTGTAGGCATGTGTTCCTCCAAGGGAGAGATTGTAAGATCTCATTGGGATATGAGACATTCATACCCTTGGGGAGGACCTTTTTGATGTAATGTCAAAAAGGGGGAGAAGGTACCAAGTTACCAATTAGGAGGATGGGAGTGTCGCGAGTACGTAACGCTCCGAGCCGATCGGGCAGCGATCGATTCTTGGGTCACCCGATGTGATGGGAATCATCAGTCGATTGGTAGGTGATCCGTTGGAACTTGTCCGACGTGGATCTGGCCGTTGTGAGACAACGGCTACGGGCAATGATGGGGCCTTTGGCGATCAAGCGCTAGGCGCAAACGACTCGATGCGTAGTTATAAGAGGAGCTCGAGATGGAGGTTTTTGCCATGATCTTTGTGGAGCTATTGAAGGGGAATTGCTGCTGCGTTCCAGTACTTCAAGAGCCAATCAAAGCAAGCAACAAGCAAAGCGATCAAAGCAATCAGTGAAAGTTTTCTTTTGTATTGTATTTCTGTATTTGCTTGTATTTCTATATTACATTGTAATTGCTTGTGAGAGGTTTCTCCACCTTCGACGTGTTGTCGAGAAGGAGTTTTATAGTTAGTGTCGTGCGCATAACTAGAGCTCGGTGAGCTCACCCGTGGAGTAGGAACCATTCGGTTCCGAACCACGTATATCTTGTGTTGTGTGATTGAGTATTGTTGTTAGTTTCATTATTATTGTTATTCCGCTGCGCTAACGACAATCATAGACAAGCAACGCAAGACGAACGAATGAATTACGACATTCAACGAACGAGGGCTATTCACCTCCCTCTAGCCGGCCGTTTCGATCCCCTACATCCACGTCGGTAAAGTTCCAATGGATCACACTTCAGTCGACTGATGATACCCATCAGTCGACTGATCATCACTTCAGTCGAGTGCTGGCGCGAGCACTCGACTGGGAAGCCTATTATGGTTGAAATCGCCCCAATCAGTCGACTGATCTACAGTGTTAATCGACTGATGGCGTTATCTGTCATGCCCGCCCTTTTCCTAAGGGTCCGGAGGGGCGGCGCGTGACGCGATCCTACATACATACATTACATTATAGCGGAAGACTACACATATCGTACTTCTTACAGCGGAAGACTTTAGACATATTTTTTTTTCTTTTAAACATAAACATGCATCGTCATTTCATAGATACTTCTTCTTAACATAGAATATGCATCATTATTTCATAGACACTTCTTCTTAAACATTGGGCATGCATAAAGGGCATGCATCATCAGTTCATAAGTACTTAGTTCAATTCATAAGCTAAATCATCTTAGGGAAATCATGCATAAAGAACATAACATATCTCCTCCACCATGCCACTACCACACACACTTTTCCCCTCCTGCTGCTCCCTTTAGTTTATCCACCCTTTACCCTTATCTGTAGTACAACGAAACATAAACTATAAGAACATAGGCTTAGTAAGATCCTGTCCTACTCACGAAACCTTACGTAAGCATAACATGACATAACATCATAACATAAGCTAACATAACATAAATGTATCAGCATAGACATAAGCAGGCAATAACATGTAGACATACAACATCGTAAGAAGGCATATAACATGTAAACACATATATAACATAGCAATCATAACATGTAAACATATATAACATAACGATCGTAACATGTAAACATATATAACATAACAAACATGTTGGTGCAGTGGCACCTAAGTCGAACCTGAGTTTTGATTATAGCAAACGATACAAAGTTAAGCTCATGTCATTATCTCACGAGCTGAATCAAGTATGCATAAATGCTATCTAAGCCGAAGGTCAGTGACACTCGGAGAGAATCGTAGTGGTCGGGCGACACCGGGAGGACTTCGGAGGGAGCCAAAGGAATCAAGTGGAGACTGAAAGCAAGGCTTCAAAGGTAAATGTTGAGGTAAGCTCGTGTGAGTGAGAGTAAGTAAGGTCGAGTCCTTCATACGGGGACATCCTTAGGCAACGATCCGACTAAGACTTCCCATGGAAGGTCTATTTTGAGATCGGACGGCAAGTGGCCGTCGAATTCACTTATATTTTGAGCTAACTCTTTATTACAGTTGAAAAGTCTGGAAACCAGTTCAACCGGCCAAGGATCAGTTCAACTGTCGAGCCATCAGTTCAACCGGCCAAGGATCAGTTCAACTACTGAGCCATCAGTTCAACCGACCAAGAAATCAGTTCAACCGATGGTCAAATATCAGCCTCGAGGAGTCAAGCTTTATCACCATTTTTCAAGGAGTTTTGTGCCCAATTCCTATTGGTTGAAGACCCATTCGATGAGGGGCTTAAAGGCTATAAAAGGAGGGCTTCTCCTAGGGTTTTTCATCATCTCTAAGTGCTCAAAAACCTTTGCAACTCTGCGATTCTCCGATGACTCTACGACGAAGTGATGTCAACAACCCTAGCTTAGTTTCTACTCTTTAGTTGTTGATATTTTAATTTGTCGTCTCTTTAAATATTGCAATTCCTTTTATTAATCGAGGTTTTCTATCGTTGCACTTTACATTAATAGAAGAGAGGGTTTGTCTCTCTATCTTTTCTTTCGAAGTTTTTTTTTGTAATCGTTAAACTCCTACCTCCAACGAGGAGGAGTGTTTTTAGTGAATTGCCCTCCGTGCGTGATCAAGGATCACTAGGGCCTTGGAGTAGTAGCCGAAGGCTACGAACCAAGTAAAAAAACATTTGTCTCCTTTTATTTATCATTTATCTTTCCACTGCAATTAATTGTCTACTCGGGTTTTAACGAACGAAACGAAAGAAAAGTTTTTATCGCTATTCACCCCCCCCCCTCTAGCGATCCGCTTCGATCCAACAATTGGTATCAGAGCCGGGGGCGCTTAGATTTGGTGAAACCACCAATCTAACATTTTTTACAGATTTGTTTTTCATTCATTTAAATTTTCTCCCACACTACAAATCCAAGACGAAGTCTTGGTACTCTTCGTTTGGTTTTTGCAAGTATTCGCTTTTGGAGTAGCCGACGGTCAAACGGGCATAACTTTTCGTACAAGTTGACCCACGACATGGGATACCTACCAAAACGAAGCTCTCGGAGAGATCTACACTTCTTATGAGGGTAAACCCTTGTAACAAGCTGTCTTCATCCCCAAAAACCATCGTTTAGTATCATTTCTGGGACATCGAAGGTTGTAAGTGCTCATCTTTTATTTTAGTTGGTTATTTCTCGTTTATTCCTTTTGTTTCTTTTCATTTCCTACATTACTAATCCAAGGCAAAGTCTTGGAACCTTTTTTGTGTTTTTTTTTGTATTTTTTATGCAAGATTTCCCTTCCAAATGGCCCATCTCGAGGGTTTTAGCACCGTCCGACCTCCGTTTTACAACGGAGATGATTTCCGTTACTGGAAAAGTCGGATGGAATGCTTTCTCAAAACCCAAATCGAGATGTGGATCATAATCCAAACGGGTTTCACACTTCCGACTAACGAAGTGGGTGAATCCTTGGGTTATGACCAATGGACCATTGCGACAAAACGACAAGTCGAAGCCGACGCCAAGGCAACTCAAATTCTCCAATGCGGTTTGTCCAAGGAGGAGCTAAATTGCGTTGGCCCCTTCATAAGCACAAAGGACCTTTGGACAAAGCTAGTGGAGCTACACGAAGGGACCGATGAAGCCAAGGTATGTAAGCGTGATCTTTTATTTAATAAACTATATAATCTAAAAATGCAGGAACACGAGTCCGCGACGCAACTTCATGCCCGCGTCCAAGATATAGTCAACAATCTACACGCGATCGGGCAAAAGGTCGAAAACCGCAACCTTATAAGGTATGTCCTAAACTCCTTTCCGAGGACTACCTTGTGGGTATCCATGGTCGATGCCTACAAGGTCTCCAAGGATCTTTCGAAACTTAGGTTAGATGAACTATTTTCTGATTTTGAACTTCATGAGCAGTCTAACTCAGAACCCGAGAAGGGTATGGCACTTTTTGCAGGTTCAAGGAAGAAAACCGCAAGCAAGCCACCCCCCGAAGGAAGAAGAGGATGAGTCCGATTCGGAGGTCGACCCAGAAATGGAGGCCGAACTAGTCAACCTAGTTCGGAGGATAGTCAAGGGCCGAAAGCGAACCATCACTCAACCCAACGAAGGTAAGCCTAAAAGTTCTAATATTAGGTGTTACGAATGCAACAGGTTTGGACACATCAAGTCCGAATGCCAAAAGCTCAAAAGAAAAGCACCAAAATACAAAAAGGAACTCAATGCTACATGGGAAGAAGCATCCGAGGAAGAAGACGATGGTCGAGTCCTCATGGCTAAACTGGTTGAATCGGAGATGGAGTCGGAGCCGGAACATGAATCGGAAACCGAAGACGAGTCGGACTGCAAAGCGCTATTCAAGACAAGCCACGGACACGCATCCGGTTCAAAAGATACACTCAAGGTAAGTCAATCTCTAATTAGTACGCTTTATAGTGCAATTAAGTTTTTAACTAGAAAGTTAGCTAAGTCCGAGTCTAAGGTCGAGACCTTGGTTGAGGAAGTTAAACTCCTCAAACACGAGGTCTCCCTAACCTCTTCGACTAGTCGAGTTCAAGAGGAGGACTCAACTCGGGTTGAAAAACTCGAAGTTGAGAACTCACTCTTGAAGAGTCAAGTCGAAGATCTTAGGAATACGTTGGAAAGATTTACTTTGGGATCCAAAGGACTTGACCTCCTACTTGGATCGTAAAGGGTCGTGTACAACAAGGTTGGGCTAGGGTTTAGCTCAAATATGACCAACAAGTCGTATATGTCGATTGTAAGTCGACATAAAAAACATTTCCAAGCATGGGTCCCTAAGACCACCTTAATTTCAAACTTAGGATCGAACCAATACTGGTTCCCAAGGACCAAATCCACTATGTTGAGAGACTGAATCGATTCAACGGTCCAGGGGGAGCTAGTACGAAACTTGTTTGTGTTTTAACCTAGAAATTGCATGCTTAGGTTTTTTTTTATTTAGTTTGATTTTCCTTTTTAGAATGGTTAGATAGGACTATAACTCGTCAATACTTGATAACATAGTACCAGGACGCGGCGAGATGATAGTACGCTAGGAAAGCGGAGTCTTGTGTATTCGCGCTAGATAAGGCGTATCTAGTTTGGTGCACTTGACCGAGCAGAACTAGCTGAAGCTACCTCGCCGTATCCTAGACTAGTTAGACCAGGAAGTGGTCTTAGGTAAGTCAAGTCTCTATTTTCTTGAAAATGGCTTTGTCTAAGCAAGTGGTCATTGTTCGGATCAAAGAAGGCCTCTGTGCCTCGCCACGACCTGGAAGCCATGATCTTGAAAAGGTGACTTGATGATCCTAAGGTGAAATCCGAATCTAACACAAGGTTGACAAGTGTTTAAGTCATTAAATTTAAATCAAGTAAAATTGGAAGTCATCTCACAAGAACATATAGGGTTAACGTGTTTGATCATGTAGACATGGGTGAGATGATTTAGGTTAATAATCTTCAACCAATCTTTAATAAATCCAATATCCGATCCAACTACCTTGCGTGTAGGATCAATGGATGTTGGACAGTGGTTGCTCCCGACACATGACCGGGGATCAACTCAAGTTTTCGAATCTTCGATTCAAACGACAAGGATCGATAACCTTTGGAAATAACGGCAAGCTCAAAATCATCGGATCAGGTGATATTGAGCTCAACTCAAATTTTGTTATTCAAAATGTTTTATTAGTAGAAAATTTTCAATATAATTTACTTAGTGTAAGCCAATTGTGTGATAATAACTATAAGATCATATTTCTAGAAAATGAATGTGTAATTAATACAATTAAACTTCTAAAATAATTCTTAAGGGAACTAGAAATAACAACATTTACACTATTAACTTAACTAACTCCTCAACTAAGTGTCTTATGACACAGCAAGAGGAATCATGGTTGTGGCACCGACGACTCGGTCACTCATACCCAAGACTCATCCACAAGATGAGTCAGAGTGACTTAGTCAGAGGTTTGCCTAACCTCAATAACTTGAACAATAAAATATGTAATGTGTGTCAACAAGGTAAACAATCTAGGACACAACATCAACTAACTAATCAAGAATGAACCAAAAGTGTGCTTGAGCTCCTACACATGGATCTATTTGATTCACACGGAGCTAAGTTACTTAATGGAAGTAAATTCTGCTTAGTCATAATTGATGACTATTCTAGATTTACTTGGGTTAGCTTGATCAAACACAAAAGTGATACCCTAGATCAATTAATCAACCTATTTAAATTAATAGAAAATCAACAAAGCATAAAAATCAAAAGACTTAGGACTGATCATGGTGGTGAATTCGAGAACCATAGGTTTACAGAATTCTGTAACCTAACTGGATACCACCATGAGTTCTCTTGCCCTAGAACTCCACAACAAAATGGCCTAGTAGAATGCAAAAATAGAACTCTACAAGAAGCCTCTAGGACAATGTTAAATGAGTATAACCTACCCGATAGGTTTTGGGCGGAAGCCGTGAGTACGATATGCTATGTCCAAAATAGGATCCTTATGGTAAAGAGGCACCTTAAGACCTCATACGAGATTTATCAAGATAAAATACCTAACATCAAGTACTTTAGGGTATTTGGGTGTAAGGTACATATCCTAAACACTAAGGATTACCTAGGGAAATTTAAATCCAAAACCACGACCGGAATCTTTCTAGGATACTCGACTACAAGTAGAGCTTATAGAGTATATAACCATGACACCCTTAGAGTCGAGGAGACTATCAATGTAGTATTTGATGAAGGACACGAACCTACAAAACCCCCAGAAACCCCAATTAGCAAGCCGATTCATACTAGACCTAACTCTGATCCGGAGATTAGGTCTAGTGTTAATCCTAACCTAAGTAAACCAAGTTACTCTATCGACCAAGTGACAGATGACTTTAACCAAACTAGAACTCAGACGAGTCATCCTATTGATCAAGTTGTAGACTCAAACCTAAACCCAACTAGGACTCAAACGAATCATCCTATCGACCAAGTGATAGGTGATCCAAGTCTAGGAGTTCGAACTAGAGCCTCATACAGAAACCTTAGTCAAATCTCCTTGATTTCTAAAATTGAACCCAAAACTATTGACCAAGCTCTTCTTGATCGCGATTGGATTATTGCAATGCAAGAAGAGCTGGCTCAATTCACTAGGAACGAAGTATGGGAATTAGTACCACCACCTAAAGATAAAACAATCGTTGGAACAAGGTGGGTATTTAGAAATAAACTTGATGATAAAGGTGAAGTAGTTAGAAATAAAGCCAGACTAGTCGCTAAAGGGTTTAGTCAAGTTGAAGGTTTAGATTACGACAAGACCTATGCCCCAGTAGCTAGATTAGAGTCCATTCGAATGCTATTAGCGTATGCAGCACATCGAGGATTTAAGTTGTTTCAAATGGATGTGAAATCTATGTTCTTAAATGGATACATTAAAGAAGAAGTTTATGTTAGTCAACCCCCTGGTTTCGAAAGCTTAGATAAACCCGACCATGTCCTTAGGTTAAAGAAAGCTCTCTATGGACTTAAACAAGCTCCTTGAGCTTGGTATGAGAGACTTTCGATTTATCTTAAGTCTAAAGGATTTAACCAAGGTGTAGTTGACCCAACCCTTTTCATAAAAACCTTAGGTAAAGACATATTCATAGCCCAAATATACGTAGATGATATTATTTTCGGAACCACCAACTCAATCCTACTAAATGAGTTCATTTCACTTATGGAAAGTGAATTTGAAATGAATTTAGTAGGCGAGTTAAGTTTCTTCTTAGGTCTACAAATTAAACAAACTAAAGATGGAATATACCTACATCAACGTAAATATACTAGGGAATTAATCAAACGCTTTGGAATGCAAGACGCTAAAATTATTAATACCCCAATGGCAACTAATGTGAATATATAAGAAGATTTAATCAGAAACTCAATTGATTTAAAATACTATAGGAGCATAATAGGGAGTCTACTTTACTTAACTGCAAGCCGACCCAATATCTTATTTGCAGTAAGTATGTGCGCAAGGTTCCAAACCTGTGCCAAGGAGTCTCACCTAACTCTAGTCAAGCGTATCCTTAGATATCTAAAGGGTACACTTAATGTCGGTATTTGGTACCCTAGATCTACCGAGTTCGAACTAACCGGCTACTCCGATTCGGACTATGCCGATAGTAAGCTCGATAGAAAGAGTACGAGTGGTTGTTGTCAACTTCTCGGCTCGAGTCTAGTGAGTTGGTGCAGTAGGAAGCAACACTGTGTTGCCTTATCTACCACCGAAGTTGAATGCATTGCGATGGGTGAGTGTGTCACTCAGCTTCTTTGGATGAAGCACACTCTCCGTGACTTTAAGTTAGACTTTACAAACACAAAACTCCACATAGATAACATTAGTTCAATTAACCTTACTAAGAATCCGATATGTCACTCTAGAATCAAACATATAGAGGTCAAACATCATTTCATTCGAGAATATGTGGCCAACGGAGCCATACAACTCGAATACGTCGAATCGAAGTCTAACTTGGCAGACCTATTTACTAAACCCCTACCCGAAGATGAATTCAGTCTATTAAGATGAAAATTGGGCATGTGCGTAGTAGAATAGGAACTTACAAATTATATTTTCGTACTACTATTTCTTACTTTTCATTTTCATGGAACTAGCATAGGACATACCTTAGATATCATGCACCTATAGATTTAAGGAGCCAGTACATCTCACAACACATAGGACTAATGTGTTTGTGTACTTAGCCACGTAGATGGGCGTGAAATGTTAGGACCTTACTCATGGTTCCAGATGTAGAGCTAGTGCATCGCTATGAACCACGGAGTATAATCATACACACTAACCGACTTTGTCCAGGACTGGTTGATCTTTTATATCAATCAAGCCAAATATGAGTCGAATATTTTATAGATGAACTTATTTTCAGTATATGATTTTCAAAATAATGTGGAACATGCTTGGACTTTAAAATTAATACTTATTTTTTATTCCACACACACCCTCACTCTTTTCGATATATGTCAAAAGGGGAAGAAAAAGGCCAAAGTAAGGGATCAATTTTTTATGGCCAAGGCTTACTTAACTTTAAGTTAACAAAACAAGTTAAGAGAATTCTTAACTTAAACACATTTAGTTAACTTGTTAACAAAAAAGTAAATTACTTAACTTTAAGTTAACTTGTTAACAAAACGGAAGTAAAGGGCAAGGTTAAGAAATAATTTTTTTTGATTTCTTAACTTAAAACTTATTTTAAACACTATGGCCAATATTAAGTAATTTCGGTTACTTAATTCTTTTTTAGTAGCAAACATCAAGGGGGAGAGTTAAAACTCTTTCTCAAGTACTCACCCTCGGTCAAGGGGGAGGATTCCTCAAGGGGGAGGACTTGAAAAAGAGTTTTTATATACTCCTGCTCATTCATGCATATCTCATACTCATTTTGCTTAATGCACTTAATTTATTTTTCTTAACTTTGTATGTGGGATTGTCATAAATCAAAAAGGGGGAGATTGTTGGTGCAGTAGGCACCTAAGTCGAACCTGAGTTTTGATTATAGCAAACGATACAGAGTTAAGCTCATGTTATTATCTCACAAGCTGAATCAAGTATGCAGAAAAGCTAAGCTAAGCCGAAGGTCAGCGACACTCGGAGAGAACCGTAGTGGTTGGGCGACACCGGGAGGACTTCGGAGGGAGCCGAAGGAATCAAGTGGAGACCGAAAGCAAGGGTTTAAAAGTAAATGTTGAGGTAAGCTCGTGTGAGTGAGCGTAAGTAAGGTCGAGTCCTTCATACGGGGACATCCTTAGGCGACGATCCGACCAAGACTTCCCATGGAAGGTCTATGTTGAGATCGGACGGCAAGTGGCCGTCGAATTCACTTATATTTCGAGCTAACTCTTTATTACAGTTGAAAAGTCTGGAAATTAGTTCAACCGACCAAGGATCAGTTCAACTGCTAAGCCATCAGTTCAACCGGCCAAGAAATCAGTTCAACCGATGGTCAAAAATCAGCCTCGAGGAGTCAAGCTTTATCACCATTTTTCAAGGAGTTTTGTGCCCAATTCCAATTGGTTGAAGACTCATTCGATGAGGGTCTTAAAGGCTATAAAAGGAGGGCTTATCCTAGGGTTTTTCATCATCTCTAAGTGCTCAAAAACCTTTGTAACTCCGCGATTCTCCGACGACTCTACGACGTGTTGGATCGAAAGTGTCGCTAGAGGGGGGGTGAATAGCGATACTATGTCGTTAAAAACTTTTGCAATAAGTAAAAAGCAAGTAGAGAATGCACAGCGGAAATATAAAGTAGACAAGATATTTTTACGTGGTTCACAATCTTTCGATTGCTAATCCACGGCCCTAGTGATCCTTGATCACGTACGGAGGGCAATTCACTAAAACCACTCCTCTTCGTTGGAAGTAGGAGCAACGATTACAAAAAGAAATCAAGGCAAAGGGACACTCCCCCTTTCCTTGTTACGATTAAAGCACAAAGACAATTTAAAGAAGTAGAACTTAAATAAATATACCGACAACTCTTATAAGTAGAAGATGTAGCTTTCGTTGTCGGCGGCACTTCGTCGTAGCAAATGTGAGTAGTAGTAGCGGCGTTACGACGGCGTGTTGAGAGCTCTTGAATTCTTGTTATTTGCTTGGCTTGAACATGTCTATTTATGGATATTGATCTATGAATTTAGACATAGGTAGTGTCCAAGGTGAGGTTCTTATCCCCAAGACTTGTTCATCCACATCCTTTGCGCCTAACTCAAGGATGAGGTGTTTCATCCAACCACCTTGTGCCACCTCCAACCTTCGCTAACTCAAGGATGAGGTGTTTCATCCAACCACCTTGTGCCACCTCCAACCTCCTTGGGCCAACTTGAGGATGAGGTGTTTCATCCAACCACCTTGTGCCACCTCCAACCTCCTTGGGCGCCAACTTGTTGGAGCCATTCAACTTGTGCCACATTATGGGAGCCAACCATCTTGTGCCAACTCACCTTATTTTGGGCGCCCACCACAAGGAAGCTTGGTGATGGTTTGGATGTCCACCTTGATGCCACATCACCCTTTGTACCAAAACACGAGTCAAGTCCAAATTCACCCCTTGAAATTGAGCTCTTCGAGGTCGAACTTGACTAGCATTGATCGTAGTCAAAGGGTTTTGGACTGCAGTACAAGTTAGCTTAAAATATAAAGTACGATGGTTCTAACCATCTGATCTCGACCTAGACCTTCCATTGGAGGTATTGGGTCGGATCTACGCTTAACGACCTTGCTTCGCTTTCACACGAGCTTACCTTGTAGCCTCGCTTCCGGTCTTCACCCGAGTACCTCGGCTTCCTCCGAAGTCCCTCTGGCGTTGCCCGACCACCTCGGTTCCCACCGGGTGTCGCAGACCTTCCGCTCAACTTTAGCATTTCTGCACACTTAATTGAGCTCGTAAGATAACAAATATACCCTTAACTATTGAGCCTTTTGCCATAATCAAAATACCGGTTCGACTTTGGTGCCCACTGCACCAACACGACGAAGTGCTGTCAACAACCCTAGCTTAGTTTCTACTCTTTAGTTGTTGATATTTTAATTTGTCGTCTCTTTAAATATTACAATTCCTTTTATTAATCGAGGTTTTCTATCATTGCACTTTACACTAATAGAAGAGAGGGTTTGTCTCTCTATCTTTTCTTTCGAAGGTTTTTTTTGTAATCGTCAAACTCCTACCTCCAACGAGGAGGAGTGTTTTTAGTGAATTGCCCTCCGTGCGTGATCAAGGATCACTAGGGCCTTGGAGTAGTAGCTGAAGGCTACGAACCAAGTAAAAAAACATTTGTCTCCTTTTATTTATCATTTATCTTTCCGCTACAATTAATTGTCTACTCAGGTTTTAACGAAAAAAATGAAAGAAAAGTTTTTATCGCTATTCACCCCCCCCCCCTCTAGCGATCCGCTTCGATCCAACAAAACATAGCATGTAAACATACATAACATAACCATCATAACATGTAAACATATATAATATAACAAACGTAGCTTGTAAACATATATAATATAACAAACATAGCATGTAAACATATATAACATAACCATCATAACATGTAAACATATATAACATAACCATCATAACATGTAAACATATATAACATAACAAACATAGCATGTAAACATATATAACATAACAAACATAGAATGTAAACATATATAACATAACAAACATAGCGTGTAAACATATATGACATAACAAACATAGCATGTAAACATATATAACGTAACAAACATAGCATGTAAACATATATGACATAACAAACATAGCATGTAAACATATATAACATAACAAACATAGCATGTAAACATATATGACATAACAAACATAGCATGTAAACATATATAACAAAACAAACATAGCATGTAAACATATATGCAGGATGCTCTTTGAAAACATATATCATAGGTATTTGAACATAACTCTCAACATATTGGGCCCAACATTGTACCACATCATCATCATCATAGCGCGCATCCCTAAATAGACTCGAGGCAGCTAATCTCGAACCTACTAGGTTACTAGGCTCGATCTTAGTCCGTCGATCTAGGGGTCATCATCATAACATAGAAGCCCATCCTAGGCCCGATCTTAGTCCGTCGGCCTAGGGCATCTGGGAGCCCATCCCGTACTAGGTCCGTACTATGACCGACGACCTAGGGGCAATCATAATATAGAAGCCCATCCTAGGCC
This sequence comes from Wurfbainia villosa, assembly GCA_025175895.1. Classification (NCBI taxonomy): domain Eukaryota; kingdom Viridiplantae; phylum Streptophyta; class Magnoliopsida; order Zingiberales; family Zingiberaceae; genus Wurfbainia; species Wurfbainia villosa. The sequence goes on along the minus strand of CM045997.1, from coordinate 92,690,901 downwards.
CGATCTAAGTCCGTCGGCCTAGGGAAACTTAGGAGCCCATCCCTTTGGACCTTGTTAGGGTCCTGGTACAAGCCATGCAGAAAGTAAAATACATACATGCCTCTTATCATAACATATCATATTTCATTTCATAAACATATCATATTCCTTATCATGGCATATCAGGTTTTTCTTCTTCATATCATAACATACTTCTTCTTCATAACATATCATATGGCTTTCATAACATATTTCTTCTTCATAGCATATCATATTCTTTTCATGCATATCATGTTCCTTCTTTATAAAACATCATACATTCATACAATTACGAGGTAATAAGCATAACATGATCACAACATCACACACATATAAGCATGGCATAAGGTATAAACATCAGGAACAAGTATACATGGAATGACCTAAACTTCATGGAGTTCTATCAAAGTTTTAAACACCAAACCACTTATATATGGTCTAACTAACCACAGGTTAGTTCTTTAACACATAAAGCATGGCATGGGAGGGCACTTAGGGTTTTAATTGAACCTTGGCCGAATGGGTTTAAAGGACATGAGGCTCAACCCCTTAACTCTAGGTTAACCAAACAACATGTTATCTTCATTTTCCCTCAAAACATAGCATGAACTTATCTATAGCATGACATAGAACATGTTATCTTCTCTTAACATCAAACATGGCATAAACTCATTTAAAACCTAGCATAGAGCATGTTATCTTCATCTAACACCAAAAGTCATTATGAACTCATCCAAAACATAGCATAGAAGGACACCTTAGGGGTCTAGATGGACTTGGCCGAATGGTTCAAGGGGCCTAAAGGTTCATCCACTTAAATCGAGGTTAAAACAAACAACATGTTATCTTCATTTACCATCAAAACATACCATGAACCTATCTCTAACATAGCATAGAACATGTTACCTTCTTCTAACATCAACATGGCATGAACTCATGTAAAACCTAGCATAGAACATGTTATCTTCATCTAGCATCAAAACTTAGCCTAAGCTCATCTAAACATGGCATAAAAAAAAAACACATAGGGGTCTAAAGTGGCTTGGCCGAATGGTCCAAGGCTTAGGGTTCATCCACTTAAATCTAGGTTAACCAAACATCATGTTATCTTCTTTTACTATCAAAACATAGCATGAACTTGGCTATAGCATGGCATAAAAAAAACATATAAGGGTCTAAAGTGGCTTGGCCGAATGGTCCAAGGCCTAGAAGTTCATCCACTTAATATCTAGGTTAACCAAACATCATGTTATCTTCTTTTACCATCAAACATAGCATGAACTTATCTATAAAGAGAACACATAGGGGTCTAAAGGGCTTGGCCGAATGGTTTTAAAGGTCATAAAGGTTCAACCACTTAACCTAATTCATCTAGCATCCTATCTTCATCATGTTCATACAAGATATGGCATGGATCTTCATGGAAAAACTCAAACAAGGTCTTGGCCGAATGGTTTCAAGAGGATTAACACAAACACATCAAACGAAAACTACTTGTATGCAGGCGAGGGGGATACTTACATCCTTCGCTTTGCTTTTTGGTTGGAAGATAACCTAAGGGATGCCAACTTAGCCTTCCTCTTGCTTGGATAGGTTTCGGACACAGGATGAAAGGAAGAGGAATGGATTTCGGTGAGGAAGAAGATGAGAAGAAGAGAAGAAGAGAAGAGCAATTTGGTTGCTTATGTCTCCTCATTCCCCCTATTTATTCACTTGAAGAGTCCCTTAGTCTCCCTTACCCCTAACTATAATTTCCCATATTCCTCTAATAGTACAACCCTACTGGGCTTCTGGTTATTGGATGCATCTTTAGGGCTTAGCTATCTCTAGAGGTTTGGGGTTCAATTCCTAGGCCTTGCATCCTTTTTGGCTCCTTTTCTTTTATTTTTGAAAGAACTCACATATATAAAGCCCATTATAATCATGCCAAAAAATTTTGTAAAATTGCTAGAAATTTTACGGGCGTTACAATCCTTCATACCTTTTAAAAGTTTCGTCCCCGAAACTTAGAACAATTTCGGGTACTTCTGTTTCATGTCCACTTCGCGTTCCCAGGTAGCTTCTTCGTACCGTTGATTTTGCCACATGACCTTTACTAAGGGAACCTCTTTGTTCCTTAGTCTCTTGACTTCTCGGTCTAGTATCTGGATAGGCCGACTTTCATAACTCAGGTCCTCTGCAACTTGCACTGTTTGTGGCTCGATCACTTAGTCTGCACTGGAAATGCATTTCTTGAGCATCGAAACATGGAACACGTTGTGAATAGCCGATATCTCTTGAGGCAACTCCAGCTTGTAAGCTACCTTGCCAACCCTCTGCAATATCGGATACGGTCCCACATAACGCGGACTCAGCTTACCCTTCCTTCCCAATCTCATCACTCCCTTCATAGGGGTCACTTTGAGGAATACCAGGTTCTCGACTTCGAATTCTAACAGTCTATGTCGCATATCTGCATAGCTTTTTTCCCGGCTCTGAGCAATTTCAATTCTTTGACGGATGTTCTGGATAGCTCGGGGTGGTGTCGTCAATGAAGTCTGTCTGGAGTCCCATCCCTTTCTTTTCACCACCCTCGTACTAGCATATAGGAGATCTACATTTCCTCCTGTATAGAGCCTCGTAGGGTGTCATTCCAATAGTATCTTGGTAGCTATAAGTATCGACACCAGCTACCTTTGAAATCCAGGGCGCAAGCTCGTAGCATATCCTCCAGTACTTGATTTACTCTTTCGGTCTATCCGTCTGTCTGAGGATGGAAGGCGGTACTGAACAATAGCTTCGTGCCAAGTGCCTTCTGAACACACTCCCAGAAATGGAAAATAAAACGACCATCTCTGTCAGAAATGATGGTCTTAGGAATCCCATGTAATCTGATAATTTCCTTAGCATATAATTGATCCAGTTACTCAGTCGAATAGGTCATCTTGATTGCTAAGAAGTGGGTAGACTTCGTCAATCGGTCCACAATTACCCATATAGCATCATATCCGTTTGTCGTCTTGGGAAATCCTGAGATGAAATCCATAGAAATATCTTCCCACTTCCATTTTGGAATCTGGATTGGCTGCAGTGTTCCTCCAGGTCTCTGGTATTCTGCTTTAACCCTCTGGCAGGTCAGGTAGGTACTGACATACTGAGCCACATCTCTTTTCATTCCGAACCACCAGAATTTTCTTTTCAGGTCTTGGTACATCTTGGTGGTTCCAGGATGCATCGCATAAGGAGTTCCGTGAGCTTCATCAAATATCTTCTTCCGTAATTCTGGATCATCGGGAATACACAAGCGATCCCTGAGGTAGAGTACTCCACTATCAGAGATACAAAACCCATCATCCTTTCCTTCTAGGACCTCTTGCTTGATCCTCTGAATGTTTGGGTCACCGGCTTGTTTTTCCAATATATCGTCGAACAACGTCGGTGCTATTGTCATGGTCAAGAGCTGTCCGGAATTGATTTCAACCCCATAACGCATAATCTCCTTTTCTAAGGGCCGAGATAACACTGATAGAGACATCAAGGTGGCACAGGACTTCCTACTGAGTGCATCAGCCACCTTGTTTGCTTTTCCCGGATGGTAGAAGATCTCGCAGTCATAATCCTTGATGAGCTCGAGCCATCTGCATTGTCTCATGTTCAGGTCCTTCTGTGTGAAGAAATATTTCAGACTCTGGTGGTCTGTATAAATCCTACACTGAGCTCCATATAGATAATGCCTCCATGTTTTGAGAGCAAAGACCACGGCCACTAGCTCTAAATCGTGGGTGGGATAATTCCTTTCATGTTCCTTGAGTTGCCTAGAGGCGTAGGCAATGACCTTGCCATTCTGCATGAGTACAGCTCCGAGTCTCAACTTGGAAGCGTCACTGTACATGTTGAAGCCTTCATTACTGTCCGGAAGAGCAAGGATTGGAGCGCTGGTCAGTCTCCTTTTCAATTCTGTGAAACTCCTCTCGTAGACGTCCGTTCATTCATATTTCCTGTTCTTTCTGGTGAGAACTGTCATAGGGGCTGTAATCCTAGAGAAGTTCTCTACAAACTTCCTGTAGTAGCTTGCTAGCCCAAGAAAGCTTCTGATCTCGCTGGCATTCTTTGGTCGGTTCCAGTTACTCACGATTTCAATCTTTATTGGGTCTACCATCACTCCGTGCTTGGATATAACATGACCCAAAAATGATACTTGTTCGAGCCAGAACTCACATTTGGAGAACTTTGCATACAACTGCTTTTCCCGAAGAATCTGTAATACCACATTCAGGTGTTCTGCGTGCTCTTCTGGGGTTCTCGAATATATCAGTATGTCGTCGATGAAAATGATTACAAATTTGTCGAGAAATGCCGAGAATACCCGATTCATCAAATCCATGAACAGAGCAGGTGCATTCGTCACTCCGAAGGGCATAACTACGAACTCGTAATGTCCGTATCTTGTCCGGAAGGCCGTCTTTGGTATATCATTTGATTTCACTTTTACTTGATGATAGCCAGACCTCAGGTCAATCTTAGAGAAGACGGTGGCACCCTTTAGTTGGTCGAATAGGTCATCAATCCGCGGTAAAGGGTATCGGTAGTCTATGCACATTCACATAGACCCATCTTTCTTCTTCACCAAAAGTACTGAAGCTCCCCATGGAGAGCGACTTGGGCAAATAAGTCCCTTATCGAGTAACTCCTGTAGCTGTCCCTGAAGTTCCTTCAATTCAGTCGGCGTCATACGGTAAGGTGCTTTAGAGATCGGGTTAGTACCAGGAATCAATTTGATCTCAAATTCAATTTCTCTTTCTGGGGCTAACCCTGGTAGTTCATCTGGGAATACCCCTGGGTAGTTGCATACAACTCTGACATCTTCTAGCTTCTGGTGCTCGGCTTGACTTTTATCAACTATATGTGCCAGAAACCCAGTGCATCCACTATCTAACATCTTGCGTGCCTGTAGAGCTGATAGAAATTTAATGACTCTTCTCCTTGGCTCTCCAATAAATTCAAACATAGGTTCTGCCTCCGGCTGGAAGACCACTTTTCTTTTACGACACTCGATCGAAGCACCGTACTTTCTTAAGAAATCCATGCCCAATATAATATCATAATCCTGCATGTCGAGCACTATCAGATCACAGTAGAGTTCTCTGTCTGTGATTCTGATGGGTGCGGCTCGCAGCATATGAGTGGAGGGCATTACTTCTCCCGAAGGCAGAGTGGTTAAGAACTTGCGATCCAAAGCTTGTGGTGGTATGTCTATCTTTCCAATGAAGTGTGTAGAAACAAACGAATGTGTTGCCCCAGTATCAAATAATGCAGTAGCATGCTGACAGAAAATAAATATCTGACCTGTGACAACCGTAGAAGCGTTCGCCACATCTTCTTGGGTGAGAGAGAATACCCTGACATCTGTCATAACTGGCGGGGCTTCCAGTCTCCCTTGACTAATCGGAGTACCTTCGATTGTAGCCTGCATCTGGTGTAGCTGTGGAGGAGCACTCCTGTACTGGGCATACTGCTGCGGAGGTACCTAAACCTGAATAGGGTAGTCCTTGACTCTATGCCCTTCCCGTCCACAGTTATAACATCTATTTGTGCCTCGGTAGCATACTCCAAGATGTATCTTCCCGCATGTAGCACACAGAGGGATCTTGGGTTGTTTGTTTGCTGGACCACATTTAGAGTCCTCCCATTGTTTTCTCTTGCCAGTGTGGTTCCCTTTCCAAATACCCTGGTTTCTCTGACCTCCGGACTGGGCGTGACCCCTGCCTTCACTCAGTGCCTTCTTTTGCTGGTTAATGTTGTTCAGATAATGCTCGGTAATCAAGGCACTACTGAACAGCTCTTTTGCAGTCTGCGGTCTATGAACTCCACCGGCCACATTCAGAGCTATTTCGGGTCGGAGCATCTTAAGCATGAGTCTGACCCTTTCTCTTTCCGTGCTGACCAACTCTGGGCATAGACGTGCAAGTCGGTTGAATCTCTTCACGGCTTCGCTGACTGATAGGTCACCTTGTCGAAACCCGGTGAACTCGTCGTAATGCTTGTTGGTTACCCTCATATGGAAGAATTCTTCGGAAAATTCATACTCGAAATCCGTCCATCTCATCTGATTCACTTGCCTCTTTGCTTTAACCCGTTCCCACCACATCCGAGCATCTCACGAAAGGCAGAATGACGCACACTTAATCTTCTCGCATTCGGGCCAGTCCAGTAGCTCCACGATGCTTTCCACCGTCTTGAACCAGGCCTGGGCGTCCCATGGTTCACCAGTACCAGAGAAATTTTTCGGCTTCAGCCTCTGCCACTGGATCAGGTAAGCTTCCTGTCGAACCATCGGGCCAGGGCCCACTGGTGGGGCGGTAAGGTTTCCTCGCTGATTCATTAAGGAATTTATCACTTGTTGTTGCTCTATGACTTGACGGTGGAATTCAGTAACCACATGTGTAAGGTCATGTGGGGGTGCTATCTCATCGACTCTACTACTACGTCTCCCGACCATGTTTATCTTCACATATTAGAGTAAGGCGAGTATAAGTTTATCGTTCATTTATCTATGCATAGTTAAACTAAAAGCTAGCATAAGGTTATCTTACTTATTTTCAGGCATAACTATTTTCAGGCATATTTAAGCTAGAGGCATTTGTTATCATACATGACAGAAATAAAGTAGGCATAGAAATTCTTACTTGGAGTGGCATGATTTGGAGCTTGATGTGTGTGTAGTGGAAAGGCAGATCTGCTATGATACCAACCTGTCACACCCGCCCTTTTCCCAAGGGTCCAGAGGGGCGGCGTGTGACGCGATCCTATATACATACATTACATTACAGCAAAAGACTACACATATCGTACTTCTTACAGCGGAAGACTTTAGACATATTTTTTTTTCTTTTAAACATAAACATGCATCGTCATTTCCTAGATACTTCTTCTTAACATAGAACATGCATCATTATTTCATAGACACTTCTTCTTAAACATAGGGCATGCATATAGGGCATGCATCATCAGTTCATAAGTACTTAGTTCAATTCATAAGCTAAATCATCTTAGAGAAAACATGCATAAAGAACATAACATATCTCCTCCACCATGCCACTACCACACACACTTTGCCCCTCCTGCTGCTCCCTTTAGTTTATCCACCCTTTACCCTTATTTGCAGTACAAGGGAACATAAACTATAAGCACATAGGCTTAGTAAGATCATGTCCTACTCACGAAACCTTACGTAAGCATAACATGACATAACATCATAACATAAGCTAACATAACATAAATGTATCAGCATAGACATAAGCAGGCAATAACATGTAGACATACAACATCGTAAGCAAGCATATAACATGTAAACAAATATATAACATAGCAATCATAACATGTAAACATATATAACATAACGATCGTAACATGTAAACATATATAACATAACAAACATAGCATGTAAACATATAAAACATAACCATCATAACATGTAAACATATATAACATAACAAACGTAGCATGTAAACATATATAACATAACAAACATAGCATGTAAACATATATAACATAACCATCATAACATGTAAACATATATAACATAACCATCATAACATGTAAACATATATAATATAACAAACATAGCATGTAAACAAATATAACATAACAAACATAGAATGTAAACATATATAACATAACAAACATAGCATATAAACATATATGACATAACAAACATAGCATGTAAACATATATAACGTAACAAACATAGCATGTAAACATATATGACATAACAAACATAGCATGTAAACATATATAACATAACAAACATAGCATGTAAACATATATAACATAACAAACATAGCATGTAAACATATATGACATAACAAACATAGCATGTAAACATATATAACAAAACAAACATAGCATGTAAACATATATAACATAACCATCATAACATGTAAACATATATAACATAACAAACATAGCATGTAAACATATATAACATAACAAACATAGCATGTAAACATATATGCAGGATGCTCTTTGAAAACATATATCATAGGTATTTGAACATAACTCTCAACATATTGGGCTCGACATTGTACCACATCATCATCATCATAGCGTGCATCCCTAAATAGACCCAAGGCAGCTAATCTCGAACCTACTAGGTTACTAGGCCCGATCTTAGTCCGTCGACCTAGGGGCCATCATCATAACATAGAAGCCCATCCTAGGCCCGATCTTAGTCCGTCGGCCTAGGGCATCTGGGAGCCCATCCCGTACTAGGTCCGTACTATGACCGTCGACCTTGGGGCAATCATAACATAGAAGCTCATCCTAGGCCCGATATAAGTCCGTCGGCCTAGGGCAACTTAGGAGCCCATCCCTTTGGACCTTGTTAGGGTCCTGGTACAAGCAATGCAGAAAGTAAAATACATACATGCTTCTTATCATAACATATCATATTTCATTTCATAAACATATCATATTCCTTATAATGGCATATCAGGTTTTTCTTCTTCATATCATAACATACTTCTTCTTCATAACATATTATATGGCTTTCATAACATATTTCTTCTTCATAGCATATCATATTCTTTTCATGCATATCATGTTCCTTCTTTATAAAACATCATACATTCATACAATTATGAGGTAATAAGCATAACATGATCACAACATCACACACATATAAGCATGGCATAAGGTATAAACATCAGGAACAAGTATACATGGAATGACCTAAACTTCATGGAGTTCTATCAAAGTTTTAAACACCAAACCACTTATATATGGTCTAACTAACCACAGGTTAGTTCTTTAACACATAAAGCATGGCATGGGAGGGCACTTAGGGTTTTAATTGAACCTTGGCCGAATGGGTTTAAAGGACATGAGGCTCAACCCCTTAACTATAGGTTAACCAAACAACATGTTATCTTCATTTGCCCTCAAAACATAGCATGAACTTATCTATAGCATGACATAGAACATGTTATCTTCTCTTAACATCAAACATGGCATAAACTCATTTAAAACCTAGCATAGAGCATGTTATCTTCATCTAACACCAAAAGTCATTATGAACTCATCCAAAACATAGCATAGAAGGACACCTTAGGGGTCTAGATGGACTTGGCCGAATGGTTCAAGGGGCCTAAAGGTTCATCCACTTAAATCTAGGTTAAAACAAACAACATGTTATCTTCATTTACCATCAAAACATACCATGAACCTATCTCTAACATAGCATAGAACATGTTACCTTCTTCTAACATCAACATGGCATGAACTCATTTAAAACCTAGCATAGAACATGTTATCTTCATCTAGCATCAAAACTTAGCCTAAGCTCATCTAAACATGGCATAAAAAAGAACACATAGGGGTCTAAAGTGGCTTGGCCGAATGGTCCAAGGCTTAGGGTTCATCCACTTAAATCTAGGTTAACCAAACATCATGTTATCTTCTTTTACTATCAAAACATAGCATGAACTTGGCTATAGCATGGCATAAAAAAAATATATAAGGGTCTAAAGTGGCTTGGCCGAATGGTCCAAGGCCTAGAAGTTCATCCACTTAATATCTAGGTTAACCAAACATCATGTTATCTTCTTTTACCATCAAACATAGCATGAACTTATCTATAAAGAAAACACATAGGGGTCTAAAGGGTTTGGCTGAATGGTTTTAAAGGTCATAAAGGTTCAACCACTTAACCTAATTCTTCTAACATCCTATCTTCATCATGTTCATACAAGATATGGCATGGATCTTCATGGAAAAACTCAAACAAGGTCTTGGCCGAATGGTTTCAAGAGGATTAACACAAACACATCAAACGAAAACTACTTGTATGCAGGTGAGGGGGATACTTACATCCTTCGCTTTGCTTTTTGGTTGGAAGATAACCTAAGGGATGCCAACTTAGCCTTCCTCTTGCTTGGATAGGTTTCGGACACAGGATGAAAGGAAGAGGAATGGATTTCGGTGAGGAAGAAGATGAGAAGAGCAATTTGGTTGCTTATGTCTCCTCATTCCCCCTATTTATTCACTTGAAGAGTCCCTTAGTCTCCCTTACCCCTAACTATAATTTCCCATATTCCTCTAATAGTACAACCCTACTGGGCTTCTGGTTATTGGATGCATCTTTAGGGCTTAGCTATCTCTAGAGGTTTGGGGTTCAATTCCTAGGCCTTGCATCCTTTTTAGCTCCTTTTCTTTTATTTTTGAAAGAGCTCACATAAAGCCCTTTATAATCATGCCAAACATTCTTGTAAAATTGCTAGAAATTTTCCGGGCATTACATTATCAATCAACTGCCCTCCCTCGGCAATCGACTGTTCAGCCAGAATCTAGTCAGTCGAACACTTGTCGAACCATTCGACCTAGAGCAGTCGACTGGCACCTATGCCAGTCGACTGATGTTGGGTAAAACCTCAAACATCAAGCTGTTTGAGCATTCGACACTCAGTCTTAGCCACTTGGCCAAGTCCACATCATCCCTCATGGAGTTCCCCACCGAAGCTCTTTTCCCTCGGCCTACGTCCCTCGGATACGCCAAGCGCACGGCTTCGCAATGCTATCCTTCGCGTCTCATGCCCTCGAAGTATGCTTCCCTTGGGCCTCACTCCATTCGTTCCCCGTCCGGTGGTCCCTCAGATACACCAAGCGCACGGATTCGCAATATCATCCTTCACCAACTCAAGGACCCCGAGCCTAATGAACTTGCCAAGTCCTCAAGACTTCCCACATGCACCATGCGCACGGCTTCGCAATGCATTTCTCACCAAGCACCAAGCGCACAGCTTCGCAATGCTTTGGATTTTTCCACACCAAGCCCCATGCTTGGATTTTCCATGCCAACACCATGTTGGACTTCCCTATGACAATCCCATGTCATAAGTTTGTGTCGATTGCACCAATAATCTTCCCCTTTTTGATGATTGACAAAACTACCATCTCAAGTCTACCAATTCTCCCATATTGGCAATTCTTACATCCCAATGAGAATTCCAACGAACCCTAATTGGTAACTTGGTAACTTCTCCCTCTTTTTGACATTACATCAAAAAGGTCCTCAAGGGTGTCAACGTCTCATATCCCAATTAGATCTTACAATCTTCCCCTTGGCATGCCCTTAATCTTTCTAGTGATCCCATATCACTTAAGAGAGGCAACCCAATTTTCCTCCCATGAGGAAATACACATCCATCTTACCATGATGGATACCTCCCCCTAGAGGCTTGCTCCCCCTTGACCATTGCACCAACAATGTCCTTAGAGAGTCCCTAAGCCAATAGGAATATTTAACCAATCAAAATTAAGGCAAAGTTCAACAATGAACTCTTATCCACCTTAAAATTAATACTCTCCCTAAACACTTCTCCTAATCCATGTCCAATGGATTTCCACCCTTTCTAATGCTCTCCCAAGCATGTCCTAGGGTTAGGAGTGGTTATGGGACCAAAACGCAGCTGAACATGGGCCTAACCACCAAGGTTTACCCGAAATCAGCCTGTGCCAGTCGACTCTATCACCTACGATCATTGGACTTATCATCACCGATCGTCCTCATGATAGTCGATCGATAATCGATTTGTAGCTATGAATTTAAATGAAATTCTGAAATTCGTAAGTAAATATACATAAGTTGATAAATCTTGAAATTTGGTATGTATATTACTTATCACAATCATTATGGGTGAAAAATATTGGAAAATTATTTTACCCACAAAATAGAGAGATTGATACAAAGTCCAAAAGTTAAGAAAAGCTTCAATATTGAGCCCTCTTTGTATCATCCCATTCAATGGTGATAGCTATCAAAAGATAGACTTCACCAAGGTTTTTCAAAATTTTTTCAAAATATTTTTGAAACCTTTAATTTATTTTTCCTAAACATCTCACTTGTATCTAGATGTGTAAAACACATACAAGGCAATTAATTTAGTGAGATGTGGGTTTTTGTTCTTTAATGGTCTCATGCATATTTCTAGGCAATATTATTTGATTCCCATCAAATCATGCCATAGTCCTTAATTTTCTTTTATTTTATGAATGATATGATTATGGCATAGATATGATATAGATAAAAACATATGCCAAAATCATCATGTCATGGCATGTGAAAGAAATCTAAGCATGCATGACATCTAAAAATAATTCCAAACATGATCATGACATTTTTATAGATAAAAATGAAACTGATGTCATGACATGGCAAGGCAAATAAATCATGGCAAGTAAAATATACTAAGGTATAAAATACCTAAGTGTTGAATCCAAATTGTCATTTCTAGGGTTAAGTCCATTTTTACCTTAATGTCATTTATCCCCCTAGTGTGTCATAAACCCAAAATGGCACACCAATACCTTTAAGACCTATTTGTGTCAATTTAATCATTTTTCAACTTCTTAAGGAATATTGGCACATCCTAATGTGTCAACTCACAATGGCTAGGTTAACTACCCATCCACTTAGAGTTGACATACCCTAACCCATCTAGCGTGAATCGATCTCGCTCTTAGGAACCCAATACCTATTTGAGCTCCTTGGATTAATAAGGTATTATCTAGGGATAACTTCCCTATATACCTTCCTAATGACCCTTTTAGGCTTTAAAGTCATAGTCTTTTGGGTCTTTCCTAGGTCAACTCTAGAGGTGACTCCTCCTTTGACCTTCCTAGTGGCTACATTTGATTTCTTTGAGGTCTTAGCCACTAGACACCTACCATGGTTAGACTTAGGGATAACTTCCCTACTAACCTTGGTTTTCCTAGACCTAGAAATAGTTCCATAATCAAATGGAACATTATGATAAGTCTTCTTGGGCTTAGATTTGTGACCCAAACCTTCCTTGCCCTTAGACCGTTTTTGAACCCTAGGTCTTGACTTTTGGGCATTTGACCCTTGAATTGAATTTTCAATAATCCTAAGGGTTTTCTCCATTCTCTCAAGCCTTGACCTCAAGACTTGGTTCTCTAGCTCTAATTTTCCCAATTTTGATCTATCATTTGATTTTTGAGAATTGTTTTTCTTTTTAGGCATATGCCTAGATTTCTTGGGATTAATCCCCAAATTTTATTCTATTCTTCTAATTGACTCCCTAGGTAGGATTGGTCTAGTGTTATTGGTCCTAGGTTTGTCCTTAGATAAACTAACATGCTTAGCACCTAAACAATAGACCTTATTATTTCTACTAGCATGCTTTTCATTAATAATTGCAAGAGAACTAAAATAATTTTTAGCATGCTTTTTAACTTTAGAAATTGAAAGTGCATTATTTAAATATACCTTAGGTTTAGCTTTAGAAGCTCCCCCTACATGAGATACACCTTCTTGCCCTTTCTTTCTCCCCCTAGGGCATTGACTTCGGTAATGTCCCCTTTGATTGCATTTAAAGTACACAATGTGCTCTTTGCTTCTAGTTGTGGGGACTCTGGCATCCTTTGACTTTTGGTTGACTTTTGGTGTCGATGCCTTTTCCTTAGCCAATTTTGGGCATTTACTCTTGTAATGCCCTTTCTCCCTACACTCAAAACAGAATATATGATCTTTATTTAAAATTATAATACTTGAGTTACCTAGGGAGGTGGTGGAGGCCTCTTCACTTCTTCCGTAGGTAGAAACTTCATTTTGATCTTGCTCCAGAATGGAAATCCTTTCCTCCCCCTCAATGCTAGAGGTGGAGGTCTCCACCAAATCATCAACATCTTCAAAAGTGGTGGGTGCTTCTTCCACAACATTCTCCTCTACTTGTGCTGGTTGGGAATTTTCTTGGAATTTTATTATCTTATTCCATAGCTCCCTTGCATCCTATAGTCACCCAATCTAGACCAAATATGGTTAGGTAACAAATCACTATGTAATTTTATTACCTCAAGGTTTATCTTGAAGTCCTTGATTTGGTCTTGGGTCCACCTTGACTTCTCAATGAGCTTGTTATCTTTGTCCCTAGGCATCTCAAAACCGTTTTTTAAAATAATCATAAAATCAAAGTCAGTTTCAAGATATACCTCTATCCGTTTCTTCCACCAAGAAAAATCTCCATCGAATTTCGGTGGATGGATGTTATAGCCGGTCATCTTGTAGTTCTTGTGTTGGCGGTTAGTCCTCGACAAGTGCCTTGGCTCTGATACCACTTGTAGGGGATCGATTGGCTGACTAGAGGGGGGTGAATAGCCCTCTTTCGTCGTATGGTGGAATATGATCGTTCTCATTGTGTTCTCATCTACAATTTTCGTTAGCGTAGTGGAATAACAATAATAATAATAAAACTAACAACAATATCACACAACACAATACACAAAGATGTACATGGTTCAGAACCGAATGGTTCCTACTGTTGGATCAATGCGGTTCGCTAGAGGGGGGGGTGAATAGCGAAAGAAAAAACTTTTTCGAATTCGTTTCAAGACAAATATACGCAGCGGAAAGATAAGCAAAACAAAAAGTAAAGGAGACAATAGAAACAAGATATTTACTTGGTTCGTAGCCGAAGGCTACTACTCCAAGGCCCTAGTGGTCCTTGACCACGCACGGAGGGCAAATCACTAAACAAACTCCTCCTCGTTGGAGGTAGGAGTTAATCGATACAAAAAAACTTGAGGTAGAGGGACACTCCCCCTCTCCTCGTTACGATAGAAAAATAGCTTCGAAGAATGTAAATGAGAAACGACACTAAAATTAAAACCGACGTACAAAAATAAAGGAAATGAAACCTAGACGTCGGAGAAGAAGAAGCACGTTGTTGTAACTAGGAGACTTTTTGGAAGCTTAGAATTGTTGTTAAAACCCTAGGTTTGGCCCTCCTTTTATAGCCTTTGAGCCCCTTTTCGAGTGGGTCTTCAACCAATCACAAATGGACACCAAACCGCTTTGAGGTGGAGTGATAAGCCTTGACTCCTCGAATCTGATCATTGACCATCAGTCGACTGATGGCCATCATCACCGATCGATGGCGATCGCCGATTGATGACCTTCGGCAGTCGACTGATACACGGCAGTCGAGTCCTCCAAGCTGGCAGTCGACTGATGCTTGCTGCAAGTCAAAGTTAGCACAACAAAAACATAATTTCGACGGTCGTCGACCATCCGATCTCGACCTAGACCATCTATAAGATGTCTTTGGTCGGATCTACGCTTAAGATTATCCCCGTAAAGAGGATACGACCTCACTTACGCTTGCACACACGAGCTTACCTCGATACTTATGTCGCTTTGCTTCCGCCTTCCACTGATTCCTTCTGGCTCCTCCAAGTCACGCGAGTGTCGTCCGACCATCGCGGCTTCCTCCGGTGTCGCTAGCCTTCACTCCGCTATAGCAATCTTACACACTGATTCAGCTCGTGAGATAACAACATAAGCTTAACTTTGTATCGTTTGCTATAATCAAAACTTAGGTTCGACTTAGGTGTCCACTGCACCAACAATCTCCCCCTTTTTGATTTATGGCAAACTCACATACAAAGTTAAGTAAAATAGCAAGCATGAAGAATAATGTTCATGAGAAAAATTGTTGAGTAGTAAGGATTTTCTTTCAAGTACTCCCCCTTGAGGAAACCTCCCCCTTGACCGAGGGTGAGTCTTGAAGAAAGACCTTAATCCTCCCCCTTGAGGGTTGCTTTACGTAATTATCATTACTTAAAGTTAGCTTTAGTACAACGTTTTAGTTAAGCCCTTTCTCCCTCTTAAGTAAAGCATTAACGACATAAATAAGTTAAGAATTCTCTTAACTTGGCCTTTTGTTAAAAGTTAAATAAGTTTTCAAAACCTAAAGTTAACTTTTGGTTTAAACATGAAGTAAGAGTTAAGTTAAAAAAAAATTTTGACCCCTTAACTTTGGTCTTTTTCTCCCCCTTTTGCCGTATATCAAAAAAGAGTAAGGAGTGTGTGGAAACCAAAATAAGTGCTAAATTTAAAGTCCAAGCATGTTCCACATTTTTTATTTAAAAAATAATATATTGAAAATAAGCTCATCTATGAAATGTTCGACTCATATTTGGCTTGATTGATATGAAGGATCAACCAGTCCTGGTCAGAGTCGGTTAGTATGTATGATTATACTCCGTGGTTCATAGCGATGCACTAGCTCTACATCTGGAACCAGGAGTAAGGTCCTAACATCTCACGCCCATCTACGTGGCTAAGTACACAAACACATTAGTCCTATGTGTTGTGAGATGTACTGGCTCCTTAAATCTATAGGATCATGATATCTAAGGTATGTCCTATGCTAGTTCCATGAAAAAGTAAGAAATAGTAGTAAGAAAATATAATTTGCAAGTTTCTATTCTATTACGCACATGCCTAATTTTCGTCTCAAGAGACTAAATTCGGCTTCGGGTAGTGGTTTAGTAAATATGTCTGCTAGGTTAGACTTCGAGTCAACATATTCGAGTTGTATGGAGCCGTTGGCTACATGTTCTCGAATGAAATGGTGTTTTACCTCTATATGCTTTGTCCTTGAATGGCATATAGGGTTCTTAGTTAGATTTATCGAACTTATGTTGTCTACAAAAATTTTAGTTTTGGTGAAGTCCAACCTAAAGTCTCGGAGAGTGTGCTTCATCCAAAGAAGCTGAGTTACACACTAACCCATCGCAACGTATTCGGCTTCGGTGGTAGATAAGGCAACACAATGTTGCTTCCTACTGCACCAACTCACTAGACTTGAGCCGAGTAGTTGACAGCAACCACTCGTGCTCTTTCTATCGAGTTTACTACCGACATAATCCGAATCGGAGTAGCCGATTAGTTCGAACTCTGTAGATCTAGGGTACCAAATACCAACGTTAAGTGTACCCTTAAGATATCTAAGGATACGCTTAACTAGGGTTAGGTGAGACTCCTTAGCACAGGTTTGGAACCTGGCGCACATACTTACTGCGAATAGGATGTCGGGTCGACTCGCAGTTAAGTATAGGAGACTTCCTATCGCGCTCCTATAGTACTTTAAGTCAATGAACTTACTTTCTAGGTCTTCTCCTATGTTAACATTAATCGCCATTGGGGTGTTTATTATCTTAGCGTCTTGCATTCCAAATCTTTTAATTAACTCCTTAGTGTATTTTTGTTGATATAGGTATATACCATCCTTAGTTTGTTTAATTTGTAGACCTAAAAAGAAACTTAACTCACCTACCAAGTTCATTTCGAACTCACTTTCCATGAGTGAAACGAACTCGTTTAGTAAGGCTGAGTTAGAGGTTCCAAAAATTATATCATCTACGTAGATTTGAGCTATAAATATTTCTTTACCTAAGGTTTTTACGAAGAGAGTTGGGTCAACTAAGCCTTGGTTAAACCCTTTTGACTTAAGATGGATTGAAAGTCTCTCGTACCAAGCTCGAGGAGCTTGTTTAAGTCCATAGAGAGCTTTCTTAAGTTTTAGAACATGGTCGGGTTTATCTAGATTTTCGAATCCGGGGGGTTGGCTAACATAAACTTCTTCTTTAATGTATCCATTTAGGAATGCCGACTTAACATCCATTTGAAATAGCTTAAATCCTCGATGTACGGCATAAGCTAGCAACATTCGAATGGATTCGAGTCTAGCCATCGCATAGGTTTCGTCGTAATCTAAGCCTTGACTTGACTAAACTAAACCCTTTGGCGACTAACCTAGCCTTGTTTCTAACTACTTCACCTTTATCATCAAGCTTATTTCGAAACACCCACCTTGTTCCAATTATCGTTTTGTCTTTAGGTGGTGGTACTAATTCCCACACTTCATTCCTAGTAAATTGAGCTAGCTCTTCTTGCATTGCAATAATCCAATCGGGATCAAGAAGAGCTTGTTCAATTGATTTGGGTTCTATCTTTGAAATTAAGGAAATTTGACTAAGGTTCCTATAGGATGCTCTAGTTCGAACTCCTAGATTAGGATCTCCTATCACTTGATCGATAGGGTGGTTAGTCCAATCCTAGATTGGGTTGGGTTTGTGTCACCTAATGCTTGATCAATGGGGTGACTTGGTTGAACACTAGTTTGACTCGGATCACTTGTCACTTGGTCGACAAGAGAAGTTGGTTGATGTGGATTAGACTCTCGATCTCGGGTCGGAGCGAATTTGGTATCGATGGGCTCAACACTTGGGGTCATTAAGGGTTTTGTAGGTTCATGTACTTCATCCAACGCTACATTAATAGTCTCCTCGACTCTAAGGGTGTCGTGGTTATATACTCTATAAGCTCGACTTGTAGTCGAGTATCCTAGAAAGATTTCTAGTGGTTTTGGATGCAAATTTCCTAGGTAATCCTTAGTGTTTAGGATATGTACCTTACACCCAAATACCCTAAAGTACTTGATGTTAGGTATTTTATCATGATAAATCTCGTACGAGGTCTTAAGGTGCCTCTTTACCCTAAGGATTCTATTTCGACATAGCAAGTCGTGCTAACTGCATACGCCAAAACCTATCGGGTAGGTCGTATTCGTTCAACATGGTCCTAGCGGCTTCTTGTAGAGTTCGGTTTTCCTCCACTAGGCCATTTTGTTGAGGGTCCTAGGGCAAGAGAATTCATGGTGGTATCCGTTTAGGTTCACAGTCGGTGAACCTTTGATTTTCGAATTCACCACCATGATCGCTTCTAAGTCTTTTAACCTTAAGGTCTTTTTGATTCTCGATTAATTTGAATAAATTGATTAATTGATCTAGGGTATCATTTTTATGTTTGATGAACCTAACCCAGGTAAACCTGGAGTAGTCGTCAATTATGACTAAGCAATATTGACTTCTATTGAGTGACTTGGCTCCATGTGAATCGAATAGATCCATATGCAGGAGCTCAAGTACTCTTGAGGTTCATTCTTGATTAGTTAGTTGATGTTGTGCCCTATATTGTTTACCTTGTTGACAGGCATTACATATTTTATTATCCAAGTTTTTGAGGTTAGGCAAACCTTTGACTAAATCACTCTAACTCATCTTGTGGATGAGTCTTGGGTGTGAGTGACCGAGTCGTCGGTGCCACAACCATGATTCCTCTTGCCGTGTCATAAGACATTTAGTTGAGGAGTTAGTTAAGTTGATCGTATAAATGTTGTTATTTCTAGTTCCTTTAAGAATTGTTTTAGCAGTTTCGTTGGTATTAATTATGCATTCATTTTCTAGAAATATGACCTTATAGTTATTATCACACAATTGGCTTACACTAAGTAAATTATATTGAAAATTTTCTACTAGTAAAACATTTTGAATAACAAAATTTGAATTGAGCTCAATATCACCTGATCCGATGATTTTGAGCTTGCCGTTATTTCCGAAGGCTACCGATCCTTGTCGTTTGAATCGAAGCTTTGAAAACTTGAGTTGATCCCTGGTCATGTGTCGGGAGCAACCACTGTCCAACATCCATTGATCCTACACACAAGGTGGTTGGATTGGATGTTAGATATTTTTTTTTTAAATTTAAATTGGTTGTAAGTTGTTAAACCTAGGTCATCTCACCTGAGTCTATGTGATCAAGCATGTTATACTTATGTGTTTTTTTTTTGTGAGATGATTTCCAATTAAGTTGATTAAGTGGATTTAGGTTCAAGTAATTTTATGTTAGATTTGGATTTAACCCTAGGCTTGTCAAGTTTACCTTTTCAAGATCATGGCTTCCAGGTCGTGGCGAGGCACAGGGGCCTTCTTTTATCGGATCATCGACCACTTCCTTAGACAAAACCATGTTCAAGAAAATGATGACTTGACTCACCTAAGATCATTTCCTAGTCTAACTGGTTATTTTTGAAAAGAGGCTCCCCGAGGCTCAATCTTTTCAAAGGATTTTAGTTGGTTATTTGAAAAGAGGCTCCCCGAGGCTCAATCTTTTCGAAGAATTTTAGTTGGTTATGTACGTGTTCTAAGAGAGTTCACAAGTTTTAAAGCACAAACTTTCTAAGTTAAAACATGCAATTTCTAAGTTAAAGCACAAACATATTTTGTACTGGCTCCCCCTAGACCGTTGAATCGGTTCGGTCTATCCACATAGTGGATTTGGTCCTTGGGAACCCAGTACGAGTTAGATCCTAGAGTTGAAATCAAAGTGGTCTTAGGGACCCATGCTTGGACACATTTTTTATGTCTACTTACGATCGACATATACGACCTATTAGTCGTGTTTGAGTTAAACCCTAGTCCGACCTTGTTGTACCACGGCCCTTTGAGATCCAAGTAGGAGGTCAAGTCCTTTGGATCCCAAGTGAACCTTTCCAACGTGTTCCTAAGATCTTCACTTGACTTTTCAAGAGTGAGTTCTCAACTTCGAGTTTTTCAACCCGAGTTGAGTCCTTCTCTTGAACTCGACTAGTCGAAGAGGTTAGGGAGACCTCGTGTTTGAGGAGTTTAACGTCCTCAACTAGGGTCTCGACCTTGGACTCGGATTTAACTAATTTCCTAGACAAAAACCTAATCGTATTTTGTAAAGTATTAAATAAATTTCGACTTACTTTAAGGGTATCTTTTGAACCGGATGCGTATCACGTGGCTTGACTTGAAGGTAACCGTAGTCGAGTCATCCTCGAGTTCGACTCAAGTTGGTTCGGTCTCCGTGTCGACTCAATCGACCGCCATGAAGCGTGGTCTTAGTCTTCTTGGATGGCCTTCTTCCCATGTCGCGTTGAGGGCCTTCTTGTGCTTAGGTGCTTGGTGGTTGAGCTTGGGGCACTCGGACTTGATGTGTCCAAACACCTGTTACACTCATAACACCTAATGTTAGAACTTTTAGATTTACCTTGGTTGGGTCAGTGGTAGTTAGCTTTAGTCCCTTGGCTATCCTTCGAGCTAGGTTCATTAGTTGGCGATCAACTCGGGTCAACTTCTTCTTGGACTCGTCTTCCTCCTCGGTTGGTGGTGGCTTGCTTGCGATTTTCTTCTTCTTTGAACACTGCAAACAAGGCTATACCCTCTCGGGTTCAGAGTTGGATTGCTCATGTAATTCAAAATCGAAAGAGTTCATCTAACCTAATTTTAGAAAGGTCCTTGGAGACCTTATAGGCATCGACCATGGATGCCCATAAGTTAGTACTCGGAAAAGAGATTAGGACATACCTTATAAGGTCGCGTTTTTCGACCTTTTGCCCGATTGCATGTAGGTTGTTGACTTTGTCTTGGACACGGGCGTGGAGTTGCGTCGCGGACTCGTGTTCCTGCATTTTTAGTGTGTACAATTTATTGAATAACAAATCACGTTTGCAAACCTTAGCTTGATCCGATCCTTCGTGTAACTCGATTAGTTTTGTCCAAAGATCCTTTGCGCTTATGAAGGGACCGACGCGATTTAGCTCCTCCTTGGATAGGCCACATTGGAGGATTTGTGTCGCCTTGGCGTCGGCTTCGACTTGTCATTTTGTTGCAACGGTCCATTGATCATAATCCATGAGTCACCCACTTCATTGGTCGGAAGTGTGAAACCGCTTTGAATTATGATCCACATCTCAATTTGGGTTTTGAGAAAGCATTCCATCCGACCTTTCCAAGAACGGAAATCATCTCCGTTGTAAAGCGGAGGTCGACTGCTGCTAAAACCCTCGAGATGGGCCATTAGAACAAAAAGACAAGGAGACTAAAATGAAAACCTAGCAACAACAAAAACACGAAAGTACCAAGACTTGCGTCTTGGATTAGTAGTCTTGGGAAATAAAAGAAATACACGAAAAATAGAAAGTTAAGCAAAGAAATAAGAAACTAAATAAAAGTAAGTACTCACAACCTTGATGTCCCGAAAGGCTACTAAACGTCGTTTTTGAGGATGAAAACAGCTTGTTACGGGGTAAACCCCAATAAGAATGTAGATCTCTGCGAGCTTCGATTTGGTAGGTAGACCGTGTCGTGGTCAACTTATGCGAAAAGTTATGCCCGCTTTGACCGTCGGCTACTCCAAAAGCGAATACTTGCAAAACAAAATCAAGCGAAGAGTACCAAGACTTCGTCTTGGATTAGTAGTGTGGGAGAAAAATTTAAGCGAGCGAAAAATAAATCTGTGAAAAAGTTAGATTGGTGGTTTCACTAAATCTAAGCGCCCGACTCGATACCAATTGTTGGATCAATGCGGTTCGCTAGAGGGGGGGTGAATAGCGAAAAAAAAACTTTTTCGAATTCGTTTCAAGACAAATATGCGCAGCGGAAAGATAAGCAAAACAAAAAGTAAAGGAGACAATAGAAACAAGATATTTACTTGGTTCGTAGCCGAAGGCTACTACTCCAAGGCCCTAGTGGTCCTTGACCACGCACGGAGGGCAAATCACTAAACAAACTCCTCCTCGTTGGAGGTAGGAGTTAATCGATACAAAAAAACTTGAGGTAGAGGGACACTCCCCCTCTCCTCGTTACGATAGAAAAATAGCTTCGAAGAATGTAAATGAGCAACGACACTAAAATTAAAACCGACGTACAAAAATAAAGGAAATGAAACCTAGACGTCGGAGAAGAAGAAGCACGTTGTTGTCGGTAGCTTTGCGGAGACTTTTTGGAAGCTTAGAATTGTTGTTAAAACCCTAGGTTTGGCCCTCCTTTTATAGCCTTTGAGCCCCTTTTCGAGTGGGTCTTCAACCAATCACAAATGGACACCAAACCGCTTTGAGGTGGAGTGATAAGCCTTGACTGATCGATCATTGACCATCACGATCGATGGCATCATCATCGATCGTGATGGCAGCATCAGTCGATTGATGACCTTCGGCAGTCGACTGATACACGGCAGTCGAGTCCTCCAAGCTGGCAGTCGACTGATGCTTGCTGCAAGTCAAAGTTAGCACAACAAAAACATAATTTCGACGGTCGTCGACCATCCGATCTCGACCTAGACCATCTATAAGATGTCTTTGGTCGGATCTACGCTTAAGATTATCCTCGTAAAGAGGATACGACCTCACTTACGCTTGCACACACGATCTTACCTCGATACTTACGTGTCGCTTTTGCTTCCGGCCTTCCACTCGATTCCTTCGGCTCCCTCCGAAGTCACGCGAGTGTCGCCCGACCACCGCGGCTTCCTCCGGGTGTCGCTAGCCTTCAGCTCCAGCTATAGCAATCTTCTGCACACTTGATTCAGCTCGTGAGATAACAACATAAGCTTAACTTTGTATCGTTTGCTATAATCAAAACTTAGGTTCGACTTAGGTGTCCACTGCACCAACACCTACTCCACGGGCGAGCTCACCGAGCTCTAGTTATGCGCACGACACTAACTAAACCGCTCCTTCTCGATAACACGTCAGAGGTGGAGAAACCTCTCATAAGCAATTACACTAAGTAATATGAAATACAAGCAATACAAAGACAAATACGAAATACATGTAAAGAACACTTTACAACGCTTGCTTTGAACCCTTTGCTTGTAGCTTGCTTTAGATGGCTCTTGAAGGTCTGGAATGCAGCAGCAATTCCTCTCCAATAACTTCACAAAAGTCTTGGCGAAATCCCTCATATTGAGCTCCATTTATAACCTGCATCAAGTTGATTTTGCGTGCATTAGTCGACTGATCGTGGCCATCAGTCGACTGGTCCTATAGTCGTTGTCTCACAACGACCAGATCCACGTCAGTCAAGTTCCAACGGATCACACATTAGTCGACTGATGATACCCATCAATCGACTGATCATCACATCAGTCGAGTGCTGGCATGAGCACTCGACTGGAAAGCCTACTGTGGCTGAAATCGCCCCAATCAGTCGACTGATCTACAGTGTCTGTCGACTGATGGCGTTATCAGTCAACTACCCTCCCTCGGTAATTGACTGTTCAGCCAGAATCTGGTCAGTCGAACACTAATCAAACCATTCGACCCAGAGCAGTCGACTGGCACCTATGTCAGTCAACTGATGTTGGGTAAAACCTCAAACATCAAGCTGTTTGAGCATTCGACACTCAGTCTTAGCCACTTGGCCAAGTCCATGTCATCCCTCATGGAGTTCCCCATCGAAGCTCTCTTCCCTCGGATGCGCCAAGCACATGCCTTCGCAACGTCATCCTTCGCATCTCATGCCCTCGAAGTATGCTTCCCTTGGGCCTCACTCCATTCGCTCCCCGTCCGGCGGTCCCTCGGATACACCAAGCGCACGACTTCGCAATGCCATCCTTCACCGACTCAAGGACCCCGAGCCTAGTGAACTTGCCAAGTCCTCAAGACTTCCCACATGCACCAAGCGCATGGCTTCGCAATGCATTTCTCACTAAGCACCAAGCGCACGGCTTCGCAATGCTTTGGATTTTTCCACACCAAGCCCCATGCTTGGATTTTCCATGCCAACACCATGTTGGACTTCCCTATGACAATCCCATATCATAAGTTTTGTCTATCATCAAAATACTGCTCGAGACAAACTCGAGTCAACCTGGGCCGATTGCACCAACATAGGTGCCACTCATGGTTGTTCTATAATTAATGATTAATTGTAGACGGCCAACATTAACTGGGAACCTATTTGGTCACACGCACAACGAGTGTAATCCGAAGGCTTTAAAATGAGTTTGAGAATAGGATTCTCATATCGAGAGAGACTTCATTTGGTTGGACCAAACAAAGAGCGAGTATGAAATTGTTTCAGTCGCATTGGAAGCATGGATGGGCCATGTCTTTTGAAGACATGATGGATGAACCAAATCGGTTTGGTTTTAATCCAATGGTAGAAAATAAACCAAAGTGGTTTGGTTTGTTTTAAACGAATGAACCAAAGTTGGTTTGGTTCGTTTTAACTTAAAATAGACCAACGCGGTTTGGTTTATTTTAACTTAAGTTATTGGAGCGGGCTAATGGATCTTGGTTATGAACCAATAACCATTAGGAGAATGTGTTCTCTATAAAAACAGGGTTTAAGGGTTTTGTGAAACCCTAATCTATTCTTGCCGCCCAACCCCTCTCTTCTCCACCTCCTTGCTCTTGCCGCCCAAGCCAAGGAGCCGCCCAAAGGAGCTGTCGCCGCCCCTTGCTGCTATCGCACCTCCTTGCTGCCAGCCAACCACCAGCCGTCGACGTCCCTTAGGCCACCCTCAGCTGCCGGCCAACCACCCTTGGCCGCCGACGACCAAGGAGCAACCGACCAAACTTTGGCCGGTCACTTTTTCCTCCACAACAAGTTGTCTAGTTGTGGACAGCTTGTTCTCCTTTGTGTGGAGAGGTCGTTTGGTCGGTGTTTTGTGCTCCAACAGCGGTCTACTTGCCGGGAATTGGATCTCCGGAAATCCTCATAGGTGGAGCGTTAAATGTTTGTCAAACTATTGACGAAAACCGCTTCCGACAAGCGAGTATGTGAAACTCATTTTTGGGATCCGAATTTATTTTGGATTGTGATCGTCTCTCATATCACATCGTCTTCGACTCGAGGCTAGTGACTTTTACGAATACGAGGATCGAGGCTTTGTGAAACTATCCCGACTATACTTGGCATCGATACGGATAGAGGCGATTCTAGCGAAAGTTGCTATGGTTGATGTCATTCACATTACACGTGATCCGTCAGGTATACCTAGTATAAGTTTCCTTTTATTGAAAAATTTTAAATTGCAATTATGTCTACACATGTTGTATCCTACATGCGTGTGATGTGTGTGTTGTAATAAATTAGATTTATTATTTGTATTGCTTCCGCTGTGTGCATGTTTACGAAACATGTTCAAACACACTCGCCACGGTGCCGGGGAAACCCAACACTGGTATCAGAGTCACGCTGTGTTCCGACAAAATCGTAAAATTATTTTGCGATAGTCATAATTGTATTTATGGAAATTTTCTACTTTTGGAAAGTTTAGAAGTATTTATGGAAATTTTCTACTTTTGGAACGTTTAGAAGTATTTATGGAATTTTTCTACTTTTGGAAAGTTTAGAAATATTTATGGAAATTAACACTTTTCATAAATAAAATATGTGATTAGTGTAGGGGATCGAACGGCCGGCTAGAGGGGGGTGAATAGCCCTCTTTACTTGGATGGTGGATTTTGCTCGTCTACAAAATTAATTAGCGCAACGGAAACAACAAAGACAAGCAAATGGAAATAACAATAAAACAAACACTAACACGATAGTATAACGTGGTTCACGGCTACGCCGCTAATCCACAGTCCCCGATTCGTCCTCGGTGAATCACTCCGCCAAAACTAATCCACTAATGGTCTCTCCTTTGCACCAAGCTAGGTGGAGGTAACCTTTACAATCAAGATCACTCTTCTTACAATAAGAATCAAGTAAAAACAAGTAAGAAGAGTTTAAAGCTTGTGGGGCACTTGGAAGATCACTTAGAGCATGAGCATTAGCCTCTTAAAGCCCCACACCCTCTCTTTTTATAGAGAGGAAGCTTTTCTTCCCGCCATCCCTCCGAACACGTCGGATCCTGATCGTTGTAGTCCAACGGAACACTTGGCAGTCGACTGATGGAACCCATCGGTTGATCGCTTGCCTCCGTAGTCAATCATCGCTTCGGCTACGAAGCGGTCTCGCGCTCGACATCTTCGCCTTGATCGCATTCCATGTAATCGATCGCCGGGCATAAACCCATCAGTCGAATACCAGTCGAACCACGTTCGACTCAGAGCAGTCGATTGACATTCCATGGCAGTCGACTGGTGTCGGGAAATCCCATCCGACACTTAGCCAAATGGCCAAGTTTCACCTAAGAGCTACTACCACTTCCCGGGTTACATTCGCTCACTCTCATCTCTCGAAGTCCCTCGCCTTCGAAGTTATCTTTGTCCGGACACGTCCCTCGGATGCGCCAAGTGCATGGCTCTGCAGTGCCATCCTTCGCGTCTTGCCCTGAAGTCTACTTCCTCCGGCTTCACTCCTAGCTCCTCGTCCGGCAGTCCCTCGGATGCTCCAAGTGCGCGGCTTCCGCAAAGCTATCCTTCACCGACTCGAGGACCGAGTCATGAGATGTGAAACTCGCCTAGGCTCCGTGTGTGAATTACTAAGTCCTGCAAGACTCTAACGCACATATCAAATCACACTAACAACCTAACTTATACCCTTTGCAACACACATCAAAACCATATCACGGCAAGAGATTGCCCTAACAATCTCCCCCTTTTTGATGTGTAGCAATCCGTTTAAGTAAGGTAAAAACATTTGATAGAAATTTATAAGGTAAGAAAGCATGTAAACATAAACATGATATAGCAACATGCAACTCCCCCTTAATCGATGAAACTCCTATACATATTTCTCCCCCTATCATAATTTACTTAAACACAATTATTTCTCCCCCTTTGACACCATCAAAAAGATTAATACTAAGTTGTAAACTCATGGCATCAAGTCTAATAGAAGAAAAGTACCAAAAATTGGTTTAAAATCTGAATTCAGCCTTTACTGTTCTGATTTTCAAGCCACGATCATCGCTATCGATGGCGTGGTAATGACCTAAAAATCGAAATTCTGATTTTTTAGGCAAATTTTAGAAATGCACTAAAAATTCCAGAAAATTTGAAAAATCATGAAATTTGGGGAACATATTTCTTTTAGGTATATCTATCAATGAAAAATAGTTTTTCATAAAAAATCATTATATTTTCCGAGATTTGCTAAAAATCCAAAAACTTTAAAAACCACTAGGTTTTTGATCATTCTAGTATCAAGTTTACTACCTAGTTTTCCATCCAATTGTTTCAAAACATGAACACATAGATTTTAAAGTAAGAAATTGTTTTGAAACCATTTGAAATATCCAACCATGATCTTTGGGCAATATGTCTATGAATTAAACATAAGTCTTCTCCATGATTGGTCTATTATTGCTATTTTGATACCTTAAATGACCATCTAAATGCCATAGGCATTAGTGGACATTTGTATCATCCTAACATCTCACTCATGCTAAGTTTTCAATCATGGTAGCCTTTGGTGAGTGTGAGATGCATCCTAGAGGTATTTGTATATACTTAACCATTATATTCATGCAATTCTTTCAAGGTTAAGTATCAACCTAACAATCCTCATGATCATAAGGGCATATATGAACTAATTTCACATTATGATCATGAAACACATGTATTCATCAATTTATAGTCATGAATTAGGTATTATATCATGATAATAAGCAAGTATCACCTAAAGCATGATATAAGTCCTATTTCTCATGATTATGTGCCAAATATCAAAATCATAAATCATGATTGCAAACATACATAGGAATTTCATAAATTATCATGATGTAAGCATTATTATCTTTTTATAGGCACATTATCATCACCTAACACTATTTCAAAAATGTTGTCCCGCCATCCTAAGTCAACCAAAATATGATATAGGTCAAGTCCATATGGTTGACTATCCTAGGGTTCTCCTAACCCTTAAGGATGGATTTTGGAACCCAATACAAATTCTTGCCTATGGGGTTCACTAGAAATTCCTTTGGAATCCATTTTCTAGCAATTACTTTCTTTTTGTCGTGACCCTTAGCAATTAGGCATTTATAGGCCTTTTCATTTTTCTTTTCCTTATATCCTAGGCCTTTCTTGTTAAAACTTGCTCTTTTGCTCCCTATGATCATGTTCAAAGTGTTTGAGCCAATAGTGAATTTTTCTAGAG
The DNA here is from genome assembly GCA_025175895.1 of Wurfbainia villosa. Classification (NCBI taxonomy): domain Eukaryota; kingdom Viridiplantae; phylum Streptophyta; class Magnoliopsida; order Zingiberales; family Zingiberaceae; genus Wurfbainia; species Wurfbainia villosa. Next base: position 92,662,404 of record CM045997.1, on the reverse strand, counting down.
TTTTTGTCAAATAGTCTACCTTTTCCCTTAAAGCCCTATTTTCATCCATACATGCATCACTAACATTAAATGGCATATATTCATGTGAGCATGCATCATCATGACAAGAAGAAATATTTTCATTTTCATTTAAGCATGCTTTTTCTAGTTTATTTTCTAAGTCCTTAATTTGATCTAGCATGCTCTTATTTTTCTTCTTTGCTCTAAATAAATCCCTAGTTAAGCTAGAAATCATAGAAACTATTTTACTAGGTGAAAGGTTAGTTACCATAGTTTCCATGTCCTCTTCTTCTTCTTCGGATGAGGATGTAGAGGAGGCTCCCCCTTCATTTGAGCTCTCTCCAATTGAGCTTGATTCTTCATTTTCGGTGGAGGAGCAATCCAAGTCGTCAAATGCCATCAATGCTAAGTTGGTGACAAATGCATTTTCTTCCTCGGATGATGATGATGAGGAGGAGGAAGGATCATCCCAAGTCCTTGCCTTGAGAGCTTTGGTCTTCCCCTTTTCCTTTGCCTTCTTTTCTTCTTCCTTTTTCTTCTTGCTCCCCTTTTTCTTCTTCTTTTCTTCCTTCTTTTTCCTTTCTTCCTTGCTCTTGTTTAGGAGGGGACAATTGTCCCTTATGTGTCCCTCTCCTTCGCAATTGTAACAGATGATCTTCCCCCTCGGTCTTTTACTCCTATCATTTGATTTGTTAAATCTAAAACCTTTTAAAGCACGCCTTACCCTCCTTACCATATACGCTTCTTCCGTGCTATCCATGGAGGAGGAGGAGGATGCTTCATCATCGGAGGAGGAGGGGATCTCTATCTTCTTCTTCCCCTTGTTTGCCAAAAATGCTACTCCTCTTGAAGGTTGGATTCTTGGCTCTTCTTGTATTCCTTCAAGCCTAGATTCATGCAATTCCATAGTGGAGAAAAATTGATCTAGAGTACTTACCTCTAGATTCTTTGAAATATAGAATGAGTCCACCATTGAACTCCACTTGGATGATCGGGGAAAAGCCTCTATGGCCTTCATTATCATATCTCGATTGGAGAGCTTTTCACCTACACTTGTTAGCCCAATTAAAATCTCTTTAAACCTAGAATGCAATGAAGTTATCTTTTCTCCCTTTTCTAATTTTATGTTGGATAATTGGGAGCGGAGGAGATCTCTTCTTGCAAGTTTAGCCTCCGAGGTACCATCATGAAGCTCTACTAGCTTCTCCCACATCTCCTTGGCACTTAGGCATTCTCCAATTCTATTTATTTCTTGTTGAGGAAGCACATTGTATAGATGGTGCTTGGCTTTTGAGTTTGCAAGGTGCTCCTCTCTTTGCCTCTTGGTCCACCTTGACTTCTCTATTGGCTTCCCCTCTTCATCCCTAGGCAAAACGAAACCGGATTCCATTGTAATCATAATATCAAAATCCGTTTCAAAAAATACCTCCATTCGCTTCTTCCACCAAGCGAATTCTCCTTCAAACTTTGGTGGATGAATGTTGGAACCGGCCATCTTTTGAATATGCTTGTTGTGGCGGTTAGTCCTCGACAAGCTTTCCTTGGCTCTGATACCACTTGTAGGGGATCAAACGGCCGGCTAGAGGGGGGTGAATAGCCCTCTTTACTTGGATGGTGGATTTTGCTCGTCTACAAAACTAATTAGCGCAATTGAAACAACAAAGACAAGCAAATGGAAATAACAATAAAACAAACGCTAACACGATAGTATAACGTGGTTCACAGCTACGCCGCTAATCCACGGTCCCTAATTCGTTCTCGGTGAATCACTCCGCCAAAACCAATCCACTAATGGTCTCTCCTTTGCACCAAGCTAGGTGGAGGTAACCTTTACAATCAAGATCACTCTTCTTACAATAAGAATGAAGTAAAAACAAGTAAGTAGAGTTTAAAGCTTGTGGGGCACTTGGAAGATCACTTAGAGCATGAGCATTAGCCTCTCAAAGCCTCACACCCTCTCAATTTATAGAGAGGAAGCTTTTCTTCCCGTTGGCCGCCATCAGTCGACTGCTACCCTTGGCAGTCAACTGTTGCCACTACAACGACCTCCGAACACATTGGATCCCGACCGTTGTAGTCTGACGGAACACTTGGAAGTCGACTGATGGAACCCATCCGATCATTCGCCCTGTAGTTGACTACCCGATCGACTACGGCGGTTGTATGCGACATCTTCGGCGGTCATTGTCATTCCATGGCGATCGCTGGGCATAAACCCATCAGTCGGATACCAGTCGAACCACGTTCGACTCAGAATAGTCGACTGGTGTCGGGAAATCTCATCCGACACTTAGCCAAATGGCCAAGTTTCACCTAAGAGCTACTACCCCTTCCCGGGTTACATTCGCTCACTCTCATCTCTCGGAGTCCCTCGCCTTCGAAGTTATCTTCGTCCGGCCACGTCCCTCGGATGCACCAAGCGCACGACTCTGCAGTGCCATCCTTCGCGTCTCGCCCTGAAGTCTACTTCCTCCGACTTCACTCCAAGCTCCTCGTCCGGCAGCCCCTCGGATGCTCCAAGCGCATGGCTTCCTCAAAGCTATCCTTCACCGACTCGAGGACCGAGTCATGAGATGTGAAACTCGCCTAGGCTCCATGTGCGAATTACTAAGTCCTGCAAGACTCCAACACACATATCAAATCACACTAACAACCTAACTTAAACCCTTTGCCACACACATCAAAACCTTATCACGGCAAGAGATTTCCCTAACAATTAGATTTGGAAATTTGTTTCCTAATTTAATCATGATTTGATTTGGGAAATCAAATCTCAAACATATTTTATTTCCATAAATAGTTATGACAAATAAGGAAATTTAAATTGGACATTTTTTAATATGATTAGGAAATTACAATTTAGGAAATTTGTTTCCTAAATTAGATTTGACTTTCCTTAATTAACACTTTTCATAAATAAAATATGTGATTAGATTTTGAAATTTGTTTCCTAATTTAATCATGATTTGATTTGGGAATCAAATCTAAAACATATTTTATTTCCAAAATAGTTATGACAAATAAGGAAACTATTTGTACATGTCATAATTGTATGTCATTTAATTGCATTAGATGCATATCATTATGTCATGCATATTATGACATGTAGATGTATGTCATGTGTGTCATGTCATGTAGATAATAGTTATTTGCATGCAAAGAGGATGAGACATTAACACCCTTACACAATATTAAAGCCTACACCTTCCATTAATATGGTTAGAACCGGAGTTTTATTTCTTGTTTTGGTTGTTAGACTCACTCCAAGCCTTGCTAATTGGTTGAATGTGCTCTAACCATATTAAAACTATTTCGCGATTAATGGGTCAACTCTAACTTGGAGCATCGATTTGTTGGACTCACTCCAAGGTCGATGTGAAGAGAGGTGAAGTTTGGTGTTATGCATATGATGCATACTTGTTAATGTGTTAACAACCCAATGTATGTGTGAACATTCAATTAGTTGATAGCACATTGTGATAGTTACATATACGTGATATGTAATTGGAATACTTGATACCTACCATCATAGCGAAGAATGGCTTATTGGACTCACTCCAAGGTTATTCTTATCTATGTTCGATATCAGCCCATTCGGAGATGGACCTACGATCCCCCGAATTGATTTTGAGGGTTTTTGAATTCGGAAAAATGAATGGGATTTAGTAAATATATGTGGATGCATTTTAAATCATCTTTCTCATATATGCTCGATTTATATTTCTAGGTTAATCGCTTAATCATGATGTCTTTGAATTTACGCTCTATTTTGGATTCGAATAAATTAACTGGGTCAAACTTCTTGGACTGGCTTAGAAACTTGAGAATTGTTCTCAAGGTTGAAAAGCTTTTATATGTCCTTGAAGAGCCTCTTCCTTACGTCCTAGTGATGATGCAACTCTGGACCAATTGTTGGCCCATCAGAAACATATGAGTGATTCTGAACTAGTGAGTTGCATCATCCTAGCCGTGATGGTACCCGAGCTATGGAAGCAGCATGAGCATATGGATGCTCATACCATAGTCTTTCATCATTATGAGTTGTTTGATGAGCAAGTGAGATCCGAAAGGCTCGATGTCTCCAAGCTCCTCTTCACCTCTGAGATGCAAGAAGGTTATCTATGGTACTGCTCAATATGCTGAAGACTATGGAGCCTTCTATGAAGCATGAGCAGGAGACGGTGAAGTTAGTTGATTCCTCGAAAAAAGGTTCTAAGAGGAAGTCAAAGGAACAGCAGAAGGGGAAGAAGAAAAGGGCTAAAAGGCAAAACCAACTCAAAAGGGCACTTGCCATCGTTGCGGCAAGGAGGGTCATTGGCGAAGAAACTGCAAGATTTATCTTGAGTCCGTGAAGAAGAATAAGACATCTGATGCCCCATCTTCTTCATATATCTTCGTTATTGATTGTCATTCTATTTCCTTAGACACTTGGGTATTAGATACCAGGTGTGGTTCACATATATGTAATAACATACATGGTCTAAGGAATAAAAGAAGACTCGTCAAGGGAAAGTCAAATTTGTGTGTTGGGAATGGAGCAAAGGTTGTTGCACTCGCCATCGGAACATATTTGTTGAAACTCCCTATAGGACTTGTCTTAGAACTGGACAATTTCTTTTATGTTCTTTCATTGATAAAGAGCATCATTTCTATTAATTTCTTGTTTAAATAGAAATGGGTACCATTTAACTTTTAGTAACAATGGTTGTTACATAACTTTGAATGGCATGCTTTATGGGACTGGAACATTGTGCAATGGTATATATACATTAGATTATCCAGTGACATTCTCAGTATCGAAACGAGCAACAAGCATGCTCTTAAAGATAATCAATTAGACTCCTACATGTGACATTATCGTCTTGGTCATGTGAGCAAGAAACGCATGTCCGAATTACACCGATGTGGAATTCTAGAATCGTTTGAATTAGATTCATATGATACATGTGAATCATACTTAAAAGGAAAGATGACTAAGTTACCTTTTACAGGAAAAGGTGAACCGGTGGGAGAGTCGCTTGGTCTAATACATACTGATGTATGCGGACCTATGTCAACTCAAGCTCTAGGAGGCTATAGCTACCTCATTACTGTTGGTGCAGTAGGCACCTAAGTCGAACCTAAGTTTTGATTATAGCAAACGATATAAAGTTAAGCTTATATTGTTATCTCACGAGCTAAATCAAGTGTGCAGAAAAGTCTCAATGCTGGAGTTGAAGGCTAGCGACACCCAGAGGAAGCCGCGGTGGTCGGGCGACACTCGAGTTACTTCAGAGGGAGTCGAAGGAATCGAGTGGAAGGCCGGAAGCAAAAGCGACACGTAAGTATCGAGGTAAGCTCGTGTGTACGAGCGTAAGTGAGGTCGTATCCTCTTTACGGGGATGATCTTAGGCGACGATCTGACCCAAGACTTCCCATGGAAGGTCTATGTTGAGATCAGACGGCAAGTGGCCGTCGAATCCACTTTATTTTGAGCTAAATCTTTATTGTAGTCAAAAATCCTGGCCATCAATTCAACCAGCCAGTTCAACCGGCCAGTTCAACCGGTGGTCAAAAATCAGCCTCGAGGAGTCAAGCTTTATCACCATTTTTCAAGGAGTTTTGTGCCCATTTGTGATTAGTTGAAGACCCATTCGTTGAGGGGCTTAAAGGCTATAAAAGGAGGGCCAAACCTAGGGTTTCATCCTCAATTCTAAGTGCTCAAAAGCCTCCGTTACGCTGCAACTCTCCGACGACTCTACAACAACGAAGTGCTGCCAACAACCCTAGCTTAAAGTTTCTTTTGTTTAGTTGTTGGTATAATCTTAATTTGTTATTGCTTTCAATATTGCAATTCTTTTTAATCGAGGCTTTTCGTTGCATTTTACTTTAATAGAAGAGAGGGTTTGTCTCTCTATCTTTTTGCTTCGAAGGCTTTTGTAATCGTAAAACTCCTACCTCCAACGAGGAGGAGTGTTTTAGTGAATTGCCCTCTGTACACGGTCTAGGACCGTTAGGGCCTTGGAGTAGTAGCCGAAGGCTACGAACCAAGTAAAAAAACTATTTGTCTCATTTAGTTTTTATTTACATTTCACATGCTTAATTGTTCATCATCGAGCATTTAAAAGAAAAGTTTTTATCGTTATTCACCCCCCCCCCTCTAGCGATCCGCTTCGATCCAACAATTGGTATCAGAGCTGAGGGTTGCTAAGATTTGGTGAAACCACCAATCTAGCCATTTTTCACAGATTTATTTTTCTTTTATTTCTGTTTATTTCTGATTTATTTTGCTTTGTTAAATTTACTCCCGCACTACTAATCCAAGACACGAGTCTTGGTACCTTGTTTTGTGTTTTTGTCGTTGCTAGTTTCTTCGTCTTCGTCCCTTTTTGTCTTTTGTTCTAATGGCCCATCTCGAGGGTTTTAGCACCGTCCGACCTCCGTTTTACAACGGAGATGACTTCCGTTATTGGAAGGGTCGGATGGAATGCTTTCTCAAAACCCAAATCAAGATGTGGATCATAATCCAAATGGGTTTCACACTTCCGACTAATGAAGTGGGTGACTCCTTGGATTATGATCAATGGACCATTGCGACAAAATGACAAGTCGAAGCCGACGCCAAGGCAACACAAATCCTCCAATGCGGCTTGTCCAAGGAGGAGTTAAATCGCGTCGGCCCCTTCATTAGCGCAAAGGACCTTTGGACAAAGCTGATCGAGTTACATGAAGGATCAGATCAAGCTAAGGTTTGCAAACGTGATTTGTTGTTCAATAAATTGTACACACTAAAAATGCAGGAACACGAGTCCATGACGCAACTCCACGCCCGTGTCCAAGACATAGTCAACAACCTACACGCAATCGGGCAAAAGGTCGAAAACCGCGACCTTATAAGGTATGTTCTAAACTCTTTTCCGAGGACTACCTTGTGGGCATCCATGGTCGATGCCTACAAGGTCTCCAAGGACCTTTCTAAACTTAGATTAGATGAACTCTTTTCGGATTTTGAATTACATGAGCAGTCCAACTCGGAACCCGAGAGGGGTATAGCCTTGTTTGTAGGTTCAAAGAAGAAGAAAATCGCAAGCAAGCCACCACCAACCGAGGAGGAAGATGAGTCCGAAGAAGAAGTTGACCCGGAATTGACTGCCGAACTAATGAACCTAGCTCGAAGGATAGCCAAGGGACGAAAGTGAACCACAACTCGACCCAACCAAGGTAAGCCTAAAAGTTCTAATATTAGGTGTTATGAGTGTAACAGGTTTGGACATATAATGTCCGAGTGCCCCAAGCTCAACCACCAAGCACCTAAGCACAAGAAGGCCCTCAATGCGACATGGGAAGAAGCGTCATCCGAAGAAGACGAAGACCACGTCTTCATGGCGAAATCGATTGAGTCCGACACGGAGACCGAACCTGAACTTGAGTCAGAACCTGAGGATGACTCAGACTACGAAGCTACCTTCAAGTCAAGCCACGGATACGCATCCGGTTCAAAAGATACCCTTAAGGTGAGTCGAACCATATTTAATACTTTACATAATACGGTTAGGTTTTTGTCTAGGAAGTTAGCTAAGTCCGAGTCCAAGGTCGAGACCCTGGTTGAGGAAGTTAAACTCCTCAAACACGAGGTCTCCCTAACCTCTTCGACTAGTCGAGTTCAAGAGAAGAACTCAACTCGAGTTGAAAAACTCGAAGTTGAGAACTCACTCTTGAAAAGTCAAGTCGAAGATCTTAGGAATACGTTGGAAAGGTTTACTTTGGGATCCAAAGGACTTGACCTCCTACTTGGATCGCAAAGGGCCGTGTACAACAAGGTCGGACTAGGGTTTAGCTCAAACACGACCAATAAGTCGTATATGTCAATCGTAAGTAGACATAAAAAAATGTGTCCAAGCATGGGTCCCTAAGACCACTTTGATTTCAACTCTAGGATCCAACTCGTACTGGGTTCCCAAGGACCAAATCCACTATGTGGATAGACCGAACCGATTCAACGGTCTAGGGGGAGCCAGTACAAAACATGTTTGTGTTTTAACTTAGAAATTGCATGCTTAGATTTTTTTTTCTTTCGTGAACTCACTTAGAACACGTAAATAACCAACTAAAATCCTTCGAAAAGATTGAGCCTCGGGGAGCCTCTTTTCAAAAATAACTAGTTAGACGAGGAAATAATTTTAGGTGAGTCAAGTCATCATTTTCTTAAAAATGACTTTGTCTAAGGAAGTGGTCGATGATCTGATAAAAGAAGGCCCCTGTGCCTCGCCACGACCTGGAAGCCATGATCTTGAAAAGGTAAACTTGACAAGCCTAGGGTCAAATCCAAATCTAACATTACTTAAACATAAATGCACTTAATCAACTTAATTGGAAGTCATCTCACAAAGAACACATAAGTATAACATGCTTGATCATATAGACTCCGGTGAGATGACCTAGGTTTAACAACTTACAACCAATTTTTTTTTAAAAAATATAATAATCTAACATCCAATCCAACCACCTTGTGTGTAGGATCAATGGATGTTAGACAGCGGTTGCTCCCGACACATGACCGGGGATCAACTCAAATTCGCGAAGCTTCGATTCAAACGACAAGGATCGGTAGCCTTTGGGAATAACGACAAGCTCAAAATCATCGGATCAGGTGATATCGAGCTTAACTCGAATTTTGTTATTAAAAATGTATTACTTGTAGAGAATTTTGAATATAACCTGCTTAGCGTAAGCCAATTATGTGACAATAATTATAAGGTCGTATTTTTAGAAAATGAATGTGTAATTAAAACAAATGAAACAGCTAAAACAATACTCAAAGGAACTAGGACAAATAACATTTATACAATTAACTTAATCAAATCCTCAGCCAAATGTCTTATGACACAGGAAGAGGAATCATGGTTGTGGCACCGACGACTCGGTCACTCGCACCCAAGACTCGTCCACAAGATGAGTCAGAGTGGCCTAGTCAGAGGCTTACCCAACCTTAACAATTTGGTTAATAAAATCTGTAATGCTTGTCAACAAGGAAAACAACCTAGGACACAACACAAGTTAACTAACCAAGAACGAACCTCAAGTGTACTTGAGCTCCTACATATGGATCTATTCGATTCACATGGAGCCAAGTCACTCAATAAAAGTCAATATTGCTTAGTCATAATTGATGACTACTCCAGGTTTACCTGGGTTAGGTTCATCAAAAATAAAAATGATACCCTAGATCAATTAATCAATTTATTCAAATTAATCGAGAATCAAAAAAAACCTTAAGGTTAAAAGAATTAGAAGCGATCATGGTGGTGAATTCGAAAATCAAAGGTTCACCGACTTCTGTAACCTAAACGGATACCACCATGAATTCTCTTGCCCTAGGACCCCTAAACAAAATGGCCTAGTGGAGTGGAAAAACCGAACTCTACAAGAAGCCGCTAGGACCATGTTGAACGAATATGACCTACCCGATAGGTTTTGGGCAGAAGCCGTGAGTACGGCATGCTATGTCCAAAATAGAATCCTTATGGTAAAGAGGCACTTTAAGACCTCATACGAGATTTATCACGATAAAATACCCAACATCAAGTACTTTAGGGTATTTGGGTGTAAGGTACATATCCTAAACACTAAGGATTACCTAGGGAAATTTACATCCAAGACCACGACCGGAATCTTTCTAGGATACTCGACTACAAGTCGAGCTTATAGAGTATATAACCATGACACCCTTAGAGTCGAGGAGACTATCAATGTAGTATTTGATGAAGGACATGAACCTACAAAACCCCCGGCAACCCCAATTAGCGAGCCGATTCATACTAGACCTAACTCTGATCCGGAGATCAGGTCTAGTGTTAATCCTAACCTAAGTCAACCAAGTCACTCTATTGATCAAGTGATAGATGACTCCAACCAAACTAATGTTCAACCAAGTCACCCCATTGATCAAGCATTAGGTGACACAAACCCAACCCAATCTAGGATTCAGACTAACCACCCTATCGATCAAGTGATAGGAGATCCTAATCTAGGATTTCGAACTAGAGCATCCTATAGGAACCTTAGTCAAATTTCCTTAATTTCAAAGATAGAACCCAAATCAATTGAACAAGCTCTTCTTGATCCCGATTGGATTATTGCAATGCAAGAAGAGCTAGCTCAATTTACTAGGAATGAAGTGTGGGAATTAGTACCACCACCTAAAGACAAAACGATAATTGGAACAAGGTGGGTGTTTCGAAATAAGCTTGATGATAAAGGTGAAGTTGTTAGAAACAAGGCTAGATTAGTCGCCAAAGGGTTTAGTCAAGTCGAAGGCTTAGATTACGACGAAACCTATGCCCCAGTAGCTAGACTCGAATCCATTCGAATGTTGCTAGCTTATGCCGCACATCAAGGATTTAAGCTGTTTCAAATGGATGTTAAGTCGGCATTCTTAAATGGATACATTAAAGAAGAAGTTTGGGTTCGAAAATCTAGATAAACCCGACCATGTTCTAAAACTTAAGAAAGCTCTCTATGGACTTAAACAAGCTCCTCGAGCTTGGTACGAGAGACTTTCAATCCATCTTAAGTCAAAAGGGTTTAACCAAGGCTTAGTTGACCCAACTCTCTTCGTAAAAACCTTAGGTAAAGAAATATTCATAGCTCAAATTTACGTAGACGATATAATTTTTGGAACCTCTAACTCAGCCTTACTAAACGAGTTCGTTTCACTCATGGAAAGTGAGTTTGAAATGAACTTGGTAGGCGAGTTAAGTTTCTTTTTAGGTCTACAAATTAAACAAACTAAGGATGGTATATACCTATATCAACAAAAATACACTAAGGAGTTAATTAAAAGATTTGGAATGCAAGACGCTAAGATAATAAACACCCCAATGGCGATTAATGTTAACATAGGAGAAGACCTAGAAAGTAAGTCCATTGACTTAAAGTACTATAGGAGCGCGATAGAAAGTCTCTTATACTTAATCGAGTCGGCGACATCCTATTCGCAGTAAGTATGTGCGCCGGGTTTCAAACTTGTGCTAAGGAGTCTCACCTAACCCTAGTTAAGCGTATCCTTAGATATCTTAAGGGTACACTTAACGTTGGTATTTGGTACCCTAGATCTACGGAGTTCGAACTAATCGGCTACTCCGATTCGGATAATGCCGGTAGTAAACTCGATAGAAAGAGCACGAGTGGTTGTTGTCAACTACTCGGCTCAAGTCTAGTGAGTTGGTGCAGTAGGAAGCAACATTGTGTTGCCTTATCTACCACCGAAGCCGAATACGTTGCGATGGGTGAGTGTGTAACTCAGCTTCTTTGGATGAAGCATACTCTCCGAGACTTTAGGTTGGACTTCACCAAAACTAAAATTTTTGTAGACAACATAAGTTCGATAAATCTAACTAAGAACCCTATATGCCATTCAAGGACAAAGCATATAGAGGTGAAACACCTTTTCATTCGAGAACATGTAGCCAACGGCTCCATACAACTCGAATATGTTGACTCGAAGTCTAACCTAGCAGACATATTTACTAAACCACTACCCGAAGCCGAATTTAGTCTCTTGAGACGAAGATTAGGCATGTGCGTAATAGAATAGGAACTTACAAATTATATTTTCTTACTACTATTTCTTACTTTTTTTTCATGGAACTAGCATAGGACATACCTTAGATATCATGCACCTATAGATTTAAGGAGCCAATACATCTCACAACACATAGGACTAATGTGTTTGTGTACTTAGCCACGTAGATGGGCGTGAGATGTTAGGACCTTACTCCTGGTTCCAAATGTAGAGCTAGTGCATCGCTATGAACCACGGAGTATAATCATCTGACTCGACCGGGGGTTGATCCTTCATATCAATCAAGCCAAATATGAGTCAAACATTTTATAGATGAACTTATTTTCAGTATATTATTTTTAAAAATAAAAATGTGGAACATGCTTGGACTTTAAATTTAACATTTATTTTGTTTTCCACACACCCCTTACTCTTTTCGATATACGGTAAAAGGGGGAGAAAAAGGAGAAAAAGGACAAAAGTTAAGGGGTCAAAAAAAAAATTTTTGATAACTTAACTTGTTGGGTTTCCGGCACCGCGGCGTGTGTGTGTTCGATCATGTTTCGTAAACATGAGCACAGCGGAAGCAATAAAAATAATAAATACTCCTATTTATTACAACACACACAACACACGCATGCTATTACAACAAGTGTAGACATAACCGTAAATTAAAATTGCAATAAAAGGAAATTAAACTACGTTATACCTTCCGTATGACGTGTAGCGGGAACGGCATCAACCGGAACGATCCTCGTAAGAATCGTCTCTATCCGTATCCACGCCGAGCTCCTCGGGATGACTTCGCTAAGTCACGAGCTTCGTCTTCGTACGGGTTACTAGCCTCGTGTTGAAGACGACGTGATCGAGAGATGATCACGATCCGAATCCAAATTCGGATCCAAAACGAGTTCTCAAAACTTGCTTCTCCGGAGAGGTATTCGTCAACCGTTTGACGAATCCTTCGTCCTCCACCTCAGAGGATTACCGGAGATCAAATCCCCGGTATGTTAGCCGCTGTCGGAGCACTAACCGTCGTCCAAACGACGCTCCGACGAGAGGAGAAGAAGCTGTCCAGAAAACTGGACAGCTTGGTGGAGGAGATAGGCGCCGGCCAACAAAGGAAGCCAAGTGCTTACCTTGATGCCAAACCTAAGGAGGATCGCCGGAACTCTTCCGGCAGCAGCTCGACGCCGGCGAGGAGGAAGGAAGCCGCCTTCTGGACGCCGGTTGGAGGAGCTAGGGGCTGGGCGGCAACACAAGCTGGGCGGCAACTTTGTGTTGGGCGGCTAGGATTTGGATGATTGGATTAGTTAGGGTTTAACAATCCCTTAAGCCCACTTTTATAGAGAACTAATTCTCTTAATGGTTAATGGATCATATCCATAAAGCCCGTTAACCCGCTCCATTAAGATAAGTTAAAATAAACCAAACCATGATGGTTTATTTTAAGTTAAAACGAACCGAACCAACCTTTGGTTCATTCGTTTAATATAAACCAAACCCTTTGGTTTATTCTCATCCATTGGATTAGGACCAAACCATTTTGGTCCATCCATTATGTCTTCATAAGACACTGCCCATCCACGCTTCCATTGCGACTGAAACAATTTCATGCTCGCTTTATGTTTGGTCCAACCAAACATAGTTTCTCTCGGTCTGAGAATCCCATTCTCAAGCTCGTTTTAAATCCTTTGGATTACACTCGTTGTGCGTGTGACCAAATAGGTTCTCGGTTTATGTTGGTCGTCTATAATTAACCATTAATTATAGAACGATCATGAGTGGCACCTAGTAGTACATCATGATCCCCAATTAACCGAAAAGATCAACGGTTGATCCAGAACTATTTCTGAAACCCTTCAGTAGCTCGAATGAATCGTGCCCCATTCCCTTCACTCATCTTATACCCACTTGGTTCAGGACATGGTCTATTGTGTCAGTCCCCACTAGGCTAACTACGTCACACCTAGCCCAAGTATCATTTCCTCGTCCTACGGATTCTAGTTACTCCACATGTATCGAAGAGTACCTTACTCTAAACATGTAATGCTTTGGCCAAAAACTTTAGTAACAATCCGACGAGAGGCCATGGGTATACATCTCCTCGCAAGGAGTGGTGAATCCTTTATAGGCTATTCAAACACCTTCGATCACTTCGACTTATACCCAATCATCCCGGGTTCACATCTCCTTAGAGATGTTTGCTTAAGATGTCAAAGCATAAGTCTCCATGATCAAGATGACTTGAATACCGCAAGTCAAAGGAACATCGCACTTAAGCCACAGTAAGAACTTTATTGACATATCTATATATGCAGAGAACCATATGAAGTCTTACGGCTGGTCACTCCAATGAACTAGTTACCATAACTAGCATCCACGATCAACTCCGGACATCACTATGTCTCGGCCCGGTGAGAATCGGTGCTTGGATACACCTAAGGAGTATACCTCGTGCTAGTCTCGAGGAATTGATGGTGTCCAAATCCATCAATTCATCGACTAGGGATAATTAGATACATCACAATTACACATGTAGAGATACTCACTAGTTGTGATCAATCACAAATTCTCTCATCTTTGTGAATCGTATCGTGGACATTGATAAATGAGTTTAAGATCAATCAAATACATTAAACATGTATACTCGAATAGTGAATCTTCATTTATCATATAAATGGTTCATACATAAGGCGATTGCCTTAGGACATCTCTCATATATTACTAACAGACTCCCACTTGGCCTAATGCCAATCGCTACGGTATCCAATACCATAAGCACCAACATGACCCTCAAACTTACTTTGAGGTAATGCTTTAGTCAAAGGATCCGCTAAGTTCCTTTCGTGGGAATTTTCTCGATTTGTATTTCATTCCCTCGATGATCTCTCGATAAGATGATAGCGTGAAGCACATGTTTGGATCGTTGATGAGACCTTGGCTCTTTGCTGTGCAATTGCTCCATTGTTGTCGCGATGGGCCGGTATTGCTTCAACAATGGCGGAATCACACCAAGTTCATGAGCGAACTTCTTGATCCAAACCGCTTCCTTTCTTTGCTTAGATGCAATATATTACGCCTCAGTGGTAGAATCCGCTCTGATCTCTTGTTTGGAACTTTTCCAACTCACTGCGCCCCATTCAAGGTGAACCATTATCGGTGAGACACGGAATCATCCTTGTATGCGGCTCGAAGCCGCATCCAGATACCCGCGTATCACCATGTCCCTTCTCCATATATTAGGAACACATCCTTAGTTCTTCTCAAGTACTTAAGGATCATCTTAACAAATGCCCAATGATCCATTCTGGATCGGTCGTATCTGCCGTGACACTCGAGCATACGATACATCGGGCCTCGTACATAACATAGCATACATGATAGATCCTATTGCGGATGCATAGGGAATCTTACTCATGCAAATCCTCTCGCCTTCGTGGCGCGAGACACATAGACTTGAAAGGTGTACCCCATGCCCGATGGATGATAACCTTTCTTGGATTCCGACATGCTAAACCTCTTTAGCACTCGGTCTATATATGTAGATCGCGAAGACCAAGCAACCGCTTCGATCTATCTCTATAGATCTTAATCCCAAGGATGTAGGTTGCTTCTCCTGTGTCTTTCATGGAGAATGTCTTGGATAACCAAACCTTAATCGATCAGTAAGATGGACACATCGCTTTCTATAAGTAATATGTCATCGACATACAATACTAGGAACACGATCGCACTCCCACTAACCTTCTTGTACACACAAGGTTCGCCCGATTTTGTGAGAAATCAAACTTTTGATCGTCTCATCAAAACGGATATTCCGGCTCTGGATGCTTGCTTCAATCCATAAATGGATCGCCAATTTGCATACCTTGGTTTTATCAACCGATGTGAAACCCTCAGTCAGATCATATACACGCCTCGAGCGTGTTTCCATTAAGGAAAGCCGTTTTCACATCCATCCGCCATATCTCATAATCATAATGAGCCGCTATGGCGGAGCATCCGAATGGATTTAAGCATAGCTACGTAATAGGTTTCGCCATAATCAACACCTTGCTTTTGACGATATCCTTCGCCACCAATCTAGCCTTATAGGTAATCACATTACCATCCATGTCGGTTTTCTTCTTGAAAACCCACTTGCACCCTATAGGCTTTATGCCTTCAGGTGGGTCAACCAAGTTCCAAACTTGGTTTTCGTACATAGAATCCATTTCCGACTTCATGGCACCAAGCCACTTATCCCTTTCTGAACTTGTCAGCACTTCTTCATAACTGGTAGGCTCCTCATCATCAATGAGTAACACGTCGGTCGATTCGACGAGAAATCCATATCTCTCGTGAATGTTGCGTGTTCTACGGATCTACGAAGATGTGGTGTTACAATAGGTCCAAATTGATTGCTCATCACTATGAGTTGCTCACTGTTGTGCTTCACTGTGTATCTCATTAATGTCTATTTGAGTCTCTCGAGCCTCCTCAAGCTCGGCGACACTCCCACTCGTTTTCTTGCAAGAGAAACTCTTTCTCTAGAAACACAAAGATGCCTTGAAACAAACACCTTTTGTTCCACGGATGATAGAATTGGTAACCCCTTGTTTCCTTAGGGTATCCAATAAATAGACATTTATCGACTTAGCATCGACTTTATCGATCATACCCGCTTTCACATAAGCAGGACAACCCCATATCTTCAAGTAAGATACATGAGGTTTCTTACCATTCCATATCTCATATGGAGTAGTTGAGACTACCTTGGTAGGCATTCTGTTTAACAAGTAAACAGCTGTCTGAAGTGCATAACCCCAAAAGGACTTGGGAAGAGTTGCATGATTCATCATTGACCTGACCATGTCCAACAAGGTCCGGTTACGCCTCTCAGATACACCATTATGCTGTGGTGTATAGGGCGGAGTCCATTGAGACAATATGCCATTGTCTCTTAGATAATCAAGAAACTCTTGACTTAAGTATTCACCACCTCGATCCGATCGAAGTATTTTAATACTCTTGTCATGTTGTTTCTCTACTTCATTTCTGAATTCTTTGAACCTTTCAAAGGCTTCAGACTTGTGTTTCATCAAGAACACATACTCAAACCGTGAGTGATCATCGGTGAAGGTAATGAAGTAGCTATAGCCTCCTAATGCTTGAGTTGACATAGGTCCACATACATCAGTATGTACTAAACCTAGTAACTCTCCCACTCGTTCACCTTTTCCAGAAAAAGGTAACTTAGTCATCTTGCCTTTTAAGCATGATTCGCATGTATCGTATGAATCCAATTCAAACGATTCCAGAATTCCACATCGGTGTAATTCGGACATGCGTTTCTTGCTTATATGGCCAAGACGACAATGCCACATATAGGAGTCTATGTGATTATCTTTTCGAGCACGCGTGTTGCTCGCTTCGATATTGAAAATGTCACTGGATACGTCCAACGTATAAATGCCATTACTCAAAGTTCCAGTTCCATAAAGTACGCCATTCAAAGTTATATAACAACAATTGTTACTAAACGTTAAATGGAAACCATTTCTATTTAAGCAGGAAATAGAAACAATGTTCTTTATTAGAGAAGGAACATAATAGCAATTGTCCACAAGACTAGTCCACTAGGGAGCTTCAAAGAAATAAGTTCCGATGGCGACCATCCAAAGAACCTTTGCTCCATTGCTAACTCGCAAATTTGACTCCCCTCTGACAAGTCTTCTTCTATTCCTTAGCCCCTGTATGTCATTACATATATGTGAGCTACACGCAGTATCCAATACCCAAGTGTCTAAGGAAATAGAATGACAATCAATAACGAAGATACCTGAAGAGGATGGGGCATCGGATGCCTTCTTCTTCTTCATGGACTCAAGATAAATCTTGCAGTTTCTTCGCCATGGCCTTCCTTGCCATGATGATGGCAAGTGCCCTTTTCAGTTCCGCCTTCTTTGCCTTTTTCTTTCCTTTCTTCTTCTTTTGCCTTCCTCTTAGAACCTTTCTTTGAGGAATCAACTAACCGCCTTCTCCTCATGCTTCACGTAAGGCTCCACGGTCTTCAAAGATATTGAGGAGCTCGGGAATGGTGGATTCCAATTTGTTCATCCGATAGTTCATCACAAATTGCGAGAAACTCTTGGGCAAACAATGCAGAATTAAGTCAATACTTAACTCATGATCCATCACAAAACCGAGGGTAGCTAGCCGCTCGATGTACCCGTTCATCTTTAGCACAAACTGTACTACAGACGAACCTTCTTGCATCTTCGTGGTGAAGAGGAGCCTAGAGACCTCGAACCTTTCGGATCTCGCTTGCTCATCGAACAACTCATGAAGATGGAAGACCATAGTGTTAGCATCCATATGCTCATGCTGCTTCTGCAGCTCAGGTACCATCGCCGCTAGCATGATGCAACTCGCCAGCTCAGAATCTGCCACATGCTTCTGATAGACCAACATTTGGTCTGGAGTTGCATCGTCCTTAGGACGGTCAGGAAGAGGCTCTTCAAGGACATATGCAAGCTTTTCCGCCTTGAGAACAATTCTCAGGTTTCTAAGCCAGTCCAGGAAGTTAGGCCCAATACTTGTTCAATCCAAAATAGTGCGCAAATTCAAAGACGTCATGATCAATTTATTGACCTAGAAATACAAAACGAGCATATATGAGAAAATGATTTTAAAATGCATCAATATACATTTATAAATCCCATTCATTTTTCGAATTTCAAAAACCCCAAAATCACTTCGGGAGATTGTAGGTCCATCTCCGAATGGGCTGATATCCATCATAGTTATGAACAACCTTGGAGAGAGTCCAACAAGCCATTCATAACTACGATGGTAGGTATCATCTATACCGATTGCATATCACGTATATGCAACTATCACAATGTGCTATCAACTATTTGAATGTTCACACATACATCGGGTTGTTAACACATTAACAAGTATGAATCATATGCATAGCACCCAACTTCACCTCCCTTTACATCGACCTTGGAGAGAGTCCAACAAGCCGATGCTCCAGGTTAAAGCCAACCCATTAATCGGGACATAGTTTTAATATGGTTAGAGCGCATTCAACCAATTAGCCCAGCTTGGAGAGAGTCCAACAACCAAAGCTAACGATTGACCTCTGACTCTTACCATATTAGTATTAAACTATTCCATGGTTTGAACATATTCAGTTCGAGCCGGCTTGAGAGAGTCCAACAACCTGCATAAGAAATGTAACTCTGGTTCTAACCATATTAATGGAAGGTGTAGGCTTTAATATTGATTAAGGGTTTTTAATGTCTCATCCTCTTTGCATGCAAATAACTATTATCTACATGACATGGCATACATGGCATACATCTACATGTCACGACACGCATGGCATAATGTTATGCATCTAATGCAATTACATGGCATACAATTATGTCATGTCTATATTTCCTTATATGTCATAACTATTTATGGAAATAAAATATGTTTAAGATTTGATTCTCCAAATCAAATCATAATTAAATTAGGAAACAAATTTCCAAATCTAATCACATATTTTATTCATGGAATTATTTGATTAAGGAAAATCTATTTAGGAAACCAATTTCCTAAATCATTAAAACTACTTATGGAAATAAAATATTTTAAGATTTGATTTCCCAAATCAAATCATGATTAAATTAGGAAACAAATTTCCAGAATCTAATCAAATATTTTATTTATGAAAATATCAATTTCCATAAATACTTCCAACTTTCCAAAAGTGGAAGATTTCCATAAATACTTCTAGACTTTCCAAAATTGAAAAATTTCCATAAATACTTCTAAATTTCCAAAATTAGAAAATTTCCAGAAATAACATTATGACTATCGCAAAACCATTTTTACGATTATGTCGAAACACAACCAGGGCTCTGATACTTTCAAGGTTTTAGACTGCAAGGCAGGTGTGTTCGATCATGTTTCGTAAACATGAGCACAGCGGAAGCAATAAAAATAATAAATACTCCTATTTATTACAACACACACAACACACGCATGCTATTACAACAAGTGTAGACATAACCGTAAATTAAAATTGCAATAAAAGGAAATTAAACTACGTTATACCTTTCGTATGACGTGTAGTGGGAACGGCATCAACCGGAACGATCCTCGCTAGAATCGTCTCTATCCGTATCCACGCCGAGTTCCTCGGGATGACTTCGCTAAGCCACGAGCTTCACCTTCGTATGGGTTACTAGCCTCGTGTTGAAGATGACGTGATCGAGAGATGATCACGATCCGAATCCAGATTCGGATCCTAAGACGAGTTCTCAAAACTCGCTTCTCCGGAGAGGTATTCGTCAACCGATTGACGAATCCTTCGTCCTCCACCTCAGAGGATTACCGGAGATCGAATCCGGTATGTTAGCCGCTGTCGGAGCACTAACCATCGCCCAAACGACGCCCGACGAGGAGGAAAGAAGCTGTCCAGAAAACTGGACAGCTTGGTGGAGGAGATAGGCGCCGCCAACAAAGGAAGCCAAGTGCTTACCTTGATGCCAAACCTAAGGAGGATCGCCGAACTCTTCCGCAGCAGCTCGACGCCGCGAGGAGGAAGGAAGCCGCTTTCTGGACGCCGTTGAGGAGCTAGGTCGGCAACACAAGTCGGGCGACAACTTTGTGTTGGGCGGCTAGGGTTTGGATGATTGGATTAGTTAGGGTTTAACAATCCCTTAAGCCCACTTTTATAGAGAACTAATTCTCTTAATGGTTAATGGATCATATCCATAAAGCCCGTTAACCCGCTCCATTAAGATAAGTTAAAATAAACCAAACCATGATGGTTTATTTTAAGTTAAAACGAACCGAACCAACCTTTGGTTCATTCGTTTAATATAAACCAAACCCTTTGGTTTATTCTCATCCATTGGATTAGGACCAAACCATTTTGGTCCATCCATTATGTCTTCATAAGACACGGCCCATCCACGCTTCCATTGCGACTGAAACAATTTCATGCTCGCTTTATGTTTGGTCCAACCAAACATAGTTTCTCTCGTCACGAGAATCCCATTCTCAAGCTCGCTTTTAAATCCTTTGGATTACACTCGTTGCAGCGTGTGACCAAATAGGTTCTCGGTTTATGTTGACGCCTATAATTAACCATTAATTATAGAACGATCATGAGTGGCACCTAGTAGTACATCATGATCCCCAATTAACCAAAAAGATCAACTTGATCCGTAACTATTTCGAAAACCCTTCAAGAGCTCGAATGAATCGTGCCCCATTCCTTCAAGAATCTTATACCCACTTGGTTCAGGACATGGTCTATTGTGTCAGTCCCCACTAGGCTGACTACGTCACACCTAGCCCAAGTATCATTTCCTCGTCCTACAGATTCTAGTTTCTCCACATGTATCGAAGAGTACCTTACTCTAAACATGTAATGCTTTGGCCAAAGACTTTAGTAACAATCCGACGAGAGGACATGGGTATACATCTCCTCGCAAGGAGTGGTGAATCCTTTATAGGCTATTCAAACACCTTCGATCACTTCGACTTATACCCAATCATCCCGGGTCCACATCTCCTTAGAGATGTTTGCTTAAGATGTCAAAGCATAAGTCTCCATGATCAAGATGACTTGAATACCGCAAGTCAAAGGAACATCGCACTTAAGCCACAAGAAGAACTTCATTGACATATCTATATATGCAGAACCATATGAAGTCTTACTACCGGTCACTCCAATGAACTAGTTACCATAACTAGCATCCACGATCAACTCCGACATCACTATGTCTCCCAAAGGAGAATCACCGCTTGGATACACCAAGGAGTATACTCGTTAAGTCTCGAGAATTGATGGTGTCCAAATCCATCAATTCATCGACTAGGATAATTCCGATACATCACAATTACACATGTAGAGATACTCACTAGTTGTGATCCAATCACAAATTCTCTCATGCCGTGAATCGTATCGTGACATTCAGTAAATGAGTTTAAGATCCAATCAAATACATTAAACATGTATACTCAAATAGTGAATCTTCATTTATCATATAAATGGTTCATACATAAGGCGATTGCCTTAGGACATCTCTCATATATTACTAACATAACTCTTACTTCATAATTAAACCAAAAGTTAACTTTAAGTTTTGAAAACTTATTTAACTTTTAACAAAAGGCCAAGGTTAAGAAATCATTTGGTTTCTTAACTTAAAACTTATTTTAAACACTATGGCCAATATTAAGTAATTTCTATTACTTAATTCTTTTTCTTAGTAGCACATATCAAGGGGGAGAGTTAAAACCCTTTCTCAAGTACTCACCCTCGGTCAAGGAGGAGGATTCCTCAAGGGGGAGCACTTCAAAAAGAATTTTTATGTACTCCTACTCATTCATGCATAATCTCATACTTATTTTTGTCTTAACTTTGTATGTGGGTTTGCCATAAATCAAAAAGGGAGAGATTGTTGGTGCAATGGGCACCTAAGTCGAACCTAAGTTTTGATTATAGTAAACGATATAAATTTAAGCTTATATTGTTATCTCACAGCTAAATCAAGTGTGCAGAAAAGTCTCAATGCTGGAGCTGAAGGCTAGCGACACCCGGAGGAAGTCGCGGTGGTCGGGCGACACTCGAGTTACTTCGGAGGGAGCCGAAGGAATCGAGTGGAAGGCCGGAAGCAAAAGTGACATGTAAGTATCGAGGTAAGCTCGTGTGTGCGAGCGTAAGTGAGGTCGTATCCTCTTTACGGGGATGATCTTAGGCGACGATCCGACCCAAGACTTCCCATTGAAGGTCTATGTTGAGATCGGACGGCAAGTGGCCGTTGAATCCACTTTATTTTGAGCTAACTCTTTATTGTAGTCAAAAATCCTGGCCATCAGTTCAACCGGCCAGTTCAACCAGTCAGTTCAACCGGTGGTCAAAAATCAGCCTCGAGGAGTCAAGCTTTAATACCATTTTTCAAGGAGTTTTGTGCCCATTTGTGATTGGTTGAAGACCCATTCGTTGAGGGGCTTAAAGGCTATAAAAGGAGGGCCAAACCTAGGGTTTCACCCTCAATTCTAAGTGCTCAAAAGCCTCCGTTACGCTGCAACTCTCCGACGACTCTACAACAACGAAGTGCTGCCAACAACCCTAGCTTAAAGTTTCTTTTGTTTAGTTGTTGGTATAATCTTAATTTGTTATTGCTTTCAATATTGCAATTCTTTTTAATCGAGGCTTTTCGTTGCATTTTACTTTAATAGAAGAGAGGGTTTGTCTCTCTATCTTTTTGCTTCAAAGGCTTTTGTAATCGTAAAACTCCTACCTCCAACGAGGAGGAGTGTTTTAGTGAATTGCCCTTCATACACGGTCTAGGACCGTTAGGGCCTTGGAGTAGTAGCCGAAGGCTACGAACCAAGTAAAAAAAACTATTTGTCTCATTTAGTTTTTATTTACATTTCCACTGCGTTTAATTGTCTATCGAACGATTTAAAAGAAAAGTTTTTATCGCTATTCACCCCCCCCCTCTAGCGATCCGCTTCGATCCAACAATTACCTTCACCAATGATCACTCATGGTTTGGGTATGTGTTCTTGATGAAACACAAGTTTGAAGCCTTTGAAAGATTCAAAGAATTCAAAAATGAAGTAGAGAAACAACTTGGCAAGAGTATTAAAATACTACGATCAAATCGAGGTGGTGAATACTTGAGTCAAGAGTTTTTGAATTATCTAAGGGACAATGGTATATTGTCTCAATGAACTCCACAGTATACACCATAGCATAATGGTGTATCTGAGAGGCGAAATCAGACCTTGTTGAACATGGTCAGGTCAATGATGAATCACGCGAATCTTTCCAAGTCCTTTTGGGGCTATGCATATCAGACAGTTATTTACTTGCTAAATAGAGTCCCGGCCAAGGTAGTCTCTACTATTTCATATGAGATATGGGCTAATAAGAAACCTCATTTATCTTACTTGAAGATATGGGGTTGTCCTACTTATGTGAAGTGAACTATGTCAGACAAATTGGATGCTAAGTTTGATAAATATCTATTTATTGGATACCCTAAGGAAACAAGGGGTTACCAATTCTATCATCCCTTGGAACAAAAGGTGTTTGTTTCAAGGAATGTTGTGTTTCTAGAGAAAGAGTTTCTCTTGCAAGAAAATAGTGGGAGTGGCATTGAACTTGAGAAGGTTCAAGAGACTCCAATCGACATTGAGGAGATACCTGGTCAAGCACCTCAACCGATAACTCAAAGTGATGAGACATTGGCTGAACTTTTATTGTTTCATGTTTCCAAGATCATAAAGGCAAGGTGGTTTTGATCACAAGCTTTCAGATATATGGACCGTAAAGGACTCAAAGGGAGATAAAAATAATAAATCTACATTTATTACAACACACACATCACACGCATGCATAGTACAATAAGTGTAGACATAACCGTAAATTTAAATTTGCAATAAAAGGAAATTTAACTACGTTATACCTTTCGTATTACGTGTAGCGGGAATGGCATCAACCGGAACGATCCTCACTAGAATCGTCTCTATCCGTATCCACGCCGAGTATCCTCGGGATGACTTCGCTAAGTCACGAGCCTCGTCTTCGTACGGGTTACTAGCCTCGTGTTGAAGACGATGTGATCGAGAGATGATCACGATCCGAATCCAAATTCGGATCCAAAAACAAGTCCTCAAGACTCGCTTCTCCGGAGAGGTATTCGTCAACCGTTTGACGAATCATTCGTCCTCCACCTCAGAGGATTACCAGAGATCGAATCCCCGGTAAGTTAGCCACTGTCGGAGCTCTAACCATCGTCCAAACGATGCTCCGACGAGAGGAGAACAAGCTATCAAGAAAACTGGACAGCTTTGGTGGAGGAGATAGGCGTCGGCCAACCAAGGGAAGATAAAGCTCACCTTGATGCCAAACCTAAAGGAGATCACCGGAGGGTCGCCGGAGGATCACCGGCTGAAGCTTGGACGCCGGCAAGGAGCTGGACGGCGGCACAAGGGGATGGGCGGCAATGGAGGTTGGCGCCAACTCTTAGAGGGGATGAAGTAGGCGGCAACTATTGCTAGGGTTTTGGATTAGGGCTTAATTATCCCTTAAGCCCTCTTTTATAGAGAACTAATTCTCTTAATGGTTATTGGATCATAACCATTAGGCCCGTTAACCCGCTCCATTAAGATAAGTTAAAATAAACCAAACCATGATGGTTTATTTTAAGTTAAAACGAACCGAACCAACTTTTGGTTCATTCGTTTAAAATAAACCAAACCCTTTGGTTTATTCTCCTCCATTGGATAAGAACCAAACCATTTTGGTCCATCCATTATGTCTTCATAAGACACGGCCCATCCACGCTTCCATTGCGACTGAAACGATTTCATGCTCGCTCCATGTTTGGTCCAACCAAACTTGGTTTCTCTCGGTCTGAGAATCTCATTCTCAAGCTCGTTTTAAATCCTTCGGATTACGCTCGTTGTGCGTGTGACCAAATAGGTTCTCGGTTTATGTTGGTCGTCTATAATTAACCATTAATTATAGAACGATCATGAGTGGCACCTAGTAGTACATCATGATCCCCAATTAACCGAAAAGATCAACGGTTGATCCAGAACTATTTCTGAAACCCTTCAGCAGCTCGAATGAATCATGCCCCATTCCCTTCACTCATCTTATACCTACTTGGTTCAGGACATGGTCTATAGTGTCAATCCCCACTAGGCTGACTACGTCACACCTAGCCCAAGTATCATTTCCTCGTCCTATGGATTCTAGTTACTGCACATGTATCGAAGAGTACTTTACTCTAAACATGTAATACTTTGGCCAAAGACTTTAGTAACAATACGATGAGAGGCCATGGGTATACATCTCCTCACAAGGAGTGGTGAATCCTTTATAGGCTATTCAAACACCTTCGATCACTTCGACTTATACTCAATCATCCCGGGTCCACATCTCCTTAGAGATGTTTGCTTAAGATGTCAAAGTATAAGTCTCCATGATCAAGATGACTTGAATACCGCAAGTCAAAGGAACATCGCACTTAAGCTACAGTAAGAACTTCATTGACATATCTATATATGCAGAGAACCATATGAAGTCTTACGGTTGATCACTCCAATGAACTAGTTACCATAACTAGTATCCACGATTAACTCCGGACATCACAATGTCTCTAGCCAGTGAGAATCAGCTGCTTGGATACACCAAGGAGTATACCTCGTGCTAGTCTCGACAGAATTGATGGTGTCCAAATCCATCAATTCATCGACTAGGGATAATTTCGATACATCACAATTATACATGTAGAGATACTCACTAGTTGTGATCCAATCATAAATTCTCTCATGCTGTGAATCGTATCGTGGACATTCAGTAAATGAGTTTAAGATCCAATCAAATACATAAAACATGTATACTCAAATAGTGAATCTTCATTTATCATATAAATGGTTCATACATAAGGCGATTGCCTTAGGACATCTCTCATATATTACTAACAGACTCCCACTTGGCCTAATGTCAATCGCTATGGTATCCAATACCATAAGCTCTAACATGACCCTCAAACTTATTTTGAGGTAATGCCTTAGTCAAAGGATCCACTAAGTTCCTTTCAGTGGGAATTTTCTCGATTTGTATTTCGTTCCTACTGATGATCTCTCTGATAAGATGATAGCGGCGAAGCACATGTTTGGATCGTTGATGAGACCTTGGCTCTTTCGCCTGTGCAATTGCTCTATTGTTGTCGCAGTAGACCGGTATTACTTCAACAATGGCCGGAATCACACCAAGTTCATAAACGAACTTCTTGATCCAAACCGCTTCCTTTGCTGCTTCCGAAGCTGCAATGTATTCTGCCTCAGTGGTAGAATCCGCTACAGTGTCTTGTTTGAAACTTTTCCTACTCACTGCGCCCCCATTCAAGGTGAACACGTATCCAGACTGAGACCTGGAATCATCCTTGTTTGTATGGAAGCTGGCATTTGTATACCCGCGTATCACCATGTCCCCTTCTCTATATATTAGGAACACATCCTTAGTTCTTCTTAAGTACTTAAGGATCATCTTAACAGCCACCCAATGATCCATTCCTGGATCGGACTGGTATCTGCTCGTGACACTCAGAGCATACGATACATCGGGCCTTGTACATAACATAGCATACATGATAGATCCTATTGCGGATGCATAGGGAATCTTACTCATGCAAATCCTCTCGTCTTCTGTGCGCGGACACATAGACTTCGAAAGGTGTACCCCATGCCTGATGGGTATGAAACCTTTCTTGGATTCCGACATGCTAAACATCTTTAGCACTCGTTCTATATATGTAGACTGCGAAAGACTAAGCAACCGTTTCGATCTATCTCTATAGATCTTAATCCCAAGGATGTAGGTTGCTTCTCCCAGGTCTTTCATGGAGAATGTCTTGGATAACCAAACCTTAACTGACTGTAAGATTGAAACATCATTTCCTATAAGTAATATGTCATCGGCATACAATACTAGGAACACGACTGCACTCCCACTAACCTTCTTGTACACACAAGGTTCGTCTAGATTTTGTGAGAAATCAAACTTTTTGATTGTCTCATCAAAACGGATATTCCAGCTCCTGGATGCTTGCTTCAATCCATAAATGGACCGTCGTAATTTGCATACCTTGGTTTTATCAATCGATGTGAAACCCTCAGGTTGTATCATATACACGTTCTCGAGCAGGTTTTCATTAAGGAAAGCTATTTTCACATCCATCTGCCATATCTCATAATCATAATGAGCCGCTATGGCCAGGAGCATCCGAATGGATTTAAGCATATCTACAGGCGAATAGGTTTCGTCATAATCAACACCTTGCTTTTGACGATATCCTTTTGCCACCAATCTAGCCTTATAGGTAATCACATTACCATCCATGTCGGTTTTCTTCTTGAAAACTCACTTGCACCCTATAGGCTTTATGCCTTCAGGTGGGTCAACCAAGTTCCAAACTTGGTTTTCATACATGAAATCCATTTCCGACTTCATGGCACCAAGCCACTTATCCCTTTCTGAACTTGTCAGCACTTCTTCATAACTGGTAGGCTCCTCATCATCAATGAGTAACACGTCGTTCG
Organism: Wurfbainia villosa; assembly: GCA_025175895.1. NCBI lineage: Eukaryota > Viridiplantae > Streptophyta > Magnoliopsida > Zingiberales > Zingiberaceae > Wurfbainia > Wurfbainia villosa. The sequence continues at coordinate 92,634,746 of CM045997.1, read as the reverse complement.
ATTCACTTACGAGAAATCCATATCTCTCAGGAATATTGCGTGTTCTGCCAGATCTACGAAGATGTGGTGTTACAATAGGTCCAGCCGATTGCTCATCACTATGAGTTGTCGGCTGTTGTGCTTCACCAGGTATCTCGTCAATGTCTATTTGAGTCTCTCGAGCCTCCTCAATCTCGACGACACTCCCACTGTTTTCTTGCAAGAGAAACTCTTTCTCTAGAAACACAGCATGCCTTGAAACAAACACCTTTTGTTCCACAGGATGATAGAATTAGTAACCCCTTGTTTCCTTAGGGTATCCAATAAATAGACATTTATCAGACTTAGCATCCAATTTGTCTGATACTGTGCGCTTCACATAAGCAAGACAACCCCATATCTTCAAGTAAGATACATGAGGTTTCTTACTATTCCATATCTCATATGGAGTAGTAGAGACTACCTTGGTAGGCATTCTGTTTAACAAGTAAACAGTTGTCTGAAGTGCATAGCCCCAAAAGGACTTGGGAAGATTTGCATGATTCATCATTGACTTGACCATGTCCAACAAGGTCCAGTTACGCCTCTCAGATACACCATTATGTTGTGGTGTATAGGGCGGAGTCCATTGAGACAATATACCATTGTCTCTTAGATAATCAAGAAACTCTTGACTTAAGTATTCACCACCTCGATCCGATCGAAGTATTTTAATACTCTTGTCATGTTGTTTCTCTACTTCATTTCTGAATTCTTTGAACCTTTCAAAGGCTTCAGACTTGTGTTTCATAAAGAACACATACCCAAACCGTGAGTGATCATCGGTGAAGGTAATGAAGTAGCTATAGCCTCATAATGCTTGAGTTGACATAGGTCCACATACATCAGTATGTATTAGACCTAGTAACTCTCCCACTCGTTCACCTTTTCCTATAAAAGGTAACTTAGTCATCTTGCCTTTTAAGCATGATTCGCATGTATCATATGAATCCAATTCAAACGATTCCATAATTCCACATCGGTGTAATTCGGACATGCGTTTCTTGCTTACATGGCCAAGACGACAATGTCATATGTAGGAGTCTATTTGATTATCCTTTCGAGCACGCTTGTTGCTCGCTTTGATATTGCAAATGTCACTGGATACGTCCAACGTATAAACACCATTGCTTAAAGTTCCAGTCCCATAAAGAACTCCATTCAAAGTTATGTAACAACAATTGTTACTAAAATTCAAATGGTACCCATTTCTATTTAAACAAGAAATGATGTTCTTTATCAACGAAGAAACATAAAAGCAATTGTCCAGTTCTAAGACAAGTCCTACAGGGAGTTTCAACAAATACGTTCCGATGGCGAGTGCAGCAACCTTTGCTCCATTCCCAATACATAAATTTGACTCTCCCTTGACGAGTCTTCTTCTATTCCTTAGCCCATGTATGTCATTACATATATGTGAGCCACACCCAGTATCCAATACCCAAGTGTTTGAGGAAATAGAATGACAATCAATAATGAAGATATATGAAAAAGATGGAGCATCTTATGTCTTATTCTTCTTCACGGACTCAAGATAAATCTTGCAATTTCTTCGCCAATGGCCCTACTTTCCATAATGATGGCAAGTGCCCTTTTGAGCTAGTTCTGCCTTTTAGCCTTTTTCTTCTTCCCCTTCTATTGTTCCTTTGACTCCCTCTTAGAACCTTTCTTCGAGGAATCAACTAACAGCACCGTCCCCTGCTCATGCTTCTCAGAAGGCTCCATAGTCTTCAGCATGTTGAGCAGTACCATAGATGAACCTTCTTGCATCTCAGAGGTGAAGAGGAGCTTGGAGACTTCGAACCTTTCGAATCTCACTTGCTTATCAAACAACTCATAAAGATGAAGGACTACGATATGAGCATCCATATGCTCATGCTGCTTTCGTAGCTTGGGCTACATCGCGGCTAGCATGATGCAACTTGTCAGTTCAGAATCAGTCACATGTTTCTGATAGACCAACAATTGGTCCGGAGTTGCATCGTCACTAGGATAGGCGGGAAGAGACACTTCGAGGACATACACAAGCTTTTCACCTTGAGAACAATTCCCAAGTTTCTAAGCCAGTCCAAGAAGTTCGACCAAGTCAATTTATTCGAATCCAAAATGGAACGCAAATTCAAAGACATCATGATCAATTTTAGAAATACAAAATGAGCATATATGAGAAAGATGATTTAAAATGCATCAACATACATTTATAAATCCCATTCATTTTTCGAATTTCAAAAACCCCAAAATCACTTCGGGAGATCGTAGGTCCATCTCCGAATGGGCTGATATCCATCATAGATATGAACAACCTTGGAGAGAGTCCAACAAGCCATTCATAGCTACGACGGTAGGTATCAACTATACCGATTGCATATCACGTATATGCAACTATCACAATGTGCTATCAACTTATTGAATGTTCACACATACATCGGGTTGTTAACACATTAACAAGTATGCATCATATGCATAGCACCCAACTTCACCTCCCTTTACATCGACCTTGGAGAGAGTCCAACAAGCCGATGCTCCAGGTTAAAGCCAACCCATTAATCGAGAAATAGTTTTAATATGATTTGAGCGCATTCAACCAATTAGCCCAGCTTGGAGAGAGTCCAACAACCAAAGCTAACGATTGACCTCTGACTCTTACCATATTAGTATTAAACTATTCCATGGTTTGAACATGTTCGGGTTCGAGCCGGGCTTGGAGAAAGTCCAACAACCCAAACAAGAAACGGAACTCTGGTTCTAACCATATTAATGGAAGGTGTAGGCTTTAATATTGAGTAAGGGTTTTTATGTCTCATCCTCTTTGCATGCAAATAACTATTATCTACATGGCATGGCATACATCTACATGTCACGACACGCATGGCATAATGATATGCATCTAATACAATTACATGGCATACAGTTATGTCATGTACATAATTTCCTTATTTGTCATAACTATTTATGAAAATAAAATATGTTTAAGATTTGATTCTCCAAATCAAATCATGATTAAATTAGGAAACAAATTTTCAAATCTAATCACATATTTTATTTATGGAAATAGTTGATTAAGGAAAATCAATTTAGGAAACCAATTTCATAAATCATCAAAACTACTTATGGAAATAAAATATTTTAAGATTTGATTTCCCAAATCAAATCATGATTAAATTAGGAAATAAATTTCCAGAATCTAATCAAATATTTTATTTATGGAAAATATCAATTTCCATAAATACTTCCAACTTTCCAAAAGTGGAAGATTTCCATAAATACTTCTAGACTTTCAAAAATTGAAAATTTTCCATAAATACTACTAAATTTCCAAAATTAGAAAATTTCCAGAAATAACATTATGACTATCGTAAAACCATTTTACGATTATGTCGAAACACAACCTGGGCTCTGATACAACTGTTGGGTTTCCGGCACCGCGGCGTGTGTGTTTTCGATCATGTTTTGTAAACATGAGCACAGCGGAAGCAATAAAAATAATAAATCTACATTTATTACAACACACACATCACACACATGCATAGTACAACAAGTGTAGACATAACCGTAAATTTAAATTTGCAATAAAAGGAAATTTAACTACGTTATACCTTTCGTATTACGTGTAGCGGGAACGGCATCAACCGGAACGATCCTCGCTAGAATCGTCTCTATCCGTATCCACGCCGAGTATCCTCGGGATGACTTCGCTAAGTCACAAGCCTCGTCTTCGTACGGGTTACTAGCCTCGTGTTGAAGACGATGTGATCAAGAGATGATCACGATCCGAATCCAAATTCGGATCCAAAAACAAGTCCTCAAGACTCGCTTCTCCGGAGAGGTATTCGTCAACCGTTTGATGAATCATTCGTCCTCCACCTCAGAGGATTATCGGAGATCGAATCTCCGGTAAGTTATCCACTGTCAGAGCTCTAACCGTCGTCCAAACGACGCTCCGACGAGAGGATAACAAGCTGTCAAGAAAACTGGACAGCTTTGGTGGAGGAGATAGGCGCCAGCCAACCAAGGGAAGATAAAGCTCACCTTGATGCCAAACCTAAAGGAGATCACCGGAGGGTCGCCGGAGGATCACCAGCTGAAGCTTGGACGCCGGCAAGGAGCTGGACGACGGCACAAGGGGATGGGCGGCAATGGAGGTTGGTGCCAACTCTTAGAGGGGATGAAGTGGGCGGCAACTATTGCTAGGGTTTTGGATTAGGGCTTAATTATCCCTTAAGCCCTCTTTTATAGAGAACCAATTCTCTTAATGGTTATTGGATCATAATCATTAGGCCCGTTAACCCGCTCCATTAAGATAAGTTAAAATAAACCAAACCATGATGGTTTATTTTAAGTTAAAACGAACCGAGCCAACTTTTGGTTCATTGGTTTAAAATAAACCAAACCCTTTGGTTTATTCTCCTCCATTGGATTAGAACCAAACCATTTTGGTCCATCCATTATGTCTTCATAAGACACGACCCATCCACGCTTCCATTGCGACTGAAACGATTTCATGCTCGCTCCATGTTTGGTCCAACCAAACTTAGTTTCTCTTGGTTTGAGAATCCCATTCTCAAGCTCGTTTTAAATCCTTCGGATTACGCTCGTTGTGCGTGTGACCAAATAGGTTCTCGGTTTATGTTGGCCGTCTATAATTAACCATTAATTATAGAACGATCATGAGTGGCACCTAGTAGTACATCATGATCCACAATTAACCGAAAAGATCAACGGTTGATCCAGAACTATTTCTGAAACCCTTCAGCAGCTCGAATGATTCATGCCCCATTCCCTTCACTCATCTTATACCCACTTGGTTCAGGACATGGTCTATAGTGTCAGTCCCCACTAGGCTGACTACGTCACTCCTAGCCCAAGTATCATTTCCTCGTCCTACGGATTCTAGTTACTGCACATGTATCGAAGAGTACTTTACTCTAAACAAGTAATACTTTGGCCAAAGACTTTAGTAACAATCCGACGAGAGGCAATGGGTATACATCTCCTCGCAAGGAGTGGTGAATCCTTTATAGGCTATTCAAACACCTTCGATCACTTCGACTTATACCCAATCATCCCGGGTCCACATCTCCTTAGAGATGTTTGCTTAAGATGTCAAAGCATAAGTCTCCATGATCAAGATGACTTGAATACCGCAAGTCAAAGGAACATCGCACTTAAGCTACAGTAAGAACTTCATTGACATATCTATATATGCAGAGAACCATATGAAGTCTTACGACTGGTCACTCCAATGAACTAGTTACCATAACTAGCATCCACGATTAACTCCGGACATCACAATGTCTACAGCCAGTGAGAATCAGCTGCTTGGATACACCAAGGAGTATACCTCGTGCTAGTCTCGACAGAATTGATGGTATCCAAATCCATCAATTCATCGACTAGGGATAATTTCGATACATCACAATTACACATGTAGAGATACTCACTAGTTGTGATCCAATCACAAATTCTCTCATGCTGTGAATCGTATCGTGGGCATTCAGTAAATGAGTTTAAGATCCAATAAAATACATAAAACATGTATACTCAAATAGTGAATCTTCATTTATCATATAAATGGTTCATACATAAGGCGATTGCCTTAGGACATCTCTCATATATTACTAACAATTGTGACACCACATCTTTGTAGATCTGGTAGGACACGTAACATTCCTGAGAGATATGGATTTATCATAAGTGAATCAAGCGACATGTTACTCATTGACGATGAGGAGCCTACCAATTATGAAGAAGTTCTGAAAAATTCAGAAAGGGATAAATGACTTGAAGCCATGAAGTCGGAAATGGATTCCATGTATGAAAATCCAGTTTGGAACTTGGTGGACCCATATGAAAGCATTAAGCCTATAGGGTGCAAATGGGTTTTCAAGAAGAAAACCGACATGGATGGTAATGTGATTACCTATAAGGCTAGATTAGTGGCGAAAGGCTATCGTCAAAAGCAAGGTGTTGATTATGACGAAACCTATTCACCGGTAGCTATACTTAAATCTATTCGGATGCTCCTGGCCATAGCGGCTCATTATGATTATGAGATATGGTAGATGGATGTGAAAATGGCTTTCCTTAACGGAAACCTACTCGAGGACGTGTATATGATACATCCTGAGGGTTTCACATCGATCGATAAAACCAAGGTATCCAAACTTCGACGGTTTATTTATGGACTAAAGCAAGCATCCAGGAGTTGGAATATCCATTTTGATGAGACAATCAAAAGGTTTGATTTCTCATAAAATCCAGACGAACCCTGTGTGTACAAAAAGGTTAGTGGGAGTGCAATCGTGTTCCTAGTATTGTATGTCGATGACATATTACTTATAGGAAATGATATATCTGTCTTACAGTCGGTTAAAATTTGGTTATCCAAAACATTCTCCATGAAAGACCTAGGAGAAGCGACCTACATCCTCGGGATTAAGATCTATAGAGATAGATTGAAACGGTTGATTGGTCTTTCGCAGTCTATATATATAGATCGAGTGCTAAAGAGGTTTAGCATGTCGGAATCCAAGAAAGGTTTCCTTCCCATCAGGCATGGGATACACCTTTTGAAGTCTATGTGTCCACGCACAGAAGACGAGAGGATTTGCATGAGTAAGATTCCCTATGCATCCATAATAGGATCTATCATGTATGCTATGTTATGTACGAGGCTCGGTGTATCGTATGCTCTGAGTGTCACGAGCAGATACTAGTCTAATCCAGAAATGGATCATTAGGCGACTGTTATGACAATCCTTAAGGATGTGTTTATAATATATGGAGAGGGTTATATGGTAATACGCGGGTATACGGATGTCAGCTTCCAGAGAGACAAGGATGATTCCAGGTCTTAGTCTGGTTACATATTTACCTTAAATGGAGGCACAATAAGTTGAAAAAGTTCCAAGCAAGATACTATAGTGGATTCTTCCACTGAGGTAGAATACATTGCAGCTTTGGAAGCAGCAAAGGAAGCGGTTTGGATCAAGAAGTTCGTCTCTGAACTTGATGTGATCTCATCAATAATCCAAACATGTGCTTCGCCGCTATCATTTGATCAGAGAGATCATAAGTAGGAAGGAAATACAAATCGAGAAGATTCACACTGAAAGGAACTTAGCGGACCCTTTAACATGGTAATATGAGGATCATAAGTAGGATGAATTGATGGATTCGGACGTCATTGATTCTATTGAGACTAACATGAGGTATACTCTTTGGTTTATCCAAGCAGTTGTCACTCACTGGCTGGAGACATTGGAATGTCCGGAGTTGATCGTGGATGCAAGTTATGGTAACTAGTTCATTGGAGTGACCAGTTGTAAGACTTCATATGGTTCTCTGCATATATGGATATGTCAATGAAGTTCTTACTGCAGCTTAAGTGTGATGTTCCTTCGACTTGCTGTATTCAAGTCATCTTGGTCATGAAGACTTATGCTTTGACATCTTAAGCAAGCATCTCCAAGGATATGTGGACCCGGGATGATTGGGTATAAGTCGAAGTGGCCAAAGGTGTTTGAATAGCCTACAGAGGATTCACCGCTCCTTGCAAGGAGATGTATACCCTATGGTCTCTCGTTGAATTGTTAATAAAGTCTTTGGCCAAAGCATTACATATTTAAAGTTTGGTACTCTTGGATGCATGTGCAGTAACTAGAATCCGGAGGATGAGGAAGTAATACTTGGGCTAGGTGTGACGTAGTCAGCCTAGTGGGGACTAACACAATAGACCATGTCCTGAACCAAGTGGGTATAAGATGAGTGAAAGGAACGGGGCACGATTCATTGTAGCTGCTGAAGGGTTTCAAAAATGGTTCTAGGATCAACCGTTGATTTTCCGGTTAATTGGGGACCATGATATACTAGTAGGTGCCACTCATGATCATTCTATAATTCATGGTTAATTATAGACGACCAACATAAATCGGGAACCTATTTGGTCACACCCACAATGAGTGCAATCCGAAGGATTTAAAACAAGTTTGAGAATAGGATTCTCAGATCGAGAGAGACTTGGTTTGGTTGGACCAAACAAAGAGCGAGTATGAAATTATTTCAGTTGCATCGAAAGCAAGGATGGGTCGTGTCTTTTGAAGACATGATGGATGAACCAAATCGGTTTGGTTTTAATCCAATGGTGGAAAATAAACCAAAGTGATTTTGTTTGTTTTAAACGAATGAACCAAAGCTAGTTCGGTTCGTTTTAACTTAAAATAGACCAATGTGGTTTGGTTTATTTTAACTTAAGTTATTGGAGCGGGCTAATGGATCTTGGTTATGAACCAATAACCAGGAGAATGTGTTCTCTATAAAAACCAGGTTTAAGGGTTTTGTGAAACCCTAATCTATTCTTGCCGCCCAACCCCTCTCTTCTCCACCTCCTTGCTCTTGCCGCCCAAGCCAAGGAGCCGCCCAAAGGAGCTACCGCCGCCCCTTGCTTCTATCACACCTCCTTGCTGCCGGCCAACCACCAGCCGTCGGCGTCCCTTGGGCCACCCTCAGCCGCCGGCCAACCACCGTTGGCTGCCGGCAACCAAGGAGCAACCGACCAAACTTTGGCCGGTCACTTTTTCCTCCACAACAAGTTGTCTAGTTGTGGACAGCTTGTTCTCCTTTGTGTAGAGAGGTCGTTTGGTCGGTGCTTTGTGCTCCGACAGTGGTCTACTTGCCAGGAATTGGATCTCCAGCAATCCTCATAGGTGGAGGGTTAAGTTTTTGTCAAACGGTTGACGAAAACCGCTTCCGACAAGCGAGTTTGTGAAACTCGTTTTTGGGATCCGAATTTATTTCAGATTGTGATCGTCTCTTGGATCACATCGTCTTCGACTCGAGGCTAGTGACTTTTGCGAAGATGAGGCTCGTGGCTTTGTGAAGCTATCCCGATGATACTCGGCGTGGATACGGATAGAGGCGATTGTAGCGAGAGTCGCTACGGTAGATGTCATTCCCGCTACACGTGATCCGTCAGGTATACCTAGTATAAGTTTGCTTTTATTACAAAAGTTTAAATAGCGATTATGTCTACACATGTTGTATCCTGCATGCGTGTGATGTGTGTGCTGTAATAAATTAGATTTATTGCTTTTATTTCTTCCACTGTGTGCATGTTTATGAAACGTGTTCGAACACACACTCGCCGCGGTGCTGGGGAAACCCAACAGTTATTAGGGAAAGTATTTTAGGAGATAGTTATTGGTAGTGGTCCTTCCTTAAGTGCAGAGGTGTTTCAGAGTTAAAAAATGAAGTATATTGTTGTCTCTAAAATTTTACTATTTTTCTAAAAATAAAGAAATGCAGTGTTATATTTTCCTCGGATGTATCAACCTGTTGTACCGATGATTTTGGGTTATCTGTTACTCCTTGTGCTTATTGGTTTTCTGATTCGTATGCAAATGAGCTGAGGGCAATTAGTATTCTATAGTTCAACTAGTATGGTTGCTGGTTTGATTTGTTGGGATGTATACTGAAAAGTCTATCTTTTGTATGAACATCTTTATTTTGAAATAAGAATCACATGATCTTTGTTTGCATATTTGTGATTATGCATATTGTCTAATACATTACATTGTAGATAACATGATGTGTAGTGTCACACAGTCGATCATGTTATCAACTCCTTGTAGAGTATAAGTAAAGGATCACAACCTAGATGGCTTTGGACAAACCATTGGTATGGTTGTAGTGTGATTTGGTATTGGTTTGTCTTGACCATAGAATCATATAGTACACTTTGTGTGTATTAAGCAGAACCGACTTAGAGGTGATTCGATTTATTGCGGACTACATAATCGAATCGGACCTCAGATATTATATTGTACATGCTCTTAATCCCGATATAATAACGGGCACATATACTTAGTATTCATTTCTTTGATTTACCAATGGGCGAGATTTATAGATTAAATCGATAGGCTCGGTAAGTTGAGAAATGATATTATTTATATGGTGTGCCGTTGATTATAGGAGGAAACCGTGTCCTATATATTAAGATGATGATGTCCCCTTGAGGAGCTCATAAGGTTCATCATGTAAACCCTGTAGATGGACTTGGTCTGGCATGATGATAAGGTTGAGTGGTACTACTCATAGAGTTAGATGTTGATTAATTAATTATCAGTAAATTAATTAATCGACGGACATTCAAGATCTTAAACACGGGGAGAAAAATGTACAAATAATATATGGAGCCTATATTAACTTATGGGGGTTGGTGAGGTAGATCAATGATAATCCTCTAGTGGATTGGATTATCATTAATGGATCGGACTTTATGTGGGCTTGATCCATTGGGTGGCCAAGATCCAACTCCTCCTCATGGTCCCTATTGTAGCCTATTAAAACCTCATGAAGCCTAGATCCAATGGTTGAAAACAAAACTCTAGATCCGACGGTGGAGATTGAATCTCTAGATCCGACGGTTGAGATTAAATTTCTAGATCCGACGGTTGAGATTAAAACCCTAGAACTGACGGTGGAGATTAAAAGGAGGCTTAAGCCTAACTCTATAAATATGGGCTTAAGGCTTGGCATGGAAAATTAATTAGAAGCAAGATAGGATTAGGGTTTGGGCGGCTTAGGGTTTGGAGGCTTGGGCGGCCACAATTAAGGAAATTTTTTCCTTTCTTCTCTTCTTCCATTAGGTGGCCGGCGCCCATCATCTTCTCCTCTCCCTTTGCCGGCGTCCAAACCTCCTCCTTCTCTTCTCTTTGGTTGATGGAAACAAAGCTTAGGGTCTTCCCTTGAAGCTCTTGGCCGGCGCCCACTTCCCTATCTCTTCTTCTTCTTGGCCGGCGGCAAGCACCAAGCTTGGAGCTTAGTGGTTGGTTGAAAGAAGGAGAAGTGTTTTGTTTCTATACTTCCTCTTGTTCAGAGTGAGCAAGGAAGGAAGATTGGTGATCTAGGAATCTTCAACTTTTGGAAGATCGTCGCCCACACGACGTCCAAAAGGAGGAAGGACATATAATAGAAGATCGAGAGGTATAAATGTTGTTTTATATTCTTTTGTGTTATGTCTATGATTGTTTTTCAATTATATGCATGTTGTATGCTTTTCTTTATGGCTAAATTAACTTGGACCCCGAATACAAACACAAAAGCCAGCGATCCGTACATCGTCCATTCCGTGGCTATTCGTAGAATAGAGGTTGGTGGCTTGAACAATAAGTTTGTTCAAGTGACCACTCTAATCGAATAGCACGACAATGAAACGGTAGCTTGGGTAATCCCTCTTGTCAAGGATAAATTTTTTTTATCCGGGGACATAGAAGGGATCGCCATGAACAAGTGACCGAGTTGAAGTGGGAAGCGAAGTTTCCTACCTTCAAGTGGTATCAGAGCCACGGTTTCCGATTTTGTGTGTTTAGGATTCGGTTACTTTTATGCACTTTTCATATATTGTATGTGCCGGATAATAGTAGGATGTGCGTAGGTTAACTTTTTGGTTGCAGGCATAGGATCCAACTATTATGGTCATATTTGTATATGTGATTGTATGTGTGTCATTGTATATTTTGTTGAATCCTCGGGGTTGACGAGGCTAGTATTTAATTTTTGTAATTAGATACGGTATTGTTTAGCCACTCTTTTCATTTTAGTTTACTTTAGATCTAGATTTTATTTACACTCCCTCATGGAGTATAGGATCGATGGATATAAATTAAAATAGTTTTTCTCGGCTCGAATCTCCGGATGGCTTGTACATGGCGTAGGGAGGAGCGGACGAGATGGCGATACGACGAGAGACATATTGAAGACAAAAGCCATAATAGTTGGAAAATATTTATTTTTTATATTTATTGCTTATTGTTTGATATGCATGTTGTAGGCTATAAAATTCCTCAATTTTCAAATTACTAAGTGGGAGAGGGATATTTTTATAAATTCTCACGGCCTCCATTACGATTTGACATATAATGCAAACAAACTTGCGCGTCAGCTCTAAGTGCCTTCCTCCCCATTGGATGAGTTTGTTTACGGATCACAAGGTCGAATATGGTTATAGAAAATTATTAAGGAGCGTGTGTACTTCCCCATCGGAAGACACATAACCCGAGATAATTACCTTGGTACCGAGTAATGGTGAACACTTAGATACAAATATAAGTATCCTCCCCATCGGAGTCACTTCTTTTATTTGTAGGGCCGAAGAGGAATCAACTATTAATTTTACTTGTCAAAAAGTTAGGTTGACAAGATAGTAAAATTAATGGGTAAAACCTCCTCTTACAAATGAAGAATTCGTATACGTCCACACTATCGTGGCATACGATATTCTCGGTGTTTTGAGGTGTTGGTTGATTTTAAAATTTTATTGTTTAAGGAATCAATAATTTTTTGAAATCTAATGTTTTTTCTCTATGTGATTCTTAAGTTTTCTTTCAAAATGACTTTCAACCCGCTTGTTGTGATATTGAAAGAAAATAAACTTACTGGACCCAACTATGTTGATTGGAAGAGGAATCTTGACATTGTCTTGACTGCTGAGGAATACAAATATGTACTCCTCGAAGAGTGCCCTCCTAAGCCTGCGGATGATTCTGGGGAAAAGGAGAAGGAGAGTTATAAGAAGTGGATTAAGGCCGATGAGATGGTGCGGTGTTACATTTTGGCATCTATGTCAAATGTACTGCAACATCAGCATCAAGCCATGCCCACTGCTTATGACATGATGCTCAATCTCAAAGAGCTTTTTGGACACCAGAATCGGGCTGCTAGGCAGGAAGCCATGAGGAACTTGATGACGACCACCATGATCGAGGGAACACCCGTGAGGGATCATGTTCTTAAGATGATGGCTCATTTGAATGAGCTGGAAGACCTTGGAGCTGAGATCGATGGGGAAACCCAGGTCGATATCATTCTCCAGTCTCTACCTAGGAGTTTTGAGCAGTTTCGCCTGAACTTCAACATGAACAAGAGGTTGTATTCGTTGGCGGAGCTTCTGACAGAACTCCAGGCGGCAGAGGGGCTATTTCGTCAAAGTGCTCAGGCACAAGCCATGGTTACCCAAAAGGATTCTACTTCTAAGTCGAAAGGCAAGAAGAAGAAGAAACAAGCTGGGGCAAAGGCGGTGGGAGGAACTCATGGAGGAGTGAAGAAGTCGAAAGGCAAGTGCTTCACTTGTAAGCAGACTGGACACTGGAAGAAGGACTGCCACAATCACAAGTAGAAAAAAGGTATATCTTTTGGTCTAGTCGTTGAAACATATTTAGCGGTGTTATCTACCGGCACCTGGTGTGTAGATACGGGAGCCACTGATCATGTCTGCAATACTTTGCAGGGGTTCCAGGAAATCAGACGACTAGCTGAAGGAGAGATTACCGTATACTTGGGTGATGCCACGAAGGTGGCGGCTGTTGCAGTGGGAGATGTTTATTTATCTTTTGAGAAAAATAAAGTTTTGGTTCTTAAGAATTGCCTTTATGTACCTTTATTTAGAAAGAATTTAATTTCATTTTCTAAATTGTTTATGGATGGATATTCTATTTCTTTTAATGACAGAGTTGTTATAAAAAGGAATAAGAAGATTATCTGTTTTGGTACATTGATAGGAAATTTATATACACTGGAACCAAAAGCTCCCACGATGCAAATAGAAGTTAGTAACTCATCTTCTAATTCCAATAAGAGGAAAGAACCTTCAAAGATGAACCAAATATATCTTTGGCATCTAAGACTTAGTCATATTAACCTAAGCAGAATTCAAAGGTTGATAGCTGATGGACCTCTGGGTTCATTAGTGGTGGAAGATTCCCCAACCTGTGAATCTTGTTTAGAGGGAAAAATGACCAAGAGGCATTTTAAGGCCAAGGGGTATAGAGCCAAAGATGTGTTGGAATTGGTTCATTCTGACTTGTGTGGTCCTATGTCTATCCAGGCTAGAGGTGGTTTTGAATATTTCATCTCCTTTATAGACGATTATTCGAGATATGGATACATTTACTTGATGCGCTGTAAGTCTGAATGCTTTGACAAGTTCAAAGAATTCAAGGCTGATGTGGAGAAACATCAAGGTAAAAGTATCAAGACACTACGATCTGATCGTTGTGGTGAGTACCTCTTGGGAGAGTTTAGGAATTACTTATCAGAGGCTGGGATTCAATCCCAATTGTCTGCACCTAGCACACCCCAGTAGAATGGTGTAGCAGAGCGGAGGAATAGGACTCTTATGGAGATGGTTAGATCGATGATGAGTTATTCTGAGTTGCCAGATTCGTTCTGGGGATATGCTCTAGATACGGCAGTGTACATTATGAACTTGGTTCCATCTAAATTAGTTCCTTCTACTCCCATAGAATTGTGGACTGGGTGAAAGCCTAGTCTAAGATATATTAGAATTTGGGGGAGTCCAGCACATGTGCTGAAGGCAAATGCTGGTAAGTTGGAACCTCGTATAGAAGTACGCATGTTCGTTGGCTATCCTAGAGGAACGAAAGGTGGTTTGTTTTATAGTCCTAGAGATCAGAAGGTGATCGTTAGCATGAACGCCAGATTTCTAGAGGAAGACTATGTAATGAACCACAAGCCCATGAGTAAGATTGTTCTGGAGGAATTAAAAGGGGAAGTCACTTCTTCAGTACCACCAGTACAAGAGGATATACCACAAGTCACTGCACCGCGTGTTATAGAGGATACACAGGTGATACCTCATCGTGGTGGGAGGGTTGTGAGACAGCCTGATAGATTCATATTCTTGGAAGAATCTTCTGATTTGATCCCTGGCAAACATGAACCTGATCCCTGAACATATGACGAGGCAATCCAAGATAAAGATGTGGTATCTTGGCAAAATGGAATGAATACTGGGATTGAATCTATGGATTCAAATCAGGTCTGGGAGCTAGTAGAACCACCCAATGGTATAAGAACCATTTGATGCAAGCGGATCTACAAAAGAAAGAGAGGAATAGACGGGAAGGTTGAGACCTTCAAAGCAAGGCTTGTTGCGAAAGGGTATACTCAGAAAGAGGGTATCGATTATGAGGAGACTTTTTCGCCGGTAGCTATGCTTAAGTCTATCCGGATTCTCTTATGCATTGATGCTCATATGGATTATGAGGTTTGGAAGATGGATGTAAAGACATCTTTCCTTAATGGAAGTCTTGAAGAAAACATCTATATAAAGCAACCAGAGGGATTCATTGCAAAGGGCAAAGAGCATCTTGTGTGTAAGCTTAATTGGTCCATTTATGGATTAAAGCAAGCTTCTAGGTCTTGGAACATCTATTTTGATGAGGTAATCCAGTCTTATGGATTTATTCAAAGTCTGGATGAGTCTTGTGTATACAAGAGATGTGACGGAAACATAGTGGTATTTCTTGTGCTATACGTAGATGACATTTTGTTAATTGGCAACAATGTCAAGGTGTTATCGGACGTAAGGGTATGGTTGTCCACACAATTTGATATGAAGGACTTGGGAGAAGTGGGACACATCCTTGGGATCAAGGTTATAAGGGATCGCAGGAAAAGGATGTTGTGCTTATCTCAAGCTTCATACATAGACACCATTATGGATCGTTTTAGCATGCAAAACTCCAAGAAAGGTTTTCTACCTTTCAGGCATGGAGTTCCTTTTCTAAGGAGATGTGTCTTAAAACATCTGAGGAGATAGAGAACATGAAGGCGGTTCCTTATGCTTCGGTAGTAGGAAGCCTCATGTATGTTATGCTATGTACGAGACCGGATATCCGCTTTGTCGTCGGCATGTTTAGCAGATATCAGAGTAATCTAGGACAGGGACATTGGACTGCAGTGAAGCATATATTGAAGTACCTGCGAAGGACTAGGGATTATATACTAGTTTACCAGGCAGACCAATTACTCCCTGTGGGTTACACGGATTCTGACTTCCAATCATATAGGGATAACAGTAAGTCTACCTTAGGTTTTGTGTTTACTTTGGGAGGTGGAGCCATTGTATGGAGAAGTGTCAAGCAGAAATGCGTGGCGGACTCCACCATGGAAGCTGAGTATGTGGTAGCCTCTGAGGCGGCCAAAGAAGTTGTATGGCTCAGGAACTTCTTGATGTACTTGGATGTGATTCCTGATTTTCCAAGAACTATCACAATTTATTGTTATAATAGTGTAGGATCGATGAAGTGTGGATGTGGTCGGCTAGAGGGGCGTGAATAGCCCTCTTTCGTTAGATGACAGAATTTGCTCGTCTACAAAGAAATTAGCGCAATGGAAACAAAACAAGACAAGCAAATAGAAATAAGAATACAAACAATGCTAACACCGAAATGTAACATGGTTCACGGCTACGCCGCTAATCCATGGTCCCCGATTCGTCCTCGGTGAATCACTCCGCAACCAAATCACTATTGGTCTCTCCTTTGCACTAAGCTAGTTGGAGGTAACTCTTACAACTCAAGAACACTCCTTCTTTTACAATAGATGTGAAAGAAAACTAAGAGAAGGAGTTTGAATATTGTAGAGCACTTGGATGATAACTTAGAGCATAAGCATTAGGCCCCCAAAGCCCCACACCCTTCCTCTTTATAAAGGAAGAGGGTTTCTTCCCGTTGAAACAAAAGCAGTCGACTGATGTCCCTATCAGTCGACTAGTCTTGTAGTCGTTGTGCAATAACGACTGCTTTCCACATTGGATTTCATCCAATGGTACCGACATCAGTCGACTAATGCTCGATCAGTCAAGTGTTCGCGAGCTCGACTCCATTCTGTGCCCGAAACACTTGCTACCAGTCGACTGATGCCTTTATCAGTCGACTGGTGGTCTCGTAATCAACTGTTGGCACTTGAACCAGACTCGAACACTAGTCGAGTCACCGTCGACTTAGAGTAGTCGACTACCATAATATGGTAGTCAACTGATGTCGGGAAATCCCATCCGACACTTAGCCAAATGGCTAAGTTTCACCTAAGAGCGCTACCCCTCTCCCGGGTTACATTCGCTCACTCTCATCCCTCGGAGTCCCTCGCCTTTGAAGTTATCTTCGTCCAGCCACGTCCCTCGGATGCGCCAAGCGCACGACTCTACAGTACCATCCTTCGCTTCTCTCCCTGAAGTCTACTTCCTCTGGCTTCACTCCAAGCTCCTCGTCCGACGGTCCCTCGGATGCTCCAAGCGCACGGCTTCCACAAAGTCATCCTTCACCGACTCAAGGACCGAGTCATGAGAGGTGAAACTCGGCAAGGCTCCATGTGCAAATTACTAAGCCCTGTAAGACTCCAATGAACATATCAAATCATAATAACAATCTAACTTAAACCCTTTGCCACACACATCAAAACCTTATCATGGCAAGAGATTGCCCTAACAATCTCTCCATTTTTGATGTGTGGCAATCCGTTTAAGTTAGGTAAAACATTAAGGAAAGAAAGCATGTGAATAACATGATTAGCAACTCTCCCCCTTAATACATGAAACTCCCCCTAAATATATTCCCCCTTACTTAAACATAGAGTTTTCTCCCCCTTAGACACCATCAAAAAGATTAAACAAAGTTTATATATCATGACTTCAAGTCTAGAGAGAAACAAAAACCAAAACATGCCTTAAAATTGGATAAAAAAAGTTACTGGACATGTTATCAGGCTACCAGTCAACTGGTTCAGACTACCAGTCGATTGGCACATGCATTTCGAGTTTTTCAGATTTTCAGGGTGGATTTCAGAAATGCATTAGAAAATCTATAAAATTCGAAAAATTATGAAATTTGTGGAACATATTTCTTGTAAGTATATTTATCAATGAAAAATAGTTGTCCATGAAAAATCATTATATTTTTAAGTATTTGCCAAAAATCCAAAAGTTTTAAAAACAACTAGGTTTTTGATCAAGTTAGTATCAAGTTTAACACCTAGTTTTGCTTTAAATTGTTTCAAAACATGAACACACAGATTTTAAAATAAGAAATTGTTTTGAAAACATATGAAATATCCAACCATGATCTTTGGGAAATATGTCTATGGATTAAACATAAGTTTTCCCCATGATTGGTCTATTATTGCTATTTTGATACTTTAAATGACCATCTAAATGACATAGGCATTAGTGGATATTTGTATCATCCTAACATCTCACTCATGCTAAGTTTTCAATCAAGGTAGCCTATGGTGAATGTGAGATGCATCCTAAAGGTATTTGTATATACCATTATTTTCATGCAATTCTATCAAGGTTAAGTATCATCCTATCATTCCACATGATCATAAAGACACATATGAATTAATTTTACATTATGACCATGAACCAAATGTGTTCATGAAATTGTGCTCATGCATTAGGTATTACATGATGATAATAAGGTAAACATTACCTAAAGCATGATTTATCTATTTATAGGTGCATTATCTGTTAGTGATATATGAGAGATGTCCTAAGGCAATCGCCTTATGTTTGAACCATTTATATGATAAATGAAGATTCACTATTTGAGTATACATGTTTTCATGTATTTGATTAGATCTTAAACTCATTTACTGAATGTCCACGATACGATTCACAGCATGAGAGAATTTGTGATTGGATCATAACTAGTGAGTATCTTTACATGTGTAATTGTGATGTATCGGAATTATCCCTAGTCGTTGAATTGATGGATTTGGACACCATTGATTCTGTCGAGACTAACACGAGGTATACTCCTTGGTGTATCCAAGCAGCTGATTCTCACTGGCTGGAGACATTGTGATGTCCAGAGTTAATGGTGGATGCTAGTTATGGTAACTAGTTCATTGGAGTGACCAGCCGTAAGACTTTATATGGTTCTCTGCATATATAGATATGTCAATGAAGTTCTTACTACAGCTTAGGTGCGATGTTCCTTTGACTTGCGGTATTCAAGTCATCTTGATCATAAAGACTTATGCTTTGACATCTTAAGCAAGCATCTCTAAGGAGATGTGGACCCGGGATGATTGGGTATAAGTCGAAGTGATCGAAGGTGTTTGAATAGCCTATAAAGGATTCACCACTCCTTGCAAGGAGATGTATACCCATGGCCTCTCGTCGGATTGTTACTAAAGTCTTTGGCTAAAGCATTACATGTTTAGAGTAAAGAACTCTTCGATACATGTGCAGTAACTAGAATCCATAGGATGAGGAAATGATACTTGGGCTAGGTGTGACGTAGTTAGCCTAGTGGGGACTGACACTATAGACCATGTCCTAAACCAAGTTGGTATAAGATGAGTGAAGGGAATGGGGCACGATTCATTCGAGCTGCTGAAGGGTTTCAGAAATAGTTCTGGATCAACCGTTGATCTTTTCGGTTAATTGGGGATCATGATGTACTACTAGGTGACACTCATGATCGTTCTTTAATTAATGGTTAATTATAGACGGCCAACATAAGCTGAGAACCTATTTGGTCACACGCACAACGAGCGTAATCCGAAGGATTTCAAACGAGCTTGAGAATGAGATTCTCAGACCGAGAGAAACTAGGTTTGGTTGGACCAAACATGAAGCGAGCATGAAATCATTTCAGTCGCAATAGAAGCGTGGATGGGCCATGTCTTATGAAGACATGATGGATGAACCAAATTGGTTTGGTTCTAATCCAATGGAGGAGAATAAACCAAAGGGGTTTAGTTTATTTTAAACGAATGAACCAAAGTTGGTTCGGTTCGTTTTAACTTAAAATAAACCATCATGGTTTAATTTATTTTAACTTAAATTAATGGAGCGGGTTAACGGGATTTTGGTTATGATCCGATAACCATTAAGAGAATTTGTTCTCTATAAAATAGGGCTTAAGGGTTTTTGTTAAGCCCTAATCCTTGCAACCCTAATTGTTGTCACCCACCCTCTCCCTCTTCTCCAAGTGGTCGGCGACCAAATCCTTGCCGCCGCCCAAGCTCCTCCAACCGGCATCCAGCAGCTGCCGTCCTCCCCACTTGCCAGTGTCTAGCTATTGCCGAAGGAGCTCCGGTGATCTTCCTTGGCTCCGGCGACAAGGTGAGCATATTGCTTTCCTTATTTGGCCGGCGCAAGGTCTCCACCAAAGCTGTCCAGTTTTCTGGACAGCTTGTTTCCTTCTTGTCAGAGCATCGTTTGGATGACGTTTGGAGCTTCAACAGTGCCTTCCTTACTGGGGATTCGATCTCCGGTAATCCTCATAGGTGGAGGACGAAGGATTCGTCAAACGGTTGACGAATACCTCTCCGGAGAAGCGAGTTTTTGAGGACTCATTTTGGATCCGAATTTTGATTTGGATCGTGATCTTCTCTCGATCACATCGTCTTCAACACGAGGCTAGTAACCCGTATGAAGATGAGGCTCGTGACTTTGTGAAGTCATCCCGAAGATACTCGACGTGGATACGGATAGAGACGATTCTAGCAAGAATCATTCCGGTTGATGCCTTTCCCGCTACACGTGATACGTCAGGTATACGTAGTATAAATTTCCTTTTATTGCAAAATTTGAATTTAAGGTTATATCTACACATGTTATACTATGCATGCGTGTGGTGTGTGTTGTAATAAATTATATTTATTGTTTTTATTCCTTCCGTTGTGCACATGTTTACGAAACATGTTCGAACACACACTCGCCGCGGTGCCGGAAACCCAACAGTGGTATCAGAGCCCAGGTTTTGTTTCGACATAATCGTAAAATTGTTTTGCGATAGTCATAATGGTATTTCTGGAAATTTTCTACTTTTGGAAAGTTAGAAGTATTTAAGGAAATTTTTTAATTTTGGAAAGTCTAGAAGTATTTATGGAAATCTTCTACTTTTGGAAAGTTGGAAGTATTTATGAAAATTGATATTTTCCATAAATAAAATATTTGATTAGATTTGGAAATTTGTTTCCTAATTTAATCTTGATTTGATTTGGGAAATTAAATCTTAAAAATATTTTATTTCCATAAGTAGTTTTGATGATTTAGGAAATTGGTTTCTTAAATTGACTTTCCTTAATCAACTCTTTCCACAAATAAAATATGTGATTAGATTTGGAAATTTTTTTCCTAATTTAATCATAATTTGATTTGGAGAATCAAATCTTAAACATATTTTATTTCCATAAATAGTTATGACATATAAGGAAATTTTGTATATGACATAATTGTATGTCATGAAATTGCATTAGATACATATCATTATGTCATGCGTGTCGTGACATGTAGATGTATGTCATGCCATGTAGATAATAGTTATTTGCATGCAAAGAGGATGAGACATAAAAACCCTTACTCAATATTAAAGCATACACCTTCCATTAATATGGTTAGAACTAGAGTTCCATTTCTTGTTTGGGTTGTTGGACTCTCTCCAAGCCCGGCTCGAACCCGAACATGTTCAAACTATGGAATAGTTTAATACTAATATGGTAAGAGTCAGAGGTCAATCGTTAGCTTTGGTTGTTGGACTCTCTCCAAGCCGGGCTAATTGGTTGAATGCGCTCTAACCATATTAAAACTATTTCTCGATTAATGGGTTAGCTTTAACCTAGAGCATCGGCTTGTTAGACTCTCTCCAAGGTCAATGTGAAGGGAGGTGAAGTTGGGTGCTATGCATATGATGCATACTTGTTAATGTGTTAACAACCCGATGTATGTGTGAACATTCAATTAGTTGATAGCACATTGTGATAGTTGCATATACGTGATATGCAATCGGTATATTTGATACCTACCATCGTAGTTATGAATGGCTTGTTGGACTCTCTCCAAGGTTGTTCATATCTATGTTGGATATCATCCCATTCGAAGATGGACCTACGATCTCCCGAAGTGATTTTGGGGTTTTTGAAATTCAAAAAATGAATGGGATTTATAAATGTATATTGATGCATTTTAAAATCATTTTCTCATATATGCTCGTTTAGTATTTCTAAGTTAATCTATTGATCATGATGTCTTTGAATTTGCGTTCCATTTTGGATTCGAATAAATTGACTGGGCCGAACTTCTTGGACTGGCTTAGAAACTTGAGAATTATTCTCAAGGTGAAAAAGCTTGCGTATGTCCTTGAAGCACCTCTTCCCGCCCATCCTAGTGACAATGCAACTCTGGATCAATTGTTGGCCTATCAGAAACGTATGACTGATTCTGAAATGGCGAGTTGCATCATGCTAGCCACGATGGTACCTGAGCTGCAGAAGCAGCATGAGTATATGGATGCTCATACCATAGTCTTTCATCTTTATGAGTTGGTTGATGAGCAAGTGAGATTCGAAAGGTTCGAAGTCTCTAAGCTCCTCTTCACCTCTAAGATACAAGAAGGTTCATCTATGGTACTACTCAACATGCTGAAGACTATGGAGCCTTCTGTGAAGCATGAGCAGGGGACTATGCTATTAGTTGATTCCTCGAAGAAACGTTCTAAGAGGAAGTCAAAGGAATAGCAGAAGGGGAAGAAAAAGGCTAAAAAGGAAGAATTAGCTCAAAGGGGCACTTGCCATCATTATGGCAAGGAGGGCCATTGGCGAAGAAATTGCAAGATTTATCTTGAGTCTGTGAAGGAGAATAAGGCATCGGATGCCCCATCATCATCAGATATCTTCATTATTGATTGTCATTCTTTTTCCTCAGACACTTGGGTATTGGATACTAGGTGTGGCTCCCATATATGTAATGACATACATGGGCTAAGGAATAGAAGAAGACTCGTCAAGGGAGAGTCAAAATTTACGTGTTGGGAATGAAGCAAAGGTTGCTGCACTCGCCATTCGAACGTATTTGTTAAAACTCCCTATAGGAATTGTCTTAGAACTGGACAATTGCTTTTATGTTCCTTCGTTGATAAAGAACATCATTTCTATTTCTTGTTTAAATAGAAATGGGTACCATTTGACTTTTAGTAACAATTGTTGTTACATAACTTTGAATTGTGTTCTTTATGGGACTGGAACTTTGAGCAATGGTATTTATACGTTGGACGTATCTAGTGACATTTTCAATATCGAAGCGAGCAACAAGCGTGCTCAAAATGATAATCAATTAGACTCCTATATGTGGCATTGTCGTCTTGGCCATGCAAGCAAGAAATGCATGTCCGAATTACATCGATGTGGAATTCTGGAATCGTTTGAATTGGATTCATACGATACATGTGAATCATGCTTAAAAGGCAAGATGACTAAGTTACCTTTTACAGGAAAAGGTGAACGAGTGGGAGAGTTGCTTGGTCTAATAAATACTGATGTATGTGGACCTATGTCAACTCAAGCTTTAGAAGGCTATAGCTATTTCATTACATTCACCGATGATTACTCACAGTTTGGGTATGTGTTCTTAATGAAACACAAGTCTGAAGCCTTTAAAAGGTTCAAAGAATTCAGAAATGAAGTAGAGAAACAACATGACAAGAGAATTAAAATACTTCAATCGGATCGAGGTGGTGAATACTTAAGTCAAGAGTTTCTTGATTATCTAAGAGACAATAGTATATTGTCTCAATGGACTCCGCCATATACACCATAGCATAATGGTGTATCTGAGAGGCGTAACCGGACCTTGTTGGACATGGTCAGGTCAATGATGAATCATGCGAATCTTCTCAAGTCCTTTTGGGGCTATGCACTTCAGACAGTTGTTTACTTGTTAAACAGAATGTCAACCAAGGTAGTCTCCACTACTCCATATGAGATATGGAATAGTAAGAAACCTCATATATCTTACTTGAAGATATGGGGTTGTCCTGCTTATGTGAAGCGGACTGTATCAGACAAATTAGATGCTAAGTCTGATAAATGTCTATTTATTGGATACCCTAAGGAAATAAGGGGTTACCAATTCTATCATGGTTGGACCAAACATGAAGCGAGCATGAAATCGTTTCAGTCGCAATGGAAGCGTGGATGGGTCGTGTCTTATGAAGACATGATGGATGAACCAAATTGGTTTGGTTCTAATCCAATGGAGGAGAATAAACCAAAGGGGTTTGGTTTGTTTTAAACGAATGAATCAAAGTTGGTTCGGTTCGTTTTAACTTAAAATAAACCATCATGGTTAGGTTTATTTTAACTTAAATTAATGGAGCGGGTTAACGGGCTTTTGGTTATGATCCGATAACCATTAAGAGAATTTGTTCTCTATAAAATAGGGCTTAAGGGTTTTTGTTAAGCCCTAATCCTTGCAACCCTAATTGTTGCCGCCCACCCTCTCCCTCTTCTCCAAGTGGTCGGCACCTAAATCCTTGCCGCCGCCCAAGCTCCTCCAACTGGTGTCCAGCAGCTACCATCCTCCCCACTTGCCAGCGTCTAGCTGTTGCCGGAGGAGCTCCGGTGATCTTCCTTGGCTCCGGCGACAAGGTGAGCATATTGCTTTCCTTATTTGGCCGGCGCAAGGTCTCCACCAAAGCTGTCCAGTTTTTTGAACAGCTTGTTTCCTTCTTGTCGGAGCGTCATTTGGACGACATTTGGAGCTCCGATAGCGCCTTCCTTACCGGGGATTCGATCTCCGGTAATCCTCATAGGTGGAGGACGAAGGATTCGTCAAACGGTTGACGAATACCTCTCCGGAGAAGCGAGTTTTTCAGGACTCGTTTTGGATCCGAATTTTGATTCGGATCGTGATCTTCTCTCGATCACATCGTCTTCAACACGAGGCTAGTAACCCGTACGAAGATGAGACTCGTGACTTTGTGAAGTCATCCCGAAGATACTCGACGTGGATATGGATAGAGACGATTCTAGCAAGAATCATTCCGGTTGATGTCTTTCCCGCTACACGTGATACGTCAGGTATACGTAGTATAAATTTCCTTTTATTGTAAAATTTGAATTTACGATTATGTCTACACATGTTGTACTATGCATGTGTGTGGTGTGTGTTTTGTAATAAATTAGATTTATTATTTTTATTCCTTCCACTGTGCGTATGTTTACGAAACATGTTCGAACACACACTCGCCGTGGTGCCAGAAACCCAACATTATCATCACCTAACACTATTTCAAAAATATTGTCCCGACATCCTAAGTCAACCAAAAGTATGATATTGGTGAATTCTATATGGTTGACTATCCTAGGGTTTTCCTAACCCTTTAGGATGGATTTAGGAACCCAATATAAATTCTTGCCTATGGGGTTCACTAAAAATTCTTTAGGGATCCATTTTCTAGCTATTACCTTCTTTTTATCTTGACCCCTAGCAATTAGACATTTATAGGCCTTTTCATTTTTATTTTCCTTATATCCTAGGCCTTTCTTGTTGAAGCTTGCTCTTTGGCTCCCTATGATCATGTTAAGAGTATTGGAGCCTATTGTAAATTTTTCTAGGGTCTTGGTCAAATAATCTACCTTTTCCCTTAGAGCCCTATTTTCTTCTATGCATGCATCATTAACATTGAAAGGCATATAAAGATCATGTGAGCATGCATCATCATGACTAGAATAAATATTATCATTATCATTTAAGCATGCTTTTTCTAGCTTATTTTCTAAATCCTTAATTTGATTTATCATGCTCTTACTTTTCTTCTTTGCTCTAAATAAATCCCTAGTTAAGCTAGAAACCATGGAAACTATTTTCTTGGGAGTTAGATTTGTTACCATAGCTTCCATGTCTTCTTCTTCTTTGGATGAGGATGGTGAAGAAGCTCCCCCTTCACTAGAGCTCTCCTCACTCATGCTTGATCCTTCATTTTCGGAGGAGGAGCAATCTAGGTCGTCAAAGGCCATTAGGGCTAAGTTGGTGACAAAGGCATTCTCCTCTTCTGATGATGATGAAGATGATGAGGAGGGGTCATCACATGTCCTTGCTTTTAGTGCCTTGGCCTTTCCCTTTTCTTTGGCTTTCTTCTCTTCTTCTTTCCTCTTGCTCCCCTTTTTCTTCTTCTTTTCTTCCTTCTTTCTCTTCTCCTCCTTGCTTTTGTTCAAGAGGGGACAATTATCCCTTATATGTCCCTCTCCTTGGAAATTGAAGCAAATCACCTTCCCCCTTGGTCTTCTACTCCTATCATTAGATTTATTAAATTTAAAATTTCTTAAAGTACGCCTTACCTTCCTTACCATGTAAGCTTCTTCCGTGCTATCCATGGAGGAGGAAGAAGATACTTCGTCGGAGGAGGAGGGATTCTCCATCTTCTTCTTCCCTTTGTGGGCCATCAAGGCTACTCCTCTTGAAGATTGAATTCTAGGCTCTTCAACTATTCTTTCAAGCCTTGTTTCGTGGAGCTCCATTGTTGAGAAAAATTCCTCCAAGGTGCTAACTTCTAGGTTCTTGGAGATGTAGAATGAGTCCACCATAGAGCTCCATCTTGAGGACCAAGGAAAGGCATCTATAGCCTTCATGAGCATGTCTCTATTTGAAAGCTTCTCACCTACACTAGATAAACCGGTTATTATCTCTTTAAATCTAGAGTGTAGTGAGGTTGCCTTTTCTCCCTTTTCTAATTTGATGTTTGATAGTTGGGAGCGGAGGAGGTCTCTCCTTGCAAGTTTGGCCTCCGAGGTACCTTCATGAAGCTCTACTAGCTTCTCCCACATCTCCTTTGCACTAGAGCATTCCCCTATCCTATTCACTTCTTGTTGGGGGAGTACATTGTAGAGGTGGTGCTTGGCCTTTGAATTTGCCAAGTATTCTTCCCTTTGCCTCTTGCTCCACCTTGATTTCTCCAATGGCTCCCCTTCTTCATCCCTAGGCAATTCGAAACCGTTTTCCATAATTAAAAGAATTTTAAAGTCGGTTTTGAAAAATACCTCCATTCTCTTTTTCCACCAAGAGAATTCGCCTTCAAATTTTGGTGGGTGAATGTTTGAGCCGGCCATTCTTGAATGTGCTTGTTGTGGCGGTTAGTCCTCGACAAACTTTCCTCGGCTCTGATACCACTTGTAGGATCGATGAAGTGTGGATGTGGCCGGCCAGAGGGGGTGAATAGCCTTCTTTCGTTGGATGACGGAATGTGCTCATCTATAAAGAAATTAGTGCAACGGAAACAAAACAAGACAAGCAAATAACCATAAGAATACAAACAATGCTAACACTTAAATGTAACATGGTTCACGGCTACGTCGCTAATCCATGGTCCCCGATTCGTCCTCGGTGAATCACTCCACAACCAAATCACTATTGATCTCTCCTTTGCACTAAGCTAGGTGGAGGTAACCCTTACAACTCAAGACCTTCTTTTACAATAGATGTGAAAGAAAACTAAGAGAAGGAGTTTGAATCTTGTGGAGCAATTGGATGATCACTTAGAGCATAAGCATTAGGCCCCCAAAGCCCCACACCCTTCCTCTTTATAGAGGAAGAGGGTTTCTTCCGGTTGACACAGGAGCAGTCGACTGATGTCCCTATCAGTCGACTAGTCCTGTAGTCATTGCCCAATAATGGTTGCTTTCCACGTTGGATTTCATCCAACGGTACTGACATCAGTCAACTGATATTGCCATCAGTCGACTGATGCTCGATCAGTCGAGTGCTCGCGAGCTCGACTCCATTTTGTGCCCGAAACACTTGCTACTAGTCGACTGATGCCTTCATCAGTCGACTGTTGGCACTTGAATCGGACTCGAACACTAGTCGAGTCACCGTCAACTTAGAGTAGTCGACTACCATAACATGGTAGTCAACTGATGTCGGGAAATTCCATCCGACACTTAGCCAAATGGCCAAGTTTCACCTAAGAGCGCTACCCCTCTCCCGGGTTACATTCGCTCACTCTCATCCCTCGGAGTCCCTCGCCTTTGAAGTTATCTTCGTCCGGCCACGTCCCTCAGATGCGCCAAGCGCATGGCTCTGCAGCGCCATCCTTCGCTTCTCTCCCTGAAGTCTACTTCCTCCGGCTTCACTCTAAGCTCCTCGTCCGGCGGTCCCTCGGAAGCTCCAAGCGCACGGCTTCCGCAAAGTCATCCTTCACCGACTCAAGGACCGAGTCATGAGAGGTGAAACTCACCAAGGCTCCAAGTGCGAATTACTAAGCCCTGCAAGACTCCTACGCACATATCAAATCATAATAACAATTTAACTTAAACTCTTTGCCACACACATCAAAACCTTATCATGGCAAGAGATTGCCCTAACAAATAGTGGTGCAGTTGCAAACTCGAAGGAACCACGAGCCCATAAGGCAAGTAAACACATAGAGCGCAAGTACCACCTAATACGAAAAATCGTAAAGAGAGGAGAAGTTGTTGTGGACAAGATTGCATCGGAGGATAACCTGGCAGATCCTTTCACTAAGGCCCTTCTGGCGAAAGCTTTTGATATGCATGTAGAGGGAATGGGAATCAGATGTATGGTAGTTTAAGGACAGCATAGTCTTTTAGTATAAGTGGGAGATTGGTGGGATGTATACTGAAAAGTCTATCTTTTGTATGAACATATTTATTTTGAAATAAGAATCACATGATCATTGTTTGCATATTTTTGATTATGCATATTGTCTAATACATTACATTGTAGATAGCATGGTGTGTAGTGTCACACAGTAGATCATGTTATCAGCTCCTTGTAGAGTATAAGTAAAGGCTCACAACCTAGATGGCTTTGGACAAACCATTGGTATGGTTGTAGTGCGATTTGGTATTGGTTTGTCTTGACCATAGAATCACATTAGTACACTTTGTGTGTATTGTGCATGACTGACTTAGAGGTGATTCGATTTATTATTGACTACATAATCGAATCGGACCTCAGATATTATATTGTACATGCTCTTAATCCCGATATAATAACGGGCACATATACTTAGTATTCATTTCTTTGATTTACCAATGGGCGAGATTTATAGATTAAATCGATAGGCTCGGTAAGTTGGGAAATGATATTATTTATATGGTGTGTTGTTGATTATAGGAGGAAACTGTGTCCTATATATTAGGATGATGATGTCCCCTTGAGGAGCTCATAAGGTTCATCATGTAAACCCTGCAGGTGGACTTGGTCCGGCATGATGATAAGGTTGAGTGGTACTACTCATGGAGTTAGATGTTGATTAATTAATTGTCAGTAAATAATTAATCGATGGACATTCGAGATCTTAAACACGGGGAGAAAAATATACAAATAATATATGGAGCCCATATTAACTTATGGGGGTTGGTGAGGTAGATCAATGATAATCCTCTAGTGGATTGGATTATCATTAATGGATCGGACTTTATGTGGACTTGATCCATTGGGTGGCCAAGATCCAACTCCTCCTCATGGTCCCTATTGTAGCCTATTAAAACCTCATGAAGCCTAGATCCAATGGTTGAAAACAAAACTCTAGATCCGACGGTGGAGATTGAATCTCTAGATCCGACGGTTGAGATTAAATCTCTAGATCCGATGGTTGAGATTAAAACCCTAGAACCGATGGTGGAGATTAAAAGGAGGCTTAATCCTAACTCTATAAATATGGGCTTAAGGCTTGGCATGGAAAATTAATTAGAAACAAGATAGGATTAGGGTTTGGGCGGCTTAGGGTTTGGAGGCTTGGGCGGCCACAATTAAGGAAATTTTTTCCTTTCTTCTCTTCTTCCATTAGGTGGTCGGCGCCCATCATCTTCTCCTCTCCCTTTTTCTGCGTCCAAACCTTCTCCTTTTTTTCTCCTTGGCCGGTGGAAACAAAGCTTAGGGTATTCCCTTGAAGCTCTTGGTCGGCGCCCACTTCCCTATCTCTTCTTCTTCTTGGCCAGCGGCAAGCACCAAGCTTGGAGCTTGGTGGTTGGTTGAAAGAAGGAGAAGTGTTTTGTTTCTATACTTCCTCTTGTTCGGAGCGAGCAAGGAAGGAAGATTGGTGATCTAGGAGGCTTCGACTTTTGGAAGATCGTCACTCACACGACGTCCAAAAGAAGGAAGGACATACAATAGAAGATCGAGAGGTATAAATATTGTTTTATATTCTTTTGTGTTATGTGTAGGGGATCGATCGGCCGGCTAGAGGGGGGTGAATAGCCCTCTTTCGTTGGATAACGGAATTTGCTCATCTACAAACAAGATTAGCACAACGGAAACAACAAGACAAGCAAATCAAGCAAAGAAAGACAAAGCAAAGGAAATAAACAATGGTAACACCGAAATGTAACGTGGTTCACGGCTACGCCGCTAATCCACAATCCCGATTCGTCCAAGGTGAATCACTCCTTTGCCAAATCCACTAAATCTCTCCTTTGCACCAAGCTAGGTGGAGGTAACCTCTTTACAATCCCTCTTCTTACAATTGAATGAGAATTAGCACAAGTAGAAGAGTGGAAAAACCCTTAGAGCACTTTGGGAGATGTTATGAGTTGAAGCATTAGGTTCCCAAAGTCCCACACCCTTCCTCTTTATAGAGGAAGAGGGTTTCTTCCCGTTGACACAGGAGCAGTCGACTGATGTCCCTATAAGTCGACTGGTCCTGTAGCTGTTGCCCAATAACGGCTGCTTTCCACGATGGATTTCATCCAATGACACTGGCATCAGTCGACAAATATAGCCATCAGTCGACTGATGTTCAATCAGTCGAGTGCTCCGCAAGCTTGACTCCATTCTGTGCCCAAAACACTTGCGACCAGTTGACTGATGCCTTCATCAGTCGACTGGTGGTCTCGCAGTCGACTGTTGGCACTTGAATCGGACTCGAACACTAGTCGAGTCACCGTCGACTTAGAGTAGTCGACTACCATAACATGGTAGTCAACTGATATCTGGAAATCCCATCCGACACTTAGCCAAATGGCCAAGTTTCACCTAAGAGCGCTACCCCTCTCCCGGGTTACATTCGCTCACTCTCATCCCTCGGAGTCCCTCGCCTTTGAAGTTATCTTCGTCCGACCACGTCCCTCGGATGCGCCAAGCACACGGCTCTGCAGCGCCATCCTTCGCGTCTCGCCCTGAAGTCTACTTCCTCCGGCTTCACTCCAAGCTCCTCGTCTGGCGATCCCTCGGATGCTCCAAGCGCACGGCTTCCACAAAGCCATCTTTCACCGACTCAAGGACCGAGTCATGAGAGGTGAAACTCGCCAAGGCTCCATGTGCGAATTACTAAACCTTGCAAGACTCCAACGCACATATCAAATCATAATAACACTCTAACTTAAACTCTTTTCCACACACATCAAAACCTTATCATGGCAAGAGATTGCCCTAACAATCTCCCCCTTTTTGATGTGTGGCAATCCATTTAAGTTAGGTAAAATATTTGATAAAACTATTAAGGAAAGAAAGCATGTAAATAACATGATTAGAAACTCTCCCCTTTAATACATGAAACTCCCCCTAAATATATTCCCCCTTACTTAAACATATACATTTCTCCCCCTTTGACACCATCAAACATAATTAACAAAGTTTATATAGCATGGCATCAAATATAGATAGAAACAAAAACCAAAACATGCCTTAAAATTGGATAAAAGAAATGACTGGGCATGTTATTTTTCTACCAGTCGACTGGTTCAGACTACCAGTCGACTGGCACATGGATTTCAGGATTTCTAATTTTCTGGGGTGAATTTCAGAAATGCATAAAAAATTCTATAAAATTCGAAAAATCATGAAATTTGGGGAACACATTACTTGTAAGTATATTTATCAATGAAAAATATTTGTCCATGAAAAATCATTATATTTTCAAGTATTTTTCAAAAATCCAAAATCTTTAAAAACCACTAGATTTTTTATCATGTTAGTATCCATTTTAACACCTAGTCTTGCTTTGGATTGTTTCAAAACATGAACACACAGATTTTAAAGTAAGAAATTATTTTGAAAACATATGAAATATCCAACCATGATCTTTGGGAAATATGTCTATGAATTAAACATAAGCCTTCCCCATGATTGGTCTATTATTGCTATTTTGATACCTTAAATGACCATCTAAATGCCATAGGCATTAGTGGACATTTGTATCATCCTAACATCTCACTCATGCTAAGTTTTCAATCATGGTAGCCTATAGTGAGTGTGAGATATATCCTAAAGGTATTTGTATATACTTAACCATTATTTTCATGCAATTCTATCAAGGTTAAGTATCATCCTATCATTCCACATGATCATGAAGACATATATGAATTAATTTTACATTATGACCATGAAACAAATGTATTCATCAAATTGTGATCATGCATTAGGTATTACATGATAATAAAGAAAATATCACCTAAAACATGATTTATCTACTTATAGGTGCATTATCATCACCTAACACTATTTCAAAAATGTTGTCCCGCCATCCTAAGTCAACCAAAAATATGATATAGGTAAAGTCCATATGGTTGACTATCCTAGGGTTTTCCTAACCCTAAAGGATGGATTTTGGAACCCAAAATAAGTTCTTTCCTATGGGGTTCACTAAATACTCCTTAGGGATCCATTTTCTAGCAATTACTTTCTTTTTGTCTTGACCCCTAGCTATTAGACATTTATAGGCCTTTTCATTTTTCTTTTCCTTCTAACCTAGGCCTTTCTTATTGAAGCTAGCCCTTTGGCTCCCAATGATCATGTTAAGGGAATTGAAGCCTATTGTAAATTTTTCTAGGGCTTTGGTCAAGTGGTCTACCTTTTCCCTTAGAGCTTTATTTTCATCCATACATGCATCACTAACATTAAATGGCATATATTCATGTGAGCATGCATCATTTAAGCTAGAAGAAATATTATCATTATCATTTAAGCATGATTTTTATAGCTTATTTTCTATATCCTTAATTTGATCTATCATGCTCTTATTTTTCTTCTTTTCTCTAAATAAATCCTTAGTAAGGCTAGAAATAATTGACATAACTTTCTTGGGGGAAAGATTTGTTACCTCACTTATCAAATCCTCTTCCGATGATGAGGATGTAGAAGAGGCTCCCCCTTCACTAGAGCCCTCCTCACTCGTGCTTGATCCTACATTTTCGGAGGAGGAGCAATCTAGGTCGTCAAAGGTCATTAGGGCTAAGTTGGTGACAAAGGCATTCTCCTCTTCCGATGATGATGAAGATGATGAGGAGGGATCATCCCAAGTCCTTGGTTTTAATGCCTTTGCCTTCCCTTTTTCCTTAGCCTTCTTTTCTTCTTCCTTTTTCTTTTTGCTCCCTTTCTTCTTCTTCTTTTCTTCCTTCTTTCTCTTCTCCTCATTGCTTTTGTTCAAAAGGGGACAATTACCCCTTATATGTCCTTCCCCTTGACAATTGTAGCAAATGACCTTCCCCCTTTGTCTTCTCCTCCTATCATTATATTTATCAAATTTAAAATTTCTTAAAGCACGCCTTACCCTCCTTACCATATATGCTTCTTCCGTGCTATCCATGGAGGAGGATGAGGATGCTTCATCGGATGAGGAGGGGATCTCCATCTTCTTCTTCCCTTTGTTGGCCAAAAGTGCTACTCCTCTTAAAGGTTGAAATTTTGGCTCTTCTATTATTCCTTCAAGTCTTGTTTCATGGAGCTCCATTGTTGAGAAGAATTCCTCCAAGGTGCTAACTTCTAGGTTCTTGGAGATGTAAAATGAGTTCACCATAGAGCTCCATCTTGAGGACCGAGGAAAGGCATCTATAGCCTTCATGAGCATGTCTCTATTTGAAAGCTTCTCACCTACACTAGATAACCCGGTTATTATCTCTTTAAATCTAGAGTGTAGTGAGGTTACCTTTTCTCCCTTTTCTAATTTTATGTTGGATAGTTGGGAGCGGAGGAGGTCTCTCCTTGCAAGTTTGGCCTCCGAGGTACCTTCATGAAGCTCTACTAGCTTCTCCCATATCTCCTTGGCACTAGAGCATTCTCCATTCCGGTTTACTTCTTGTTGGGGGAGTACATTGTAGAGGTGGTGCTTGGCCTTTGAATTTTCCAAGTACTCCTCTCTTTGTCTTTTACTCCATCTTGATTTCTCCAATAGCCCCCCTTCTTCATTCCTAGGCATCTCGAACCCGTTTTCCATAATTAATAAAATTTCGAAGTCGGTTTCAAAGAATACCTCCATTCTCTTTTTCCACCAAGAGAATTCTCCTTCGAATTTCGGTGGGTGAATATTTGAGTCGGCCATTCTTGAATGTGCTTGTTGTGGCGGTTAGTCCTCAACAAGCTTTCCTTGGCTCTGATACCACTTGTAGGGGATTGATCGGCCGGCTAGAGGGGGGTGAATAACCCTCTTTCGTTGGATAACGGAATTTGCTCGTCTACAAACAAGATTAGCGCAACGGAAACAACAAGACAAGCAAATCAAGCAAAGAAAGACAAAGCAAAGGAAACAAACAATGCTAACATCGAAATGTAATGTGGTTCACGGCTACGTCTCTAATCCACGATCCCGATTCGTCCAAGGTGAATCACTCCTTTGCCAAATCCACTAAATCTATCCTTTGCACCAAGATAGGTGGAGGTAACCTCTTTACAATCCCTCTTCTTACAATTGAATGAGAATTAGCACAAGTAGAAGAGTGGAAAACCCCTTAGAGCACTTTGGGAGATGTTATGAGTTGAAGCATTAGGTTCCCAAAGCCCCACACCCTTCCTCTTTATAGAGGAAGAGGGTTTCTTCCCGTTGACACAGGAGCAGCCGACTGATGTCCCTATCAGTCGACTGGTCCTGTAGCCGTTGCCCAATAACGACTGCTTTCCACGTTGGATTTCATCCAACAACACTGGCATCAGTCGACTGATGCTCTATCAGTCGAATGCTCTGCGAACTCGACTCTATTTTGTGCCCGAAACACTTGTGACCAGTCAACTGATGCCTTCATCAGTCGACTGGTGGTCTCGCAGTCAATTGCCATTTCATGGCAGTCGATTGTTGGCACTTGAACTGGACTCGAATACTAGTCGAGTCACCGTCGACTTAGAGTAGTCGACTACCATAACATGAACTGATGTCGGGAAATCCCATCCGACACTTAGCCAAATGGCCAAGTTTCACCTAACAGCGCTACCCCTCTCCCGGGTTACATTCACTCACTCTCATCCCTTGGAGTCCCTCGCCTTTGAAGTTATCTTCGTCTGGCCACGTCCCTCGGATGCGCCAAGTGCACGGCTCTGCAGCGCCATGTTTCGCGTCTCACCCTAAAGTCTATTTCCTCTGGCTTCACTCTAAGCTCCTCGTCTGACGATCCCTCGGATGCTCCAAGCGCACGGCTTCCACAAAGTCATCCTTCATTGACTTAAGGACTGAGTCATGAGAGGTGAAACTCGCCAAGGCTCCATGTGCAAATTACTAAGCCCTGCAAGACTCCAACGCACATATCAAATCATAATAACACTCTAACTTAAACCCTTTGCCACACACATCAAAACCTTATCATGGTAAGAGATTGCCCTAACATTATGTCTATGATTGTTTTTCAATTATATGCATGTTGTATGCTTTGCTTTATGGCTAAATTAACTTGGACCCCGAATACAAACACAAAAGCCGACAATTCGTACATCGTCCATTCCGCGGCTATTCGTAGAATAGAGGTTGGTGGCTTGAACAACAAGTTTGTTCAAGTGACCACTCTAATCGAATAGCACGACGATGAAACGGTAGCTTGGGCAATCCCTCTTGTCAAGGATAAATTTTTTTTATCCGGGGACGTAGAAGGGATCGTCATGAACAAGCGACCGAGTTGAAGTGGGAAGCGAAGTTTCCTACTTTCATGATTCTTATACGCCGTGAGGATGTTCTTATATTTTCATTACTTGATATTTCTTTTTCATTTATAATACTTAGGGTGCATATGTGGTGAATATATGATTATTTATATAAACTAATTGATAATATAGATGATATAAGGAGAACATTCTCATTTACAAGGGGCTACGAGGGAGAAGAATCCACAGAAGACTCTCCTTCTAGGTAGGGTGGTGGAATTATTGGAGAAGGAGGGAGGATAGCCGGTGGAGGAGGGGGAGCCATCTGGAGTTGCTGTTGAAGAGCGGGAGGATTGAACAGACAATTGCCGAAGAAAAAGGGGATCGAAAGGGTCCTCTTTGGGATGGAACCATTGCATTCTCTGGGGGAAGTGGTCGGTATGCCAAGGTTGTTGTGGAATGAGTGTCTGAATCAGAAGTTTGGGTGGTATCAGTGCTTATGTGGATAGGGTGTGAAGGGGACACCATGAAAAGATATAGAGTAGAGATGAGTGGAGGGGAATAGTAGAGTTTAATTTTTATAGAGGAGTTGGGGGAGAAAACTAGGTGAAGTGTGGGTTCCCCATGATTAAGGGTGTTAC
Source organism: Wurfbainia villosa (assembly GCA_025175895.1). Taxonomy (NCBI): domain Eukaryota; kingdom Viridiplantae; phylum Streptophyta; class Magnoliopsida; order Zingiberales; family Zingiberaceae; genus Wurfbainia; species Wurfbainia villosa. The sequence continues at coordinate 92,598,695 of CM045997.1, read as the reverse complement.
CTAGGAGGTTTATAGAATTAAAGCAGGTGAGGGGAAGGGTCAACCTACTTTAATAGAGGGAGGGAGGTGGTTGCTCGGGAAGTTTCTTAAGATAGTGAGTTCGAAAGGGGGGATATAAGCATGTTATTTAACAGGAGGGTTGTCATCCAAGCGGGGTTGTCTGGGGAGATCGGAATAGAGTTTGCCCGAGAAATGACTTATATCCCGAGTGATAACAGGGTAGCTCGGCGCAGGGAGTTAGACTTAGTGTAAGAGAAGAGGGATCTTGTTATATGTTATGTTGGACGGTATGAGTTACAGGTAATAAAAAGTTCTTCGCACTTTTTAGGTAGGGGGTTTAGTATTGTGGAAAGCATTGCTTGAGGGATGCAAAGGTGAGCTAGGACCCTAGTGGGGGGGGGGCCTTTCCAGGTAGAGAATTGAACGGAAATATGAGTTTATTACTTAAAGGATGCTTAAGAAAGGCTTTTGGCAAGATCATGGAATGTGTATTGTTTGCGCTCTTATATTAGTAGATAAAAGTTGTAAAATTTGTATTCTTTCTTTTAAAAAATATTAAAATGTAGGCTAAGAAACATGTTGTATTGAAAATATTATGTTAAATACAAGTCACATTTTTTCAACATTGGAAGGGAAAGGAAAAGATAGAAAATCAATAGGAGTGCGGTCAATTGTATTGCCAATATCTAAAAACCTGGTAGAGTGCCTGGAAGGTGGATAGTCGGCTACCTTGAATTGATTGATACAATCTTGGAAACCCCATTGAAGGAAGGTAAAGCCTCTGTCTAAGAACATGTCGTTGATAGCAGCTAAAGTCCAGGAGTTTTCATAAGAAGCACTAGTTCCTTCTTGAAGTGGTCGACCTTTTAGAATATCTAAAGTATTCTGTAAGAAGGTAGTCTGGAAATGAAGGGTTGATAGTTCTTCCCAGTCGGCTTGTGCGTTTATGTAGGAAGCTTGCAGTTCTCTTTCAAGTCTTTGATAAGCCTGTTGTAATGCCAATTCTCTGGTTTGGAACTCTTTTATTTATTTTTTGAGAATGTTAGTGTATTGAGCTCATTGATTGTTTAAATGATTTATACTTGTGACACCCTGCAAAAATAGATGTCAGTATCAAGAAAAGTAGGTAAAGAAAATTGTCTACTAACCTCGTTGATGTTGGGATGTATACTGAAAACTCTATCTTTTGTATGAACATCTTTATTTTTGAAATAAGAATTACATGATCATTGTTTGCATTTTTATGGTTATGCATATTGTCTAATACATTACATTGTAGATAACATGGTGTGTGGTATCACACGGGAGATCATGTTAACGGCTCCTTGTAGAGTATAAGTATAGGCTCACAACTGAGATGGCTTTGGACAAACCATTGGTATGGTTGTAGTGTGATTTGGTATTGGTTTGTCTTGACCATAAAATCACACTAGTACACTTTGTGTGTATTGAGTAGGACCGACTTAGAGGTGATTCGATTTATTGCTGACTGCATAATCGAATCATACCTCAGATATTATATTGTACATACTCTTAATCCCAATATAATAACGGACAAATATACTTAGTAGTCATTTCTTTGATTTACCAATGGACCAGATTTATAGATTAAATCGATAGTCTCGGTAAGTTGGGAAATGATATTATTTATATGGTGTGCCATTGATTATAGGAGGAAACCGTGTCCTATATATTAGGATGATGATGTCCCCATGAGGAGCTCATAAGGTTCATCATGTAAACCCTGCAGGTGGACTTGGTCTAGCATGATGAAAAGGTTGAGTGGTACTACTCATGGAGTTAGATGTTGATTAATTAATGGTCAGTAAATTAATTAATCGACGGATATTCGAGATCTTAAACACGGGGAGAAATGTACATATAATATATGGAGCTCATATTAACTTATGGAGGTTGGTGAGGTAGATCAATGATAAACCTTTAGTGGATTGGATTATCATTAATGGATCGGACTTTATGTGGGCTTGATCCATTGGGTGGCCAAGATCCAACTCCTCCTCATGGTCCCTATTGTAGCCTATTAAAACCTCATGAAGCTTAGATCCAATGTATAGAAACAAAACTCTAGATCCAAAGGTAGAGATTAAATCTCTAGATCTGATGGTTGAGATTAAATCTCTAGATCCGATGGTTGAGATTAAATCCCTAGAACCAATAGTGGAGATTAAAACAAGGCTTATCCCTAAACTCTATAAAAGGAGCCTTTAGGGTTGGCATGGAGATAATTAGAGAAGCAAGGGTCTTTGGAGTTGGCGGCAAGAAGCAAGGGGCTAGGGTTTGGAGCTTGGCGGCACCAAATAAGGAAACAATTTCCTTATCTTCTTCTTCCTCAAGCTTGCCAGTGCCCATACAGCCCCTTCCTCACTTTGGCCGACATCCAAACTCCCTCCTTTCCTTCTCCTTGGCCGGTGGAACCAAGGCTTAGGGTCCTCCCTTGGAGCTTTTGGCCGGCAACCATTGTTTCCCTTCTCCTTGTTGGTCGGCGGCAAGCAAGGTGCTTGTTGGTTGGCTAAATGAAGGAGAAGGATCTTGTTTCTGTTCTTCCTCTTGCTCGGAACGAGCAAGGAAGGAAGATTGGTGATCTAGGAGCTTCAACTTTTGGTAGATCGTCGCCCACACGACGTCCGAATGGAGGAAGGTTATACAATAGAAGATCGAGAGGTATATCGATTCTCTATTTTCATTTGTTGCATGTTTATATTTGTTTTTAAATTATATGCATGATATATATTCTATTTTTTGGCTAAATATACTTGGACCCCGAACATAAATACAAAATTTGGTGATCCGTATATCGTCTATTCCGCGGCTATTCGTGGAATAGAGGTTGGTCGCTTGAACAACAAGTTTGTTCAAGTGACTACTCTAAACGAATAGCGATGATGACAAGGTTGCTTGGGCAATCCCTCTTGTCAAGGATAAATTTTTTTTATCCAGGGACGTAGAAGGGATCGCCATGAACAAGCGACTAAGTCGAGAGGGGAAGTGAAGTTTCCCCTCACGGACAATCCAACAATTGGTATAAGAGCTACGGTTTCCGGTTTTGTGTGTTTAAGATTCGGTTACTCTTATGCATTTTTCATATATTATATATGTCGGATAATAGTAGGATATGCGTAGGTTAACTCTTTGGTTGCAGGCATAAGATCCGACTATTATGGCCATATGTGTGTATGTGATTATATGTGTGTAATAGTATATTTTGTTGAATCCTCGGGGTTGACGAGTCTAGTATTTAATTTTTTAGACACGGCACTGTTTAGCCACTCTTTTTATTTTAGTTTACTTTTGATCTAGATTTCATGTACACTCCCTCATGGAGTATAGGATCGATGGATGTAAATTAAAATAGGTTTTAGTCTCGGCTCGGATCTCCGGATGGCTCGTACATGGCGTAGGAGGAGCGAACGAGATGACGATGCGACGGGAGACATATTGAAGACAAAAGCCATAATAGTTGGAAAATAATTTATTTTACATATTTATTGTTTATTGTTTGATATGCATGTCGTAGGATAGAAAATTCCTCAATTTTAAATTACTAAGTGGGAGAGGGATATTTTTATAAATTCTCACGACCTCCATTATGATTTGACATGTGATGCAAATAAACTTGCGCATCGGCTCTGAGTGCCTTCCTCCCCATCGGATGAGTTTGTTTGCGGAGCACAAGGTTAAATATGATTATAGGAAATTATTAAGAAGCGTGTGTACTTCCCCATCGGAAGGCACATAACCCGAGATAATTACCTTGGTACCGAGTAATGGTGAACACTTAGATACAAATATAAGTATCCTCCCCATCGGAGCCACTGCTTTTATTTGTAGGGTCAAAGAGGAAACCAACTATTAATTTTACTTGTCAAAAAGTTAGGTTGACAAGATAGTAAAATTAATGGGTAAAACCTCCTCTTACGATATTCTCGGTATTTTAAGGTGTTGGTTGATTTTAAAATTTTATTGTTTGTGGAATCAATAATTTTTTGAAATCTAATGTTTTGATCTATGTGATTCTTAGGTTTTCTTTCAAAATGACTTTCAACCCGCTTGCTGTTATACTGAAAGAGAATAAACTTACTGGACCCAACTATGTTGATTGGAAGAGGAATCTTGACATTGTCTTCACTGCTGAGGAATATAAATATGTACTCCTCAAAGAGTGCCCTCCTAAGCCTGTGGATGATTCTGGGTAAAAGGAGAGAGAGAGTTATAAGAAGTGGATCAAGGACGATGAGATGGCGCGGTGTTACATTTTGGCATCTATGTCAAATGTACTGCAACATCAGAATCAAGCCATGCCCACTGCTTATGACATGATGCTCAATCTCAAAGAGCTTTTCGGACACCAGAATCGGGCTGCAAGGCAGGAAGCCATGAGGAACTTGATGACGACCACCATGATCGAGGGAACACCCGTGAGGGATAATGTTCTCAAGATGATGGCTCATTTGAATGAGTTAGAAGTCCTCGGAGCTGAGATCGATGGGGAAACCCAGGTCGATATCATTCTCCAATCTCTAACTAAGAGTTTTGAGCAGTTTCTCCTGAACTACAACATGAACAAGAGGTTGTATTCGTTGGCGAAGCTTCTGACAAAACTCCAGGCGGCAGAGGGGATATTTCGTCAGAGTGCTCAGGCACATGCCATGGTGACCCAAAAGGTTTCTACTTCTAAGCCGAAAGGCAAGAAGAAGAAGAAACAAACTGGGGCGAAGGCGGTGGGAGGAACTCAGGGAGGAGTGAAGAAGGCGAAAGGCAAGTGCTTCACTTGTAAGCACACTAGACACTAGAAGAAGGACTGCTCCAATCGTAAGCATAACAAAGGTATATCTTTTGGTCTAGTCGTTGAAACATGTTTAGCGGTGTTATCTACCGACACCTGGTGTGTAGATACGGGAGCCACTGATCATGTCTGCAATACTTTGTAGGGGTTCCAAAAAACCAGACGACTGGCTGAGGGGGAGATTACCGTGTACTTGGGTGATGCCACAAAGGTGGCGGCTATTGCCTTCATTTATCTTTTGAGAAAAATAAAGTTTTGGTTCTTAAGAATTGCCTTTATGTACCTTTGTTTAGAAAGAATTTAATTTCGGTTTCTAAATTATTTATGGATGGATATTCTATTTCTTTTAATGATAGAGTTGTTATAAAAAGGAATAGGGACATTACCTGTTCGGGTGCATTGATAGAAAATTTATACACACTTGAACCAAAAGCTCCCACGATGCAAATTGAAGTTAATAACTCATCTTCTAATTCCAATAAAAGAAAAGAACCTTCGAAGATGAACCAAACATATCTTTGGCATCTTAGGATTGGTCATATTAACCTAAGCAGAATTCAAAGGTTGATAGCTGATGGACCTTTGGGTTCATTAGTGGTGGAGGATTTCCCAACCTATGAATCTTGCTTGGAGGGTAAAATGACCAAGAGGCCTTTTAAGGCCAAGGGGTATAGAGTCAAAGATGTGTTGGAGTTGGTTCATTCTAATTTGTGTGGTCCTATGTCTATCTAGGCTAGAGGTGGTTTTGAGTATTTCGTCTCTTTTATAGACAATTATTCGAGATATGGATACATTTACTTGATGCGCCGCAAGTCTGAATACTTTGACAAGTTCAAAGAATTCAAGACTGATGTGGAGAAACGTTAAAGTAAAAGTATCAAGACACTACGATCTGATCGTGGTGGCGAGTACCTCTTAGGAGAGTTTAGGAATTACTTATCAGAGGTTGGGATTCAATCCCAATTGTTTGCACCTGGCACACCCCAGCAGAACAGTGTAGCAAAGCAAAGGAATAGGACTCTTATGGAGATGGTTAGATCGATGATGAGTTATTCTGAGTTGTCAGATTCGTTCTGGGGATATACTCTAGATACGACAGTGTACATTCTGAACTTTATTCCATCTAAATCAGTGTCTTCTACTCCCACAGAATTGTGGGTTGGGCGAAAGCCTAGTCTAAGACATATTCGAATTTGGGGGAGTCCAGCACATGTGTTGAAGGCAGATGCTGGTAAGTTGGAACCTTGTATAGAAGTACGCATGTTCGTTGGCTATCCTAGAGGAACGAAGGGTGGTTTGTTTTATAGTCCTAGAGATCAGAGGGTGATCGTTAGCACGAATGCCAGATTTCTAGAGGAAGACTATGTAATGAGCCACAAGCCCACGAGTAAAATTGTTCTGGAGGAATTAAAAGGGGAAGTCACTTCTTCAGTACCACCGGTACAAGAGGATATACCACAAGTCACTGCACCGCGTGTCACAGAGGATACACAGGTGATACCTCATCGTAGTGGGAGGGTTGTTAGACAGCCTAATAGATTCATGTTCTTGGGAGAATCTTCTGATTTAGTCCTTGGCAAACATGAACCTGATCCCTGGACATATGACGAGGCGATCCAAGATAAAGATGCAGCATCTTGGGAAAGTGCAATGAATACTAAGATTGAATCTATGGATTCAAATTAGGTCTAGGAGCTAGTAGAACCACCCGATGGTGTAAAAACCATTGGATGCAAGTGGATCTACAAAAGAAAGAGAGGAATAGACGGGAAGGTTGAGACCTTCAAAGCGAGGCTTGTTGCGTAGGGGTATACTCAGAAAGAGGGTATCGATTATGAGGAGACCTTTTCGCCGGTGGTCATACTTAAGTCTATCCGGATTCTCTTATGTATTGCAGCTCATATGGATTATGAGGTGTGACAGATGGATGTCAAGACAGCTTTCCTTAATTGAAGTCTTGAGGAAGACATCTATATGAAGCAACCAGAGGGATTCATTGCTAAAGGCAAAGAGCATCTTGTATGTAAGCTTAATCGGTCCATTTATGGATTGAAGCAAGCTTCGAGGTCTTGGAACATCCGCTTTGATGAGGTAATCCAGTCTTATGGATTTATTCAAAGTCCGGATGAGTCTTGTGTATACAAGAGATGTAACGAAAACGTAGTGGTATTTCTTGTACTATACGTAGATGACATTTTATTGATTGGCAACAATATCAAGGTGTTATCGAATGTAAGGGTATGGTTGTCCAAACAGTTTGATATGAAGGACTTGGGAGAGGTGTGACATATCCTTGGGATCAAGGTTATAAGGGATCGCAGGAAAAGGATGTTGTGCTTATCACAAGCTTCATACATAGACACGATTATGGATTGTTTTAGCATGCAGAACTCCAAGAAAGGTTTTCTACCTTTCAGGCATGGAGTTCCTTTATCTAAGGAGATGTGTCCTAGAACATCTGAGGAGATAGAGGAAATGAAGGCGGTTCCTTATGCTTCGGCGGTAGGAAGCCTCATGTATGCGATGCTATGTACGAGACCAGATATCTGCTATGTCATAGGCATGGTCAGCAGATATCAGAGTAATCCGGGACAGGGACATTGGACTGTGGTAAAGCATATATTGAAGTACCTGAGAAGGACTAGGGATTATATGCTAGTTTACCAGGCAGACCAATTGCTCCCTGTGGGTTACACGAATTTTGACTTCCAATCTGATAGGGATAACAGTAAGTCTACCTCAGGTTTTGTGTTTACTTTGGGAGGTGGAGCCATTGTATGGAGGAGTGTCAAGCAGAAATGCGTGGCGGACTCCACCATGGAAGCTGAGTATGTGGTAGCCTCTGAGGCGGCCAATGAAGTTGTGTGGCTCAGGAACTTTCTGATGGACTTGGATGTGATTCCTGGTTTGCCCAGAACTATCACAATTTATTGTGATAATAGTGGTGCAGTTGCAAACTCGAAGGAACCACGAGTTCATAAGGCTAGTAAACACATAGAGCGCAAGTACCACCTGATACAAGAAATCGTAAAGAGAGGAGAAGTTACTGTGGCCAAGATTGCATCGGAGGATAACCTGGCAGATCCTTTCACTAAGGCCCTTCCGGCGAGAGCTTTTGATAGGCATGTGGAGGGAATGGGGATCAGATGTATGACAGTTTAAGGACAACATTGTCTTTTAGTAAAAGTGGGAGATTATTGGGATGTATACTGAAAAGTCTATCTTTTGTATTAACATCTTTATTTTTGAAATAAGAATCACATGATCATTGTTTGCATTTTTATGGTTATGCATATTGTCTAATACATTACATTTTAGATAACATGGTGTGTGGTGTCACACGGGAGATCATGTTATCGGCTCCTTGTAGAGTATAAGTATAGGCTCACAACTGAGATGGCTTTGGACAAACCATTAGTATGGTTGTAGTGTGATTTGGTATTGGTTTGTCTTGACCATAAAATCACACTAGTACCCTTTGTGTGTATTGAGCAGGACCGACTTAGAGGTAATTCAATTTATTGCTGACTACATAATTGAATCATACCTCAGATATTATATTGTACATACTCTTAATCCCAATATAATAACGGGCACATATACTTAGTAGTCATTTCTTTGATTTACCAATGGACCAGATTTATAGATTAAATCGATAGGCTCGGTAAGTTGGGAAATGATATTATTTATATGGTGTGCCGTTGATTATAGGAGGAAACCGTGTCCTATATATTAAGATGATGATGTCCCCTTGAGGAGCTCATAAGGTTCATCATGTAAACCCTGCAGGTGGACTTGGTTCGGCATGATGAAAAGGTTGAGTGGTACTACTCATGGAGTTAGATGTTGATTAATTAATGGTTAGTAAATTAATTAATCGACGGACATTCGAGATCTTAAACACGGGGAGAAAATGTACATATAATATATGGAGCCCATATTAACTTATGGGAGTTGGTGAGGTAGATCAATGATAAACCTTTAGTGGATTGGATTATCATTAATGGATCGGACTTTATATGGGCTTGATTCATTGGGTGGCAAAGATCCAACTCCTCCTCATGGTCCCTATTGTAGCCTATTAAAACCTCATGAAGCTTAGATCCAATGGATAGAAACAAAACTCTAGATCCAAAGGTAGAGATTAAATCTCTAGATCCGACGGTTGAGATTAAATCTCTAGTTCCGACGGTTGAGATTAAATCCCTAGAACCAATGGTGGAGATTAAAACAAGGATTATCCCTAAACTCTCTAAAAGGAGCCTTTAGGGTTGGCGTGGAGATAATTAGAGAAGCAAGGGTCTTTGGAGTTGGCGGCAAGAAGCAAAGGGCTAGGGTTTGGAGCTTGGCGGCACCAAATAAGGAAACAATTTCCTTATCTTCTTCTTCCTCAAGCTTGTCGGCGCCCATACAGCCCCTTCCTCACTTTGGCTGGCATCCAAACTCCCTCCTCTCCTTCTCCTTGGCCGGTGGAACTAAGGCTTAGGGTCCTCCCTTGGAGCTTTTGGCCGGCAACCATTGTTTCCCTTCTCCTTGTTGGCCGGCGGCAAGCAAGGTGCTTGTTGCTTGTTGGTTGGCTAAAGGAAGGAGAAGGATCTTGTTTCTATTCTTCCTCTTGCTCGGAACGAGCAAGGAAGGAAGATTGGTGATCTAGGAGCTTCAACTTTTGGTAGATCGTCGCTCACACGACGTCCGAAAGGAGGAAGGTCATACAATAGAAGATCGAGAGGTATATCGATTCTCTATTTTCATTTGTTGCATGTTTATATTTGTTTTTAAATTATATGCATGATATATATTCTGTTTTGTGGCTAAATATACTTGGACCCCGAACATAAACACAAAAGCCGGCGATCCGTACATCGTCTATTCCGCGGCTATTCGTGGAATAGAGGTTGGTTGCTTGAACAATAAGTTTGTTCAAGTGACTACTCTAAACGAATAGCACGATGATGACAAGGTTGCTTGGGCAATCCCTCTTGTCAAGGATAAATTTTTTTTATCCGGGGACGTAGAAGGGATCGCTATGAACAAGTGACTAAGTCGAGAGGGGAAGCGAAGTTTCCCCTCACCGACAATCCATCAGTTAATGCTGGATAATAGAGAATCTGTTAAGTCAGGTATTGAGGGGGAAGAGATAGGGGTTTGTGGAGTTTGACAAGTGGGTAGAGGTAGGATGGAAAGTGTTGGTTGACGAGGATGGAGTTGAATAGGATTTATACGGGAAGGTGGGTGAGCATGGTCGGCAGCTTGTAGTAGCAGTGATTATAAAAAGGAAAATGAGTAAAGCTTATATCTATTATAAGAAGTATGTAGAAATATGGTTAGGAGAGTTATTACCTAGTGTGCCAATCGACTACAAGGGGTGGTCGGATCTGATTAGTGATAGTGTCGATCAAGTCAATAGCTGGTTTAAGTTAAATTGGTCTTTTGATAATAGTAGAGTCATCATCTGATACTCTTCATTATCTCAGTAAGAACCTAAGGAGGGGCAAGGAGGAAGAGTAGTTAACCAAATAGAAGAAAAAGGAAAGGGAGAGGGAGAGTGCACAAAGAAGTAATGCTCCTTCCATCCTTTGTTTGAGGAAGGGATGCCAGTAAGGAATTGAAAGTTCGACCGAGCTTGGAAGTAGAAAATGTCTGTTTCTGATGATTTTGCTTGGAAAAATTAGTGAAAGAGAAAGGTCGAAGGGGTAATTGATAAGAAGGATGTGATAAGATAAAAGCCTAGTATGAAACGGAAAGAGTTGGGACTTAGTTGATTTAAGGGAATAGAAAAATATTCATAAACTTCAAATAAGAAGAGATGAATAGGGAAGAATAGACCAGCTTCTACTTGCTCTAAAAAGAAGGTCTTAGTATGTCCAGGAGGTAGATGAGGACGTTAGGTGGAGTTAGCTGCAATAATATGGCAGCCTGAGGGAAGTTGCATTCGGGAAGAAAGGGATCGACAATGCTCTCCTATCATTTTGGAGCATGAGGAAGCAAACCATGGATGGGGTATTGAAGAAAGAGGATGCATTTTCTTGAAGATAGAGGGTAATGGTCAATGAAGGTTGCTTCTGTATTTATAGTGAAGGAAGGGGGAGGAAAAAAGGGGAGAAATGACAACTTTTCCCGCTCAATCTTAGAGAAATGGAATTATGGAATCATATGACATTATTTTTTTAAGGTGAAAATAATGGGTAAGTAAAAAAATCAATTTTTAATAAGGTAGGAATGGGGTATGTTAGTTTCTGATAAGGTATGGGCAGTTTCTGATACGGTGGATGATGTATTAGTTTTTTGTGAGTTTCATTATAAGGCATGTGTACAAATTATGAGGAGAAGTTTGGAAAGTGAATGATCATGGTATAAATCTAGAAGTAAGACATGTACTGCAAATAGAAGATAATCTAAAAAATTATGTGCAGTGTGTGCAGGGCGGACTTTAGAAGAGTATGATGAAATAGGTTGGGCATTATAGACAGTTATTGAGATTGTGGATGGGTATTCCATTTTGGTAATAAGACCCATGCAGGTTGGTGTGTATAGGTACAAAAATTGTATTTGAAGGGTATTAACAGAATATGAAAGTAAATTTTTATTACAGATTGATATAAAACTTTATGAAGATAGACTCAGTGCAATTATGGAAAGCTAAACATTCATTACATAATGTGTTTAGATACAATGGCCATTTACAAAAAAATAGTTCCTCATTATAGAATGAATTACAGAGTGTCTATTACAGGGGTTACTATTGGAGTATTGGGAATACAATCAAAGTCCCACATTGGTAAGACATGGAAAAGATCATGTGCTTATAAGATGAAAAGATATCTCCATTGGTATGAGGCCTTTTGGGTAAAGCGCAAAAAACAAAACCATGAGGGTTTAGGTCCAAAGTGGACAATATCATACCATTGTGGAGATATATGAATCTTATAGGCACTAACAGTTACTGCTCTGAATCAGTATCAGAGTCAGTGTTGAAGGCCTCCGGTGGGAATTTCCTATAAGCTTCTCCTATATTAAGTTCCTGATTGGGTAGGCCGAGTAGGAAAATCTTCTTCTCATTTGCTTCTTGTAAGGCACCTTCGAACCCTCTTTTAAAATATTTGTCGTACCTCTTGGTTACCTGGGTTAGGATTTTGGTCTGCTCAGTTGCCCATCGTTCAACTTCTATTTCTTTGAGTTGGGACAGCTCTTGGTTAAGGTAAGCAACTGGTCTAGTTTGCTCATTAGCAACATTTGCCAGTTTATAGAAATGCTACTTTAATATATCAAAATGAAAGTGGAATTCATCTAGGATGTTAAAGATTCTATCCTTGAATTCATCAAAGGCATCAATGAGATCTTGCATAGGTTGGAAACATTGGCCCGATTGAAACTGCTAGTCCCTCTCCTTTTGCACCCATTGTTAAAAATTTTATTGTTGGGAGGCTATTACTCGGTTTGATAGTTCATCATGTTCTCATAAAAATCTGATATTTGTGTCCTTGAGGGAAAGTTCTCCTTTCATCTTTTGCATGTCTTGCATATGCTGAACAGAAACTTTCTCTTTTTTTGCTGCTAGTTGATCCCATTCAACAAACAAAGTTTCTATCTGAAGTTATAACCATTATATTTTCTGTTGATATTCAATCTCTTTTGCTACTCGATCAGGAGAGGAAGGAAGGTCAGTCTGTGTTCCCAGATTAAGTGTTTGTTGGATCGAGAAAATGCTAGAGGGTGTGAATAGCATTCGAAAATCTTTCTTTTCTCGTAGTTAAAATGCAAAGTACGCAGCAAAATAATGAAACACAAAACACAATGACACATTTATTTTTACTTGGTTCATAGCCTACCAGCTGCTAATCCAAGGCCCTGCGATCCTTGATCACTTCCTTCCTCGTTAGAGGTAAGAGACAACTGCTAACAATAATGATGTAGAGGAAGAGGTAACAAATCTACCTCTCCTCTTAGCAAATAATAAGCAAGAAATAAGCAAGGTACTGACAACTGAATTGTAGAGGATGCACGATCGGAGTAGCGTTGTAGCACATAGAATTACGGTCGGAGATCAAGCACACTTAGGAGTTCATTGAATAAATAGGGTTTGTGTCCTCCTCTCATTTTATAGATTGGTGCCTTAGAATAAGTCCAAATCTGGATCCAAAACTTGTGGATCTTATCTTGCGATGGCAACTTATCTTATCTTGAGGTTGTGACATCGATTGATAACTCTTTGACCTTGTGCATTGGGATGATTCATCGACATCAGTCGACTGATCCTTTTGGCAGTCGACTATTGAAACCTCCAGTCGACTGCTACACTTGAGAATTCAACCTGATACCTGCAACACAAGGTTAGCACAAGAGATGCATAATGTCATGCAGTGTGACAGTCCTTTGACTGTCCTATCTCGACTTCGGCATTCCTCCGAAAGCCTTGATCGGATCGACGCCTAGGATTGTCCTCTTATCGAGGACGCGCCCTTACCACCACTCCACACCCGGAGCTTACCTTTGGTCCTCCTGACCTGCCGCTTAGCTTACGGTCACTTGATCACCGAGGTTTCTCCTTTCAAGATTCTCCTAGTGTTACCCGACCACCGAGATTCTTTTGGTGTCACCCGACCACCGAAGTTTCTCATTCCGAGATTCTCCTGGTGTCGTTGACCACCGAGGTTTCTCGTCCAGAGATTCTCCTGGTGTCGTTGACCTTACAAAAGCCTAATACATTACTTGCACACTGAACATAACATATGAGATAACAAGATAACTTAACTTTGAATCTTTGCCATTATCAAAACCAAGGTTCGATTAACTAGTGCCCCTACACCAACATTCTCCCCCTTTTTTATCTATGCCAAACCTATTCAAAGTTAAGAGAAAATAAGCAGTAAGCATTAAACAAGCATTTTTCAAAACCTTCCCCCTTAAGGTTACCTCCCCATTAACCCTAGGTGAAATTTGAAAAATAATTACTTTTTGAAAAAAAAAATAGTTAACCTCTTAACCTCTCTCCCCCTTTTCCATATATAAAAAATAACTTTATAAGGGGTGCATTTTTAAGGTTAAAATTTGAACAATATTTTCAAGCATGAGTCCTTTACTTTTACCAAAAATAGAATTTTAAAACATTCTAATCAATTTGAATTAACATGTTCAACTCCCTTTAACATTTATGAGCTTAGGTTTCTAGATCCTACACCAACAATGTATATCCTAGCTTAGGATGTGACCGTCCAACCTTTAACATTGTTATAGAATTTTGAGAAAGAATTTTTTTTAAAGGAATTAAAGATACATTTACAAGATATTAAAGGTTCATATCTAATAGGTTTTATGCCAAACTAGGGGTAGCTAGAGATACTAAGTTTGTCTAACTTAAGTCTTCTCTCCCCCTTGGCAAAAAAAATTTTAAATTAATATTTTAACAACTTCTAAAAATAATGATGATCCAATTAGAACCTCCTCCGTAACCTGACATCCTTGTTAACCACAAGGAAGGCTTATCTAGAGGGCCTCCGTATTTGTCTGACAAACTCTTAGGACATCCTTGTTGGCCACAAGGATGTCTTACCTAAGTGTCCAGAGGATCTAGGTGTCGAAAGTTGACCTAAGGATCTAGAAGTTCAGTACTAGTCAACTAACCATCAATTCAAGAAGCATAGTTATTTTAAACACTATGTATAACTACACACAACAATCACGACAACCAATAAAAATAGGTTTGAAATCTTTTTCAAACCTATTTTCAATTCATTGTCCTTAACATCTCACCCATTCTACATGATCAACCAAGTTATCTTTATAGGTGTTGTGAGATGAATTTAATTTTACTTAGTTAAGTTTAATGTCTTAGAAATTAATTAACCTTGGGTTAGATTTGAATTTAACTTTTAGTTAGTTAAGTGAACATTTCAAAAGATGACTTCCAGGTCGCGGCGAGGCATAGAGACCTTCTTTGATCGGAGCAATGATCACTTCCTTAGACAAAGCCAATCTTAAGAAATTGTACACTTAATTCACTTTGGGTCAAATCCTGGTCTAACTAATTTAGGATGTGGTGAGGTAGCTTCAGCTAGTTCCACTTAGCCAAGTGCACCAAGCTAGATACTCCTTATCTAATCCGGATACATGAGACTTCATTTCCCTAATGTACTATCATCTCACTGCGTCTTGATTCTATGTTGTCAAAGTTAACTAACACTTTCCTATCTAACCGTTCTATGAGAGTTAATTTAAGACTAGTATGTATGACATGCCAAAAATAAGCATGATAACTAATTAAAATGATATGTATGCATGAGCATGTTATATTCAATCAATTCAAAGAAGTGGTTCATTTCTTAGGTAGATTTTTATTTGTTGAATTTCTAAAAGTTGAAGGTTTAATTACTAAATTATTAATTTTTGTATAATCAAATGGTACTATATTATTGTGAGATATCGAAAAATAAAATAATAATTGGTTGATTAAGAAATTACCTTATAAAATTTTTCGGGAGTTTTTAGAAATTATTCTGGATTTAAATTGAATTTCATATAATAATTCATGGGGGGAGATCGGATAGGCTTTATAAAGTCTCTTTGGATAATTGGGTTAATGAAGGATTAATTGAGGGTTAATTAATCCTAATCCTAAGTTTAATTTGGCCTATAAAGTCATTTCCCTTAATCAAATTTCCCCGATTCTTTCCCCCATCCTGAGCTCTCCTTCTCCCGATCGCACAACTCTTCTCGTTGTCGTCTTTTCTTACGACTATCGATCGCTGTATCGGTCGATCTGCCACCGTCAACGCCGAGACAGCTCGCTGTCGCCTTTCCTTATCTCAGCCATTTCTAAGCTCATCACCGCCTTTGTTACTCGCCATGAGCTCGGTCTTGTCATTGTTGTCATCGTCTTCTTCGCCAAGGCTAGGGAGGAGCTCGTCCTTGCCAAGAGTTTGGTTGGCTGTGTCTTCGCCATCCTCTGATCATGAGCTGCTATTTTTGATCCCAACAATAGTAAGTAGCATTGCCATCCTTGTATTATCATTTCAAATTGTTATTGATATTGTGGTTCTCCGAATCGTGCACCACCTCGATGGTTTATTACCTTCGATTTCACCTCTACTTACTTCTTGTTTGGATTTACGTCGTGTGCTACATCGGAGCAGAGGAGTTGTGTGAGGTATAAGTCGATTGTTTCTTAGTTCGGTTTTGTTTGAAGTTTGTGAGGATTTAGCAACTTATTGAAGTGTGTTTTGGATTTTGGCCGGAAGCTGTGTTGAGATGGAGAAAGTAGGCTACTGTTACAGCTTGGATTTAGAATGTTATTCAATTATTTCTCATTGATCTAGTTGGTTTTGGTAGATATTGATTAGGATTTTCATAATGGTTTTGTTGTGTTGATGAACTATGTACTCGAGGGCTCAAATCTGGGAATCGGTAGAGGGAGGTAGAAGGTAGTGGTTGTTGAAACTATCGTGGAGATCGGAGTTGAGCAGGGAAGTTGGATTTGAATTGGCAGTGTAAGGTAAGCTTGGATTGGTGTGGTTGCAGATCATGTTGTGAGTTTGTGTGTTGAATTGATTGGTTGGAATGTATTTAAGAGGTTTATTGATTTAAATCTAGTTGTATGTTGTAGGATTGTTGGCTTGATAATTGGGAGTGAATTGATTTGCAGTTAATTGAATAGGGATTAAAGGATTAATGGCAATGGGAGTGTTTGATCTGTGGTAGGGGTGTTGTTATGAATTAGTGTGAGTTGCTAGTTGGGTTTAGAATTTATATTCATTGTGATATAACACGAGTTGATGTAGGATTCGACTTAATCATTTGTCATATGTTAGAACTTAATTGTAGTTATGTTGTGTGCAGGACTTTGATTTGAGGCAGAGTTCTCGGACGTGAAGACAACTGGTGTTCTACATATCAGGTGGGTAATTTCTACCCTGGTTAGGTAGATGGTTAATCTTGGTGCATGGGTTTTATGTTGATGATGATACCATTACCTTGATTCCACTCTTATTATTCCGTTGCTTAATACTTAGTCTTTGAACTTTGAGATGCTTTGTTGTTATCTTTATATTTCAGTCATCATTGTTATAGACTACAGACGCTATGGTATGTGAACCTATAGATGCTTAATTATGTGTATGTAGTCGTGTACGGTTGTAGACTTGATTTGTGTCATCAGGATAAATCACTGGGGGTGAGTGATGTTTAGTTTTGGAGTTGTTTGTCATATCATATTCTATTACATTGTGTGTCTATTAGGGATCATGTATCTGTGAAAGGTTGTGTGGGTGGTCAATAATGTGTCGCTACGGACTGGAGGTCCTAGCATGATTGACTACCAGTTGTGTATGACTCTCTCTGAGATAGAGAGTGTGTTGTGGATTTATGTGTGTGGAGTTATGCATCATTACATTTACATGCATGCTACCAACTTGGTCTCCCTTGTGGTTGAGAGGGTCGTCAGTCATCCTCCCTCCACGGTTACTTATGGTAGTAGTAGCTGGTGTGAGGGCAGATCATCTGTTGTGCCGCACTCGGCCACTGTTGATGGTGGTAGTTAGAGTTGCGTATAGTTTGTCTTGTGTGCAATGCTCGACCACTCATGGGTAGTGATAGTCGGAGCGGCCAATAGCAGGGACCCCCATTGTGTAGCTTATCGCTACTTATTCATACTGTCCACTCGGCTACTCGAGAGTAGTGGTAGTTGTCGAGTTGGGACAATTATCATGTCGTGCCACCTAAGCCACACTGGGGTTGTGATAGTGAGCGGGGTGTGCAGGCATGACCATGCATTTGCATTGCCATGTATGATGGTGTCTACATATATATATGTATATATATACATGTGTGTGTGTGTGTGTGTGTGTGTGTGTGTGTGTGTGTGTGCGTGTGTGTGTGTGTGTGTGTAATCAATATATATAGATATAGTATATATATACTTGTTGTGATGTTGCATTTGTTTGAGCTATGCTTGCTGCATATGTTTGTTCATCATTTTGCATATTATTTGCATATTCTATATTGTTGTGTGTGGAGTACAGTGTACAAGTTGGGTCGAACTGTTGTATGCATTATTTGATTAGCATCATGTTGTTGTATAGGATGGACCAGGTTCGTTGATGTATTTGTTTATAGGATGTTTCGTATGGTAGTGTGTTGATCACAGGTGTAGTATTGTTCTTCTATGTTGTATGTGTTATATTGTTGTATATGTGTTCAGGTTGTATGGGATGTATCGTTGCAGATCTTCAAGTATATTAGTACCTTACGTTATGTTCAGTTGATCAGTTGATTTATTTATGCATTGATTATAGTTATACTACTGGTTATTTGTTATTACCTTAAGACTGTATACCTGTTGATCTTCATCTGTATAACTTTTGATCTCCATCTGTATAACTATTGATCTTCATCTGTATACCTGTTGATCTCCATCTGTATAACTGTTGATCTCCATCTGTATACCTGTTGATCTCCATTTGTATACTTGTTGATCTCCACATCATTTGTATACCTGTTGATCTCCACATGTATACTTGTAGATCTCCATATGTATACCTCTTGATCTCCATTGGTTATATGTTGTTCATGCACTATCTTTCATATTATCGCTGAGTTTTATACTCACCACAGTCCCTGGGTTGTCTTGTCGCCCAAGTAATAAGTAGTTGATCTCCATTTGTATCCTATGTTGTGTTCGCATTTTGAGTGTACGATTGTGTTGTATGTATTTGACCTTTACTATGGATTTAATTGGATGTTGGTTTCGACTATGTTTTCTTGTTGTGTCAAAGTCGTACTAGTACATATATATTTGAGTCTTTGTATCTTTATTATTTGTCAGTGTAGTCCGCTGTATTTTATGGCTTATCAGTGATAATAGCTATTTGAGTTATGTATCGGTAGTTTATCTTATATTGTCACAAGAGGGTATCGTCCGATTGACGGACAAATATACTCTTGGCGTGACAATTATAATTAATTTTATTGATTTGATTATTTAATTTTGAATTTTTAATTAAGTTAGATTTTGAATTTAAAATAGATTTAATAGGATTATTAGACTTTTTCAAAATAAGATTATTAGACTTTTTAAAAGTAGAATTGTTAGAATTATTAGAATTTTTTAAAATAAGATTATTAGACTTTTTAAAAGTAAAATTGTTAGAATTATTAGAATTTTTTAAAATAAGATTATTAGACTTTTCAAAAGTAGAATTATTAATAGAATTTTTCAAGATAAGATTATTAGAATCTTTAAAAGTAAATTATTAATAGAATTATTATAATTTTTTAAGATAAGATTATTAGAATTTTTAAAAATATAATTATTAGAATTTTTCAAGATAAGATTATTAGAATTTTTAAAAGTAGAATTATTAATAGAATTATTAGAATTTTTCAAGATAAGATTATTAGAATTTTTAAAAGTAGAATTATTAGAATTTTTCAAAATAAGATTATTAGAATTTTTAAAAATAGAATTATTATAATTTTTTAGATTAGATTTGAAATTTTTAAAATTTAATTTCGAATTTTTTATGATTGAATTTTTCAAAACAAAATTTTTTAATTCAAAATTATCTAGATTTATCAGATCTAGGGTTTGATAATTCTGTCCTAAGGTTTGATTATTCTGATTAAGTCTTAGGTCGGTTTTATTCTTGACTTGATCTAGATCTATGTTGATTAAACTAAAAATTTGATTAAGCTCTTGATTAATTTTTATCAAATGTTAGATTAATTTGATCACTTTCTTCAATAATATTATTATTATTTAAAGTGATTAAATCTGAATTAATTACGTTTTTATTAGTTGAATTATTAACTGGGTTAATTAATTGACAACAATCAACTAATTTGCTAGCTTAAATATATAATTTATCTAAATTATCAAGTATTCTAAAATTTAAATTTTCAAAATTATTAATTTTACTAATCTTCTTTTTCTCTGGGCACCGATTCTTGTAGTGACCAAATCTTTCGGACCCGAAACACTTGATGTGCTCTTTGTTCCTCCGAATTTCTAGCATTGGTTTCTCCTTTGCTGTCGGTTGCTCCGTTCGAGTCTTACGAGTAGGATACTTATTTTTATAGTGTCCTCTCTCCCTACACTTAAAACAAATAATATAGAATTTAAAGTTTAAATTTATAATATTACCTCTTGGCCTTGTGGGATGTTCTTCCATGGTCAGCCCGGTCGAAGATCTTCCAATACTTGCATGTAAGAACACAAAACAAAATGTTCCAAAACTTGGCCTTGGATTAGTAGTACAGGAGATAATAAAATAAAATAAAATAAATGAAAAGAAAATGCTCGACTAGTGGTTGCATCGAATCTGAGCGCCCTGCTCTGATACCCTCATATACCAATTGTTGGATCGAGAAAACGTTAGAGGGGGGTGAATAGCATTCGGAAATCTTTCTTTTCTCGTAGTTAAAATGCAAAGTATGCAGCAGAATAATGAAACACAAAACACAATGACACATTTATTTTTACTTGGTTCATAACCTATCGACTGCTAATCCAAGGCCCTGCGATCCTTGATCGCTTCTGAAGGACAAAGCACTAAGTATCTCTTCCTCATTGGAGGTAAGAGACAACCGCTAACAATAATGATGTAGAGGAAGAGGTAACAGACCTACATCTCCTCTTAGAAAATAATAAGCAAAAAATAAGCAAGGTACCGAGAACTGAATTATAGAGGATGCACGGTCGGAGTAGCGTTGTAACACGTAGAATTACAGTCGGAGATCAATCACACTTAGGAGTTCATTTAATAGATAGGGTTTGTGTCCTCCCCTCCTTTTATAGATTGGTGCCTTAGAGTAAGTCCAGATCTAGATCCAAAACTCATGGCTCTTATCTTGAGGAGGCAACTTATCTTATCTTGTGGTGACCACATTGATCAATAACTCTTTGACCTTGTGCATTGGGATGATTCGTCGACATCAGTCGACTGATCCTTTTTGCAGTCGACTGCCTCTAGTCAACTGCTACACTTAAGAATTCAACCTGACACCTGCAACACAAGGTTAGTACAAGAGATGCGTAATGTCATGCTGTGTGACAGTTCTTTGTCTGTCCGATCTCGACTTTGGCATTCCTCCAGAAGCCTTAGTCGGATCGACACCTAGGATTATCCTCTTACCGAGGACGCGTCCTTACCACTACTCCACACCCGGAGCTTACCTTTGGTCCTCCTGACTTGTCACTTAGCTTTTGATCACCAAGGTTTCTCCTTCCGAGATTCTCCTAGCATCACCCGAACACTGAGGTTTCTCCTTCCGAGATTCTCCTGGTATCACCCGACCACCGAAGTTTCTCATCCCGAGATTCTTCTGGAGTCGTTGACCACCGAAGTTTCTCGTCCAGAGATTCTCCTGGTGTCGTTGACCTTAGCAAAGCCTAATACATTACCTGCACACTCAACATAACATATGAGATAACAAGATAACTTAACTTTAAATCCTTGTCATTATCAAAACCAAGTTTGGATTAACTGGTGCTCCTGCACCAACAGTGTTGAGAATTCTTTAGGGCTGGTTTGAGTGCCTTTAGTGGAAGTTGAGGGTGCAGCTAGCATTACGAAATGTTGTGGTGGTTCTAAATATGAAGTTGATGGTCTGCATTGTTGGTTATGGAATTCAGAAAACCACTGACCAAAGGATTAAAGCTTTCAGGTACTCTAAAAAATGAATGAAGATAGTGTGAAATAAACTATTTGTACAGAAAAGGCATTTAGTAAAATAAGAAAACTTACTGTTTGGAGGCTTTCTTGCAATTCTTGAAGGATTAAGGGAATTTTAGGAGAAGTAATGAGGGGAATAGGCTATGGTAGTGTGGAGTATGATACAGGGGGAAGAGTATCAAGAGGAATAAGGGAGAAAGGAGGTGGAGGAGAATTTGGGATACAAGGGGATATGGGGAGTATATGAAGAGAAGAAAGGAGGTGGCTGGGATAAGAGTCTGACATTGCTCGTACCAGCAGGTCTAAGGGTTAAGAGGTTGTAAATTCTGGAGCTATTGGGCTGGAAGAAGGTATGGGTTTTTGATGTTTAGTAGGAAATAAGAAGGCTAAAGGAAGGTTGTCTGCGGAGGAAGAGGGGGAAGGAGAGGAGGAAAGTTTGATAAGATCATATGAGGTATCAAGGGGTGAACTGTGGATAAATGTATCAGAAGAGGGTTGGAGTTCTGAAGGAGTAATTGAAAAAGAAGGTTCTGTGAAGGGTAAAGTGTCAAGAGGAAGAAAGCAGTTGGGAATTGGTTCTGGGGGAGGAGGGATAAGATCAGAAGCTATTAAGGTAAGGGTTGGCTGATCCGGTTCAGTGATAGTTATGATTGGGGCTGTAGGAATTTCAAGGGAAGCCTGTGACAAAGAAGTGCAAGTAATTCTTTGTGAGATTGAATCAATATAATCAAAGAAGGAGATAGTAGATGAGCAAGGGTTAGTTACTGAAGTAGGAAGCTCTAGGATGGAAGAGGAGGCAGCTGGCAGTTTTGATCTTTTTCTCTTCTTTTCTTGTTTCTTTGCCAAAGTCCTTGCAATGGATATATGCATCATATCCTCTGCAAAATATAAAATTATTGGACATTTCAAGATGAAATCAGTAAGTATGACAGAGTAAGGTGGTAGTATATATTGAAAAATAGAAATTGTAGTTATGTGGCACAGGGTATTTGTATGCATGAAAAAGTGGATTCAGTGTTTATGTAGGTTAGAATATTGCTTGGTACACAAGGGTAAATTCAGTAAGTATGTAGAATGAAGTATTAAGATATATTTGAAGATTGATACATTAAGTATGTAAGATATCAGTATGTAATAAATAGAATGTAGTATTATTAGGTATATAAAGGCAAATACAATAAATAAAATTTACCAATTGGATGAGCCTCTGTTGATTGAATGGGTGATAGTCCATAATAGGACAGGATGGGTTCTTGGAGAATCTCATTGATACTGAAGTGCTTGTTTTTGAGTATGGCTTCAATAGAGGGAAAGTTGATGGCGGCTTTAATTGTCTTGAGGTCAGGAAGGTTTCGAAGTGTGGTTTTCCAAGTATGTGAGAATTGCAGTATTGGATCTAGAGGAACATAGAAGTATAATTCTTTCCAGCCCTTGTGAGAAGTGGGCATATCAGTCAAGAATTGGTAGCCTTGGCATGCCATGAAGTAAAATACACCTGAGTCAGCCATTTTTAATTGGAAAGGACAATGGAATATGTGAGGAATTTGGGGAATATTGAGATGTTGGAATACGATTATAGTTCCAACTAGAATGCGGATGGAATTAGGGGTTAGTTGGTTGATAGGTAGGTCGTAGCAGGTTAGAAAGTGGAAGAGAGGCTTCGGGACAAGGAGGTGAAGACCTCCTTCTAGTTGCCCTATGAAGAGGGTGTTGGTGCCAGTTGAAGGTCGATGAGGGCATTGGTCGAGAGTGGGAATGATGGTGGTGAAACCTTCAGGGATGTATTTGGGCTCATGGAGGAAGAATGGATGGTTGGGGGTCATTTGGCTGGGTGTGCTTTCATACCAGGAAATGGTGGAAGAGGAGGAGGCCATGAAGAGGAGATGATGGTGGAGAATTTAAAAGTGTCGGAGGAGAAGGGAGCTAGGGTTTTGGAAGAAAAAAGAGTTGAAACGGTAAAGACAGTGATTAGAAAATAAGTATGGTGCTCGGTAAAGGTAAAAAAGGAAGTTAAGATATTTTTATTAACCCTAATTTTTTCTTGAGAATTTTTCTCTTGCAGAAATACTTCATATTTTTTCTAAGGAATTTTTATGCCTAATACGGAGCTTGACAGTTATTTGAAACTCTTTTTTGCAGTGATTGGTAATATTTTCTAAGGCATTTTATGCCTAATACATGAATTTAAAATGTTTATAATACTCTTTTACAGCTAGTGGTTATGTTCTTCTAAGGCTCTTAGGCCTAATATGGAGTGTTAGGATATTGGTGGTAAAAAATAACTCAAGGCTCTACTCCTAATATAACAGCCTATGGGCTAAGTAGCTACATTCTCCCACGGAGATTATAACATCACTTATATGACATATGTATATGTTCTAAAGGCTCTTACGCCTTCTATAATAGCCTATGGGCTAAGTAACTACAATCCCCCATGGGGAACTATAACACCAGCTATAATGGGCAGGTAAATTGCTAACATTTAGGCTTAATGCCTCATATAGCATTCAAGGCCCTGTGCCTCACATGATATTTTAAGGCCCTACACCTCACATAACACTTAAGGCCTTGCACCTAACATGATGCATCAAGGTCACATGCCTAACATGACAATTAAGGACCCTATGCCTAGTGTAAGAGTTTAGTGTCTTGTGCCTAGTGTAAGAGGATAAGGCCCTGTGCCTATATCAGCTTGTGGTTTATGGTGTAATCTATATCAGTAAATACTTGTAAAACTTCACTCAACTTTGCTCTTCAGTTTCATTAAAGAGGGGAAACTTTTGATGGGTGTGGGGTTTTTCAATTAAGGCAGAGAAATTTTTGCTATTTTCAAGTAAGGTAGAGAATTTTTTGTTTTGAGAACTTGTAAAACTTCACTCGACTTCGCTCTTAAGTTTTACTAAAGAGGGAGAACTTATGATGGGGTCGGAGTTTTTTTTTATTAGATTAAGCTTTTCCCGAGAAATTTATGTGTTTTCTAAGAAGTATGAGTACTTCCCAAGCAGTTTATGTTTTTCCCGAGCAGTATATGTGATTTTTGAGCCTAGTAGAGGTGAGTAGTGCAGTGGTGTTTAGAAGTGAATTATAGTATTGGCAGAGTAGTTTATGCTTTTCCCGAGCAGTCTTGGTATTTTTCGAGCAGTATATATAATTTTTTAGCCTAGTAGAGGTGAGTAGTGCAGTGTTGTTCAAAAGAGAAGTATAGTATTGGCAGAGTAGTTTATGTTTCTCCTGAACAGTTTATGTTTTTCCCGAGCAGTATAGGTATTTCCCAAGTAATATAAACAATTCCCGAGCCCAGTAGGGTGAGTAGTGCAGTATTGTTCAGGTATAGTATTGACAAAGCAATGTATGCTTTTTCCGAGCAGTCTATGTATTTCCCGAACAGTATATATAATTCCCAAGAAGTATGTTTATTTCCCGAAAAGTATGTTTATTTCCTGAGCCATATGTGGGTTTCGGAGGTTCTTTCTGTACACGGTGAAATAAGGAGGAATGGGTATTTTAAAATGTTGGGGATAACAGGAAGATTTTGAGGAGGATAAATGTGATTAATATAAGATATTTTATCATTTGTTTATATATTTTATCTAATTAATATTTGACAGGGAAATATAAGGCACATGAAATATTTGAAAGAGATATTTTGAATATGGACGGGAAAAGCAATTACACTTGACAATTAGGCGAGGGTATTAGAGTAAATTTACTTCAAGGAGATGGTGGGCTGAAGCATCTATAAAAGGGGCAGAGGTCGAAGGGAGCGGGGGATGGTTGTTTCTTCGTTATTTGGTATCTCATAGATCTTCTTCTCACTTCTTCTTCTTCATTCTTTCTGCATTACCATTTTTTATTCATACTACTGTTACTAACTTGAGCGTCGGAGTGGCCGTGCCGGGAAGCCGGCCCATCTCTAACACTCTTTCGCACAAAGTGTCAGATCTAGCTCCATTCCAAGGATCCGAGGTGACTCAAGAAGAGGATATTTCCTTATTTCATCCTTAACACTCTTTGGTGATAGATCCAGTAGAGAGCTTTAGGATTTGAGGTGATTGAAGGAGATTTACAAGAAGAGGGAGGGAGATCTTGGTAGGCCAAAGAAGTAAACACCATCAAAATCTATATGCATCAACATAAATACGCTAAGGAGTTAATTAGTAAACTTGACATGCAAAATGATAAAGAAATTAATACACCTATGGCTACTAGTGTAAACATTGGAGGAGATTTAGAAGGAAAAACTATAGATTTAAAATACTATAGGAGTGCAATAAGTAGCCTTATGTACTTAACTGCAAGCTAATTTGATATACTTTTTGCAGTATGTGTGCAAGATTTCAGTCTTGTGCCAAAGAATCGCACCTAACCTTAGTAAAATGAATCTTTAGATATATAAAAGGAACACAAAATGTAGGAATATGGTATCCTAGGTCAAATGAGTTTGAACTAATTGGCTACTCTGACCCAAATTATGCTAGTAGTAAACTCGATAGAAAAAGTACAAGTGGTTGCTGCCAACTTCTAGGATCAAGTCTAGTTAGTTGGTGTAGTAGAAAATAACATTGTGTTGTTTTGTCAACTACTGAAGCAGAATACGTAGCCATGGGTGAGTGTGTAGCTAACTTCTTTGGATGAAGCACACTCTAAAAGATTTCCAACTAAACTTTAGTAACAATAAAGTCATGATTGATAATATTAGTTCAATTAATCTAACTAAAAATCCTATATATCATTCTAGGACTAAACACATAGACGTAAAACACCATTTTATAAGAGAACATGTAGGTAATGGAGACGTAAAACTTGAATACGTAGAATCTAAATCAAACCTAGCAGATATTTTTACTAAACCATTACTTGAAGCAGAGTTTAGTATGATTAGATGAAAACTAAGTATGTGCATAGTAGGGTAGGAATTATTTTTACTTACAATTTATCATTTTCTTTTATGCTACATGGAACTATATAGCATAGGGCTTACCTTAGAAAGCATGAGCCTATAGTTTTAAGGAGCCAACACATTTCACAACACATAGGTTTAATGTGATTGTTTACTGAGCCACGTAGATGGGAGTGAGATGTTAGGATCTTACTCCTTATTCCAAATATAGAACAAGTGCATCAACATGAATCATGGAGTATAATTTTTCAAAGTGGACAACTCTAACCAAGACTTATTGATTATCTAATATCAATTGGGTCATAATAGAGTTGAACATGCTTGTAAGGATAATTTATTAGATGATTTATTATTTTACAAAAAAGGACACATGCTTGGATTCATAAAGACATTTAATTATTTCTTTTATCATTTGAACTTATAGTGCTTTCTCGAAAAGTTTATTAGAGTTTGACATTTCACAATATTCTTTCCTTTATATATATGTTCAAACATTAACCTTAAAAGTGCACCCTTTATAAAATGTTTTTTGATATATGGAAAAGGGGGAAAGAGGTTAAAGTTAAGAGGTTAACTATTTGTTCGAAAAGTTAAAGAGGTTAACTATTTTTTCAAAAATTTAAAAACTTAGTATTTGTTTTTCAAAACTCACCTAGGGTTAAGGGGGAGGTAACCTTGAGGGGGAGGTTTTGAAAAAAGTTAATATTTACTATTCTCTTAACTTTGAATTGGTTTGTCATAGATCAAAAAGGGGGAGATTGTTGGTGCATGGGCACCAGATAATCGAACCTAGATTTTGATAATGGAAAAGATTCAAAGTTAAGCTATTTTGTTATCTCATATGTTATGTTGAGTGTGCAGGTAATGTATTAGGCTTTGCTAGGGTCGAAGATGCCAGGAGAATCTCGGGAAGTCGAGAAACCTCGGTGGTCGAATAAATCGGCACCAGGAGAATTTTGATGGGACGAGAAATCTCGGTGGTTGGTTGACCAGGTCAAAAGACACCATGAGAATCTCAAGAAGTTGAGGAATCTTAGTGGTTAAGTGATCGAAAGCTAAGCTGCAGGTCAGAAAGACCAAAGGTAAGGAAGGTAAGAACTTTGTGTGGGGAGGACAGGTCACGTCCTCAGTACGGGGACAACCGTAGGTGACAATCTGACTAAGACTTCCGGAGGAAGGCCTAAGTCGAGATCGGACGGTACAGGACCAACTCATTGTTCACTATATAGTTCTTCTGCTAACAGTGTAATGCAGGTGATTATTCAAGCCATAAGTTGATTGGATGAAAAGGGAAATCGACTGGATCACCATCAGTCAACTGCTAATAAATCTAATCACTTCGAGGAAAGTCAAGATAAGAGCCACAAAATGAGGGATTATATGCTTGTTTGACTTAGATCTGGATCTCAATGAGCTAGGGTTTGGAAAAGCTATAAAAGAAGGGGTGAGGCACCCTTCATTCTTTAACAAAAAGCTCTCGAGTGCTCTATCACTCCAAGTTCTTGCAACAACGTCGTAACGCCGACAAAAAGCTCATCTCCTTTATATTTTGTGTCGGTACTTTGTTTATGTTTTATTTCTTACTTATTGATTGCTAAGAGGAGAGGTAGGTTTGTTACCTCTTCCTCTACATCATTTTTGTAATCATTTGTCTCTTACCTCCAACGAGGAAGAGATTTTTAGTGTTTGCCCTTCAGAAGCGATCAAGGATCGCAGGGCCTTGGATTAGCAGTCGATTGTCTGTGAACCAAGTAAAAATCCCTTGTGTATTTTTGTTGTTTATTTCCATGTCTCTGCTACATTTGTGAAGTCATTAAGAAAAGAAAAGAAAGTTTTAAAAATACGCTATTCACCTCCCCCCTCTAGCGTCTTTCTCGATCCAACACGGAACTAAAGTTCCTACTCGACAGCGAGCTAGTGTCCACACCACTATACTCTTCTCTCCTTCTTGGCAACACGTCAGAGGTGGAGAAACCCCTTACACAAGTATACAACAAGAAAATACAAGATACAAGCTAAATAACAAATGCAAACAAAAGAATGTGTTACAAAGAGAGCTTGAGATTGCTTGTAGACTTGGTTGCTTTGGGACGACTTCTGAAGATTTGGAACACAACAGTAATTCCTCTTCAAACTCCCCAAGAACCGATTAGCTTCAATCCCCCCTTAGAGCTCCATTTGAAAGCATGCATTGGGTTGGATTTCCGCCTAACAGTCTGTTGGAGGATCATGGCCCGGCTAGAAGGGGGGTTGAATAGCCTTTCGCGTGATTGATGGAAATCATTCGTTCTTAGTTGTGTGCTTATCTACAATACTCGTTAATACACAACGAAAATAATAGTAATGAAAATGAATACACAAGCATAATCACAACACATGATATACGTGGTTCGGAACCTTAGGGTTCCTACTCCACGGGGTGAGCTCAATGAGCTCGAGTGATGCACACACCACTACTCAAAATCCTTCTCGACAATAAGTCAGAGGTGGAGAAACCTCATACAAGCAATTACAAAACGTAATACAAAAGTACAAGCAAAATACAAAGACAATATGAAATACAAGTAAAGAAAAACTTTACAACACTTTGCTTTGATCACTTGCTTGTTGCTTTCTTTGATTTGCTCTTGAAGGTCTAGAATGCAGCAGCAATTTCCCTCCAAAATCTCACCAAAATTCATTGTGGAAATCCTCCCCAAGCTCCTCTTTTTATGCTTATCTCGGGCTGATTCCACACCTAGTAGCCGACTGCTCATACCCATCAGTCGACTGCTCCTGTAGTCGTTGTGAGACAATGGATTGATCCACACTGGATAAGTTCTAATGGATATCCCATCAGTCGACTGCCAAACCCTAGCAGTCGAGTGATGCACAGTCAATCGAGCCCCTGGTCAAGCTACCTCACTTTTGTGGTCATTTCCTCAACCATCAGTCGACTGCCAAGCCATGTGATGCAGTCGAATGCCAGTCGACTCCCATCAGTCGATTGGTACATCACCCCAGTCGATTGGTAAACCTCAAACATGAGGTTTAATCCAAGTGTGAGAGCAATATGATGCCCTCATACTTGCTAGACACCCTTAGCCTAGACCTAAGCCTTCTAGCCACCTCTACTAGCCTCGTGCCTATCAGATCCCTCCAAGTCATCCATGACTTGTTCATCCATGGACGGATCCCTCCAAGTCATCCATGACTTATTCATCCATACGCTAGCCTCTAGGTTCTTCCTTCAGCTATTGTCATGCTCTCGATGTCTACACTGCCAAGGTACATATGGACTTACGCTCCCAAGACTACCGCTTGGCCTTACACCGCCAAACCACCCCTTGGACTTTCCAAATGCCAAGTACCCATGACTTGGACTTTCATCGCCAAGGCTACAAACTTGGACTTACGTGGCCAAGGCTACACATTTGTTCTTCCCTTATCAACTCCATATTGGACTTCCAATGCCAAGCCCCATGATTGGACTTTCACCGCCAAGGCTACACACTTGGACTTACATGACTAAGGCTACACACTTGGTCTTCCCTTGCCAACTCCATGTTGGACTTCCAATACCAAGCCCCATGCTTGGACTTTCACCGCCAAGGCTACACTCTTGGACTTACATGGCCAAGGCTACACACTTGGACTTCCCATGACAATCACATGTCATATGTTTTGTCTAACATCAAAATACTACTCGAGTCAAACTCGAGTCCGGTCAATCGTGACCTAAGTCGATTGCACCAACAATCTCCCCCTTTTTGATATTTGACAAAACCACAAACACCTTTGAGTTAGGCGACCTAACTCAAGTCTACCAATTATCCCCAATTGGCAATTCTCACATTCCAACTAACCCCAATTGGTACATTCTGTTGGTGCAATCGGCCCAGCAGTACCTTGATGGTATTTTGATGATAGACAAAACTCATGACATGGGATTGTCATGGGAAAGTCCAACATGGTGTTGGCATGGAAAATCCAAGCATGGAGCTTGGTGTGGGAAAGTCCAACATGGGGTTGGCATGGAAAATCCAAGCATGGAGCTTGGTGTGGAAGTCCAAGGGGGAAGCCTTGGCATGGGAAAGTCCAAAGCATTGCGAAGCCGTGCGCTTGGTGGTTGGCATGGGAAATCCAAAGCATTGCGAAGCCGTGCGCTTGGTGCTTGGTGAGAAATGCATTGCGAAGTTGTGCGCTTGGTGCATTTGGGAAGTCTTGAGAACTTGGCAAGTTCACTAGGCTCGGGTCCTTGAGTCGGTGAAGGATGGCATTGCGAAGTCGTGCGCTTGGTGCATCCGAGGGACCGCCGGACAGGGAGCGAATGGAGTGAGCCCAAAGGGAAGCATACTTCTAGGGCATAAGACGCGAAGGATGGCGTTGTGAAGTCGTGCGCTTGGCGCATCCGAGGGACGTAGGCTGAGGGAAGAGAGCTTTGGTGGGGAACTCCATGAGGGATAAGGTGGACTTGGCCAAGTGGCTAAGACTGAGTGTCGAAGGCTCAAACTTGATGTTTGAGGGTTTACCCGACGGTCGGATGCTCAAACAACTTGGTGTTTGAGATTTTGCCCATTCGATCGGTAGCATAGGTGTCGGTTCGGTGATCCGTCGACTAGAGTTCGGCCGGTGTAAGGCTAGGGTTTTGTGCTTAGCGATCATTGCCATGGACATGTGATCGGCCCGAAGTCGGCCGATCGATCTTAGGGATGGCGGATCGGTGATGGGAATGTCGCAAATCTGAGCGCTCCGTAATCGGGTAGGCGATCGACTCGTCATGATGGGCATCATCGATCGGTCGTTGGAACTTGTCCGATGTGGATCGGCCGTTGTGAGACAAGCGGCTACGAGCGATCGGAGGGCCTTTTGGTAGTCGACTGCTAGGCGCAAAAATAGCTCGATGCAGGTTATAAAAGGAGCTCGAGATGGAGGTTTTTGCAAGGGTTTTTGTGGAGCTATTGGAGGGGAATTGTTGCTGCATTCCAGTCCTTCAAGAGTCAATCAAAGCAAGCAACAAGCAAAGCGATCAAAGCAATCAGTGAAAGTTTTCTTGTGTATTGTATTTGTGTATTTGCTTGTATTTCTATATTACATTGTAATTGCTTGTGAGAGGTTTCTCCACCTCCGACGTGTTATCGAGAAGGAGTGTTATAGTTAGTGTCGTGCGCATAACTAGAGCTCGGTGAGCTCGCCCGTGGAGTAGGAACCATTCGGTTCCGAACCACGTATATCTTGTGTTGTGTGATTGTGTATTGTTAGCTTCATTATTATTGTTATTCCGCTGCGCTAACGACAATCGTAGACAAGCAACGCAAGAAGAACGAACGAATTACGACATCCAACGAACGAGGGCTATTCACCCCCCTCTAGCCAGCCGTAATTGATCCCCTACAAGTGGTATCAGAGCCGAGGTCGCTCTTCAAGGACTAACCGCCGCGAGAGCACTACAAATGGCCGGCTTCATCCATCTACCAAAATTCGATGGAAATTTTGCTTGGTGGAGGAAACGGATGGAGGTATATCTTGAAACCGATTTTGATTACATGATTATTATAGAAAACGGTTTTGAAATGCCTAGGGACAAGTACAACAAGCCAATTGAGAAGTCAAAATGGACCCAAGACCAAATCAAAGACTTCAAGACAAATCTCAAGGTAATCAAGTTGATTAGTGATTTGTTACCTAACACTATTTGGTCTAGATTGGGTGATTATAGGGATGCAAGGGAATTATGGAATAAGGTAATGAAATTCCAAGAAAATTCCCAATCGGCACAAGTAGAGGAGAATGTCGAAGAATAATCACCATCCACTTTTGAAGATGTGGATGACTTGGTGGAGACCTCCACCTCTAGCGTTGAGGGGGAGGAAAGGATTTCGATTCCGGAGCAAGGCCAAAATGAAGCATCCACCTCTGGAAGAAGTGAAGAGGACTCCACCACCTCCCTAGGTAACTCAAGTGTTGTAATTTTAAATAAAAATCACATAATATGTTTTGAGTGTAGGGAGAAAGGGCATTACAAGAGCAAATGCCCAAAATTGGCTAAGAAGAAGGCATCGACACCAAAAATCAACCGAAAGTCAAACGATGCCGGTGTTCCCAAAATCAAGAGCAAAGAGCACATTCTGTGCTTTAAATGCAACCAAAAGGGACACTATCAAAGCCAATGCCCTAGGGGGAGGAAGAAAGGGCAAGAAGGTGCAATTCATGTAGGGGGAGCTCCTAAAGCTAACTCTAAGGTACATTTAGTTAATGCACCTTTAATTCCTAAAGTCAAAAAGCATGCTAAAAATTATTTTAGTTCTCTTGCTATTATCAATGAAAAGCATGCTAAGAGAAATAATAAGGTGTATTGTCTAGGTGCCAAGCATGTTCATATAACTAAGGACAAACCTAGGACTCATAATTCTCGAAATATCTTGCCTAGGGAGTCAATTAGGAGAGTAGAAGAAAATTTGGGTACTAATCCCAAAAAGTCTAGGCACATGCCTAAGAAGAAGAGGTTTTCCCAAAAACCTAATGAAAATTCAAAAATGGGAAAATTAGAGCTAGAGAACCAAGTCTTGAGGTCAAGACTTGAGAGAATGGAGAAAGCCCTTAGAATCATAGAAAATTCAATTCTAGGGTCAAATGCCCAAAAGTCAAGACCTAAGGTTCAAAAATGGTCTAAGGGCAAGGAAGGTTTGGGTCACAAACCTAAGCCCAAGAAGACTTATCATAATGTTCCATTTAATTATGGAACTATTTCTAGGTCTAGGAAAACCAAGGCTAATAGGGAAATCATCCCTAAGTCTAGCCATGGTATGTGTTTAGTGGCTAACACCTCAAAGAAATCAAATGTAGCCACTAAGAAGGTCAATGGAGGAGTCACCTCTAGAGTTGACCTAGGAAAGACCCAAAAGACTATGGCTTCAAAGCCTAAAAGGGTCATTAGGAAGGTATCTAGGGAAGTTATCCCTAGGGAATACCTTGTTAACCCAAGGAGCTCCAATAGATATTGGGTTCCTAAGAGCGTGATTGATTCACGCTAAATGGGTTAGGGTGTGTCAACCCTAAGTGGATGGGTAGTTAACCTAACCATAGTAGAGTTGACACATTAGGGTGTGCCAATATGCTTGAGAAGTCAAAAATAATTAAATTGGCACAATTAGGTCTTAGAGATATTGGTGTGCCATTTTGGGTTTTTGGCACACTAGAAAATGAATGGCATTAAGGCAAAATTGAATTAATTTCTAGAAATGGCAAATTGATTCTAACACTTAGGTATTCTATACCTTAGTATGCTTTACTTGCCATGATTTGTTTGTCTTGCCATGTCATGACATCATTCTCATTTTTATTTATAAAAATGTCATGATAATGTTTAGACTTATGTTTGTATGTCATGTATGCTTAATTTTCCATTCACATGCCATGACATCATGATTTTGGCATATGTCTTTATCTATATCATAATTATGCCATAATCATCATCATGCATAAATTAAAATAAAATTAAGGACTATGGCATGATTTGATGGGAATCAAATAATATTGCCTTAGAAATATGCATGAGAATTTAAAAGAACAAAAACTCACATCTCACTAGATTAATTGCCTTGAATGTGTTTTACACATCTAGATATTTGTGAGATGTTTAGGAAAATGAAAATAAAGGTTTTGAAAACATTTTGAAAAACCTTGGTGAAGCCTATCTTGTGATAGCTATCACCATTGAATAGGATGATACAAAGAAGGCTTATTATTGAAGCTTTTCTAAAATTTTGAACTTTGTATCAATATCCTAATTTAATGGGTAAAATAATTTTCCAATATTTTTCACCCATAATGTTTAGGATAAGTAATATGCATATGAAATTTCACGAATTTTAAACTTATGTATATTTACTTATGGATTTCGGAAATCCATTTACGAAATCTTTGCTAGAATCACGATTATCGATCATTGCCATGGATGGCGATCGGTATGATGGTGATCGTGATTTCGATTTGATCATTGCCCAAGATGATTTCGGGTAAATCTTGTTGGTTAGGCCCATGTTCAGCTATGTTTTGGTCCCCTAACCACTTCTAACCCTAGGATATGCTTGGGAGAGCATTAGAGAGGGTGGAAATCCATTGGATATGGATTAGGAGTTGGATTGAGGGTGAGTATCAATTTTAAGGTGGAAGAGAGTTCATATTTGAACTTTGCCTTAATTTTGTTTGGTTTAATGTTCCTATTGGCTTAGGGACTCTCCAAGGACATTGTTGGTGCAATGGTCAAGGGGGAGCAAGCCTCTAGGGGGAGGTATCCATCATGGGAAGATGGATGTGTATTTTCTCATGGGAGGAAAATTGGGTTGCCTCTCTTTAAGTGATATGGGATCACTAGAAAGATTGTAGGCATGTGTTCCTCCAAGGGAGAGATTGTAAGATCTCATTGGGATATGAGACATTCATACCCTTGGGGAGGATCTTTTTGATGTAATGTCAAAAAGGGAGAGAAGTTACCAAGTTACCAATTAGGGTTCGTTGGAATTCTCATTGGGATATGAGAATTGCCAATATGGGAGAATTGGTAGACTTGAGATGGTAGTTTTGTCAATCATCAAAAAGGGGGAGATTGTTGGTGCAATCGGCCCAGCAATACCTTGATGGTATTTTGATGATAGACAAAACTCATGACATGGAATTGTCATGGGAAAGTCCAACATGGTGTTGGCATGGAAAATCCAAGCATGGAGCTTGGTGTGGGAAAGTCCAAGGGGGACTCCTTGGCATGGGAAAGTCCAAAGCATTGCGGCCCGTCGCTTGGTGCTTGGCATGGGAAATCCAAAGCATTGCGAAGTCGTGCGCTTGGTGTAGTGAAATGCATTGCTTGGTGCATTTGGGAAGTCTTGAGAACTTGGCAAGTTCACTAGGCTCGGGTCCTTGAGTCGGTGAAGGATGGCATTGCGAAGCCGTGCGCTTGGTGCATCCGAGGGACCGCCGGACGGGGAGCGAATGGAGTGAGCCCAAAGGGAAGCATACTTCTAGGGCATAAGACGTGAAGGATGGCATTGCGAAGCCGTGCGCTTGGCGCATCCGAGGGACGTAGGCCGAGGGAAGAGAGCTTTGGTGGGGAACTCCATGAGAGATAAGGTGGACTTGGCCAAGTGGCTAAGACTGAGTGTCGGAGGCTCAAACTTGATGTTTGAGGGTTTACCCAACGGTCGGATGCTCAAACAACTTGGTGTTTGAGGTTTTGCCCGACATCAGTCGACTGGCATAGGTGCCGGTTCGACTGATCCAAGTCGACTAGAGTTCGACTGGTGTAAGGCTAGGGTTTTGTGCTTAGCGATCGCCATGGACATGGCAATGATCGTGAAGTCAGCAATGATCGGCCGAGGGATGGCGATCGATCGATGGGAGTGTCGCGAGCAGCGCTCCATAGCCGATCGGGCAAGGCCGATCGACTATTGGGTCACCAATCGACTGATGGGCATCATCAGTCGACTGGTAGGTGATCCATTGGAACTTGTCCGACGTGGATCTGGCCGTTGTGAGACAACAGCGGCTAGGGGCTGATCGGGCCTTTTGGCGCGATCGCTAGGCGCAAAAATAGCTCGATGCAGGTTATAAAAGGAGCTCGAGATGGAGGTTTTTACAAGGGTTTTTGTGGAGCTATTGGAGGGGAATTGCTGCTGCATTCCAGTCCTTCAAGAGTCAATCAAAGCAAGCAACAAGCAAAGCGATCAAAGCAATCGGTGAAAGTTTTTTTGTGTATTGTATTTGTGTATTTGCTTGTATTTCTATATTACATTGTAATTGCTTGTGAGAGGTTTCTCCACCTCCGACGTGTTGTCGAGAAGGAGTGTTATAGTTAGTGTCGTGCGCATAACTAGAGCTCGGTGAGCTCGCCCGTGGAGTAGGAACCATTCGGTTCCGAACCACGTATATCTTGTGTTGTGTGATTGTGTATTGTTAGCTTCATTATTATTGTTATTCCGCTGCGCTAACGACAATCGTAGACAAGCAACGCAAGAAGAACGAACGAATTACGACATCCAACGAACGAGGGCTATTCACCCCCCTCTAGCCGGCCGTAATCGATCCCCTACGCATTCTCCCCCTTTTTGACATACTTCAAAAAAGGTTCTTCCCAAGGGTGCCAATGTCTCATATCCCAATGAGATCTTACAATCTCTCCCTTTGTCCAAAAACACATCTAGGATGTCTTCAATCTTCCTAATGATAAGTCTCATATCACTTAAGAGAGGTAATCCCCCAATTCTCCTCCCATGAAGATAAATACATCCATCATCCCAAGATGAATAACCTCCCCCTAAAGGCTTGCTTCCCCTTGACCATTGCACCAACAATGTCCTTGGAGAGTCCCTAAGCCAATAGGAACACTAAACAATTAAAATTAAGGGTAAAGATTCAACATTGAACTTTCACCTCCCTTAAAATTTGATACACACCCTAAATAATTCTCCTAATTCATATCCAATGGATTTTCACCCTTCCAATGCTCTCCAAAGCATATCCTAGTGTTAGGAGCAGTTAAGGAACTAAGAAATAGCTGAACATGGGCTAAACAAATCATTTTTCACGACTATCACCTACAATGATCGTTTTATACTACGATCATATCCATGACAATGATCGATTGATTTATCTAAATCATACTTCAGAAACAAATTTTGAAAATTCATAAGTAAAAGTACATATTTTGAAAAAATTTGAAAATTCATACGTACATTACTTATAACAATCATTATGGGTGAACAATATTTGAAAAATAAAATACCCATAAAATAGTGAGATTGACACAAAGTTCAAAACTATTGAAATTTATTAGGACCAATGTGACCACTAGAGGGGGTGAATAGCGTCGGCATTGCTTGATGGAATTTGATCGCATTTGTCTCTACAATACTTGTTAACACAGCGGAATATATAATAACAAAAATAAACACAAGCCCAAGAGACACAGCGATATAACGTGGTTCGGAACTGAATGGTTCCTACTCCACGGATTGGGCTCGTAAGAGCCCTAGCGATGCACACAACACCACTAAGCAATAATACTCCTTCTCGACAATAAGTCAGAGGCGGAGAAACCTCTTACAACAATTCTTACAGTAATAAGAAGTAAATTCAAGCTAATACAAGTAAACTACACAAATACAAGTAAAGAAAACTCTACACAATGTGAACTTGAGTGTTTGCTTTTGGTTGCTTGAAGAGTAGCCTTGGAGACCCTGAATCACACTAGCAATTCTCCCCAAAAGCTCCCAAAGAACCATGATTGAAATCTTCTCCACGAGCTCCCTTTAAAGCTGCTACCTGGGCTGGATTTCGCCTTTCAATCGACTGCTCGGGACCATCAGTCAACTGATGGCACTATTGCTATGAGACAACGGTGCGATCCACGCTAGAAAAATCCAACGGATAGGACATCAGTCGACTGATCATACTCATCAGTCAATTGATAAAGCCTTCACTCGACTGTTAACCCCAGCAGTCGAGTCCGACTCCATTATGTGCCCGAATTCTCGAGCACTAATAGACTGATCACCAGATCAGTCGACTGCTCAGGCCAATAGTCGACTGTCAAGCACTGGCAGTCAACTGCTTGGACACTTCTCACAGTCAAAACCTAGTTGACTCACACCAGTCAACTGACCCAAGGTCCCAGTCGACTGATACACCTCAAACATGAGATTTTAACCCAAGTATGGTGCCCCCATACTTGCTAGACCACCCTTATCCTAGACCTAAGCCTTCTAGCCACCTCCGTCAGCCTCACGCCTATCGGATCCCTCCAAGTCATCCATGACTTGTTCATCCATACGCTAGGCTTCAGGTGCTTCCATCGACTATGTCATGCTAACGGTTCTACACCACCAAGGCACATTGGACTTACGCTGCCAAGACTCCGCTTGGACTTTACGCCGCCAACCATTGAACTTATGCTACCAAGACTCCCGCTTGGACTTTACGCCGCCAATATTCCCCTTGGACTTTCCAAATGCCAAGACTCAAGCTTGGACTTTCCCTTGCCAACCCATGTTGAACTTTCCATGTCAAGACCCATGCTTGGACTTTCCTTTGCCAACCCATGTTGGATTTTCCCTTGCCAAGACCCATGCTTAGACTTTACATGTCAAGTACTCAAGACTTGGATTTTTCCAATGCAATGGTCAAACCATCATCAAACATCAAATACTAACCTGGGTCGATTGTACCAACAATCTCCCCAAAACATTATCAGACATCATTGTCAAACATCAATGTCAAACATCAAAACATCGCTCGAGTCAAACTCGAGTCCGGTCAATCGTGACCTGGGCCGATTGCACCAACAATCTCTCCCTTTTTGATGTTTGACAAAACCACATGCCCCCAAATTGGTAATCCCATAAATTCTCCCAAACATTCTCCCCCTTTTTGACTAACATCAAAAAGGTTCACCCAAGGAGGTCAATGTCTCATATCCCAATGAGATCTTACAATCTTCCCTTTATTCCAAAAACACCTAGGATGTCTTCACTCTACCTAGTGATAAGTCTCATACCACTCAAGAGAGGCAATCCTACACACTCTCCCGATTTCCAAATTGGGTATCTCAAAATCCCATTTTTCCCCCTCATGAGGAAAATACCATCCACCATCCCATGATGGATAGCTCCCCCTAAAGGCTTACTCCCCCTTGACCATTATACTAACAATGTCCTTGGGAAGTCCCTAAGCCAATAGGAACTCTAAAACATCAAAATTAAGGATCAAAGATCAACATATAACTTTCCCATATCTTAAATTTGATACATCGTCCTAACAACTCTCCAAATCCATATCCAATGGATTTTCACCCTTTATAATGCTTCCCAAAGCATATCCTAGGGTTAGTAGTGGTTAGGGAACCTTACCATAGCTGAAAATGGGCTAAACAACCTTGTTTTTCCCGAAATCAGCTTACAGTCGACTCTATCAAAGATCAGTCGACTGTTGTGTTCATCAGTTGACTGCCACCAAGGACAGTCGACTGATAACTGAAAATTTCAATTTTCAATTATCAGAGATGAATTCCAGAAATTCATAAATAATTATACATAATTTGAAAATTCATGAAACTTCATACGTATAATACTTATAACCAATACAATGGGTGAAAAATGTTAGAAAAATATTTTACCCATAAAATAGAAAATTTGACACAAAGTTCAAAAATAAAGAAAAACTTCAAAGTTTTAACTCACTTTGTATCAACTTCATCAATGGTGATTGCTATCAAAAGATAGACTTCACCAAGGTTTTTCAAAATGATTTTAAAATAGTTTTAAAATCTTATATTGGATCATATTCTTTGGGCTTAATGTACATGGCTTGAACATAAGCTTTCTCAATGATCCACTAATGATATTAGATGAGTTTTAGTTCATCTAGATGCAAAAACTATGCACCTTGAACTCAACTCATATCCTAGCATCTCACTTGTATCTAGAGTGTATCAATACACATATATGTCAATTAGATGTGAGATGTGGATTTTGGTTTATCTAAAACTAAGGCCTCATGCATTTTCTAAGGCAACCCTACTTGATTCCCTTATGAATGGGACTTTAAATCATATCATAGTCCTTAAATCAATTTTTATTAACTTAAATGCATGAATGATTATGGCATTAATGATGATATAAATAAACACATACTCATAATCATGATGTCATGGCATAAGATGGAATTTAAGCATACATGACATTTTAATCTTAATCCTAAGCATGATCATGATATATTAAATGATTAAAAATAGATATGATGTCATGGCATGTTATATGGCAAATCAAGCATGGCAAATAAAGCCCCCGAGGGCACGGCGTGGTGGTTCCGAGCGAAGCCCTCCTCTGGATATGCCTGGGGTCGATTCCGCCCACCAGCAGCGCGCGCTGGGCGGGTAGAGGTGCTCGATGCCCCCCTGTCCCAGTGTGGTCGGCCCATCAGGCGCCCATGAGCTCGTATGCCACGGACCACCCATCACCCTGATTTACCCTCGTCAACCGGTGGGGACTCTAGTTGAAGGCCTTGGGGCGGGGCTGGTTGGCCCTGTGGACTAGTGGGCATAAGCCCGACACCACAGGTTAATCAAAAGAAAAAAAAGAATGGCAAATAAAATATAAGGTATACAATACCTAAATTTTAATATTTGTTGTCATTTGTTATAATTAAGTATCATTTTGTCATATTGTTTCTTATCTCTCAAAGTGTGCCAAAAACTCAAATGGCACACTAAGACCTCTAAACCTAAATTGTGTCAATTTTGATTGATTTTTCATAATTCCAAAAAATATATTGGCACATCCTAAAATCTTTTAGGATTAAAAATCAAACCTATTTCCAAGATACCCATAACCTTGGAAATGACCTAAAGTGCCACCTTTACCATGGTTAGGTTAACTATCTATCCATTTAAAGTTGGCACACCTAAACCCATCTAGCGTGAATCGATCATGCTCTTAGGAACCCAAAACCTATTTGAGCTCCTTGGGTTAACTAGGTATTCCTTAGGGATAACCTCCCTAGATACCTTCCTAATGACCCTTCTAGGCTTATTAGCCTTGGTCATTGTGGTCTTGCCTAGATTAACTCTAGGGGTGACTCCCCTTGTAACCTTCTTAGTGACTTCCCTAGGTTTCTTCGAAACCCTAGCCACTAGGCACATACCTTGGTTACCCTTAGGGATGACTTCCCTAGTAACTTTGGTCTTCCTAGACCTAGTTTGAGTTCCATAATCAAATTGAACATTGTGGTAGGTCTTTTTGGGCTTAGCCTTGCCCTTGGATGATTCTTGTTTCCTAGGTCTTTGACTTTGACTTCTAGACCCTAGGCTTTAACTATTTGACCCTTTAAATTGATTTTATATATTCCTAAGGGTCTTCTCTAATTTCTCAAGCCTTGACCTCAAAGCTTGATTTTCCTTTTCTAATTGCCCAATTTTTGAATTTTGATTTAATCTTTGGGCATTGTTCTTCCTAGGCATATGCCTAGTCCATTTGGGGTTAAAATCTAGGTGGTCCTCAATTTTCTTAATGTTTGCCCTAGGTAAAGTCTTTCTAGGGACATTAGTCCCAAATTTCTCCTTATTTGAAAAATTAACACTCTTAGCACCTAGACAAAAATATTTATTGTTTCTAGCATGCTTTTCATGTACAATAGCAAGATTGTTAAAATTATTCCTAGCATGCTTTTTGACATTTAAACTAGAAGATGCATTATTAAAATATACCTTAGGGTTAGCCTTAGCTCCCCTACATGTGATGCTCCTTCCTTATCTTTGATTTCCTTCTTCCTAGGGCATTGACTTCTATAGTGCCCCTTCTTATGGCACTTGAAGCATACTACGAGCTCCTTGGTCTTCTTGGTGGGGACACCGACATTCTTTGACTTTTCTTGACTTTTAGGCGACGGTGGACTTTTCTTGACCTTCTTTGAGCACTTGCTCTTATAGTGCCCAAACTCCCTACACTCAAAACACATTATATGAATTTTATTTTGAAACGGTGTGTTGGAGTTACCTTCCACGGTAGGGGAGTCCCGAGCTTCCTCTTCCTCTCGACCGGAGGTGGATGGTTCTTCTTGAGGTTCCTCCAGTGTGGAAGGTCTAATCTCCTCCCCCTCAATCCTAGAGGTGGAGGCTTTTTCCAATTCCACCTCCTCTACCGATTCAGATGTCGACTCTCTATCACCATCCGAATCCTCAAGCTCTTGTGATGAGGATGTGCTTACTTCTTCTTGAGCTTGAGAGGATGAAGACTCCTCTTCTTCTTCTTCTTCTTCTTGGACCGGTGATGGATTTTCGTGATATTTTGCCAATTCGCTCCAAAGCTCCTTGGCATCCATGTAATCCCCTAGGCTACACAAGATATCATTAGGAATTAGATCAAAAATAAATTTGACTACCTTCTTATTTTTATCGAATTGTTGGAGTTGCTCCTCAGTCCATCTCTTCTTCTTGAGGAAGCCTCCCTTTGGTCCTCTTAGATAATTAAATCCCTCCATCAACATGGACCATTCTTCAAAATCCTTCATCATGATGAAGTCTTAAATTCTTCTCTTCCATGAATTGAAGCCTTCACATCCATATAGCGCATATGGGACCGGCGTGTTAATATCCCATCCTAAATTCTCTTGAATTTCCATCTTGTTCCTCTTCACCATCTAGCGTCTTGGCTTCGAGTTGTTAATCCGCAGAAGAGCGGCCTCGCTCTGATACCAATTGTTAGGACCGATGTGACCGCTAGAGGGGGGCGAATAGCGTCAGCGTTGCTTGATGGAATTTGATCACGTTCGTCTCTACAATACTTGTTAACGCAGTGGAATATATAATAACAAAAATAAACACAAGCACAAGAAACACGGCGATATAACGTGATTCGGAACCGAATGGTTCCTACTCCATGGATTGGGCTCGTAAGAGCCCTAGAGATGCACACAACACCACTAAGAAATAATACTCCTTCTCGACAATAAGTCGGAGGCGAAGAAACCTCTTACAACAATTCTTATAGCAATAAGAAGTAAATGCAAGCTAATATAAGTAAACTACACAAATACAAGTAAAGAAAACTTTACACAATGTGAACTTGAGTGCTTACTTTTGGTTGCTTGAAGAATAGCCTTGGAGACCATGAATCACACTAGCAATTCGCCCCAAAAGGTCCCAAAGAACCATGATCGAAATCTCCTCCATGAGCTCCCCTTAAAGCTGCTGCATGGGATGGATTTTGCCTATCAGTCGACTGCTCGGGACCATCAGTCGACTGATGACACTGCTGCTGTGAGATAACGGTGTGATCCACGCTGGAAAAATCCAACGGATAGGACATCAGTCGACTGATCATACTCATCAGTCGACTGATCATACTCATCAGTCGACTGATAGAGCCTTCACTCGACTATTAATCCCAGCAGTCAAGTCCGACTCCATTATGTGCCCGAATTCTCGAGCATCAGTCGATTGATCATCATATCAGTCGACTGCCAAGCTTTGGCAATCGACTGCTGGGATACTTCCCGCAGTCAAACCTAGTTGACTCACACCAGTCGACTGATCCATGGTCCCAGTCAGTCGACTGATACACCTCAAACATGAGGTTTTAACCCAAGTATGGTGCCCTCATACTTGCTAGACCACCCTTAGCCTAGACCTAAGCTTTCTAGCCACGTTCGTCAGTCTCACGCCTATCGGATCCCTCCAAGTCATCCATGACTTATTCATCCATATGCTAGCCTTCAGGTTCTTCCATCGATTATGCCATGCTAACGATGTCTACATTGCCAAGGCACATTGGACTTACACTGCCAAGATTCCGCTTGGACTTTACGCCGTCAACCATTGGACTTATGCTGCCAAGACTCCCGCTTGGATTTTATGCTGCCAATATTCCCCTTGGACTTTCCAAATGTCAAGACTCAAGCTTGGACTTTCCCTTGCCAATCCATGTTGGACTTTCCACGCCAAGACCCATGCTTGGACTTGTTGGTGCAATCGGCCCAGAACTCGAGTTTGACTCGAACTATATTTTGATGTTAGACAAAACGCATGACATGGGAT
The DNA here is from genome assembly GCA_025175895.1 of Wurfbainia villosa. NCBI lineage: Eukaryota > Viridiplantae > Streptophyta > Magnoliopsida > Zingiberales > Zingiberaceae > Wurfbainia > Wurfbainia villosa. The sequence goes on along the minus strand of CM045997.1, from coordinate 92,554,767 downwards.
TGTCATGGGAAGTCCGACATAGGGTTGGTCATATAAATCCAAGTGTGTAGCCTTGGTGGTGAAAAGTCCAAGCATGGGGCTTGGTGTTGGAAAGTTCAACATGGGTTGGCCACATAAGTCCAAGCATAGGGCTTGGCGATGAAAGTCCAAGCATGGGGCTTGGCAAAGAAAATCCAAGCATGATGCTTGGTGTGGGAAGTCTTGAGGACTTGGCAAGTTCACTAGGCTCGGGGTCCTTGAGTCGGTGAAGGATGGCATTACGAAGTCATGCGCTTAGTGCATCTGAGGGACCGTCGGACGGGAAGCGAATGGAGTGAGGTCAAGGGAAGCATACTTCGAGGGCAAGAGACACGAATGATGGCATTGCGAAGCCGTGCGCTTGGTGTATCTGAGGGGCGTAAGCCGAGGGAAGAGAGCTTCGGTGGTGAACTCCATTAGAGGATGAGGTGGACTTGGCCAAGTGGCTAAGACTGAGTGTCGGATTCTCAAACTTGGTGTTTGAGGGTTTATCCGATGGTCGGATGCTCAAACAACTTGGTGTTTGAGGTTTTCCCGACAGCAGTCGACTGGCACAAGTGCCGATTCGACTTATCCAAGTCGACTAGGGTTCGACTGGTGTTAGACTGCAGTTTTGTAGCCCAGCGGCAATGATGTCGATCAATGATCGCGATGATCTGAGGGATGGCATCGATCGATGGAAGTGTTGCGAGCGCCATACGACTACTAGGTCATCGTGATCCATTGGAACTTGTCCAACATGGATCTGGCCGTTGTGAGACAACGGCTACAGGACCAGTCAACTGATGGTCACAATCAGTCGACTGATAGGCGAGGAATCAACTCGATGTAGGTTATAAATGGAGCTCGAGATGGAGGATTTCGCCAAGACTTTTGGGGTGACTTTGGAGGGGAATTGTTGTTGCATTCCAGATCTTCAAGGGCAAACAAAAGCAAGCAACAAGCAATTGATCAAAAGCAATCGGTGAAAAGTTTTCTTTTGTATTGTATTTGTATTCTTGTTTGTACTTCGTGTATTACTTTGTAATTGCTTATACGAGGTTTATCCACCTTCGACGTTTTGTCGAGAAGGAGTGTTAGTTAGTGTCATGTGCATAACTAGAGCTCAGTGAGCTCGCCCGTGGAGTAGGAACCATTCGGTTCCGAACCACATATATTGTGTGTATTTTTGTGTGCTTGTGTTGTTGTTAGTATTTCTATTTGTTTCTATTGTTTCTGCTGTGCTAACGACAATTGTAGATAAGAGACGCACGACGAACGATCGTATTCCACCGTATGATGATTGAGGGCTATTCACCCCCCTCTAGTCAACCACCGATGTTCCAACAAGTGGTATCAGAGCCAAGGAGCTTGTCGAGGACTAACCGCCAACACAAGCACTACAAGATGGTCGGCTACAACCTCCAACCACCAAAATTTGAAGGAGATTTTAAATGGTGGAGAAGGAAGATGGAGGTATATCTAGAAACCGATTTTGATATTATGTTAATTCTAGAAAACGGTTTCAAAATGCCTAGGGATAAAGAAAATAGGCAAATTGAGAAGTCAAGGTGGACCCAAGACCAAATCAAGGACTTCAAGACAAATCTCAAGGTAATCAAATTGCTTAGTGATTTGATTCCTAACAATATTTGGTCTAGACTTGGTGAATATAGGGATGCAAAGGATCTATGGGGCAAGGTGATCAAATTTCATGAAGAGCCCACATTGGTCCATGAAGTGGAAGAATGCTCATCAACATCCGGATCCGAGGATGTTAAAGAATCGCCATCCACATTCGACGATGTGGATGATTTGGTGGAGACTTCCACCTCTAGCATTGAGGGGAAGGAGAGGCCTTCCATCCCGGAACAAGTTCAAGAAGAAGCTTCAACATCCGGGAGAAGCGAAAATTTCCTAAGTAACTCATGCATTATAATTAAAGATAAATATCATATAATATGTTTTGAGTGTAGGCAAACCAGGCATTACAAGGGTAAATGCCCAAAATTGGCTAAGGAAAAGGCACTGACACCAAAAGTCAAAGGATGTCGGAGTCCCCACCACTAGATGCAAAGAGCACATTGTGTGCTTCAAATGCAACCAAAGGAGGCATTATAGAATCCAATGCCCTAGGGGGAGGAAGAAAGGGCAAGAAGGTGTATCACATGTAGGGGGAGCTTCCAAATCTAACCCTAAGGTAAATTTAATTAATGCACCTTCAATTCTTAAGGTTAAGAAGCATGTTAAAAATTATTTTAGTTCACTTGCTATTATCAATGAAAAGCATGCTAGTAGAAATAAATATTTTTGTCTAGGTGTCAATCATGTTAGTTTACCTAAGGACAAACCTAGACATCATCACTCTAGACCAATCCTACCTAGGGAGTCCATAAGGAGAATAGAAGAGAACTTGGGCATTAACCCTAAGAAATCTAGGCATATGCCTAAAAGGAAACACAATTCCCAAAAATCTTATGATAAATCAAAAGTGGGAAAATTAGAGGTAGAGAACCAAGTCTTGAGGTCAAGGCTTGAAAAATTAGAGAAGACCCTAGCAATTATTACAAATTCATTTAAGGGGTCTAAGGATCAAAATTCGAGGCCTAGGAAACAAAAAATGTCCAAGGGCAAGAAAGGTTTGGGTCACAAACCTATGTCCTACCATAATGTCCCATTTAATTATGGAACAATTTCTAGGTCTAGGAAAACCAAGGCTAATAGGGAGGTTATCCCTAAGACTAGCCATGGTGTGTGTTTAGTGGCTAAGGACTTCAGGAAAACCAAGAAATCCATTAAGAAGGTCAAAGGAGGAGTCACCTCTAGAGTTGACCTAGGAAAGACCCAAATGACTAAGGTGTCAAAACCAAAAAGGATCATTAGGAAGGTATCTAGGGAAGTTATCCCTAGTGAATACCTAGTTAACCCAAGGAGCTCCAATAGGTATTGGGTTTCTAGAAGCGTGATCAATTCATGTTAGATGGGTTAGGGTGTGTCAACCCTAAGTGGATGGGTAGTTAACCTAGCCATGGTGAGTTGACACATTAGGATGTGCCAATGTGGTTTGAGAATATGAAAAATGATTAAATTGGCATAATTAGGTCTTAGAAGTATTGGTGTGTCATTTTGGGTTTTTGGCACACTAGGGGGATAATGGCATTAAAGCAAAAATAGGTTTAATCTTAGAAATGGAAATTTGAATTTAACACTTAGGTATTTTATACCTTAGTATCTTATAATTGTCATGCTTTGTTTGTCTTTCCATGACATGACATCATATTTATTTTTATCATATAAAATGTCATGATCATTTTTAGGGTTATGTTTATGTCATGTATGCTTATATTTCATTTACATGTCATAACATCATGATTATATGACACATGCTTTATTATTGTATCATTATGCCATAATCATCATTCATGCATAAATAAATTGAAATTAAGGACTAAGGCATGATTTAAAGTTTCATGCATAAGGGAATCAAATAATGTTGCCTAGAAATATGCATGAAACCCTAAATAACAAAGTCCCCACATCTCACTAATATTTGACTTGTATGTGTTTTGCACATGTAGATACAAGTGAGATGGTTAGGAAAAAGGAATTAAAGATTTTAAAAACCTTGGTGAAGTAAATCTTTTAATAACAATCACCATTGAATGAGGTGATACAAAGAGGGCTCAATATTGAAGTCTTTCTCAACTTTTGAACTTTGTGTCAATCTCACTATTTTGTGGGTAAAATAATTTTCCAATATTGTTCACCCATAATGATTGTAATAAGTAATATAATAAGTAATATACATACAAAATTTCATGATTTTTAACCTTATGTATATTTACTTACGAATTTCATAAATTCGTATCAGAAACTCAAAACGCATTTTCGATTATCAATCGTATCATGGAGGCTCGATCGATGAGGGTAGCAATCGATGATTTCTATCAGTCATTGCCCGTAAACCATGGTGGTTAGGCCCATGTTCAGCTATGTTTTGGTCCCCTAACCACTCCTAACCCTAGGACATACTATGGAGAGCATTAGAAAGGGTGGAAATCCATTGGATATGGATTAGGAGAAGTGTTTAGGGTGAGTATTAATTTTAAGGTGGATGGAAGTTCATTGTTTAACTTTTGCCTTAATTTTGATTGTTTAAATGTTCCTATTGGCTTAGGGACTCTCTAAGACATTGTGTTGGGGATCGATTGGCTGGCTAGAGGGGGTGAATAGCCCTCTTACGATGGATGTCATAATTTGCTCGTCTACAATTAGATTAGCGCAAGAGGAAACAACAATACAAGCAAATTAAACAAATAAAGACAAAGCAAAGGAAAAAAGACAATGCTAACACAATGTCGTAACGTGGTTCACGGCTACGTCGCTAATCCACGATCCCGATTCGTCCGAGGTGAATCACTCCTCCAAAGCCAATCACTATTGGTCTCTCCTTTATACCAAGCTAGGTGGAGGTAACTTTTACAATCAAGATCACTCTTCTTACAATAAGATTGAAGTAAAAACTAGTAAGAAGAGTAGGGAATCCTTTATGGCGCTTTGGGAGAAGATTGGAGTTCAAGCATTAACCTCCCAAAGCCCCATCCCCTTCCTTTTTATAGAGGAAGAGGGTTTCTTCCCGTTGACACAGGAGCAGTCGACTGATGTCCCAATCAGTCGACTGGTCCTGTAGCCATTGCCCAATAATGGCCGCTTTCCACGTTGGATTTCATCCAGCGATGCGATCGATCGATCGTGATATTACCATCGATCGTGATGCTCGATCAATCGAGTGCTCCGCGAAGTCGACTACATTACGTGCCGTACAGCGATCCATCGATCATTGCGGTCCATGGATCGACTACCAAGCCCTAAACCCTAGTCTTAAACCAGTCGAACCGAGTTCAACTCAGAGCAGTCGACTGTCAGTCCATGGCAGTCGACTGGTGTCGGGAAAACTCATCCGACACTTAGCCAAATGGCCAAGTTTCATCTTAGAGATACTACCCCTTCCCGGGTTACATTCGCTCACTCTCATCTCTCGGAGTCCCTCGCCTTTGAAGTTATCTTCGTCCTCGGCCATGTCCCTCGGCAGCATCAGGCGCACGGCTCTGCAATGCTCCTTCGCGTCTCTTGCCTCGAAGTCTACTTCCTCCGGCTTCACTCCAAGCTCCTCGTCCGGCGGTCCCTCGGATGCTCCAAGTGCACGGCTTCCGCAAAGCCATCCTTCACCGACTCAAGGACCGAGTCATGAGTTGTGAAACTCGCCACGGCTCCATGTGCGAATTACTAAGCCCTGCAAGACTCCAACGCACATATCAAATCACACTAACACCCTAACTTAAACTCTTTACAACACACATCAAAACCTTATCATGGAAAGAGATTGCCCTAACACATTGTTGGTGCAATGGTCAAGGGGGAGCAAGACTTTAGGGGGAGGTATCCATCATGGGAAGATGGATGTGTACTTTTTCCTCATAGGAGGAAAATTGGGTTGCCTCTCTTAAGTGATATGGAACTTATCACTAGAAAGATTGTGTACATGTGTGTTCCTCCAAGGGAGAGATTGTAAGATCTCATTGGGATATGAGACATTCATACCCTTGGGGAGAACCTTTTTGATGTATGTCAAAAAGGAGGAGAAGTTACCAATTGGGATAGTTGGAATTCTCATTGAGATGTGAGAATTGTCAATTGGGGATAATTGGTAGACTTGGGTTTGAGGTTTTGTCCAACATCAAAAAGGGGGAGATTGTTGGTGCAATCGGCCCAGGACTCAAGTTTGGCTCGAACTGTATTTTGATGTTAGACAAAACGCATGATATGGGATTGTCATGGAAAGTCCGACATAGGGTTGGCCACGTAAATCCAAGTGTGTAGCCTTGGTGGTGAAAAGTCAAAGCATGGGGCTTGGTGTTGGAAAGTCCAACATGAGTTGGCCATGTAAGTCCAAGCATAGGGCTTGGCGGTGAAAGTCCGAGCATGGGGCTTGGCATGGAAAATCCAAGCATGAGGCTTGATGTGGGAAGTCTTGAGGACTTGGTAAGTTCACTAAGCTTGGGATCCTTGAGTCGGTGAAGGATGGAATTGCGAAGTCATGCGCTTGGTGCATCCAAGGGACCGCTGGACGGGGAGCGAATGGAGTGAGGCCCAAGGGAAGTATACTTTGAGGGAAAGAGACGCAAAGGATGGCATTGCGAAGTCGTGCGCTTGGTGCATTCGAGGGACGTAGGCCAAGGGAAGAGAGCTTCGGTGGAGAACTCCATGAGAGGATGAGGTGGACTTGGCCAAGTGACTAAGACTGAGTGGTGGATGCTCAAACTTGGTGTTTAAGGGTTTACCCGACGGTTGGATGCTCAAACAACTTAGTGTCTATGCGATTATATGGCCCGGCGATGTTGATCGCAAGTAGCGATCGTGATGTCAATGATCGACTTTCAAGGATGGCGATCGGTGATGGAAGTGTCGCGTGCGAGAATGCTCATAGCCGTAGGCGATGAACTACTAGGTCATCGATCGGTGATGGGTGATCCGTTGGAACTTATCCAACATGGATCTGGCCGTTGTGAGACAACAGCTACAAGACCAGTCGACTGATGGTCACGATCAGTCGACTGATAGGTGCGGAATCAACATGATGCAGGTTATAAATGGAGCTCGAGATGGAGGATTTCGTCAAGACTTTTGGGGTGACTTTGGAGGGGAATTGTTGTTGCATTCCAGACCTTCAAGAGCAAACAAAAGCAAGCAACAAGCAAGTGATCAAAAGCAATCGGTGAAAAGTTTTCTTTTGTATTGTATTTATATTCTTGTTTGTACTTCATGTATTACTTTGTAATTGCTTGTACGAGGTTTCTCCACCTCCGACGTGTTGTCGAAAAGGAGTGTTAGTTAGTTCTGTGTGAATAACTAGAGCTCGGTGAGCTCGCCCGTGGAGTAGGAATCATTCAGTTCTGAACCACGTATATCATGTGTATTTGCTTGTGCTTGTGTTGTTGTTAGTATTTCTATTTGTTTTAATTGTTTCCACTGCGCTAACGACAATTGTAGACTACCGACGCATGACGAACGATCGTATTCCATGGTATGACGATTGAGAGCTATTCACCCCCCTCTAGCTAGCCACCGACATTCCAACAAGACTTTCCTCTGCCAACCCATGTTGGACTTTCCCTTGCCAAGACCCATGCTTGGACTTTACATGTCAAGTACTCAAAACTTAGACTTTTCCCATGACAATGGTCAAACCATCGTCAAACATCAAATACTAACCTGGGTCGATTGCACCAATAATCTCCCCAAAATATTATCAGACATCAATGTCAAACCTGTTAGTAATATATGAGAGATGTCCTAAGGCAATCGCCTTATGTTTGAACCATTTATATGATAAATGAAGATTCACTATTTGAGTATACATGTTTTCATGTATTTGATTAGATCTTAAACTCATTTACTGAATGTCCACGATACGATTCACAGCATGAGAGAATTTGTGATTGGATCACAACTAGTGAGTATCTCTACATGTGTAACTGTGATGTATCGGAATTATCCCTAGCCGATGAATTGATGGATTTGGACACAATTGATTCTGTTGAGACTAGCACGAGGTATACTCTTTGGTGTATCCAAGCAGCTGATTCTCACTAGCTGGAGACATTGTGATGTCCGGAGTTAATCGTGGATGCTAGTTAAGGTAACTAGTTCATTGGAGTGACCAGCCGTAAGACTTCATATGGTTCTCTGCATATATAGATATGTCAATGAAGTTCTTACTGCATCTTAAGTGCGATGTTCCTTTGACTTGCAGTATTCAAGTCATCTTGATCATAAAGACTTATACTTTGACATCTTAAGCAAGCATCTCTGAGGAGATGTGGACCCGGGATGATTGGGTATAAGTCGAAGTGATCGAAGGTGTTTGAATAGCCTATAAAGGATTCACCACTCCTTGCGAGAAGATGTATACCCATGGCCTCTCATCGGATTGTTACTAAAGTCTTTGGCCAAAGCATTACATGTTTAGAGTAAGGTACTCTTCGATACATGTGCAGTAACTAGAATCCGTAGGACGAGGAAATGATACTTGGGCTAGGTGTGACGTAGTCAGCCTAGTGGGGACAGACATTATAGACCATGTCCTGAACCAAGTGGGTATAAGATGAGTGAAGGGAATGGGGCACGATTCATTCGAGCTGCTGAAGGGTTTCAGAAATAGTTCTAGATCAACCGTTGATCTTTTCGGTTAATTGGGGATCATGATGTACTACTAGGTGCCACTCATGATCGTTCTATAATTAATGGTTAATTATAGACGGCCAACATAAACCGAGAACCTATTTGGTCACACGCACAACGAGCGTAATCCAAAGGATTTAAAACGAGCTTGAGAATGAGATTCTCAGACTGAGAGAAACTAGGTTTGGTTGGACCAAACATGGAGCGAGCATGAAATCGTTTCAGTCGCAATGGAAGCATGGATGGGTCGTGTCTTATGAAGACATGATGGATGAACCAAATTGGTTTGGTTCTAATCCAATGGAGAAGAATAAACCAAAGGGTTTGGTTTGTTTTAAACGAATGAACCAAAGTTGGTTCGGTTCGTTTTAACTTAAAATAAACCATCATGGTTTGGTTTATTTTAACTTAAATTAATGGAGCGGGTTAACGGGCTTTTGGTTATGATCCGATAACCATTAAGAGAATTTTTTCTCTATAAAATAGGGCTTAAGGGTTTTTGTTAATCCCTAATCCAAATCCTTGCAACCCTAAGTTGTCGCCCCTCCTTCTCCTTGGTGTAGTCGGTGCTAACCTCCCTTGCCACCGCCCACCACCACCCAATCTCCTTGCCGGTGTCCAGTAGCTACCGTCCTCTCCCCTTGCCGGCATCGAGCTGCTGCCGGAGGAGCTCCGGTGATCTCCTTTGGGTTCGGCAACAAGGTGAGCTTCAACCTTCCCTTTTGGCCGACCCCTATTCCTCCACCAAAGCTGTCCAGTTTTCTGGACAGCTTGTTTCCTTCTTGTCGGAGCATCGTTTGGATGATGTTTGAGCCCGGACAGCGTAGCCTTGCCGATTTGATCTCCGTAATCCTCATGAGGTGGAGGATGCGATCTGCCAAACGGTTGACGAATACCTCTCCGGAGAAGCGAGTTTTTGAGGACTCGTTTTGGATCTGAATTTTGATTCGGATCGTGATCTACTCTCGATCACATCGTCTTCAACACAAGGCTAGTAACCTGTACGAAGACGAGGCTCGTGACTTTGTGAAGTCATCCCGAAGATACTCGACGTGGATACGGATAGAGACGATTCTAGCGAGAATCGTTCTGGTTGATGCCTTTCCCGCTACGCGTGATACGTTAGGTATACGTAGTATAAATTTCCTTTTATTGCAAAATTTGAATTTACGGTTATGTCTACACATGTTGTATTATGCATGCGTGTGATGTGTGTGTTGTAATAAATTAGATTTATTATTTATTCCTTCCACTGTGCACATGTTTACGAAACATATTCGAACACACACTCGTCGCGGTGTCGGAAACCCAACAAAACCTCCATGTCAAACATCAAAACATCGCTCGAGTCAAACTCGAGTCCGGTCAATCATGACCTGGGTCGATTGCACCAATAAAATTTTCAATGTTTGATCCTACTTTGTATCACCTCCTTCAATGGTGATTGCTATCAAAAGATAGACTTCACCAAGGTTTTTCAAAATGGTTTTAAAATGATTTTAAAAACCTTAATTCTTTTTCCTAACATCTCACTTGTATCTAAGTGTATGAAAAATATACAAGTCAAGTGTTCTTATGAGATGTGGGTTTTGATTATTTAGGTTTTCATGTATTTTTCTAGGCAACACTATTTGATTCTCTTATGCATGGGACTTCAAATCGTGTCATTGTTCTTAACTCAATTTTAATTAATGCATGAATGATGATTATGGAAAAATTGATAACATAAATAAGCATGTGTCAATTATCATGATGTCATGGCATGTGATTCTAACTTAAGCATAATATGACATTTCTAAGCATAAATCATGACATTTTTATATGATAAAATTAGATATGATGTCATGACATGACACATGGCAAGCAAATCATGGCAAATAAATTTAAGGCATAAGAATGGCTAACTTTTAATATTAGTTATCATTTGATAGAAATAAGTTCATTTTGTCATATTACCAAACTCTACCAAGTGTGTCAAAAATCCAAAATGGTAGACCATGACTTCTATGACCTAATTGTTCCCATTTAATCAATTTTCAACTTCTCAATGAACATTTAGAACATCCTAAAGTGTCAACTCTACCATGGTTAGGTTAACTACCTATCCACTTAGGGTTGACACACTCTAACCCATCTAGCGTGAATCGATCACACTTCTAGGAACCCAATACCTATTGGAGCTCCTTGAGTTAACAAGGTATTCACTAGGGATAAGTTTCCTAGATACCTTCCTAATAACCCTTTTTGGCTTTGAAGTCTTCGTCATTTGGGTCATTCCTAGGTTAACTCTAGGGTTAAATCCCCTTGTAACCTTCTTAGTGGCTTCCTTAGGTTTCCTTGAAACCTTATCCACTAGACACCTACCTTAGTTAACCTTATGGATGACTTTCCTATTAACCTTGGTTTTCCTAGACCTAGATATTATTCCATAATCAAATGGAACATCGTAGTAGGTCTTCTTGGAGTTAGGTTTGTGACCCAAACCTTTCTTCCCCCTTGATGGTTCTTACTGTTAGTGAAAGCCCTAGAGTCAATCATGTGATGATTGTTGTATGGACTTTATTATATCATATTCCTATTTATAAAGGCATGGTTATTATATTTACTTGTATTGGTGCCAAATAACTAAATATAATAATGTCCTTGAGTAGTAGGTTCTTATCTATATCAATCGATTGGTTGAATCGATAATGAGATGATATAGAGAACACTACTCTTAATCATTCCTAGTCGAGTATTAACATTCAGGGACAACGTTAATGCGTAGAGACTAGCATGTAGGTCAACATGATGACTTGATCTCACAAGTCATGGATATGAGATATCAAGTTGACACATAGGTATGCATTGGAGAATGAATACTGAATGACCCGCCATGAGAAAGTATCATGGATCGTTATATGAGTGTCATATACTTTCTCATGTGGCTATTAGTATGACTATTAGTCCTTAGACCTGAAGTCACCATGGTTCCCTACATAAGGCATTGCATACTTTGGCTTCGTCAAACGTCACCCGTAAATGGGTGGACTATAAAGGCGATTACTGGGTATGTAACAAATTATGTGGAGGGATGTGAGTGATGTAGATGGGATCTATCCCTCCTATATGACGGGAGTGACATCGATATTCTTGATAGAGTGAGACCACGAAGTGCATGGTCATGCCCAAATGAGTCAATATGAGATATTGAGCTCATTTGATTAGAGTGAGTCTACTTGGAGTTCAAGATTTAGATTGTACCGAGGATGACACGGTCTATGTCTAGATTGGTCAATCTAGATGTCAAGGATAGAGGGACATTGTCACATATTGTGAGAGTCACAATTAATAGTCACAAAGGTGATGTTGGAGCTCAACATTCTTGTAACTTGGGTAGCAATGATGTGTTGCTAGATACCGCTCATTGCTTATGTTCCTAAATCGGTTTAGGGACATTGCCAATGTTACAAGAACCTATAGGGTCACACACATAAGGTCAATTAGATGGAGATTAGGTTCATATGATGAACCATGAGGATTAGGTTCATGGGATGAACCAAATTGGATTAAGAGTAATCCAAATTAGACTAATTGAGTTAGACTCAAGTTGATTCAAGTGTTGAATGAGTCTAATTTAGATTTGATTCATCAAATCAATTTAAATTAAATGAATAGAGATTCATTAAATTAAATTGACTTGAATCAAATGGTTGGATTTGATCAACAATGGGAGATAAGAGGTCTAGTTTGACTTGACTTGAGAGGGAAGATGATAGGTCAAGTTTGACTTGACCAAATGTCATGTCATGATGATGACTTGGCATGGTCGGCCAATGATGATGTTCCACATCATCATGGACACATTATGGGGTGCCACCTCATGAGGGAGACCAAGAGCCATTGGCTCTTGGAGTTACATGCATGCATGTAACCCCCCTTATAGTGGGTTATGGATGATGTGAAGTTAAGTTGTGTAACTTCATCTTCTTCCTCCTCTCTTCCCTCAAGCTCTCTCTTCCTCATCTATCCATGAACGTCCAAGGGGTGCTAGCACACTCTAAGGTATTTTTCTCTACCATTTGTCCGTGTGGATACTTGTAGAGGAGTGTACACTTGACACTCTCGAGTTCCGGCGAACCTTTTGGACGAGTGGGATTTGCGAAGGGCGTCGCATCGTGGGTAACGTCCTTATCATGTAGATCTAAGGTAGATCTAGGGTTTTATACAAACACATACATGTTTAAGTTTTAATACATCTTCGTACGGATCCGTGGCCGGACTTCCGGGGTTTTCGCAACGCAAAAAGCGGTTTTTGCGGCTCGGAAAGTCCAACAGTGGTATCAGAGCCATGTGCGAAGCATGTATGTGTTTCATTTTTGTAATTTTTGTATTAGATATAAAAAATTACAGATTTATATGTTTCTGTAAATTTCCTATTTTTATAGAATTTTTGGGTATTTTTCTCGAAGAATCGAAACAACGAGTGTTGGGACACTTGTAGGCTTCAACCGTCGAGAAAAACTCTCTGAAACGGCGAGTTCTCGCTTTAGGTTTTTGGGACAGTGACTTAAGTCGTTGTAAGATCATTGTAGGGACACTCGCAAAGTTTATTTTGCAAGTAGTGGTGCTTCCCCTATCCCCGAAAGGGGACTTGTCCCGCGATCGCGCCCGGAAACCGCTTAGTGGGACCGTTACGGAGAGGTGACTCATAAAATTGAAAAAAAAAATAGGAAAAAATATAGAAATTTTCTGTAAAAATACATAATTTAGAATTATGTATAATTCTGTGATTGTCATTGCCCAATAACCCCAATATGATTGGATGTGATGTGTTGTAATTCATAATACGGCCTGCGTACCGTTTTGTGGTTGTGCGTGTTGTATAGTGTATGCGACCTACGCGTCGTACCTCTTCTTTTGATATTCTAGTTGTAAATAGTTTTAGACTTGAATGTAACTCGAGTTTCATATTTTTAATGTACAAAATGGAGCGGTGGAAAGTCCACTTGAAGAAGAGGTTACGAGAAGGGTGACAACGACACATGGCGGTCAAAGGAAGCGCTTGGAGAAGCCGCTAGCCTTAGGTTGACCATCCGATCTTCTCATTGGCTTGAGAAGATCGTAGTAGGGTCATGACTACATCACATTTAATTATATATATATATATATATATATAATTGATTTTGCTTGTATGTATGTGATGCATGCTAGTAGAATAATGATTGTATGTATATGATGCATGCTAGAATAATGATTGTATGTATGTGATGCATGCTAATATAGGATAATAAAGGCCTAAATGCGTATAATATATGTAGGGGATCGATACGGCCGGCTAGAGGGGGTGAATAGCCCTCGTTCGTTGGATGTCGTAATTCGTTCGTTCTTCTTGCGTTGCTTGTCTATGATTGTCGTTAGCGCAGCGGAATAACAATAATAATGAAGCTAACAATTCACAATCACACAACACAAGATATACGTGGTTCGGAACCGAATGGTTCCTACTCCACGGGCGAGCTCACCAAGCTCTAGTTATGCGCACGGCACTAACTATAACACTCCTTCTCGACAACACGTCGGAGGTGGAGAAACCTCTCACAAGAAATTACAATGTAATATAGAAATACAAGAAGAAATACAAAGACAATACAAAAGAGAACTTTTACACAATTGCTTTGATCGCTTTCCTGTTGCTTGCTTTGATTGGCTCTTGAAGGACTGGAATGCAGCAGCAATTCCCCTCCAATAGTTCCACAAAAAACCATGGCAAAAACCTCCATCTCGAGCTCCTTTTATAACCTGCATCGAGCTATTTTCGTGCCTAGCGATCCGCCAAAGGCCCGATCATTGCCCTATGGCCGTTGTCTCAGCGGCGGATCCACGTCGGACAAGTTCCAAGCGGATCACCTACGATCGATGATGCCCATCACGATCATTGGTGACCAATAATCGAGATCGGCTACGGAGGCGATCTGCTCGCGACACTCCCATCGATCGGTCATGTCATCCCTCGGCGGTCATTGCTGTCGACCTCGATCATTGCCGATCCATGGCGATCGGCGCCAAGCAAAACCCTAGCCTTACACGGTCGAACTCTAGTCGACTTGGATCGATCGAGCAAGCACCTATGCGGTCGGTGATGTCGGGCAAAACCTCAAACACCAAGTTGTTTGAGCATCCGACCGTCGGGTAAACCCTCAAACATCAAGTTTGAGCCTCCGACACTCAGTCTTAGCCACTTGGTCAAGTCCACCTTATCCCTCATGGAGTTCCCCACCAAAGCTCTCTTCCCTCGGCCTACGTCCCTCGGATGCGCCAAGCGCACGGCTTCGCAACGCCATCCTTCGCGTCTCATGCCCTAGAAGTATGCTTCCCTTTGGGCTCACTCCATTCGCTCCCCGTCCGGCGGTCCCTTGGATGCACCAAGCGCACGGCTTCGCAATGCCATCCTTCACCGACTCAAGGACCCGAGCCTAGTGAACTTCCCAAGTTCTCAAGACTTCCCAAATGCACCAAGCGCACGGCTTCGCAATGCATTTCTCACCAAGCACCAAGCGCACGGCTTCGCAATGCTTTGGACTTTCCCATGGCAAGGCTTCCCCCTTGGACTTCCACACCAAGCTCCATGCTTGGATTTTCCATGCCAACCCCATGTTGGACTTTCCCACACCAAGCTCCATGCTTGGATTTTCCATGCCAACACCATGTTGGACTTTCCCATGACAATCCCATGTCATGAGTTTTGTCTATCATCAAAACACCATCAAGGTACTGCTGGGCCGATTGCACCAACAATCTCCCCCTTTTTGATGATTGACAAAACTACCATCTCAAGTCTACCAATTCTCCCATATTGGCAATTCTCATATCCCAATGAGAATTCCAATGAACCTTAATTGGTAACTTGGTAACTTCTCCCCCTTTTTGACATTACATCAAAAAGGTCCTCCCCAAGGGTATGAATGTCTCATATCCCAATGAGATCTTACAATCTCTCCCTTGGAGGAACACATGCCTACAATCTTTCTAGTGATCCCATATCACTTAAAGAGAGGCAACCCAATTTTCCTCCCATGAGGAAATACACATCCATCTTCCCATGATGGATACCTCCCCCTAGAGGCTTGCTCCCCCTTGACCATTGCACCAACAATGTCCTTGGAGAGTCCCTAAGCCAATAGGAACATTAACCAAATCAAAATTAAGGCAAAGTTTAACAATGAACTCTCTTCCACCTTAAAATTGATACTCACCCTCAACCCAACTCCTAATCCATATCCAATGGATTTCCACCCTCTCTAATGCTCTCCCAAGCATATCCTAGGGTTAGGAGTGGTTAGGGGACTTTAACCTAGCTGAACATGGGCCTAACCAACAAGGTTTACCCGAAATCACTTAGGCGATCGTGAAATCGAAATCATGCCACATTAATCATTGCCAATCCATGGCGTCGTCGATAATCATTTGAGTTTTGATTATTTAAATGGATTTCTGAAATCCATAAGTAAATATACGTAATTTTAAAAATCTTAAAAATACATACGTATAATACTTATCCTAAACACTATGGGTGAAAAATATTGAAAAATTATTTTACCCACTAAATTAGGAGATTGATACAAAGTTCAAAAGTTTAGAAAAGCTTCAATAAAGAGCCCTCTTGGTATCCATCCCATTTAATGGTGATAGCTATCAAAAGATAGGCTTCACCAAGGTTTTTCAAAATGTTTTCAAAAAGTTTTCAAAACCTTTAATTTCTTTTCCTTAAAAATCTCACTTATATCTAGATGTGTAAAAACACATTCAAGGCAATTAATCTAGTGAAATGTGGGTTTTTGTTCTTTAAAATGGTCTCATGCATATTTCTAGGCAATATTATTTGATTCCCATCAAATCATGTCATAGTCCTTAACTCCATTTTAATTCATGCATGATATGATTATGGCATAGATATGGTATAGATAAAAACATATGCCAATATCATGATGTCATGGCATGTGAATGAAACTTAAGCATACATGACATCTAAACATGATCATGACATTTTTATAGATGAAAATGAAAATGATGTCATGACATGGCAAGGCAAATAAAGCATGGCAAGTAAAATATACTAAGGTATAGAATACCTAAGTGTTAAAATTAATTTGCCATTTCTAGGAATTAAAATCATTTTGCCTTAATGCCATTCATTTCCCTAGTGTGTCAAGAACCCAAAATGGCACACCAATACCTCTAAGACCTAATTGTGCCAATTTAAATCATTTTTAACTTCTCAAACCATATTGGCACACCCTAATGTGTCAACTCACAATGGCTAGGTTAACCACCCATCCACTTAGGGTTGACACACCCTAACCCATTTAGCGTGAATCAATCACGCTCTTAGGAACCCAATATCTATTGGAGCTCCTTGGGTTAACAAGGTATTCCCTAGGGATAACTTCCCTAGATACCTTCCTAATGACCCTTTTAGGCTTTGAAGCCATAGTCTTTTGGGTCTTTCCTAGGTCAACTCTAGAGGTGACTCCTCCATTGACCTTCTTAGTGGCTACATTTGATTTCCTTGAGGTGTTAGCCACTAAACACATACCATGGCTAGACTTAGGGATGACTTCCCTATTAGCCTTGGTTTTCCTAGACTTAGATGTGGTTCCATAATTAAATGGAACATTATGGTAGGACATAGGTTTGTGACCCAAACCCTCCTTGCCCTTAGACCGTTTGTGAACCTTAGGTCTTGACTTTTGGACATTTGACCCTAGAATTGAATTTTCTATGATTCTAAGGGCTTTCTCCATTCTCTCAAGTCTTGACCTCAAGACTTGGTTCTCTAGCTCTAATTTTCCCATTTTTAAATTTTCATTAGGTTTTTAAGAAAACCTCTTCTTCTTAGGCATGTGCCTAGACTTTTTGGGATTAATACCCAAATTTTCTTCTACTCTCCTAATTGACTCCCTAGGCAAGATATTTCTAGAATTATGAGTCCTAGGTTTGTCCTTAGAGAAACTAACACGCTTAGCACCTAAGCAATAGACCTTATTGTTTCTCCTAGCATGCTTTTCATTTATAATTGCAAGAGAACTAAAATAATTTTTAGCATGCTTTTTGACTTTAGGAATTAAAGGTGCATTAACTAAATGTACCTTAGGGTTAGCTTTAGGAGCTCCCCCTACATGAATTGCACCTTCTTGCCCTTTCTTCCTCCCCCTAGGGCATTGGCTTCGGTAGTGTCCCTTTTGATTGCATTTGAAGCACACAATGTGCTCTTTGCTCTTGATTTTGGGAACACCGGCATTGTTTGACTTTGGGTTGACTTTTGGTGTAGATGCCTTCTTCTTAGCCAATTTAGGGCATTTGCTCTTGTAATGCCCTTTCTCCCTACACTCAAAACAAATAATATAATCTTTACGATTAATTATAATACATGAGTCACCTAGGGAGGTGGTGAAGGCCTCTTCATGATCTTCACTTCTCCCGGATGTGGATGCTTCTTGTTCTTGCTCTGGGATGGAAGATTGCGTTTCCTCCCCCTCAATGCTAGAGGTGGAGGTCTCCACCAAATCATCAACATCTTCAAATGTTGTGGGTGCTTCTTCTTCGGCATTCTCCTCTACTTGTGCCGATTGGGAATTTTCTTGGAATTTCATTACCTTATTCCATAATTCCCTTGCATCCCTGTAATCACCCAATCTAGACCAAATAGTGTTAGGTAACAAATCACTAATCAACTTGATTACCTTGAGATTTGTCTTGAAATCTTTGATTTTGTCTTGGGTCCATTTTGACTTCTCAATTGGCTTGTTGTGTTTGTCCCTAGGCATCTCAAACCCATTTTCTATAATAATCATGTAATCAAAATTGGTTTCAAGATATACCTCCATCCGTTTCCTCCACCAAGCAAAATCTCCATCGAATTTCGGTGGATGGATGAAGCCGGCCATTTGTAGTGCTCTCGCGGCAGTTAGTCCTTGAAGAGCGACCTTGGCTCTGATACCACTTGTAGGGGATCGATACGGCCGGCTAGAGGGGGGTGAATAGCCCTCGTTCGTTGGATGTCGTAATTCGTTCGTTCTTCTTGCGTTGCTTGTCTACGATTGTCGTTAGCGCAGCGGAATAACAATAATAATGAAGCTAACAATACACAATCACACAACACAAGATATACGTGGTTCGGAACCGAATGGTTCCTACTCCACGGGCGAGCTCACCGAGCTCTAGTTATCGCACTAACTATAACACTCCTTCTCGACAACACGTCGGAGGTGGAGAAACCTCTCACAAGCAATTACAATGTAATATAGAAATACAAGAAGAAATACAAAGACAATACAAAAGAGAACTTTTACACAATTGCTTTGATCGCTTTCCTGTTGCTTGCTTTGATTGGCTCTTGAAGGACTGGAATGCAGCAGCAATTCCCCTCCAATAGCTCCACAAAAACCATGGCAAAAACCTCCATCTCGAGCTCCTTTTATAACCTGCATCGAGCTATTATCGCGCTAGCGATCGTGCCAAAGGCCCGATCATTGCCCTGTATCGTTGTCTCACAGCGGCCGGATCCACGTCGGACAAGTTCCAATGGATCACCTACGATCGTGATGATGCCCATCGATCGGCGTGACCCAATAATCGCGCCCGGATCGGCTCAGAGGGTTCTGTGCTCGCGAGACTCCCATCGATCATTGCCATCCCTCGGCGATCGGCTGTCGACTCGATCATTGCCGATCCATGCGATCGCCAAGCCAAAACCCTAGCCTTACACCGGTCGAACTCTAGTCGACTTGGATCGATCGAGCGGCACCTATGCGGTCGGTGATGTCGAACAAAACCTCAAACACCAAGTTGTTTGAGCATCCGACATCGGGTAAACCCTCAAACATCAAGTTTGAGCCTCCCGACCTCGGATCTTAGCCACTTGGCCAAGTCCACCTTATCCCTCATGGAGTTCCCCACCAAAGCTCTCTTCCCTCGGCCTCGTCCCTCGGATCGCCAAGCGCCGCGGCATCGCCGCGCCATCCTTCCTAGAAGTATGCTTCCCTTTGGGCTCCTCCATTCGCTCCCCGTCCGTGCGGTCCCTCGGATGCACCAAGCGCCGCGGCCGCCTGCCATCCTTCCAGCTCAAGGACCCAGGCTAGTGAACTTGCCAAGTCTCAAGACTTCCCAAATGCACCAGCGCGGCCGCCAATGCATTTCTCACCAAGCACCAAGCGCACGGCTTCGCAATGCTTTGGATTTCCCATGCCAAGCACCAAGCGCACGGCTTCGCAATGCTTTGGGCTTTCCCATGCCAAGGCTTCCCCCTTGGACTTCCACACCAAGCTCCATGCTTGGATTTTCCATGCCAACACCATGTTGGACTTTCCCATGACAATCCCATGTCATGAGTTTTGTCTATCATCAAAACACCATCAAGGTACTGCTGGGACGATTGCACCAACAATATACACATTTCGATTAGATTAGATCATAATCGAATCAACTCGAAAATGCCTACCGAGCCTTGATACCCATCACTACCTCAATCATTTGTTGTTGTTGAATCTGCCAAAGCAGAGCAATGCATATTATCTTGGTAGGGTGCGGAGGGACAATCTTGGTCCCGCCTATCACGCTTGGGTTAGAGTAAGCTCAATTAGATTGAGCAAAACTAGTTAACTCAATTGGATCGAGTAGAACTATAGGCATATTCCAATCGTTGGAAAGATAGGTTAAGATCGCATTTACACTAAATCTTGGGCGATTTAGCCAAAGCTAACTCAAGGTCCTTTGTAAATGTGGGTCTTGATCCTATAAACAAGAGTTGCATAGAGATGTAATCGGTAATATGTTACCCACCGATCATACTAAGTCTTGGGTGATTTAGCCAAAGCTAACTCAAGGCTTAGTATGATGTGGATCTTGTCCCGCAAGAATTATAGCTACTTTGTATGAATCTAGTAAATGTGGTTTGACCACATCCATAACTTGATTCTACAAAATTCCTATAATTCAGTGGGAGCATCATTTGATTAAAGGCCTAATTAAATGATAAAAGGAATATTATATTAATTCTTTGCATTGTATGTTGTAGATAACTATGTCGACAAACACGAACACTCTCTCTCTGCGTTCTGTCCTTGAGAAGGACAAGCTCAATGGAGCAAATTTCCTAGACTGGTACAGGAACCTGAGAATTGTTCTCACCCAAGAAAGGAAGTTGTACGTCCTGGAGCAGCCTATTCCAGAGGCACCTCCTGCCACTGCCTCACGAGCTGACAAAGATGCTTACAAGAAGCATCAAGATGATGCATTAGATGTGTCATGCCTAATGCTCGCGACCATGAACTCTGAGCTTCAGAAGCAACACGAGTTCATGAATGCTTATGATATGGTTGGACATCTTCGTCAACTATATCAAGGACAAGCAAGGCATGAGAGATATGAAGTCTCTAAGGCATTGTTTGGGTCCAAAATGCAAGATGGGACTCCCGTAGGTCCATATGTACTCAAGATGATTGTGTACGTAGAAAACCTACAAAGGCTGGGATTCCCACTTGGCCAAGAGTTGGCCACTGACCTAATCTTGCAATCTTTTCCACAAGCTTACAATCAATTTGTCATGAATTATAACATGAACGAAATTGATAAGCCACTACCTGAGATGCTCATCATGTTGAGAACTGCTGAGCTTAACCTTAAGAAGGGAAAATCTGACGCCATTTTGATGGTGCAAAAGAAGAAAGGCAAGGGCAAGCCTAAAGGTAAGGGAAAGTCCCAAGCCAAGGGTAAAGGCAAGGAACTTAAACCCAAAGGAGGGGTGGCTAAGGCAGGGGCTTGCTTCCACTACAAGTAAGCTGGACACTGGAAGCGTAACTGCAAAGCATACCTGGAAGATCTTAAGAAGAAGAGAAGTGAGACTTCTACTTCAGGTATAAATGTTATAGAAGTCAATCTATCTATTTCTTCATCTTGGGTATTAGATACCGGATGTGCATCTCACATTTATACCAATGTGCAGGTGCTGAGAAATAGCAGGGCATTGACAAAGGGCGAGGTGGACCTACGAGTAGGCAATGGAGCAAGAGTTGCTGCTGTTGTTGTAGGAACTTATGATCTATCTCTGCCCTCTAGGCTTGTACTAGAATTAGATGAATGTTGTTATGTGTCTGCCTTAACTAAGAACATAATTTTGATTTCTTGTTTGGACAAGAAAGGATTTACATTTATAATAAGAACAAATGTTGTTCAGTTTATTTAAATGATATGTTCTATTGTAGTGCACCTCTAATGAACAGACTCTACTTTCTAGACTTAGAGAGCCCTATCTATAACATAAGTACCAAAAGATTCAAGTCAAATGAGTTGAACCAAATCTATCTCTGGCATTATCGCTTAGGTCACATAAATGAGAGTCGCTTATCTTAGCTCCATAAAGATGGGCTGCTAGACTCATTTGATTTTGAATCATCTGAGACATGCGAGTCTTGCCTTTTAGGCAAGATGACCAAGACTCCCTTTAGTGGACAAAGCGAAAGAGCAACAGATTTGTTAGGACTTATACATAGTGATGTATGTGGCCCTTTCAATGTTGCTGCTAGAGGTGATTATAGGTACTTCATTACATTTACTGATGACTTCAGTAGATATAGTTATGTATATCTAATGACACATAAATCAGAATCCTTTGAAAAGTTCAAAGAATTCAAGAATGAAGTACAAAACCAGCTTGGCAAGAGTATTAAGATACTTCGATCAGATCGAGGTGGTGAATACCTTAGCCATGAGTTTCGTGACTATCTAGCTGAGTGTGGGATTCTATCCCAACTCACTCCTCTTGGAACACCACAGTGGAATGGTGTATCCGAAAGGAGGAATTGTACCCTATTAGATATGGTACGATCTATGATGAGTCACACAGATCTTTCTATATCCTTTTAGGGATATGCTCTAGACACAGCAGTCTTTACCCTTAACCGTGTACCATCCAAGGTTGTGATAAAGACACCATATACGATATGGACAGGGAGAAATCCCAAGATGTCTTTCATGAGGATTTGGGGTTGTGAGGCTTACGTTCGACATCAAGTCTCAGATAAACTGGGACCCAAATCCGATAGGTGCGATTTTGTTGGATATCCCAAGGATATCAAGGGATATTACTTCTACATTCCCAGTCAGCACAAAGTGTTTGTGGTAAAGACTGGGGTTTTTCTAGAAAGGGATTTTATTTCTAGAAGAACTAGTGGGAGTACGTTCGATCTTGAAGAAATTCAAGATAAGGACCATAGCACTGAGGCCTTGATGGAGGTTGAACAGGAACCACAAAGTGTTGTGGGTGATGAGGTTGTTGCACAAAGGGTTGTGGAACAACCACCTGTTCAGGTAGACCTACCTCTTCACAGATCTGATAGGGTATGTCGTCAGCCCGAGAGATACTTATTTCTCTTGTCTGACCATGATGACGTAATGCTCATTGAGAATGAGCCTACCTCCTATCAGGAAGCTGTGATGAGCCCAGATTCTGAGAAATGGATAGAGGCCATGAGATTCGAGATGGAATCCATGTACACCAACCAAGTATGGACTTTGGTTGATCCACCCGAAGGGGTCAAACCCATTGGGTGTAAGTGGGTCTTTAGGAGAAAGACTGACATGGATGGACTTACGCATACCTATAAGGGTCGATTGGTGGCTAAAGGTTTCAAGCAAATTCATGGTATTGACTATGATGAAACCTTTTCTCCAGTGGTGATGTTTAAGTCCATTCGGATCTTGCTTGCTATTGCAACATACCACGATTATGAGATCTGGCAGATGGATGTCAAAACCGCGTTTCTGAATGGAAACTTACTCGAGGATGTGTACATGACACAACCTGAGGGTTTTGTAGATCCACAGCATACTGGGAAAGTATACAAGCTGCAAAGGTCCATTTATGGGCTAAAGCAAGCCTCTCGGAGCTGGAATCTTCGATTCGATGATGCGATCAAACAGTTTGGTTTCATCAAGAATAAAGATGAACCCTGTGTCTACAAGAGGGTTAATGGGAACATAGTTGTCTTCCTTATATTGTATGTGGATGACATACTACTCATTGGGAATGACATCCCTTTGCTACAGTCTATGAAGACTTGGCTGGGGACGTGCTTCTCAATGAAGGACTTAGGTGAAGTAGCCTGTATTCTAGGCATCAAGATCTATAGAGATAGATCTAAGAGATTGCTTGGCCTAAGTCAGAGTACATACATTAACACGGTATTACTACGGTTTGCCTTGCAGAATTCCAAGAAGGGACTTCTGCCGATGTCACATAGTGTGAGTCTTTCGAAGACTCAAAGTCCCTCTTCTAGAGAGGAGAGAGACTGTATGGATAAGATCCCTTACGCATCTGTTATAGGATCTATTATGTACGCCATGCTGTGTACTCGTCCTGATGTCTCGTATGCTTTGAGCATGACGAGTAGATACCAATCAGATCCAGGTGAGCGTCACTGGATAGCAGTCAAGAATATTCTTAAGTACTTGAGAAGGACTAAAGAATATTTCTTGATATTTGGAGGCGATGAGGAGCTAGCTGTAAAGGGTTACAGCGATGCCAACTTCCAAACATACCAGGATGATTATAGATCGCATTCAAGGTTCGTGTTTTTCTTGAATGGTGGTGCTGTGAGCTGGAAGAGTTCCAAGCAAAACACAGGTGCTGATTCTACAACAAGAGGCCGAGTATATCGGTGCTTCCATCTCATTCGAGAGATTATCGATAGAGGAGATGTGAAGATTTGCAGAGTACCCACAGAGGCTAACATTGCAGATCTCTTGACCAAGGCTTTGGCACAGAATAAGCATGATGGTCACACTAGGTCATTGGGTATTAGATACTACGGTGATTGGCACTAGTGCTAGTGGGAGATTGTTAGTGAAAGCCCTAGAGTCAATCATGTGATGATTGTTGTATGAACTTTATTGTATTATATTCCTATTTATAAAGGCATGGTTATTATATTTACTTGTATTGGTGTCAAATAACTAAATATAATAATGTCCTTGAGTAGTAGGTTCTTATCTATATCAATCGATTGGTTGAATCGATAATGAGATGATATAGAGAACACTACTCTTAATCATTCCTAGTCGAGTATTAACATTCAGGGACAACGTTAATGCGTAGAGACTAGCATGTAGGTTAACATGATGACTTGATCTCACAAGTCATGGATATGAGATATCAAGTTGACACATAGGTATGCATTGGAGAATGAATACTGAATGACCCACCATGAGAAAGTATCATGGATTGTTATATGAGTGTCATATACTTTCTCATGTGGCTATTAGTATGACTATTAGTCCTTAGACCTGAAGTCACCATGGTTCCCTACATAAGGCGTTGCATACTTTGGCTTCGTCAAACGTCACCCGTAAATGGGTGGACTATAAAGGCGATTACTGGGTATGTAACAAATTATGTGGAGGGATGTGAGTGATGTAGATGGGATCTATCCCTCCTATATGACGGGAGTGACATCGATATTCTTGATAGAGTGAGACCACGAAGTGCATGGCCATGCCCAAATGAGTCAATATGAGATATTGAGCTCATTTGATTAGAGTGAGTCTACTTGGAGTTCAAGATTTAGATTGTACCGAGGATGACACAGTCTATGCCTCAATTGGTCAATCTAGATGTCAAGGATAGAGGGACATTGTCACATATTGTGAGAGTCACAATTAATAGTCACAAAGTTGATGTTGGAGCTTAACATTCTTGTAACTTGGGTAGCAATGATGTGTTGCTAGATACCGCTCATTGCTTATGTTCCTAAATCGGTTTAGGGACATTGCCAACGTTACAAGAACCTATAGGGTCACACACATAAGGGCAATTAGATGGAGATTAGGTTCATATGATGAACCATGAGGATTAGGTTCATGGGATGAACCAAATTGGATTAAGAGTAATCCAAATTAGACTAATTGAGTTAGACTCAAGTTGATTCAAGTGTTGAATGAGTCTAATTTAGATTTGATTCATCAAATCAATTTAAATTAAATGAATATAGATTCATTAAATTAAATTGACTTGAATCAAATGGTTGGATTTGATCAACCATGGGAGATAAGAGGTCAAGTTTGACTTGACTTGAGAGGGAAGATGAAAGGTCAAGTTTGACTTGACCAAATGTCATGTCATGATGATGACTTGGCATGGTCGGCCAATGATGATGTTCCACATCATCATGGACACATTATGGGGTGCCACCTCATGAGGGAGACCAAGAGCCATTGGCTCTTGGAGTTACATGCATGCATGTAACCCCCTTATAGTGGGTTATGGATGATGTGAAGTTAAGTTGTGTAACTTCATCTTCTTCCTCCTCTCTTCCCTCAAGCTCTCTCTTCCTCATCTATCCATGAACGTCCAAGGGGTGCTAGCACACTCTAAGGTGTTTTTCTCCACCATTTGTCCGTGTGGATACTTGTAGAGGAGTGTACACTTGACACTCTTGAGTTCCGACGAACCTTTTGGACGAGCGGAATTTGCAAAGGGCGTCGCATCAAGGGTAACGTCCTTATCATGTAGATCTAAGGTAGATCTAGGATTTTATACAAACACATACATGTTTTAGTTTTAATACATCTTCGCACGAATCCGTGGCCGGACTTCCGGGGTTTCCGCAACACAAAAAGCGGTTTTTGCGACTCGGAAAGTCCAACACTTACCCCCTAGAACCTAAATTTTGACCATTATACCCCTTAAATGAATTTGTCATTTTTGCTAGGGTCTTTTCCAATTTTTCAAGCCTTGGCTTCAATGCTTGATTTTCTAATTCTAACTTTTCCAATTTTGATTGTTCATTAATCTTTTGAGAATAACACTTCCTAGGCATATGTCTATGATTCTTGGGATTAATACCTAGGTGGTTCTCCACCTTCCTAATAGACTCCCTTGGTAGAATGGATCTAGAGTTATCAATTCTAGATTTGTCCTTAGGTAAATTTACATGCTTAGCACCTAAACAATAAAAACTATTATTTTTACTAGTATGCTTTTCATGAGCAATAGCAAGAGTACTAAAAACATGCTTTTTAACCCTAGAACTAAAAGGTGCATTAAAATATACCTTAGGGTTTGCTTTGGAAGCTCCTCTACTTGTGTAGCTCCTTCTTACCCCTTCTTCCTTCCCCTAGGGCATTGGCTTCGGTAGTGTCCCCGTTGATTACACTTGAAGCACACAATGTGCTCTTTGCTTTTCCTAGCGAGGACTCCGACATCCTTTGATTTTTCTTGAGCTTTCAACACCAACACTTTCTCCTTAGCCAATTTTGGGCATTTGCTCTTGTAATGCCCGGCTTCCCTACACTTAAAGAAATTATGTGATTTTTTTTTATGAATTGCATTTGAGTTACCAAGGATGGTGGAGGCGATATGGGAGGATTTTTCACTTCTTCTGGAGGTGGATGCTTCTTCTTGTTCTTGCTCCGGGATGGAACATCTCTCCTCCCCCTCACTACTAGATGTAGAGGTTTCCTCCAATTCTTCTACATCCTTGGATGTTGATGGACACTATTCCTTGACTTCCTTCTCTAATTATGCTAGTTCAGGATTTTCATGGAATTTGACCAATTTATTCCACAACTCCTTAGCATCCCTATAGCTCCCTAATCTAGACAAAATATGGTTTGGTATCAAATCTAATAGCATTTTTGTTACCTTAACCGTTGTCTTGAATTGTTGTCGTTGCTCCTAGGTCCATTTTGATTTTTCGATTAGCTTCTTGTCTTCATCCTGAGGTACTTCGAAACCATCTTCAATTGTTAGCATCATATCGAAATCAGTTTCAAAGTATACCTCCATCCATTTCTTCCACCATGAGAATTCTCCTTCGAATTTCGGTGGTTAGATGTTGATGTCGGCCATTTGATTTTCTTATCGTGGCAGCGAGTCTGATGATAAGTTCCTCGCTCTGATACTACTTGTTAGAGGATCATAGCCCGGCTATAAGGGGGGTTGAATAGCCTTTCGCATGCTTGATGGAAATCATTCGTTCTTAGTCGTGTGCTTGTCTATAATACTCGTTAATATGTAGCGGAAATGATAGTAATGAAAATGAATACACAAACACAATCACAACACGCAATATACGTGGTTCGGAACCTTAGGGTTCCTACTCCACGGGGTGAGCTCAACGAGCTCGAGTGATGCACACACTACTACTCAAACTCCTTCTCGACAACAAGTCTGAGGTGGAGAAACTTCGTACAAGCAATTACAAAACGTAATACAAAAGTACAATCAAATACAAAGACAATATGAAATACAAGTAAAGAAACACATTACAACACTTTACTTTGATCACTTGATTGTTGCTTGCTTTAGTTTTCTCTTGAAGGTCTGGAATGCAACAGAAATTCTCCTCCAAAATCTCATCAAAAATCACTGTGGAAATCCTCCCCAAGCTCCTCCTTTTATGCTTGTCTCGGGCTGATTCCGCACATAGCAGTTGACTGCTCATACCCATCAATCGACTGCTCTTGTAGCCTTTGTGAGACAATGGCTTGATCCACGCTGGATAAGTTCTAACAGATAGCCTATCAGTCGACTGATACATAGTCAGTCGAGCCCCTGGTTGAGCAGCCTCGCTTCTGTGGACGTTTCCTCAACCAACAATCGACTGTCATACATGGCAGTCGATTGCCAAGCCACGCGACGTAGTCGAACGCTAGTCGACTCCCATCAATCGACTGGTACATCACCCCAGTCGACTGGTAAACCTCAAACATGAGGTTTAACCCAAGTATAATGCCCTCATACTTGCTAGACACCCTTAGCCTAGACCTAAGCCTTCTAGCCACCTCTACTAGCCTCGCGCCTATCGGATCCCTCCAAGTCATCTATGATTTATTCATCCATGCGCAGATCCCTCCAAGTCATCCATGACTTGTTCATCCATACACTAGTCTCCAGGTGCTTCCTTTGGCTATTGTCATGCTCTCGGTGTCCACACTGCCAAGGTACATATTGACTTACGCACCCAAGACTATCGCTTGGCCTTACGCCGCCAAACCACCCCTTGTGTTGGTGCAATCGGCTCAGGTCACGATTGACTAGACTTGAGTTTAACTCGAGTAGTAGTTTGATCTTAGTGTTTTGATGTTTAACAAGGAGTTGACACCGTTGTTTGAGAATGGGTTGACTATATGGTTGACATGGGGTTGACCATATGATGGAGAAGTCTAAGTGGGACACTTGGCAATGGAAAGTCCAAGTCTTGGGTACTTGGCATGGAAAGTCCAAGCATGGGTCTTGGCAAGGGAAAGTCCAAGCTTGAGTCTTGGCAATTGGAAAGTCCAACATGGGTTGGCATGGAAAGTCCAAGCATGGGTCTTGGCAAGGGAAAGTCTAAGATTGAGTCTTGGCAAATGGAAAGTCCAACATGGGTCTGCAAGGGAAATCCAAGGGTTGATATTGGCAGCGTAAAGTCCAAGCGGGAGTCTTGGCAGCATAAGTCCAATGGTTTTGCGGTGTTAAGTCCAATGGTTTTGCGACGTAAAGTCCAAGCGGTAGTCTTGGCAACGTAAGCCCAAATGTGCCTTAGCGATATAGATCAGCTTAGCATGACAATAGCCGATGGAATCACCTGAAGGCTAGCGTATGGATGAACAAGTCATGAATGACTTGGAGGGATCCAATAGGCGTGAGGCTGACGGAGGTGGCAAGAAGGCTTAGGTTTAGGCTAAGGGTGGTCTAGCAAGTATGAGGGCATCATACTTAGGGTTAAACCTCATGATTGAGGTTATCAGTCGACTGGGGCTTTAGACCAGTCGATTGGTCAAGCATTTTGACACTTGGCAACCGAGTCGACTTGTAGCAGTCGATTGGGATTATGATCAGTCGACTACCGTGAGTCGACTAGGGTTCAACTACGGCAAAAGGCCTTGGTAGTCGACTGCCAGCATTGGGCAGTCAACTGATGGCTTGATCAGTCGACTGACGTGGAGGTCAATCAACTGATTGTCGAGGAAATGGGCACAGAATGTTTCTGAGTCGACTGCTAGGGTTTAGCAGTTGAGTGGAAGCATGATCAGTCGACTGATGGGTATGATCAGCCGACTGATGGTCTATCCGTTGGAACTTATCCAATGTGGATCGAGTCGTTGTCTCACAACGGCTACAGGAGAAATCGACTATTAGGCGGAATCAAGCCCGAGTTGCAGCTTTAAAAGGAGCTCATGGAGAGGGATTTTGGCAATAGTTCTTGAGGCGATTTGAAGTGGATTTGCTGTTGTAATCCAGACCTTCAAGGCTCTTCACAAGAAATCAAAGATAAGCATTCAAGTTCACATTTGTAAAGATTTTTTTACTTGTATTTGTGTAGTTTACTTGTATTCGCTTATATTCATTTCTTATTGTTGTAATATCATTTGTACGAAGTTTCTCTGCCTCCGAATTGTTCCGAGAAAGAGTGTTTGTGATTATTAGTGGTATTTGGCATCGCTAGGGCTCATTAGAGCCCAACCCGTGGAGTAGGAACCCTAAGGTTCCGAACCACATTATATCGGCATGTCATTGTGTATTGTTGTTGTTTGTTGTATTTCGTTATTGCTATTTTGTATTTCTGCTGCGCTAATAATGATTGTAGACAAGCATGATCAAATTCTGTCAAGCGATCGAAGATGCGCCATTCACCCCCTCCCCCCTCCCCTCTAGCGATGTCCAATTCCTAACACCTTGGACTTCCTAAATGTCAAGTACCCATGACTTGGACTTTCACCGCCAAGACTACACACTTGGACTTACGTGACCAAGGCTACACACTTGGTCTTCCCTTGCCAACTTTATGTTGAACTTCTAATGCCAAGCCCCATGCTTGGACTTTCACCGCCAAAACTACACACTTGGACTTACGTGGCCAAAGCTACACACTTGGTCTTCCTTTGTCAACTTCATATTGGACTTCCAATGCCAAGCCCCATGCTTGGACTTTCACCGCCAAGGCTATACACTTGGACTTACGTGGCCAAGGCTACACAGTTGGACTTCCTATGACAATCAAATGTCATATGTTTTGTCTAACATCAAAATACTGCTCAAGTCAAACTCGAGTCTGGTCAATCATGACCTGAGTAGATTGCAACAACACAATCGATTGGAAAAAGTCCTTAGTTAACTGCCCTTCTAGCCATTGTCTCACAACGGACTTATCCACGTCAAATATAGGGCACACCAGTCGACTGCTCTGACTCATCAGTCGACTGCCTATAGTCGTCAGTCAACTGCCCTTACTTAGCAATCAACTACGAACTCTTCTGTGCTCGTGCCATTCACGACCAATCGACTACCCATCCGTGATCATTGCTAACCTTAGTCATCGCCGATCGACCATCGAACTTTCGTGATCGTGCGCAAACACGGTCCAATGCTATCCATGCGATTCGACTTCAAGGTCAATCAACTACCCATCGATTACGGTGACACAAATAGAACCGAGCCTCTAGTCGACTACCAACCAATTGACTAGTCATGATCTCAATCGACTGCTCTGAGTCAACTCGGCTCTCGAGTGTCAAAGACTCGGCCAATCGACTGTCCAATACCTCAGTCGACTGATAAATCTCAACATGAGGTTTAACCCCAAGTATGATCCCCTCATACTTGATAAACAACCTTATCCTAGACCTAAGTCTTCAACCCACTTCTATCAGCCTCACACCTTTTGGATCCCTTGAGTCCGTGACTTTTCATCCTTGTGCTAGCCTTCAAGTGCCTCCATTGGCTATGTCATATTAATTGGGTTCCTTGCTAAGGTACATTTGGATTTATACTGCTAAGACTCTATGCTTGGACTTTACGCTGTCAAACATTAGGCTTATACTGCCAAGACTACATGCTTGGACTTTACGCCGCCAATATCACACTCTTAGACTTTCCAATTGTCAAGCATTCATACTTGGACTTTCACCGCCAAATTTCACTTGGACTTTACGTCACCAAGACTACACACTTAGACTTATACCGCCAAAACTATATCTTTGGACTTTCCTTGCCAAGTACTCATGACTTGGACTTTCCATTGCCAAAAGTCATGCTTAGACTTTCTAATTTCCAAGTACCCATGACATGGACTTTCACATGCCAAGTGTCCATGACTTGGACTTTCCCATTGTCAAAACTCATGCTTGGACTTTTCATGCCTAGTACCCAAGACTTGGACTTTCCATGTCAAATATCCAAACTTGGACTTCTCTCGAGTCCTACTCGAGCTAGGTCAACCTTGATCTGAGGCAATTGCTTCAACAATCTCCCCATAAAGCTATCTCCTCATATGGTCAAACTCATGTCAACCATATGATCAATCCATTGTCAAATAATGGTTAAACCATTGTCAAACATCAAAATATTATTTGAGTCATACTTGAGTCTGGTTAATCGTGACCTGGGCCGATTGTACCAACAATGGGGTACTTGGCAATTGAAAGTCCAAGAATAGTCTTGGCAAGGGAAAGTCCAAGCATAGTCTTGGCATGGAAAGTCCAAGCATGGTCTTGGCAATGGGAAGTCCAAGGATGTAGTTTTGGTAGCGTAAAGTCCAAGCATGTGATCTTGGTGGCGTAAGTTCAAATGGATCTTGGCAAGGAAGCCTAAGGGTAAGATTTTGGCAGGTAAAGTCCAACCATGGAGTCTTGGTGACATAAGCTCAAATGAACCTTCGAAAAGGACCCGGTTAGCATGACATAGCCGATGGAAGCACTTGAAGGTTAATGCGAAAGATGAAGAGTCACAGACTCGAGGGATCCGAGAGGCATGAGACTGATGGTGGTGGCTAGAAGGCTCAAGTCTAAGCTATGAGTGAATATCAAGTATGAGGGGAGCATACTTGGGTTAAACCTCGTGTTTGAGGGTTACCAATCGACTGGATTATGGACTAATCGACTGGCTGAGTGTTTGACACTCGAGAGCCTAGTTGACTTGGAGCAGTCGACTGGGGTTATGCCCCAGTCGATTGGTCGAGGAGTCGACTGAGGCTCGACTACTCGGCTAAGGTTGTAACAGTCGACTGTCATGTATGACCAGTCAACTGATGACACTGTAGCAGTCCATAGATTGTTACATAGTCGATTGGCCAGTCGACTACAGGCCAACAGTCAACTGCTAGAGTATCCGTTGGAGTTTCAATATGGATTAGGTCGTTGTGACACAATGACATTAATGCCAATAGACTGCTAGTTAAGGGCAATTGACTGGAAGGTAGAAATTCAGCTCGACGGAAGCTTTAAATGGAGCTCAAGGAGGAAGATTTTCATAGCGGTTCTTGGTCGATTTTGAGACGAAGTGATGTTGCATTTTAGGTTTTCAAAAGTCATCCAAAGCAACTAAGAAGCAAGCAAGCAACATCGCAATCTTGTAAAAGTGTTTTCACTTCCTTCTTTTATTTGCTTTTGTATACTTGTATTTTGGTTGTATTTGGTGTAAGCTTTGTGTTGTAAAGCTATTGTATGAGGTTTCTCTACCTCCGGTGTTATACCTTGAAGAAGAGAGTTCATAGTGAGGGTAGATCACTAGAACGTCATCGTGAAGTATGAACCCTAGTTCCGAACCACGTAAAATATTGTGTTGTGCATGTATTTTGTCTTTATTCCTATTTGTATTGTATTCCACTGCGTATAACATTTTTGTAGACAAACATGACACGATTGCGATAAAAGGGAAGCGAAAAATGCTATTCACTACCCCCTCCTAGCATGACACCGATTCCTCTACAGAAGAGACTTATAAAAAAAGGATGGAGGTAGCTTCGAAGGATAACATTCTCTTATTCTTCTTTCATGTGCTACGCCTTCGTTTACAAGCTTCATCAAGACATCCTGCCACTTCGTTGACAATCAAGCTTCATTCCACATCTCGAGTTGTCGGTATATTTTTATTTATTTCATTTTGCACTTGTACTTATATTTACGAGCGAAGATAGAGTATTATCTTACTCTCAAATCTTTGTAAGCGAAAACCCTCCGAAGTTGAAAGTTTTCAATTCGGAGGAATCTTAATAGATTGCCCGACGAGGTAGCTCTAGGTGAGTTACGAACCTTGGAGTAGTAATCTAATACGGATTGCAAACTAAGTAAAAAGAATTTGTCTCATTTATATTTCCACTATACAATAACTCTAGTTTTCAAAAGATAGAAAAGTAATTTTAAAAAGAAAATAAAAGAAATTTTTAATATCGAGATTCTCCCCTCTCTCGGATACTTTCGATCTTACAAAATATTAATGTAGAAATAATAAAAATAAGTAGTATATTTATAGAGTTTTGAAAACAACAATCAATTAACTGTAATCATTGATAAAAAAATAATCAAATAATCTCAATTGATCACAAAAAATTTAAACATATAAAAATTACTTTAAATTGTTCGAACCAATTTCAACTAAAATAAATAAATAAACACTTGCAAATTCAAATTGTTAGTTCACGAGTCAAAAAAAGTTGGTCTAACCAGTTCAATCAATAATTGACATATTGATCTGATTATGGAACAGGGCCGGATCCGAATTGGACCCGGTTCATAATAGGGTCTCATAGCTGTGCGTGTTATATGATAATACCGTTATAAACAGGAAGATTAAACAAAAAAAGTAGCCCGTCTGTTACGACGCTTGTAAAGTGACAACGTTACATCCAAATGACGCAGCGGTTGAATTATCCACTACTAAATTGTATGAATAATAAACTCTGACTCTGTCTTTTTCTCGTGCAGTGATAAAGCTACTTCACGCAACTCAAATTATTCAACTCTGCTCTGCTACGCCATTGATCCAGTCGAGAGCAGTCACAGCACCCCTCTCTCTCTCTCTCTCTCTCTCTCTCTTCTCTCTTCCTCACCACCGTCTTTTTTTTTTTTATGAGAGAAGGAGAAAGCAAGGCGGGACGAGAAAAGGTTGCATCTTTCTGGTACGTAGTGGACTCGTAGTTGGTAGTAAAGTGGTGGTGGCAAACGTCGACTTCACCTCTGGCTCTCCCTACTATGGAATCCTTCAGCCTCCTCAAGTACTGGCGAGGCGGCGGCGGAGCTACCATAGCCGCCGCCATTCGCTCCTCCGCAGCCACCCACGGGACGGATGTCGCCACAGCCGTCATCCGCCCTTCCTCAGCCACAACGGACGACGGCGAGGGGGAGGACGAAGGCCCCTTTTTCGACCTAGAGTTTGGCACCCTTGGAGCAGCCGTTACCTCCGTATCGAAGTCTAGGATTGATGTGGAAGAGGGTGAGTTCGACATCGAGCTGAAGACCGCCGGTGGAGGTGAAAACATCCGCGCCGAGGGCTTCTCGTCTTCCGACGACCTCTTCTTCAAAGGAAAGCTGGTTCCTTTGGAGCCTTCTTCGATCGCGGTCGCCGACGACAAACCTCAATACGAGGCGTCCGTTTCACTCCTTAAATTGGCCCCCAAATTTCGCGTCTTCTCGCTCGGATACCGGAAGTTCAAACCAGCGGCGGCGGAGCCCAATGCCGCCGCCCACCCGGCGGCCGCATCCCCAAAGCAGCAACCTCAGCAGAGCAAGTTCTTCACGCGGGACAGGACAACGCGGAGCTCGTCCACAAACCGGCCTTCCAAGACTGCAGCGGACCCAAACACCACCGCCACCGCCCAGGCGGTGGAGGTAGAGGCGGACGAGAACAGGTTCGCGAGAGAGGTCCTGCAGAAATACCGCAACATGATCAAGCCGCTCTATGTCAGGGCTTCGAGGAAGCACGTAGAGAAGCACAAGGTCTCGGGCGCTTCCAGCGAAGGAGAGCCGCCGGAGGAAGAGGCTGCGAAGTACGCTGGAGGAGGAAAGAGCCTCCCGGCAGGAATGAGGGCGGCGGAAAAACGGCTGGGGAAGAGCTGGCAGACGTCAGCTGCTGTGGCCGCGGTCCCATTGCCGCCGCCGCCGCAGCGTCGGGACGACTCGCTCCTGGAGCTGCAGGACGGTATACAGAGTGCCATAGCGCACTGTAAGCGTTCCTTCACCGCCACTGATAAAGGTAGGTGGACGCACCACCCCACCAAGTCACCAACCCCGGATCCCGTCACCGCGCTGAGCTATGTTCTGTATTTTTTGCAGGGTCGGAATCACCATTAGCGATATCGAAGAGCGAGCCGTTCCAGGCGACGGTAGATTGACCAGCCTGATTTCCTCATACAAATATATCTCAAGAAATAAAAACACCTCCTAATTAGACATTTTTTGCGTGTTTAATCCTTTCCTTGTACGTATTAATTAATGATCAGTTAGTTAGCGTCCCTGTTTTTGATTGTCTGAAGTTGATCTCTAACCCGGCGATTACCGACGAATCAATAACGCAATGATAAAACATCTGAAGACGACACGAAAAGAGGTAAAAGATTCCCAACTTTGCATCGGGAAAGATGCAGCATCGCGTTGCAAGGTTGCAGCAGGAGGGAGAGAGAGAGAGAGATGTGCAATGAATTGAACAGCACGCACTCTCTCTCTTCCTTCTCTATCGCTCGCTGCGTTATGGTTTGTATTCTAGTGCTTTTCCAGTTTCCGTACCCTGTAAATCCGCCATATTTTTCACCAGCAGAGAAAAGATGAAGGAAAATTAAAAAAAAAAAAAGAAAAAAGAAGAAGATGCCGTGGCCAAGAAGAATTTAGCTCAAAAATTAATTCACAATGTCGGGTTGCTTTTGGGTAAAAAAGGATTTGAGCTGTTACAGCAGCATGCCCTCTATTTCTTTCTTCTCCTTTAAATCGAATAGATGAGCGATGAGTCGTGCATTCAGCAGCTAGCTAGCGCAGTCGTGGTCTCCCGAGAAAGAAGGTGATGAAGCGGCGACTGGAGCGGAGGAGGAGACAAGGAATAAGTCCAATGTGGTGTGCTGTTGGGGGGATTCCGTAACATGCATTGCAAATTGCTCTGCTGCCGCAGCCGCCGGTGGCGCCTGGTGTTTTGTACTTAATTTGCTCGCGCCAGCTTAATGTTTGACGCAGTGGTCCGCGCTTTGGTTTTCATATGGAAGAAATATATTGGAAAAACAAATAAATCGCATAAGACCTTTTTTCTTATTTATTTTATCGAAGATAATCTGCCATAGAATCTAAATCCTACCTTCACTTATTTTTCTTTCTCATTTTCTTATCTATAAAACTTGGGGAAAATGATTTTTTGACAAATAACAAAATCTCCAAGTCCTCTTGACGGCTTGTTGCTGGTCAATTCCCATTACTTGCACGTCCTTACAGCAACCATAGTCACAAAATCACAATCGATGGCTATGAAATTGCAACTGCCACATGCACGTAGCGACGAGCTCACGTTGTGAAATCACAGCCTCCTTGTGCAGCTGCTGCAAAATTACGTGACCATGAATTGTCGCTTCGAGTTCACGGCCACCCTCCTTGAGCTCAAAAGCATCGCCGACCCATGTGCTAGATTTTTTCCCTCTTCTCTCCTCTTTCCTCTTTTTTATTTTTATTTTTGATGTAGTTTTATTTTTCGACAAACTTTGGACTCTTTTCCTTTTCCTATCTCAGATCGGCTAAGTAATCGATCTCCAAGAAAATCGCCATGGTATGGTCTGCGTGGACAAAAAATGTTAGATTTTGGTCGGCTTTATCAGTGTGACCCCTGTTGCAAATCATATATCTGTTTGGAGCTTTTTCTTGTGTCGGAGGAAAGATCACAGCCGGAAAAATCCTCTTTTTCCACAAACCAAATCTGCCGGACGTTTCTACGCCTC
The DNA here is from genome assembly GCA_025175895.1 of Wurfbainia villosa. NCBI lineage: Eukaryota > Viridiplantae > Streptophyta > Magnoliopsida > Zingiberales > Zingiberaceae > Wurfbainia > Wurfbainia villosa. The sequence continues at coordinate 92,517,826 of CM045997.1, read as the reverse complement.
TCACCGTCTTCGTCGAGCAGCCAATCCATCTCGCAGCCGATCAACTCGTAGCCGATCAACTCTTGCAGTGAGGCAGCAATCTCCTTGGACGCACGCTCCTTCCCTTTTAAGGGAAGGAGACGCCAGACGCACTGCGCTTGCCGCGTGCGTGCTTTCGGCGCCCATGAATCGCTGCGGTCGATGGAACTGCCACGAACTCCATCATCTCTCACTCGTCCAAGGTATGTCACATAGACAAAATGATCACACAGACCATTTTAGAAGAGGTGTTTAGTCACATAGACTAAATGATCACACAGACCATTTTAGAAGAGGCGTTTAGTCACATAGACTAAATGAAAACATCAAATTAGAAAATGGTTAAAGACACATTGGCGCTCAAATGCTAAGAAAGTTGTTACACCTTACATGCTCGTAGAGTGATGCATGCTAAGAGAAGTTATTACGCTAACTTAGCCACTCTTCATATGATACATAATCATTCTCCGATGACACGTGAGTAATCTCCAGGTGGTACAAAACCATTTATCTTATGGCACACAACCATTTTTCAGGTGACACACAGTCGTTTTCCAAATGATACAAAATCATATTTCTGGTGGTACATAACCATTTACCTGAAACATCCATGTCTTGCTTTTTACCCAGATTAAATAATCTCATTTACATCAATATGAACATCTCTAATCCCTTAAATTGACCATCATGTCAAGAGCATGTTTCATATTCCAAATATTCACAAACATTTCTGTACACAACAGAAAAGAGTCGACTAGTGAATAATACTCATTAGATGTAAATCTATTTAATCTTCCTTTTTAGTATGAATCTATTCATTTTAATCAATCGCTTTCTTAGTCATGTTCCATAGACCGAATCATACATAGTCATAGGTAGACATGCTAAAGTAGCAAACCTTGATTAAAACTTCAAGTAGACACCTAAATAGTCACAAAGGGCAAATACTGAGATTAACATATAATCTCAAAGGGCTCACATAGCAGAGAAACAGGGATCCATTCTCCTACTACCCTTATTGTCGTCTTAGCACATGTGATATGATTCACATGCTACGATGTCTTCCTCTTTACCAATAAAAGAGCGCATGTTTCCCTCAAATTAACATCGTACAGATTTCGATCTAGACATTCCCAATGTCTAATCCAAAATTCAACACATGAATCCTTATCTGGCTCACAAACAGGCATAGTAAATGGTGGGTTCATTTACTTCGATCATTTACCACAAAATGATCTTATCTTGATACAAATATCAAGACGACCCTAACTTATAGGAATGTAACAAATTTTACAGCTTCCAAATTTAACAACCACATAGGTTGACCTATAAGCATCGGTCTTACCTCTATTTATACGCAACAAATAGAGATGATTGTCCATGTGAGAGGACCAATCATTACCTGCCAACATGCTTATCGAGATCTTATCACTAGAATGTAACATAACATACACTGAATTTATTATGGCTGACATTTCAAACAATCAAATTATAACATTCAATTGTCATTACAAGACTGTTACATTCTACGAAGTCCCATAGACTTTACATGCTCATTAAATGACTCTCTAGTCATTGGCTTAGTAAAAGGATCTGCAAGCATAGCTCGTGTAGGGATATACTCAAGAATCACCTTCTTTTTAGCAACAATATCCCTGATAAAGTTGTATTTTATAGCAATATGCTTGCCCTTGCTGTGATATTTGGGATCCTTGGAAAAAGCTATCGCACTGAGGCTACAATACGATACCATCGGACTCCCAACGTTTCGAATCTTCAAATGCTTTAGGAACCTTCTCAACCAGACTGCTTCTTGTACAGCTGCTGAACATGCCACATATTCAGCTTCCATTGTAGATAAGGCCACACAGGTCTGTTTCTTGCTGTTCCAGGAGATGGCGCCACCATTCAACAAGAACGCATAGCCTGATGTTGATTTTCTATCATCCAGGTCCCCAGCCCAATCTGCATCTGAATAGCCCCTAAGGCTCATATCTGATCCTTGATAACAGAGACAATAATCTGTCGTCGCCGTCAGATATCTGAAAATCCTTTTCACTGCCTTCTGTTGGATCGAAAGTGTCGCTAGAGGGGGGGGGGTGAATAGCGATACGATGTCGTTAAAAAACTTTTGCAATAAGTAAAAAGCAAGTAGAGAGTGCACAGCGGAAATATAAAGTAGACAAGATATTTTTACGTGGTTCACAATCTTTCGATTGCTAATCCACGGCCCTAGTGATCCTTGATCACGTACGGAGGGCAATTCACTAAAACCACTCCTCCTCGTTGGAGGTAGGAGCAACGATTACAAAAAGAAATCAAGGCAAAGGGACACTCCCCCTTTCCTTGTTACGATTAAAGCACAAAGACAATTTAAAGAAGTAGAACTTAAATAAATATACCGACAACTCTTATAAGTAGAAGATGTAGCTTTCGTTGTCGGCGGCACTTCGTCGTAGCAAATGTGAGTAGTAGTAGCGACGTTACGACTGCGTGTTGAGAGCTCTTGAATTCTTGTTATTTGCTTGGCTTGAACATGTCTATTTATGGATATTGATCTATGAATTTAGACATAGGTAGTGTCCAAGGTGAGGTTCTTATCCCAACTCAAGGATGAGGTGTTTCATCCAACCACCTTGTGCCACCTCCAACCTCCTTGGGCGCCAACTTGAGGATGAGGTGTTTCATCCAACCACCTTGTGCCACCTCCAACCTCCTTGGGCGCCAACTTGAGGATGAGGTGTTTCATCCAACCCCCTTGTGCCACCTCCAACCTCCTTGGGCGCCAACTTGAGGATGAGGTGTTTCATCCAACCACCTTGTGCCACCTCCAACCTCCTTGGGCGCCAACTTGTTGGAGCCATTCAACTTGTGCCACATCATGGGAGCCAACCATCTTGTGCCAACTCACCTTATTTTGGGCGTCCACCACAAGGAAGCTTGGTGATGGTTTGGATGTCCACCTTGATGCCACATCACCCTTTGTACCAAAACACGAGTCAAGTCCAAATTCACCCCCTTGAAATTCGAGCTCTTCTCGAGGCTGGAACTTGACTAGCAGTTGACTGTAGTCAAAGGGTTTTGGACTGCAGTACAAGTTAGCTTAAAATATAAAGTATGATGGTTCTAACCATCTGATCTCGACCTAGACCTTCCATTGGAGGTATTGGGTCGGATCTACGCTTAACGACCTTGCTTCGCTTTCACACGAGCTTACCTTGTAGCCTCGCTTCCGGTCTTCACCCGAGTACCTCGGCTTCCTCCGAAGTCCCTCTGGCGTTGCCCGACCACCTCGGTTCCCACCGGGTGTCGCAGACCTTCCGCTCAACTTTAACATTTCTGCACACTTAATTGAGCTCGTAAGATAACAAATATACCCTTAACTATTGAGCCTTTTGCCATAATCAAAATACCGGTTCGACTTTGGTGCCCACTGCACCAACACCTTCTAGTGTCTCGATCCTGGGTTTGACTGGAACCGACTGACTAAGCCCACTGCATAGCTGATATCGGGACGAGTACACAACATAGTATACATTAAACTACCTATGGCACTGGCATATGGTTTTTTATTCATGTCGGCTATTTCAGCTGGAGTCTTGGGACTCATACTTTTGCTCAAAACAGTACCTCTTGTAATAGGTGTCTGTTCACAGTTGCAGTCAGACATGTTGAAATGTTGTAACATCTTAGTAATATAAGACTCTTGTGACAAACCCAAAAATCTCTTTGATCGATCCCGGATGATCTTAACCCCTAAGATGTATTCATCTTCTCCCATATCTATTGTGTCAAATTGAGAAGACAGCCACTTTTTGACTTCTTCAATAAAACCTATGTCATTTCCTGCTATCAGCATATCATCAACATATAATGATAAAATGACATACTTTCCTTTTTCCTTCTTTAGGAAAACGCAATGATCCTCATTGATCATTTCGAAACCATAAGATAAAACCACTTTGTTAAATCTTATGTTCCATTGTCTTGACGCTTGCTTCAGCCCATATATAGATTTCTTCAATCTACATACTTTATCCTCTTGGCCTAAAGCAACGAAACCTTCTGGCTGAACCATATAGATTTCCTCGTCAAGCTCACCGTTAAGGAAAGCGGTTTTAACATCCATCTGATGTAATTCCAAGTCATAATGCGCCACAAAGGCCAAGATAACTCGGATTGACACAAACTTCACTACGGGAGAAAATGTCTCTTCAAAGTCAATACCCTCTCTTTGGGTAAATCCTTTTGCAACCAAACGAGCCTTGTATCGGTTAATCGATCCATCAGACTTCCTCTTTATTTTGAGAATCCACTTATTCCCAATGGCCCTTCCGCCAGGAGGAAGATCGACTAACTCCCAAACTTGATTCCGAATCATTGACTCCATCTCTTCTTCCATTGCACTTTTCCACTTATCTCTAACCCTACATCCCAACGCATCCTCAACTGATTGAGGTTCATCTTCGTCAACTGGGAGTGTCATCATTGCCTCATTCTCAATATCAAACCTCCTTTTAGGTATGATCTTACGAACACTTTTCCGTAAGTTGGGCTGTTGAGAAGTCACCCCGTGATCAGGCACATTACTCCCACTCGGTTGACTAGGTTCAGGTATCCCACTGGACATCTGACTTGTTGATAACGACTCATCCTTCTCAAAAATAGGAACTGTCTTATCAACTTCACCCTTTGTTGGGAACTCAGTTTCGAGAAAAGTGGCATCTCTCGACTCAATCTCAGAGATTGTTCCATCTTGTTGCTCACCTATAAAAACATAACCTTTCAAGGTCTCAGAATATCTTATAAAGATACACTTCTTACCTCTAGGTCCGAGTTTTCCATATTTGTGAGAACTATTATTATGAGCGTAAGCGGTGACCCCGTGGTCTCAGATTGCTCAAATCTGGTTTTCTGCCCGTCCAACGTTCATATGGGGTTGATGGAACTGACTTTGAAGGTACTTTGTTAAGTATATAGGCCGCAGCTAGTAATGCATCTCCCCAATAGGAGACTGGCAAATTAGCCTGCGCCATCATAGACCTAACCATTTCAAGAAGAGTCCTATTTCTTCTTTCAGCAATCCCATTTTGCTGTGGAGTTCCTGGGATCGTTAGCTGTCTAATAATCCCCTTATCATTACATGTCGTCTTGAACAAATCAGACAGATATTCACCCCCACGGTCAGTGCATAAGGCCTTAACCTTACGTTCCGTTTGATTCTCAACTTCGTTCAAGTAACGAATGAAATAATCCAACGCTTCAGATTTTTGAGAAATCAAATACACATGACCATACCTAGTGAAATCATCAATAAATGTAATGAAGTAGGAAGCTCCATGCCTAGCCTTCACACTCATCGGACCACAAATATCCGAATGAATCAATTGCAATGGCAAGTCTGCTCTAATAGCCTTTCCAAATGGTTTCCTAGTTGCTTTTCCAGCAAGACAATGCTCACATATAGACAAGCTAATCTTAGGAGCCCAATAAACCCTCTCTAGCTAATCGATTCATGCGATCTTGTCCTATATGTCCCAATCTAGCATGCCAAACCTCATCATATATATCCGCATTACTAGTAAGAGCAATGTTTGAAAAACAACTATGAATCGCATAATTCACATCAGGCACCACATCTAGTACCATAAAACCATTAGATAAATAACCATATCCGATTGACACAGAGTCAATCTTAAGTTCTACACAGCGACTGAAAAAATTTACAGAGTACCCCAAATCAAGAAGACAAGTAACAGATACAAGATTCCTTCGAATCTCTGGAGCATACAAGACATCATGCAGAAACAAAGTACTTCCACCACGAAGGTTAAGTTTACAAGTGCCAGAGCTCCTTGACTTCGACTCTTGCATTGTTTCCTACATAGATCCATTTGTTGCCAACAGGTACCCGGCGGTACTCCACATATGTAACCCGCTCTCGAGCTACATGGTTGGTTGCTCCCGAATCTATAATCCACAAAGAATAAGAATCAGCCATCAACACAGTACTAGCAACAAAATGCTCAGAAGACAGATTAGAAGTTACCTTCTTTGGCTCAGTACACTCCCGAGCAAAGTGGCCCTTCTTGCCACAATTAAAGCAAGATAACTTGCTTTTAGGCTTCTTCCCTGTCTTCTTCTTCTTGATTTGATCCTTCCCAGCAGCAGTAGCAACGTTTTTATTCTTTCCCTTTCCCGTCTTGTACCAGTATTTCTTGGATCCAGAGGATCCAGTGAGCCAACGACCAAATAGGCCGGCACGAAATCTCATGATTCTACTCTCTCGGACCTCGACTCCACATGCCATGAGACATCACAAAGTCTTAATACTCTCACTTTGTGAGTTAAGGTCCGCCATGGTCTCTCAAAATCGGGAAGGAGCGAATAACCGCTGAACACATTGTTCATCTATTGACTCATGGCCGTGATTTTCAGCTCCCGAATCATATTAGACATCTCCCTGAGATGTTGAACCATCGTTGCATTCGGGCTTCTTGTGTCGAACTCGATCGTCACCGATGCGCTCTTGAGACTTATTCCACTGTATCTCTCTCTAAGGACTACCCAGACTGCATGAGCTGAAGGATATGGCTCATACTCTAACACTAGGTCATCCACCATTAAACTTATCAATATGCCTTTAGCAGTGGAATCCTTCCTTTTTCATACCTTATAGGTATCAAGGTCACGTCATCTGTCTTTGTATTACTCTCAACGAGTTCCATCACAACCTCGACTTCTTGTTCCTCAAGAACATACTGAATCTTGAGGTGCCATATTTTATAGTTATCCCCATTCAGTTTTTCACCTTTGTTCAGTTCAGCTATGATATTTTTAGTCGCCATAACCTAACATAAATAAACACATTATTTAGTTACTCAGTGTATGCTTTTATGTATGTAATCTCAAAAATAAACTCAAGATAAATCTGATCTGGTTTACAAAATCAAGTGACAACTGCGTTATCACTCATCATTTGTATGTACCAATCAGACTTAGATTGATATATTTTATTACATACATCCCACTTAATGATATTAATCATTATTACAGCATGATTTTACACATTAAATGAACATATCATTATATACTCATTTGAACTAATCAAGGGTATATCCAATAATCATGCATCATGTAGAGTTAACAGCATCATATGAACTAATCATTAAATGAACACATCATTAAAATAAACATGTTGTACAATGTTAACAAATAACAAAGTCTACTAAGAATGCAACAGATTACATTCTTCCTACTCATAAACTAAAACAACTCCTAATAGACTAGATAAGCGATTACTGCTCCCACTAGGACAAGCCCTAGTGCAACAGTAATCATGACATGTCCTCTCCGTCTGGACTCAACCACAGTACTCTCTGCTGGGACACTCACAGGCAACACATGCTGCCCTGATACAGAGTCCTTTAAAGACCCCACAAATCGAGAACCAAAATCCTCCACTGGGTCTTCTTCAGGATCCTCTTCACAGTCAGCATAGTTAATCAGCTCTGTGCACAACTGGGTATATGAAACACGTCCTTCATGTAACCCCCAAAATTGTCGTACCGCGTCAGCAAGATTATCGGGCAATGAACTAATCAACGCCCAAATCCTGTAGTTGTCTAATACTGGAAACTCCTGCATCTCGAGCTTCCAGCGATCATCAACTTCCCAATGTGTCCAGCGACTCCATGGTAAGTCGTAGTCCAAATCTTCGATAGTCTCCTATACCTGATTACGACACATCGCGCCGGGTCATAGTGGTATACATCCGCACCATCTGTAAAATTGAAATAAATCATGTCAGTACATAACCGACAAAACCAGTACAAATACCGGTATATTCCAATTTAATCAAGGCACAGAACAAATACACATATATCAAGAAGAACTAAACTCCTTGAATTTTAGGCTATAATTAATCAATTAATGATCAATCAATTTTGACTCATGTATACCATCATAAACTAGTTCTATCCTTAAGGTATTCACGTTAAATTCTAATTGTTCCAAAACAATCCATCTAACTTTAGTTATGAGTTCAGTCAACCAAAGTCAACTTTACACAATTCTTGTGTAAATTTAATTGGACACTTAGCCTTTTGTTGGAATCAAATTAATTGAACTCATGTCCAATTAAAATTTGATTCAAAGCCCATTTAATTCGGCCCAATTAAACCAAACTAAATCCCATTTAATTCGGCCCAATTAAACCAAACTAAATCTAAAGCCCAATTAACTCGGCCCATTTTAATTTGGCCCAATTAAAGCCCAACTAATTTCTCATGGATTCAAAGCCCAATTGAGCCCAATTAAGCCTAACAAAAATAATAATAATAATCAGCAGTTAATAAAAAACTTTTTTATTTAATAAAAGAAACTTTTCTTTTTTTAAATGCGCCCTAATCCCGCGCAACCTTTTTTTCTTTGCGACGACTCTGCCGTCGTCTCGCGCCAATAACGGCCAGGGAGGCGCCGCCAGCCGATGGCGCGCCGCCTCGAGTCCATCGCCTCCAACGCCCATACGGCCGCCCGAGGCCTTGCGATCGCGAGTGCGGGCCGGCGACATGGCCGTCGCGTCGCCTCGCGCCATCGGCCGTCGCCTCGGCCGTCGACTTCATCGCCGCGCCGGCCATATCGAGGTCATCGCCTCGCGTCCCGTGCGCCTCGCGCCGCAAGCAGATCGCTGTCGATCCGCGCGAGCATCCGGCGCCTCGGCGGCGTTACGGCAGCGCCCGACGCGCACTTCGGCTGCGTCGGCGCGTCGGCACCTCGCCGCCTCCGACGCCATCGATTTCAGGCGAGCGGCGTGGCGTCGGTGTCCACGTCGCTCGGCGGCGGATCCCGGCGGCGGCGATCGTATTGCGCCAATTTATCCAGAACAGAGGTTCTGTTCTATTTTTTTCGGCGATCATCCAAACAGGTATGAAATTCTATACAGAAATACTGCTCTGATACCAATGTTGCAAATCATATACCTGTTTGGAGCTTTTTCTTGTGTCGGAGGAAAGATCACAGCCGAAAAAATCCTCTTTTTCCACAAACCAAATCTGTCGGACGTTTCTATGCCTCTCACCGTCTTCGTCGAGCAGCCAATCCGTCTCGCAGCCGATCAACTCGTAGCCGATCAACTCTTGCAGCGAGGCAGCAACCTCCTTGGACGCACGCTCCTTCCCTTTTAAGGGAAGGAGGCCGCCGCGACTTCAAGTGCGTGCTGCAGGCTCGATTCCAGCGCCTGCTGCGGTCGATGGAACGCCACAACTCCATCAACCCCCTCCGACGCTCAAATCAATATCTTCTTAGGAGAAGAGAAGTAGAAGAGAAAGAACAAGTGAAGAAAGTTTAAGAAAAGAAGAGTGGTCTCCTCATATAAAAAGAAAAAAAAAATCATCACCTTCGCTTTTACCTTTGGGGGCTTTATATAATGTCTTGAACCTGGCTTGTTGACCGGATCTCTCCACCTATCATATTCCTTAGAGGGGTGTTAGGGGAGCATGACATGACACCTTCCATTCTGACATGTTCCCTCTTTGCTATACGTTCAGGAGACCAAAATATTCCAAGTGGATTGTCATGTATATCTCACAAGCCAAGTGCCTAGGGAACGGACCCAAGAATGAAAAGATGATGCTCGAGAAAGAATATGGTACCCTAGAAAGCCAACATTACTCGATAGAATTAGTGGTGTTCGAGAAAACTAATAGTACTTGGATCAGTTGGTGGTGCTCGAGAAAACTAATAGTTTTCGTATAAGCGGATGGTATTCGAGAAAATTGATAGTACTCGAATGGAGGCCCTTCGAATATTATGAGTTCCTACCTAGGGACTCTCAAATATCATCACAAGTCTCCCCCTTTAAACAAACTGAAGAGCGAAGTCGAATGAAGTCTAATAGGTGTATCGACTGAGTTTGATCCACCTTTGCATATTTCTACTTTTTAGGAAGGGCTATCATATTAGAATAACTTCCAAGATGGTGATTCACTGCACGAACTGTGATTGATTGCTAAAGAGGGGATAATGAAAGACCTTACGCAATCGTTAAATCAAATTCGTTAGTGTCATGCCCCTCGATCTTCACCATTCGAGACTCTCCCAGGTACTCAGGTTGACCCCTATCTATCTCAATTCCACTTTGTGGGATAATTCTATAGGGTCTCTAGTTAGAGGCTCAACTTCTTGATCTTCTAAAGTTATTCTGAAAGGATCAGGCAATTTCCCAAGTATTGACATCAGTGAATCCATTCGCATAAATGTTGTATATCCTTAGCCTCTTTGATACAACATCTCAACAGGCGATTTACCATTGCTACCCCACGCCCCTATCCTCTTAGGGTTTAGTACTAGTACGTCCTTGAGTAGCCCTCTGCCATGAGGCCTAAACGTTGCCTCACTTGTTCTCTCCCCCTCCTTGGGCTCTTCAACCCTCATTTATTATCCTTCCCAATGCCTTTTTAAGACGTCTTCGTGACCATCCCGTATAATAGCTTTGCTCCAACTTCTTCCTTTCCGATGACTTCGTATTTCTCAAGTAAGTGTTAGGAGTATGAAGAATACAATTAAAGTCCTATATTAGTGAGATATAGAAAAGATCATGTGCTTATAAGATAAAAAGATATCTCCATTGGTATGAGGCCTTTTGGGTAAAGTCCAAAAATAAAACCATAAGGGCTTAGGCCCAAAGCGGACAATATCATGTCATTGTGGAGATATATGAATTTTATAGGCACTAACAATTGGTATCATAGTCATTGTGTGATCCTTCGTTTGAGAGGGGAATTGTTGGGAGTAGGCATGCTTAACGGATTGGTTCGATACAGAATCGAGTCAGAACCAATCCGTTAAATTCAGAACTGGAACCGATTCAAATGAATCGATTCTAGAACTGAATCGGAATTGTTTCGATTCCGGTTCGATTCGATTCCAATTGATTTTGGAACCGGTTCGGAACTGATTCTAGTTTCGATTGGATCTGGTTCCGGTTTCTAATTTAAAGGTGAAAATTCTTAGCATGCTAACATGTCTACAAGATTATTTTGTGATAAAAAAAGAACAGGATCACCAATACGTTAGATGAATTTGGAAGCTCAAGTTCAAGGAAGGTAATCTGGAACCATTTCGAAATCGATTCGGAACTGATTCTGAACCGGTCCAGATTCAATTGGCTCCAAAGTTAAAACTTTGGAACTGGAATAGGTTCGAAATCGGTTTTGAATCGGTTCAGACCGGTTCCAACGTCGAGAACTCTAGAACCGGTCAGAACCGAAATGGAATCGGAACCGAGGAACCGATAAGCATGCCTAGTTGGAAGTATGGGGAATATAATCAAAGTCCCGCATTAGTAAGACATGTGCTTATAAGATAAAAAGATATCTCCATTGGTATGAAGCATTTTGGGTAAAACCCAAAAATAAAACCATAAGGGTTTAGGCACAATGTGGACAATATCATACCATTATGGAGATATGTGGATCTTATTTGCACTAACAGTAAGTGCAATGGTTGTTGGTGCAATCAGCCCAAGTCACGATTGACCGGACTCGAGTTTGACTCGAGCAGTATTTTGATGTTAGACAAAACATATGTCACGGGAAGACAAAGTGTGTAGCCTTGGCCACGTAAGTTCAAGTGTGTAGCCTTGGCGGTGAAAGTCCAAGCATGGGGCTTGGCATTGAAAATCCAACATGGAGTTGGCAAGGGAAGACCAAGTGTGTAGCCTTGGCCACGTAAGTCCAAGTGGATAGCCTTGGCGGTGAAAGTCCAACATGGGTTGACATTGGCATTTGGGAAGTCCAAGGGGTGGTTTGGCGGCGTAAGACTAAGTGGTAGTCTTGGGAGCGTAAGTCCATATGTACCTTGGCTGTGCAGACACCGAGAGCATGACAATAGTCGAAGGAAGCACCTGGAGGCTAGCGTATGGATGAATAAGTCATGGATGACTTGGAGGGATCCGCGCACGGATGAACAAGTCATGGATGACTTGGAGGGATTTGATATGCGCGAAGCTAGTAGAGGTGGCTAGAGGGCTTAGGTCTAGGCTAAGGGTGTCTTGGGTTAAACCTCATGGATGAGGTGAACTTGGCCAAGTGACTGAGGTCAAGTGTCAGATGCTCAAACATATTGTTTGAGGTTTTACCCGACGGTCGGATGCTTAAACAACTTGTGTTTGAGGTCTTACCCGACAACAGTCGACTGATGGTATGTCCCAATCGACTAGTGAAAGTCGACTGCTGTTCAACTGCATTGTATGCCATGACAGTCGACGGCCAACATTGGGCAATCGACTGATGGCTTCAGCAGTCGAATGTCATGTATGGCAGTCGACTACTGGTCGAGGATGCGAGAGAAGAATGCTCGGTAGCCCTCTGATCAGTCGGCTACGAGGCTGGAAGTCGACTGATGGTAATTGGCGGTCGACTGTTAGTGTATATCTGTTGGCTAGAATGCCAACGTGGATTAGGCTATTGTCTTACAACGGCTACAGGAGCAATCGACTGAGGCCTTATAGCAGTCGACTGTTAGGCGCGGAATCAGCTCGAGACAAGCATAAAAGGAGAAACTTGGGGAGGATTTCCACAGTGATTTTTGGTGAGATTTTGGAGGGGAATTGCTACTGCATTATAGACCTTTAAAAGCAAACCAAAGCAAGCAACAAGAAAGCATTCAAAGTAAAGTATTGTAAAGTGTTTCTTTACTTGTATTTCTTATTGTCTTTGTCTTCGCTTGTATCTTATATATTACTGTTGTAATTGCTTGTACAAGATTTCTCCACCTCCAACATGTTGTCGAGAAGGAGTTTGAGTAGTGGTGTTGTCATCACTCGAGCTCGTTGATCTCACCCCGTGGAGTAGGAACCCTAAGGTTCCGAACCACATATATCCTTGCGTATTTTGTGTGATTGTGTATTCGTCTTCATATTTGTATTGTATTTCGTATTTCCCCTACGCTAACAAGAATTGTAGAGACGAACACGATCAAATTCCATCGAGCATGATTTAGGCTATTCAACCCCCCTTCTAGCCGAGCCACGATCCTCCAACAAGTGGTATCAGAGCGAGGAAGTTGTCATCGGACTCACCGCCGTGACAACAAATCAAATGGTCGGCATCAACATCCATCCACCGAAGTTCGAGGGAGAATTCTCATGGTGGAGAAGAAGGATGGAGGTATACTTCGAAATCGATTTCAATACTATGGTAACAATTGAAGATGATTTCGAAGTACCGAGGGAGAAAGAAGGAAAGATAATCGAAAAATCAAAATGGACCGAGGAGCAAAGGCAACAATTCAAGACAACCGTTAAGGTAACGAAAATGTTAATAAAATTAATACCTTAGATATTTTGTCCAAGCTAGGTGAGTATCGGGACGCTAAGGAGTTATAGAATAAGTTAATCAAATTCCACGAGAATCCCGAACATACACAAGCAAAGAAGGATGCCGAGGAAGAATTTCCATCAACATCGGAGAATGTGGATGAATTGGAGGAAACCTCCACCTCTAGCATTGAGGGGGAGGAGAGATCTTCCATCCCGGAGCAAGAACAAGAAGAAAAGTCTACATCTGGGAGAAGTGAAGAACAAGAAGAAAATTCCCTAGGTAACTCAAGTATTGTAATTAAAAATAAAAAACATATTATATGCTTTGAGTGTAAGGAAGCCGGGCATTACAAGAGCAAATGACTAAAATTGGCTAAGGAGAATGTGTCGACACCAAAAGTCAACCAAAAGTCAAAGGATGCCGGAGTCCTCGCTAAGAAAAGCAAAAGGCACATTATGTGTTTCAAATGCAACCAAAGGGGACACTATCGAAGCCAATGCCCTAGGGGAAAGAAAAAGGGGCAAGAAGGAGCTACACAAGTAGGGGGAGCTTCTAAAGCAATTCTAAGGTATACTTTAATGCACCTTCTAGTTCTAGGATTAAGAAGTATGCTAGAAATTATTTTAACTCACTTGCTATTGCCCATGAACATAAGCATGCTAGTAGGAATAGATATGTTTGCTTAGGGGCTAAATCCTATGAACTTACAACTAAGGACAAATCTAGATCAAACAATTCTAGACCTATTTTATTTAGGGAAAGTATTAAGAGGATAGAAGAAAATTTAGGCATTAACTCTAAGAAGGGTAGACACATGCCTAAGAAGAAGAGTCTTTCCCAAAAGACCAATGAAAAATCAAAATTGGGAAAATTAGAATTGAAAAATCAAGCTTTGAGGTCAAGGCTTGAAAAATTAGAAAAGACCCTAGCAAAAATGACAAACTCATTTAAGGGGTCTAATAGTAAAAAATTATAACCTAGGAGACAAGAACCGTCCAAGAGCAAGAAAGGTTTGGGTCACAAACCTAAGTCCTACCACAATGTTTCATTTGATTATGGAACCAAATCTAGGTCTAGGAAAATCAAGGTTAATAGGGAAGTTATCCCTAAGATTAACCATGGTGTGTGTCTAGTGGCCAAGGGTTCTATAAAACCTAGGAAGACCACTAAGAAGGTTACTAGGGAGACAATCCCTAAGGTTAACCTTGACAAGACCCAAATGACTAAGGCTTTAAAGTCAAAAAGGGTCATTAAGAAGGTATCTAGGGAAGTTATCCCTAGTGAATACCTTGTTAACCCAAGGAGCTCCAATAGGTATTGGGTTCCTAGGAGTGTGATCGATTCACCCTAGATGGGTTAGGGTGTGTCAACCCTAAGTGGATAGGTAGTTAACCTAACCATGGTAGAGTTGACACTTTAGGATGTGTCAATGTGTTTTGAGAAGTTGAAAATTGATTAAATTGGTACAACTAGGTGTTAGGAGTCATGGTGTGCTATTTTGGGTTTTTGACACACTTGGGGGATAAATGAATATTAAGGCAAAATGGATTTAATCTTAGAAATGACAATTTGGGCTTAACACTTAGTGTTAGGACCTCGGTGGCTGCTAGAGGGGGGTGAATAGCGTGTCGACATTGTGCGATGGATTTTGTTTGCGATCGCGTGCTTGCTACAAAAGGTGTTATATGTTGGGTTTCCGGCACCGCGGCGTGTGTGTGTTCGATCATGTTTCGTAAACATGAGCACAGCGGAAGCAATTAAAAATAATAAATCTATATTTATTACAACACACACAACACACGCATGCTATTACAACAAGTGTAGACATAACCGTAAATTAAAATTTGCAATAAAGAAAATTATCTACGTTATACCTTTCGTATGACGTGTAGCGGGAACGGCATCAACCGGAACGATCCTCGTAAGAATCGTCTCTATCCGTATCCACGCCGAGCTCCTCGGGATGACTTCGCTAAGTCACGAGGCCGTCTTACGTGCGGGTTACTAGCCTCGTGTTGAAGGCGGCGTGATCGAGAGATGATCACGATCCGAATCCAAATTCGGATCTAAAGCGAGTTCTCAAAACTCGCTTCTCCGGAGAGGTATTCGTCAACCAATTGGAATCGCCGTCCTCCACCTCAGAGGATTACGGAGATCAAATCCCGGTAAGTTAGCGCTATCGGGCACTAACCATCGTCCAAGCGATGCTCCGACAACAAAGAAACAAGCTGTCAGAAAACTGGACAGCTTTTGGTGGAAGAATAGAGGGCAAAGGAGATGGAAGCTCACCTTATCACCGAACCTAGAGGAGATCACCGGAGGTCGCGGCAGGGTTGGCGCGGCAAGGCTGAAGGTTGGACCCGCGGCAAGGAGCTGGTTTTGGATGATTAGGGTTTAACAATCCCTTAAGCCCACTTTTATAGAGAACTAATTCTCTTAATGGTTAATGGATCATATCCATAAAGCCCGTTAACCCGCTCCATTAAGATAAGTTAAAATAAACCAAACCAAGATGGTTTATTTTAAGTTAAAACGAACCGAACCAACCTTTGGTTCATTCGTTTAATATAAACCAAACCCTTTGGTTTATTCTCATCCATTGGATTAGAACCAAACCATTTTGGTCCATCCATTATGTCTTCATAAGACACTGCCCATCCACGCTTCCATTGAGACTGAAACAATTTCATGCTCGCTTTATGTTTGGTCCAACCAAACATAGTTTCTCTCGGTCTGAGAATCCCATTCTCAAGCTCGTTTTAAATCCTTTGGATTACACTCGTTGTGCGTGTGACCAAATAGGTTCTCGGTTTATGTTGGCCGTCTATAATTAACCATTAATTATAGAACGATCATGAGTGGCACCTAGTAGTACATCATGATCCTCAATTAACCGAAAAGATCAACGGTTGATCCAGAACTATTTCTGAAACCCTTCAGTAGCTCGAATGAATCGTGCCCCATTCCCTTCACTCATCTTATACCCACTTGGTTCAGGACATGGTCTATAGTGCAGTCCCCACTAGGCTGACTACGTCACACCTAGCCCAAGTATCATTTCCTCGTCCTACGGATTCTAGTTACTCCACATGTATCGAAGAGTACCTTACTCTAAACATGTAATGCTTTGGCAGACTTTAGTAACAATCAACGAGAGGCCATGGGTATACATCTCCTCGCGAGTGGTGAATCCTTTATAGGCTATTCAAACACCTTGATCCGCCGACTTATACCCAATCATCCCGGGTCCACATCTCCTTAGAGATGTTTGCTTAAGATGTCAAAGCATAAGTCTCCATGATCAAGATGACTTGAATACCGCAAGTCAAAGGAACATCGCACTTAAGCCACAGTAAGAACTTCATTGACATATCTATATATGAGAGAACCATATGAAGTCTTACGGTGGTCACTCGATGAACTAGTTACCATAACTAGCATCCACGATTAACTCGGACATCACAATGTCTCGGCCGGTGAGAATCGGTGCTTGGATACACGAGAGTATACCTCGTGCTAGTCTCGGAATTGATGGTGTCGAATCCATCAATTCATCGACTAGGATAATTCGATACATCACAATTACACATGTAGAGATACTCACTAGTTGTGATCCAATCACAAATTCTCTCATGCTGTGAATCGTATCGTGGACATTCAGTAAATGAGTTTAAGATCCAATCAAATACATAAAACATGTATACTCAAATAGTGAATCTTATTTTATCATATAAATGGTTCATACATAAGGCGATTGCCTTAGGACATCTCTCATATATTACTAACAGACTCCCACTTGGCCTAATGCCAATCGCTACGGTATCCAATACCATAAGCTCGAACATGACCCTCAAACTTATTTTGAGGTAATGCCTTAGTCAAGGGATCCGCTAAGTTCCTTTCAGTGGGAATTTTCTCGATTTGTATTTCGTTCCTACTGATGATCTCTCTGATAAGATGATAGCGGTGAAGCACATGTTTGGATCATTGATGAGACCACATCAAGTTCAGAGATGAACTTCTTATCATCTCTCTGATAAGATGATAGCGGTCAACCTTTCCTTTAACTCCATAAAACTCCTCTCACACCGAGCAGTCCATTCATACCTCACCCCCTTTTTGGTCAGCGAAGTCAGGGGTAGCGCAATGCGTGAACAATTTTTAATGAATCTGCGATAGTACCCAGCTAGTCCCAAGAAGCTTCGAATTTCTGTAACATTTCTTGGGGTAGCCCAACTCTGGATTGCCTCCACTTTAACTGGATCCACCTCTATTCCCTTCTCTGAGACTATGTGCCCTAGGAATGATATCTGCCTCAACCAAAAATCGCATTTGCTGAACTTAGCGTATAACCGCTTATCCTTCAAAGTCTGCAGCACCAGTGTCAGATGTTGTCGGTGTTCTTCCCACTTGAGTAATCATCGATATCATCAATAAAGACAATCACAAACTGATCCAAGTATGGCTGGAAGATCCGGTTCATCAAATCCATAAAGGCTGCGGGGGCATTAGTAAGCCCAAACGGCATAACTAGAAACTCGTAATGGCCATATCGAGTTACGAGCAGATTTTATGAACATCTTCTCCTTTAACCCGCTTGATGGTACCCGACCTCAAATCAATCTTTGAGAATCACGGTTGCTCCGTAGTTGATCAAACAAATCATCGATTCTAGGCAACGGGTACTTATTCTTAACTGTAACCCGGTTCAACTCTCGGTAGTCAATGCACAGCCGCATCGACCCGTCCTTCTTACGGATGAACAACACTGGTGCTCCCCATGGTGACACAGGTGGATGAAACCCTTATCCAATAGTTCTTGTAACTACTCCTTGATTCCTTCATTTGATGGGTGCCAGGTGATGCGGTGCTTTAGACACAGGGTGGTTCGATAGTAGTTCTATCCCAAACTCGACTTCCCGATAGGGGTAAACTCCAATGTCCTCGAAACACCTCGGAAAATTTGAACTACCTCTACTTCCTCTAGATTCGGTCTATGGGCCTCACTACTCATTATGTTGACTAGAAATCCGTTACACCCCTTACTCAACATTTTGAGCTTTACATGCGGACACAATGAGGAAGCCCAGTGGAGGTTGCATTGAAGGCGAAAAATTCATCATTTTGTAGTTTTAGTTTAGCGTCCTTTGTCTACAATCAATAATTGCCTGCTGCAAGATTGGATCCATACCTAGAATCACATGAAGTCCACCATTTCCAACACAATAAGGTCGGCGTACCTTTGTAGAGTTCTGCATCTTCATCAGACGAGTTCCTCACTATTCTATTCGGTCGGTTCCTCCCGAAGAGTAAGGACAGCGATAGCCGGTAACCATCAATCACATGAAATTTCAGTCTTGCAACATAAGCCACGGATATGAAAGAGTGTGTAGCTCGAGAATCAATTAAGGCATGGCGGGTAGATTGACAATAGAGAAATTCTACTGTGATAATGGTGAATCTGGATCCACACATCTGTGTCATCATACACCCTTCCTCTGGTTGGCTCTGTGAGTTGCGGGCAGTTCATAGCAAAATGGCCCGACTTCTTACACTTGTAGCACACGTCTGTACCCACTAAGCATTGACCTGCATGAGCCTTCTCACACTTGGGACACTGAATTTTTCTTTCGCCCTTAGAAACAGTATGGTCAATCGTAGGGTTCCCGGGTTCTGTGCGTGCGTCTGTAGTGGTACGCTTGCCTCAGCTGGCGTATAAACTTCTTCTGACTCGATGCCTGAGGTTCCCTTCCCTGGTAACTCGGTCTCTTGTTCTGTACCTCCCTTATCATGTCATTCCTGTCCCTCTCTGACATCAGAGCCTGATCCACAGCCTCCCTGAAGGTGGTAACTCGGCTCACTCTGACATCATGTCGAATCGCTGCCCTCAGTCCCTCAAGAAATGTTTCACTCTCTCTCTTCGTTGACTTGCAATCATAGGTACAAAATACCGCCCCTTCTCGAATTCTCTAACATACTCGACCACTTGTCTCAGGTCCCTTGGCGAAGCTCTAGAATTCCCTAGCCATTCGAGTTCTTGTGTCAGCAGTGAAATATTTACCATAGAATACCTCTTTAAATTCAGCCCAAGTAACTGTAGCTAGGTTCACTGCTGCGCGTGCCCCCTCCCACCATATCCGAGCATCGCCGCGCAACATGAATATGGCGCATCTCACCTTGTCGGCATCCATAAGCTGCATGAAATCGTATATCATCTCCAATGATCGAATCCATCCTTCTGCAGCGATAGGATCTGTACTTCCCTTAAACTCCGTCGGACCAAGATCCTTGAACTGCTTGTACACCGGATTCACACTGGCTGTAGGCCCACTGTGCGCATTTCCTTGCTCCCTGGCTCTCAACAGCTGTTGGATCTGTTCTCCACGAATCCGACTGTTCTGCATGATCGCAAGCAAGCTCGGTGGCTACTCGCCAGCTTCCCATTGTTCCTTGACCGCCATACCCTACAAACCACACTGCGTTATCTCCAGTTTTGTACTTAACCTCAAACATGATTACATTAAAATTACTACTTGAAAAGTAAGTATAAAACCTACAACCACGGGGATGAATGTATCCGAGTCCTTGATGAGATGGCGTGCCAACACTGTCCTTTGGGATCGTGCTCTGATACCAACTGAAAGGACCCAACCTGATACCTAAATATGGACTCTTAGTCCATCCGCTAATAATAGCATAAACCACATACACATGATTGAAAATCCTCTTTATTTTATTCAATTTCAAGTAAGAGTCTCAGATCTGACCTTTACACTCGGACCTCAGTATATCATCCCTTTCCACCCTACTCACTCAGACAGTCCAGCAATCGTTAACGTCCCGGACAGTGTGTGGCCTGCTCATCATCATCTCCTCGGTTACATCACCCCAGCGTCTCCCAACTCTGCTTGAGAACTCAATTCTCTACCTGTAAATATTTAGTGACATCATGAGTTCACAGCCCAGTAAGTAAATCAAGGGTAAATACACGACGTAGAGAGGGAAAAAGAAATCAAACATAAATCGTAAAGTTATATATATAGATATGTATATCTAGCATGCAACTCCAGCCTAGCATTAATAACTCATAATAAGTCATGCAAATATTACACCATGGCAGTGCAACCAATTCTTAAACAAAGGGGACTGAAAATATAACAAGCAATAACCCCATTCATGCTTTGCTATCATGCTAACTGTAGATAACATAAGTCTTCGTGGTACCTCACATTTATTGCATTTTTAAATGCGGAGCCAGTCAAAAACCTTATTTTCTTGTGCAATCCTGAGGTACCTCTAGAAAGAACTAAGGGAATCAGTCATCAGTCATTAGTCATCAGTCAATCTGTCAATTTGGGTGGGCCCTTCCCAGAGCTCATCCTGGGAAGCCCAACCCGTCCAGGCACCACTAATACTCATGTACATACAATTAGCTAGATAAAGAAAGTCTGTCATTTCTTGTCATAGTCAATCATATCTGTCACTTCATATACAGTTGAACATTTCAAGCTAGCATTTAACTCAGAATGTAGATGGATGATATCACAAAACATTATGAAGTAGCATCTACTTTAGGTACAGATGGATAATCATACCTATATATATATATTTATATGTATATATAGCATCTAACCTCATACACAGGTAGATGGTAATTACACACATTTACATATAGCATCTACACTCATATACAGATAGATGGTAATGACACTCATTTACTTATAGCATCTAACCCCATACACAGGTAGATGTTAGTTATAACTGATTCACATAGCAAATAGGCATTTGAAAGATTTGATGAACAATAAACTAAAATGATAACATGGCACATCATGGATGATCATAAATATCTATACATAGCATCTAACCTCATACAGAGATGGTAATTACACACATTTACATATAGCATCTACACTCATACACAGATAGATGGTAATGACACCCATTTAATTATAGCATCTAACCTCATACACAGGTAGATGTTAGTTATAACTGATTCACATAGCAGATAGGCATTTGAAAGATTTGATGAACAACAAACTAAAATGATAACATGGCACATCATGGATGATCATAAATATCTATACATAGCATCTAACCTCATACACAGGCAGATGATCATTATAATATTTTACATAGCAACTACAACATAAAGAAAAATCTTCCGAACCGTTAACTAAGCATGTAGAGGGGATAAGAACATAACAGAATTACTCTACTAACATTGAAGTCTCATCTATAATCTAGAAATCCCAACTTTCCATGGCTCCATCATTTTATACTAACAATTAGCTCCTACCTACAACGATTTCACCGTTATATCCCTCGGTAAAGCTAAGAGAATTTTCCAGGAACCCTAAATCAGCCCCTCCGAGACCCTTAACTGGAGTTGACCTATATCACAGCTGCAACCGGACTACACCCTCTTCCTATCTCTGCAAAAGATCCAACCGAATCGTCCAATCCCATACGCCATTCACCACCGCAGAACCTATCTGTGCCGGAACCCAATCCAACCCGATGGCAACCTTCATCCAGGTTCTACCGTCCCCTCTGTCCCTAAACCCACCCGGAAATTCCTAATCACACTAAGCAGTCCCTCCCTGCAAACTCCCAGCGACCACCCACACATCCAGCATAAACGTCCGATCGCAACCCCCCCATCTCAAGCTCAAACAAAACCTAAAATCCCCTATTCAAACACCATGTGATCAGCCCTCTAGAATCGATCTACAACCCTGACCACACCCTTCGATTTATCCCTGAAAATGTCCAGCGTCACCCCACGAACTTACCGGAAATCCCGAGCTCAGTTACACCCGTTTAAATGCCCAAAACAAGCTGCCTTCACCCCGAAATCCGATCGGAAACCCCAATCTCACGCGCAAACAAACACCACCGATTAAACCCCTTAAAACCACTCTTCATCCCTCCATCGCCTTCATTTTCCGAGATTTACTTACCGCATACGCCGAGGGAGGACGATCGGGTAGCGGCAGCCGTGACGATCTTCGACGGAAGAAATCGTAGAAACGCTTTATCCGAGGCGGCGAGGGCGACGAAGGATGTAGCGCGCGGAAGCAGAGGGAAAGAATGGGATCGGTCATGTGGCTTATAAACGCGGTTTCTTTAGGGTTAAGCCAACTCGAGTTAAGTCCAAGCTAGCCCCAATTTAACCTAAGTCTAACCTCAATTAATCCAAACACCCCTTCAAGCCCAAACCTTTCCCCGTAACGATCATATGAACTCCGTTTGAATTGGACTTCCCGGTCACTATACCTACAGTTTATTTCATTATTATTATATTTATATATATATATATATATATATATATATATATATATATATATATATATATATATATATAGATATTTTATTTATTTATTTATTTATTTTTTTTTTTGTTTTTTTTTTCGAGACTTGACAAATAGGTCCAGTCGATTGCTCATCACTATGAGTTGTCGGCTGTTGTGCTTCACCAGGTATCTCATCAATGTCTATTTGAGTCTCTCGAGCCTCCTCAAGTTCGACGACACTCCCACTGTTTTCTTGCAAGAGAAACTCTTTCTCTAGAAACACAGCATGCCTTGAAACAAACACCTTTTGTTCCACAGGATGATAGAATTGGTAACCCCTTGTTTCCTTAGGGTATCCAATAAATAGACATTTATCAGACTTAGCATCCAATTTGTTTGATACAGTCCGCTTCACATAAGCAGGACTACCCCATATCTTCAAGTAAGATACATGAGGTTTCTTACTAGCCCATATCTCATATGGAGTAGTAGAGACTACCTTGGTAGGCATTCTGTTTAACAAGTAAACAGCTGTCTGAAGTGCATAACCCCAAAAGGACTTGGGAAGAGTCGCATGATTCATCATTGACCTGACCATGTCCAACAAGGTCCGGTTACGCCTCTCAGATACACCATTATGTTGTGGTGTATAGGGCGGAGTCCATTAAGACAATATGCCATTGTCTCTTAGATAATCAAGAAACTCTTGACTTAAGTATTCACCACCTCGATCCGATCGAAGTATTTTAATACTTTTGTCATGTTGTTTCTCTACTTCATTTCTGAATTCTTTGAACCTTTCAAAGGCTTCAGACTTGTGTTTCATCAAGAACACATACCCAAACCGTGAGTGATCATCGGTGAAGGTAATGAAGTAGCTATAGCCTCCTAAAGCTTGAGTTGACATAGGTCCACATACATCAGTATGTACTAGACCTAGTAACTCTCCCACTCGTTCACTTTTTCCAGTAAAAGGTAACTTAGTCATCTTGCCTTTTAAGCATGATTCGCATGTATCGTATGAATCCAATTCAAACGATTCCAGAATTCCACATCGGTGTAATTCGGACATGCATTTCTTGCTTATATGGCCAAGACGACAATGCCACATATAGGAGTCTATGTGATTATCCTTTCGAGCACGCGTGTTGCTCGCTTCGATATTGAAAATGTCACTGGATACGTCCAACGTATAAATGCCATTACTCAAAGTTCCAGTTCCATAAAGTACGCCATTCAAAGTTATATAACAACAATTGTTACTAAACGTTAAATGGAAACCATTTCTATTTAAGCAGGAAATAGAAACAATGTTCTTTATTAGAGAAGGAACATAATAGCAATTGTCCAGTTCCAAGACTAGTCCACTAGGGAGCTTCAGCAAATAAGTTCCGATGGCGACCGCAGCAACCTTTGCTCCATTGCCAACTCGCAAATTTGACTCCCCTCTGACAAGTCTTCTATTCCTTATCCCCTCAGATGTCATTACATATATGTGAGCTACACCCAGTATCCAATACCCAAGTGTCTAAGGAAATAGAATGACAATCAATAACGAAGATACCTGAAGAGGATGGGGCATCGGATGCCTTCTTCTTCTTCATGGACTCAAGATAAGTCTTGCAGTTTCTTCGCCAGTGGCCTTACTTGTCATAATGATGGCAAGTGCCCTTTGCATACCGGGTTCCGCCTTCTTTGCCTTTTTCTTTCCTTTCTTCTGTTCTTTTGCCTTCCTCTTAGAACCTTTCTTTGAGGAATCAACTAACAGAACCGCCTTCTCCTCATGCTTCTGTAAGGCTCCAGGTCTTCAGATATTAAGGAGCTCTGAATGGTGGATTCCAATTTGTTCATCCGATAGTTCATCACAAATTGCGAAGCTCTTGGGCAAACAATGCAGAATTAAGTCAATACTTAACTCATGATCCATCACAAACCGAGGGTAGCTAGCCGCCGATGTACCTGCTCATCTTTAGCACAAACGCACTACTGATTTAACCTTCTTGCATCTTCGTAGTGAAGAGGAGCCTAGAGACCTCGAACCTTTTGGATCTCGCTTGCTCATCGAACAACTCATGAAGATGGAAGACCATAGTATTAGCATCCATATGCTCATGCTGCTTTTGCAGCTCAGGTACCATCGCCGCTAGCATGATGCAACTCGCCAGCTCAGAATCTGCCACATGTTTCTGATAGACCAACATTTGGTATGGAGTTGCATCGTCCTTAGGACGGTCAGGAAGAGGCTCTTCAAGGACATATGCAAGCTTTTCCGCCTTGAGAACAATTCTCAGGTTTCTAAGCCACCCAGAAGTTAGGCCCCTACTTTGTTCGAATCCAAAATAGTGCGCAAATTCAAAGACGTCATGATCAATTTATTGACCTAGAAATACAAAACGAGCATATATGAGAAAGATGATTTTAAAATGCATCAATATACATTTATAAATCCCATTCATTTTTCGAATTTCAAAAAACCCTTAAAATCACTTCGGGAGATCATAGGTCCATCTCCGAATGGGCTGATATCCATCATAGATAAGAACAACCTTGGAGTGAGTCCAACAAGCCATTCTTAGCTATGATGGTGGGTATCAAGTATACCGATTACATATCATGTATATGTAACTATCACAATGTGCTATCAACTAATTGAATGTTTACACATACATTGGGTTGTTAACACATTAACAAGTATGCATCATATGCATAGCACCCAACTTCACCTCTCTTCACATCGACCTTGGAGTGAGTCCAACAAATCGATGCTCCAAGTTAAAGCCAACCCATTAATCGCGAAATAGTTTTAATATGGTTAGAGCGCATTCAACCAATTAGCCAGGCTTGGAGTGAGTCCAACAACCCAAACTAACGATTGACCTCTGACTCTTACCATATTAGAGTTAAACTATTCCAATGATTTGAACATGTTCAGGTTCGAGCCGGGCTTGGAGTGAGTCCAACAACCCAAACAGGAATGTAACTGGTTCTAACCATATTAATGGAAGGTGTAGGCTTTAATATTGAGTTAGGGTTTTATGTCTCATCCTCTTTGCATGCAAATAACTATTATCTACATGGCATGACATACATGGCATACATCTACATGTCACGACACGCATGGCATAATGTTATGCATCTAATGCAATTACATGGCATACAATTATGTCATGTATATAATTACCTTATATGTCATAACTATTTATAGAAATAAAATATGTTTAAGATTTGATTCTCCAAATCAAATCATAATTAAATTAGGAAACAAATTTCCAAATCTAATCACATATTTTATTCATGGAATTATTTGATTAAGGAAAATCTATTTAGGAAACCAATTTCCTAAATCATTAAAACTACTTATGGAAATAAAATATTTTAAGATTTGATTTCCCAAATCAAATCATGATTAAATTAGGAAACAAATTTTCAGAATCTAATCAAATATTTTATTTATGGAAAATATCAATTTCCATAAATACTTCTAACTTTCCAAAAGTGAAAGATTTCCATAAATACTTCTAGACTTTCAAAAATTGAAAAATTTCCATAAATACTTCTAAATTTCCAAAATTCAGAAAATTTCCAGAAATACATTATGACTATCGCAAAACCATTTTACGATTATGTCGAAACACAACCTGGGCTCTGATACCACTGTTGGGTTTCCGGCACCGCGGCGTGTGTGTGTTCGATCATGTTTCGTAAACATGAGCACAGCGAAAGCAATTAAAAATAATAAATCTATATTTATTACAACACACACAACACACGCATGCTATTACAATAAGTGTAGACATAACCGTAAATTAAAATTTGCAATAAAGAAAATTATCTACGTTATACCTTTCGTATGACGTGTAGCGGGAACGGCATCAACCGGAACGATCCTCGTAAGAATCGTCTCTATCCGTATCCACGCCGAGCTCCTCGGGATGACTTCGCTAAGTCACAAGTTTCGTCTTCGTACGGGTTACTAGCCTCGTGTTGAAGACGACGTGATGGAGAGATGATCACGATCCGAATCCAAATTCGGATCCTAAAACGAGTTCACAAAACTTGCTTCTCCGGAGAGGTATTCGTCAACCAATTGACGAATCCTTCGTCCTCCACCTTAGAGGATTACCGGAGATCAAATCCCCGGTAAGTTAGGCGCTATCGGAGCACTAACCGTCGTCCAAACGACGCTCCGACAACAAAGAAACAAGCTGTCCAGAAAAACTGGACAGCTTTTGGTGGAGGAATAGAGGCCGGCAAAGGAGAGATGGAAGCTCACCTTATCACCGAACCTAGAGGAGATCACCGGAGGGTCGCCGGAGGTTCACCGGCTGAAGGTTGGTCGCCGGCAAGGAGCTGGACGGCGGCACCACAAGCTGGGCGGCAACAATATGTTGGGCGGCAACTATATTTAGGGTTTTGGATGATTAGGGTTTAACAATCCCTTAAGCCCTCTTTTATAGAGAACTAATTCTCTTAATGGTTAATGGATCATATCCATAAAGCCCGTTAACCCGCTCCATTAGGATAAGTTAAAATAAACCAAACCATGATGGTTTATTTTAAGTTAAAACGAACCGAACCAACCTTTGGTTCATTCGTTTAATATAAACCAAACCCTTTGGTTTATTCTCATCCATTGGATTAGAACCAAACCATTTTGGTCCATCCATTATGTCTTCATAAGACCACGCCCATCCATGCTTCCATTATTGTGAAACAATTTCATGCTCGCTTTATGTTTAGTCCAACCAAACATAGTTTCTCTCGATGCGAGAATCCCATTCTCAAGCTCGTTTTAAATCCTTTGGATTACACTCGTTGTCGTGTGACCAAATAGGTTCTCGGTTTATGTTGGCCGTCTATAATTAACCATTAATTATAGACGATCATGAGTGGCACCTAGTAGTACATCATGATCCCCAATTAACCAAAAAGATCAGCGGTTGATCCGAACTATTTTCAAACCCTTGATGGCTCGAATGAATCGTGCCCCATTCCCTTCACTCATCTTATACCCACTTGGTTCGGGACATGGTCTATTGTGTCGATCCCACTAGGTCAACTCGTCACACCTAGCCCAAGTATCATTTCCTCGTCCTACGGATTCTAGTTACTCCACATGTATCGAAGAGTACTTTACTCTAAACATGTAATGCTTTGGCCAAAGACTTTAGTAACAATCCGACGAGAGGCCATGGGTATACATCTCCTCGCAAGGAGTGGTGAATCCTTTATAGGCTATTCAAACACCTTCGATCACTTCGACTTATACCCAATCATCCGGGTCCACATCTCCTGAGAGATGTTTGCTTAAGATGTCAAAGCATAAGTCTCCATGATCAAGATGACTTGAATACCGCAAGTCAAAGGAACATCGCACTTAAGCCACAGTAAGAACTTCATTGACATATCTATATATGTAGAGAACCATATGAAGTCTTACGGCTGGTCACTCCAATGAACTAGTTACCATAACTAGCATCCACGATTAACTCCGGACATCACAATGTCTCCAGCCAGTGAGAATCAGCTGCTTGGATACACCAAGGAGTATACCTCGTGCTAGTCTCGACCGAAATGATGGTGTCCAAATCCATCAATTCATCGACTAGGGATAATTCCGATACATCACAATTACACATGTAGAGATACTCACTAGTTGTGATCCAATCACAAATTCTCTCATGCTATCAATCGTATCGTGGACATTCAGTAAATGAGTTTAAGATCCAATCAAATACATAAAACATGTATACTCAAATAGTGAATCTTCATTTATCATATAAATGGTTCATACATAAGGCGATTGCCTTAGGACATCTCTCATATATTACTAACATTATACGCAGTGGAAATAGAAATAATAAAACAAATACAACACAAATACAAGCACAACAATACGATGTAACGTGGTTCAGAACCAAATGGTTCCTACTCCACGGATTGGGCTCTAAAAGCCCTAGAGATGCCAAAACACACCACTATAACAATAATACTCCTTCTCAACAAATAGGAGGCAGAGAAATCTCATACAAGTATTACAACAGTAATACAACAAGAATATAAGAAAATATAATAGAATGCAAGTAAAGAAAACTTTACAAAGAGCTTTTAGATGCTTGCTTGTTGATTGCTTGAACCGTGGTTGAAGACCCTGATTTGCACCAGCAAACGCCTCAAGAACGTCCAAGAAACCGATGGCGAAAACCTCCTCCTCGAGCTCCCTTTAAAGCTTCTCCTTGGGCTGGATTCCGCCTAGCAGTCAACTGATCGGGATGATCAGTCGATTGCCCCTGTAGCCGTTGTCTCACAACGGCATGAACCATGTCGAATAAGTCCAATGGATAGACCATCAGTCGACTGATCATGCCCATCAGTCGACTAATGTCTCAATCAGTCGAGTGCTCGGATTGATCACTCGACTGGAGAGCTCACTGTGCTCAAATTCCCGACCAACAATCGACTGATCTCCAGATCAGTCGACCACCCAATGATGGTAGTCGACTGCCAGGCCAATTCCAGCAGTCAAACTCTAGTCGACTCCCATCAGTCGATTGACTATAGTCTCATTCGACTAATACACCTCAAATATGAGGTTTTAACCCAAATATGGTGCCCCGATACTTGCTAGCCACCCTTAGGCTAGACCTAAGCCTTCTAGCTACCTCCGTCAGCTTCACGCCTATCAGATCCCTCCAAGTCATCCATGACTTGTTCATCCATACGCTAGCCTTCAGGTGCTTCCATCAGTATTGTCATGCTAATGTGGTATACATCGCCAAGGCACATTGGGCTTACGCTGCTAAGACTCTGCTTGGACTTTACGCCGCCAACCATTGAACTTATGCTGCCAAGACTCCACCCTTGGACTTTACGCTGTCAATATTACCCTTGGACTTCTCAATTGTCAAGACTCAAGCTTGGACTTTCCCTTGCCAACCCATGTTGGACTTTCCGTGCCAAGACTCATGCTTGGACTTTCCCTTGCCAAGACCCATGTTTGGACTTTCCTTGTCAAGACCCATGCTTGGACTTTCCTTGCCAACCCATGTTGGACTTTCCATGCCAAGACTCAAGCTTGGACTTCTCCCATGACAATGGTTAAACCATCGTCAAACATCAATTATGACCTGGGTCGATTATACCAACAATCTTCCCAACACATTGTCAGACATCAATGTCAAACATCAAAACACTACTCGAGTCAAACTCGAGTCTGGTCAATCGTGACCTGGGTCGATTGCACCAACAATCTCTCCCTTTTTGATATTTGACAAAAACACCCTTGAGTTAGGCCCCTAACTCAAATTCCCTTACCAATTTTCCCAAATTGGTACTTTCACTTTCTCCCCCTTTTTGACATACATAAAAAAGGTTCACCCCAAGGAGGTCATACCTCATATCCAATGAGATCTTATAATCTCCCTCTTAGTCCAAAAACATCTAGGATGCCTACTTCCTAGTGATAAGTCTCATATCACTTAAGAGAGACAATCCTACAAACTCTCCTAATTTTCAAATTGGGCATATCAAATTCCCATTTCTCCCCCTCATGAGGGAAAATACATTCATCATCCCATGATGGATACCTCCCCCTAAAGGCTTGCTCCCCCTTGACCATTGCACCAACAATGTTATTGGGAAGTCCCTGAGCCTATAAGAACTCTAAACCATCGAAGTTAAGGTTAAAAGTTCAACATTAAACTTTTCCACACCTTAAAAATTGATATATCACTCTAACAACTCTCCTAATCCATATCCAATGGATTTTTACCCTTTCTAATGCTTTCCAAAGCATATCCTAGGGTTAGGAGTGATTAGGGAACCCTAACATAGCTGAAATATGGGCTAAACATCCTTGTTTTCTCGAAATCAGCTCTGGCAGTCGACTCTATTAGTCAACAGTCGATTGCCATACTCATCAATCGACTGCCATCAAGCGACAGTCGACTGATAACTGAAAATTCTGATTTTCAGTTATCAGAAATGAATTTTAAAAATTCATAAATAAATATACGTAGTTTAAAAAATTGTGAAAATTTATACGTATCATACTTATAACAAATACAATGGGTGAAAAATATTTACCCATAAAATAGTGAAATTGATACAAAGTTCAAAAGTGAAGAAAAACTTCAATGTTTTGAGCCCTCTTTGTATCGACATCATCAATGGTGATTGCTATCAAAAGATAGACTTCACCAAGGTTTTTTAAAATGATTTTGAAATTATTTTAAAACCTTATATTGAATCATATTCTTTGGGCTTAATGTACATGACTTGAACATAAGCTTTCCCAATGATCCATCACATAATATAGATGAGTTTTAGTTCATCTAGATGCAAAAACTATGCACCTTGAACTCAACTTATATCCTAGCATCTCACATGTATCTAGGGTGTATCAATACACATACATGTCAATGTAATATGAGATGTGGGTTTTGTTCATCCTACTCTAGGGTTTCATGTATTTTTCTAAGACAACACTACTTGATTCCCTTATACATAGGACTTCAAGTCATGTCATATGTCCTTAATTTAATTTTTATTGATGCATGAAATGATCATGACATAAATGATGATATAAATAAAGCATGACCAATGATCATGATGTCAACACATATGATTAAATTTAAATCTACATGACACTAAAAGACAAACCCTAAACATAGTCATGACATTTATATGATTTAAATGAATATGATGTCATGACATGTTATATGACAAATCAAGCATGGAAAATAAAATGTAAAGGTACATAATACCTTAATTTTGATATTGGTTGTCATTTGTTATTATTAAACCTATTTTGCCATATTATTAGTTTATCTCCCAAGTGTGCCAAAAATCCAAAATGACACACTATGACCTCTAAATTTAAGTTGTGCCAATTTGATTAATTTTTCATAGTTCCATAAATTATATTGGCACATCCTAAAATCTTTTAGGATTATAATCAAAACACATTTCCAATGTACCCATGACCTTGAAAATGACCTAAGGTGTCACCTTTACCATGGTTAGGTTAACTACCCATCCATTTAAAATTGACACACCTAAACCCATCTAGCGTGAATCAATCACGCTCCTAGAAACCCAGTACCTATTGGATCTCCTTGAGTTTACTAGGTATTTGCTAAGGATAACTTCCCTAGATGCCCTCCTAATGACCGTTCTAGGCTTAGAAGCCTTGGTCATTTTGGTCTTGCCTAGGTCAACCCTAGAGGTAACTCCCCCTTTGACCTTCTTAATTGCTTCCCTAGGTTTCCTTGAAACCCTAGCCACTAGGCATACACCTTGGTTACCCTTAGGGATGACTTCCCTAGTAACCTTGGTTTTCCTAGACCTAACTTGAGTTCTATAATTGAATGGAACACTATGATAGATCTCCTTGGGTTTAGGTTTGTGACCCAAACCTTTCTTACCCTTTGATGATTCTTGTTTCCTAGGCCTTTGACTTTGACTCATAGACCTAGATTTTTTATCACTTGACCCTTGAAATTGATTTTGCATTTTCTTGAGGGTCTTCTCTAATTTCTCAAGCCTTGACCTCAAGGCTTGGTTTTTTAGCTCTAATTGTCTAATTTTTGATTTTTCATCTATTCTTTAAACATTGTTTTTCCTAGGCATATGCCTAGTCCATTTAGGGTTAAACCCTAGGTGGTTCTCTATCTTCCTAATACTTTCCTTAGGTAAAATTGCTTTAGGGACATTAGTCCCAAATTTCTCCTTCTTCCTAAAGTGGACATTTTTAGCACCTAAACAATATTCCCTATTTCTAGCATGCCCTTTATGATAAATTGCAAGATTATTTAAATTATTTCTAGCATGCTTTTGACTATTTATTGAAGAAGAAACATACTTAAAAGTTACCTTAGGGTTTGCTTTTAAAGCTCCCCCTACTTGTGATGCTCCTTCTTGGCTCTTTTTCTTCCCCCTAGGGCATTGACTCCGGTAGTGTTCCGGTTGTCGGCACTTGAAGCAAATGATGTGCTCCTTGCTTTTATGTGTTGGGGGACCGACACTCTTGACCTTTGGAGCCGATTGAACCTTCTTGACCCTTTTAGGATACTTACTCTTGTAGTGTCCATTTTCCCTACACTCAAAGCAAATTATATGAATTTTATTTTGAAATGATGTACTTGAGTTACCTAGGGTGGTGGTCGGTGCTGGAATTGGTTCTTCTTCATCTCTCCTGGATGTTGAGGCTACCTCTTGATCCGGCATGGAGGGTAATCTAACTTCCTCCCCCTCAATCCTAGAGGCAGAGGCTTCTTCCACCTTTTCTTCCTCTTCCGATCTGGATCCGGATGTTGATTCTCTATCAACTTTTGAATCCTCACTTTCTTGTGAGGATGATGAAGCTTCTTCTTCGGGCTCTCTTTCTACTTGAGCCATGGATGATTCTTCATGGAGCTTGGCCAATTCACTCCAAAATTCCTTTGCATCCTTGTATTCACCTAACTTGGACACAACATTGTTAGATATCAATTCAACCAAAATTTTTATTCCCTTTTGATTTTTCTCAAACTCTTGGAGTTGTTCCTCGGTCCATTTCTTCATCTTGAGGAATCCTCTTTTTGGCCCTCTTGGAAATTCAAACCCTTCCATCAAGGCGGACCATAACTCTATGTCCATCATCATCATGAAATTCTCCATCCGAGTCCTACATTGCTCAAACCCTTCTTGTCCATAGAAGCTATATGGGACCGGAGTGTTGATGTCTCATCCCAAATTCTCTTAAAATTCCATCTTCTTCCTCTAGCAGTGCTCTCTTGGTTGTTAATCCTTGAAGAGCGGCCTCGCTCTGATACCAATTGTTAGGACCTCGGTGGCCACTAGAGGGGGGTGAATAGCGTGTCGGCGTTGTACGATGGATTTCATTTGTGATCGCGTGCTTGCTACAAAAGGTGTTATACACAGTGGAAATAGAAATAATAAAACAAATACAATACAAACACAAGCACAACAATACGATGTAATGTGGTTCGGAATCGAATGGTTCATACTCCACGGATTGGGCTCTAAAAGCCCTAGCGATGCCAACACCAATGAGATCTTACAATCTCCCCCTTGGTCCAAAAACACATATAGGATGCTTTCACTCTTCCTAGTGATAAGTCTCATATCACTTAAGAGAGGCAATCCCCCAATTCTCCTTCCATGAAGAGAAATACATCCATCATCCCAAGATGGATAATCTCCCCCTAAAGGCTTGCTCCCCCTTGACCATTACACCAACAATGTCCTTGGAGAGTCCCTAAGCCAATAAGAATACTAAACAATCGAAATTAAGGGAAAAGATTCAACATTGAACTTTCACCTCCCTTAAATTCGATACACACCCTAAACAGTTCTCCTAATCCATATCCAATGGATTTTCACCCTTTCTAATGCTCTCCAAAGCATAACCTAGGGTTAGGAGTAGTTAGGGAACCAAGAAATAGTTGAACATGGGCCTAACAAACCTTGTTTATCCGAAATCAAGACCAATGATCGACTATCTCACTACGATCGACTACCCTTGACACGATCGATACATGGCGATCATTGATTCTATTGAATTTTAAAAATTCATAAGTAAAAATATGTATTTTGAAAAATCTTGAAAATTCATATGTACATTACTTATAACAAACATTATGGGTGAAAAATATTTAAAAAATAAAATACTCATAAACTAGTGAGATTGATATAAAGTTCAAAACTCTTGAAATTTTCAATGTTTGATCCTACTTTGTATCACCTCATTCAATGGTGATTGCTATCAAAAGATAGACTTCACCAAGGTTGTTCAAAATGGTTTTGAAATGATTTTAAAACTTTAATTTCATTCCTAACATCTCAGTTGTATCTAAGTTTATGAAACACATACAAGTCAAGTGTTCTAGTGAGATGTGTGTTTGGGTTATTTAGGGTCTCATGCATATGCTAGACAACTCTATTTGATTCTCTTATGCATTGGACTTTAAGTTATGTCATAGACCTTAACTCAATTTTATTTAATGCATGAATAATAATTATGGCATAAATGATAACAAGAATAAAAGCATGTTCAACTAATCATGATGTCATAGCATGTGATATAAAGTTAAGCATAACATGACATTTAGCTAACTCTAAGTATTATCATGATATTTTATATGATAAAAATAAATATGATGTCATGACATGGCAAGACAAATAAATCATGGCAAGTATAAAATACTAAGGTATAAAATACCTAAGTGTTGGTGCAATCGGCTCAGGTCACGATTGACCAGACTCGAGTTTGACTCAAGTAGTGTTTTGCTATTTGACATTGATGTCTGACAATGTGTTGGGGAGATGTTGGTATAATTGACCCAGGTCATAATTGTAAGTGATTTGAGACCGCTAGAGGGGGGTGAATAGTGTTGTGCTCGTAAGATGATGGAAATCTTTCGCGTTCATCTCTACAAAACTCGTTATGAGCAGCGGAATGATAATAATAAAAACAATAACGAAGTAAGACAAACACAAACACACCAATACACAAATATTTAACGTGGTTCGGAACCGCACGGTTCCTACTCCACGGATCGGGCTCAAACGAGCCCTAGCGATGCCACAAGCACACCACTATGTAATAACTCCTTCTCGGAATAATTAGAAGGTAGAGAAACCTCGTACAATGTATACAATAGTAATACAATGAAAATACAAGCAAATACAATGGAATATAATGCAATACAAGTAAAGAAAACACTTTATAAATGCTTTGGATTGCTTGCTTTTGGTTGCTTGAAGAATGGCCTTGGAGACCTGATTTGCAGCAACAAATCGCCCCAAGAATGCTCAAGAAACCATGTGCAAAAACCCTTCCGTCGAGCTCCTTTTATCCTTCCGCGCGACCTGGATTTCTGCCTATCAGTCGACTGCCATAAGGTACCAGTCGACTGATGCCACTATTGTCGTGAGACAACGGTTCGATCCACGCTGGAAAAACTCCAACGGATCTCTTGGCAGTCGACTGCCAGCGCCCGTAGCCGACTGCCCAGTCGGCTACGGAGCGTTCTGTGCTCGTGGCCGAACCATCAGTCGACTGTCGTCCATGGCAGTCGACTGATCAGCCCAGCAGTCAACTGCTACCAATGAGAAGTCGACTGCCAGCACATTTTCATCCCCAAGCCGGCAGTCGAACTCAAGTCGACTCACGGCAGTCGAACCGGCCATATTGTCAATCAATTGTCAACCTCAAACATGAGGTTTTAACCCAAGTATGGTGCCCCCATACTTGCTAGACTACCCTTAGTCTAGACCTAAGCCTTCTAGCCACCTCCATCAGCCTCACACCTCTCGGATCCCTCCAAGTCATCCATGACTTGCTCATCCATCGCGCTAGCCTTCAGGTGCTTCCATCGGCTATGTCATGCTAACGGTGTCTACACCGCCAAGGCACATTGGACTTACGCCGCCAAGACTCCGCTTGGACTTTACGCCACCAAGACTCCGCTTGGACTTTACACCGCCAACCATTGAACTTATGCTGCCAAGACTCCACCCTTAGACTTTACGCCGCCAATATCAAACCCCTTAGACTTCTCAAAAGCCAAGACTCGTGCTTGAACTTTCCCTTGCCAATCCATGTTGGACTTTCCATGCCAAGACCCATGCTTGGACTTTTCATGCCAAGTACCCATGACTTGGACTTTCCCAAATTGCCAAGTGTCCCACTTGGACTTTTCATGCCAAGTACCCATGACTTGGACTTTACCTTTCCAAGACCCATGCTTGGACTTTCCCATAATCACATGGTCAACCCTAGTCAACCATCAAAGTCTCCCTCGAGTCAAACTCGAGTCTGGTCAATTATAACCTAGGTCGATTGTATAAACAATCTCCCCAAAACATTAACCGACATCAATGTCAAACATACTATGTCAAACCACTTTGTCAAACATCAAAATATCACTCGAGTCAAACTCGAGTCTGGCCAATCGTGACCTGAGCCGATTGCACCAACAATCTTCCCCTTTTTGATGTTTGACAAAACAAACCTTGAGTTAGGCCCCTAACTCAAATTCCCTTACCAATTTTCCAAATTGGTAATTTAACCTTCTCCCCCTTTTTGACATACATCAAAAAGGTTATCTCTCCAAGGAGGTCAATGTCTCATGTCCCAATGAGATATTACAATCTCCCCCTTGATCCAAAAATACCTAGGATGCCTACCATCTTCCTAGTGACAAGTCTCATATCACTCAAGAGAGGCAATTCTATACTCTCTCCCAATTTCCAAATTGGGTTTCTCAAAATCCCATCAATTTTCCCAATTGATGATACTCTCCCAATAACTTCTCCCCTTCAAGAAGAGAAAAACACGTCCATCATTCCATGATAGATAACTCCCCCTAAAGGCTTGCTCTCCCTTGACCATTGCACCAACAATGTCATTGGGAAGTCCCTAAGCCAATAGGAACTCTAAACCATCAAAATTAAGGTTCTAAGTTCAAACATGAACTCTTCCACCCTTAAATTTGATTTGACCTAACACCTCTCCAAATCCATATCCAATGGATTTTCACCCTTTATAATGCTTCCCAAAGCATATCCTAGGATTAGGGATGGTTAGGGACCTTTACCCTGACTGAAAATGAGCTAAACAACCTTGTTTTTCCCGAAATCAGCTTGGCAGTCAACTACTTACGATTCAATCAATCGCCCTCACATCGATCATTGCCATCGCGTGATCGATAATCAAATTCTCGAATTTCAACTATTAGAATCGAATTTTAAAAAGTCATAAGTAATTCTACGTATATCGAAAAATCACGAAATTTGATACGTATATTACTTATAGTCAATACAATGGGTGGAAAATATTTGAAAATTATTTTACCCATAAAATATCGAAATTGATACAAAATCCAAAAGTGAAGAAAAACTTCAATGTTTTAGCTCACTTTGTATCAATCTCATCAATGATTATTGCTATCAAAAGATAGGCTTCACCAAGGTTTTCTAAAAATGATTTTAAAATATTTTCAAAACCTTATTTTGGATTATATTCCTTGGGCTCTATGTACATGACTTGTACACAAGCTTTCCCAATGATCCACCAATGAAATTAGATGAGTTATAGTCCATCTAGATGCCAAAACTATGCACCTTGAACTCAACTCAATCCTAGCATCTCACATATATCTAGAGTGTATAAATACACATACATGTCAATGTAATGTGAGATAAGGGTTTTGTTCTCCCTAAACTAGAGTTTCATGCATTTTTCTAAGGCAACTCTACTTGATTCCCTTATAAATGGGACTCCAAGTCATGTCATTGTCCTTAAATCAATTTTAATCAATTAAATGCATGAAATGATTATGGCATAATAATAGCAAAAATAAATCATGGCTAATGATCATGATGTCATGGCATATGATATAAAACTAAAGCACATGACATTTAAATCCTTAATCCTAAACATGATCATGATATTTTAAATGATTAAAATAAACACGATGTCATGTCATAGCATATGGCAAATCAAAGCATGGCAAATAAGATATCAAGGTATATAATACCTAAATTTTAATATTAGTTGTCATTTGATATGATTAAGTATATTTTGTCATATTACTACTAATCTCCCTAGTGTGCCAAAAACCCAAAATGACACACTAACCTCTAAACCTAAATTGTGCCAATTTTATCAATTTATCAAACTTCTCAAATAATATTGGCACATCCTAAAATCTTTTAGGATTAAAGCTCAAATGTATTTCCAAGGTAACCATAACCTTGAAAATAACATAAAATGTCACCTTTATCATGGTTGAGTTAACTACCCATCCAATCAAGGTTGGCACACCCTAAACCCACCTAGCGTAAATCAATCACGCTTTTAGGAACCCAAAATCTATTTGAGCTCCTAGGGTTAATTAGGTATTCCTTAGGGATAACCTCCCTAGATACCTTCTTAATGACCCTCCTAGGCTTGTTAGCCTTGGTTATTGTGGTCTTACCTAGGTTGACTCTAGAGGTAACTCCCCTTGCAACCTTCTTAGTGGTCACCCTAGGTTTTCTAGAAACCCTAGCCACTAGGCACAAACCTTGGTTACTCTTAGGGATAACTTCCCTAGTAACCTTGGTCTTCCTAGACCTAGTTTGTGTTCCATAATCTAATGGAACACTATGATAAGCCACCTTAGGCTTAGGTTTGTGACTCAAACCTTGTTTGCCCTTGGTTGACTTTTGTTCCTTACGTCTTAGATGTTGACTTTGACTTTTGAACCTAGACTTTTTCTCATTTAACCCTTTAACTTGATTTTGTATATTCCTAAGGGTCTTTTCTAGTTTCTCAAGTCTTGACCTCAAGACTTGATTCTCTAATTCTAATTGCCCAATTTTAGAATTTTGATTTAATCCTTGGGCATGAGACTTTCTAGGCATATGCCTAGTCCATTTAGGGTTAAGACCTAGATGCTCTTGTACCTTTCTAATGGTTTCCTTAGGTAGGATTTGTCTAGAATTGTTTGACCTAGGGTTGTCCTTAGGTAAAATATTTCTAGGGACATTAGTCCCAAATTTCTCCTTCTTCCTAAGGTTGACTTTCTTAGCTCCTAAACAAAAATACCTATTCCTAGCATGCTCTTTATGATAAATTGCAAGAGAATTAAAATTTCTAGCATGATTTTTGACATTTAAACTAGAAGATGCATTACTAAAATATACCTTAGGGTTAGCCTTAGCTCCTCCTACTTGTGATGCTTCTTCTTGGGTCTTTTTGCTCCCCCTAGGGCATTGGTTTCTATAGTCCCTTTTTGATGGCACTTGAAGCATACTACATGTTCCTTGCTTTTGATGGTTGGGGAACTGGCTTCCTTTGATTTTTCTTGACTTTTAGGTGCCGGAGGAGTCTTCTTAACCTTCTTTGGGCACTTGCTCTTATAGTGCCCATACTCCCTACACTCAAAACACATTATATGGATTTTATTTGAAATTAGAGTGTTTGAGTTACCTAGGTTAATGGAGACCGGAATTGGATTTTGGGCTTCTTCATCTTGATCGGATGTCGAAGCTTCTTCTTGGTATTGCTCCGGTGTTGAGGATGGTCTCTCCTCCTCAATCCTAGAAGTGGATGCTTCTTCCACTTCTTCCACCTTTTCTGATTCGAATGTTGATTCCCTATCAACCTCCGAATCCTCAAGCTCTTTAGATGATGATGTACTTGCTTGAGCTTGAGAGGGTGAGCACTCCTCTTCTTCTTCTTCTTCTTGGATTGATGATGAATTTTCATGAAGCTTGGCCAAATCGCTCCATAGCTCCTTGGCATCCATGCACTCACCTAGGCTACACAAGAAGTCATTAGGAATTAAATCAAAAATGAAATTGATTACCTTCTTGTTTTTCTCAAATCTTTGGAGTTGATCTTCACTCCATTTCTTCTTCTTGAGGAAGTCACCCTTTGGTCCTTTTGGATATTCGAATCCTTCCATTAATATGGATCATTCCTCAAAATCCTTCATCATCAAAAAATCTTTAATTCTTCTCTTCCAAGAATTGAAGCCTTCTCGTCCATAGAAAGCATATGGGACCGGCATGTTGATATCTCATCATAGTTGTTCTTGGACTTCCATCTTCACCCTCTAGCTTCTTTAGCTCTCGGCGGTTAGTCCGTAGAAGAGCCCCGGGCTCTGATACCAATTATAAGTGATTTGAGGCCGCTAGAGGGGGGGGTGAATAGCGTTGTGCTCATAAGATGATGGAAATCTTTCGCGTTCGTCTCTACAAAACTCATTATGCGCAGCGGAATGATAAAAATAAAAACAATAACGAAGTAAGACAAACACGAACACACCAATACACAAATATTTAACGTGGTTCGGAATTGTACGGTTCCTACTCCACGGATCGGGCTCAAACGAGCCCTAGCGATGCCACAAGCACACCACTATGTAATAACTCCTTCTCGGAACAATCCGGAGGTGGAGAAACCTCGTACAATGTATACAATAGTAATACAATGAAAATACAAGCAAATACAATGGAATATAATGCAATACAAGTAAAGAAAACACTTTACAAATGCTTTGGATTGCTTGCTTTTGGTTGCTTGAAGAATGGCCTTGGAGACCCTGATTTGCAGCAACAAATCGCTCCAATAATGCTCAAGAAACCATGTGCAAAAACCCTTCCATCGAGCTCCTTTTATCCTTCCACGTAACCTGGATTTCCACCTATCAATTGACTGCCATAAGGCACCAGTCGACTAATGCCACTGTTGTCGTGAGACAACGGTTCAATCCACGCTGGAAAAACACCAACGGATCTCTTGGCAGTTGACTGCTAGGCGCAGAATCAGCTTGAGACAAGCATAAAAGGAGGAGCTTGGGGAGGATTTCCACAACGATTTTTGGTGAGATTTTAGAGGAGAATTACTGCTGCATTCCAGACCTTCAAGAGAAAACCAAAGCAAGCAACAAGAAAGCATTCAAAGCAAAGTGTTGTAAAGTGTTTCTTTACTTGTATTTCTTATTGTCTTTGTATTTGCTTGTATCTTTTATATTACTGTTGTAATTGCTTGTACGAGGTTTCTCCACCTCCGAAGTGTTATCGAGAAGGAGTTTGAGTAGTAGTGTTGTCATCACTCAAGCTCGTTGAGCTCACCCCGTGGAGTAGGAACCCTAGGTTCCGAACCACGTATATCCTTGCGTAGTTTGTGTGATTATGTATTCGACTTCATATTTGTATTATATTTCGTATTTACACTGCGCTAACAAGATTTGTAGAGACGAACACGATTAAATTCCATCAAGCATAATTTAGGCTATTCAACCACCCTTTTAGCCGAGCCACGATCCTCCAACAATGGCCTCTTCTTCCTAAGTCCCCTCCAATCTCTCTTGGTTTGAGATTATTCAGTCTAAAGTCTCCCCATTTATCATCGTTCACTAGTCTGTGTATGAATTATGTCATGAAACTATCAAACTTCTTTTCCAGGCCCTTCTGATCTTCTTCACTGCCCTCCTCCATGCCATACTTGCTTCTTCATAGGCTAGCTGGAGGGCGGTTTGAGATTACCCATTACACCTATATACCTTTACCTTCTCGGGTTTTACAAAATCCTTACGAATCAACTCGCCCCTTAATGCCTTCCATATTTTGGCGGGGACGATCATCATTTTTTGCCATCTTCAATTTCCCCTTTTCGTCGTCATGTTCTATTTCTTCTTTCAGTTGAAAATGGCAGAACTTGGGATATTTTATTTCACCAGTCGCCTGGACTGCTAGTTTCTCAAAGAGATGTCTTCCTCTCACAAAGGATGGAAGAGTCTTTATTTCTATGCTCGACTCCCTACTCCTCTTTCCTATTCTTTTATGTGGCATACTGATCTCCCGGTGCTGCCTGATCTTAAACAAAGTTGCTCCCCTTGTTCCTTCGATTCCACTCTTGCCACTCTCTGAGATCACCACTATAGTATCCATGTTTTTCTGGATGACCATCTCTTGGGTTACTTTAAACTTTCTCCCCTCCTACCCGATGAGCGCTTTACATGACTCCAGGAATACTAAACACCCCCTCCTTTTTTTTTGTAAATGATGATGCACGTAAACGTGACCTCAAGTCCCTGGCTAAGATGTCAAAAACTTGATGCACGTGCTTGTGCTCAACTATCGTAAGTGCACAATTATCGTCAAGTAATAAAATATCAATCCCATAGGGACTGGTAATCGAGTACTAGTTTACTAAGCAAATTAAGATTGTTTAGACCAAATCAGTTGGCAAAGGGGGTTGAAAGCGAGAAAGACAGAGAACGAGAGGGTTGGGAGATCACTTTTATAGGGATACCACTATCACTGTGTCCCTGTTATGATCGATGGGAATGATTCTAAGATTTCAATTTCACCTATATGATGTTGAACATGCCGTCTACTTATATTCCTAAGTTCTCTAAGATTTGTTTTGTGAGAGGATCATCAAGTTTAATCCCGGTATACTTTTGGTTCTACATTGGAATTATCTATTTCTAGCCAAGTTTTCCTTTCGGATCGACAGAGCTCAGAAGGTTGTTGTCAGTGGGATGCCCCTATCATGGGTCCCACAACCACTGAGTTGATTTCTTCTACTTCAGGCCTTTTGCTGGAATAAGTTCATGGAGTTCTAGGACATCCTATGTTATCCCTATGAACAGGTGGACCATATTTCATGTCCTACTCTTTCACGTCTTAGGGTCTACGATTTTGGGAGGGAGGATGATCATTCGGTTCCTCCTTGATTCTCCTAGGTTTCGATGTGAATGCTTAAAGCACCCACATTGACTAAGCATAGTAGAATAAGAGCAAACACAAAATTCTTCATCAAACTAGAAATCATAAGTTACAAATAAATTTAAGATAAACTCATAATTCATTGCAAGACAAAGTTCAACATACATAAGTTACTCCCTACTCCCATAGTCATAGAAATCTACTCCATAATTAGAATACAACCACAAGATGTCAACAAAACAAGATTTAACCCAAATTAATTATAGTAAAGGAAAAGATAAGGGCTTAGTCTTGATCAAGATTTTCTTCGGCTTCAGCTTGTACCCAGGGTTTGAGTACTGGTGTCGAGAGCTCCTTCAGTGGTTAGAGGACCCTTGGATGACCCCCTTCCCTCGCGTTTCCAAGCCTCTTGGATGAGTTTCCTATATATAGAGGCGGCTCTGACTTTCCATAAATGCTTAAAAATACCTAATTCGTTGAAATCGCGGTGACGCCACATGGCAGTGTGTGGTACACATGGCCACCTATGTGCAAGGCTAGAAACTGCTGAAATTCGGGCTAAAAATTGATATGGAAAAAACACATGGGCATGTGAAATTCACACGGCCAACCATGTGTCACTCTGGAGACTTCGTTTTTATCCATTTCGCTTGAGGAACATGCCCGTGTCTTGGGACACGACCAAAGTGTTGGTGCAATCGGCCCAGGTCACGATTGACCAGGACTCGAGTTTGACTCGAGTGATGTTTTGATGTTTCGACAAAAACATATGACAATGTAATTGTCATGGGAAAGTCCAAGTCT
Organism: Wurfbainia villosa; assembly: GCA_025175895.1. Taxonomy (NCBI): domain Eukaryota; kingdom Viridiplantae; phylum Streptophyta; class Magnoliopsida; order Zingiberales; family Zingiberaceae; genus Wurfbainia; species Wurfbainia villosa. The sequence continues at coordinate 92,474,154 of CM045997.1, read as the reverse complement.
TGTGTACTTGGCATGGAAAGTCCAAGTGGAACACTTGGCATTTGGTAAAGTCCAAGTCTTGAGTACTTGGCATGAAAAGTCCGAGTGGGACACTTGGCACATGAAAAGTCCAAGCATGGGTCTTGGCAATGTAAAAGTCCAACATGGGTTGGCAAGGGAAAAGTCCAAGCATGGGTGTTGGCAATGTAAAAGTCCAACATGGGTTGGAAAGGGAAAGTCCAAGCATGGTCTTGGCATTTGAGAAGTCCAACATGGGTTGGCAAGGGAAAAGTCCAAGCATGGGTCTTGGCAATGTAAAAGTCCAACATGGGTTGGCAAGGGAAAGTCCAAGCTTGAGTCTTGGCATGAGAAGTCCAAGGGGTTTGATATTGGTTGTGTAAAGTACAAGCGGGAGTCTTGGCAGCATAAGTCCAATGGTTGGCGGCGTAAAGTCCAAGCGGAGTCTTGGCGGCGTAAGTCCAATGTGCCTTGGCGGTGTAGACACCGTTAGCATGACATAGCCGAGGGAAGCACCTGGAGGCTAGCGCGATGGATGAACAAGTCATGGATGACTTGGAGGGATCCTAGAGGCGTGAGGCTGATGGAGGTGGCTAGAAGGCTTAGGTCTAGGCTAAGGGTGGTCTAGCAAGTATGGAGGCACCATATTTGGGTTAAATTTGGAATTGCTCTGGCGATCAGCTCATTGGAGCGATCGGTGATGTCGGCAGCGATCGCCAAGGGATGGGATCGATCGCTAGTTCTGTGTCGAGCATAGAACGCTCCGTAGCCGACCGCGGTCCGACTACGCCGTGATCGCGCCAATGTTGGCCGATCGCCAAGAGTCCCGCTGGAACTTGTCCGATGTGGATTGAGCCGTTGTCTCACGACAAAGGCATCCGACCGGGACTTATGGCGCGATCGATAGGCGGAAATCCAGCCCGTTGCAGGTCAAAAAGAGGAGCTCGTGGAGGATTTCATAATCAGTTCTTGGGGAGCTTTCTTGAGGCGATTTGAAGGAGATTTGCAGGTGCATTTCAGGGCCCTTCAACCTCATCCAAGCAACCAACAAGCAAAGCGCTCAAACCCTAGTTTTGTAAAGTGTTCTTTACATTTCCTTTGTATTTGCTTGTATTTCTTTCGTTTATTGTTGTAAACGTTTGTACGAGGTTTCTCCGCCTCCAACTTGTTGTCGAGAAGGAGTTTATTGATTAGTGATTGCATTGGCGTCGCTAGAGCTCGTTAGAGCTCAATCAGTGGAGTAGGAACCGTTTCGGTTCCGAACCATGTTATATCCTTGCGTTTGTGTGTTTGTGTTTTCGTTATTGCTTTATTATCTTTGTTTCCGCTGCGCTAATGAAAATTGTAGACAAGCACGCAAACGAATTCCATCTACGTACGGTCAAACGCTATTCACCCCCCTCTAGCGGCCTCAATTCTCCAACAAGTGGTATCAGAGCCCGGGGCTCTTCTACGGACTAACCGCCAGGAGCTAGGACAAAGAAGCTAGAGGGTGAAGATGGAAGAACAATTGGGATGGAATATTAACACACCGATCCCTTACTCCTTCTATGGACAAGAAGGATTTAGACAATGGAAGGCGAGAATTGAGGACTTCCTAATGATGAGGGATTTCGAAGAATGGTCCATCTTAATGGAAGGATATAGCTATCCAAGAGGACCAAAAGGTGGATTCCTCAAGAAAAAGAGATGGACCGAAGAGCAAGTCCAAGCCTTCGAAAAGAATGAGAAGGTAATGAAGTTGTTAATTGATTTAATACCTAACAATATCTTGTGTATGTTAGGTAATTATGTAGATGCAAATGAGCTATGGAGCCAAGTGGCCAAGCTCCATGAAAGCCCATCAACGGTCCAAGAGGAAGAGACCGAAGAGGCTAATGCATCATCCTCACAAGGAAGTGAGGACTTGGAGGTTGAGAGATCATCAACATCCAAGGAGGAAGAGGAAGTAGAATCGGAAGTTGATAGGGAGTCAATTTCCGGGTTGGTGGAGGAAGTGGAAGAAGCATCCACTTCTAGGATTGAGGAGGAGATTAGAGTTTCCTCAACACCGGAGCATCAAGAAGAAGCTTCGACATCCGGTCAAAATGAAGAAGCCCAAAATCCAATTCCGGTCTCCATTAACCTAGGTAACTCAAACACTCTAATTTCAAATAAAAATAATATTATGTGTTTTGAGTGTAGGGAATTTGGGCATTATAAGAGCAAGTGTCCAAAGAAGATTAGGAAAGCTCCACCGGCACCAAAAGTCAAGGATGCCGGTTCCCCAACACCTAAAGGCAAGGAGCACATCATATGCTTCAAGTGCAATTCAAAAGGACATTATAGGAATCAATGTCCTAGGGGGAGCAAAAAGACCCAAGAAGAAGCATCACAAGTAGGGGGAGCTAAGGCTAACCCTAAGGTACATTTTAGTAACGCATCTTCTAATTTAAATGCTAAAAAGCATGCTAGGAACTTTAATTCTCTTGCAATTTATGAAAAGCATGCTAATAGGAATAAATATTTTTGCTTAGGAGCTAAGAGAGTCCATGTAGGAAATAGGGAGAAATTTGAGACTAATGTCCCTAAAAACAACTTATTTAAGGACAAACCTAGGTCAAATAACTCAAGACCAATTCTACCTAGGGAATCAATTAAGAAAATAGGGGATCATCTAGGTTTTAATCCCAAGTGGACTAGGCATATGCCTAGGAAGTCTCATGCCCATGGTTTAAATCAAAACTCTAAAATTGGGCAATTAGAGATTGAAAACCAAGCCTTGAGGTCAAGGCTTGAAAAACTTGAGAAGACCCTTAGGAACATACAAAACCAATTTAAAGGGTCAAATGATCAAAAGTCTAGGTCCAAATCTCAAAGTCAACACTTAGGACCTAAGAGTCAAAAGTCAACCAAGGGCAAGCAAGGTTTGGGTCACAAACCTAAGCCTAAGGTGGCTTACCATAGTGTTCCATTTGATTATGGAACACAAACTAGGTCTAAGAAGACCAAGGTCAATAGGGAAGTCATCCCTAAGGTTGACCAAAGGTTGTGTCTAGTGGCTAGGGTTTTTAGGAAACCTAGGGTGGCCACTAAGAAGGTTGCAAGGGGAGTTACCCCTAGAGTCAACCTAGGTAAGACCCAAATGACCAAGGCCAACAAGCCTAGGAGGGTCATTAGGAAGGTATCTAGGGAGGTTATCCCTAAGGAATACCTAATTAACCCTAGGAGCTCAAATCGGTTTTGGGTTCCTAAGAGCGTGATTGATTCACGCTAGATGGGTTTAGGGTGTGCCAACCTTGATTGGATGGGTAGTTAACTCAACCATGATAAAGGTGGCATTTTAGGTCATTTTCAAGGTTATGGTTACCTTGGGAATGTGGTTTGATTTGAATTCTAAAGGTTTTTAGGATGTGCCAATATTAATTAAGAAGTTTGATAATTTGATCAAATTGGCACAATTTAGTTTTAGAGGTTTTAATGTGTCAATTTGGGTTTTTGGCACATTTGGGAAAATTTAGGGAAATATGGAAAAATATGATTAATCCCAACAAATGACAATTAATATTAAAATTTAGGTATTATTATACCTATATATTTTATATGTCATGCTTTGTTTGCCATATAACATGCCATGACATCATGCTTACTTTTAATCATTTTATATGTCATGTTCATGTTTTAGGATTAAGGTTTTAAATGTCATGTGTTTTTAGATTTCATCTTATGCCATGACATCATGATTATGAGCATATGCTTATTTATATCATTTCTAATGCCATAATCATTCATGCATTTAAGACAATTTGGTTGAAATTGAATTAAGGACTATGGCATGACTTGAAGCCCCATTTATAAGGGAATCAAGTAGGGTTGCCTTAGAAGATGCATGAAACCCTAGTTTTAAATGAAACAAAACCAACATCTCACATCCAATTGACATATATGTGTATTTATACACCCTAGATACATGTGAGATGCTAGGATATGAGTTGAGTTCAAGGTGCATAGGTTTTGCATCTAGATGAACTCAAACTCATCTTATATGATTAGTGGATCATTAGGAAAGCTTGTGTACAAGTCATGTGCATAGAGCCCAAGGAATATGATCCAAGACATAGTTTTGAAATCATTTTAAAATCAATTTAGAAAACCTTGGTGAAGTCTATCTTTTGATAGCAATCACCATTGATAGAGTTGATACAAAATAGGGCCAAAACATTGAAAATTTCAATGGTTTTGAGTTTTGTATCAAACTCACTATTTTATGGGTGAAATAATTTTCAAATATTTTTCACCCATTGTAATGACTATAAGTAATATACGTATCAAATTTTATGATTTTTCAAATTACGTAGAATTACTTATGCTTTTCCAAATCTCACTCGATATTGAAATTCGTAAATTTGACTATGATCGCTTCTGGTGGCAATCGACTAATATGGGTGTGATCGTGATTCGTCAGGAGTCGACTGCCAGGTCTGATTTCAGGTTAACAAGGTTTGTTTAGCCCGTGTTCAGCTATGGAAAAGGTTCCTAATCACTCCTAACCCTAGGATATGCTTTAGGAAGCATTATAAAGGGTGAAAATCCATTGGATATGGATTAGGAGCTGTGTTAGGTCAAAGTATCAAATTTAGGGTGAGTGAAAGTTCTATGTTGAACTTAGAACCTTAATTTTGATGGTTTAGAGTTCCTATTGGCTTAGGGGCTTCCCAAGGACATTGTTGGTGCAATGGTCAAGGGGAAGCAAGCCTTTAGGGGGAGGTATCCATCTTGGGATGATGGATGTATTTTTCTCCTTGAAGAAGAGAAGTTATTGGGAGAGTATCATCAATTGGGAAAATTGATGGGTTTTTGATACCCAATTTGGAAATTGGGAGAGAGTATAGGATTGTCTCTCTTGAGTGATATGTGAATTATCACTAGGAAGATGGTAGACATCCTAGGTATTTATTTTTGGATCAAGGGGGAGATTGTAAGATCTCATTGGGACATGAGACATTGACCTCCTTGGAGAGAAAACCTTTTTGATGTTAGTCAAAAAGGGGGAGAATGTTTGGGGGAGAACATTTGGAGAGTTTTTACCAATTTGGGATAATTGGTAAGGGATTTGAGTTAGTGGTCTAACTCAAATGATTTGTTTGGTTTTTGAACATTTGGAGAGTGTTTACCAATTTGGGATAATTGGTAAGGGATTTGAGTTGGTGGTCTAACTCAAATGATTTGTTTGGTTTTTGTCAAACATCAAAAAGGGGGAGATTGTTGGTGCAATCGGCCCAGGTCACGATTGACCAGGACTCGAGTTTGACTCGAGTGATGTTTTGATGTTTCGACAAAAACATATGACAATGTAATTGTCATGGGAAAGTCCAAGTCTTGTGTACTTGGCATGGAAAGTCCAAGTGGAACACTTGGCATTTGGTAAAGTCCAAGTCTTGAGTACTTGGCATGAAAAGTCCGAGTGGGACACTTGGCACATGAAAAGTCCAAGCATGGGTCTTGGCAATGTAAAAGTCCAACATGGGTTGGCAAGGAAAAAGTCCAAGCATGGGTCTTGGCAATGTAAAAGTCCAACATGGGTTGGCAAGCGAAAGTCCAAGCATGGTCTTGGCATTTGAGAAGTCCAACATGGGTTGGCAAGGGAAAAGTCCAAGCATGGGTCTTGGCAATGTAAAAGTCCAACATGGGTTGGCAAGGGAAAGTCCAAGCTTGAGTCTTGGCATGAGAAGTCCAAGGGGTTTGTTATTGGCTGCGTAAAGTCCAAGCGGGAGTCTTGGCAGCATAAGTCCAATGGTTGGCGGCGTAAAGTCCAAGCGGAGTCTTGGCGGCGTAAGTCCAATGTGCCTTGGCGGTGTAGACACCGTTAGCATGACATAGCCGAGGGAAGCACCTGGAGGCTAGCGCGATGGATGAATAAGTCATGGATGACTTGGAGGGATCCTAGAGGCGTGAGGCTGATGGAGGTGGCTAGAAGGCTTAGGTCTAGGCTAAGGGTGATCTAGCAAGTATGGAGGCACCATATTTGGGTTAAAGCCTCATGTTTGAGGTTGGCAGTCGACTGGCAATATGGCCGGTTCGACTGCCGTGAGTCGACTTAAGTTCGACCGCGGCTAAGAGTCGAATTGCCTCGCGATCGCTTATCGAGCAATCGATCGATGTCGACGGCAGATGATCGATGTCGACGGCAATGATCGATGTCGACGGCAATGATCGATATCGACGGCAATGATCGCTAAGGGATGGAAGTCAATCGCTAGTTCTGTCGAGCAGTAACGCCCGTGAGCCGATCGCCAATCGACTACGGTGCCGCAATGATCGCTAATGCCAAGTTGGCCGATCGCAAGAGTCCCGTTGGAACTTGTCCGACGTGGATTGAGCCGTTGTCTCATGACAACAGTGGCATCAGTCGACTGGGGACTTATGGCAGTCGACTGATAGGCGGAAATCCAGCCCGATGCAGGTCAAAAAGAGGAGCTCGTGGAGGATTTCATAATCAGTTCTTGGGGAGCTTTCTTGAGGCGATTTGAAGGCGATTTGCAGGTGCATTTCAGGGCCCTTCAACCTCATCCAAGAAACCAACAAGCAAAGTGCTCAAACCCTAGTTTTGTAAAGTGTTCTTTACATTTCCTTTGTATTTGCTTGTATTTCTTTCGTTTATTGTTGTAAACGTTTGTACGAGGTTTCTCCGCCTCCGACTTATTGTCGAGAAGGAGTTTATTGATTAGTGATTGCATTGGCGTCGCTAGAGCTCGATTCGTGGAGTAGGAACCATTTCGGTTCCGAACCACGTTATATCCTTGCGTTTGTGTGTTTGTGTTTTCGTTATTGCTTTATTATCTTTGTTTCCGCTGTGCTAACGAAAATTGTAGACAAGCACGCAAACGAATTCCATCTACGTATGGTTAAATGCTATTCAACCCCCTCTAGCGGCCTCAATTCTCCAACACAAAGCATGTTCCCTAAAATCCGTGCTCCATATAAATGCTTCATTTTGCCCAAATCTTCACCCTATCAATAAGAAAATAATGAAAGTATATCTCTAAACTAGAAAATAGCAAATAAGTGCAAAGTGGAGTAAACAAAGATAATATGCAATGAATATCCTAAAAACAAGGTAAGATGTGTGCCAAAATGATAACTAAAATCCTATATAAAATGTGCACATCAAATGGCATCATGCAAACCACCATGCTAAGTGCTTTGCACAAATCTGCCAAAGGAGAGGCGCCTCCGTGCCCTCCTTACTTCCTTCTCCTTTAGTGTAGACCTATCCTCAAGAGCTAAAGGAGTCTTTAGGTCAACTAACTGCATTGGCTCCCAAATAATCTTTTTATTCTATTGTGCAAGTCTAGTCTCCGAAGGAATTGTGATTCTTCCATCAATCAGGGCTTCTTCCTCCCTTGGAGCACTTTCACCAAGGTCTAGCCCAGGTAAGATCCTAACTACCCTATTATCCTTTTTACCTAAGGTCACTGATCTCTGATGTTGCTATAGGGATGTTCTAATTATGATGAGCTACTCTGACAACTTTCTCTTTACAACAATAAGTTGGTTACTCACCATACCACTTCACAGGCACAACTGGATCAATCAACCCTAATCGGCTACTCATCCTTCTCCTCAAGAGATTGAACTGGAAACCTCAAAGCAAGCTCTCCAGGAGAAATGCACCTTCTTGGAGGGGCATACTGCTACCCTTCAGGATGGTCGGGACGAGGCTCACCAATGTAGAGGAATCGATGGCTGCGCTAGAGGGGGGTGAATAGCATTTTTCACAATTTCGTCGATTCAATCACGTTCATTCTCGTCTACAAGATTGTTAGTGCACAGCAGAATACGAAATACAAGTAGAAAAAATACACAAAATAATCACAAGCACAAGATAAGATTTTACGTGGTTCAGAACCTATGGTTCCTACTCCACGATCGGGCTTTAGTGTCTACTCCACTAAACCACTTCTTCTTTTCGGAATACAATCTGGAGGTGAAGAAACCCCTTACAATATGAATTACAACAGTAATACAACCAAAAACTAAGCACAAAAGCAAATGAAGAAACAAGTGAAAACACTTTACAAATCCATCGAGCTCTTTTTAAAGCACGCCTCATGCTAGATTTCTTCGAAACCCTAGCCACTAGGCACACACCTTGGTTACCCTTAGGGATGACTTTCCTAGTAACCTTGGTCGTCCTAGACCTAGGTTGTGTTCTATAATCGAATGTAACACTATGGTATGTCTCCTTAGGCTTAGGTTTGTGACTCAAACCTTTCATGTATTGGTGCAATCGGCCCAGGTCACGATTGACCAGGACTCGAGTTTGACTCGAGTGATGTTTTGATGTTTCGACAAAAACATATGACAATGTAATTGTAATTTGGTAAAGTCCAAGTCTTGAGTACTTGGCATGGAAAGTCCAAGTGGGACACTTGGCACATGAAAAGTCCAAGCGTGGGTCTTGGCATGAAAAGTCCAACATGGGTTGGCAAGGGAAAGTCCAAGCTTGAGTCTTGGCATTTGAGAAGTCCAAGGGTTTGATATTGGCAGCGTAAAGTCCAAGCGGGAGTCTTGGCAGCATAAGTCCAATGGTTGGCGGCGTAAAGTCCAAGCGGAGTCTTGGCGGCGTAAGTCCAAAGTGCCTTGGCGGTGTAGACACCGTTAGCATGACATAGCCGATGGAAGCACCTGAAGGCTAGCGCGATGGATGAACAAGTCATGGATGACTTGGAGGGATCCGAGAGGCGTGAGGCTGATGGAGGTGGCTAGAAGGCTTAGGTCTAGGCTAAGGGTGGTCTAGCAAGTATGGGGGAACCATACTTGGGTTAAAACCTCATGTTTGAGGTGTGCCAGTCGACTGGTGTCATGTGGCAGTCGACTGGACTGAGTCAACTAGGGTTTGACTGCGGGTTATGGCCTAGCGATTGATCGCCGAGGTGGGCGATCGATGGCTCGAGCGATTGGATGATCCCACATCGATTGGATCGGTGCTCGAAATCGACCACAGAATGGAGTCGAGACTCGACTGGTCGAGTGAGGACTCCATCAGTCGACTGATGGGTATCATCAGTCGACTGATGGTAGATCTGTTGGACTTATCCAGCGCGGATCTAGCCGTTGTCTCACGACAACAGTGGCATCAGTCGACTGATGGTCCCGATCAGTCGACTGATCGACTTTTTCCAACACAGGTTGAAGCTTTATAAGGAGCTCGTGATGGAGGAAAATGGCATGGTTCTTTGAGGCGATTTGGGGCGAGTTGCTGCTGCAATTCAGGGTCTCCAAGTGCTACTCGATCAACCAAGTGATCAAGCATTCAAAGAGCATTTGTAAAGTGTTTTCTTTACTTGTATTGCTTAGTATTTCATTATATTGCTTGTATTCATCTTGTATTACTATTGTATACATTGTACGAGGTTTCTCCACCTCCGGATTGTTCCGAGAAGGAGTTATTTTATAGTGGTGTGTGATTGGCATCGCTAGGGCTCATTTGAGCCCGATTCGTGGAGTAGGAATCGTGCGGTTCTGAACCATGTTATATCTTTGTGTTCGTGTGTAATTGTCTATTTCGTTATTGTGTTATCTCTATTTCCGCTGCGCTAACGAAATTGTAGAAACAAACGCGAAAGAATTCCATTGACGCTATTCACCCCCCCCTCTAGCTTCCAAACGATTCCTAACAAGTGGTATCAGAGCCCGGGGCTCTTCTACGGATTAACAACCCGGAGTCAAGACGCTAGAGGAAAAGATGGAAGTCCAAGATCAATTGGGATGGGATATCAACACCCCAATTCCGTATGCCTTCTATGGACGAGAAGGCTTCAATTCTTGGAAGGCGAGAATTGAAGATTTTTTGATGATGAGAGACCTTGAGGAGTGGTCCCTATTAATGGAAGGATTTGAGTTTCCAAGAGGACCAAAAGGTGGATTCCTCAAAAGGAAGAGATGGAGTGAAGATCAAATTCAAGCCTTCGAGAAAAACGTAAAGGTAGTAAATTTTATTTTTTATTTGGTCCCTAATGATATTGTGTGTATGGTAGGGGACTTTATGGATGCTAAGGAGTTATGGAGCCAAGTGGCAAAGCTCCATGAAAACTCATCATCGGTCAAAGAAGACTTGGAAGAGGAGGATGAATAAGAGAGTTCATCCTCAAGTGAAAGTGAGGAATCGGAAGTTGAGATGGAGTCAACTTCCGGATCGGAGAAAGAAAAGGTGGAAGAAGTGGAAGAAGCATCCACTTCTAGGATTGAGGAGGAGAGACCATCCTCCACACTGGGGCAATCTCAAGAGGAGTCATCCACCTCCGGGAGAGATAAAGAATCCACTCCGGGGCCTACAACCACTCTAGGTAACTCAAACAATTCGGTTTTAAACAAAAATCATATAATTTGCTTTGAGTGTAGGGAATCCGGGCACTACAAGAGTAAGTGCCCAAAAAGGGTAAAGAAGGCTCAACCGGCACCAAAAGTCAAGGATGCCGGTTCCCCAACATCTAAAGGCAAGGAGCACATCATATGCTTCAAGTGTAACTCAAAGGGGCATTACCGGAGTCATTTCCCAAGGGGGAAGAAGAAAGGGCAAGAAGGAGCAACACAAGTAAGGGGAGCCTCCAAGGCAAACCCTAAGGTAAAATTTATTAATGCACCTTCAATTTCTAGGGATAAGAAGCATGCTAGGAATAATTTTAATAGTCTTGCTATTGTACATGAAAGCATGCTAGAAATAATAAACATATTTGTTTAGGTGCTAAGAGTGTCCACTTAGGAAATAAGAAGAAATTTGGGACTAATGTCCCTAAAAATATTTTACCTAAGGAATCTATCAAGAAAATAGAACACCTAGGTTTCAATCCTAAATGGACTAGACATATGCCTAGGAAGTCAAATGCCCAAGGATTAAATCAAAATTCTAAAATTGGGCAACTAGAAAAGGAAAATCAAGTCTTGAGGTCAAGGCTTGAAAAGATGGAAAAGATCCTTGCAAAAATGCAAAATCTATTTCAAGGGTCAAGAGGTCAACATGTAGGGTCTAGAAGTCAAAGCCTAGAGTCAAATGGTCAAAAATCAAGACCTAGGAAATTAGATTCATCCAAGGGCAAACCTAAGCCCAAGGAAACCTATCACAATGTTCCATTTGATTATGGAACTAAACCTAAGAAAACTAAGGTCAATAGGGAAGTCATCCCTAGAGTTGACCAAGGGTTGTGCCTAGTGGCCAAGGTTGGTAAGAAACCTAGGGTGGCCACTAAGAAGGTTGCAAGAAGAGTTACCCCTAGAGTCAACTTAGGTAAGACCAAAATGACCAAGGCTAATAAGCCTAGAAGGGTCATTAGGAAGGTATCTAGGGAGGTTATCCCTAAGGAATACTTAATTAACCCTAGGAGCTCAAATCGGTTTTGGGTTCCTAAGAGCGTGATTGATTCATGCTAGGTGGGTTTAGTGTGTGCCAACCTTGATTGGATGAGTAGTTAACTCAACCATGGTAAAGGTAGCACTTTAGGATATTTTCAAGGTTATGGTTACCTTGAAAATACATTTGAGCTCTAATCCTAAAAAGATCTTAGAATGTGCCAATATGAATTATGAAGTTTGATAAAGTGATCAAATTGGCACAATTTAGGTTTAGCGGTTAGTGTGTCATTTTGGATTTTTGGCACACTAGGGAAACTAGTGATAATGTGGCAAAATATATTTAATCATAACAAATGGCAACTAATATTAAAATTTAGGTATTATTATACCTATATATTTTATATGTCATGCTTTGTTTGCCATATGACATGCCATGACATCATGCTTATTCTTAATCATTTTATATGTCATGAATATGCTTAGGTTAAGGATTTAAGTGTCATGTGTTTTTAGATTTTATCATATGTCATGACATCATGATCATTGGCCATGCTTAATTATTGCTATCTTTATGCCATGATCATTTCATGCATTTAATTGATTAAAATTGAACTAAGGACAATGGCATGACTTGGAGTCCCATTCATAAGGGAATCAAGTAGGGTTGCCTTAGAAAAATGCATGAAACCCTAGATTAAATGAACCAAAACCCACATCTCACATCTAATTGACATGTATGTGTATTTATACACTCTAGATACATGTGAGATGCTAGGATATGAGTTAAGTTCAAGGTGCATAGTTTTTGCATCTAGATGAACTCAAACTCATCTTATATGATTAGTGGATCATTAGGAAAGCTTGTGTACAAGTCATGTGCATAGAGCCCAAGGAATATGATCCAAGACATGGTTTTGAAATCATTTTAAAATCAATTTAGAAAACCTTGGTGAAGTCTATCTTTTGATAGCAATCACCATTGATAGAGTTGATACAAAATAGGGCCAAAACATTGAAAATTTCAATGGTTTTGAGTTTTGTATCAAACTCTTTATTTTATGGGTAAAATATTTTTCAAACATTTTTCACCTATTGTATTGGTCATAAGTATTATACGTACCAAATTTCGTGATTTTTCGATATACGTATAATTATTTATGATTTTCTGAAATTCAACTCTAATAACTGAAATTCGGAAATTTCAGTTATCAGTCGACTGCTATTGGTGGCAGTCGACTGATGGAGGTGTCAGTCGACTGATTTCTGAATCACTCGACTGATTGCCTGATTTCGGGATAACCAAGGTTGTTTAACCCGATTTCAGCTGCGGTTAAGGTCCCTAACCACTCCTGACCCTAGGATATGCCTTGGGAAGCATGATGAAGGGTGAAAATCCATTGGATATGGATTAGGAGAAGTGTTTAGGTTTTGTATCAATGTTAAGGTGTTGGAAAGTTCAATGTTGAATTTCTAACCTTAATTTTGATGGTTTAAAGTTTCTATTGGCTTAGGGACTTCCCAAGGACATTGTTGGTGCAATGGTCATGGGGGAGCAAGCCTTTAGGGGGAGTTATCCATCTTGGGATGATGGATGTGCTTCTCCTCTTGAAGGGGAGAAGTTATTGGGAGAATATTATCAATTGGGAAAATTGATGGGATGTTTGAGAAACCCAATTTGGAAATTGAGAGAGTGTATAGGATTGCCTCTCTTGAGTGATATGGGACTTATCACTAGGAAGATGGTAGGCATCCTAGATATTTTTAGACCATGGGGGAGATTGTAAGATCTCATAGGGACATGAGACTTTGACCTCCTTGGAGATAATCTTTTTGATGTTAGTCAAAAAGGGGGAGAATGTTTGGGGGAGAACATTTGGAGAATGTTTAAGTTTACCAATTTGGAATAATTGGTAAGGGATTTGAGTTAGTGTTCTAACTCAATGTTTTGTTTGGTTTTTGTTAAACATCAAAAAGGAGGAGATTGTTGGTGCAATCGGCCCAGGTCACGATTGACCAGGACTCGAGTTTGACTTGAGTGATGTTTTGATGTTTCGACAAAAACATATGACAATGTAATTGTCATTTGGTAAAGTCCAAGTCTTGAGTACTTGGCATGGAAAGTCCAAGTGGGACACTTGGCACATGAAAAGTCCAAGCGTGGGTCTTGGCATGAAAAGTCCAACATGGGTTGGCAAGGGAAAGTCCAAGCTTGAGTCTTGGCATTTGAGAAGTCCAAGGGTTTGATATTGGCGGCGTAAAGTCCAAGCGGGAGTCTTGGCAGCATAAGTCCAATGGTTGGCGGCGTAAAGTCCAAGCGGAGTCTTGGCGGCGTAAGTCCAAAGTGCCGTGGCGGTGTAGACACCGTTAGCATGACATAGCCGATGGAAGCACCTGAAGGCTAGCGCGATGGATGAACAAGTCATGGATGACTTGGAGGGATCCGAGAGGCGTGAGGCTGATGGAGGTGGCTAGAAGGCTTAGGTCTAGGCTAAGGGTGGTCTAGCAAGTATGGGGGAACCATACTTGGGTTAAAACCTCATGTTTGAGGTGTGCCAGTCGACTGGTGCCATGTGGCAGTCGACTAGACCGAGTCAACTAGGGTTTGACTGCGGGTTATGGCCTAGCAGTCAGCTGCCAGAGGTGGGCAGTCGACTGATGGCTCGAGCAGTCGATTGATCCCCACATCAGTCGACTGGTGCTCGAGAAATCGGCCACAGAATGGAGTCGAGACTCGACTGGTCGAGTGAGGACTCCATCAGTCGACTGATGGTAGATCCGTTGGACTTATCCAGCGCGGATCTAGCCGTTGTCTCACGACAACAGTGGCATCAGTCGACTGATGGTCCCGATCAGTCGACTGATCGACTTTTTCCAGCACAGGTTGAAGCTTTATAAGGAGCTCGTGATGGAGGAAAATGGCATGGTTCTTTGAGGCGATTTGGGGCGAGTTGCTGCTGCAATTCAGGGTCTCCAAGTGCTACTCGATCAACCAAGTGATCAAGCATTCAAAGAGCATTTGTAAAGTGTTTTCTTTACTTGTATTGCTTAGTATTTCATTATATTGCTTGTATTCATCTTGTATTACTATTGTATACATTGTACGAGGTTTCTCCACCTCCGGATTGTTCCGAGAAGGAGTTATTTTATAGTGGTGTGTGATTGGCATCGCTAGGGCTCGTTTAAGCCCGATCCGTGGAGTAGGAACCGTGCGGTTCCGAACCACGTTATATCTTTGTGTTCGTGTGTAATTGTCTATTTCGTTATTGTGTTATCTCTATTTCCGCTGTGCTAACGAAATTGTAGAAACAAACGCGAAAGAATTCCATTGATGCTATTCACCCCCCCCCCCTCTAGCTTCCAAACGATTCCTAACATCATGCCCTTAGTTGACCCTTGTCTCCTAGGCCCTTGACTTTGACCATTTGACCCCTTAAATTGATTTTGTATATTTCTAAGGGTCTTTTCCATTTCCTCAAGCCTTGACCTCAAGACTTTATTTTCCTTTTCTAATATCTCATATTTTTAATTTTTCATTAACTCTTGAGATATTTTTTATTTATAGACATATGTCTAATCCATTTAGGGTTGATACCTAGGTGATCCTCTATCTTCCTAATGGTCTCCCTAGGAAGGATTTTTCTAGGGACATTAATTCCAAATTTCTCCTTATTTGAAATGTTATATGATTTGGCACCTAGACAATAAAATCTATTTTTAGCATGCTTTTGTTCATGAGTAATAATAACAAAATTCCTAGCATTCTTTTACCTATTAATTAAAGAATGTGCATTATTGAATTTTACCTTGGAGTTTACCTTAGAGGCTCCCCCTACATGTGATGCTCTCTCTTTTCTCCTAGAGCATTGGCTTCTATAGTGCCCCTTTTGATGGAACTTGAAGCATACTACGTGCTCCTTGCTTTTGATGGTTGAGGGTCCGGTCTCCTTGATCTTTGGCACCGGTGGAGTCTTCTTGACCCGTTTAAGACACTTACTCTTGTAGTGTCCTTGCTCCCTACACTCAAAACTCTTGTAGTCTCCGTCACGAGATTTGAGGTCGCGTTTGTGTGCATCAAGTCTTGACGCACGCAAACGCGACCTCAAATCTCGTGACGGAGACCGTCGAGGACTCGAAGTGTGCACTCGTGCTCAATGCTCTCAAGTGCACGGATGTCATCAAGTAATAAAGAATATCAATCCCATAGGGACTGAGATTTCGAGTATCAATTTGTCCAGTGGATGTGTTGTTGTTCGGATTAAAAATCTGAGGGTTCACGAATGAGAGGTCGTCGGTGGTCCGAACTCAGTACAGTGTCACATGGAAGAAGAGAAAAGGTTGCTACGAGGATTTGAATGGGATCCTAGGACTTCGGTTTCGTTTGTGTGTCGCAGAACATGCTATCAATCGAATGTATTCAGATTTTCTAGCTAGGGTTTTGTGGAAAGGACATCATACCCTGCGATGAGCCAGAAATGAGACATGTTACCGACTCTATCACATCCTTCTATCCACAGTTGCAGGCGATGAGGCCAACCTATAGGTTCCTCCTAATATCCCCTAAATCTTAGATATGAGGACTGTCACTCCTCGTATCGTCTATGCACAGAAGATAGAAAATCAAAACACAAAGCTATAGATCTAAACAATCATTCAACTGCAAATACGATTTCAAGAACGGAAACATATTTGAAATAGCAATGTTCTACTCAACACAAACTTCTCCCTAATCCTAGAATTGGAGAATCTACTCCTTGGATACGAGAAGAGAGTCACAATACATTATAGAATTCATGAGTAAAACGATAAACGTGCAATAAATATGAATTACAATGTAATTCTAGCTCTTCCCTCTGGCGTTATGGTGCAGATCTTGATCCTTGATCATCTCTCTCCTTCCTCGATGCGAGTTCCCGAAGCTTTTTAGGGCTTCGGAGTGTCGTCCCAACCGGCGTGCCTTCCCCTAGGGTTTGGGCAGAGCTTTCCTTATATAGACATCACGTCGGATCGCTGCGAAATCTGGAAAAAACCCTAGTCATGTCAAATTGCTTGGCCGTCACACGGTCATGTGAAAACACATGGTCTGGCCGTGTGTCGGGTCGTGACGACCATTTTCGCCTTCTAACACGACCGTGTGTAGGCACATGCCCTGACCGTGTTCCCTTCTATGTCTAGCTGTCAAATGTCTTCTTTTTGCTCCGAAAGTGCGCCATTATCCCTATGAAATGCTATCCTGCACACAAAAGTATGCAGAGCAGATCTCCGAACTAGAAAATAGGAAATGCATGAAAAATAAAGTAAAATATGCATGAAACCAATATAAAATGAGATGAGATGTGAGCGAAAACTACTTCTAAAACCCTATATGTTTTGCTCACATCGATTCCCCTAGACTTAAGTCTTTGCTTGTCCTCAAGAAAACCTCAGAGCCATGAAATTTCAAAAGGTATTGTTCCATACTTAGCATGTTAACTAGATTTATCAAGTGGTATTTGCAATCAATGCAAAATAGATATATTCTAGAAATTCACTAAGTTAGCTCCTCATGCTCGTGCTAAGCGAATCTTCTTAGGGGATACTCGTTCCATGGTGAGTTAAGTCATCATCCTATAGCTTTTCTAAGGTCTCCGACTCTTAGGCACTTACCTACCAAAAGCGAGGGTCGTTCCCTAAATCTAGCACAAAGTCTTAAAGGCGTGCCCGGTATTGAGAGAAATTGGTAGGTGTTTCCCCAGTAATCTAACTCGGTCTCAAAGGGGCACATTAGCTTAACAGTAAGGGGTGGTTGAGTTTTTATGACAGGTTTCCGATTTATTTCTCTGGCTTCTTCCTTCTCGGTCTCCCTCAAAGGTGTAGGGGATCGTTGGAAGCTAGAGGGGGGGTGAATAGCTTGTTTTCGTTTCTACAAAAATGATTAGTGGAAGCACAACAAAAACAACAATAATAAAGGAAATGAAAAATACAATGCTAACACAAATCCTTTACGTGGTTCGGAGATAACGCTCCTACTCCACGGCGATCCTTAAGGTGGATCAACCCTAATCAATCTCACTAAGAAGTTTTCTTTTACAACAACCCTCCTCTTCTTACAAAGGATGAATATGAAGTTTAGAGAGGAGGAGGGGAATTAAAACACTAGAAAGCTTGGAAAATTCGTGAAGGCTTGAAAGGATGATCACAAAGTAAGCATTAACCCTCTCAACCACTACAAGCCCTCTTTTTATAGAGAGAGAGTTGTTTTTCCCATTGGGGCATGATCAGTCGACTGATGTACAGCATCAGTCGACTGCCGCTGAAGCCAACAGCTTTTGACAAAACAAATCTGCGGAGATACACAGTCGCCATTTCCAATGGCTGCCTGATCAGTCGACTGATCACTTCATCAGTCGACTGATGAAGCGATCAGTCGAGTGATTGCCACGCGAAGTCGAGTGAGACTCCATTCTGTGCCCGTCGTCGACCTGATCAGTCGACTGATGGCGATATCAGTCGACTGTGCGTCAGCTTTTCAGCCTGACTCAGTCAAGCACCCTAACAGTCGACTGATACATCATGTCAATCGAATGATACTCATCAAGTATAAATAATTCATACTTGAATTAACTCCCTAGACCTAGACTCAACCTTCTAGCTTTTCCTTAAGCCTTGTGCCTCCAGGAGCTCTCCGAGTCCACGACTTGTTCATCCTTTGCTCTTTTCTTCCAAGAGCTTCCTTCGATTTTGTCATGTCTTGGGTTTCCCTTTGCCAAAGTGCGCTTGGAATTTACACCGCCAAGACTACATGCTTGGACTTACGCTGCCAAGATTTGCCTTTGGACTTCCTTTGCCAAGGTCCGTTTGGACTTAACGCCGCCAAGACTACATGCTTGGTCTTACACCGCCAAACTTTTTCCTTGGACTTCTCTTGCCAAGATCATACTTGGACTTTGCCTTTATCAAGTCTTCATACTTGGATTTTCCTGTCACTTAAACACGTTCATAATTAGATCACAAAGTATTGCCTAACTTAGATGATTATCCAAACATCAAAACATATAAATGCTTGGGGCATTGTTGCACCAACAATCTCTCCCTTTTTGATGTTTGGCAGTCATTTAAGTTAGGTCTTTAACACATGCACATAACCATATTTGCAATATGAATTCTAACTTAAATATTCCTTCTCCCCCTTTGACATACATCAAAAAGAGAAGGATTCATAAAGTTTATGAAAGAAATAAATTTGTTGTAATCTTAAACTAAGGTACAAAATTGAAATTAAGCTCCCCCTTAATCCAAGATATGATTCATGATGAATGAATAACTTGTGGAGCAAAGCCTAAAAAAAAATTGAAGGTTAAATCCTAACTTTGCACCAACAATGTAAGTTTGGGGATGAAAAGATATATATTATGAAACTCCCCCTAAAACATTACATCAAACAGTCCTAAAAATTTATTTATACTGAAGACCATCATACCATAGTTTTAGGACATTAAAAGATACACTTAAATCCAGGAAATAAAGCTTTTTGTCAGAAAATACAGTGTATCAGTCGACTAGGTTCTGATGTAGTCGACTGCTACACGCGAATGCCATTTTTCTGATTTTTCAGCCCAACTTCATAAATGCACCAAAAATTCTAGAAACATCGAAAAATCACAAAAATTTGTGTACACATTTTTGAAGTTATTTTCTATCAATAAAAAATAATTTAAAAAATATATGTTTTCCATATTTCAAAAATGATACAATTTTGAAACCTAGCAAAAACTCTAAGTATTTTGCAAACTTTGTATCACTTTTGTATTCCACTTGAAAACTATTTTTCAGAGTTTGATAAACATAGTTTAAATTATGTTTTATTTGACATTTCCAATTATATTCTTGGAGCTATATGCACATTAGTTGTGCATAAGCCTTCCCAATGATTGGTCCAATGAAGGATTAATGTCTCTAGATGGCACTTTGGTTCATAGTAATGCATCATAACAAGCATGATGAACCAAGTGCATCTTCCTAACATCTCACATGTTGTCTAAGTGGCTCAATACAAAAATCATGGTTTCTTAGGTATTTTGTGAGATGCTTAAAGGTATAAATCCTAGAATTTCTATAGAATCATGCAAACCTACACCTTTATTCAACCAAGCACATCCCAAGTTCTCTCCTAAGTGATGAAAATTATACTTCGGGGAGAGGCTTGGTAAAGATGTCGGCTAGGTTGGACTTAGATTCAATGTAATTAAGCTCAATGTCTCCCTTAGCCACATAATCTCTAATGAAGTGATGTTTCACTTCAATGTGCTTGGTCCTAGAATGATGCACCGGATTTTTGGTCAAATTTATGGTGCTCACATTATCACAAAATACTTTCATGTTGGAGTAAGATAGCTCATAGTCCTCTAAAGTATGTTTCATCCATAGTAGTTGAGCTACACAACCACCCATAGCCACATACTCGGCCTCGGTGGTGGATAGGGCAACACAAGGTTGCTTCCTACTACTCCAACTAACTAGGGAGGACCCAAGGAATTGGCATCCACCACTAGTACTCTTCCGATCCAATTTGCAACCAGCATAATCGGAATTGGTGTACCCAACCAAATCAAAAGACCTAGTCCTAGGGTATCATAGTCCTACATTTAGTGTGCCTTTAATATATCTTAAGATTCTCTTAACGACAACTAAATGAGATTCTTTGGCACGTGATTGGTACCTGGCACACAAACCAATCGCGAATAATATATCGGGTCTACTAGCGGTTAGGTACAAGAGACTATCAATCATACTTCTATAGAGTGTAAGGTCAATTTGTTTTCCTTCATGATCAATATCTATTTTTGTATTCGTTGCCATTGGGGTTGACACTATTTTAGCATTTTCCAAACCAAATTTTTTAATCATTTCCTTAGCATATTTGGTTTGGTAAATATAAATTCCTTCACTTGTTTGTTTGACTTGTAATCCTAGGAAGAAATTTAGTTCCCCAACTAGACTCATCTCAAACTCATTTTCCATATTCTTAATAAAGTCTTGAAGAAGTTCATCATTTGTTGACCCAAAGATAATGTCATCAACATATACTTAGGCTACAAAGATGTCCTTTGATGTTGACTTTATAAATAGAGTTTGATATACACTACCCCTCTTAAAATCCTTAGAGATTAAGAAAGATGATAATCTTTCATACCAAGTCCGGGGAGCTTGTTTCAAACCATACAATGCTTTTCTAAGCTTGTATACATGGTTTAGATAGTTCATATTCTCAAACCCGGGAGGTTGTTCTATATATACCTCTTCCTTAATGAACCCATTTAGGAATGCCGATTTAACATCCATTTGATGGAGTTTGAAACTCATATAAGAGGCATACCCTAATAGAATCCTAATAGACTATAATCTAGCAACCGGGGCATATGTATCATCATAGTCAAGTCCTTCAACTTGATTAAAGCCCCTTGCAACTAACCTTGCCTTATTCCTAGTAATATTTCCTTGGTCATCTAGTTTGTTCCTAAAGACCCATCTTGTAGTAATGATGGTGTTGTCATTAGGTCTAGGAACTAACTCTCATACTTGACTCCTTTTAAATTGAGTCAATTCATCTTGCATTGCTAAGATCCAATCCGGATCAAGTAATGCATCTTTGATTGTTTTGGGCTCAATTTGGGAGATTAGGGCTATATGACTAGAGGGATCCCTATGAAATGACCTAGTCCTAACTCCTTGAGATAATTCATCTACAATTTGATCTAGAGGGTGATTTTGATGAACTCTTATTGTTCTAGGAGGTGTATTAACTTGAGTTTGATCATGATTATCCTCAATTCTTCTTTCATCATCGGAATCACCTATTATTTCCCCTTGATTTAATTCTCCCCCTTGATCATTACCCCCTAAAGTTAAATCTTGAAATTTTTGGGTAATTTCTTGATTTTTGTCATTGATATCATTATCAATGGGGGATTTCCTAGGGTATGTATTAGAGGTTTCATCAAATTGGACATTTGAAGATTCCTCAATCTTTTGAGTTCTTTTATTATAAACTCTATACCCTACACTAGTGGATGAGTATCCAACTAGGATTCCCTCATCCGCTTTGGACTCTAATTTGCCTAGGTTGTCTTTGGTGTTTAAAATATAAACTTTGCATCCAAAGACCTTAAAATAGTGAATTATTGGAATTATACCATTCCATAATTCAAATGGGGTTTTTCCTAAAAACCTATGAATTAAAACCCTATTTTGGGCAAGCGGTGTTGACCGCTTCTGCCCACAAGTAGCTAGGTAAAGAATATGCATTTAGCATAGTCCTAGCCGCTTCTTGTAGGGCACAATTTTTCCTTTCCACAACCCCATTTTGTTGGGGTGTTCTAGGACAAGAAAACTCGTGCTTGTGCCCTTGTTCTAAGCAAAAGCTTGAGAAGTTAGAGTTTTCAAATTCCCCACCATGATCACTACGGATCCGGTTGATTTTGAGTTTTCTTTCATTCTCTACTCTCTTGCTAAATCCTATGATTATTCCTAGGGTTTCATCCTTATTTTTCATTAAAAATACCCAAGTGAATCTAGAAAAATCATCTACTATCACTAAACAATATTTACTACCAATTATGGAAGGGGTACAATGACAATCAAATAAATTCATATGCAATAGTTCTAAAGGTAAAGCGGTACTAAGTAAAGTTTTACCTTTGTGTGATGTTTTTGATTGTTTCCCTTCTTGGCATGCATCACACATTTTGTCCTTGAGATACTTGACTTTTGGCAACCCTTTGACTAACTTCATTTTGTTGGTGCAGCAGGCACCTAAGTCGAACCTGAGTTTTGATTATAGCAAACAATACAAAGTTAAGCTCATATCGTTATCTCACGAGATGAATCGAGTGTGCAGAAAATTGCTATAGCTGGAGCTGAAGGCTAGTGACACCCGGAGGAAGCCGCGGTGGTCGGGCAACACTCGAGTGACTTCGGAGGGAGATGAAGGAATCGAGTGGAAGGTCGAAAGCAAAAGCGACACAGTAAGTATCGAGGTAAGCTTGTGTGTGTGCAAGTGTAAGTGAGGTTGTATCCTCTTTACGGGGATAGACTTAAGCATAGATTCGACCCAAGACATCCCATCGGTGGTCTAGGTCGAGATCGGATGGTCAGAGGTCGTCGAAAAAATGTTATTGCTCAGTTAACTTGTCATTTCAGCTAGCATCAGTCGACTACCAACTTGGAGGACTCGACTGATGTCAATCAGTCGACTGTCTGCGGTCAGCATTCGACTGATGTTGTCATCAGTCGACTGATGGTCAAGGATCAGCTTCGAGGAGTCAAGGCTTATCACCTCATTTCAAGGGGAGTGGTGCTCAATTGTGATTGGCTAAAGTTCCTCTCGAAAAGGGGCTCAAAGGCTATAAAAAGAGGGCCTATCCTAGGGTTTCATCATCAATTCTAAGTTTCAAAAAGCCTCCACCAAGCTACAACTCTTCGACAATGAAGTGCTTCTTCTCCGACGTCTAGGTTTAAATTGCTTTCATTTTTGTTACGTCGGTATAAGTTTTATTTAAGTTCATTACTTTACTTTCTCAGAGATTTTATCGTAACGAGGAGAGGGGGAGTGTCCCTCTACCTCAAGCTTTGTGTTTCTTTTGTATCGATTAACTCCTACCTCTAACGAGGAGGAGTTCTTTAGTGTTTTTCCCTCCGTACGTGGTCAAGGACTACTAGGGCCTTGGAGTAGTAGCCGAAGGCTACGAACCAAGTAAAATTCTCTTATCTCATTTACTTTACATTTATCTTTCCGCTACGTATAAGTGTTTTAAAATGAATTCGAAAAAGAAAAGGTTTATCGCTATTCACCCCCCCCCCTCTAGCGATCCGCTTCGATCCAACAATTGGTATCAGAGCCGAGGGTTGCTAAGATTTGGTGAAACCACCGATCTAGCTTTTTACAGATTTTTTTTCCCTTTTTAATTCTGTTTATTTCGAATTTATTTCATTTGGTTAGTTTTCCTCCCACACTACTAATCCAAGACGCGAGTCTTGGTACATTTCATGTGTTTGTGTCGTTGCTAGGTTTTTCGTTTTCATCTCCTTGTTTCTTTTGTTTTAATGGCCCATCTCGAGGGTTTTAGCACCGTCCGACCTCCATTTTACAATGGAGATGACTTCCGTTATTGGAAGGGTCGGATGGAATGCTTTCTTAAAACTCAAATCGAGATGTGGATCATAATCCAAACGGGATTCCCACTTCCGACTAACGAAGTGGGTGAATCCTTGGATTATGACCAATGGACCATTGCGACAAAAAGACAAGTCGAAGCCGACGCCAAGGCAACTCAAATACTCCAATGCGGCTTGTCCAAGGAGGAGCTTAATCACGTCGGCCCCTTCATCAGCGCAAAGGACCTTTGGACAAAGCTAGTAGAGCTATACGAAGGGACCGATGAAGCCAAGGTATGTAAGCGCGATCTTTTATTTAATAAATTATATAATCTAAAAATGCAGGAACACGAATCAGCGACACAACTTCACGCCCGCGTTCTAGACATAGTCAATAATCTACACGCGATCTGGCAAAAGGTCGAAAACCGCAACCTTATAAGGTATGTTCTTAACTCTTTTCCAAGGACTACCTTGTGGGCATCCATGGTCGATGCCTACAAGGTCTCCAAGGATCTTTTAAAACTTAGGTTAGATGAGTTATTTTCCGATTTCAAACTCCATGAGTAGTCTAACTTGGAACCCGAGAAGGGTATAGCACTTTTTGCAGGTTCAAGGAAGAAAACTGCGAGCAAGCCGCCCCCGAAGGAAGAAGAAGATGAGTCTGATTCGGAGGTCGACCCAGAAATGGAGGTCGAACTAGTCAACCTAGTTTGGAGGATAATCAAGGGCCGAAAGCGAACCGTCACTCGACCTAACGAAGGTAAGTCTAAAAGTTCCAATATTAGATGTTACGAGTGCAACAGGTTTGGACACATCAAGTCCGAATGCCCGAAGCTCAAGAGCAAAGCACCGAAACACAAAAAGGCACTCAACGCTACGTGGGAAGAAGCGTCCGAGGAAGAAGACGATGATCGTGTCCTCATGGCTAAACTGATTGAATCAGAGATAGAGTCGGAACTGGAATATGAATCAGAAACTGAAGACGAGTCGGACTACGAAGCACTATTCAAGACAAGCCACGGATACGCATCCGGTTCAAAAGATACACTCAAGGTAAGTCGATCCCTCATTAGTACACTTTATAGTGCAATTAAGTTTTTAACTAAAAAATTAGCTAAGTCCGAGTTCAAGGTCGAGACCCTGGTTGAGGAAGTTAAACTCCTCAAACACGAGGTCTCCCTAACCTCTTCGACTAGTCGAGTTCGAGAGGAGGACTCAACTCGGGTTGAAAAGCTCGAAGTTGAGAACTCACTCTTGAAGAGTCAAGTCAAAGATCTTAGGAACACGTTGAAAAGGTTTACTTTGGGATCCAAAGGACTTGACCTCCTACTTGGATCACAAAGGGTCGTGTACAACAAGGTCGGGCTAGGGTTTAACTCAAACATGACCAACAAGTCGTATATGTCAATTGTAAGTCGACATAAAAAACGTGTCCAAGCATGGGTTCCCTAAGACCACCTTGATTTCAAACTTAGGATTGAACCAGTACTGGGTTCCCAAGGACCAAATCCACTATGTGGAGAGACCGAACCGATTCAACGGTCCAGGGAGAGCTAGTACAAAACTTGTTTGTATTTTAACTTAGAAAATTGCATGCTTAGGTTCTTTATTTAGTTTGATTTTTCTTTTTAGAATGGCTAGATAGGACTATAACTCGTCAATACTTGATAACATAGTACCAGGATGCAGCGAGATGATAGTACGCTAGGAAAGCGGAGTCTTGTGTATTCGGGCTAGATAAGGCGTATCTAGTTCGATGCACTTGACCGAGTGGAACTAGCTGAAGCTACCTCGCCGTATCCTAGACTAGTTAGACCAGGAAGTGGTCTTAGGTAAGTCAAGTTTCTATTTTCTTGAAAATGGCTTTGTCTAAGGAAGTGGTCGTTGTTCGAATCAAAGAAGGCCTCTGTGCCTCGCCACGACCTAGTAGCCATGATCTTGAAAAGGTGACTTGATGAGCCTAAGGTCAAATCCGAATCTAACGCAATATTGACAAGTGTTCAATTCATTAAATTTAAATCAAGTAAAATTGGAAGTCATCTCACAAGAACATATAGGGTTAACATGTTTGATCATGTAGACATGGGTGAGATGATTTAGGTTAATAATCTTCAACCAATCTTTAATAAATCTAATATCCGATCCAACTACCTTGCGTGTAGGATCAATGGATGTTGGACAGTGGTTGCTCCCGACACATGACCGGGGATCAACTCAAATTTTCGAAGCTTCGATTCAAACGACAAGGATCGGTAGCCTTCGGAAACAATGGCAAGCTCAAAATCATCGGATAAGGTGATATTGAGCTCAACTCTAACTTTATTATTCAAAATATCTTATTGGTAGAAAATTTTCAATATAATTTACTTAGTGTAAGTCAATTGCGTGATAACAACTATAAGGTCATATTTCTAGAAAATGAATGCGTAATTAATACAAATGAAACCTCTAAAACAATCCTTAAGGGAACCAGAAATAACAATATTTACACTATTAACTTAACTCACTCCTCAACTAAGTGTCTTATGATACGGCAAGAGGAATCATGGTTGTGGCACCGACGACTCGGTCACTCACACCCAAGACTCATCCACAAGATGAGTCAGAGTGACTTAGTCAGAGGTTTACCTATCCTCAATAATTTGAATAATAAAATATGTAATGCTTGTCTACAAGGTAAACAATCTAAGACACAACATCAACTAACTAATCAAGAACGAACCAAAAGTGTTCTTGAGCTCCTTCACATGGATCTATTTGATTCGCACGGAGCTAAGTCACTTAATGGAAGTAAAATCTGTTTAGTCATAATTGATGACTACTCTAGATTTACTTGGGTTAGGTTCATCAAACACAAAAGTGACACCCTAGATCAATTAATCAACCTATTTAAACTAATAGAAAATCAACAAAGCATTAAAATCAAGAGACTTAGGACTGATCATGGTGGTGAATTCGAGAACCATAGGTTTACAGAATTCTATAACCTAAATGGATACCACCATGAGTTCTCTTGTCCTAGAACCCCACAACAGAATAGCCTAGTAGAACATAAGAATAGAACCCTACAAGAAGCCGCTAGGACAATGTTAAACGAGTATAACCTACCCGATAGGTTTTGGGCGGAAGCCGTGAGTATGGCATGCTATGTCCAAAATAGGATTCTTATGGTAAAGAGGCACCTTAAGACCTCATATGAGATTTATCATGATAAAATACCGAACATCAAATACTTTAAAGTATTTGGGTGTAAGGTACATATCCTAAACACTAAGGATTACCTAGGGAAATTTACATCCAAAACCTCGACCGAAATCTTTCTAGGATACTCGACTACGAGTAGAGCGTATAGAGTAT
Organism: Wurfbainia villosa; assembly: GCA_025175895.1. NCBI lineage: Eukaryota > Viridiplantae > Streptophyta > Magnoliopsida > Zingiberales > Zingiberaceae > Wurfbainia > Wurfbainia villosa. The sequence goes on along the minus strand of CM045997.1, from coordinate 92,447,337 downwards.
ATAATTATGACACCCTTAGAGTCGAGGAGACTATCAATGTAGTATTTGATGAAGGACACTAACCTACAAATCCCTTGGCAACCCCAATTAGTGAGCCGATTCATACCAGACTCAACTCTGATCCGGAGGTCAAGTCTAGTGGTAATCCTAACCTAAGTCAACCAAGTCAGCCTATCGACCAAGTGATAGATGACTCTAACCAAACTAGAACTCAAATGAGTCATCCTATTGATCAAGTGGTAGACTCAAATCCAAATCCAACTAGGACTCAAACGAATCATCCTATCGATCAAGTGATAGGTGATCCAAGTCTAGGAGTTTGAACTAGAGTCTCATACAGAAACCTTAGTCAAATCTCCTTGATTTCTAAAATTGAACCCAAAACTATTGACCAAGCTCTTCATGATCCCGATTGGATTATTGCAATGCAAGAAGAGCTGGCTCAATTCACTAGGAACGAAGTATGGGAATTAGTGCCACCACCTAAAGATAAAACAATCGTTGGAACAAGGTGGGTGTTTAGAAATAAATTTGATGATAAAGGTGAAGTAGTTAGAAATAAAGCTAGACTAGTCGCTAAAGGGTTTAGTCAAGTCGAAGGTTTAGATTACGACAAGACCTATGCCCCAGTAGCTAGATTAGAGTCCATTCGAATGCTATTAGTGTTTGCTGCACATCGAGGATTTAAGTTATTTCAAATAGATGTGAAATCTGCGTTCTTGAATGGATACATTAAAGAAGAGGGAGAACATTTGGAGAGTGTTTACCAATTTGGGATAATTGGTAAGGGATTTGAGTTAGTGGTATAACTAAAATGATCTGTTTGGTTTTTGTCAAACATCAAAAAGGGGGAGATTGTTGGTGCAATCGGCCCAGGTCACGATTGACCAGGACTCGAGTTTGACTCGAGTGATGTTTTGATGTTTGACAAAGTGATTTGACATTGATGTTTGACATTGATGTCGGTTAATATGTTGGGGAGATTGTTTATACAATCGATCCAGGTTATAATTGACTAGACTCGAGTTTGACTCGAGGGAGACTTTGATGGTTGACTGGGGTTGACCATGTGATTATGGGAAAGTTCAAGCATGGATCTTGGCAAGGTAAAGTCCAAGTCATGGGTACTTGGCATGGAAAGTCCAAGTGGGACACTTGGCAATTGGGAAGGTCCAAGTCTTGTGTACTTGGCATGAGAAGTCCAAGCATGGGTCTTGGCAAATGGAAAGTCCAAGCATGGGTCTTGGCATGGAAAGTCCAACATGGGTTGGCAAGGGAAAGTCCAAGCTTGAGTCTTGGCATTTGGATGTCCAAGGGGATTGATATTGGTAGCGTAAAGTCCAAGCGGAGTCTTGGCGGTGTAAGTCCAATGTGCCTTGGCGGTGTAGACACCGTTAGCAAGACATAGCCGAGGGAAGCACCTGGAGGCTAGCGCGATGGATGAACAAGTCATGGATGACTTGGAGGGATCCGAGAGGCGTGAGGCTGATGGAGGTGGCTAGAAGGCTTAGGTCTAGGCTAAGGGTGGTCTAGCAAGTATGGGGGCACCATATTTGGGTTTAAACCTCATGATCGCTCATCGGAGCATAACAGCAATGATCGCCAAGGACCGATGGTCGACTTTTAGTTCGACTTCACCGCGAGCACGCAGAATGCTCAGAGCCGATCGGGCAATGACTACACTACCGTAGTCGACTGCCAAGAGATCCGTTGGAGTTTTTCCAGCGTGGATCGAGCCGTTGTCTCACGACAACAGTGGCATCAGTCGACTGGTGACTTATGGCAGTCGACTGATGGGCGGAAATCCAAGTCGCGCGCAAGGATAAAAGGAGCTCGACGGGAGGGTTTTTGCAATCGATTTTCTTGGACGTTTTGAAGTGATTTGCTGCTGCAAATCAGGGCTTTCAAGTGCTAGTCCAAGGTGTTGGGTTTCCGGCACTGCGGCGTGTGTGTGTTCGATCATGTTTCGTAAACATGAGCACAGCGGAAGCAATTAAAATTAATAAATCTATATTTATTACAACACACACAACACACGCATGCTATTACAACAAGTGTAGACATAACCGTAAATGAAAATTTGCAATAAAAGAAATTATCTACGTTATACCTTTCGTATGACGTGTAGCGGGAACGACATCAACCGGAACGATCCTCGTAAGAATCGTCTCTATCCGTATCCACGCCGAGCTCCTCGGGATGACTTCGCTAAGTCACGAGCTTCGTCTTCGTACGGGTTACTAGCCTCGTGTTGAAGACGACGTGATCGAGAGATGATCACGATCCGAATCCAAATTCGGATCCTAAAACGAAGTTCTCAAAACTCGCTTCTCGAGAGGTATTCACAATTCGACGAATCCTTCGCCCTCCACCTCAGAGGATTACCGGAGATCAAATCCCGAGTTAGCCACTGTCCGGAGCACTAACCGTCGCCCAAACGACGCCCGACAACAAAGAAACAAACTGTCCAGAATAACTGACAGCTTTGGTGGAGGAATAGAGGCCGGCCAAGGAGAGATGGAAGCTCACCTTATCACCGAACCTAGAGGAGATCACCGGAGGGTCGCCGGAGGTTCACCGGCTGAAGCTTGGTCGCCGGCAACAAGTTGGAAGGCTGCACAAAAGCTGGGCGACGGCAGCTTAGGGTTGGGCGCCGAATACTCCAACAAGGGGTGGGCGGCAACACCAAGGGCTTAGGGTTTTTTTTATTAGGGCTTAATTATCCATTAAGCCCTCTTTTATAGAGAACTAATTCTCTTAATGGTTAATGGATCATATCCATAAAGCCCGTTAACCCGCTCCATTAAGATAAGTTAAAATAAACCAAACCATGATGGTTTATTTTAAGTTAAAACGAACCGAACCAACCTTTGGTTCATTCGTTTAATATAAACCAAACCCTTTGGTTTATTCTCATCCATTGGATTAGAACCAAACCATTTTGGTCCTTCCATTATGTCTTCATAAGACACGGCCCATCCACGCTTCCATTGCGACTGAAACAATTTCATGCTCGCTTTATGTTTGGTCCAACCAAACATAGTTTCTCTCGGTCTGAGAATCCCATTCTCAAGCTCATTTTAAATCCTTTGGATTACACTGCATGCTGTGACCAAATAGGTTCTCGGTTTATGTTGGTCGCCTATAATTAACCATTAATTATAGAACGATCATGAGTGGCACCTAGTAGTACATCATGATCCCCAATTAACCGAAAAGATCAACGGTTGATCCAGAACTATTTCTGAAACCCTTCAGTAGCTCGAATGAATCGTGCCTCATTCCCTTCACTCATCTTATACCCACTTGGTTCAGGACATGGTCTATTGTGTCAGTCCCCACTAGGCTGACTACGTCACACCTAGCCCAAGTATCATTTCCTCGTCCTACGGATTCTAGTTACTCCACATGTATTAAGAGTACCTTACTCTAAACATGTAATGCTTTGGCCAAAGACTTTAGTAACAATCCGACGAGAGGCCATGGGTATACATCTCCTCGCAAGGAGTGGTGAATCTTTATAGGCTATTCAAACACCTTCGATCACTGACTTATACCCAATCATCTCGGGTCCACATCTCCTCGAGATGTTTGCTTAAGATGTCAAAGCATAAGTCTCCATGATCAAGATGACTTGAATACCGCAAGTCAAAGGAACATCGCACTTAAGCCACAAGAAGAACTTCATTGACATATCTATATATGCAGAGAACCATATGAAGTCTTACTACCGTCACTCCAATGAACTAGTTACCATAACTAGCATCCACGATTAACTCCGACATCACAATGTCTCCAAAGGAGAATCACCGCTTGGATACACCAAGGAGTATACCTGTGCTAGTCTCGATGTAATTGATGGTGTCCAAATCCATCAATTCATCGACTAGGATAATTCCGATACATCACAATTACACATGTAGAGATACTCACTAGTTGTGATCCAATCACAAATTCTCTCATGTCGTTAATCGATCGTGGACATTCAAGAAATGAGTTTAAGATCCAATCAAATACATAAAACATGTATACTCAAATAGTGAATCTTCATTTATCATATAAATGGTTCATACATAAGGCGATTGCCTTAGGACATCTCTCATATATTACTAACAAACTCCCACTTGGCCTAATGCCAATCGCTACGGTATCCAATACCATAAGCTCTAACATGACCCTCAAACTTACTTTGAGGTAATGCTTTAGTCAAAGGATCCGCTAAGTTCCTTTCAAAGGGGAATTTTCTCGATTTGTATTTCGCTCCTCACCGATGATCTCTCCGATAAGATGATAGCGACGGCTATACATGTTTGGATCGTTGATGAGACCTTGGCTCTTTCACTGTGCAATTGCTCCATTGTTGTCGCATGACCGGTATTGCTTCAACAATGGTGGAATCACACCAAGTTCATGAACGAACTTCTTGATCCAAACCGCCTCTTCACGCTCGGCCGCAATATATTCTACCTCGCGGTAGAATCCGCCACGCCTCTTGTTTGGAACTTTTCCAACTCATCGCGCTCTATTCAAGGTGAACACGATCCGCATCGAGACTTGGAATCATCCTTGTCGTCTCGAAGCCGCATCCGTGATACCCGTATCACCATGTCCCCTTCTCCATATATTAGGAACACATCCTTAGTTCTTCTCAAGTACTTAAGGATCGCCTTAATACCGCCCCAATGATCCATTCTCGATCGATTGGTATCCGCCGTGACACTCGTGAGCGCATTTACGATACATCGGGCCTCGTACATAACATAGCATACATGATAGATCCTATTGCGGATGCATAGGGAATCTTACTCATGCAAATCCTCTCGTCTTCTGTGCGCGGACACATAGACTTCGAAAGGTGTTCCCCATGCCTGATGGGAAGATAACCTTTCTTGGATTCCGACATGCTAAACCTCTTTAGCACTCGGTCTATATATGTAGACTGCAAAAGACCAAGCAACCGTTTCGATCTATCTCTATAGATCTTAATCCCAAGGATGTAGGTTGCTTCTCCCACGTCTTTCATGGAGAATGTCTTGGATAACCAAACCTTAACTGATTATAAGATTGACACATCGTTTCCTATAAGTAATATGCCATCGACATACAATACTAGGAACACGACTGCACTCCCACTAACCTTCTTGTACACACAAGGTTCGTCTGGATTTTGTGAGAAATCAAACCTTTTGATCGTCTCATCAAAACGGATATTCCAGCTCCTGGATGCTTGCTTCAATCCATAAATGGATCGTCGCAATTTGCATACCTTGGTTTTATCAACCGATGTGAAACCCTCAGGCTGTATCATGTACACGTCCTCGAGCAGGTTTCCATTAAGGAAAGCTGTTTTCAAATCCATCTGCCATATCTCATAATCATAATGAGCCGCTATGGCCAGGAGCATCCGAATGGATTTAAGCATAGCTACAGGCGAATAGGTTTCGTCATAATCAACTCCTTGTTTTTGACGATATCCTTTCGCCACCAATCTAGCCTTATAGGTAATCACATTACCATCCATGTCGGTTTTCTTCTTGAAAACCCACTTGCACCCTATAGGCTTTATGCCTTCAGGTGGGTCAACCAAGTTCCAAACTTGGTTTTCTACATGGAATCCATTTCCGACTTCATGGCACCAAGCCACTTATCCCTTTCTGAACTTGTCAGCACTTCTTCATAACTGGTAGGCTCCTCATCATCAATGAGTAACACGTCGTTCGATTCACTTACGAGAAATCCATATCTCTCAGGAATATTTCGTGTTCTACCAGATCTACGAAGATGTGGTGTTACAATAGGTCCAGCCAATTGCTCATCATTATGAGTTGTTGGTTGTTGTGCTTCACCAGGTATCTCATCAATGTCTATTTGAGTCTCTCGAGCCTCCTCAAGCTCGACGACACTCCCACTGTTTTCTTGCAAGAGAAACTCTTTCTCTAGAAACACAAAGATGCCTCAAACAAACACCTTTGTTCCACAGATGATAGAATTGGTAACCCCTTGTTTCTTAGGGTATCCAATAAATAGACATTTATCGACTTAGCATCCAATTTGTCCGACATGATCCCGCTTCACATAAGCAGGACAACCCCATATCTTCAAGTAAGATACATGAGGTTTCTTACCATTCCATATCTCATATGGAGTAGTTGAGACTACCTTGGTAGGCATTCTGTTTAACAAGTAAACAGCTGTCTGAAGTGCATAACCCTAAAAGGACTTGGGAAGAGTTGCATGATTCATCATTGACCTGACCATGTCCAACAAGGTCCGGTTACGCCTCTCAGATACACCATTATGCTGTGGTGTATAGGGCGGAGTCCATTGAGACAATATGCCATTGTCTCTTAGATAATCAAGAAACTCTTGACTTAAGTATTCACCACCTCGATCCGATCGAAGTATTTTAATACTCTTGTCATGTTGTTTCTCTACTTCATTTCTGAATTCTTTGAACCTTTCAAAGGCTTCAGACTTGTGTTTCATCAAGAACACATACCCAAACCGTGAGTGATCATCGGTGAAGGTAATGAAGTAGTTATAGCCTCCTAATGCTTGAGTTGACATAGGTCCACATACATCAGTATGTACTAGACCTAGTAACTCTCCCACTCGTTCACCTTTTCTAGTAAAAGGTAACTTAGTCATCTTGCCTTTTAAGCATGATTCGCATGTATCGTATGAATCCAATTCAAACGATTCCAGAATTCCACATCGGTGTAATTCGGACATGCATTTCTTACTTATATGGCCAAGACGACAATGCCACATATAGGAGTCTATTTGATTATCCTTTCGAGCACGCGTGTTGCTCGCTTCGATATTGAAAATGTCACTGGATACGTCCAACGTATAAATGTCATTGCTTAATGTTCCAGTCCCATAAAGAACTCCATTCAAAGTTATGTAACAACAATTATTACTAAAAGTCAAATGGTACCCACTTCTATTTAAAATAGAAATGATGTTCTTTATCAACGAAGAAACATAAAAGCAATTGTCCAGTTCTAAGACAAGTCCTACAGGGAGTTCCAACAAATACGTTCCGATGGCGAGTGCAGCAACCGTTGCTCCATTCCCAACACGTAAATTTGACTCTCCCCTTGACGAGTCTTCTTTTATTCCTTAGCCCATGTATGTCATTACATATATGTGAGCCACACCCAGTATCAAATACCCAAGTGTCTGAGGAAATAGAATGACAATCAATAAAGAAGATTTCTGAAGAAGATGGGGCATCTGATGCCTTATCCTTCTTCACGGACTCAAGATAAATCTTGCACTTTCTTCGCAAATGGCTCTCCTTGCCATAATGATGGCAAGTTTCCTTTTGTGCTAGTTCTACCTTCTTAGCCCTTCTCTTCTTTCCCTTCTGCTGTTCCTTTGACTTCCTCTTAGAACCTTTCTTCGAGGAATCAACTAACAAAGACCGCCCCTCGCTCATGCTTCTCGTAAGACTCCACAGCCTTCAAAGATATCGAGCAAGACTCAGATGAACCTCCTAGCATCTCAGAGGTGAAGAGGAGCTTGAGACTTCAAACCTTCAATCTCACTTGCTCATCAACCAACTCACAAAGATGAAGGATCACGATATGAGCATCCATATGCTCATGCTCATGTGCCAGAGCTTGGGTTCCATCGTAGGCTAGCATGATGCAACTCATTTGTTCGTAATCACTCACATGTTTCGATAGGCCAACAATTGGTCCAAAGTTGCATCGCTACTAGATCAAGTGAAGAGGCGCTCGAGGACATACACAAGCTTTTCACCTTGAGAACAATTCTCAAGTTTCTAAGTCACCCCCAAGAAGTTCGCCCTACTAATTTATTTGAATCCAAAATGGAACGCAAATTCAAACACATCATGATCAATATATTAACTTAGAAATACAAAACGAGCATATATGAGAAAGATGATTTTAAAAATGCATCAATATACATTTATAAATCTCATTCATTTTTCGAATTCAAAAACCCCAAAATCACTTCGGGAGATCGTAGGTCCATCTCCGAATGGGCTGATATCCATCATAGATAAGAACAACCTTGGAGTGAGTCCAACAAGCCATTCTTAGCTATGATGGTGGGTATCAAGTATACCGATTACATATCATGTATATGTAACTATCACAATGTGCTATCAACTAATTGAATGTTTACACATACATTGGGTTGTTAACACATTAACAAGTATGCATCATATGCATAGCACCCAACTTCACCTCTCTTCACATCGACCTTGGAGTGAGTCCAACAAATCGATGCTCCAAGTTAAAGCCGACCCATTAATCGCGAAATAGTTTTAATATGGTTAGAGCGCATTCAACCAATTAGCTGTGCTTGGAGTGAGTCCAACAACCCAAACTAACGATTGACTTGACTCTTACCATATTAGAGTTAAACTATTCCAATGATTTGAACATGTTCAGTTCGAGCGGGCTTGGGTGAGTCCAACAACCCAAACAAGAAAGCGGAACTGGTTCTAACCATATTAATGGAAGGTGTAGGCTTTAATATTGAGTTAGGGTTTTTATGTCTCATCCTCTTTGCATGCAAATAACTATTATCTACATGGCATGACATACATGACATACATCTACATGTCACGACACGCATGGCATAATGTTATGCATCTAATGCAATTACATGGCATACAATTATGTCATGTACATAATTTCCTTATTTGTCATAACTATTTATGGAAATAAAATATGTTTAAGATTTGATTCTCCAAATCAAATCATAATTAAATTAGGAAACAAATTTCCAAATCTAATCACATATTTTATTCATGGAATTATTTGATTAAGGAAAATCTATTTAGGAAACCAATTTCCTAAATCATTAAAACTACTTATGGAGATTAAAATATTTTAAGATTTGATTTCCCAAATCAAATCATGATTAAATTAGGAAACAAATTTCCAGAATCTAATCAAATATTTTATTTATGGAAAATATAAATTTCCATAAATACTTCCAACTTTCCAAAAGTGGAAGATTTCCACAAATACTTCTAGACTTTCCAAAATTGAAAAATTTCCATAAAAACTTCTAAATTTCCAAAATTCAGAAAATTTCCAGAAATACATTATGACTATCGCAAAACCATTTTTACGATTATGTCGAAACACAACCTGGGCTCACGATACCCTTTGTTGGGTTTCCTAAGATCAAGGGCAGTGTGTGTTCGATCATGTTTCGTAAACATGAGCACAGCGGAAGCAATTAAAATTAATAAATCTATATTTATTACAACACACACAACACACGCATGCTATTACAACAAGTGTAGACATAACCGTAAATGAAAATTTGCAATAAAAGAAATTATCTACGTTATACCTTTCGTATGACGTGTAGCGGGAACGACATCAACCGGAACGATCCTCGTAAGAATCGTCTCTATCCGTATCCACGCCGAGCTCCTCGGGATGACTTCGCTAAGTCACGAGCTTCGTCTTCGTACGGGTTACTAGCCTCGTGTTGAAGACGACGTGATCGAGAGATGATCACGATCCGAATCCAAATTCGGATCCTAAAACGAGTTCTCAAAACTCGCTTCTCCGGAGAGGTATTCGTCAACCAATTGACGAATCCTTCGTCCTCCACCTCAGAGGATTACCGGAGATCAAATCCCCGGTAAGTTAGCCACTGTCGGAGCACTAACCGTCGTCCAAACGACGCTCCGACAACAAAGAAACAAACTGTCCAGAATAACTGGACAGCTTTTGGTGGAGGAATAGAGGCCGGCCAAGGAGAGATGGAAGCTCACCTTATCACCGAACCTAGAGGAGATCACCGGAGGGTCGCCGGAGGTTCACCGGCTGAAGCTTGGTCGCCGGCAACAAGTTGGAAGGTTGCACAAAAGCTGGGCGGCGGCAGCTTAGGGTTGGGCGCCGAATACTCCAACAAGGGGTGGGCGGCAACACCAAGGGCTTAGGGTTTTTTTTTATTAGGGCTTAATTATCCATTAAGCCCTCTTTTATAGAGAACTAATTCTCTTAATGGTTAATGGATCATATCCATAAAGCCCGTTAACCCGCTCCATTAAGATAAGTTAAAATAAACCAAACCATGATGGTTTATTTTAAGTTAAAACGAACTGAACCAACCTTTGGTTCATTCGTTTAATATAAACCAAACCCTTTGGTTTATTCTCATCCATTGGATTAGAACCAAACCATTTTGGTCCATCCATTATGTCTTCATAAGACACGGCCCATCCACGCTTCCATTGCGACTGAAACAATTTCATGCTCGCTTTATGTTTGGTCCAACCAAACATAGTTTCTCTCGGTCTGAGAATCCCATTCTCAAGCTCGTTTTAAATCCTTTGGATTACACTCGTTATGCGTGTGACCAAATAGGTTCTCGGTTTATGTTGGCCGTCTATAATTAACCATTAATTATAGAACGATCATGAGTGGCACCTAGTAGTACATCATGATCCCCAATTAACCGAAAAGATCAACGGTTGATCCAGAACTATTTATGAAACCCTTGATGAGCGTGCCTCATTCCCTTCACTCATCTTATACCCACTTGGTTCAGACATGGTCTATAGTGCCGGTCCCCACTAGGTCGATTACGCCACACCTAGCCCAAGTATCATTTCCTCGTCCTACAGTTCTAGTTACTCCACATGTATCGAAGAGTACCTTACTCTAAACATGTAATGCTTTGAAAGACTTTAGTAACAATCCGACGAGAGGCCATGGGTATACATCTCCTCAAGGAGTGGTGAATCCTTTATAGGCTATTCAAACACCTTCGATCACTTCGACTTATACCCAATCATCCCGGGTCCACATCTCCTCGGAGATGTTTGCTTAAGATGTCAAAGCATAAGTCTCCATGATCAAGATGACTTGAATACCGCAAGTCAAAGGAACATCGCACTTAAGCCACAAGTAAGAACTTCATTGACATATCTATATATGCAGAGAACCATATGAAGTCTTACTACCGGTCACTCCAATGAACTAGTTACCATAACTAGCATCCACGATTAACTCCGGACATCACAATGTCTCGGCCGGTGAGAATCACCGCTTGGATACACCAAGGAGTATACCTCGTGCTAGTCTCGACAGAATTGATGGTGTCCAAATCCATCAATTCATCGACTAGGGATAATTCCGATACATCACAATTACACATGTAGAGATACTCACTAGTTGTGATCCAATCACAAATTCTCTCATGTTGTTAATCGTATCGTGGACATTCAGTAAATGAGTTTAAGATCCAATCAAATACATAAAACATGTATACTCAAATAGTGAATCTTCATTTATCATATAAATGGTTCATACATAAGGCGATTGCCTTAGGACATCTCTCATATATTACTAACACAAGGCAATCAACAAGCAAGCTTCTAAAGAGTTTTTGTAAAGTGTTCTTTACTTCTCTTGTTGTATTTCTTCTTATATTTGCTTGTTGTATTTAGATTATTGTTGTAATCTTATTGTAAGAGGTTTCTCCACCTCCGACTTGTGTCGATAAGGAGTATTTATCATAGTGGTGTGTGATTGGCATCGCTAGGGTTCGTACGAACCCAATCCATGGAGTAGGAACCGTTTCGGTTCCGAACCACGTTATATCCTTGTGTTCGTGATTGTATCTTTTCGTTATTGCTTTTATTATTTCTATTCCGCTGCGCATAACGAATTTTGTAGAGACGATTGCGAACGAATTCCATCTTCCTACGGGCACATCACTATTCACCCCCCCTCTAGCGGCCTCAAATCTCCAACACTTCCGGCTTCCTCCTCCAAGGCCATGAGAGCTAGGTTCCGGGTAGCATGACACACTTTTTCATCATCGGAAGAGTCCTCCAAGCTTAGTGTGTCCCACGTTTGTGCCACCATTGCCTCCTTCTTCTTCTTCTCCTTCTTTTCCTTCTTCTCCTTATGCTTCTTTTCTTTCTCCTCCTTCTTTAAGTCCAGGCAATTTGGCTTGATGTGCCCCTTCTTATTGCAACAATAGCAAACAACATTAGATGAAAGAATTGAACTACTAGAAGACTTACCTCTTGAGGATTGGAACATCCTCCTCACATCCTTCTTGGTGAGTTTCCTTGACCTCCCACCAAACTTCTTGACATAATGAGCCACCTCGCTTGCCGATAGCTCATCTTCACTACTAGATGAATCTTCCTAGGATTCGGATGAGGAAGACACTTATTTCTTCTCCTTCTTCTTCTTGTCCTTCTTTCCTACAAAAAGAGCTACACCTTTCTCTTCGGATAAAGTGTTATCTTGCTCGTGCAACTCAAATTCACAAAAGAGCTCATATAATTTAACCAAAGAAAGGTCCCTAGAGACCTTATAGGCATCTACCATTGAAGCCCATAAGGTTGTTCTAGGGAAGGCTTGTAGCACATACCTTACAAGGTCTCGGTTGTCGACCTTCTCACCTATCACATGTAGTCCGTTGACTACTTCCTTGAAGCGATCGTGCATTTGGCCCACGGTCTCATTGGACTTCATGGTGAAACTTTAGAGTTGGCCTATTAAGAGATCTCTCTTGGATCTTCTTGTTTTCTTAGATCCCTCGTTGAGCTCAATTAACTTCTCCCAAAGCTCCTTCGTTGATTCAAAAGGCCCCACCTTGCTTAGTTGCTCTTTTGACAACCCACATTGAAGTGTGGTTGTTGCTTTGGCGTTGGCTTGAGCCTTCTTGGCCATGTCCCTCGTCCAATCCTTGGTCGGTATGGGCGCTCCATGTTCATTGACCGGCTTCTCGAATCCGTCTACAATGCTAAACTAATTTTCAATATCGTTCATGAGGTAGTATTCCATCCTACCTTTCCAGTAGCCGAAGTCATTATCGTCGAAGAATGGAGGCCTCGTCGTGCTATACCCCTCTTGGAAAGTCATCTTGCTCCGGTTGATTGTTAGATCTTCCGATGCGATCCAGGCTCTGATACCATTTGTAGGGGATCGTTGGAAGCTAGAGGGGGTGAATAGCTTGTTTTCATTTCTACAAAAATGATTAGCGGAAGCACAACAAAAACAACAATAATAAAGGAAATGAAAAACACAATGCTAACACAAATCCTTTATGTGGTTCGGAGATAACGCTCCTACTCCACGACAATCCTTAAGGTGGATCAACCGTAATCAATCTCACTAAGAAACTTTCTTTTACAACAACCCTCCTCTTCTTACAAAGGATGAATATGAAGTTTAGAGAAGAGGAGGGGAATTAAAACACTAGAAAGCTTGGAAAATTCATGGAGGCTTGAAGGATGATCACAAAGTAAGCATTAACCCTCTCAACCACCACAAGCCCTCTTTTTATAGAGAGAGGGCTATTTTTCCCATTAGCCACACCGATCGATCGGTGATGATCGGGCCGACATCGATCATTCGCCAGCAACGGCTTCGATGAAGCAAATCGCGGAGATACGCACCGCCATTTCGACTAATGAAGCGATTAGTCGAGTGATCGCTGCGCAGAGTCGAGTGAGACTCCATTTTGTGCCCATCGCCGACACGATCGATCAGCCGATATTGGCGATCGGTGATGGCGATATCGATCATTGTCGGGCCGAGCGATCGGTCATCTAATTCATACTTGAATTGACTCCCTAGACCTAGATTCAACCTTCTAGCTCTTCCTTAAGCTTTGTGCCTCCAGGATCTCTCCGAGTCCGCGACTTGTTCATCCTTTGCGCTTTGCTTCCAAGAGTTTCCTTCGGTTTTATCATGTCTTGAGTTTCCCTTTGCCAAAGTGCGCTTGGACTTTATGCAGCCAAGACTACATGCTTAGACTTACGCTGCCAAGACTTGCCTTTGGACTTCCTTTGCCAAGGTCCGTTTGGACTTAACGCCGCCAAGACTACATGCTTGGTCTTACGCCGCCAAACCTTTTCCTTGGACTTCTCTTGCCAAGATCATACTTGGACTTTGCTTTTACCAAGTCTTCATACTTGGAGTTTCCTGTCACTTAAACACGTTCATAATTAGATCACAAAATATTGCCTAACTTAGATGATTATCCAAACATCAAAACATATAAATGTTTGGGGCATTGTTGCACCAACAAAAGGTTCCTGCATTTCGGGTCTTAGCCCCTCTTCAGCAATCGACCGACTTGGCATCTCTTTCAGAACACTCCCACTTCTCAGCATCACTACCTTGCACTGCTCTACCGGATTAACCTCTTCCTTTCTTGGCAGCTTCCCTAGTGCCCTGGAGATATGGTTTGCAATCTGAGCTACTTGAATCTCTAGCGACTTTTGCCTATTGGCAAGATCCCTTACAGACGATCCTAACTCTTCGATCATCGTATCTGTCTATGAATGTCGCCGTTGAAATTCAATATTCGCCTCCCGTTGCGTTCGAATGAAGCTCTCTAGTATATTCTCCAGACGGGTATCAGGCGACTGTGGCTACCCGTTTCTTCCCGATTGTTGGAAACTTCCCAAATTATTCCTATAGGAAAAATTTGGGTGGTTCCTCCATCCGGGATTGGAAGTGTTGGAGTATGGGTTATTGGCCTTTCGATTTAGGTCACCAACCGCATCACAATGCTCAATCTGCTCTTTTGGGCCACCCTGCCCTCCACAGTAGTCCTCTCGATACACTGCTAGGTGGTCCACGGAGTTGACATCATATCGTCCCACTGCAGAAGTTGGGTGACTACGTTCGGAAGCCCATTAATGGTGGTTCTGGGCCACCTCTTCTATCAGTTCCTTTGCTTCTTCGATAGTCTTGTTCATAAGTGCTCCTCCTGCGGAAGAATCGAGGGACACCTTTGTAGCGTACGTGATCCCATTGTAGAAGATGTTGATCACTAGCCACCGTTCCAGTCCATGGTGGGGGCATTGGTAAAGTAGCCCCTTGAAGTGATCCCAAGCTTTAAATAGGGACTCCCCCTCCTTTTGACGGAAGATTGTGATCAGATGGCGCATGTGAGCAGTTTTGCTTGCTGGGAAGTATTTGTTCAAGAACTGCTGCTCACATTGCTCCCATGTAGTAATGCTTCCCGAAGGCAGGGAGTGAAGTCATGCCTTAGCCATATCCCGCAATGAGAACGGGAATAGGCTCAGGCGGATCGTGTTTGCAGGGACTCCATTTATCTTAATCGTCGAGCAGATTTCCAAGAATGACTCTAGGTGCCGGTTCGGGTCTTCAGTCGTAGCTCCCCCGAATTGACTCTGCTGGACCATATGTATGAGTGTTGGCTTCTGTTCAAAGTTGTTTGCCGAAATGGATGGTCCAGCTATATGTTAGGATGTATACTGAAAAGTCTATCTTTTGTATGAACATCTTTATTTTTGAAATAAGAATCACATTATCATTGTTTGCATATTTATGGTTATGCATATTATCTAATACATTACATTGTAGATAACATAGTGTGTAGTGTCACACAGGAGATCATGTTATCGGTTCATTATAAAGTATAAGTAAAGGTTCACAACCGAGATGGTTATGGACAAACCATTGGAATGGTTGTAGTATGATTTGGTATTGGTTTGTCTTGACCATAGAATCACACTAGTACACTTTATGTGTATTGAGCAGGATCAACTTAGAGGTGATTCAATTTATTACTGACTACATAATCGAATCAGATCTCAGATATTATATTGTACGTGCTCTTAATCCCGATATATTAACGGGCACATATACTTAGTATTCATTTCTTTGATTTACCAATGGGCGAGATTTATAGAGTAAATCGATAGGCTCGGTAAGTTGGGAAATGATATTATTTATATGGTGTGTCGTTGATTATAGGAGGAAACCGTGTCCTATATATTAGGATGATGATGTCCCCTTGAGGAGCTCATAAGGTTCATCATGTAAACCCTGCAGGTGGACTTGGTCTGACATGATGATAAGGTTGAGTAGTAGTACTCATGGAGTTAGATGTTGATTAATTAATTGTCAGTAAATTAATTAATCGATGGACATTCGAGATCTTAAACACGGGGAGAAAATTATACAAATAATATATGGAGCACATATTAACTTATGGGGGTTGGTGAGGTAGATCAATGATAATCCTCTAGTGGATTGGATTATCATTAATGCATCGGACTTTATGTGAGCTTGATCCATTGGGTGGCCAAGATCCAACTCCTCCTCATGGTCCCTATTGTAGCCTATTAAAACCTCATGAAGCCTAGATCCAATGGTTGAAAACAAAACTCTAGATCCGACGGTGGAGATTAAATCTCTAGATCCGATGGTTGAGATTAAATCTCTAGATCCGACGGTTGAGATTAAATCCCTAGAACCGACGGTGGAGATTAAAGGAGGCTTAGGACTAACTCTATAAAAGGAGGCAAGGGGGTGGGCAGAAAGGGCAATTGAAGAGGGGCTAGGGTTTGGGCGGCAAGGGAAAAGAGGTTGGGCAGCCACAAATAAGGAAACTTCTTTCCTTCTTCTTCCTTAGGTGGCCAGTGCCTATTCTCCTCTTTTCTCTCCTTTGTCGGCGTCCAACCTCCTCATCTCTTCTCCTTGGCTGGTGGAAAACAAAGCCTATGGTCTCTTCCCTTGGAGTTTTGGCCGGCGTCCACCATCCTTCTTCCCCTCTTGGCTGGCGGCAAGCATCAAGGTTGGTGCTTGGTGGTTGGTTAAAGGAAGGAGAAGAGTTTTGTTTCTATACTTCCTCTTGTTCGGAGCGAGCAAGGAAGGAAGATTGGTGATCTAGGAGGCTTCGACTTTTGGAAGATCGTCGCCCACACGACGTCCAAAAGGAGGAAGGACATACAATAGAAGATCGAGAGGTATAATGCTTGTTTATTTTCTTTTGTAACATGTCTATAATTGTTTTTCAATCATATACATGTTGTATATTCTGTTTTGTGGTTAAATTAACTTGGACCCTGAATACAAACACAAAAGTCGGTGATTCGTACATTGTCTATTCCGCGGCTATTCGTAGAATAGAGGTTGGTGGCTTGAACAACAAGTTTGTTCAAGTGACTACTCTAATTGAATAGCACGACGATGAAACGGTAGCTTGGGTAATCACTCTTGTCAAGGATAAAAAATTTTTATCCGGGGACGTAGAAGGGATCGCCATGAACAAGCGACCGAGTTGAAGTGGGAAGCGAAGTTTCCTACCTTCACTATATTCGGCCTAAATCCTCTAGTGCTAGGGGCTGCATAATCCCGCAAGGGTCGGCTACCTATATTCACTTCGGATGCAGCTTGGTCCTCCATCCTCTTCTGTTCGGCTTTTCAGCGATGATAGGTTCGTTCGATTTCTAAATCGATCGGAATCAAGCCTTCCGATCCTAAGCATCTAATTATACAAAGAACCGAGCCACAAAATTAGAAGTATTTACCTAAGGTTTAGAAACAAAAAATAAACTAATCTAGCTAACTAATCAAAGAGCAAATAAGAAATAGATAATCACTGCTAAAATAAAATAAAAACTAAATCTAGATATGGAAAATCTAAAAATTCAAATAAAATAAAAATAAGCAAGTAAATAAATCAAACCTAAGTCCGATCCAACTATCTACTTTCTTGATTTGATATCGAATAAATCAGTCCCCGACAACGGCGCTAAAAACATGATGCACACAAACGCGACCTCAAATCTCGCGACAGAGACCATCGAGGACTCAAAGTGCACGCTCATGCTCAACGCCCGCAAGTGCACGGATGTCGTCAAGTAATAAAGAGTATTGATCCCACAGGGAGTGAGATTTTGAGTATCGATTTGTCCAATGGATGTGTTGTTGTTCGGATTGGAAATTTGAAGGTTCACGAATGAGAGGTCGTCAGTGGTCCAAACTCAGTTCGGTGTCACACGAAAGAAGAGAAAAGGTTGCTACGAGGATTTGAATGGGATTCTAGGACTTCGATTTCATTTGTGTCGCAGAACATGCTATCAATTGAATGTATCCAGATTTTCTAGCTAGGGTTTTGTGGAAAGGACATCACACACTATGGTACGAGGATGCCGAATTGATCCCTGCGATGAGCCGAAAACGAGACACGTTACCGACTCTATCGCATCCTTCTATCCACGGTTGCAGGCGATGAGGCCAACCTATAGGTTTCTCCTAATATCCACTAAATCTTAGATACGAGGACTGTCACCCCCCGTATCATCTACGCACAGAAGATAGAAAACCAAAACACAAAGTTATAGATCTAAACAATCATTCAACTGAAAATACGATTTCAAGAACGGAAACATATTTGAAATAGCAATATTCTACTCAACACAAACTACTCCCTAATCCTAGAATTGGAGAATCTACTCCATGGATACGAGAAGAGAGTCACAATACATTATAGAATTCATGAGTAAAACGATAAACGTGCAAGAAATATGAATTACAATGTAATTGCAGCTCTTCCCTCTGGCGTTGTGGTGCAGATCTTGATCCTTGATCATCTCTCTCCTTCCTCGATGCTAGTTCCCGAAGCTTTTTAGGGCTTCAGAGTGCCATCCTGGCCGGCGTGCCTCCCCCTAGGGTTTAGGCAGAGTTTTTCTTATTTAGACATCACGCTGGATCACTGCGAAATCTGGAAAAAAACCCTAGTTGCATCAAATCACTTGGCCGCCACACGACCGTGTGAAAATACATGGCCTGGCTGTGTGTCGGGCCATGGCGGCCATTTTCGCCTTCTGAACACGACCGTGTGTAGTCACATGCCCTGGTCGTGTTCCCTTCTACGTCCAGTTGCCAAATATCTTCTTTTTGCTCCAAAAGTGCGTCGTTATCCCCACGAAACACTATCCTGCACACAAAAATATACATAGCAAATCTCCGAACCAGAAAACATGA
Organism: Wurfbainia villosa; assembly: GCA_025175895.1. Classification (NCBI taxonomy): domain Eukaryota; kingdom Viridiplantae; phylum Streptophyta; class Magnoliopsida; order Zingiberales; family Zingiberaceae; genus Wurfbainia; species Wurfbainia villosa. The sequence continues at coordinate 92,428,561 of CM045997.1, read as the reverse complement.
AATGCATGGAAAACAAAGTAAAATATGCATGAAACCAACATAAAATGAGATGAGAATGTGAGCGAAAACTACTCCTAAAACCCTATATGTTTTGCTCACATCAGTCTCCATGCACATGGCTTGAGCATAAGCTTTTCCAATGATCCATAAATAATATAAGATGAGTTTGAGTTCATCTAGATGCAAAAACTATGCACCTTGAACTTAACTCATTTCATAGCATCTCACATGTATCTAGGGTGTATCAATACACATACATGTCAATGTAATGTGAGATGTGAGTTTTGCTCATCCTAATCTAAGGTTTCATGCATTTTTGTAAGGTAACACTACTTGATTCCCTTATACATGGAACATCAAATCATGTCAATTGTCCTTAACTCAATTTTCATAAATGCAAGAATGATCATGGCATAAAAGATAACATAAATAAACATGGTCAATGATCATGGTGTCATGACATATGATATAAATCTAAACATACATGACATTCAACCTTAATCCTAAGCACGATCATGACATATTATATAATTAAAAGTAGATATGATGTCATGACATGTTATATGGCAAATCAAGCATGGCAAATAAAATGTAAAGGTATAATAATACCTAAATTTTAATATTTGTTGCCATTTGTTAGAATTAAATTCATTTTTCCATATTACAATTTATCTTCCAAGTGTGCCAAAAATCCAAAATGACACATCTCAACCTCTAAACCTAAATTGTGCCAATTTGATTTATTTTTCAACTTCCATAAATTATATTGGCATATCCTAAAAGCCTTTGGGATAATAATCATCCTTATTTCCAAAGTACCCCATTACCTTGGAAATGACCTAAAATGTCACCTTTACCATGGTTAGGATAACTATCTATCCATTTAAGGTTGACACACCTAAACCCATTTAGCGTGAATCGATCACGCTCCTAGGAACCCAATACCTATTGGAGCTCCTTGGGTTTACTAGGTATTCGCTAGGGATAACTTTTCTAGATACCCTCCTAATGACCCTCCTAGGCTTTGAAGCCTTGGTCATTTGGGTCTTGCCTAGATCAACTCTAGAGGTAACTCCCCCTTTGACCTTCTTAGTGACTTCCCTAGGTTTCCTTGAAACCTTAGCCACTAGGCATCTACCTTGGTCAACCTTAGGGATGACTACCCTATTGACCTTGGTTTTTCTAGACCTAACTTGAGTTTCATAATCGAATGGAACATTATGATAGGTCTCCTTGGGCTTAGGTTTGTGACCCAAACCTTTCTTGCCCTTGGTTGGACCTTGCTTTCTAAAACCTAGGTTTTGACTCTTAGACCTAGATTTTTGATCCTTTGACCCTTGTATTTGATTTTGCATTTTTACAAGGGTCTTTTCTAGTTTCTCAAGCCTTGACCTCAAGACTTGATCTTCTAATTCTAATCTTCTCAATTTTGAATTTTCATATGTCCTTTGGGAATTGTTTTTCCTAGGCATATGTCTAGTCCATTTAGGGTTAAAACCTAGGTGATCCTCTATCTTCCTAATGATCTCCCTAGGAAGGATAAGTCTAGAATTGTTTGATATAGGTTTGTCCTTAGGTAAAATTATTTTAGGGACATTTAGTCCCAAATTTCTCCTTATTCCTAAAGTTGACATTTTTAGCTCCTAAGCAATAAAACCTATTTTTACTAACATGTTTTTCATGAGTAATTTCAAGTAAATTAAAAGAATGCTTTTTGATCATAGAACTAGAAGGTGCATTAAAATATACCTTAGGGTTTGCCTTAGAGGCTCCCCCTACATGTGATGCCCCTTCTTGGGTCTTTTTCTTCCCCTTTGGGCATTGACTTCGGTAATGACCCCGTTGATTTCACTTGAAGAAAATTACATGCTCCTTGCTTTTAATTGTGGGGACATCGACATTCTTGACCTTTGGAGTCGATTGAGCTTTCTTGACCTTTTTAGGACACTTGCTCTTGTAGTGTCCTACTTCCCTACACTCAAAGCATATAATATGATTTTTAATATTAATTGAAATGCTTGAGTTACCTAGGGTGGTGGTCGGTGTCGGAGTTGGTTCTTCTTCATCTCTTTCGGATGTTGATGGTATTTCTTGATTTTGCTCTCGTTCTGGAGTAGACGGTCTCTCCTCCCCCTTAATCCTAGAGGTTGAGGTTTCTTCCACTTCTACCTCTTCCTTGGACGTTGATAGCCTTTCAACTTCCAATTCTTCCACTTCTTCTCCCTCCTCGGATGTCGAGCACTCTTCGACTTCCGAATCCTCACTTTCGTGTAAGAATGAGCTCTCTTCCTCCTCTTCCTTATCTTCTTGGATTGAGTGAGGCTCTTCATAGGATTTTACCAATTTGTTCCATATCTCCTTGGAATCTTTGCAATCTCCTATCTTGATCAAAATATCATTAGAAATTACATTAAGCAATATACCCATTACCTTATTATTGATGTTGTAATATCGGAGTTGGTCTTGGCTCCAATTCTTCTTCTTGATTTTTCTTCCTTGTTCGTCTTTTGGAGTGTCGAAACCTACTAAGACACTAATCCAATTGTCAAAGTCACACATTAGAAAATGCATCATTCTACCTTTCCAATATGCAAAATCTTCGCGGTCGAAGGAAGGCGGAACGTCAATGTCATCACCCAATCTTTCATTGAGCTCCATCTCCTCTAGCACTTTTGCTCTCGGGTGTTAGTCCGTTGAAGAGCTCCAAGCTCTGATACCACTTGTTAGGACCTGTGCGCCCGCTAAAAGGGGGGTGAATAACATTTTGTTGCTTCATGGAATTTGATCGTTCTCACGTGCTTGATTGTCTACGATATTTGTTAGCGCAGCGAAAATAATATAAACACAAACACAAATACAATGCACAAGACACGCGATATAACATGGTTCGAAACCGAATGGTTCCTACTCCATAAATTGAGCTCAAATGAGCTCTAGTGATGCCAACACACACCACTACTCAAATACTCTTTCTCGACAACACGTCGGAGGTGGAGAAACCTCGTACAAGTAATTACAATAGTAATAAAAAGAAATACAAGCAAAATACAATTGAAATGTAAAGAACACTTTACAAACTAGGTTTTGAACACTTTGCTTGTCGGTTGCTTGGATGAGCTTGAAGAACCCTAAAATGCACCTGCACTTCGCCTTCAAATTGCCTCAAGAAAGCTTCCAAAGAACCATTAGCCAAATCTCCCACGAACAACTCCTTTTAACCTACATCAGGTTGGATTTCCGCCTGGCAGTCGACTGCCATAAGGCCCCAGTCGACTACCAACACAATTGTTGTGAGACAACGGCTCGATCCACGCTGGAAAAACTCCAACGGGACTCTCATCAGTCGACTGCCAACATTAACAATCGACTGCCAGTGCCCATAGTCAACTGCCCAGTCGACTACGGAGCATTCTGTGCTCGCGACTAAACCATCAGTCGACTGCCATATATGGCAGTCGACTACCATCAGTCGACGGATCCAATGATTAGTCGACTGATCCAATGATGAGTCGACTGTCATGCCTTTTCGGCCCTTAAACGACAGTCGAGCACTAGTCGACTCACATCAGTCGAATCGGCCATAATCTCAGTCGACTGCTGAGTGTCGACTCGGCTGCCAAATGTTAAACACTTGACCATCCAACCAGTATAAATCCCCGGTCAACCGATAACCTCAAACATGAGGTTTAAGCCCAAGTATGGTACCCCCCATACTTGCTAGACCACCCTTAGCCTAGACCTAAGCCTTCTAGCCACCTTTATCTGCCTCATGCCTATCGGATCCCTCCAAGTCATCCATGACTTGTTCATCTATATTCTATCCTTTAGGTGCTTCCATCAGCTATTGTCATGCTAATGTGGTCTACACCGCCTAGGCATATTGGGCTTATACTGCCAAGACTCCCGCTTGAACTTTATGCCACCAACCATTGGACTTATGCTGCCAAGACTCCACCCTTGGACTTTACACCGCCAATATTCCCCTTGGACTTCTCAATTGTCAAGACTCAAGCTTGGACTTTCCCTTGCCAAGACCCATGCTTGGACTTTCCTTGTCAACCCATGTTGGACTTTCCATGCCAAGTACATAAGACTTGAACTTTCCTTGCCAATCCATGTTGGACTTTCCATGCCAAGTACACAAGACTTGGACTTTCCCTTGACAATGGTCAAACCATCGTCAAACATCAAACATGAAATGGGTCGATTGCACTAACAATCTCCCCAACACTTGTCAGATATCAATGTCAAACATTAAAACACTACTCGAGTCCAACTCGAGTCTGGTCAATCGTGACCTGGGCCGATTGCACCAACATGTCTCAGGCTGATTCTGCGCCTAGCAATCGATTGATCTTACCCATCAGTCGACTGCTCTTGTAGCCATTGTGAAACAACTGCTTGATACATGCTGGATAAGTTCCAACGGATATCCCATCAGTCGACTGATGCACAATCAGTCGAGCCCCTAGTCGAGCTGCCTTGCTTCTGTGGTCGTTTCCTTAACCATCAGTCGACTTCCCTCCATGGCAATCAACTGGCAAGCCACGTGACGTAGTCGAACGCCAGTCAACTCCGATCAATCGACTGGTATATCACCCCAGTCAACTGGTAAACCTCAACCATGAGGTTTAACCCAAGTATGATGCCCTCATACTTATTAGACACTCTTAGCCTAGACCTAAGCCTTCTAGCCACCTCTACTAGCCTCGTGCCTATCAGATCCCTCCAAGTCATCCATGACTTGTTCATCCATGCGCGGATCCCTCAAATTAATCCATGACATGTTCATCCATACGCTAGCCTCCAGGTGCTTCCTTCGGCTATTGTCATGCTCTCGGTGTCTACATTGCCAAAGTACATATGGACTTATGCTCCCAAGATTACCGCTTGACCTTATGCTGCCAAACCACCCCTTGGACTTTCTAAATGTCAAGTACCCATGACTTGAACTTTCACCGCTAAGGCTACACACGTGGACTTATGTGGCCAAGGCTACACACTTGGTCTTCCCTTGCCAACTCCATATTGGACTTCCAATGCCAAGCCCCATGCTTGGACTTTCACCGTCAAGGCTACACACTTGGACTTACGTGGCCAAGGCTACACACTTGGTCTTCCCATGATAATCACATGTCATATGTTTTGTCGAACATCAAAATACTTCTCGAGTCAAACTCGAGTTCGGTCAATCATGACATGGGCCGATTGCACCAACAATCTCCCCCTTTTTGATGTTTGACAAAACCATAAACACCTTTGAGTTAGAAGACCTAACTCAAGTCTACCAATTATCCCCAATTGGCAATTCTCACATCTTGTGAGAATTCTAACTAACCTCAATTGTTACATTCTCTCCCTTTTTGACATACATAAAAAAGGTCCTCCCTAAGGGTGTCAATGTCTCATATCCCAATGAGATCTTACAATCTCCCCCTTGATCCAAAAATATATCTAGGATGCCTTCACTCTTCCTAGTGATAAGTCTCATATCACTTAAGAGAGGCAATCCCCCAATTCTCCTCCCATGAGGAGAAATACATCCATCTTCCCAAGATGGATAACCTCCCCCTAAAGGCTTGCTCCCCCTTGACCATTGCACCAACAATGTCCATGGAGAGTCCCTAAGCCAATAGGAACACTAAACAATCGAAATTAAGGGCAAAGATTCAACATTGAACTTTCACCTCCCTTAAAATTCGATACACACCCTAAACAATTCTCCTAATCCAAATTCAATGGATTTTCACCCTTTTAATGCTCTCCAAAGCATATCCTAGGGTTATGAGCAGTTAGGGAACCAAGAAATAGTTGAACATGGGTTAAATAAATCTTGTTTATCCGAAATCAGCTCTGGCAGTCAACTCTGATAGTCACCACGATCGTTCGACGCCAATGATCATATCCATGTCGATCGATTTTCTACATCGTGTAAATCAAACTTCAGAAATAAAAATTTAAAATTCATAAGTAAAAATACATATTTTGAAAAATCTTGAAAATTCATACGTACATTACTTATAATAAATATTATGGGTGAAAAATAGTTAGAAAATAAAATACCTATAAAATAGTGAGATTGACACAAAGTTCAAAACCATTGAAATTTTCAATATTTGACCCTACTTTGTATCACCTCCTTCAATGGTGATTGCTATCAAAAGATAGACTTCACCTAAGTTTTTCAAAATGATTTTGAAATGATTTTAAAAACCTTAATTTCAAAAGATAGACCTCACTTGTATCTAAGTGTATGAAACACATACAAGTCAAGTGTTCTTATGAGATGTGGGTTTTGGTTATTTAGAGTTTCATGTATTTTTCTAGGCAATACTATTTGATTCCCTTATGGATAGGACTTCAAATCATATCATTGTCCTTAACTAAATTTTATTTAATGCATGAGTAATGATTATGACATAAATGATAACATGAATAAGCATGTGCCAATAATCATGATGTCATGACATGTGATTCTAACTTAAGCATAAACATGACACTAAAAATATCCTAAGCATTAATCATGATATTTTATATGATAAAAATAAATAAATATGATGTCATGACATAGCAAGACAAATAAAGCATGATAAGTATAAAATACTAAGGTATAAAATACCTAAGTATTAAGCCCAAATTGTCATTATTAGAATTAAATCCATTTTGCCTTAATAATCATTTATCCCTAAGTGTGCCAAAAATCCAAAATGGCACACCATGACTTTTAAGACCTAATTGTGCCAATTTAATCAATTTTCAACTTCTCAAAGTACATTGGCACATCCTAAAGTGTCAACTCTACCATGGTTAGGTTAACTATCCATCCACTTAGGGTTGACACACTCTAATCTATCTAGTGTGAATTGATCACGCTCCTAAGAACCCAATACCTATTAGAGCTCCTTGGGTTAACAAGGTATTCACTAGGGATAACTTCCTTAGATACCTTCCTAATGACCCTTTTTGGCTTTAAAGCCTTAGTCATTTGGGTATTGTCAAGGTTAACCTTAGGGATTGCCTCCCTAGTAACCTTCTTAGTGGTCTTCCTAGGTTTTATAGAACCCTTGGCCACTAGACACCTACCTTGGTTAACCTTAGGGAAGACTTCCTTATTAACCTTGGTTTTTCTAGACCTAGATATTGTTGGATCGTAAAAAGAGCGCTAGAGAGGGGGGTGAATAGCGCGTGTTAAAAACTTTTTGTACGTTCGAATAAAAGAGAGATGCACAGTGGAAAAGTAAATGAGACAAGTTTGTTTTTACTTGGTTCACAACCGACCGGTTGCTAATCCAAGGCCCTTGCGATCCTAGATCACGTACGGACGGCAAAGCACTATGAATCTCCTCCTCGTTGGAGGTAGGGGATAACGAATATAAGAAAATCAATATTGAGGACGAGGTACAATTCCACCTCTCCCCTTTATAATGAAAGAACAACGATTACAATTAAAATGGAATTTCTAATTACAAAAGAGAAAAGACAGCTAACGACTATACCGACGATGTTTGAAGCTTGAAGTTAGGAGTGTGTCGTTGGCATTGCGGCAGCATTTCGATGTCGTTGCGTTGTCGTAGACCTTCGGCGTTGTGAGATCACTTTGTAAGCACTTGGGATGACCTAAAGGGGTAGAACCCCCCTTCTTTTATAGCCTTGGAAGCTCCCCAACATTCAGTTCCAACTCATGGTCAAAGAACCTCATCTCCCCAAGATAAGTGGAGCTTATCTTGGCTCTCCTCAAGGTGGGTTGTTTGATTGGCAGTCGACTGTTCACTTTCATCAGTCGACTAATGCCACCGACAGTCGACTGCTAACAGCTATCAATCGACTGATGGCTAGGTTTTTCGACTGCAGCAAAAAGTTAGCTCAAAAATATAATAGTAAAGGTAATTTCGACGACCACTTACCGTCCGATCTCGTCCTAGACCTTCCACGGGAAGTCTTAGCCGGATCGTTGCCTAAAGATGTCCCCGTACGGAGGACCTAACCTCACCTTTACTCACACTCGAGCTTACCTTTGGTCCTTTGTGACTTGTAGCTTAGCTTCCGGTCTTCACTTGGGTTCTTCAGCTCCCTCTGAAGTTCTCCCGGTGTCGTCGGACCACCACGATTTCTCGACTCGAGATTCTCCGGGTGTCACCGACCTTTAGCTCAGCTTAATCATTCCTGCACACTTGGTTCAGCTCATTAGATAACAATATGACCATAACTTTGGGTGTTTGCCATAATCAAAATTCAGGTTTGATTATCTGGTGCCTACTGCACTAACATATATTGTTCCATAATTGAATGACACATTGTGGTAGGTCTTCTTGGGGTTAGGTTTGTGACCCAAACATTTCTTCTCCCTTGATGATTCTTGCCCCCCTTAACCTAAATTTTGAACATTAGACCCCATAAATGAATTTGTCATTTTTGCTAAGGTCTTTTCCAATTTTTCAAGCCTTGACCTCAAAGCTTGATTTTCTAATTCCGATTTTCCCAATTTTGATTTTTCATTAATCTTTTTGGAATGACACTTCCTAGGCATATGTCTATGATTCTTGGGATTAATGCCTAGGTGGTTCTCTACCTTCCTAATGGACTCCCTAGGTAAAATAGGTCTAGTGTTATTGGTTCTAGGTTTGTTCTTAGATAAATCTACATGCTTGACACCTAAACAATAGTATTTATTTTTACTAGCATGCTTTTCATGATTATTAACAATTGCAAGAGTACTAAAAACATGCTTTTTAACCCTAGAAATAGAAGGTGCATTAAAATATACTTTAGGGTTTGCTTTGAAAGCTCCCCCTACTTGTGTAGCTTCTTCTTGCCCCTTCTTCCTCCCCCTAGGGCATTGGCTTCGGTAGTGTCCCCATTGATCGTACTTGAAGCACACAATGTTCTCTTTGCTTTTCCTAGCAAGGACTCCGGTATCCTTTGATTTTTCTTGAACTTTTGGTGCCGACACTTTCTCCTTAGCCAATTTTAGGCATTTTCTCTTGTAATGTCCGGCTTCCCTACACTCAAAGAAAATTATGTGATCCTTATTTTTATTAATTGCATTTTAGTTACCTAGAGTGATGGTAGGCACTGGAGTTGATTCTTCATCCTTCCTAGAGGTTGAAGCTTCCTCTTGCTCTGGTGATCTATTCTCCGATTCGAATGTTGAGCATCTCTCAACTTCCAAGTCCTCACTTTTAGATGTGGAGGTTTCCTCCAATTCTTCCACATTCTCGGATGTTGATGGACATTCTTCCTCGGGCTCCTTCTCCGATTGAGCCGGTTCGAGATTTTCATGGAATTTTACCAACTTATTCTACAATTCCTTAGCATCCCGATAATCACCTAGCTTGGACAAAATATCGTAAGGTATTAATTTTATTAACATTTTCGTAACCTTAACGGTTGTCTTGAATTGTTGTCATTGCTCCTCGATCCATCTTGATTTTTCAATTAGCTTGCCTTCTTCATCCCTAGGTACTTCGAAACCATCTTCAATTCACTACAAAAAATATAGTCATTAGCGACGAATTTTAAAAAAAAATTCGTCGCAAAATAAATTAGCGACGAATTTAGCGACAAAAATATTTTCGTTGCGGATAAAGCGTCGCAAATATTAGCGACAAAAATAGCGACGAATTCTTGCGACGAATTTTAGCGACGAATTTAAATTTTCGTCGCTAATTTCGTTGCAGACGTTACGACGAATTCAAAATTTCGTCGCAAATTTCTGCGACGAATTAAGTGTTTTCGTTGCTAATTTTCGCGACCAAAAAAAATTCGTCGCAAATTTCTGCAACGGAAAAATAAATTCCTCGCAGAAAATTTGCTACGAAAACAAATTCGTCGCAAAAATCGTCGCAAAATTCGTCGCAAAAAACCAAATTTTCCGACGAATTCATTTTTCGTTGCCAAAATCTACGACGAATTTTGTTTTCGTGGCAAAATTCGTTGCAAAATTTGTTGCAGGTTAGTTTCGTTGCTAAATTCGTCGCTAATTAGCGACGAAAACAAAATTCATCACAGATGTCGTCGCAGAATTCCCAGAATTTAGCAACGAATTTATATTTTTGTCGCTAAATTTGTCGCTAAATAAAAAAATTTTTAGCAGGTTCCATCCGTTTCGATATTTTATCGTATATACAAATTTCACACAACCTGTTTAATACAAACAAAACACATTCAATACAACAAAATAACATTCAATAATATCCAAAAAATTTTCATATCCAAATAAATACAAACTAACACAATAAGTTAAGAACAATACAATATTCCAAACACTAAAGTTATATCCTACAACATTCCAAACATCAACATAGTTCTGATATCCAAATAACAATGTCCACTCAAAATATCCCAACACATCCGAAAGAAAAAAAAAAAGATCATCTACAGAGCAAGGGTCATCATTCTTCTACCTGCATTAGAAAAGAAACAAACAAAAAGTATCATACATTAAAAAAACTAGATACTAACACGAAAATAAATATGCAAAGACTTACTCAGATGTGCATTTTCAACCGGCATAAGGATTGACTTCATCATTCTTGTTTAAAGCAAAATAAAAAGTACTAATCAAAAATTAAAAAAATGAAAGATTAACAAACTCAATAAACTAAAAAATGGTAAAAGTACTAATTACAAACATGCATACAATATCATCATTGTCGCCACCATCATCCTCATTACTAGGAGGAATATGACTTGGACCGGAACTAAATTGCTGAAATTGTCGCATAAGAAAAGCTTGTTGTCGTCGCATTTCTATCATTTCTTGATCCCTTTGTGAGTTTTGTTGTTGTATTTCTAGAATTTGCTGATCTCTTTCAAGTATTATGCCCTTCAAATTGCTAACCTCCTCAGTTAAGTTATGTATCTGTGCCGCTACTGCTGGTGGAGTAGAAGAAATGGATCTACGAGGAACATTATGCATTCTGCTCAGAGAACCCATACCTAATATCCTTCCCCCTTTTGCTCCTCCACTCGCCTCAAGCCATAAATCTAAATTATTACTAACAGATGGCTCAGATCCCTCATTATCACCGTCATCTCCTGAAATTCTCTGTGATGAGGCTAACTGATCATATCTCTCCTATACAAAATTAAAATTTTAATCAGAGCATATACATAACTAACAGAATTAAAGTTATAAAGTAAGTTTAAAGATTAATTCAAACCTTAGTTGCTCTAGCTCTATCTCCACTCCAAGTCTTATCTTTTTTTTAGAAAGTGCGAACGAAAGTATCTATAAATTCCGGCTCCTTTCCCAATTCCTTAGACTAAAAATAAGAATGTTAGAAATAAAATAATAATCTAAAATAAATTAAAAAACTAATTGTAGAATTAAAAAATTACCAATCTACGTGAATGCTCCTCGATATTTATAGATCCTCCCGCATATGTTGCAGATAAGTCTCCAGAATTACATGCTTGATTTATTTTATTCTGTTGACTCCTTTTTGCTCTCATCAGTTGCAATGGTGGAATTTTACTACTCCAATTTTCTCGACGTGACACAGGTTTTTCCAAAGATTTTTTGGCATGACTCAATACATGTCGGATATGATCGCCACATTTTTTTTAAAAAATTCTTTTAACTTCCAAGTCTTGAGAAGAGTCCCAAATAAATGTCCGCTGAGATGAAAAAAAAACAATTCATTATATAATCACTTATTTAATATATAAAATGAATCAATTATACCTTAAACTCGCACCACCATAGTTCTTTTGTAGGTCCCAAGATTAATGAGTCTCCTCTCCAATAGTTATTCACGATTTTATTGATCTCGCAAATAACAGTTACAGAATTTTCAAACCTATGATAAAGTGAAAAAAAAATGGATAAATAATTAAGATAGTTGAAAAATTATAATATTTATATTACTTACGAATCTCCAATCGGAAATATATACGGTCGACTTTCGATATTCTCAGTAGATGAGTGTCTGGCAGGTACAGGTGAATTTGAATGGGAAGGCCCTGCTGGTGAATGAGATGGTACTGGCGACTGGTCATGTGAAGGTCCAAACGATCGAGGGGCATGTAGGTATAGTCTTTGGCGGCGGTGAATCGGCCTCACAAGATTAGTAATCGGGTCGTCTATGGCCACCACGTCGAAACTATCAACCAAAATCAAAATTATAATAAAACAAATAAAACTTTGATGCTTAATGAAGAACATGAAAAACTTACAATATTCATAATGAAGATCTGAGAGAGTGCGAGAAGCTACGATGATGTCACCACTGATAACCTATAAGAACAAAATATACACAACATACACAGACAAAAGATATAAATTTAACAATGAGACAGTATATAAACAAATAATTGAGCTAAGAAATTTGGTAAAATTGTAGTTTAAAACTAAAATTATATATAAAAAAACTTACCCTAGACATCAAAATTAAAAGTCCTCATTATCATCTTCCTCATCCTCATCGGTCTCCTCCTCCTCGTCCTCCTCCCCCTCCTCCTCCTCATCATCATCATCAATTTCAGTTACATCCACGTTTATCACTACTCCGCTGGGATCTCGTAACGTTGGAATAATATATTCCTCGGTATGAAACATATTTGTAATTTTGTCTTGTTGATATGCAATGTCTTGCCAGCGCTCTTCAATTTTTCTCCGTGCTTTTGTTTTACAAACAGCCCACCAATCATTTTTGTCACGTTTCAAACTAGGATATGGAGCATAGAAAACTTGAATCGCTTGTTGTGCCAAAATAAATGGTTCATATCTCTTATACAATCTTTTATGATTTATTTCAACCAAATTATACTGTGGATGCACCTTCATCCCTCTGACGGGGTCAAACCAGCGACACATAAATAACATAACTCGCATTTCTGGACCAAGATATTCATTCTCTATAATTTCATCCAGCAAACCATAAAATTCATTGCTTGCACCTCCATCATTGGAAGACTGAACACATACTCCACTATTCATTGTACTTTTTTCATTTCCATATTCTTGAGTATGAAAATTATAGTCGTTTATGAAATATGCTGGCCATGTGCGTACCATTGCTTTTGGACCCCATGATAGATGGATTAGCAATTCTTGCTGAACGTGAGTTTGATTAGCATAAACCTATACTCAAATGAAAATGATATTTATTTAAAAGCTAAGATATGTGTAAACAAAAATGAGGTAATTAAAACTGCTTACATATGATTTGAACCATGGTGCAAATTCTTGATCGCAGAAGTGATCAAACTCACGTGTCGGGATTTCAGAATACAAGTTTTGAAAAATCCTATAATAAAAAATTGAAATATAACATAAAAAAAATAACACTTAACGAAGAAATAGGAAATATATACTAACTCGAAATATGGAGATACTTCTGGACAATTAAGTAAAACATATGTCTGGGTTGCCCGCTATTCTTGATCAGTTAAGTATCGTTGCTTACACGGTCCACTTGGTCGACCAAGATAATTAAAAATTGAGAATGAATTCAAATTGGGATCGACAGGACCTTCATCATTCCTTCCGGATTTTGTCTTTTGTTCTGAACGTGAGGCTCAAAATAATATGATGCAAAAGTTGTTACTTCCTCCACAATATATGCATTCACAATAGAGGCTTCAACATGTGCCTTATTTTTCACTTTTTTCTTCAAATGATATAAAAATCTGATTGTAATATAACAAATTGTATTAGAAATGAATATATAAAAAAAATTATAAATTTTTATGCAATAATAACGAAGTATAGAATATGCAAATTATACCTTTCAAAAGGATACATCCATCGATAATGAACTGGTTCTCCAACTTTGGCCTCATATGGCAAGTGAACCAAAAGATGCTCCATTGAATCAAAAAATGCTGGCGGAAAAATCCTTTCTAAATTGTACAAAATGATTGGAATGTCTCTCTCTAACTTCTCCATGTGTGAATATACCAAAACTGTTGAGCATATATCATGAAGAAAAATACTTAACTCTGTAATGGCACCCCATACAAAATTCGGTAAGAGTTCTTTAAAAGCAATAGGAATTAGTCTTTCCATGAATATATGACAATCATGGCTTTTCAAACCCATCAATTTGCATTTCTTCATATCGACACATCTCCCAAGATTAGAAACATACCCATCAGGAAATCTCAATGATTTCAACCATTCACAAACAACACGTCTCTGTTCCTTATTCAATGTATAAACTGCCTTTGGTTTTGGTCCCCTACTATTTTCATCAACATCAAGGGTGGGTCGTTTACAAATAAGTCGCATATCTTTTCTTACATTCAGATTATCTTTTATTTTTTCGGTGATATCCATCACTGTATTTATCAGATTATCAAAAATATTCTTCTCAATATGCATAACATCGAGATTATGATGAATCAAATTACTAAACCAATACGGTAACTCCCAAAATATACTTCGTTTAGTCCATTTATGGTTGCTTCCATATTCATAAGTTGTACCATGTGGCTCTTCAATAACAGATGGAAAGTGAAGCACTCTGTACCAAATATCTTGACTCACAATCTCAATGGCGAGGTGTTCTTTCAATTCGATTCCTAGTGAATTCATCTTTATTCCTTCCAAATTATGATTTAGTGGTAAAATTGTCTATGACAATCAAAATAACTCGGCTTCTTACCATGTTTCAATCTAATCGACTTTGATCTCTCCATATATATGGGCATCCTAAGATCCTGCAGATCTAACCTGATAGCATACCATGTTTAAGTCATTTATGGTCCAAAGAAGAGCAGCCTTCATTACAAACATCTGATTAGTATGAACGTCGTATGTAGGAAAACCTTCATCCCATAGTTGTTTTAGCTCTGCAATCAATGGTTGCATATAAACATCTATTGACTTCTTCGGATTTTTTGGGCCAGGCACAACCAATGTTAAAAACATATACGGTGTTTTCATGCACATCCCAGGCGGAAGATTATACGGAGTTAATATAACTGGCCAACAAGAATAGTGTCTTCCTGATTTACCAAATGGAGCAAACCACAAAGACAGACCTAACCTAATATTTCGAGTCTCCTTCGCAAAATCAGGATATGTTTTATCAAAAAATTTCCACACCTCTGCATCTGATGGATGACACATTAGTCCCTCTTCTGTTCGATGATTTGCATGCCAAGTCATGTGTTCAGCAGTTGTCTTTGATGCATAAAGCCTTTGTAACCTAGGAGTTAAAGGCAAATAAAACAACTGATTATATGATTTACGTCGTTGTTGCCTCCTACTAGTGCTCTTGTACCTATGTTGATTACAGAATTTACAAACATCTACATCTGCATCATCTCCCCAATATAACATACAACCATCTCTGCACACATCAATTCTTTCCACTGGAAGACTTAATTCTTTCATCAGTTTTTTCATACTGTACAAATCATTGGGCAGTATATGATCACGCGACAATGTCTCTTCAAAAGCTTGAACAAAATTATTAAAACAATCTTCAGACACATTATGCTCTGCCTTGACATTCAATATCTTGCAAGAACGATAGTTTAGTGTAGTCTCACAACAACCCATAATGGTTCATCCTGCAAAGACTCAACACCTCCCGAAATTTGAGATATGCTTCATTATTCATATTTTCACCGATATCTTGTATCTCTTCCAAGAGTGATGCATTAGTAAACATTTGCTCAACTGTTGAGGACAACTTAAGTCGCACCTTGTGATTGGGGAATCAAATTCGGGCCCGCTACATCATATATCATCCTCTGATATGGATTTAATTGATTATAATAACTTTGATCCCTAGACACTTGTGTGTTGTGTCTATGATAATCCTCATCAGATATAAATGGTTCACCATGACATGTCCAGTTATAGTAATTTACAGTAAAACCAAATCTACAAAGATGCTCTGAAACTTTGCTAGACGGTAAAAATCTACCATTGTGACACTTTCTGCACGGACACCTTATCTGATTACCATCCATAAACTCAACATTACTAGATGCGAAATTTAAAAACTCTTTCAACCCACTCATAAATTCATCAGTTAAACCCCGACGTTCAGGTAAATTCCTATTATACATCCAACTCCTTTCACGCTGTATTATGTCTGTTTTCAATAAATTATATTAATAAAAACTCCTAGAAAATACAATAATACGAATATACAGTTAGTTCACATATGAATTCACTATGTTTAACTATCTTTAAACAGAGACGAAGAAAGACTAGCATAGCGAAAAAGAATTCACTATAAAAAACAGAGGACTTTTATTACTTTAAGATAAACATTGAAGAATTACTCCATGTTATAGACCTCATAACTATCTTTAAACAGAGACGAAGAAAGACTAGCATAACTCACTATGTTTAACTATCTTTAAACAGAAATGAAGAAAGACTAGCATAACTACTTCAGTCCAAAGGAAGTAGGAGCAACAAAGTCAATGGTGATATTGTCAACTTCAGAACATAGTGTGGCCTCCTTGGCAAACTAACAACATTGAGGAGAACTAACATGTGATTGAGATGGAAAGAGAATTTGTTGTCCATGGGGATGAGAGGACACACACAAAACAATGTTGTTGAATGTCATTGTCAACAGATTTTGCAGATGCATAGGACCATAGACGTCAACAAATCAATAGCACAGTTTGAATGTAATTAAGGTATTTTGCATTTCGAGAATGCATAATGTTTGGCAAAAATGTAAAATAGTTGTAATGGGTTGCAGATTCTGATGGTGTATGTAAATGTTTATGAAATGGTTATGTGTCATATCCTTGAATTTTATCATGCTTGAAAACTTGTATTATGTATGTTACATGAGTTGCATGTTTGCAAAATGTTTCAATAAACATAAAATATGTTTCCATGTATTACTGCATTTAGTATACATTATCCTTTGTTATAAAAAGGCATCTCACAATCTTATGTTAATCACCATGGCATTAAGGTGTCAATGAATTGGGCCCAAGCATAAAAATCTGCAAGATTATGGTAAAGTCATGGAGTCCCAGCATGGTTTTGAATAGAATGCATCGGGCGCAACCTACACCATACCACTCTAATACCACTCTAGGCCCAACACAGAATCTGAGCATCATCATAATTCAACTGAACCATCAGACCACAAAGTTACTAAATATAAGTAATGGAAAATTAATAATAATATAAATTTCAAAAAAAAAATAACACTGGTTTAATAAAAAAAAATTCTAATACCACTGGTCGCCGGCGATCGGTAAGCTCTCGCGGCGATCGCTGAACTCTGACAGAGACCTAATCGATGCCGGCGGCTAGCGCGTGGTCGCGGCGCTACCAAGTCTCGGACAATGGCGCGGGTGGATCGCGCGGCCATGCATGCGGCGGGCTGGCGGCTCGCGGCCACTGGGGGCACGCGCGGCAAGGTGGCGGCCTCGCGCGGCGCTTACCGAAGCTCATGGGCACCGGGCGACCGCGATCGGACGGTGCTCGCTCGCGCTGGGGCGCGCGGCGATCGAGGGGATCGCGGCCGGGGACGGCACGGCGAAGCTCGCGGCCGGACGACGGTTCGTGGGCGACGACGCGGCTCGGGATGCGAAGGGCGGAAGGCGGAGAGGTCGAAGGGCGGGCGGACGACGAAAGGGCAGAACGAACGGACAGCAGGGCCGACGAAGGGTGGCACGACGTTAGGGCGCGACGAAAGGCGGCGGCGGCTCGCGGCGCAAGGAGATGTGGGATTAGGGCATCGGGAGCAAAAAAAATATTTTTCTTTGCAACGAATCTTTGGATTCGTTGTAAATTATTCATTGCAAATATTTTTTAAAAAAAAATTAAAACATTTGAAAACGTTAACTGATTTTTTTAATATTTTTTTTATAAATTTTAAAGTTTGCAACGAATCACAAATTCGTTGCAAATATTTTTAAAAAATAAAAATAAAAAATTTGAAAACGTTTACTGAATTTTTTAATATTTTTTTTTAAATTTAAAAGTTTGCAATGAATCACAGATTCATTGCAAATTTGATTCATTGCAAATATTTTTTAAATAAAAATAAAAAATTTGAAAACGTTAACTGATTTTTTTAATATTTTTTTTTAATTTAAAATTTTGCAACGAATCTACAAATTCGTTGCAAATATTTTTTAAAAATAAAAAATTTGAAAATGTTTACTAATTTTTTAATTTTTTTTTAACTTTATAATTTTGCAACGAATCTGTGATTCATTGTAAATATTTTTAAAAAAAAATAAAAAATTTGAAAACGTTAACTGATTTTTTTAATATTTTTTTTTTAAATTTAAAAGTTTGCAACGAATCACAGATTCGTTGCAAAATTGCAACGTATCCAAATATTCGTTGCAAATATTTTTTTAAAAAAAATTAAAAAACTTTAAAATCGTTAACTGAATTTTTTAATATTTTTTTTATAAAATTAAGAGTTTGCAATGAATCTGTGGATTCGTTGCAAAATTAGCAACGAATCCACATATTCGTTGCAAATATTTTTTTTATTTTAAAATAAATAAAATACTTTAAACTCGTAAACTAACTTACAGTTATCCGAATGAGATAAAATCAGTGTCAATATGTTCGTCTAGTTCTCCTCATTATATAAACATCATCAAAAAAAATTTTATTCCGGCCATTTTTGAATATCGGTCTGTCTGAGAAATCTAATTCACGTTCAAAAAATCATGTATGGCAATATTTTCGGTTAAATTGATTTTTAAAAATATATATATAATCAGGGGAACTAGACGAACACATTGGAACTTGTTTCATCTCATTTCGAACTCTCTAAGTCACTTAACCGGCTTCGAAGAATTTTTAATATTTTTTTTCTAAAAAACAGACTTTGCAACGAATCAACGGATTCGTTGCAAAAAAATTTTTATAATAAAATAAAAATCTGCGACGAATTATGTATTCGTCGCTAAATTAGCGACGAAACATAAATTCGTCACAGATTTTTGCAACGAATTTATTGTTTCGTTGTGGAATTTGCAACGAAAACAAATTCGTTGCAAAAAACTGCGACGAAATTTTTTTTTCGTCGCTAATTGCCGACGAAACAAAAATTTCGTCCCCAATTTGCGACGAATTTGGCAACGAAATTTAAATGTTGGAAATTTTTTAATTTTTATAACAAATTATTTTTCGTCGGAAATTTCGTTACAAATCTACGACGAAATATTAAAGTCGTCACAAAATTTGTTGCAGATTTGCAACGAATTATTTTCGTTGCCAAAGTTCGTCGCCAAAAAATAGTTTTTTTGTAGTGATTGTTAGCATCATATCAAAATCGATTTCAAAATATACCTCCATTCTTTTCTTCCACCAAGAAAAGTCTCCTTCGAATTTTAGTGGACGAATGTTGATGCCGGCCATTTGATTTGCTTATCGTGGCTACGAGTCCGATGATAAGCTCCTCACTCTGATACCACTTGTTGGAGGATCGTGGCCCGACTAGAAGGGGGTTGAATGACCCAATTGTGTGCTTGATAGAAATTGATCGTTCGTCTACAATACTCGTTAATATACGCAGCAGAAATAATAGATACAAATACGAAATGAAGACGAATACAAGCACACACAATAGACACGCGATATACATGGTTCGGAACCTTAGGGTTCTTACTCCACGGAGCGAGCTCAACGAGCTCTAGTGATGCTCACACCACTATTCAAACTCCTTCTCGACAACAAGTCAGAGGTGGAGAAAACTCGTATAAGCAATTACAAAACGTAATACAAAAATACAAGCAAAATACAAAGACAATATGAAATACAAGTAAAGAAAAACTTTACAACACTTTACTTTGATCACTTGCTTATTGCTTGCTTTGGTTTGCTCTTGAAGGTCTAGAATGCAGCAGTAATTCCCATCCAAAATCTCACCAAAAATCGCTATGGAAATCCTCCCTAAGCTCCTCCTTTTATGCTTGTGTCAAGCTGACTCTGCTCCTAGCAGTCGACTGATCTTACCCATCAGTCGACTAATCTTACCCATCAGTCGACTGCTCCTGTAGTCGTTGTGAGACAACGACTTGATCCACGCTGGATAAGTTCCAACGGATAGCCTATCAGTCGACTACCAAACCCTAGCAGTCGACTGATGCACAGACAGTCGAGCCCCTGGTCGAGCTGCCTCACTTCTGTGGTCGTTTCCTCAATCATCAGTCGACTGCCCTCTATGGCAGTCAACTGTCAAGCCACGCGACGTAGTCGAATGCCAATCAACTCCCATCAGTCGACTGGTACATCACCCCAGTCGATTAGTAAACCTCAACCATGAGGTTTAACCCAAGTATGATGTCCTCATACTTGTTAAACACCCTTAGCCTAAACCTAGGGAAGTCATTAAGAGGGTTACAAGGGGAGTTACCCCTAGAGTTAACCTAGGTAAGACTCAAATGACCAAGGCTTCTAAGCCTAGAAGGGTCATTAGGAGGGTATCTAGGGAGGTTATCCCTAGTGAATACCTAGTAAACCCAAGGAGCTCCAATAGGTATTGGATTCCTAGGAGCGTGATCGATTCATGCAAGATGGGTTTAGGTGTGTCAACATTAAATGGATGGGTAGTTAACCTAACCATGGTAAAGGTGGCACCTTAGGTCATTTTCAAGGTCATGGGTACCTTGGAAATGTGTTTTGATTATAATCCAAAAAGATTTTAGGATGTGTCAATATAATCTATGGAAGTTGAAAAATCAATCAAATTTGCACAATTAGGTCTTAGAAGTCACGGTGTGCCATTTTGGGTTTTTGACACACTAGGGGGATAGTTGGCACTATGGCAAAATGAGTTTAATAATAACAAATGGCAACTAATATTAAAATTTAGGTATTATATACCTTTATATTTTATTTGTCATGTCTTGATTGTCATACACCATGTCATGACATCATATTTACCTTTAATCATTTAATATATCATGATATTACTTAGGATTAAGGTTAAATGTCATGTATGCTTAGATTTCATTTTATGTCATGATATCATGATTATGAGCAAATGCTTATTTATATCATCATTAATATCATAATCATTCATGCATTAATAAAAATTGAGTTAAGGACAATTGACATGACTTGAAGTCTCATATATAAGGGAATCAAGTAGTGTTGCTTTAGAAAAATTCATGAAACCCTATATTAGGATGAGCAAAACTCACATCTCACATTACATTGACAAGTATGTATATTGATACACTCTAGATACATGTGAGATGCTAGGATATAAGTTGAGACTCATCTTATATTATTTGTGGATCATTGGAAAAGCTTATGTTCAAGTCATGTACATTAAGCCCTAAGAATATGATTCAATATAAGGTTTTAAAAATATTTTAAAATCATTTTAAAAAACTTTGGTGAAGTCTATCTTTTGATAGCAATCACCATTAATGATGTTGATACAAAGTGTGCTCAAAACAATGAAGTCTTCTTCACTTTTAAACTTTGGGTCAATTTCACTATTTTATGGGTAAATTATTTTTTAAATACTTTTCACCCACTGTATTGGTAATAAGTATTATACATATGAAGTTTCACAAATTTTCAAGTTACGTATAATTACTTATGCATTTCTGAAATTCATTTCTGATAATTGAATATCGAAATTTTCAGTTATCAGTCGACTGCCGCCTGATGGCAGTTGACTGATGCATATGGCAGTCGACTGTTGACTGATAGAGTCGACTACCAGAGTTGATTTCGGGTAAACAAGGATGTTTAGCCTGTGTTTCAGCTATGTTAGGGTTCTCTAACTGCTCCTAACCTTAGCATATGCTTTAGAAAATATTAAAAATGGTGAAAATCCATTGGATATGGATTAGGAGAGTTGTTAGGGTGATGTATCAATTTTAAGGTGTGGGAAAGTTCAAGGTTGAACTTTGGACCTTAATTTTTGATGGTTTAGTGTTCCTATTGGCTTAGGGACTTCCCAAGGGCATTATTGATGCAAATGGTCAAAAGGGAGCAAGCCTTTAGGGGGAGGTATCCATCATGGGATGATGAATGTATATTCTTCCTTGTAAAGGGGAGAATAGGAATTTGAGATGCCCAATTTAGAAATTAGGAGAGTTCATAGGAGTGCCTCTCTTGAGTGATATGAGACTTATCACTAGGAAGATTGTAGGCATTCTAGATGTTTTTGGACCAAGGGGGAGATAGTAAGATCTCATTGGATATGAGACATTGACCTCCTTGGGAGAATCTTTTTGATGTATGTCAAAAAGGGGAAGAATTAATGGGAGAATGTTAGAATTACCAATTTGGGAAATTGGTAAAGGAATTTGAGTTAGGGGCCTAACTCAAGGGTGTTTTTGTCAAACATCAAAAAGGGAGAGATTGTTGGTGCAATCGGCCCAAGTCACGATTGACCAGACTCGAGTTTGACTCGAGTAATGTTTTGATATTTGACATTGATGTCTGACAAGTGTTGGGGAGATTGTTGGTGCAATCGACTCAGGTCATACTTGATGTTTGACGATGGTTTGACCATTGTCATGGGAAAAGTCCAAGTCTTGTGTACTTGACATGAAAAGTCCAAGCTTGAGTCTTAGCATGGAAAGTCCAACATGGGTTGGCAAGGAAAGTCTAAGCATGAGTCTTGGTAAAGGAAAGTCCAAGCATGAGTCTTGACAAGGGGAAGTCCAAGCATGGGACTTGGCATGGAAAGTCCAACATGGGTTGACAAGGGAAAGTCCAAACTTGAGTCTTGGCAATTGAAAAGTACAAGGGGAATATTGGCGGCGTAAAGTCCAAGGGGAATATTGGCAGCGTAAAGTCCAAGCGGAGTCTTGGCAGCGTAAGTCCAATGTACCTTGGCGGTGTAGACCACGTTAGCATGACAATAGCTGATGGAAGCATCTAAAGGCTAGCGTATGGATGAACAGGTCATTGATGACTTAGAGGGATCCGATAAGCATGAGGCTGACGGAGGTGGCTAGAAGGCTTAGGTCTAGGCTAAGGGTGGTCTAGCAAGTATTGGGGCATCATACTTGGGTAAAACCTCATGTTTGAGGTGTATCAGTCAACTGATGAGAGTCAACTAGAGTTCGACTGCTGGAATTGGCCTAGCAACGATCGCCAAAGATTCAAGGCCGATCGATGGCGGTCGTGATGCAACCGATCTGGAGATCAATCGACTGCTGGTCGGGAATTCGGGGACAGAATGTTCCCGAGTCGACTGTTAGGGTTTGACAGTCAAGTGATGACCCGATCAATCGATTGATGGTCATGATCAGTCGACTGATGGTCTATCCATTGGAACTTATCCAACATGGCTCATGTCGTTGTGAGACAACGGCTACAGGGGCAGTTTACTGATGGTCCCGATCAGTCGACTGCTAGGCGGAATCCAGCACAAGGAGAAGCTTTAAAGGGAGCTCGTGGAGGAGGTTTTCGCCATCGATTCTTGGACATTTTTGAAGCGATTTGCTGGGGCAAATTAGGGTCTTTAAGCACAATTCAAGCAATCAACAAGTAAGCATTCCAAAGCAATAGTTGTAAAGTTTTTTTTTACGTTGTTTTGTATATTCATTTTGTATTTTCTTGTTTTACTTTGTATTACTTATTGTAATTCATTGTACGATGTTTTTCCACCTCCGACGTGTTGTCGATAAGGAGTATTATTGTGTAGTGGTGATGTTCACATCGCTAGAGCTCATTTAAGCTCGATCCATAGAGTATGAACTATTCGATTCCGAACCACGTTATATTTGGTGTTGTGTTTGTGTGCTTGTATTCGTGTTATTATTTTTATTATTATTATTTCGCTGCGCACTAATCGAATTGTAGCAAGCACGTAATCGTAATCCATCGACAAGCGACGACGCTATTCACCCCTCCTAGCGGGCGCGCAAGTCCTAACACCGAATGCTTGGATAAACCAAGAAATATAATATGTGCTAGTCTCACAGAATCGATGATGTCTAATCTCATTAATTTATTATTTAAAGATAGTTTTAATATTTATATAGTTACACGTGATGACACGGGGCCTCAAAGATTGCTTACTCGGGTTGTATGCTGGCTTTGATCGCTTGGTCACTTTGGTGGAGGTTATTTTCATTTGGTCAACTATAGCGGAGTACATGATTCTAGATTCTATCATGATATGACAATTGATCAGTTCGAGGCAAGTAAAGCCCCGTGGTTAAACATGATCAACCTATCGAAGGATATGTTAAGGGAAATAAGGGAAGAAATAAAAAAACACCTTTGTTTATCAGTATGACAAAAAAAAATGTCTCTTTAAAGCTTGGACAATAATTTTATACTCATCCCATTCTTTGTATGGCCAAGAGACTGGCAAAAAGAAGGATTGTCACCCAAGTTGTTAGAAAGCAGAAACGAAAAGATAGTTGGACAAAAAAAAGAGTTGTCTCCGATCCTTGTTAGAGCTAGAACAAGCACTTTGAAATTGAATATGATCATGAAATAGAAGACGTTCGATATTTTTAATTAGAAAAAATAATGAAAGAGTTTGGCGGAGGGAAGTTGTAGATATAGAATAAGATGAAGAACCCCATACAATTTATCATTACACGGAGTAGCAAAGTGATAAATGATATCATTTCGTGCCAAGGAGTAAGATGTATACTCCTAATGGTGTGTTTGGTTCACGTTGGAATGTTTAATTTTAATTATGTGATTATTAGGTAATCAATTTAAGGTAAAGCTTAAGTGGTTCGCCTACCTTACTCACTTGACGAAAGGGAAATTATTAAAATTATGGAGAATGAAACATAATTTATATTGTTCGGCTCAATCCGAAGTAATGCAATCAAAACTTGTTTGTTTGGAGGTTTTAAAGTATCACATAATTTAACATTTTACTATATTACTCATTCAATTATAAAACTTTGTTTACTACGAAACATATTTGTTTATGGTCGTGTCAATCGAGATGATTGCCTTGTCGTCCAGTGAGATGGCAGCGAGTGACCATCGATAATTACAACAACTGCGTCGGCAATTGATGGCGGTGGCTGCGATCGACAACCGAAGACAGTGGTTGGCGCTTGACGACGACGGCAGGCGACCGACGATGGTCGGTGGTCACCGGTCGACTGCCGTCAGTCGTTGATCGTCGGTCAGCCATCAGTCGGCCGCTGTCGACCATCGCCGGTCGACCGTTGTCGAACACCGCAAGTCACCACGGGTCATTGGTCACCGGTCAATCGGTCGGTCGATCGTCGATCGGTCTGCCGATCGATCATCGACCGACCACCGGCTGGTTTCAAGGCGGCGACGGCGCAAAGATTTTAATTATATTATTAATTTATGTATAGTCGGATTAATACTACAAAAATAAGAGTATTTGGCGACGAATTTTGCAACGAAGTTTGGAAAAAAATTCGTTACAAAAATTTTTTGCAACGAAAAAATTTTTGTTGCAAATAATTCGCCACTAAATTTTGCAACTAAAAAAAAATTCGTCGCCAAAATTGCAACGAAAAAAAATTTCGTTGCAAAATTTGTCGCCAATTTTGGCGATGAATAATTATTTTCGTCGCAAATTTTGGCGACGAAACATAGTTCGTCGTCAAATCTACGACGAAAAAATTATTCATCGCTAATTCTGCGACGAATAAATAGTTCGTTGGAAATATTTGGCGACAAAAATGAAATTTGTCGCCAAATTTGGCGATGAATATAACTTTTCGTCGCCAAATTTGGCGACGAAAATAACTATTTGTCGCCAAAGTCTAATAAATATATTTTCACGAATAAAATTCAATTTGGCGACGGATATTTTTTCGTCGCCAAATCTGCAACGAAAAAAAAATTCGTTGCAAAATTTTCAAGAGCAGTCGACTTTCGAATACAATCAGTCGACTGCATATATGACCAGTTCGACTGATCGGTCGTGTCACGCCCCGAGGGAGTCCCCGCCAAACGAAAATCCGACAGCATCTCCCCTGCACGGGTGACAATACGAATCTTGTATACAAGGCACACACGACCCACTATACATCGGTCAACACGACCAGAATAAAAACCACACATACAGATCATATATAGGCCTCAGGCCAACAACCAAAGTAAATAAAAAGACTATAATATCTAGACTTACCTTTTCTGTCATTTGAGCAGGAATACACCACCAAAATGAATCGAATAAAAGTCCATAAGGACATATCAAAAACGACCAAAACATCCACGAGTACATAACCCAAAATACAAGTCCTACACATGCCTTCTAGTCAATAAACCAAAACCATAAATCCAATAACAAAACCATTACAACAAGGGGGATTGACAGATGGACTCTCCTGACAATGTCAACCTGAAATAGATGTAAAGCAACGGGATAAGTTCAACGAACTCAACGGGTATCAAGTCGACATGCATAGTAAGATATATCTAACAATAATAATCATGGCAGTACAGTCTCCTGATCAATAATAGAAAAATGCAAGAAAGAGATGCGAAAAGACTATATATACCTGAATCTCCTATCCTGACATAGGAGTATGAGCCATACTAACATAAATAAGATCGTCAAACCAAATACATAATGTATCCTGTATGTATGTCAATCATATGCAACAACCAAGGCAGCAACCAAAATACAGCAAACACAAACAAATGTCATCCATGCAATATGCATGCGATGCAAATGACATGGTCACCCCTGACACCAGTCAGCCGCCTCACACACGATGGTGAAGCCGAGTGGGTAGGGCTATGACAACTGTGCACTCTGCCATCACTGCTCCTGAGTGACCGAGTGGATAGGATACTGTCGGAGTACACCTATCCTCCTACCCCAAACAGAGTGGGGGAGCAAAGCTCTCATCTCCCAGTGTCATAGACCAGAGGAGGGATCCCTGCCTGCTACCACGCTGCCTCACCGCTACCCATGAGTGGACCAACGGAGCTTGACAGAGCTACTGCACATACCCTCCTGATGTACCACTAACCCATGAGTGGATGTGTGTGCATATCATGTAACTGGCTGCAGGCTCAACTACAAAGAAATCCCGACCAGCCAGCATGCAATCATGCAATATGGTGCATGACACTAAAGCATGTAACACCAACTAAAACACGTCTCCAAATAACATGCACAAAAAGTGTGAGTACATATCAATGACCTAGGTATACAAGGAAAGTATATCTAATAGCTAATCAAGTGCATGTCACAACTCTCAAAATAAGTACACATGGCAGGTATTAAGATAATATCGACTAAGATAGAAATGCATGCATCAGGTATGACACAGTGACACACAAAGGCAGATAAGACATAAAAATTACTGCGAGTTATAGCCAACTAAGCATATCAACATGACAATATCTAAAAGATAAGTCAAAGTACTCATCTGATCTGTAGAATGTCGATTGTCTTTGCATCAGAGAATCTACCTCCATTAAAGACCTACAGGTAAAATATAATTATTACCAAGTTCTATGATAAGTCCAACGAGGGTAATAAATCGAACTTAAATCCATATATTGAATCTCCTAACCGAACCATCTAACCCTATTCATTAATTACCGATCAATTTCACATGATTAATCAGATTCGATCCACTATATAATTCATAAATAACCTTATTGCAACAACCTACTGCATAGCTAACACATATCCAAGTTGAAGCTTACCAAATCGAGCTTCTTGATCTCAAATCTGTCAGGGACCTTGGCTAGATTTGAACGTAGCAATCGATCATCTGCTGCTTGCATTGGGACATCAGAGACTGCAATGATGGCAAAGTTCCACGACCGTCGAGATCAGGGAATGGTAGAGGTCCACACCGAGAAATGCTCACCAACAGAGTAACATCAACACTTTGACCCAAAAGGAACAGTCGTCGGCTATATCTCCGATCTGCTCAGTGGGGCAGCAATGGGCGATGGTGCCAGAGAGCGTTCGGATGAGGCGAGGGAACGAACCGATACGAGGGGATCCCTTCTGGCAGCGACGGCGGCGCACGTGCAACGCGTGAGGAGCGACGACGGCCTAGGTGAGGGCGCGGTGAGTCGGCTTGAGCTATGGCGCTGGTCGCTGGCAAGGAGGTGGTGCTCGCGGGATTGGGGAAACAGAGAGCGACGTGGAGGCTGGCCGGCGTTGTGTGCGGGGCAGCCGTGGTGTCAGCTGCAGCGGCGGAGGCAGCTCGGCAAGCTAGGCGCGCGAGCAGAAGGGAGGAGGCTAGTGTTGCATGCGGAGAAGAAAGCGTCGGCTGGCGGTGTGCGAAGGCAGGGCACGGGAAGGCAAAAGCGACGGATCGAGAGAAGAGAAACGACGTCGCAGGTGGGAGACGTGGCGGGAGTAAGAAAAAACAAAGGGATTAAATCCCTAATTTCCCCTTTAACCTAGATTTTATCCCATTAAAACCCTAACTTAGACTTTAATTTATATAACCCTAGGTTATATGACTTAATCAATATCCTAGATAAAAAAATTAGATTTAACCAAACCTAATAAAATTTTATCCCAAAATTTCTAATAAATATTTAATAACTAAATTTCATTTTAATAAAATTAAATAAATAAATTTATTTTATTTTGAATTATATTATTATTATATTATATATATATATATATATATATTACATTCTCCCCCACTAATAAAAATTTGGTTCCCAAATTTCCAACTCAAGTACAAGTAAACATATCACACTGCTCGACTCCAATACTTGGAGAAAAACCACACACTTCAAGTAATTAAGTGAGGGCCTGAGCTTAAATATTATTCTTCAACTTTCATATGTACTCTCAACATAGTCCATCATATTAGGCTCCTATTTCCATCACGGTACGTAACCCTACTAGTCACTAATATTTCACCTTTACTTGTTGGCACATCAAACTATTAAATCAACCCATGTTCCCCATGTCGTTCCACCTTGATGAACGTTTCAACACTCACTATTTTCGAATTCACTCCGAATAAATCATCGATCTCGAATGATGAGTCCCCTAAAGCAACTCGTCCTGAAATGAATGCAACTCTGTAACCCACTATTCTCCTCAGAGACAGAGACGGTGAATTATCTTTTCACAAGAGAAGTCCATCTACCGTCCAAAATCCACTCCACTACACACTCTGTAAGTGCATGGGAGGCTATAGCGACCAAACTCTCTTGTTACAACTGTTCGGGTTCTAGCTACTCTATAATAGCTACCCAGTAGCTGGTCAAAACTCCATGAGCATTTCTGCTCCATACATCCACAATTCAAGCTAATAACTACTAGAGTCACATCATGTACATGACAACCTATCTCGTAGTTCCTATACTGGCGTAAGCATGAGATACGTCTCATCCAACTACATCAGAATCGCTTCATTCTCTAAAACGATGCATCTGCGTATAATACCCTTCCATCCTCATCAGAAGGATTACTAACACTGATGCTAAAGTCAACTATCGTCTGAGCCCAGAAAACTAGCTTCACAAGCTTCCGACCAAGTGGTTTCCATCACCTTCTTGGTCAAATAAGGTTGTGATATAGTAATGCTAAAACATTCTATCCACAACTACGGTAATAACCAAATTAATACAAGGAAACAACCATCTACGATGGCCGAGTGCGCAACTCCAACTACCACCATCAACAGTGACCAAGTTATGCAACTCCAACCACCACAACTGATCCAATCGTGTCCAGAATACACGACTTCCCAAATCCCTAGACGACTAAATCGTTAAATAGTCTAACAACAAAATCAAAAGCTCATACAATTCATACCAAGTATGAAATTATCGTCTCTACACACCTGTATCCTCTTTACTCTAGGCTGATGATATGTCAATCATCACAATGACAATGATAATTGTATGACACCATGTCACTACAATATCAACACACCAGTCATAACCCAACCTAGAGTATACG
Organism: Wurfbainia villosa; assembly: GCA_025175895.1. NCBI lineage: Eukaryota > Viridiplantae > Streptophyta > Magnoliopsida > Zingiberales > Zingiberaceae > Wurfbainia > Wurfbainia villosa. The sequence continues at coordinate 92,398,775 of CM045997.1, read as the reverse complement.
TACAGGTATCCTATAGCTGATCTAAACAGATCCTCTATCAACAACGAAGGATATTCATTTCCTTCTACAGCTACCGCATTCCATCATCGAGAATCGATGCATAATCTCTAGGGTTCATCTCTCTTTTAACAAAGAGTTCCGGATCTTCTCTAGAAGAAATACTGGGACAGATAAATACCCCCTAAAATAAGGTAAAACGATCCTTCATCGTCTTGGCCAGTATAGGTATACACGCCTTATCCATAACCAAATCACTAATAGTAGGGATTGATATTCTCTGAGGGGTTTACTCCTTAACCTTCAAACGGGTGGCTAGCAGGCCAAATCCCTAGTTTCCTAATTCGACATCAGTCGACATCTCTAAAGAGTCTACATTTTCAAGCTCGAGGGTAGGTCCTGCAGCATCAATAGGTCGCTTTCGAGGTCGACCCCATCCACGACCATGAGTAAGGGCAATTTCCCTAGGTGACTTTTCCTACTGTGAGCAAATGTGTAAGTATCTAACAGAAACATAATGATAACTTCCTATTAAATAAGAAAATTAAAGTGACCACTAAAGGCAACTACTTTTCCTATAGCTCAAAGATGTCCTTTAGCTTGCTTGGTCCCAAACCACAAAAGTCCAAAACTCAAAGGAAGAGAAAACCTCGAAACCAATAAAATTGTTACACCCCGGGGGCATCTTCGTCATCCAAATGACGAAGGAGCCCCTTAGTGACAATATTTAGAAATACATGGACCAGATTTGGTAAAAACCTCGAAATAATAATAGAAATACAAGTATTTTATTAACTGCATGCATGCACGACTAAACATAAATCAATTAAAGTAAAATAGTTTTATGACACCAAATCAAATTGCGATAAAATCCAAAGTGCATAAACAAAATGCAATACCGATAAAGTAAATAAAGCGACATCTCGACGATGCAGTGGGACAAGCACAACAAGGGACTCTCTGAGCGACACGAAGGTAGGTCAACATGACACGTCCTCTATCAGTTAACCTAGAGGATAAGTGAGGAGGGGGTGAGTACAACCACTCAGTGGATGGATAGACAATAGTGCATAATCATAATGCACATAATGAAAGTCAAAGGAAACAAACTAGAGTAACCCAACTCTCAGAGTTCCAATATCAGTCTGCAACTAACCTGATCAACAGTATAACAAATATACCCGTAACATACACAACCACTGCAATCTACAAGCAATGCACATCCAGATACCACGACAAAGCCTCGTGGCTCTCGAGGTAATATAAAGGGAACTATCTATGAGCTACCGCGAACGAAACTCGTGGGTCGACAATCAATATACTAAGCACTGTCTACGCGCAACTATATGCTACCACGAATGAGACTCGTGGGTAGACAGGCAGTAGAAAGACTCAATGTCTACGGGCAATGACATGCTACCACGAATGGGTCTCGTGGGCAGACAGCGTGTATAAATATATAGTTATTGACTGCACACAACAACATGCTACCACTAATGGGTCGCGTGGGCAGTCGATTATCCTAGGTTGTTAAGCCTAGGGTTATCCAATGCATCTAGCATAGAATGTCTATCAAAGTCGATAAAGATCATCGATCTACGATTAAGCCCATTGAGGCGGTCAAGCGAGGGTTTCAACACCTCTAATACGAAATGTTTACCAAAGTCGGTAAAGATCATCGACTTATAAATAAATACTTCGAGATGGTTAAGTTTAGGGTTCCAACCCTTCTAACATGAACGATTATCAAGGTCGATAAAAATCATAAGTCTACTAATAAACACGTCGAGACGATTAATCATAGGGTTTCGTCCCAGTTAACAGGAAACGCCTATCAAGGCCAATAAGGACAACAAATCTACTAACAAGCACAGCAAGAGGGTTAAGCCTAAATTATATCATTTCTACCAGTTCAATCATGCATGCTACAATATGCTACCACGAACAGATCTCGTGGGTACTTAAGATGTAAAGTATCTATCTAGCTGCAGACGTCATACGAATCCAATTATCACCAACTCTGAACAGATAACGCAAGAGTATAACCTTACAGTAGATTATCTCAACCATGCATGAGAGACATATTCGACCACAAATATACAAAGCAACCATAGCGAGACTCTACTGCAGACTCCCTCTCAACCAAGAATGGGAGATATAGTTGGCAGCCGAGATATGAACAACGTTATATACCCTCTAAGGATTAATCGCATCCTAATCATACGACCTCTACAAGTCTGATCACCATATCAACTGAAATAGTAAATGGATAAACATATAGCAATAAGCACATCTGGGTTATTATGCCTAGGGTTCCAACACCTAGGGTTTTACTAATGTTTCATTCCTGAGATCCGCTCCTACGGAATAACCTCATCTAAGTTATTCTATCTCTACTAGTCTTAATCATGGTATCCACTGCAATAACACATAACCAAATAAACACATAACAACGATATCTAATAAACGACAACATAGTCATACTAATGGAAATCAATGACTGAAATTAATTAGGGTATAACTAAAAGGGGTCATGCCAGTACAAAGTCAAAGCAATGTGCTATAGAGTATCAAGTGCAAATATACCCTAAACCACATAAGCAACGTAATCATATCATCATGCACTAAATCTAGAGAATTTATCTCTAGAATTTATTCACCTGTTAGCCGTCTGGAGATGTCCTGTCGCCGCCAAGTCCCCAATATGATCTTGTCAATAATACCTCAAAATTCCGAAACATAAAAATTATCGGGAATCCGTACAAAATCCAAAAATGCACAGGTTGATCTGTTAAACATGGCGAACTCCGAAAATCCAAAACCCTTAGGAACTCGAAAACCTAGGCGCTCTGATACCAAATAAATTGTCACGCCTCTAGGGAGTCCCCGCCAGACGAAAATCCGACAGCATCTCCCCTGTATGGGAGACAATACGAATCTTGTATACAAGGCACACACGACCCACTATACATCGGTCAACACGACCGGAACAAAAACCACACATACAGATCATATATAGGCCTCAGGCCAACACCCAAAGTAAATAAAAAGACTACAATATCTAGACTTACCTCTTCTGCCATCTGAGCAAGAATACACCACCAAAACGAATCGAATAAAAGTCCATAAGGACATATCAAATACGACCAAAGCATCCACAAGTACATAACCCAAAACACAAGTCCTACACATGTCTTCTAGTCAATAAACCAAAACCATAAATCCAATAACAAAACCATTACAATGAGAGAGATTGGCAGCTGGACTCTCCTGACAGTGTCAACCTAAAATAGATGTAAAGCAATGGGGTAAGTTCAACGAACTCAGCGGGTATCAAGTCGACATGCATAGTAAGATATATCTAACAATAATAATCATGTTAGTACAGTCTCCTGATCAATAATAGAAAAATGCAAGAAAGAGATGCGAAAAGACTGTACATACCTGAATCTCCTATCCTGACATAGGAATATGAGCCATACTAGCAGAAATAAGGTCGTCAGACCAAATACATAATGTATCATGTATAAATGTCAATCATATGCAACAACCAAGACAGCAACCAAAATGCAGCAAACACAAACAAATGCCATCCATGCAATATGCATGCGATGCAAATGACATGGTCACCCATGACGCCAGTCAGCCGCCTCATACGCGATGGTGAAGCCGAGTGGGTAGGGCTATGACAACTGTGCACTCTGCCATCGTTTCTCCTGAGTGACCGAGTGGATAGGATACTGTCGGAGTACACCTATCCTCCTACCCCAAACAGAGTGGGGGAGCAAAGCTCTCATCTCCCAGAAGGTCGTGAGACAGGAGGAGGGATCCTCGTCACTGCATTTACGCCTCACCGCTACCCATGAGCGGACCAGCGGAGCCTGACAGAGCTACTGCACACACCCTCCTGATGTACCACTAACCCATGAGTTGTTGTGTGTGCAGATCATGTAACTGGTTGCGGGCTCAACTGTAAAGGAACCCCAACCAGCCAACATGCAATCATGCAAGATGGTGCATGACACTAAAGCATGTAACACTAACCAAAACACGTCTCCAAATAACATGCACAAAAAAGTGAGTACATATCAATGACCTAGGTATACAGGGAAAGTATATCTAATAGCTAATCAAGTGCATGTCACAACTCTCAAAATAAGTACACATGGCAGGTATCAAGATAATATCGACTAAGATAGAAATGCATGTATCAGGTATGACACAGTGACACACAAAGGCAGATAAGACATAAAAATTACTGTGAACTATAGCCAACTAAGCATATCAACATGACAATATCTAAAAGATAAGTCAAAGTACCCACCTGATCTATAGAATGTCGATTGTCTTTGCATCAGAGAATCTACCTCCATCAAAGGCCTACAGGTAAAATATAATTATTACCAAGTTTTATGATAAGTCCAATGAGGGTAATAAATCGAACGTAAATCCATATCTTGAATCTCCTAACCGAACCATCTAACCCTATTCATTAATTACTGATCAATTTCACATGATTAATCAGATTCGATTCACTATATAATTCATAAATAACCTTGTTGCAACAACCTACTTCATAGTTAACACATATCCAAGTTAAAGCTTACCAAATCGAGCTTCTTGATCTCAAATCTGTTGGGGACCTTGGCTAGGTTTGAACGTAGCAATCGATCATCTGCTGCTTGCATTGGGATGTCAGAGACTGCAACGACGGCGAAGTTCCACGACCGTCGAGATTAGGGAATTGTAGAGGTCCATACTGAGAAATGCTCACCAACGGAGTAATGAACACTTCACCCAAAGGAATAGTCGCCGACTGCCTCCGATCCGCTCGGGGCAAAGAATGGGCGATGGTGGTGCAGAGCATTCGGATGAGGCGAGGGAACGAACCGATACAAGGGCATCCCTTCTGGCAGCGGCGGCGATGCACGTAACGCGCGTGACGCCACGACGGGCGAGGTGAGTCGGCTTGAGCTCGGCTACGGCTACCGTCGCAAGGAGGTGGTGCTCGTGGATCGGGGAAACAGAGGGCGACGCCATACCGGTGGCGGCGTGTGGGCGGCGGCCATGGTGCCAGCCGCAATGCCAGAGGGCAAATGGCAGCTAGGCACTGTGAGCGTAAGGGAGGAGGCCGTGCCGCACGTGAGAGAAGAAAGCGTCAAGGTGGCGGGTGCGGCAGGCGGAAGGCAAAAGCGGTGGATCGGGAGAAGAGAAACGACATCGTTTTATCCCATTAAAACCCTAACTTAGACTTTAATTTATATAACCCTAGGTTATATGACTTAATCAATATCCTGGATAAAATAATTAGATTTAACCAGACCTAATAAAATTTTATCCCAAAATTTCTAATAAATATTTAATAACTAAATTTCATTTTAATAAAATTAAATAAATAAATTTATTTCATTTTGAATTATATTATTATTATATATATATTCAATATATTACAGGTCGGCTACCAAAGCTTTTGTAATGTGCTACAGTAATATCAGTCGATTGGTCATTTTCATCAGTCGACTGTCAAGTCAATAGTCGACTGCTTAGTCGGCTACGAAATATTCTATAAGATGCTACAGTACCATCAGTCGATTGACGATGAAAATCTATTTTTTCGACGCATTTTTTCATGTATCAGTCGACTTATACATCAATTTTTGCAATGAAAATAATTTTTTCATTACAAATCTGGAAAAATAAAAAAAATATTTTAATAGATTATACTTTTTTCTCTGTTTTACCACAAACACATACAACAATATAAATAAATTTACACATCAAATTTTAATACTGAATTAATATATATATAACAAACCTAAACAAACTTACAATACATAGATATTGTATGTGATAAGTCAAGTAACATTTAAATACAACAAAAAAATTCAAAGGTAACCACCATCATCATCAAAAAATACATCATCAATGTCATTATGACAGGGATCAGGAGGAGGAGCAAATCCAGAAGGAGGAAGTTGACTTAAACTAGACGTTAATTGAAGATGTTGCATAATGAACATTTGTTGCCTTCGAAATTCGTTCATCTGTTCATTTAAGTCTTTTACTTGCTGAGCTCTTTCTCTCGATTCATTTTTCTTCTGCGCAAGTAACTCCCTCAAATGATTAACCTCTTCGGTTAATTGATTTACTTCTGCTTTTGATACGGGGGAGGATGAAGAAGAAGCACCAGGGACTCTATAGGATCAGCTCAAAGACCCGAGTCCAATTATTCTTCCACTTTTCGATCCTCCAGTTGCTTCAAGCTATAAATTTATATTGCTAACAGAAGGTTCAGATTCAACTGCATCATCACTTGCACTCGAATTTCTCTGTGCAAGTTCATCGTATTTCTCCTGTTTTGAAAACAAAAATTAAATACTAATATAATAATTTAAATTTTTAAAATTACAAACATTCATGCCTTTGATAGGGTTAAACCAACGACACATAAATAAAATAACACGCAAATCTGAGCCTGAATACGTTACCTCTAAAATTTCATCTAGCAAGCCGTAAAATTCATTCCTTACATCTCCATCATTAGATGACTGAACACAAATTTCACTATTCATTGTAGTTTTTCCAGTTCCATAATCTTGAGTATGAAAATTATATCCATTTATGAAATATGTCAGCCAAGTTTTCACCATTGAGTTTGGACCCCATGACAGATGTTTTACTAGGTCTTGCTTAATGTGAGTGTGATTATCAAGAATCTAAAGTCAAATAAGTATATGTCAAAGTCAAAATTTATCAAATTTATTAACAGTTCATTCAAAGCAATAGGAATTAGTCTTTCCATGAATATATGACAGTCATGACTTTTCAAACCAATCAATTTGCATTCATTTAAATCGACGCATCTGCCAATATTAGAAACATAACCATCAGGAAATCTTAATGATTTCAACCATTCACAAACAATCCGTCTCTGATCCTTATTCAATGTATAAACTGCTTTTGGTTTTGGTCCCCTATTATTTTCATCAACATCAAGGGCGGGTCGTTTACAGATGAGACGCATATCTTTTCTTGCATTCAGATTGTCTTTTATTTTTCCAGTAATATCCATCACCGTATTTATCAGATTATCAAAAACATTCTTCTCAATATGCATTAAATCAAGATTGTGATGAATCAAATTACTCTGCCAATGCGGTAAATCCCAAAATATACTCCATTTAGTCCATTTATGCGTAATTCCATAATCATATGCTGTAACATTTGGTTCTTCAATAACAGATGGAAAGTTAAGCACTCTATGCTATAAAAATTGACCGGTGAATCTCAATGGTGGAGGTGTTCTTTCAATTCTATTCTCAGTGAATTCTTCTTTATTTATTTTGAATTTATGATTTGGCGATAAAAATTGTCTATGACAATCAAAATAACTCGGTTTCTTTCCGTGTTTCAATCTAAATGACTTTGATCTCTCCATACATATTGGACATCCTAAAATCCCCACGGTACTCCAGCCCGATAACATACCATAAGCACGAAAATCATTTACGGTCCAAAGAAGCGCATCTCTCATTGTGAACATCTGATTAATATGAACATCATATGTAGAAACACCCTCGTCCCATAGTTGGTTCAGCTCGGTAATCAATGGGTGCATGTAAACATCTATTAACTTCTTCGAATTATGAGGGTCAGGCACAATCAACGTTAAAAACATATAAGGTGTTTTTATACACATACCGGGTAGAAGATTATACGGAGTTACGATAATTGGCCAACAAGAATAAGTTCTTCCTGATTTGTCAAATGGAGCAAATCCATCATCACATAAACCCAACCTGATGTTTCGAGTCTCATTCGCAAACTCAAGATATGTTCTATTAAAAATTTTCCATGCCTATGCATCTGATGGATGACACAATAACCCATCCTTTGTTTCATGATTTGCATGCCAAGTCATGTGTTCAGCAGTGACCTTTGATGCATAAAGCCTTTGCAATCTAGGAGTTAAAGGCAAATAGAACATTTGTCTGAATGATTTAAATTGCTTATTATTATTCGATCTCGTGGTGCTCTTGTACCTTCACTGACTACAGAATTTATAAGTCTCTAAATCTGCATTATCTCCCCAATATAGCATACAACCATCTCTGCAAACATCAATTCTTTGCACCGGAAGACCTAGATCTTTCACAAGTTTTTTTATACTGTAAAAATCGTTCGACATTATGTGATCACGCGACAATACTTCTCCAATAACTTGAAAAAAATCATTAAAACAATTTTCGAACACATTATGCTCAGCTTTAACATTCAACAATCTTACGGTGAGAGATAATTTAATGTGACCATCATAACCAGACCACACGGGTTCATCTGCAGCTTTCAACACTTCTTGAAATTTGAGATATGACTCATTGTATACATTTTCATGAACACCAGTTACTTCTACCTCCTCCAACGACGTTGAATAACTAGTATACATGTGTTCAAATATTTGAGGATAACTAGAACTTGCAGTGTTTGGTTCGTTATTCAAATTATGACCAACTACATCAACTATCATCCTCTGGTATGGATTGAATTGATCGTAATATATTTGCTTTCCACTAACTGTCCTTTGTATGTTTCGTCCAACCTCTTTATCGAATATAAATGGTTCACCATGATAAGTTCAATTATAATAATTTGACATAAAACCAAATCTACAAAGATATTCTCGAACTTTATCACACTGAAAAAATTTACCATTATGATATTTTTTGTACAAACACCTTAATTTATTCTCATCCATAAACTCAACATTGCTATTAACAAAATTCAAAAATTGTTCCAACCCAATAATAAATTCATCGGTTAAACCACGACATTCTGATAAATTCTTTTTATACATCCAACTTCGTTCTCTCTCCACTTGCCCTGTTTTCAAATTTATATTAAGGATTAATTTTATTTTTTTCTATATTTCATCCACATATATTAATCTAATAATAAATTTATACTCAAAATAAATTCTTCTAATACTAAATGTGATTTTGTGTGATATTTAATTGCAAACTATAATATCATTTCGAACAAATATTATATATTTACAGTAATAAAATTACTTAAAATCAAATATTAATTATATATAATATAAAATGATAATACTATAAATTTATGAATATAAAATATTTATACATGTCCTGATGGAAACAATGGATGAGCTCACAGCTGAAGACTTCACGAACACACCGAACACCTAAATGACGAAGTACGATAAACCTATAAAAATAAAACATTAATTTTGTATTTATATTACACATTATACTGATTTATATAATTTGAATAACATTTTAACTCTATTGTTACGACAATGAACGACCCAATTTGATTGTGCATGCGACGTCTGGAATAAATGTTCCAGCTGGGACGACGATTAACCACCCAAGTGCGTGATGTAGAGATCGACAATGAACCTCATTTGCCGCGTCATCGTGCCCCCCATGCCCAAAGTGCTGGCGGTTGCGCATGAAGTCACGTGCCGGACCTGTGGCCTTGCCCGCAGTCGCGACCCGCGGGCCTTGCGGCCAGTCGAGTCTTGTGAGCTCGCGACACCTCTGGAGCTCGCGGCCAGTCTTGCGAGTGCCACGAGCTCGCGACACCTACCGCGGGAGCTCGCGGCGTGGATCTCGTTGTGAGGTTGATCGAGCGGAGAATAATTAGGGAAAATTGGCGATGAATCATATTTTGTTGCTAAATTTGTCAGAAAATTGGCGACAAATACTAGATTCATCGCCAATTTGGCGACAAAATTTATTATTCGTCGCAAAATTGGCGACGAATTTATTTTTCGTCACCAATTTAGCGACGAATATTATATTCGTCGCAAATTTTATAATTCCCACCATGCCAAATTAATTGAAATTTTCCGTCGAAAATTTTTTGTCGCCAAATTTGATGGAAAATTTCCCATGAATTCATGAATTCGTTGCTAATTTTGGTAACGAATTTTAGATTCGTTGCTAATTTGCAACGAAAAAAAGTTCGTTGCAAAATTTGCAACGAAAATTTAATTCGTTGCAAAAAATTTGCAACGAATTTGTTGTTTCGTTGTAAATTGGCGACGAAAAATCATTTTCGTCGCGAATTTGCAATAAATTTTGTGACGAAAATGAATTTTGTTGTAGATTTGCAACAATTTTTTTTCGTTGCCAAATTTCGTTGCGAATTTGATGATTTTTTGTAGTGTGATATTTATGTAAAAAATGAAGGATAATTTTGGAAAAAAAACTCATATCCCAGGAATCAATAAAAATCAAGTTTTTCGGAGTTTTTCTGATTCCTTTATGCATGACTCTTTTACTGACGTGATATGATATGTCGGACATCTATCGTGATTTAGTAATCGTTCAAATTCTGAACCAAATAAAATTTTTATTAATAATTTTGGATGAAGAACGAAGATTATCAATAATAATTCCAAATCAAATGTATCCTAAAAGTCTTGAGGTTGATAATAACCATGAACCCATACGATGCATTCCTACGGTGATTGTGCCTCTACGAGCGTGGTTTAATTGTACTCGGATTATACAATTGTTACAGTGAATAAAGTTTGAATCTCTTGGGACACGTGTCACTTGAGAAATATGAACTTCTCATATCAGAGGACAGTGAAGGATAGTACATATCAATTCCTACCGTGATTGTGAAGGTGAAATCCACTATACAACTTGGATCCAATATTGTCCAACGGGTGCAAGTCTCGATGACGAGTCACTCTATTCCATCCCATCCCATCCCATCCCATCCCATTTGATCCCTATTAACAAACGGATGAAGCTGGTCGTTTCCCATCAAATGTATTATGCAGGAATTCCCTATCCAATTTGGATCCAATATCATTCAACGGGTCCGGGTCTGGGTGAGGACCGATTTAATTGGATGTTGGACATGGCGGTCGCCGTACGCGCACGGCGCACCTGGACGACGAAGGGGCAAGAGGTCGGAACCCCTGATCTGCTTCTCGTCCGAAATTTGAGAAAGCTCTAAAATTGAATTGTGCGAAGAGGAGCGACAGGGGAGGGAATCGACGGGATCTCACGGTTGTGGAAAAGATGGAAGATCTAGGCATCGAGGCGAAGGAGGCTGCTGTACGCGAGGTGGCCAAGATTCTCCCCCTCCCAGATCTTCTGGCCTCAATCGCGTCCATCAAATCCGATTACCTTTCCCGTCAACAGGTTAAACTCCGCTTGGACTCCGAATTCGATGCCTTCGTACTCTTACTTTCTTTCTAGCAACCCAAAATGTACTGAATTTTGACATGCATACCAAAGGAGACTCAAATTTTGTTGATTTAGTTGATCCACGCGAAATTCTTGTGGAGTCCATGACACTAATTAGTAATTTTCGCACTCGGGAAATGATGATATGGTTTTTGATGATTGGGAGTATCTAAATTAGGTCTTATGAGGAAGCCGTTTCTTAATCTTCGTCTTTAGAAATTCTGCGCCTTAAATCGCTTTTATTGTGCCCCTTATTCTTAGTGACTGATAAAAAGGACTGGTAAATGTGTTCACAAAGTTAGCACCTATTTTAAATCCTTTGCATTCTCGAAAAGACCATGATTGAATAATTACCTTATCTAAATTGAAACTTCAATGTGCAACTCACTACTGTTACAGTTAATTTGTTGCTTTACCAAAAATTGCCTACTATCATTCAAAAGGAAGTTTGGTGCAGTATCGGTTTATGATCTTACTCGCTCTGCACTTGTACAACTCTCTATTGTCTTGTGGGCTTTTTCACTTGTATTGGAATATTATTATCCCTGCTATAAAAATTTAAAAAACATGATCTTTTTTGAAATATTTCAAGGAGCTTAAACTTCAATCCCCTTTTGTGCTTCCAGGCAAATGATGCACAGCTGAGCACTATGATAGCAGAACAGGTAGCAATAATGGCATACTAACATACTGATAGTGATATGTTAGCTTCACTGTGACAAAGAGAATGCTTAATTGTCTTTTATGTATTTATCTGATTCAAGAGATATATGTATTTACAGGTTGAACAGGCACATAAGGGCATTGATTCATTGGCTTTGTGTCAAAAAACAATAAATCAGATTCGTGGAAATTTTTTGTCAATCGAAAAGTATGTCTATACACATTATGCTTTGTTTCTCAGTTAAATATGCTATTTATTTAATCTGAATGTCGTCTAACTTGCTGACCCCACCTAGTGGGATAAGATTTGGTTGTTGTTGAATGTCATCTAACTCTTTTTACTTATATTATGAACAGATTGTGCCATGAATGCCAGACACTCATTGATAATCATGACAAAATTAAGCTCCTTAGTAATGCTAGAAACAATCTGAACACAACTTTAAAGGTTTGCTCACAGAACTTTATTTGTTATGGCATAATCCATCTTTTCTGAAACCAGAAGGTGCACTTGTGCTCTTTCACCATCTCATAGCATTGAATATAAAAAGAAGCTCAACTTTGTTTATTTGGTTTTGTTTAGTTTTGCATTTACCAGAACCTTTCTCTTCAGCTTTAAATCATGGATCACTATGGTAATAATCTCTTGCTTTTTATAGGATGTTGGAGGAATGATGTCAATTTCTGTTGAAGCTGCCGCAGCTCGTGATTCTTTAAGTGATGATAAAGAACTTATTCACACTTATGAGGTGCTAGACTTTCTATATGGTTACAATGTCATACAGTCTATTGACCCATATCATTGGCTAGTTTATATATTATACTTTGAATTGCAAGCTATGTAATCATAGTCATATCTCTTCGCTGATTCTTATTACTGTGAGATAGAAATTAGCAGCACTGGATGGTAAAAGACGTTTTGCATTAGCAGCTGCATCATCTCACAAAGAAGAGGTTGGGCGGTTGAGGTGAAAATTTTTAACTTCAAATTCTTTCTATCAATTGATGTGCTAACTTTTTCATTATATCGGATGCATGTCCATTTGCAATGTGCTGATAGAATTCATTGAGCTAAGATAAAACTGTTAGTGTCAACCCTTAGTGTCAATCATGAGATGATTGATTAGGGATCATATGTATCATATTTCATTAATAACAGGTAAAGATTGATTATTATATTTACTTTATATGTGTGTCAACTAAATAAATATAATAATGCCCTTGAATAGTAGGTTCTAATCTACAGCATATCAATTGGTAGAATTGATTATGAGAAGCTGTAGAGAACACTATACTTAAACATTCCTGGTCAAGTATTGTATTAATAGACAAAGGGATATATTGATACATTGAGACTAGCATGTAGGTCAATGGATGACTTGATATCACAAGTCATGGATATGTGATATCACATTGACACATGAGTATATATATTGGAGAATATATGTACTGAATTGACCAGCCATGAGAAAGTGTTATGGATTGTTATATGAGTGTCATATACTTTCTCATGTGACTATTGGTATGAATAGTCCTTAGACTTGAAGTCACTACGGTTCCCTACATAAGGAGTTATGTACTTTGGTATCGTTTAACGTCACCCGTAACAGGGTGCACTATAACGACGATTACTGGGTATGTAACGAATTATGCGGAGGGATGTGAGTGATGTAGATGAGATCTATCCCTCCCATATGACGGGAGTGATATCTTTGGTCTCTTGATAGAGTATGACCAATGAAATGACGATGATGTTCAAATGAGTCAATATGAGATATTGAGCTCATTTGTTTGAGTGAGTCTACTTGGGGATCAAGAAACATAAAGATCGATAAGGGGATGACACGGTCTATGCCTCATTGATCGATCTAAGATATCAAGGATAGAAGGGCACCGTCATACAAGATAATAGTCACAGAAAGATTGTCGGATCTCGACTTTCTTGTAACTTGGATAACAATGATGTATTGCTAGATGCCGCTCATTGCTTATGCGTCTAAAAGGGGGTTTTAGACACATTACCAACGTTACAAGAGCCTATTGGGCCACACACAAATGACATTCTGTTTTGGAGATGATTTCTTTTAGTTTGGCTAAAAGAACAATTGAGCATATGACCAAGAATTGAGTTAGACTCAAGCTGGTTGAACTTGAGTTAGACTCAAGTTAAACTATGGAAGATGATTCATCATGCAGAAAATCCAAGGGTCATCTATCACTTTGCATGATTAATGTGATTAATCATGCAAGAGAATACCACGGGCCTTGGTATTCATGATGAGGAGATGAGGGGTTTTATTCATTGATGAAATGGAATACCAAGGGTCATGGTATTGATTGGGAGATAATGGAATTGATGCCTTGGGGGTTTTTCATATGCTTTCAACGTGAAAGCTAGGGAGAGCTTTTGGGTGTTGGACGTGGAAGCCAAGAGGCAAGCCAAGGAATCCCTCTCCTTCTTCTTCCAAGTGTTCTTGGCGTTTTTGCTAGGGTTGCTAGTACAACGTGACTCCAAAACTGCTGAGTGTCAGTGTGAATACCTTAGAGATACGGTTATCCTTATCGTATTGAGATTCGGGAGCGGTTGGATTAGCGGGATTGCGAAGGGCTCGCATCGAAGGTATACTTCTCCTTCTAGATAAGATTTAGACAAAGTAGAATAAGAAAATGATTTATATGTTTTGCATGGATCTCTGGAGGGATCCGGTTTATATTATGTTTCCACTGCGGTTGTGCGAAGTATTCGCCCGCGATATTGTGAATGTCACGATCCAGAATTTTTCCCCTACAAAAACAACATGGATCGTCATTGAAATTTCATCTTTTGCTATAGTTTCTTTCATCCATTTTAAAAGTCTATTTCCATGTTGCTGAAACTTGGAAAATGATGGGAAGTCTTTGGATGAACCACAGTTTTCATTGATCATCAGTTGAATTACTATCTAGGCTCAGGATAAGTCTATGCTATGCACATGTTACCTTCGATGAGAGATGATATAGAAAATGTAGGTTAAATAACTATTTTTGAGAATCTTCCGTAATCATTCTCTTTTATCTTCTCATCCTTTTAATTTTATGCCCAAGAAACTATGCTAATTATGGTTTAAGTAATTGACATTTAGGTTAGTATGTTTCTATTCTTTGATGAGTCCCTGTTGTTTTTTTTTTCCTTTTCCTTGACAATTTCATAGTAATACTCTTGCAATCCCCAGAGAATATTTTGAAGATGTAGATCGAACATGGGAGACATTTGAAAAGACACTATGGGGTCATATTGCCAACTTTTTTATGCTGGCTAAAGAAAGGTAGTCTTAATTGCTGATTTGTACTTCAATGCATTGTTTATCTTTGAGACTGATATTGGTGTGGAATACATTGCCATCTTAATATACATGAGATATTCCAACTTGCTAATTAACAACACATTAACACTTCTTTCTTTTGAGGACTTTATTGCTCTGAAGTTTGAACCATCTTTATGTTGTTCCAGCTATTTTTCTTGTTTGAAATGTTTTTTCATGTGTTTCTCATACAAATCTTCTTCTTGAATTGTAGTCCACAGACACTGGTGCGAGCTTTAAGGTATGGGACACAGTTTTTTCATAATGCTCCATTTTGTTCATGCTAGTTATATTAAAAAACTCTCTTTTCTTGGCTTGCTCAGTGTTGATTAATTTGTATGGATCAAGCCATTTTTCTTAAAGTAAATATTGAATAAATTGATTTTTGTTGTCAAAAATATTGTTAGTATTGAAATATTCTTGAGTTCTATTCTGTACTCAGTGTCTTGTGTATAAAGAATAATCTGACAACTTGAGAGTACATACTAATCTTGGCTTGTATATTCTAAACATCTTATACTAGTGATTGTTCACTTATTTTTGTGACAGCTGCGCTGATCACAGAATAATTCTTCAACGTTCTCTAGTAACTGCAAACTTCAGCTTTTGCAAGTTCATCAGGGAACCTTTCTATGTATGCTCACATTCACTAATTTTAACCTCACAGATAAGTCTTACTGTATAATATTCTGATAAGTATGGCAATTTTTTATATTCATGGGTTAAATTTTGGTTGGCATCTATTGGTCGTCCTACAATCTTTAAACCAACTTGTCCAGTTGTGCCTGGTATAAGATTTATTATTGATATTTTTCAGGGATAACAGAGTGGGAAGGCTTGTTATGCCATCCAGTTTAGTCACACAGTGGGTGTTACCATTTGTTGAGATTGACATTGAACCAATTTGACCTTATTCTCATGCCAGTTTGGTGGTGTTGCTAATAGACATCTATCTGCACTTTGACCATTGTCCTGAAAACAAGATAATGTACTTCCAAAAAGAAAATGAGATAAACATATATACGATATATTTTTTTAAATTTTTGATTATTATTGATATAGAAACGCATGTCATTTATTATGTCAATGAAATCAAATAGATATTAAATGAATGAAATTGGCTTTATACACGGAATATAATGATAATTACATTTTGGCGTGTTTTTAAAGCCAATTCGGTCTGATCTTGTAAAATATACTTCCTGATGGAAAGAAACTCTAAGATGTGGCAATACCAAAATTGAATCCTCAAATCACAAAATTTAATAAGAAATTGACGAAATAAAAGATAACCATCTCATCTCACACGGAGAACAAAAAAATCTCAATAAAGGAGAAATCTCATACAAAGAAGACATGTCCAATAGTATCAATCAAAAATTCCATTTTACATAAGACACTTTTACAAACTTGATCCTCTGAAAACTATGAAATAGATAAAAAAATTGGGATATACAATTATCTCCATTAAATGACTATCAAAATATGATAATTACCAAACAACTCAAAACCAAATTCAAAATTTAAATTTTATTCCTAATTTGCACCATTCTTTAGAACTCAACTCTAGGCAAATTGTGAGCATCTTTAGTTAGGTTGCTTTTTCCAATGTGTAGGAGTCTACAGAATCAACATACAAGGTTGAAAACTCAATTTTCTCCTAGCAAGTTAACATATCCACAAGTTTGAAATTTGGACTAATAAGTTAAATAAGAAACAATGCAGAACATATTTTCTTCACAATGTAACTAAATAAGTTAGCCATGAATGCTTCGAAAGTATATGGTATGAGACAATTTAAATTTATAAATGATAGATGAGAATTTTACTATATCATTGGATACTTTATGATACTCATTATAATTTTATTTCTAGTGTTGACAAATAACTCTAGGATTCTTTGATTGGTGGATAGAAGCAAATGAAGAAATTAACTCAATAGGTTAATTAGTTTTGAAGGTTTAAAATCTTGGGTAGTGTTGAAGTTTCAACCTTTGGCTTGAACAATATTGTTACAAAATTATGCTGACATTTCGATGTCTGGTGTTGGTGGTAAATTGGAGGTGAAAAGGAGATGAAGAAGAAAAAAAGATAATTATACACCTAACTTCACACTTTATTCTCCATTTGAAATGGTATGGGTTTGACATTATTTTATATGTATACAAACTATTGAAAGAGTAAACACTATTATCTTAATTTAGCTTGATAAAGTGGCATTAGAGATATTGTCTGTGCTAAATAGTATTGAGTTTCAAAATTTATTAGAATGATACATTTCGATCGTGCTACGTAACACGATATGAGATTTCAAGTCATGGGTAATTGTGAAACAACACATACCAATCAAATTTTTTATTGATTTGTCTCTAAAAGGGTTGAGTCAACAGGAGGTTCCTCTAAGTCAATAGGGGTTAAGCCAAGGTGCTTACCAGCTGTTCCAAAGTGTCGGTATAGTGTTTTTCTAAAATGTCATTCAATTATCTAAAATCTCATTAGAAGGTTCATATGTGGTTGTTATTAATAGATTCTTTTAGTCTCGTATCTTTTATTTTAACTAAAAATTTTTTATTGATCGTAAGTGAAACAAAAGATTGTGTCCTTTTAAGTTCAATTCACTTAAGGATGATTGATTTAGTTCAATTAGATTATTATGCTAGTAATAATTAAAGTATGGTGGGGTATATTTTTCTATGAATTTGTTTTTCATTTTTGGCCAATATATGATGAGCTTTTCTCTTATTATGTAATAGTGGTTCAGAACAATGTCAAGATTTACTAGCGATTTTAACTAGTTATTGTCATGCTTATCCACTAGAGGTCATATCATGCTAGTCAAAATAATTTTCAATGTTAGGAAACCAATCTAAAGATATGTTAGGGTTTGAATGTGCATCAAAACTAAGTGCATCTGTCTTAACTGTTGGGGATCTTTGTAAGGCTATAAGGGGGTGAATAGCCTTTGTTCGACTTGTTTTTCCTAAATTGTTAGTGGAAGCAAATATAGATTGAAAAACTAGAATGAAGAATAATACAAACCAATGCTAACACGATCGATGTAACGTAGTTCGGAGATCCACTCCTACTCCACGACAATTCTTAAGGCGGATTACTCCTCTTGCAAGCTTTCACTATTTCTCCTTCAGATGAACACCAAGGTGGAGAAACCGTCTTACAACAATATCTCTTCTTCTTACAAGATTTGAAGAATAGGTTTTGGAAGAAAAGATTGAGAGGAGAAAGCCTTAGAAAATACTTGGAGAGCTTTAAGATGTTTTCTATAAGGGGTCCAAACATTCTCTAAGCTCTAAGACTCCTCTTATATAGAGTTTAGAAACCAACTTTTGCAGCCACCCATTTTACCTTTCGCCAGTCGACTGCTCAACATTAGCAATCGACTGGTAGCACTGTTTACCACCTGCAACAGCTTCTGACACGACTGTGATTTTCAGGATTTTTGAACGTTACAACTCAACAACCACTCTACCAGTTGATTAGTCTTTAGATCAGTCGACTGATCAACCCAGTCGACTTACCAGTCGACTACCAAATATTCTGTGCGTTCTTTTTAACTCATCAGTCGACTACTCAACTTAGCAGTCGACTGCCCAAGCACAACTCTGCTTCTCGAGTCCGAATGCCAAGTACCGAGTGCTCGAGCCCCGGACTAGTTGATTAGTCTTTAGACTAGTTCAATTGATATCAACCTAGTCGACTGAAACAAATTATCAGTCGGCTGTTATACTTCAAAATGAGGTCAAACGCACCAAGTATAATCCTCTCATATTTGACACCTACCCTTAGTCTAGACCTAAGCCTTCAAACTTCTTCCATCAGCCTTGCACCTTTGGGATGCCTCCGAGTCCGCGACTCCGCACCCTTCGCGCTTGCCTTCAAGTGCGTCCTTCGGCTTCATAATATTATCGGGTCTTCCTTTTGCCAAGAGATCGCGCCTCCGGGACTTCCATTGCCAAGTTACACTTAGGCTTATGCCAGCAAGACTACACACTTGGACTTACACTACAAAGTCTTCATATTTGGGCTTTCCTTGTACCCGTCACTTAATATTCATGTTAGATCACCAACATTACCTAACTTAAATTTGATTGTCCAAACATTAAAAGTAATTAATGCTTGGAGGAAGATTGCACCAACAATCTTCCCATTTTTTTATGTTTGACAATTATTTAAGTTAGATATTTAAATATACAATAAGACATAATAGAAAAGCACATATGTAAGCACAACATGTTTTTTTTCCTTTAACATGAAGATTCTAACTTAAATTCTTATTTCGCCCCCTTTGACATACATCAAAAGGAGAAAGAGAGAACACTTAGTTAGTAACCCAACATATTTAAGGATGACAATAAGGATGTCATAGTCTTGTATCGATAAGGATTTATACCTTGAATTTGGGAATAAAATACATGTAAGGCTCCCCCTTAATCCAAGACACTTTCTCAAGTAAAAATAATGCACCAATCTAACTTTGAAAGATAACCTTATCATGGTAGAGCAAAGTTTTGAAACATGAATGAAATCCTTGCTTAACTATGCACCAACAATAAAACATTTATACTTATGCCTTGAGTTTAGATAATTTATATATTTTAGCCTCCCCCTAAAGGCTTGCTCCCCCTTAATTATTTCACCAACAATAAGGATTTTTCTTAGGAGAGATCCTAAGCCTATAGGAACCCTAAACTCATACACAAAAGCAAGGGTTCAACCTTGAACCTTAGTAACATTTTATTCTCACCCTAATTAACTTCCCAATTTGCTTTTACTGATAATATCACCATTTGAAATGCTTGGCTAAGCATACCAGAGGGTTAGGAGAAGTTAAACTACCTAGAGTCGAAGTTTAGTGGCTAAATCAAACTTATTCAGCCAAAGTCAGCCTGATCAATCGACTAAAAGGAAAGACCAGTCGACTGGTATCTGCAGCAGTCGACTGATATTTGTCGAAATCATCAATTGATTTTTCAGACGACAGTAAAAAATGCATAGCTAAATCTAGGAATATAAAAAATTCATAAAAATTTACAGAAACATTTTGTCAAGTCATTTCCTATCCAGGAAAAATAATTTGAAAAATAAATGTTTTCTAGATTTCTAGATTGACACAACCTTGAAAACACCAAAAACTTTACTATTTTTCAAAATTTTTATCACTTGCTTGACTCAAAAGAACTGCTTTTCCTAGCATAATAAATACATTTTGAAAAGCATTTTGTTTGACATTTTCAAGTGTATTCTAAGAGCTATATGCACATTAGGTATACACAAGCCTTCCCAATGATTAATTATATTAAGAATTCATGTCTCTAGATATCATTTTGGCTCAAAGTAATGTATTATAACCAGTGTTCTAAAAAGCGCTAGATTAGGCGGCAGGTGGTCATCATTACTAGCGCTTAAGTGCTAATATTTTAAATATAATAATATATAAAAAAATTAATATATTAGGGGCACTCAAAAGTCAAAACTCACTTTGTAGCCTCCACATGCATGTAACAAATAACAACTAACAACAACTCAACAAGTAACAAGAATATTAAAAACGTTTAAGATTGTAAACAATAAAAATTGTAAAATATAAGAATTAAAAACATAATTGCAAACAATATTAAAAATCCATTGCAATAATAAGAATTGGAAATGTGCGACACGTCCATGCCAAATGTGCGACACGCCTGTGCCCTTATTTGGCATGGGCGTGTCTCACATTTCTCACCGGCGCGACACGCTTGTGCCCTCATTTGGCATGGGCGTGTCGCATTTTCACCACCGCAACGGGCGGTCGATTCTTTGTTGAGCGCCGGAACTCCTCGACACACGGCGTCGGCTTAATCGCCTGGCCGCCCGATTAATCGCTCGGGCGCCGATAGCGGCGGCGCGCTAGGCGTCGCCTCAGAATGTCGGCAAGGACGGCGCCCACCGCCTACGCGCCGCCTAATCGGATAAAATCGGCGATTTTTAGAACACTGATTATAACAAGCATGATAAACCAAATGCATCTTCCTAACATCTCGCATGTTGTCTAAGTGGCTAGATACAAAAAATAAGGTTTCTTAAGTCTTTTGTGAGATGTTTTGAGGTATAAGCCTAAGTTTTTAGCTATGGAATCATGCAAACCTATACTCATTACTCTACAAAGCACATTTCAAGTTCTCTTCTAAGAGATGTAAACTCCGCTTCGGGTAGAGCCTTGGTGAAGATGTCTGAAAGGTTAGACTTAAATTCAATATAATTGAGTTCAATGTCTTCTTTCGCCACATGGTCTCTAATGAAGTGAATGTGCTTTTTCTTAGAGTGATGTATCGGATTTTTTATCAAATTGATGGTACTTATATTATCTCAATAAACTTTGACTTTAGAGTAGTGGAGCTCATAATCCTCTAGGGTATGTCTCATCCTAAGTAATTGAGCTACACAACCACCCATGGCCATAGATTCGACCTCAGTTGTGGACAAAGCAATACAAGGTTATTTTCTACTACTCCAACTACCTAGGGAGGGTTCAAAAAATTGATATCCACCACTAGTGCTTTTTCGATTCAATTTGCAACCCGCATAATCGAAATCAGTGTACCCAAACAAATTAAAATTTCGAGAACTAGGGTACCTAAGACCTACATTAAAAGTACTCTTGATATATCTCAAGATCCTCTTGGCCGCTACTAAATGAGGCTCTTTGGTACAAGATTAGTATCTTGCATACATACCCACCACAAATAGTATATCCGGTCTACTAGTGGTTGGTATAATAAACTGCCAATCATATTCCTATAATGTTTTGGACCTATTAATTTTCCATCTAGATCACTATCTATCTTAGTATTAGTTCCCATAGGAGTAGACACGATTTTAGCATTTTCAAAACCAATTTTTTTTAATAATTTCCTTGGCATATTTGGTTTGGGTTCCTTCACTAATTTGTTTGACTTGTAATCCTAAGAAGAAAGTCAATTCTCCTATTAGACTCATCGTAAACTTATTTTCCATGTTTTTGATGAAGTCTTGGAGAAGTTCATTATTTGTTGACCCAAATATAATGTCATCAACATAAACTTGAGCAACAAAGATGTCTTTTTTCTTAGACTTTAGTAATAAAGTTTGGTTAACTTGGCCTCTTCTAAAGTTTTTAGAAATTAAAAATGATGAGTGTCTTTCATACCAAGCTTGGGGAGCTTATTTTAACCCATATAGAGCTTTCTTAAGTCTATAAACATAATTTGGATAATTTATATTTTCAAATCCGGGTGGTTGCTCCACATAAACTTCTTCCTTGATAAACCCATTTAAGAATGCCGATTTCACATCCATTTGATAGAGTTTAAAATTCATAGGAGCAACATCTCCTAATAAGATTCGGATAGACTCTAACCGAGCTACCGGAGCATAGGTCTCATCATAATCAAGTCATTCGATTTGATTGAACCCTTGAGCTACCAATCTAGCCTTATTTCTTGTGACTCTACCTTGATCATCTAATTTGTTTCTAAAGACTCATTTTGTTGTAACAATTGTGCCATCATTGAATCTTGAGACTAACTCCTATACTTGACTTCTCTCATATTGGGCTAACTCTTCTTGCATTGCTAGTATTTAATCTAGATCAAGCAAGACATCATTAATCGACTTTGGCTCGATTTGAGAGATTAGGACAACTTGACTAGTAGGATCTCTAAGGCTGCATTTAGTACGGGGTAATCAACCTTGTAATGTAATATTGATTACATTACAAGATGGATTAATTTGTTTGGTACAATTTTAAAGACGTAATGTAATGTAATTGCATTACAAAAGAGGAGGAAATATTCGTAATATGGATTACAAAGGAAATACTATGAAATCCGATTACATTATGGATCCAGTGTTTATCATGACAAAATATACCCTTCCTTTATTTTTCTTACAGCCTCCTTCCTTTCGATCAAATTAGCGACCGACGATCAAGGCTCGACTATTTACGATCACGACGGCCGACTACCGACGGCCGATTGCCGATCGAGTTCAAACATAAATGATATGATAGGGGATCAAGTTCAATAGTATAGAAGGATCCATATAGTCAACTTCATTTAGTGGGATAAAGACTTATGTTATTGTATATTTTATATTTAAAAAAATACTGAGATTGTAATGGCATGACATGATACAGTATCAAAAGCAAGGTTTTAAATGCCAAGCCGTTTCGGACGAAATTGATAAAAAATTTCGTTCTGACGAGCAACTGAAATCGGAACGCGTACCGATACCGGAAGGAGGCGGCGGCGACGACGCAGAGGCGCGATACCGAAAGGAGGCAGCGGCAACGACGCAGAGGCGATTGCGCTCCGCGATCGCGGTGAAATTTCTAAATATACAAATTATATATATATATATATATATATATAAGGGGGTGATCGGGTGGGTGCCTGGCCCTGCACGCCACCGTGTGCGCGCGAGGGCAGGCGCTCACGTGGTAAACTGTAAAATTTAATTAAATAAATTATATATTAAATAAAAATTTAAAAATAAAAGATATTTTAATTAAAATTCTAAATTCAAATGTATAATTTAGGTAAAATTAAATCTTAAATTCTTTTTTAAAAATTAACTAAAATTTAAAAAAAATCAAATAATTAATATTAATGTTTTTTTTAAAAAAATACCAAAATAGTATCGGCATGGATGATACGGTATAAAATCAAGCAAATGTCGTTAAACCTTGATCAAAAGTATATCGTTTTGGTCATGAATCGAAACTCTACTATGACTCAAAATTCTAAAGCTTGATTTATATATAATTTTCCTTTTTTTTTCTTCTTTATGATGATTTTGATTTCAAGAATTCTAGTTGTCTATTGTGTTGAAGTTCAAACGTTCCACAATTAGCTATCCATACATAAGTGAATGCTATTACCCATCAATGTATGAGTGGACTATTACTATTAGTTGTCAATTAATTCAAAAAATAATGATCATGATTTACTTCCATGTGCTCTAGGTTGTGCAAAACAGTCATGGAGCATCTAAGATTAAGATTTCTGGGATTGCTTGTATCTGTTAATGCCAGTTTTGAGTTTAACATGTTGGTAAAAATTCATGCAAATAGTGTGTGCCCAATAATTTGGTTGTTGGTTTCATATTCTTGGTTCATGAACTTGTGTACAATAACACTTTTGGAGTAATTAACAACTTCAGTGTCATGTACCTATAGATCATTTAACGAAAAAATCTGTAGGATTGGTTGCATTATTTTGAGTTATGCTAAACATACTAGAGAACATTAAGGATCAAGGATTGGTCATCAAACTGATGAAAGATTATTAAGATTACTGGCATGTTCCCTTTTTCTGGAAGCATTCATCTAAAAGTTGCCTCTATCAACTAAGATCATTCCTTTTTCCTAGAAGCATTCATATGAAAACAACCTCTATCAGCTAAGATCATGGTTTGAAATCTAGTACCCATATTAGGCAGCACGATTGAGACGTACCATTTTGATAAATTACTAAAATTTGATACTACTCACAAATAGTGTTTCTTGTATTGTTGTGTCAATCATGTCAATGTCAATAAGTATCGTGTAATGTTAACACTTGATACTGATACAACACCAATTTTGAACTGTTGAACCACTCAAGAACTAGGAACAAACTTGATGGAGCAAATAAGAAAATAATTTCACATAGAGGAAAAATTCTTACACAGAGATGTCAAACTGGAAATTTAATTAATTCAAGATGATTATGTTACAAGACTCTGAACTTCTTTTATATACTTGATAAGAAATATGGAAATAAATATGCTAAATAATGAAAAAATAATAATTTAGTAGGGATTATAATTAATTCCTTATTAATTGCCTAAATAGAAAATGCTAGTTACTAAATGATAAACAAATCAAATCTCTAATTAGTGCAATCACTTTATTTTCTAATTTATTTTCTTTTATTGTCGAAGTGCTAATTTGGAATTGTCTTCGATTTATTATTCTTTAAAACTTGCCTATTATGATGATTTATCTCCTTTGCATTAGACACCCTTTAGTATGAAATGCTTAGTTTGAATATAAATATACATAATTATCTTATTTTTCTCTTTTCCTTTTTCATCTCCTTCATGCCACCTTTGATTCACCATCAACATACATTGGAACAATAAGTAGTATAGTTCAAGTTAAAGATCAAAACTTTGTCACGGTTCGAGATTTTGAACCTCGGATATGATTACATATTATCGTTGGCCTTTCGACTCAAATCTTGCCTTTATGCTAGATCATTTATTTTACACCTATCAAATTAGGATCCATTTGTTTTAAAGAAAATGTTTTGTGCAAATTGCTTTTTGCACTTTGTTATGTTTTGTAAATGACAAAGAGGCTTTGGTGAGTGAGAAATGTTCTCATTTAAAGCTGAAGATCGAGGCTTAGTTTGGGAAAAAGAGCATTGAAAGATACCATATTGATAGATATTTTCTCATTGAATTTTTTTTTTATTTGTTGAATGATGGTAGATACTATTTTTTTATAAATTTATTGTTGTGATACATTCTTCATTGCGCTTATTTTATCTAACTTCTGCCCTTCTGAAGTGCAAAAATTAAATTAATCTTACTGTTAATTTCTTTTCTCTCTGTTCTGCTCTAGGTTAATTAATTCAGGCCCTTCACTGTAAGTTCGATATTTGTGATGACAGGGTAATTGAAATGCAAGAAATATTAGACCAACAATTGGCTGAGGAGGCTGCTGAGGCTGAGGGTGTTGATGCAATGGCATCAATCGCCAATCCACGTAGATCTGCAAAGTAAGTTGTTATATTTTTATAATTTATCACAGAAAAAATTGAGTTATCTAGAAATTATCTTTTCAAGTCAAGTTGACTATTTCTTTATCATTACAAATCTTATATTGCTTTTGTAATGACATGACTTTTTCCATAGGTTTCAATGCTTGTTTAAATTTGACATGGAAAAAATATGGAATGGTTTTAAGTACATTTTTGTTGAAGAATGTTTTAGCTGCCTTAGTGTAGAAAATAAAAAAAAATATTTCGTTTTGGGGAAAAAGAAAATTTTAAAAGTGAAAAGATCAAGGACAAGTTTGCCATTAGCTCACTGCTCTTCTATATTGTGTTGACAAATAAATTGGTTGGATTCCTAAAAGGAGTCACTAGATGTCTTTAATTCTAATAAAGAGTCCTATATTTTTTATGTAACCAAGAAGTGCACTCTCTCTCGCTTCTTTTTTTTTCTATCCAAAAATCTCTCATTAATATTCTTATATTTCATTATTTCTCATATGGCTCTCCTTTTTTAACCAAAAGGTGCAACAACATTCACTTCCTTTTTCTTTTCTTTCCAAATTATTCTCATCAATATTCTTATCAAGTAATATTAAATTAAAATTATTTTTGATTGATCAAATGAACTTCAATTCATAAAATAAGGCCATTTATAAATTTCTAAGAACTTGAGGTATTCAGATCGTGCCTTGATCTTTGATTTAGAAATATTTTGTTCCACCTTGTAGTTTTGACCGAAATTGCTAGGTGGACCAAAATAACTCATTTTAACTATATGTCTATATGTGCATATGTATACATTTTAACTATATATATATATAAATCTTGATCTCACAAATTCAATAAAAATGATAAAGTTTTGAGTATCATTATTTTTTTAAAAACATACTTTATCAGCTATAAAAAATTATTTGAGACCTCAATTCTAAATCATAAAAAACTTGAGGAATTCAAATCACACCTTCATCTTTGTTTTCGAAACATTTTTGTTCACTTGGCATTTTAGCCAAAATGTTAAATGACCAAGCAATTCATTTCAGTTCTAAAGAGGAACACTATATATATTCAGATAGATTCTCATGAATTCAATAGTATCCTTATTTATCAAAAATAGTAAACTTTTGACAAGAAAGAAATTTTGGAAGAAATATAGTTTTCATGTACAAAATAAATATTTCCATTGTCCTCTACAACTTCAAATTACAAAGGAAGACCAAATATGTATTTCTAAGAGCTTGAGGAATTCAAAACTAAGCTTAATCTTTAATTCAAAATGTTTTGATCCAGATATGCATTCCTAGACCACATATATAGCAAATTTACTGAAAACTTCTAGATGATTCCCCAAAAAAGTCATTTTAATTTTAAAGACCAAATATGGTTCCTAAGAGCATGAGCAATTCAGATATGGGTATAATCTTTAATTTTAAAATATTTGGTTCACTTAGTATGATTGATTAAAATACTAGATGAACCTACACAACTCATTTTAGCTCTAAAATACAAAATAAGACTGGATATGCGTTCCTGAAAATTTGAGAAATTCAAATATGATCCTAATCTTTGATTTTGATAACATTATGTCATCATTGCAGTTAGATGAAAATAACTCGTTTTAACTCCATAAAAAATATATACTTAAATATATCTCGATCTCATAAATCCAAAGATACCTAACTAGACAAAAATGCTAAAGCTTCAACTCTAAACAAAATCAAAAAGAGAAAAATATAACTTTTATATCGGAAAGAAATATTCTCATTATCCTTCACTTTTCCAAATCACAAAATAAGGTGTATAATAGTTCCTTGGAGTTTGAAGAATTCAAATATGACTGTAATATTTGATTTCGAAATATTTTGTCTACTTAACATTTTTAATCAAATTACTAGATATCCCAAAACTGCTCTTAATAGCAAAATAACTATATCTCAATAAGAGTGCCACTGTGTCTATGATATCTAAATATATCTCAATGTAGTTTTCTTTTTTTCTTTTGGAGTTGAAATGGCTATTTTGGATCTATTTAGTAGTTTTGAGCAAAACTGCTAGGTATGACAAAATCTTTGGAAATTTAAGATTGCTGCTAGATTTGAATTTCTCAAGCTCTTATGAATACATATCTAGTCTTATTTTGTGATTTGTAGTGTGGAGGACCATGAAAATAATTTGTTTTCATTTTTTTTCTTTTTGTTATGGTCAAAACATTTTCATTTTGACTAATAAAGATACTATTGGATTCATGTTTGAGCTTTTTTGAATTATATTTTTTTTCATTTTTGGAGTTAAAATGAGATCTTTTAGTCCATCTAATAGTTTTGACCAAAACTGTTAGGTGACCCAAAATGTTTCAGAAGTAAAGATTAAGAACAGAATTTGAATCCCTCAAGTCTTTAAGAATACATATTTGTTCTTATTTTGTGATTTGGAGTTGTGAAGGACTGTGAAAATATTTTTTTATACATCAAAAGTAAGAATATTTTTTCATTTAAAATTTTTCTCTTGGTAAAAAAATAACCATTTTTGACAAATAAAGATAATAATGGATTCATGAAATTGATTTGAATATATTATATATATATAGAGAGAGAGAGAGAGAGGAAGAGAGTTAAAATGAGTTGTTTTGGTCCACCTAACAGATTTGATCAAATATGCGAGGCAGATCAAAATGTTTCAAAATTAAAGATTTTAGATTCATCAAGTTTCTAGAAATATATATTTGGCCTTATTTTGCGATTTAAAGTTCATTTGGTCTTATCAAAAATAATTTTGAATTAATATTACTTGATAAAGTTTTTTTTGATGAGGGTATTTCGGGAATGAAAAGTTGAGGAACTGAGAGATGGTGCTCTTTTGATCAAGTACAAAGTGAGATGCCCTATAGGAAACAACAAATTACCAAATAAATTTTACTTTACACATAAAGGACAACCAGCCATTCCCAAGTTAAATTTTGACATTTTTTTTATACTTAGATTTTACCTATTTTTCTACCAAACATATTTCAACTACAATTTTACTTGGAGAAAAAATTAGGAAAATTTTCCATAAACAAACAAAGACTTAAACTCTTTGGTTCTGGTGTAGTTCTTCAGAACTGAATTGATTTGTAGATTTATGATTGTTTGTTTAGTTCTTCTGGTTCGCACCATTAGCTAAATCTTGCTTGTTTGTTCAATTGGAAAAAAACTTACTTTCAATTTGCATAGGGGTAATGTCATTTTGAAACCCACACTACAGGTTGCTTTGGTTCTTTGTCATCTTAAACGTGTTAGGGATAGTGATATGTTTCTTCTGTTTTAGAATCATTTGGACAGTGCTTATTTCCATATATTTGTTGATGATAGTCTGCATTATTAGCTGTTTTTGTTTACAGCTCTTCTATTTTTCATTTTAATTACAAATAATATCATCAGTCATGCTAAAAGTTGGGAATCTACCCAACTAGCAGCCCCCTGCCACCCGTCCCAGAGCTATTGGCGAGAGGGAGGGTAAATCACGGGGGAGACTATGTCCCGGACACAGTGGCAAGGCAGTGGGGGGTCCTCTGAAGTCAGGGGGGATTTTAGACCCCTCTCCGGAATCGACCCCAGCCCATATGCTAAGCAGCCACACTGCCTTACCATCGCGCCATTCCCGCGGGGACAATAATATCATCAGTCATGATCATACATGTCGTATCATTTGCTTGCTTTTGAAGGTGGCAAAATCGATTGATATTGATTACAAATCACTCTAGTTGAATTAGTGTGGCAAAGGCCAACGCTATTCTTCATGAGAAGTTGGATGTCTCAAAAATTAAGTTTTGAAAAAACTAAAGATTTAAATAAATTAGCTAGAAATTAGTTTGACTTTGTTAAAAAATTAATTGAATTAGTTGAAATTTGGTCAAAATGAGACTAATCTAGTCCCTGTTTGATCCCGACTTAATTTCTGAAGAACTTACATGGGAAGGAGATACACTTCATTGCCCATGTAAATTGCTTAGTCTTACCATGAGCTTGAGGATCACTTGTTTACCCTTGTCGTCATTCCCTAAAATGACGACCCCCTCATCTCCATTGATAGAGAGAAATTACTATGAACTGAGAAAGAACACAATAATCTCTTTTAATTAACAACAATCCTAAAACTCCCTTTCATTCAGCTAAAATCAAATTCATATGGAATTAAAACCCAAACTAAATCCTATAACTTTCAATATTAGATGTCCTCAATAATTTGTGGTTTGATGACACATAATAAATATTCTTATTAAGAGTTTAAATATATTTTGTAATCACATATATATAATTTTATTATGCCTTTCTCTATCTTTTTGTTTTGAAATTTCCCTAACGATTCTGAGTTTTTACCAATCTGATACAACTGATTCTTAGATTCTTTGAAATTTGATTTTAACAACAATGCTTGCTTTTACTTCACCATTTTGATTGATAAGTTCGGTCTGTGTAACATGTTAAATCCTATGAAATGCCAGAAAGGGCACAACTTCTGTTGTTTCTCCTAAAACACAAGAGAAGTTAAAGAGTCAAGGAAAAGGTTATAAAGACAAGTGCTACGAGCAGATAAGGAAAACTGTTGAGGCTCGGTTCAACAAGTTGTTGACAGAGGTATTCATGACATGATTTTTTAAATTATATTTTATTAGGACAGACAATCTATTTTTCAAAAAATGTTCATTTTCATGCAGTATGTATTCGAGGATCTAAAAGCTGCTTTAGAAGAAGCTAAAACAGTATGCTGTCTTATTCTAACATTTTCTTTAAGTTGTCACCTGTGTTAACATTTTTAATAGCCTATATTTATCTTATATGAAACATTTGGTGGTCATAAATTTCAATGTCGTACCTATTTTCCTTCTTTTTTTCCCTTCAACTTTCTTCGGGAATGGTTGTACTTTTACTCTAGTTTTGTGCTCTGAATAACTTTTATGTGTTGGATCTGGCATTTTGTTTGAAGATAAGTTAATTCAAACCAAGGTTTAAATTTTCGAGCACCATGCTAAAGTTGATTTATGACTAAAATGATACGATGTCGGTAGTATATCGTGCAGTACTGATACAATTTAGATACTTTTTTAAATATAAATATATTAGTTAAAAATATTTCTATTAATATTTGATGAGCTATATTTGAGATATTGAATGTTGACTTCAAATTTTGATATTATCTCGTGAAAGGTTTGATGATTATTGAGTAAAAGTCAATTTATGATTTGTTGAAGTCCAACTAATAGATCATAGGATCATGTAGGTTTAAATTGAATTTAACTTGGATTTATTTTGATCGCTTTAAAATTAGATCAAATTTTTATATATAATAATTTAACTCATTATCGTATATTTTATAAGGAAGGAGAGTCTTGGTGCAACGAAATTATAGGATCAAATTTATATTTTATAAAGTTGCTGCGTGTGACCTTAAAGTCACGAGTTCGAGTCGTGGAAACAACCTTTTGCAATGCAGGGTAATGCTGCGCACAATAAGCCCAATGTGGTTCAACTTTTCTCCAGGACTTCGCATTGACAAGAGTTTCATGCACTGAGTTATTTTTTTAGTATATTTTACAAGGCTAGAAATTATATTATATTTAGATTTTTTATTTTTCTTAACAATCTATTCTCTTATAGCCAGATGGAGGGAAAAAAATTAACCATCCTTTATGTATCTTATGGAAGGAGAAAAAAAAAGCATCCTTAAAGAGGTAAAGAGGTTTTTTTTTGTCTATTTACTCTCGTGGATGGATGGAGTGTAAAAAATAACAATTTGATTGATCCATTTATTGAATATTTGTCTTAGTTTAACATTGGCTGGCAACCTAATACAACCCTCCTTTATCCGGGCTTGGGACCGACCACGACAAAGTTAACTTATCATGGGCAAAGTTAGTGTAAAAAATAACAATAAAAGAGGAAAAAAATTAACGGATCAATGGAGAAATCATTAAGAGAGGAAAAAAGAATTAAAATATTAAAAAAAAATAAAATGAAAAAAAAATATATAAAAAATGTGATTATTGCCACCTCACGGAGATGTCGCAAGGTCGTGACGACAACCACCACGACTTCGCAAGGCCACAGATCAACACCTTGTGGGCAAAATAGTAAATTTTGCATGTGCCTATCGACATGGTACTATATTTTATATTGGAATTCAAACTCATTAGGTATAGCTAACAATTGAAAGTCTCTTTTGAGTTTTCAAAAGTAAATTTTTATGCCAAGTGATCTTTATCACTAATGAAGTTATGGCACTCCTGTACTTTTTTTGAGAAGATGCAGCAAAAAATTACATTTCAGGCTAAGGCATAAAATTTTAATTTCGGTCCTAATTTTAGTATCTTCCTAGAATGATATTCTTGGTGTTGAGTAGTGCCAACACTTGCATATATTGAACCAAATCATGCCAAGGCCTTGCTTTTTTGATTTTTTTTATATGTTTAGTACTGGAAACAAAGGTATGACTCTTTCATAATCATTGACTTTAAATTTTATAGAAACAACTCGATAAATATGACAATCACTTCATATTTTTATATAGCATACTAGTAGTACTCTCCACTGATGTCTTATTTTCAGGAGACTATTAATGTTACATTGGATGGGAATGTTGGTTCTTGTAAAATATGAGTTAACCCAATAATTTTGACTTGCAAAGTTGGATTGACATGACTAGAATTGGCACTTGCATTGCTTTTGATGCAAGTAGGTCCGTGAGCTTTGATTTGATTGATCCTTATAGATGTGTCAATATGAAATGAGCTTTCATGGATAGTTATTATCACATTTAAGTTTTAATTACCTAAATTGTGCATCTAATTAAATAATTAATTGGAATTGGTACTAAATTTGGATGAATTTTGGTTTACTTAAATTGAGTTCCATAGGCTTTAAGCTCATCTTGCTTGATACAGATGGAAACCAAGATTTGTTTTACCTAGTAAGATGATAGATGAGGTTAGTAGGTATTTGTTATATTCGTGCATGAACTTGTTTTGATATATGGGACGAGCAATATTTTATTGTTCATGCTGGTCATAATAGAATAAAAATTTTAGATTATGTTTTAGGAGAGACAATGCAACAACAACCAAGCCTTTATCTTACGGAGTAGAAGTCGACTATATAGATCCTGCTATGTTATTGGACTAGATCTATTATATCCTTATCTATATTTAAATAAATTTTATTTAGTTTTATTATTGCTAACTAAGTCTTCGTTAGTCTTCCTCTTCCTCGATTAATATGCATATTTGTCGTGGCCTCATATCGCCTAACTGAAATATTTATTAGGCAATTATTAGTTGCCTAAGTACATGTTCATAGTATCTTAAATGCGTTTTTTTGAGTTTTCCCTTAATAGACGCAATCCTAACTTTCCTTATAATTGTTTCTTTTTTATCTTATTCATCCTCGTATATCTGTATATCCACCTAAACATCCTTACCTTTGCGACTTTCATCTTCTACTCTACTCACTTCATAGTCCAACATTCAACTCTATATAACATAGTAGTTCCATAACATAATAGGTTTAATTATCTTTTTGTAAAACTTTCCTTTAAACTTTAGAAGTACTTTACAACACTTAATGTCCTCTTCTATTTTAATCATTTTGCTTGTATCCTATATATAATATCTTTATCAATCTTTCCATCCTTTTATAAAAAAGATATTAGATACTTGAAGTTTTCAGTTACAGATAACTTGTTATCTCATATCTTAACAATTGTATTAGTACGTCTATTCCATATATTTTGTTTTTATTTTGCTAAGCTTAAAATTTTTTATTTCCAACATTTCCACTAAGATTTGAGCTTAGCATTTACTCATTCACGTGTCTTATCGACTAAAATAATGTCCTCTTTAAATAACATGTACTATGGTAAAGTGTGTTGGATGTGTCTAATGAGTTTATTCATAACTATGGTAAAATGATATGGATATAAAGTCGATCTTTGATATAACTCTATTTTTATAAGAAATGTTTTGGCTAATTCGCTTGAAGTCTTTACTTTCGTCATTACATCTGTATACATATCTTTAATTATTTCAATATATACTACACTAACACTTTTATTTTCTAGAATTCTATCATAAGCTTTTCCTGGGTCAATGAATACCATATATAAGTCTTGCTTATTTTCTCCATATTTTTCGATCAGTTATCTCTGAAGATATATAACTTCTATCATTAACTTTTTTGGCACGAGTCTAAATTGATTTTAAGTCATTTTAATCTCCTTAATTTTTTTTTTCTTTTACTCTTTTCCAAAGCTTCATGGTATGACTTAAGCTTAAAGCCTGTATAATTCGCATAGTTTTATATATCTCATTTATTTTTATATAAGGGAACTAAAGTACTTATCCTTCATTGATCAAGTTTTTTTTTTTTTTCATTTTCAATATCATGTTGAATAATTTCACAAGTCATTCAATACTTTCCTAGACACTTTCATACATCTATTTGAATATCATTCGATTTAATTGTTTTTTATTTTTTATCCCATTTAATATTTGTTCTACTTCTGAATTTGAATTCTTCGATAAAAAATTAATTTTATACTCTTCTGACTTATTTAAATTTCCTAAAGTTTAGTTGGTACCTAGATCTAAATTAAAAAATCGATAAAATATCTACATTAATGACCATCATAAACATTTTTGTAAGAGTTCATGTTTATGTTTTGTTATCTTGTACTTTAATGCAATTGGTTGACGTCTAGTTAAAGGTGACTTTTTTCTTTTTTTTCTTATTCAAGAAACCACTAGTATCAGTAGAACAAGTTCTAGATTGACATTTGGGAGCAGAAATCCCCAATCTATGCAACCTCTGCAAATTTTTAAAACATAAATGCCAGATTCCAACGATATGATTAAAATACCTTTTTTGATCCTTGTAGATTGGCGAGGAGCTTGCTGATATTTACGACTATGTTGCTCCATGTTTTCCACCAAGGTTTGAAAACTAACATCCCAGTTGTTCCTTCTATTCCATTATGGATTTGTTTGTTACTTTTTTTTTTCTCATTCAGTGAAATTTATTGAACATGTTCCATCTTGTTGATAGGAAAAATATTGCTAGTTGGGAATCCTTTGCAGTCCTCTACCTTTATATATGTATTATGACAAATATAAAATATTATAAGTAGGTCCTTTATGTCCTTTACCCATAGAGGACCTTTTTCCCATAACACTACTGAAGCCGTTTCAAATATGTTATAAGCATTCATCTTATTACGAATATATCCAACTTTAGGCCCTTTCAATGATTTAGTCAACAAATCTGCTAACTGATCGGTTTAACTCACAATAGAACGATCTCATTAGATTGAACTCTCACTAATGCAACTCTAATGAATTGACAATCAATCTCTATATGTTTTGTTCTCTCATGGAACATAAGATTCAAATCTATATGCATCACAACATACCATAGTAAAACTTCATCGGCTTTGCAAGAGCATATCCTAGCTCAGTAGGTAGATGCATAACCTAAATAAAATCACATGTTGTCAAGGCCAGGTAAGGCCATGACCCTATATTCTGCTTATTTGTTTGATCTTGCCACCATTTATTGCCTCTTATTATTGTATGAAATAAGTTACCTCACAAGAGGATGCAATAACTAGATGTAAATCATCTATTCTTAAGAGAACCTGCTCAATCTGCATGAGAGTACCCTATGAATTAAAGGTGACCTCGATCACAAAATAAAATAGCTTTCCCAAGAGCACCTTTCAACTAAAATCCTTGTAGTTGCTACTCAATGGCAATGATAAACTCTCTGGAAAATAACTAATGACACTAATTGCAAAACAAATGATGAGGTGGATAACCTTGAGATATATATATATATATATATCAATCAGTCTTCGGTCCATAGTTAAATAGTAGCTCCCTTGTGTTGCTACTAATTTGATATTTTAGTCTGTAATATGCTTGCCATGAGTATATTGTTTAAAATTTCGAGCAATGTTAGAATTATGAATTTTGACTCGATTAATACTACTGTGTCAGGGTAGAGCTGTCAAACGGGCCGACCCATGGCGGGGCGGGCCAACCCATCGTTAACTCAACATTTAGTGGAGAGGGGTGGGCCGACCCGCCATCTCGGCGGGTTGAGAAATCTCCAACCCAACCCAAGGCGGGTTGCGGGTTAGGCGGGCCAACCCGCGGGCCACAAAAATTAAAAAACTATATCTAAAATTACTAAGGTGTTGAGAGTTCGAGGTGATGATCGGTAAGGTAGATGGGGTACCATGATTTAAAAAATAAGCATTTGAAGTAACTAAAATCTTATAATTGAGATTGACCGACAAAGTTGAGTACCGATATTTTTTATTTTTTCAATGTTCGAAAATATTCAAAACTTGATAATATGTAAATTTAAATTTTTACTCCTCCAAATAGAGATCCAATTGAGATTTTTTTAGCTCTTGTAATTATTTAACTTTGATATGTCATCATTTCCTACATCGATTGGAATAGTAGTGATTAGAACTGTCAAATGGACCAATCCATGGCGGAGCGGGTTAATCCGTCGCAAATCTAACATTTAGCGGGGAGAGGTGGGCCGACCCGCCATCTTGCCGGGTTGAGAAATCTCGAACCCAACCCAAGGCGGGTTGCGGATAAGGCGAGCCAACTTGCAGGCTAAAAAAATATAAAAAAATCCAAAATTATTGAGATGGTGAAGGCTTGAGGTGATAACCGACAAGGAGGATAGAATACCATGGTAAAAAAAAATGCATTTGAAACAACTAAAATCTTGTAATTGAGACTCAATTATCAATCGACAATGTTAGGTACCAATATTTTTTATTCTTTCAACACTCCAAAATATCCAAATCTTGATAGTATACAAATTCAAGTTTTAGCTCCTTTAAGATTTAATTGAGATTTTTCGATATTTGTAATTAGTTGACTCTGATATATCATCATTTCCTATATTAATTGAAATTGAAATAGTAGTGACAAAATAATTATAAACTAATTAGAGTATATCAAAAAAAATTATTAGAGTACCTAAATCAAATATTTTTTTTTATTATTTTCTTTAATTTCTCCTGTACTTTGTGCCGAGTCATATGTGTGATAGAAGAAGATTGTGATTATGAACTTGTTAGTATTAGAATATTGATAAAAAAAGCTTAAATAATTTTTTTTCACAAATTTTATCTTCTTTTGATATTTCTCAACCCGCGGGCCAACCCAAGCCCGCCGCGGGCCAACCCATCTAACTCGCAACCCGGGCGGGTTGATTCGTTTAGGCCCGCCAAAATGGCGGGTTGATAAAATTTCAACCCAACCCGCTTAAATTACTTGGCGGGGCGGGCCAACCCGGCGGGCCAACCCGACGGGCCTAACCCAACTTGACGGCTCTATGTCAGGGGATAGAGTCCAATGACGTAGAAGGATTCATATAGCCGACTCCACATAGTGGGACAAAGCTTGATTGTTGTTGTTATTGTTAATACTACTGTGACAATGTTTCGATGTATGATTTTGTTGAGAATTGTAGGAAAAGGAGACAAGAAAAAACAAAACCCAATTATATACTTAATTTTTGACTTTTAGTCCATCTAAAATGATATAGTTTTGATCAAGGTTTAAAATTTTGACCCGTATCGAGATTTCGGTCTGCAACCGGAGCGATACGGTTTCGGTACTGTATCGTCCGTTTCGATACTATTCTGATATTTTTTTTTTATTTTTTGAATGTTAATATTTAATTATTTAAAATGTTTATTATTCGTTTGATTTCAAGTGTTTATTGTTAAAATATATTTTGATTTCTTTTTAAAAATGATTTCTTTATAAAATTCTAAAATTATTTTAAAATTCTAATTAATTTTTTTAAAAAATAAGATTTAATTTTAAATAAATTATAAATTCGAATTTAGAATTTTAATTAAAACATCTTTTATTTTTAAATAAAAATAATAAAAATATAAATTTATATAATTATATAAATTAATTAATAATTTATTTAATTAAATTTTACAATTTAATTTATTTATATTATATATATAAATTTTTAATTAATAATTATATTATAATTTATATATTAATAAATTTTTACTGTCGCATTTGTGATTGAGCATTTCCGCAGTGATTGCGAACGCGATCACTTTCCTGCAAGGATCGCGATCGCGCTCCGGGGAGCGCGATCGCGATTACGTTCCCTTCCCGCAGCTGTTGCTTCCTTCTGTTCTCGATCATCGTCGCCGCTGCTGCTTCCTTTTGTACCGACATCTCGCCCACGTGCCAATGCCGGTTCTACGTCGGAATGAAAAAAATCGTGTGTTTCGGACGATACAAATCGGTATTTAATACTTTGGTTTTGACATTTACGCTGTGAGAGAGATTATTTTTTTGAGCAAGCAACCTCTGTACCAAGGAAAGGACTTCTGAATACTCAACTCTTTGGTCCAAAAATATTGAGGAAGTATTGACGAAGGTAATCTCTCAACTTTGCCATCCCAATGGTGTCGTCAATAATGATAATATCATCTATATAGAAAAAAGAATATGTTTGCTAGGTCATTAAATGAGGTAAAACATCGAGTGATTATGGTGCTCTCGATTATACTATATGTAGAAGTGTTGAGTCGAACATCCTAAGTCGAGCCCTTGGAGACTGCTTTAATAAATAGAGAGCTTTTTGTAGCTTAAACACCAGACTAATCTTTCCTTGAGCAATAAAGCTTGCTCCAATAAATCCTTTCTAAAAAATTACTATTAAAGAGAACATTTCGATATAAGTTGATGAAGTAGCCTATGAAAGACGACAACAAATGAGAGAGAGTTAAATTAAAGTAACCTTGTCCATTGGAGAGAATGTATTAAAGTAGTTACCACCATAGACCTTGGTGTATTCATTTTAATTTAATTTTTCTTTAGTAATGAAATAATTTGATATAACAGTTTGCATAATACTTATGGAATTTCAAAGTGTAGAAATAATTGTTTAGACGTTTTGTTATAGTTCTCATAAAATTAAGCTCAACATTTGCATGAGGATAATATCATTGATATTTTTCTTCTAAACTTGTTTCTCTTATTTGCACGAAATAATTGTCATTTTTGTCTTCCTCTTCCTCGTTTGATTTGTATATTTGTCATCGTTTCACATCGCATAACTGGAGCATTTATTGGTCGTTTAAGTATATGTCCGTACCACCTTAAACGTGTCTCTCGGAGCTTTTTTTCAATAGATGCAACACCGACTTTTTCTCTAATGCTCTCATTACTTATTCTGTCTATCCTTATATGTCCGCACATTTACCTTAACATTCTCATCTCTGCAACTCTCTCATTGTATTTACATTGTTAAATTTAAATTTTATATATTCTTTCTTTACTCTACTAAGTGTAAAACCTTTCACTTCTAAGTTTTACTCTAAGATTAAAGTTTAGCATTTACTCCTTTATGTGTCTCATCTACCAAAATAATATTATCTGCAAATAAAATATATTATGGTACCGTGTCTTGGATGTGTTCAATGGGTTCATCTATAATTAGTCTAAAAAGATGGAGATTTAAAGTTGATTTTTGATGTAACTCTATTTTTATAAGAAATGCTTTGGTTAATCCTCTTAGTATTTTCACTCTTATCATTGCATTTTCATACATATCCTTAATTATTTTAATATATACTATACTAATACCTTTCTTTACTAGAATTCTCTACATAATTTCTCTTGAGAATATCATAAGCTTTTTCAAGGCCAATAAATACCAAGTCTTTTTTTTTGTTCGCGATACTTTTCAATTAGTTGTTTGAGAAGATGTATAGCTTTTATTGTCAACCTTTTCGGTATAAATCCGAATTGATTTTCGATTACTGTGGTCTCCTTCCTTAACCTTTTTTTCTATTATTTTTTTCATAGTTTCATGTTATGACTCATTAGTTTAATGCCCTCATAGTTTGTATAATTTTATGCAATGTTTAAAATCTCGATTCGTACCGAGGCTTCGGTCTGTGATAAGGACGATTCGGTTTCGGTACTGTATTGTGCGTGTCGATACTGTTTCGATACTTTTTCCA
This sequence comes from Wurfbainia villosa, assembly GCA_025175895.1. Taxonomy (NCBI): domain Eukaryota; kingdom Viridiplantae; phylum Streptophyta; class Magnoliopsida; order Zingiberales; family Zingiberaceae; genus Wurfbainia; species Wurfbainia villosa. Next base: position 92,358,695 of record CM045997.1, on the reverse strand, counting down.
ATTTTTAAAATATTAATATTTAATTATTTGAAAGGTTTATTATTTATTTGATTTCAAATATTTATTGTTAAGTATATTTCGATTTCTTTTCTTGAAATAATTAATATCCCAAGGGATAAAAGTAAATAAATATACTTTTCTTTAAAGAAAATTGATATATCATTAACTTAAATTAAAATTGATACATCATAATATGTAATCTTACTAATACCAAAATGAGTGTCATGAATTAGATGAAAACATTAGTTCTTGTAACATTATGCTTAGATTAACCCCATAATTCTCTAATGCCCAAATCAAATCATTATCCCATGACATGCGATATTGATATTGATTTCTCCACATATCCATCAATGTGTTTCAATTCACCACTAGATGTTGGACTGAAACTAGTGCCACTGGAATCGGAACTGGTATAGGATAAAGATAAACATGTCTCCGAAGTCGGATATGATTGATCAACATATAATGCATTAGAGCTATAATAAGGCCGAGAGTACGATGAACTTTGATTAGAATCATTTTCAATTAAACTCTCTAGCATATCTCGATAATTATAAGCTTCTTTTTGTCTATCACCCTTATATTGGTGTTGATACTGACTTTTAATAATTCTATCTCTATGATCTTCATCTTGAGTTGCTTATGTGAAATTTTGTTCACATGTCTAAGATTTTGATGTTGAAGTTGATGGAACATAAGTTTCACCACCACCGGATGCACAATCACTATCATTACTTCCATGAATACTTGAACTGCTATTGACATTACTATAATTATTTCAAACTTCTCGTCGGATTACAGTGTCAGAAGGTAGTGATGTTTCATTACTATTGCCATGTTCTTCCTTATTAATTGCATTGAATGGATTTTCATTAATTCTCAATTGATTCCTTCCTTTAAAAGTAGGAATTTTGCCCTTTCTTTTCTCTTTAGTAAAAGTTATAGGAGCTTTGCCTTTGCCTTTATCTACAAATGTTTGTTGGATTTGAGATTGAGATGTTTGAGAACATCTGGGCCGATATCCAGAAAATCAAAATTCTTGATCAAAAGCTACATCATCATCATTTTCCTTAACGATGCCTCTTTTAGCTTGTATTTTTTCAATCTGCTGAATAAGAAACTGAGATGGTTGTGATGGATCTCCTGCTTCATCAAGTAATGAATTTTCGACCTCAATAGCACTCCACCAATCCATCATTGGATCATTATCACTTTGGACAATTCTAATATCAAATGGGTCTACATCATCAAATTTTTGTTTTTTCTTCTCTTCTGTTATTGCTCTTAGTTGAAGATGCATAGTATAATAAACATAGACCATTTTCTCCAAGCAATGATGAGAAAGACGATTTCGTACTTCGGTATGAATAAGGGAGAAAGTTTATCAATTTCTTTTACAACCACTTGAAGACGTTTGTGAGAGAATTCGTATTGCAATATTTTTTAAATTTAGGGTTGATCCTCCATACTATAATCACCACTCAGTTGAAAGACAAATAAAATCAAATTTAAATAGTATTTTTATTTGTAAATAATAATCAGTCATAATTTATGTTATATTTATCTGTATCTATTTTATATCTGCATGATATTGCGAAAGGATCAGCAAAAGAACCATATCTCTCTCGAAATAATCGACTTTCATTAATACCCTCAGTAGCTAATTCTCTATTTGTTTGTAGTTTTAATATTACATTTATGAGGACAACAAACAAATCATTATTTGCGGCAAGATTATAATGATATTGATATGTCGGATTTAAGATAATAACCTTAAATAATTAAATATATATAATTATTAATAGCAATATTAAACAAATTATTATTAAAAAAATACACACCTGCTAAATGAATATACTTTCTCATTTGATTGTCCCACCTTGTAGTGATTATATCAATATAATATTGACATTTGGTTAATGATTGTAGATGTCTTTTAATTTCCTCTTTTGCTTCATAAATTAGATGGTAAATGTTGTCCATTTGTGGCTTCTTGTCAATGTCGACTTTACGTAAAACAACATGGTTCTATTGATGTAAGAATCTCTGCAATATGATCCTAAAATCTAGTAAATATAATAATTTTTTGTGCTTCCTTACCTTCAATCATGCTAGAGTATCAAGAGGCTTTTTAATCCTCAGAAGTGAACATGGTCTTCAATCCAACTTTTTTTTTGAAATGATGACTTTAATAAGAGAAAGTGAGTTACAAACCTAGTTTCTCCTACTCGTAGAATCTCCATCAATAAATTTTCTCATTAATCCACGAATCCAATGATGGTTATATATGAATTTCGTTAGCAATTGATCTCTTTTTACTGCCTGCTTCACTATATCGAGTTTACCGATATCTTCCATCTTCAATTCGATACAGTGTGTTGCGTATGGTGTCCAGAATAATATTTGATAGTCTTATTCCAATAATTCTTTGACTCTCTTAAAGTTGACACAATTATCTGTAATCACATGTTCTATATGCTCTACACTTATCTCATGCACTACATTATCCATCAAATGATATATATAAAACACATCATGATATTTTACAGTTATATCAAAAGATTTATGAAATATCACTTTTCTATTGAAATAAAGTAGAAAGTTGATAATGCTCATCCGTGTAGGTCCTGTCCAGCTATCATATATCAATGTATCCCCATATAAGCTCTATTGCTTCTTGCATGATAGAATCCAAGTCTTGTTTTCCTCCACATGTTCATCTAAATATGAACCAACAATTTTATATGCAGTTGGAGGTTGAATACCAGGATCATATTTTTGGATGTTAGATACTATGCTGCGGTAGTATGTGCTATTTGCCACGTTAGAAGGAATTCAACTACAACAACAACAAAAAAGCCTTATCCCACTAGGTGGGGTCGACTATATGGATCCTTCTACGCCATTGGACTCTATCCCCTACTATATCATCATCTATATTTAAATAAATTTTATCTTGTTTTATTGTTGCTAATCAAGTCTTTTTTTTGGTCTTCCTCGTTTGAGGTGTATATTTGACATTGTTTCACATCGCCTAACTGGAGCATTTATTGGTCATCTAAGTACATGTCCATACCACCTTAAACATATGTCTCGGGGCTTTCCTTCAATAGATACAACATTAACTTTTTCTCTAATGCTTTCATTTCTTATTCTATCTATCCTCGTATGCCCGCACATCCATCTTAACATCCTCATCTCTGCAACTCTCATCTTTTGCTCATGTGCTCGAGTCGTAGCCCAACATTCAGTGCCATATAACATAGCAGGTCTAATCGCCGTTTTGTAGAACTTCCCTTTAAGTTTTAGAGACACTTTACGATCACATAAAACACCCGACGCTTTCCTCCATTTCAACCATCCTGCTTGTATTTTATATAAGACATCTCTCTCAATCCCTCCATCATCTTGCAAAAATGATCCTAAATATTTAAAGCTCTCAGTTCCAGACAACTCGTCATATCCTATCTTAACACTTGTCTCATTACACCTAATATTGCTAAACTTAAATTTCATATATTCTATCTTTACTCTACTAAGCTTAAAACCTTTCACTTCTAGTGTTTTCCACTAAGATTATAGTTTAACATTTACTCTTTCACGTGTCTCATCTATCAAAACAATATCATCTGCAAACAACATGCACCATGGTACTGTGTCTTGAATGTGTCCAGTGAGTTCGCCCATAATTAGTGTAAAAACATAGGGACTTAAAGCTGATCTTTGATATAACTCTATCTTTATTGGAAATGCTTCAGTTAATCCACCTGAAGTCTTCAGTCTGGTCGTTACTTCCTCATACATATCCTTAATTAGTTCAATATATGTTACACTAACACTTTTATTTCTAAAATTCTCCATATTATTTTTCTTGGAACTCTATCATAAGTTTTTTCTAAATTAATGAATACCATGTGTAGATCATGCTTTTGTTCTCTATACTTTTCAATTAGTTGTCTGAGAGGATGTATAACTTCTATTATCGACCTTCCTGGCATGAATCCAAATTGATTTTCGAGAATCGTGGTCTCTTTCCTTAATTTTTTTTCTATTACTCTTTCCCAAAGTTTCATGGTATGACTTATTAGTTTAATACCCTTATAGTTTTCATAAGTTTGTATGTCTCCCTTATTCTTATATAAGGGAATTAGGATACTTACCCTCGATCGATCAAATATCCTTTTTGTTTTCAATATCATGTTAAATAATTTTGTAAGTCATTCAATATTTTGTTTCCCTAGACACTTCCATACCTCTATTGGAATATCATCTGGTCCAACGGCTTTTCCATTTTGCATTCCATTTAAAGCTTGTTCTACTTCTGAAATTTGAATTTTACGATAAAAATTTAAATTTCTATACTCATTTGACCCACTTAAATTACCTAAATTAAGTTGGTCTCCTAAACCTTTATTAAAATATTGATGAAAATATCTCTTCCATCGCTCTTTTATTTCTTCATCATTTACTAGTACCCTATTGCATTCATCTTTAATACATCTTATTTGATTAAGATCTTTTGTCTTTCTCTCTCTCACTTTAGCTATTCTATAAATGTCTCTTTCCCTTCTTTTGTATCTAATTTTCGATATGACCGTTCAAAAGTTTCAGTCTTAGCTTCATTTATTGCTTTCTTAGTTTTTTTTCTTGACTATTGTATATATTTTCAAATTTTCCTTATTTTTATAAATATATAATTTCTTATATGCTGTTCGTTTTTCCTTGATTTTCTCTTGCATTTTCTCAGTCTACCACCAAGATTCTTTACTTAGTGGTGCATGTCCCTTTGACTCACCGAGTACACCCTTGGCTACTATTTTCAACTTTGATACTATCTTATCCTATATCGTATTAGGATCACTGTGTATTTCATCTAATATTTGTACTTCTACCTTCTCTTTGAATATATTTAATTTCTCATTCTTTAACTTCCACCATTTAATTCTAGGAGTCGTGTATATTTTCTTCTATTAATATTATGTTTGAGGCGTATATCCAATACTACTAACTTATGTCGAGTGGTTAAATTTTCTCCAGGGATGACCTTACAATCTTTACAAATCTTTCTATCTCTCTTCCTAACAATAAGAAAGTCAATTTGTGATTTATTATTTCTACTTTTGAACGTGATCAAGTGTTCTCTTTTCTTAAAAAATATATTAGCTAGTAAGATCATATGCTATTGCAAAATCCAATATAGTTTTATCTTCTTCATTTTTTGTTCCAAACCTATAACCCCCATGCACCCTCTTATATTCGTCATTTTTCACTCCGACATGACCATTTAAATTGTCTCCTACTAAAATCATCTCATTTGATGGAATATTTTGTAATATTTCATCCAAGTCATCCCAAAACCTTAATTTGGTATTTTCATCTAATCTTATTTGAGGTGCATATACACTAATTACGTTCATTGTTTCTTTCTCCACTACTATTTTGAGAGCTATAATTCTACCTCCTTTTTAATTACTCCTACAAGTTCATCCTTTAACGAACTATCAACAATAATATCCACTCTATTTCTTGTTTTACTTTTTCTTGTATACTATAACTTAAAATCCGAGTTCTCTATCATCTATGCCTTCTCATCTACCCATTTTGTCTCTTGTACACATACAATATTAATTTTTCTCCTAATCATCGTATCTACTATCTCTATTGTTTTACCAGTGAAGGTTCCTATGTTTCATGTACCAAATCTTAGATTATTAGTTTTTCTATAATATTTCTTACCCAACCTATGGTGTGAGAACCCTTACTTATTTAACATTACACCTAAGTTCTCATGGAGATGTAGCAGTCCTTGTCGATACGTTGCAATCGGACCCTGCAACGCGAACTCTAGCATATTTTTCACTACACCTGAGTTCTGAAAATGTAGCGGTCCTTGCCAAGACGTTACAGTCGGACCTTGTAACGCGTTCCTTCCGGGGAACAACCTAGCATTAGCAAAATAGTTTGATTGATCTATTCATTGAACATTTGCCTTAGTTTAACGCTGACTGGCAACCTAACGCAACCCTCCTCTTTTATCCGGGCTTGGGACCGATCATGACAAGGCTAACTTATCATGGGCGGAGTTTGGAAGGAATTCAATTAAAATGAAAAAATATAGTAACACTTTGACCGATTGATTTCTTCTTTTCCTTTGTATAAGCATCATCAGTTCTAGTTTGTTTACTAGCTTGATCTGAGAATGATAATGGATCAATATCAGCAATATCAATTGTACGCCTTCGTCCCATAGTAGGAAAAAAAACGATCAATACAGTTTGTATTGAAGTAATACGAGCACTTGCAGCTCTCTCCATGCACTAGTTGAGCCACTTCCACTAGCACCAATTGAGCCACTACCACCAACGCCAACTAGATTACCACCATATCACATATGTTGATCATATGTATATTGAGTTCTAGAAGCATTAAGAGCTGCTAAAAACTCTTGTTCATTTAAATCTTTACCATGACTTTCAAATTCATCATAAACTGGTGTTCTAGAGGCTCGTCTATCAAGAATTTCACGTTGTTGTTGTTGTTTATACTTCAATTCTTTTTTCCCTTCAAGTTCATCTTTCATTATATGACGAATTTCTTCAGGAAATTTGGAACATCTAAAAATATCCGAATATCCACCAGCAAGAAATTTTATACGTGTAACTCCACCGCCACGTCCAATCATATTGCAATATAAACATTGCCAATGAAGTCGATTTTCTAATCGATGTGCATGTCTCCAAGTTGGATCATAAGACTATTATTTTGGTGCAATTTCTCTACTTATACATTATAAAAAATTAAAAATACTAAAAAATAATTCACAATGAATATTAAAAATTACAACATTAAAAAAAATTAAAATAAAAAAAATTATCTAATCCGTTTTTGTCCTGTTCTCAATTTGTTAATCTATCCTCAATTAAACTATTAAATTTTTTTTTTACAATGCTAAATAAAAAAAATATATATTAATACGGATTTATAATAATTAAATATTTAAGATTTCTTTAATAATCTTACAGTAATTTCATATGATATTTTTTATTTTTTATTATAATTTATATTTATTTTCTTTTAATATAAAATAATAAAAACATTAATTTATATGAAATAATTATATAAATTAACTATTAATTTTTTAAAATTATACTGATATATATAATATATATCTATATATCAAAATTTATAAAATATAATAATTATATTAAATGCTATGATATATATATATATATATATATATATATATACACTAAAAATTTTAATTTTTTTTAAAAAATTCTATATTTATTTCAAATTGTTTTGAAATTTTAATTAATTTTAAAAAAATAATTTAAGATTTAATTTTAAATAAATTATAAATTCGAATTTAGAATTTTAATTAAAATATTTTTTATTTTTTTATTTTTATATTTTTAAATAAAAATATAAATTTATATAATTATATAAATTAATTAATAATTTATTTAATTAAATTTTGCCCTTTAATTAATTTATATTATATATAAAATTATAATTAATAATTTATTTAATTATAATTATATTATAATTTCTTTATTAATTAATTGTATAAATAAAATTTTTATTAATTCTTGAATCGTGATTTTATATCTCGGAATATCATTTGGTCTAATTACTTTTTCATTTTGCATATCATTTAAAGTCTATTCTACTTCTGAAACTTGAAATCTATATTACCTACTTAAATTACTTGAAATCTATATTACCTACTTAAATTACCTAAGTAAATTGATCATCTAAACTTTCATTAAAAAAAGTGATGAAAATTCCTCTTCCATCGTTTTTTTATTTCCTCATTGTCTAATAGTACCCTATTGTATTAATTTTTAATACATCTTATTTGGGTAAAATCTCCGGTTTTTCTTTCTCTATCTTTAGCTATTCTATAAATATCTTTTTTTTTTCATTTTATATTCAGTTGCTGATATAAGTATTTAAAAATTTTATTCTTAGCTTCATTTATTATATTCTTAACCTCTTTCTTTATTATATATATTTTTAAGGTTTTTTCGTTCTTACAAGTGTATAATATTTTATAGGTTTTTTATTTTTCTTTCACTTTCTCCTATACTTTCTTATTCCACCACTGAGATTCTTTATTTGGTGGTGCATATTCCTTTGATTCCCCTAGTAAACCTTGGCTATTATTTTTAACTTTAATATTATCTTATCTCATGTCGTATTCTTGTTATCGTGTATCTCTTCTAATACTTGTATTCTATTTAAATATATTATGCTTCTTATCTTTTAACTTTCACCATTTAATCTTACGAGTCATATATGTTTTTTTTCTAGTAATACTATGTTTAAGACTCGTATTTAACACTATCAACATATGTTGGATAGTTAAGTTCTCTTTAGGAATAATCTTGCAATCTTTACATATTTTTTTTATCCTTTTTCCTCACCATAAGAAAGTAAATTTATAATTTATTATTTCCACTTTTATACGTAACCAAACGTTCTTTTTTTTCTTAAAAAACATATTAAGTAGTATAAGTTCATATGCTATTGCAAAATCCAATATAATTTTTTTTTTTTCATTGTTTGTTCCAAACCCATAATCCCCATGCACCCTATTATATTTTTTATTTTTTATTCCTATATGCCTATTTAAATCTCCTATTAAAATAATTTTATTTGGCATAATTCTTTGTAATACTTTATCTAAGTCTTTTCAAAACTTAGTTTAGTATTTTCATCTAATTCTATTTGAGGTGCATATATACTAATTATATTTGTAATTTTTTTTCCCAATGACTATCTTAAGGACTATAATTCTATCTTTTTTTTCTAATTACTCCTACTACTTGATCTTTTAAAAAACTATTTATAACAATAGTTATTCCATTTCGTGTTATACTCTTTCCTGTGTACTATAACTTAAAACTTAAGTTCTCTATCATCTTTGTTTTTTTTTCTATCCATTTTGTTTCTTGCAAATACAAAATATTAATTCTTCTACTAATCATAGTATCTACTATTTCGTTTTATCGGTGAGCATTCTTATAATTTTTTTTTTCTTTCATGTGTTCACAAGGTAAACAATAAAAAAGTCTGATCATAGATAAAAAAAAAAAAATATATAATTTCTTTTTTATAAAACATAGTATTTTTAATAAATTAAATTATTTTTTAAATATGAATTTAATATAATTTTAAATTGAGCTTAATAAATCTAAACTAAATCCAATTTAAATCTACTTGCTTGTGCATTGTTTATTTGGTGAACTTAATTAACTTTAAGTCAACTTTTACTCAATAAGGCTCAAATAGATAATATTAAAACTCAAGAATAAACATATATAGTGATTAAAAATTAATAAGAATATTTTTTAATTAATATATTATATATTTAAAAGGTATCAAAACTATCACGACACGATACGATATTGAAATTGTATCATTCTAGTCATAAATCAAACTCCGGCATGAGGAAAATATGAGCATGGATCATGGATCAGATTATAAATTCTCCTATTTTTATCTATTAAAAAGGATTTATGTACTTGAAGTGCTTGAAAATTATCATGAACCAAATATTTCTTTAACAGGATTTGACTATACAGTATATAATGGTAAAGCAGATATAAATTTATCATTTTAGGGGCAATAATTCCATGTGAAGCATCAAATCCTTAATTGGGATTATCAGATTTAATTCTTTTATCATGTTATATTTTAACCCATATAATGAATCAATTCAAGACCAATCAAAATTATCAAGGATTTACATTCTTATTTTGATTTAACATGCATTGATAGTACCTTGAGGTTGTGCAAGTAATTGAATAATAACATTGTAGTAAAAAGGATTGATATTTGTACTATCTCATCCATTTTCTGAAGTCAATACTGACTTTTCCTATCCTATCTTTCTTGGATATATGAAATGTTGGACTTTACTAACTCAATTTTCATGAAATTCAAATGAGATCACTTCCCTTTACCTCAATAAAGGAAGCACAAATCTCTTTTGGAGAACTATTCTTTTCTTGATCCCAATTTAATATTAAATAAGTGCGAATCAATTGAATACTTGTGTGATAAATTCCTTTAATTGACTTGCCATTTCCACGAAAGATATAATTTACAACTCTAAGTTGGACATCATCCCTTTCCTGCAAGAGATCGAGGAAAAAGTGTTACTAAATTTTTGTCATCAAATATTTTTAATTCATTTTTTTCTCTACACTCTTGTCTGCCTACTTGATTTCTTGTATTTAAGAAAGTTGCGTATCTGCTCCAACGATACATATTGATCTAGATCCAAGTAAAATATGCATTATTTACTTTCATTTGGTATTTCAGAATAAATTGTTTTTACAGTCCCATGATTTGTAATGCCCATATTATTTATTATGTATCGTGGATCATATAAAAGTAAGAATATTATATCTACCTAAAATACTCACTTTTGATATTTGAATCACAAAGTATATTATCATAAAAAATAAGAATATGTTTTATATTGACAGTTAATAATAATAATATTATTAAAATTTCACTAAAAATTTAATTGAGTTGTAAAAAGTCTATGGACTAGATCCCATGCCAGTTCTATGCCTATTGACCTGGTTGGGGTTGTGCCACCCTAGCATTTACTCAAACCATGCCATGTGCCAGGCCACCCATGACTTGGCTCGTCTGAAACCTCTAAGCTTTATGAAGTCTGCCATCTCTTCTATTTTTATTTTATATTTAAAATGATATGTATTATATATAAGGTTTTAAATGCTGAGCCGTACCGAGGTTTCGGTCAGTGACCGAAACGATACGGTTTCGGTATCGTATCGTGCGTGCCGATAATGTTTTGATATCGTTTTCTATTTTTTAAATATTAATATTTAATTATTTTAAAGGGCATTATTCATTCGATTTCAAATATTTATTGTTAAGTATATTTCGATTTTTTTCTTGAAATAATCGATATCAAAGGGATAAAAGTAAATAAATATACTTTTCTTTAAAGAAAATTGATATATCAATAACTTAAATTAAAATTGATACATCATAATATGTTATTTTACTAATACCAAAAAGAATTAATTCTTAATTTATTTAATAATTAAGATTTTTGTAGGTTTAATTAATTTATATTATATATAAAATTTTAATTAATAATTTATTTAATTATAATTTCTTAATTATATAAAATAAATTTTTAATTAATTCGTGCGGATCGGGGATTGCGATCGCAATCGCGATCACTGCTGCAGCTCGGTGATCGCGATCGCAATCCCGAGCGCGCGCGGTGATCGCGGTCGCGATCCCGAGCGCGCGCGGGATCGCGCAATCGCAATAGGCATCCAGCGCGATATCCTTATCCCGATCGATTCGAGCATCTAAAAAAAAATCGAACTTGTAGCCTCGTCGTCGCCGCCTGCTGCTGCTGCTCTGCGTCGTCGTTGCCTCTGCCTTGCCTTCGCCGTTGCTTCCAGGTAAGCTCTCCCTTCATTATATAACTGTCGCCCGTGCTCTCTGTCTCCTCCACTTCTATCGGTCACGCACATTTTACCGAAATCTCGCGACCGTTCCGATTTCGGTTCCACGTCGGAACGAAATAATTCATCGATTTTGCCTGGTACGGCTCGGCGTTTAGAACAAATTGTTAGTCCTTTGAATGAATATTTCCCTTTAAATTGTCACATCCAATCATTAAAATGGAATTACAGAGTAAGTGAATTGGATCACATTTTGTTGGAAACTTTTTCCCATTCCATCCTGCCCAAACATGCTTTGAGGGAATAACTCTAATAATATTTTTTCCCATTATACCATCCCTCTTTGCCTTCAAATCTATTAACCATATCCATTGTTCATAATTTTATTCATCGCTAGCTTCAGTTGATTTAATTTCTAACCTACAGTCTTGATATATCATTTTTTTTTCTTTCCAGATATGAAATATTCCAACTCATGGTCAATCTTTACACAGAAAGATTTATTCAAATGCTTAGATTGCTTAGTGACAGAGCAAATACATTGACAAATTTGGAGATATTGAAGGTAACAAAGCTTGATGAGATTAAATCTACTTCTAATGTATAGGTGGTTCTGTTGTTGAATGTTTGTGGTTCCTTCCGTTTTATATATAATTGATTAAACACCTATATGAATTGTCTTCTTGCAGGTAACTGGGTGGGTTGTCGAGTATCAAGATAATCTGATTGGCCTTGGTGTTGATGAATCCCTTGCTCAAGTATGCTCCGAAAGTGGTGCAATGGATCCACTAATGAATGCATACATTGAAAGGACACAGCAAACAACAAAGGTACACTTTTCTTCTTATTGGGTGAATACTATTCTTGGGAGAAATTTGGTAATGATTTTTCTTCCATAGAAATGGTACACAAATATTCTTGAGGCAGATAAGGTGCAACCGCCAAAGAAAACAGAAGATGGTCGATTGTATACACCAGCTGCTGTTGATTTATTTAGAATCTTGGGGGAGCAAGTGCAGGTTGTTCGTGAAAATAGCACTGACATCATGTTGTACCGTACAGCACTTGCAATTATTCAGGCAAGTAGTTGTAATCATTAGATTGGTTGTATTTCAATTTATGCCCCATATTTGAATTAATACATAAAGGAGTCATACTATGGTTAACACCGCTATGCTTAACACTGTGTGTGTATCTTTATGTATCTATCTATCTATGTATACTCTGAGTAAATAGAAAATTCTATATATATCATGTAAGGAAACAAAAGAGTGAATTGTTTTAAAATATTAAATTAACCAACTGAAGCTTCTAACTAAATTGCTGTTTTGGAATTTACTGTTAGAATTATTGATAACAATTAGAGTTATAATTAGCTACAGGGTGTTACGGATTACTGGCTAGATTTTCATTTAATATTTAGTTATATGGTATTATGAATTAAGGTTCAAAATATCTAGCCATGTCAGAGCTTCTTGTCTTTTGAACATATCTCCTGAACATGTCATCACTACAATCGAATCATCAACTGTTTCACTGATGAAATATGATAGTCATTGTTTTTTGACTTTTCGAAGATTTTTTTTTTCTTTGACACTATTTTCTCTAGAAATAATTTAGGAGGGCAACTTTTTTTTTTTTTTTTTAATTTCAATGCATTTAATTTTTTATTTTAAAGGAAATAGGAAAATCAGGAAAATTTTTCTAGATAATTTCACCTTTATTAAATGTCACAGTATAATTGTAGGTGAAAACTTGTGTGAAAATAAACAATATTGCATATAGCTTATTTTGGAAGCATGGAAAGCAGAATATAATTGGGATAGAAAGGAATAATTTGGTTTATGAGGGAAAATTAACCTATGTTCATTTTATCACAATTAATAGAAAGGTTTTACAATTGCCTTGACTGAAACAAGAGCTAGGACAATAAGACAGGTAGTTCTCTTGGGCCTATTGTGAAATATGAGTGCACTATTCTAATGTTAAATTCTCTGTGTGATAGAATTTTATTTGGTTTGCTTTTGTCAGTCACCTTAGAGGATGAAAATGATGGAGATTGTATTTGGTTTGTCCTGAAGAAGGTTTTGATTGTTTCTCCATGTTCTTTTGATTTACTTCTTCCAGCTCCATGGTTTTTATTTTTTCTCATATTACTTCTGTAAAAAATCTGATTTTATCTTCTATTATTATTTCTCGATGATTAGGTTATGCTTGATTTTCAAGCAGCAGAAAGGCAGAGGCTTGAAGAACCAGCTTCTGAGATTGGTTTGGAACCCATATGTGCCATGGTCTGTGTTGCTTAAATATGTTATCTTTCTTCTTAATTGTCAGTAGAACTGACATATCCTAGGTTTTGGTCATTCGCAGATCAACAACAACCTGCGATGCCATGAACTTTCGATGGAACTCAGTAATAGCATAATTGAAGCTCTGCCGCAGAACTATGCGGAACAGGTTAGCATGAGTAAATTTTACTTACACCACTGAAATAATTATTTATATTGTTTTTGTATGATATCATGACCCTTTCATGTAATTGCATTAAAACCAACTTGTTGATATATATATGGTTTTGAAAATTGTCCTTGTCCTACAGGTGAATTTTGAAGACACTTGTAAGGGCTTCCTCGATGTTGCCAAGGTTTGTTAATTTAAGTTCTGCAATTCCATGATTTTTTTCTCTAATTTTATATTTGAAATATCATATGGATTATTGTGAAATATTTAATTTGTTGTGAATTTCAATTAGTTAATTGAGCTTCAATGTTATGCACAGTAGCTTATGATTAAAAGGGTCTCATTTTTGTTTTTAACTATCAATCTGACACATGCAAGTCTTCAGATAATTAACATATGAATGAGGCAAGCCATACAACCAATCATATTACTTAAATTGGTAGAGTTTTCTCTGCAAGTAAAAAGTTGCTAGTAGAAAATAAATTGTTTTATTAGTTGGGGCATCCAATAACCTATGGTTCATGTTTCTTCAATTCTAAAATTTCCCCGAGAGATATCCTGATTAGTTTTACAATGATTCGTTGCACTTTTCACAATGAAATTTAATTAGATTCTTTTCTACCTTACTATTTTCATTCATCTTCAAGAAACATGTAATTCCACCCACCAACCTACACACGTGTGAGACTCTTCCTTGCCCACCTCACGTGGTTCATCTTACCTCTGTTTTTAGACTAGATGCCTTATTTCTCCACTCCACACTGAGACTAAGGAAAGATCATCTTCTCCCGTAGTGTTAGAATAGGCAAAATACCTTCTCTTTGTGTTGAACTAGGAGACAGGGCAGCACAATCCATTCCTCCGAATTGGAACATTGTTCCCTCCACCGCTAAAACACTGAAATATTTTCTTGCACATCGGGACAATTTTATTGAGATTATAATTAATGAAAGAAACATTATAAGTATGCATCCTCACCTACAATTTTCTAATATGCATCCTCACCTACAATTGCATCATTCCATGTTTTATGGTGGATTCTATTCCAATTTTATGAAGATTTATGATTGATGTATGAAAACATTATAAGCATAAAGAGAAACTTAGGTAGCGTTTGGTTTACTTATTTGTCATTTTCATTTTCTAGGAAAATGAGAAAATGCAGAAAAACGTTGTTTGGTTGACATTTTCCACGTTCGTTTTCTATAAAATGAAGCTTAATTTGGTTGGAAAATAGAAAATGTCAAAAAGTCATTTTCTGTTTTCTGGGAAAATGCGGCAAAAATAGAAAACGAAAATGAAACCAAACGCAACCTTAGCTTCTCTTTTCTGATTTGCATCCTCACCTACAATTGCATCATTCCATGTTTATGGTAGATTTTAAGTTAGTTTTCTGCAGATTATAATTGATGAACACAACATTATGAGCATGCAGACATCCTACTCTTTTCTAATATAAAACGTTACCTACGATTGCATCATTTAATGTTTATGGTAGATTTTGTGCCATTCTTCTGAAGATTATAATTAATGAGTGAAACATTATAACCATGAAGACATCCTCTCCTTTTCAATATATATCCTCACCTACAATTCCATCATTCCATGTTATGGTAGATTACAAGCCAGTTTTAAGATTATAATTAATGAATGCATATGAACATGAAGACATACTTATAAATGGGTTGAGGGATATCACAAAATCCTCTTTTCTAATATACATCCTCACATACAATTGTATTATTCCATGTTTATGTTAGACTTTAAGCAAGTTTTCTTTTGATTATAATTAATGAACAAAGCATTATAAGAATAAAGACAAACTTAGAAGTTGAGGATATAACAAAACATGTTTGAGTTGAAGGTTCTAATTTTATTGGTCAATTAGATTTGAATTCATACTTTGTTTAGTTAGATAACTTGGAAGATTATGTGCCACCACCAATGAGCTCTATTTTCTTAAATGACTCTAGCAAAGTGTTTAGACCAACTTAGAATGATTAGATAAATCACCTATAATTAATGGTTTGTAATGAGAATTTAGATAAGGGAAAATAAATTGGGCAAATATTAAGAGGGTGCTCCTTTTATCATAAATATAAAATTGGCTCAATTTTGTCAAAATCATTAGAAGAGTGCTACTTTTATGCTTTGTTTATTTGGGAAGAAGGAAATAGAAACCGTGGAAAACTTTCTACTACGAAAAAAAAGAGGAATTATTTTCCTTTTTCTTTTTTTATTTAATGGGTGGATGGATTTAAGATTCCATCCATTGATGGATTCTTTTCTTTTCTTTAGTTATATTTTGTTTCTGTCCAAATCGATCGGAAAGTCTCTCTTCCTCTTAAACTTTTTTCTGTTGATAAAAATTTGCTCTTGTGGCTTGCTACCGTTGTCGTCATCGTCGATTTCCAACCACTGTCGTCGATTTCCAGCCACTGTCGCCAGCTGCCGCCGCCATTGGTCGTTGTCACTGGCCGTCATTAGTCATCGCTGTCGGGCATCCACCATTGTTGTTCATCGCCACGATACGCTCGTCGCTAATCAAGTTGACCGCCGCTTCATTGGGCAATGGCGATTGTCATCTCGATCGGTGCGGCCAAAAGCGAACAATCTTTTTATTTTTTTTTCTCTTATTCTCTTTCTCCCATTTCTTTATTTACTCGAGAATTCTTTTCTCTTCTTAAGAGAATTTCTTTCTTTTCTTTTCCCTTTCCCTTCTCTCTCTAGGGATTTTTTTACTTAGAGAATTCCTTTCCTTTTATGTATGCCCAGTTATAATAAAAAAATTTCAAACTAGAATTTGCATTTAAATGAGAAAAAAATTTTGATTTTTATTTTTTAAATAAAATATGACTTTTTGTAATGCATGAAATCTACGTAAATCTGAAATTTAATAATAAATTCAAATATGATAAATTCAAATTTTGATTTTGATTTTTTAATATGATAAAATATGACTTTTTGTAATGCATGAAATCTACGTAAATCTGAAATTTAATAATAAATTCAAATACTATCAATGATAATACTAACAAATATTATCAATGATCTCAGATTATTAATGGGGAAAAAAATCTATTCGTAATATCACATACATTTAACAATTGCATATTATTAGTAATAATTGCATATGATATTATTATTTTGTCTTGATCATTTATAATAATAACCAGTTTTAATAGATTCCATTCGGCTACTTACCCAATCACATAATGATGTTGTCTAATTTTATTAATATTACATTTTTGATTTTTTTTAAAGTTGTTTTGATTTGATTTGATTAATACTGATAAGATTTTATAGAATATTTAAGAGTGATACCTATATGGATTTTGACAATCAATACCCATACCTTGTGTGTCATGCATAATTGTAGGAGATAAGAAGTCCTAACTCTAGACATCATTAATAAATTTATAGTTTCTATTTATTTTTGTCATGGGTACTCATCATCAAAATGTTCATATCAGTCTATTCGTAATAGAGCTTGGTATATGAAGATTTTCAAACTTAAGTGGTTGGATAAGAGATTAAGCCTTTATTTCACTGTCAAAGCAAGGGGAAGACAAATAAAACATTATGTATCTTCTTGCTGTGTTTTTTTAACACTAATGCTAATTGATATATGAAAGTACACTAGTATCTTCTTTACATTAGTGAGGTGTGGAAATATAACTTGTAAAGTTGCTTGGTTATAATGTTCACCAATACAATTACTAGAATACAATATTTGTATCCCATCCTCACCCATACTAAGTTGTGTGGGGTGCTCGAACCAAATTTTAAATTCTATGGTGGCCGAGCATAATAATACAGTTTCATAGCCACTGGCAGTTTCAATTCTGATTAAAGTATGACATTTTTGTCTGAGTTGATGCCAATGAAAATCAATCGGAAGAAAGAGAAAGACGAGGAGAAAAAGAGGAAGAAGGGTAACAAAAGAAGATTTACCTGGCTAAGAAGGCATGATTATCACCAATTACTAGAGCTTGCCGCTAAGGTTGTGGCACTTCATTAGGAGCTCACTCTTTTGATCATTCCGACCCGTGAAGCAACAAAAAAAAAATGATCTGTACCAACTAAACAAGCCAAAGGACTTCTTGAAGAAATACTTTTAGAATGCTTAAGATGTCGTTCTTGCAACATTTATCATCAAATGGATGTCTCCTGAAAGTGCGTTGTTCAATTTATGAGAATGTTAATATATGACCTTGATATACTTATGATGTGAATATATGAATAGAGAGAGAAAGATTGAAGTGGAACAAGAATAAAGAGAGATCTCAAGAACTAATCTTTTAAGTGGATTTTTCCCTGAAATGAAGTGACACACAACAATATGCAAGGGAATTGGGTAAAGGAGAACACTTTTGGGTTTAGAAAAAAATAAATTACATAGCCTAATGCAGGACTTAGCAACATGACAACTAGACATTTTATGTGTTCAAATTTTCACAGTAGATGAAAAGCACAGACTGACCCTTTGTTAAAAGTAGCAAATAGAGGACATACCTTTCAATGTTTAGGTCTCCACTGGAGATAGATATGTAGTAAGATCTAGAAATCTGGAAGAAGAAAAGAGATCTACAAATCTGGGAAGCAGTAGATGCAACAAAATAGAACCCAAGGTATTATGAGTTAATGCTCGAAAAATGTAGAAAATGCAACAAACAATTTGGATGTGAAAAAAGCTTGCTGAAGAAGGAAGTGATGTTATAACAAAACTACAATTATTAGGATTGGTAGGTTGATTGTCAGATGGCTAGAGAGGGGAAGGGGTGAACAGTGTTCCTGCAATTAACACTTAAGCACTTGTTAACGGCTTAGCTAGACCAATTGAAGACAAAATGCAGCGAAATAAGCAAAACAATAAATAAAATGCTAACACCTTGAGGTAACATGGCCCACTTTCTCCTTCTCCTCCTTCCAAAGGTAGAGAAATTTGTTGCAATTCTCTTTAAGAGATGAATACTAGTGTTGATGCAATCATGCTCCAATTTGGTCCCATTAGACCAAAGCATTTTGATGCTTGGCTATATGCTTGGTCAAAGATATATTTAACTCAAGTGTTTAAGTTAGTGTTAGTGTAATCATGTCCCAAGTGGTCCAATTTTACATTGGATTTTGATATTTGACAAAGTGTTTAAGTTAGCCCTTTGTCTTGTGTTTTGATATGTGCGTTTTGAGTGTGCAAGGATTTACAAGAACATACATGGAGCTTGGAGAACATGTGACTTAGCGTGGCTAAGGTGACATGCTCAGTGAACTAGAGGTTTGTAGAGAGATGATATAGGACATCCGATGGACCATAGGACGAGAAGCATTGTGAAGGTATTTGAATAGATCTAAGAGTGATGACCTGTCATCACTATGTTGGCTCAAGGTCTAAAGAAATTAGAGAAGGCTGCATGAGGCAACCGAGGGACCGTAAGACAAGAAGTATCAAGGAAAAGCAAGGATCACAACAGATGGAGGTGGATTATATAGGTGAAGACATGAAAGATAGCATGTGGAGGAGTCGATGGCTCGTGTGCATCCGACGGATGGAGTAACCTAGTGAGAGATGTCTAAGGGGTAAAGTCAACTTGCAAATAGTAAAACTATAGTATGAATTGTGAATGTTGAGTTACTTGTGCGCATGGAGTGAGGGGAGAACTCAATATAGGTGGACTCAACAAATTATAATTGGTCGTAGTTGAGTTCATAGTCAATTGGTATTTAACAATAGTTTGCATGAAATCCAAAACCACAAAGACTCGGGGTTTGCAGTTTTTTCAGTCGATTGGTGTAGAATCTAGTTGGTAGTCAACTTGCTAATCAACTGGGGTCGATGAGGCAATGAATAGAATGTTCTATTCAATCATTGAGTGAGTAGTTGTCTAGTCGACTGATGATAAGTTAGTTGTTGCTTGATGCAAGGATGGAAAGCGGAAAGGAGTCATTAAAGCTTAATAATAACAATTGGATTGGGCAAATTAGTTGACTGATTAGCGACAAACAACCACATGAATTAAAGATTTGAAGGCTATAAAAGAAGCAACTTGCTAAGGCCTCAAGGTTAGTGATTCTTAGATTGGTTAAATCTATTTTGAGCTTTGTTTTTTGGCTTTCTAATCATCTTGTAATCCTTTTCCCATGAGAAGGTTCTCCACCTTTCATAGTTGACCATGAAGGAGAAAGTTAATGGTGCTTTTTGGAGTAATGCATCGACAGATCATAGAAAGTAGGATCCCAAGAATGACTGAATCATAGAAAGTTGACCATGAAGAGAGTGTAGTATCCAAAGGATGACCGAATCATGGAAAGTGTGTTAGCAATTGTGTACTGTATGCTATTCACCATCTTTAATGCATTTATTATCTACTTGAACCTGTCCTCGAACAAGTGGTATTAGAGCAAAGTGACTCTTTTTCGGACTAACCATTGTGAGAACACACTGAGATGATGGCTAGATGGTGAAGGCTTCACTTCGTGGAGAAGACAACTAGAAGTTTCATTCCTAATGAATTTCGAAATGATTTTTGCCATAAAATGGGGATATCAAAGGCCTAGGGATGAAAAAGGAAGGAAAATCAAAAGAAAGGATTAGATGGAAGTACAAATTGAAATGTATTAAAGGAAGAAGAATGTTTTTGACTCCCTCATTTCTATAGTGTCTAAGAAAATTTTGGATGAAATTGTAGATTGTGTGGATGTACAAGATCTTTGGAGGAAGATCATGCACTTTCGTAAAAATCCTAAGGAGAAGAAGGCTAAAATCCAAGAGGAGGTTATGGAGATGGTGCATGAAAATTTAAATGCTCTATAAGTGGAGGAAGAAATTCCAGGGCCAATGATTGAGGATGTCAATAAAAACACAAGTCATACTATATATACATTGGAGGAATTGAGCGGAGAAACATCCATTTCTTCAAAGGATGAAGAAGAGTCAAAGACAATGGAAGTAGAAGTATTGGAAGTTCAACCTTCAAGCACCTCCACCCAAAAGAAGAACAAGGAATATATTCTATTCTTTAGGTGTAACCAAAAGGGACACTACAAGAATAGGTGTCCAATTGCTAAGAAAGGTAAAGAAGGCATATCCTAAACTTGGTAAATTGAATGTAATCCAAGTTGTAGGAAAAAGGAAGAGAAGATATGCTCTCCTAATTTTAATTTTAGTTTAAATTTGAATTCTTCTATACATAGGAGTAATAATTTTACTTATTTTTCTATGCACTATTATGGAATATAATTTCGTCATGGCCGATCCCAAGCCTGGATTAAGGAGAATTATGTTAGGTTGTCAATCAGCGTTAGACTAAAATAAATGTTCAATGAATCAATCCATCAAACTATTATGCTAATGTTAGATTTTTCGTTGGAAGGAACGTGTTACAAAGTCCGATTGTATCGTCTCGGAAAGGACCGCTACATCTTTAAAATTCGAGTGTAGTGATAAATATGCAAGAGTTCACGTTGTAGGATCCGACTATAAGGTATCGGCAAGGACCTCTACATCTCTATGAGAACTTGAGTGTAGTATTAAATAGGCAAGAGTTCTCACACCATAGGTTGGATAAGAACAAATATTATAAGAAAACTAATAGTCTAAGATTTGGAATATAGGAACCCTCACTGGTAAAGCAATGGAGGTAGTAGATACGATGATTAGGAGAATAATTAGTATTTTGTGTGTATTAGAGACAAAATGGATAGAAAAGAAGACAAAGATGATAGAGAACTCGGGTTTTAAGTTATGGTATACAGGAAAGAGTAAAACAAGAAATGGAGTGAGTATTGTTGTAGATAGTTCGTTAAAGGATAAAATTGTAAGAGTAGTTAGAAAGGAGATAAAATTATAACTCTCAAGATAGTAACGGAAAAAGAAACTATGAACGCAATTAGCATATATGCACTTCAAGTAGAATTAAATGAAGATACCAAATCAATATTTTGGAATGACCTAGATGAAGTATTACAAAATATTCCGTCAAATGAAATGGTTTTAATAGGAGACAATCTAAATGATTATGTTGGAGTGAAAAATATGAGAGAGTACATGAGGGTTATGGATTTGAAACAAGAAATGAAGGTAAAACTATATTGGATTTTGTGATAGCATATGACCTTGTACTATCTAATAAGAAAAGAGAAAAACACTTGGTCACGCATAAATGTGAAAATAATAAATCGCAAATTGACTTTCTTATAATTAGGAAGAGAGATAGAAAGATTTGTAAAGATTGTAAGGTCATCTCTGGAAGAAGCTTAACTACCTAACATAGGTTAGTAGTGTTGGATATATATGCCTCAAGCATAATATTAATAGATGGAAAATATACACGACTTCTAGAATTAAATAGTGAAAGTTAAAGGATGAGAAACAAAACATATTTAAGGAGAAGGTAGCCCTACAAGTATTAGGTGAAATATATGAAATGAGATAAGATGATATCAAAGTTGAAAATAGTAACCAAAAGTGTTCTCGGTTAGTCAAAGAGGCATGAAATCTTAGTGGTGGAATGAGAAAGTACAAGACAAAGTGAAGGAAAAACGAACAACCTATAATGAATTGTATATTTGTAAGGATGAGAAAAATTAAAAAAAATATATAATAGTTAAAAAAGAGGCTAAGAAAGCAGTGAATGAAGCTAAAAATGAATTTTTGAATAGTTATATTGAAAATTGGATACAAAAAAAATAAGAAGAGACATTTATAGAATCGATAAAGTGGGAGAGAGAAAGACAAAACATCTTATCCAAATAAGATATATTAAAGATGAATACAATAGGGTACTAGTAAATGATAAAGAAATAAAAAAACGGTGGAAGAGAGATTTTCATCAACTTTTTAATGAAGGGTTAAGTGACCAACTTAACTTAGGTAATTTAAATAGGTTAAATGAGTATAGAAAATTAAATTTTTATCGTATAATTTAAATTTCAGAAGTAGAACAAACTTTAAATGAAATACAAAGTAAAAAAATCATTAAACTAGATGATATTCCAATAGAGGTATTGATGCAGGGGCATCTAACAACAAACACAAACTACTTGGACTGTAACAAGAAGAAGACGCACTTCTCAAGGACCCCCTGACCTTTCTATGTTTTCTTTCACGAACATGGACACCTAATGGGCACCGCGGCCTGCCAGTGGTCTCCACCACGACCTGACCGTGGTCCACTAGACGACCGAAGATCAAGTTGGCTAGTTTCTCCCGAGAGAACCATGGCCTGCTCGTAGTCCTCACTACGGCCTGACCGTGGTCTGCACCATGCCTGTAGATCACTGTCGCCTCAGTGTAGTAAATTAGGGTTTTGGCTTTTTCTGTTAAGCTTGTTTAGTTTTTTTTTTCTTTCTTGCTTATTAAGAAATTTCTATTAAAGTTAGTTTATTTTTTTTTAGCATTAAGAAACCTCCTCTTTCTCTAAGCCTATTTAAGCATAGGTTCAGGCTCTTGTAAGACATTCAATTTTTGATTAATAATATTCCTTTTCGTTTAAACCAAGAGGTGTTCCTCTTTGTTAGTGAACCCCCTCCTCCTACGACTCTTCTACTCTCCCTCTCTTCCAACCATGCACGATTAGCGCTCATTTCGCTAACCGCCTGCGTCAGTTGGTCATGGTCCTAGATCCATGGACGGTCGATGAGGATGTGGTCGTGGTCGGCAAGTTCCGATTGAGGAAGCCGCACCCAAGATCAAAATCCCATAGAGACCATCGAAGATCTACGGAGGCAAGTCACAAAGCTAACCCAACAGTTGGCTGCACAAGATTTGGAAGACCGTGAGGTATAAGATCGACACTCAACCGCAAGTTTAGACAATCCATATCATCGAGGCCACTATGGGTATATCGAACGCTATGGAGAGCTTGTTTTTTCGCATCGATCTCCCTGAGTTTTCAAGCACTTTACATGCGGAAGATTTTATTGATTGACTTGATGAAATTGAATGAATTTTTGAATATAAAGATGTCCCTGAATGTATTAAAGTAAAAACTTGTTGCCCCTCAAGCTCAAGGGTCGAGCCTCAGCTTGGTGGGAACAACTCAAGCGCTCACGTGAGAGACAAGGCAAGACCAAGATTACCACTTGGGACAAGATGAAGAAGCAACTGCGAGGTCACTTCCTTCCTTTCGGCTATACCTAATCATTGTTTTTACGTCTTCATAACTTGAGACAGGGTGCTCGATCTGCCAACGATTATACGGAAGAATTCTACCAATTTGTTGCTTGGAATGATCTATATAAGACAGATGATCAACTGGTCGCACGATATTTAGGAGGTTTGCGACAACACTTTCAGGATAGCTTCAGCTTGCACTCTTTTCTGACGGTTTTCGAAGCTCATCAACGTGCCTTGGTACTTGAGAAGCAACAAATTCGGAAGCCATCGATTCGAAACAACCGAGCAGTCCACTCCCAGGAATCTTAGCATGCACCACAGGTTCCTCCTAAAACTACTATCAAATGTTTTCGTTGTGATGGACCAGGGCGCATAAGGCTCTCATATGCAAGAAATTTGCCAAAGGGGAAAACATGCTAATTGAAGAAGAAGACGATGAGACAGCCAGTATCCAACGTATGGCGAAGATAACAATGATGAGATCCTCTATGGAGATGGCCAAGAAACGATAGTTGTTCGTAAGACACTCTCACTCTCAAAAAAGAAGCTAAGGATGATTGGTTGAGAACGAATATTTTTCACACTACATGCACCATTGTGGATAAAGTATGCAAGATGATCATTGATAGTGGTAGCTGTGAGAATATGGTATCTAGAGGAGTTGTGCAAAAGTTACAATTGAAGACAAATCGTCATCCTAAATCGTACAAGCTATCTTGGCTCAATAAGGAGAATGAGGTAATAGTTGATAATCGATGCCTTGTTTCTTTTTCCATTGGTAGCAAATACTTTGATGAAGCATGGTGTGACGTCGTGTCAATGGATGCATGCCACATACTATTGGGACGACCTTGGCAGTATGATTGTAGCGCTATCCATGATGGACGGAAGAACACTTATACCTTTCTCCTCCAAGGTAAGAA
This sequence comes from Wurfbainia villosa, assembly GCA_025175895.1. Lineage (NCBI taxonomy): Eukaryota > Viridiplantae > Streptophyta > Magnoliopsida > Zingiberales > Zingiberaceae > Wurfbainia > Wurfbainia villosa. Next base: position 92,333,733 of record CM045997.1, on the reverse strand, counting down.
GATCATGCTAGCCCCACAACGAAAGGATTCTTCACCCATACCGGTATCCGTTAGCTCTTCTCTCCTCTCTATATCCAGATTTTTAAATGAAGTAGCCCAAGAAAAGGTCATCTACGCCTTACTACCTCACCCAAGTGACACAGTGGACTCCGGATCAAATTTACTAGTGGAGGTACAACATTTACTCGAGGAGTTTTCGGATCTAATGCCTGTGGATCTTCCCTCCGGAGTAACACCCATGAGGGACCTTCAGCACCAGATTGATCTTATCCCAGGATTAGGCTTATCTAACCGGCCAGCTTATCGCCTCGGTCCTAAGGAGGGCGAAGAGTTATAATGACAAGTGGTGGAACTCTTAGAACGAGGATACCTCCGAGAAAGCATGAGCCTTTGTGCCCTACTTGTTCCAAAGAAGGACGGATCATGACATATGTGTGTGGACAGTCAGGCCATCAACAAAATTACCTTGAAGTACAGATTTCTGATTCCATGATTGGATGATATGTTAGATTAGCGAGCAGGTCCAAAAGCTTCTCCAAATTAGATCTCAAGAGCAGTTATCATCATATTCGGATCAAGTCGGGTGATGAATGGAAGACGACATTCAAAATGCAATATGGATTATATGAGTGGATGGTTATGCCTTTTGGATTATCTAATGCACCAAGCACTTTTATGAGATTCATGTATCAGGTACTACGATCTTTTATGGGCAAATTTGTTGTAGTTTTCTTTGACGACATTCTTATTTACAACCCAACCGAGTCATCACATTTTGAGCACATACGAGCGATTTTTGAGAAACTAAGGTCAGAGAAATTATTTCTTAGTAGAAAGAAGTGTTATTTCTTCTCTATATCAGTGACTTTTCTTGGATTCATTATCTCTACGGAGGGCGTGCATGTGGATCCCTCAAAGATTGACGCCATCCTAAACTGGCCAGCACCGCAGACCTTGCATGATGTTCGGAGCTTTCATGGGTTAATTTCTTTCTATTGCCGATTTATCAGAAACTTTAGCACCTTAGCAGCCCCCATTACCGAATATCTAAAGGGGAAGACTTTCAGATGGTCTGAGGAGGTCGAGAATAACTTTCTGTTGATCAAGCAAAGGATGATCGAAGCTCCCGTCTTAGCACTCCCAGATTTAGAGAAAGTATTCGAGGTACATTGTGACGCATCTGGTACCGACATTGGTGGAGTTCTTAGTCAAAGCGGACGACCTATGTCCTTCAGTGAAAAATTGTCAAATTTTAAACTAAACTACTCTACTTACGATGTCAAATTCTACGTCATAATCCAATCCTTGAAATATTGGCAACACTACCTCGTACAACGGGAATTCATCCTTTTCACATATTACGAAGCTTTGAAGTTCATCAATGGGCAACACACGTTAAGCAGACGACACACTAAGTAGGTGGCCTATTTGCAGGAATTCACTTTCACTATCCGACACCAGGCAGGGGTCTTGAATTGCATAGCAGATGCCTTGAGCCGACGATCTTCCTTACTTACCACTATGCGAATCAAAGTTATGGGGTTTGAATCTTTTACAGAACTATATGCAGCAGACCCATCTTTTGGTAAAATCTTTCAAGAAGCAACGGAAGGACTTCGTCATGACTTTGTGGCACTCAACGACTTCCTATTTTGAGGACTGCAGCTATGCATTCAGAATTGTTCATTAAGACAATAGATTTTGGGAGAATTATATAATGAGGGGCATTTCGGCCGTGATAAGACATTATCTCTCATATCATTGGATTTCTATTGGCCAAAATTGAGAAGTGATGTAACACGTTTTATGGCACAATGTGTAGGGATTTCTTATGCAAAATAGCATATGCGCAACGGAAAAATAGGATCCCTTCCAAGTGATCCTTGCGAAAGAAAACCTCGTACAAAAATAAATTTCTTAAAACCTATCTTATAGGAGAATATTACCTTTGTTGCGTGCCCTTTTTTAATCCCGCTTCTCCTTGGGTTTGTTGGATCTTTTAGCACGTTCAAATGTCCGTGCCTCTATATGTATCCACACGAGCAAGCTCTTGTCTCACAAAAGAAACTAGAAGAGCTCTCCTTTACTTCTTGCTAGAGAAGTCCCTAAAGGAGAGGAAGGTAGGGAAAAAGAAAAAGGAAGAAGAAGACCACTCTTCTTGCTAGCCTACACTCACAAAAACCACACAACCAAAGCCTCTCACCACCAAGCTCTCTCCAAGCCTCAAGCTTCACCAACATTTTGGCCGGCCACCCCATGGAGTGTTTTATAGGATTGGAAAAACCTTTCACCTCCTATCACATTCAATGCAATCAATTGCATTGAAAGATAATCAAACACCTACCACGCGAGAAATTCCAAAGGTCAAAACCTTTTCCTTCCACCTCATCGCTTGTGGTACGCCAGTGATACGCTTACGCTGCATTCACGCATCGTCAATTAATCTTATTAATTCAATAAGCTTATGTTATCATATTGAATTAATCTCATTAAATCAATAAGGTAAAATATTGAATTAATCTTATTAAATCAATTAAGCTTAGCATATTGAATTAATCTCATTAAATCAATAAGCTAAAATTCTCATTAAGCTTAAAGTCCAAAAACCATTTTGTACTTAAGCTTATTCCCAAATTATTCTAGTCAAACTAGAATGCATTAATTCTTCTAATCATCATGCTTTTGTGTGACCCTATAGGCTCATAACGCTGGCAAAGTGGATCTAAACTCTTTAGATACACAAGCAATGAGCGGCATCTAGCAATACATCATTGCTACCCAAGTTACAAAATAAGTCAAGATCCGACTAACCTTTCTGTGACTACTATAATGTATGACTGTGTTCTTCTATCCTTGATATCAGATTGACCAATGAGGCATAGACCGTGTCATCCTCGATCAATCTATGTGTTTTCGATCCCCGAGTAAACTAACTCAAACAAATGAGCTCAATATCTCATATCGACTCATTCGAGCATGGCCATGCGCTTTAGTAGTTCTACTCAATCAAGGGGCCCATGATATCACTGGCCATATGGGAGGGATAGATCCCATCTACATCACTCACATCCCTCCGCATAATTTGTTATATACCCAAGAATCGCTTTATGGTCCACCTCACATGTGACGCTTCGACGATACCAAAGTACATAACTCCTATGTAGGGAACCGATGACTTCGTGTTCGAGGACTATTCATACCAAATAGTCACATGAGAAAGTTTATGACACTCATACGACGATCCATGAAACTTTCTCACGGCCGGGTCCCAAGATATATTCTCTAATATATACCCACGTGTCAACTCGATATCATATATCCAATGATTTGTGAGATCAGTTCGATTGACACGTACTAGTCTTTATGTATTAATATTGCCTTGCGTATTAATACTTGACTAGGAACATTTAGGAAAGTGTTCTCTCTGACCTCTCATGTCGATTACGCGATTGATGTGTTGTAGATAAGAACCTACTTTTATAGGGCATTATTATATTTAATTTAGGAGCGCAATGAGGCGTAAATATAATAACCAATCCTTTGCCTTTATAGAATATGATCTGAAAATGTTCCTATTGACCATCATGTGATTGGTTACTTTATAACTATGATCTCCTACGAGCATTAGTACGATCACTATAATATCGATACTGGTGACCTAGTGTGACCGTCATGTTTCCTCTGTGCGAAGCCTTGGTCGATGGATCTGCGATGGTAGCTTACATCGGTACTCTGCGTATCCTCGCATCTCCTCTGTCGATGATCTCTCGAATGAGATGGGCCGCGATATGTATTTGGTCATTGATGTGATCGAGGTCTCCTCTGTCGATGATCTCTCGAATGAGATGGAAGCCGTGATATGTATTTGGTCGTGATGTGATCGAGGTTCCTTAGCTGTCTGATAGCTCCGTTGTTGTCCTGATAAGTCTATTGGATCTGTAATGCTAGGAACTACCCGAGTTCATGATGAACTTGCGGGCGAAACGACCTCCTTTCTTTGCATCGGCAATGATATACTCGGCTCATTGTAGAATCGTGACTCTGTCTGCTTGAACTCTTCCATTTCGCGGCTCCACCGTTCGAGTGAAACACGTGCCGATTGCGATCTATAGTCGTCCTTATGCTGTTTGGAAGCTTGCATCATAACCCTTTATAGTTAGCTCCTCATATCGAAATATTCTTTCGTTCTTCGTAAGTATTTAAGAATATTTTGTGCTATCCGATGACTTTCACCGGATCCGAGTAGTATCTACTCGTCGTACTCAAAGCATACGAGACGTCAGGACGAGTACAAAGCATGGCGTACATGATAGACCCTATAGCAGATGCATAAGGGATCTTATCCATGCGATCTCTCTTCTCCTTAGAAGAGGGACATTGAGTCTTCGAAAGACTCACACCATGTGATAAAGGCAGAAATCCTTTCTTGGAATTTTGCATAGCAAAACGATCTAGCACTTTATCAATGTATGTACTCTGACTTAGGCCAAGTAATCTTTTAGATCTATCTCTATAGATCTTGATGCCTAGAATATAGGCAGCTTCACCTAAGTCTTTCATCGAGAAACAATTCCCTAACCACGTCTTGAGGTGGGTGAGGGAATATCATTTCCGATGAGAAGTATGTCATCTACATACAAGATAAGAAATACAACTGTGCTCCCACTATTTCTCTTGTAGACACAAGGTTCATCTTCATTCTTGATGAAACCATACTCCTTGATTGCATCATCGAATCGAAGATTCCAGCTTCGAGAGGCTTTCTTTAGTCCATAAATGGACCTTTGCAGTTTGCATACCTTTCCAGGATGCTTTGGATCTTCAAAACCCTCAGGCTGTGTCATGTACACATCCTCGAGTAGCTTTCCATTCAGAAAAGCGGTTTTGACATCCATCTGCCAGATCTCATAATCGTGGTAGGCTGCAATAGCAAGTATGATCCGAATGGATTTAAACATCGCAACTGATGAAAAGGTTTCATCATAGTCAATACCATGAATTTGTTTGAATCCTTTAGCCACCAATCTACCTTTATAGGTATGCTTATTACCATCCATGTCAGTCTTTACTTTAAAGACCCACTTACACCCAATGGGTTTTACCCCTTCAGGTGGATCAACTAAAGTCCATACTTGGTTAGTGTACATGGATTTCATTTTGGATTTCATGGCCTCTAGCCATTTCTCGGAATCTGGGCTCATCATAGCTTCTTGATAGGATGTAGGCTCGTCAAGATCGACAAGCAATACATCATCGTTGTCAGTCAAGAGAAAAGAATATCTCTCGGGTTGTGGCCGGATCTATCGGATCTGAAGAGGTTGATTACTTGAGCAGGCGTTTGCTCCGTAACTCTTTGGGCGGACATTTTCCTCATCCATGACACTTTGTGGTGCACATTCGTTTTCCATGAAGCCTTAGTGTTATCTTCGTCTTGAATTTCTTGAGATGAATTTTACTCACTAGTGTTTCTAGAAATAAATTCTCTTTCTAGAAAGACAACATTCTGGCAACAAACACCTTGCAGTGTGGGATTGTAAAGTAATATCCCTTAGTTTCCTTGGGATATCCTACAAAATAACACTTATCGATTTGGGTTACTAGTTTATCGAGACTTGGCGTCTAACATAAACATGACCCCAATCTTTATAAAAGACATTTTGGGACTCTTCCCATCCATCGTATATGGTGTCTTTTCTACGGCTTTTGATGGGGAGCGATTAAGTGTGGCGGTGTCTCTGAGCTAAACCCCAGGAAGTAGGTAGATCGGTCGACTCATCGTTGATCGTACCGTATCTAATAAATCGATTTCTCCTCGGATACACCGTTCCGTTGTGGTGTTCGGTGGAGTGAGTTGGGATATTATCCCACACTCGGCCGGTGATCACGAAACTCTTGACTAAGGTATTCACCATCTCGATCGATCGAAGTAGCTTAATCGCTTACGAGTTGGTTTTGCCGTTCTTGAATTCTTTGAACTTTTCAAAGGATTACAACTTATCTCATCAAATATAAGTATCGAATCTACTCGTATCATCGAAAGTAATAAAGTACTTATAGCCTCCCCGGCCGACATTGAAGGGCCACATCGGTATGTATGAGTCCTAACAGTCATTGCTCTCTCGCCATGTCCACTAAATGGAGTTTTAGTCATCTTTCTTAAAGACAAGATTCGCGTACCTCGTATGATTGAAAATCGAATGAGTCGATAATCCATCTTTATGGAGTTGGGATATCGTTTTTCGATTTATGTGACCTGGCGGCGGTGCGAAGATATGTTTGGTTAATTATTCGATTTGAACCGTTTGTATTACGTTATAAATTGGGTTTTCTAAATCTAGAGCATAGAGACCATTCGTAAGTGGTGCATTCTGATAGAACATTTCGTTCGAATAAATGGAACAACATTTGTCCTTTATTATAAAAGAAAAGTTTTCTTGTCTAAACAAGATCTGAAATTATGTTCTTCGTTAATGCAGTGCGTAAAAGCACTCCTCTGGTTCTAAGATAAGCCCGGTGGGCGAAAAGAAAGAATATGTTCCTACATTCTGGCCGTGACTTTTGCACCATTACTGCTCGTAGGTCCACTTCGCCCTTTGCCGTTAGTCTACTATTTCTCGGTCCTGCACATTGTACAAATGTGAGATGCCATCCGTATCTAATACCCATGTAGAAGAAATAGATAGATTAACCATAGCGTGTATACAGGCGAAGTCCCACTTCTTTTCTTCTTTACTTCCTCGAGTAGACTTTGCGATTCGCTTCCGATGTCGATCTCTCACATGATGAAGCAGATCCCTTCCTTAGGTACTTTACCTTTACCCTTTGAAGTGGATGAATTGGCCTTGCCTTTGGCAGGTCTTACCCTTGCCTTTGCGCTTACCTTTGCCCTTCTTGACCATTAAATGCGTTCTTAACTTTCTTCTTGAGATTGATTCGTGATTCTCGACATCGAGAATCTCGAGCGAAAACTTATCGATTTCATTCATGTTATAATTAGCGAATTGATTATATGCTTGCGATGATTGCGAGGATAACATCGGTTGCGATTCTTGGCTCGATTGGAAAACCTAGTCCTTGAGGTTCTCAGCGTACCACTATCATTTTAAGTCGTGAGTTCCTACGGTGTTCCTTCTTGTATCTTGCATCAAAAGAGCCTTAGACACTTCCGCTCGTGCCTAGCTTGTCCTTGATATAGTTGTTTGAATGCTCGGACCATATCATAGACATCCATGTTCTCATTGCTTACGAAGCTCGAGTTCTGGTGGCAAGCATAAGACATGACAACGTCTAATCGTCGTTTGATGCTTCTTATAAGCATCCTTTTGACCACAGTGGCGCGAGGCGGGTGTTTGAGGATAGGCGCTCTAGGACATCTGATTTCGTTCTTGCTTGAGGATAATCCTCAAGTTCTATACCGATCTAGAAAGTTAGCTCCATTGAGCTTGTCTTTCTCGAGACGGATCATGAGTTGAGGGTGTGTCGTGTTAGATGACATAGTGATCAAATGATATTAAAATGCAAAATTAAGTATCATACCTAAGTCGTTTAATTAGACCTTTAATTAAATGAGGCTCCCACTAAATTCTCATAGCTTTGATATGAGCTAATCATTGATGTAAGCGAAACACGTTTTGCTTACATTCATTAATATTTAGCTATAAATTTATATGGGATAAAGATCCATCATCATGCCGTTTTGAGTTAGCTTTGGCTAATCGCCCAAGATGTAGTATGATTAGGTAGACAATCTTTTGCGATTACATCGATGTAACTCTTTAGTAGCTTTGGTTAAGTTTAGATTAGTTTAGTGCTTATTCTAAACGGCTTCGGTAGTGGCGAGGCCACGAGGCCTTCTTTGATATCGAACAGCGACCACTTTACTAAGAATGAAGGCGTGTTAAAATCACCTGAAACTAATTTTTAAAACTTATGTTGAAGCTAATATATGCCTCTACTTTCTTAATTAAATAAGAAAAACTTAATTAAGTCTTAACAAGTTTGATAGCGGGGCATCACGATTGTCACTCGCACTCTTCGAGATAAAATGCATTGCTTTGCTTTGTGAGCAAACCCAACAACAAATGATCGAGGAAGTAGTGAGTATCGAACTTTGGTAGGCATATCGTTTTGACTTATTAAGAAATAAACATGCATCACATACGTATTAGCGTACATCACATATAAGCTAAATTAACATGCATCACATCATATTAAACTAAGCGTGTCGTGGTTATGACCCTTATTCTACAATCTTCTCAAGCCAATGAAAAGATTGATTGAGTCGACCTAGGGATAACATCTTCTCCCAGTGCTTCCTTTTGGTTGTCTTGTGTTGTTGACTTCCTCCTTGTAACGTCGTCTTAATGGACCCTCCATCTTTATTTTGTATATTACAAAAGGAGAAATACTCGAGTTACATTCAGTCTAAAACTACTTTTACAACAAGAATTTTAGGAGAAAGGCCGACACAGTAGTATTAAAATTACAACACACACATTGGCCTTTTTGGGACTAGGCCATAACCATGCACCATGTCAATTTTAACTTTTAAAAGACATCGGATATTTTATTATGTTTGAAAAAATTGCTAATGCAATTATCAACTCATAATAAAATTTATCCTACTTCTATATCATATATAAAATAGAGAAAACCTATTTTTTATACGATCTTTCATGAGTGGCTCACGATACCCTTTGTAGGGATTTCTTATCTGAAAATAAGCATATCTTGACGGAAAAATATGATCCCTTCCAAGTGATCCTTGCGAAAGAAAACCTCGTAGAAAAATAAATTTCTCAAAACCTATCTTATAGGAGAATATTATCTTTGTTGCGTGCCCTTTTTTAATCCCGCTTCTCCTTGGGTTTGTTGGATCTTTTAGCACGTTCAAATGTCCGTGCCTCTATATGTATCCACACGAGCAAGCTCTTGTCTCACAAAAGAAACTAGAAGAGCTCTCCTTTATTTCTTGTTAGAGAAGTCCCTAAAGGAGAGGAAGGTAGGGAAAAAGAAAAAGGAAGAAGAAGACCACTCTTCTTGCTAGCCTACACTCACAAAAACCACCTGACAAAGCCTCTCTCCACGAGCCTCGAGCTTCTGACATTTTGGCGCCAGTGTTTTATAGGATTGGAAAAACTTTTCACCTCTATCGCGTTCATCTGATCAATTGCATTGAAGATATACACTCCTTGTTTGGTAAGCGCGTAGAAATTCAAGTCGAAACCCTTTGTCTCCTTCCACCTCGTGAGCTTAGGTGGCATGTGCTTATGTGGCGTTAAATGCGTATTGAATTAATCTTATTAATTGATAAACTATGTTATCATATTGAATTAATCTCATTAAATCGCAATAAGGTAACATATTGAATTAATCTTATTAAATCGATTAAGCTTGTATCGTGATAACATATTTATTTAATCTTATTAAATTAATAAGCAGCGTATTGAATTAATCGTTAAATCGATAAGCTAAAATTCTCATTAAGCAAAGTCAAAAATCATTTTGTACTTAAGCTTATTCTCAAATCTAGTCGAATGCATTAATTCTTAATCATCGTGCTCTTTGTGTGTGACCTATCGCTCTCATGCGTTGGCGGTGGATCTAAACTCTTTTAGATACACTGGCGATAATGACATCTAGCGATACATCATTCAGTTCTGAAATAAGTCGAGATCCACTAACATTTGTGACTACTATAATGTATGTGAGTGTCATACATCCTTGATGTCAGTTGACGATGAGGCGTAGGCGTGTCATCGTCGATCAATCTATGTGTTTCTTGATCACGAGTAAACTAACTCGAGCAAATGAGCTCGATATCTCGTATTGATTCATTCGAGCGATGACCGTGCGTTTTAGTAGTTCTACTCGATCGAGACCTGAGATATCACTCTCGTCGTATGGGAGGATAGATCCATCTCTACATCACTCGCGTCCCTCCGCGTAATTTGTTATATACCCGATGTCGCCTTTATGGTCCACCATTACGGGTGGCGTTTGGCGATACAAATCCATAACTCCTTATGTAGGCAGTAGTGACTTGAGTTTGAGGACTATTCATACGATAGTCACGTGAGAAAGTTTATGACACTCGTATGACGATCCAGAAACTTTCACGTGGCGGTCGATTCGATTATATATTCTCAATATATACCCAGTATCGACTTGATATCGTATATCCATAACTTGTGAGATCGAGTCGTGATTGACCTACTGCTAGTCTTTATGTATTAATATTGCCCTTGCATATTAATACTTGACTAGGAACATTTAGGAAAGTGTTCTCTACAGCCTCTCATAATCAATTCTGCCAATTGATGTGCTGTAGATAAGAACCTACTTTTCTAGGGCATTATTATATTTAATTTAGCTGGCACAAGCAAGACGTAAATATAATAACCAATCCTTTGCCTTTATAGAATATGATACAAAATATTCCCTATTCAACCATCACATGATTGGTTCTAGGGCTATAACTAACACAATGTTGTATATGTCAACGAGCTAAGGGGACTCCCACTAACGCTGGTTTATATACTTCCTTTTTTATTCCCGAAGCCCCATGGATGGACGTCAACATGGATTTTATACTTGGACTTCCCCGCACCCAGGAGGCGTCATATTCTATTTTGGTATTGGTTGATAGGTTCTCCAAGATGACTTACAGGAAAACTATGGATGCAATATGCATTGCGCACCTATACTTCAAAGATGTGGTTCGATTACACGACATTCCCCATTCTATTACTTTAGATCAAGACATCAAGTTCATTAGTCAATTTTGGAAGTACTTGTAGAGTAAAACGGGGACTAAGCTTAATTTCAGTAGCGCCTCACTCACAGATAGATGGACAGACCGAGGTCATTAATTGAAGTCTAGGCAACTTATTGAGGTGCCTAGTGGGATCTAAGCCAAAATAGTGGGATATGACGCTCCCTCAAGTAGAGTTCGCCTATAACCGATCAAAGAAAAGAACCATTGGATTTACCCCTTTCGAGATGGTTTATGGGCGAAATCCATTTGGCGTATTAGACTTAGCTCCCATCCCTCACGTTAAGCAACATAACCATAAAGGAGAAGAGATGACCAAACACCTTCAAAATATCCAAGAACAAGTAAAGCATCCCCTTAATAAAAGTAACGCTAAGTACAAGGAGCAATTTGATCATCATCGTCGCTAGATACTTTTCGATATTGGAGATTTGGTTTGGGTTGTATTAACTTGTGATCGCTTCCCTATTGGAGAGTATAACAAGCTAAAGGAGCGAAAGGTGGGGCCTTGTGAAATCTTATAAAAAATCAATGACAACGCTTACGGGTTGCGCCTCCCTAGCCACATGAAGGCATCAAATGTGTTCAACGTCAAACATTTAAGCCCTTATATAAAAGGAGATAAGTTCACTTTGAACTCGAGGTCGAGTTCTTCTCAACTTGAGGTGCTTGATGCAGGGGCATCTAACAGCAAACACAAACTACTTGGACTGCAACAAGAAGAAGACGCACTACTCGAGGACCCCCTGACCTTCCCATGTTTTCTTTCATAAACATGGACACCCAATGGGAATCATGGTATGCTCGGTCTCCACCATGGTCGTGGTCTCCACAGTCTGACCGTGGTCCACTCCACGATCGAAGATCAAGTTGGCTAGTTTCTCCCAAGAGAACCACGACCTGCCCGTCGTCCTCACCACGGTCGTGGATCTCACCACGCCTGTAGCGCACCGTCGCCTTAGCGTAGTAAAATAGGATTTTGGCTTTTTCTGTTAAGTTTGTTTAGTTTTTTTTTTGCTTTCTTGCTTAGTAAGAAATTTCTGTTAAAGTTAATTTATTTTTTTTTAGCATTAAGAAACCTTCTCTTTCTCTAAACCTATTTAAACATAGATTTAGACTCTTGTAAGACATTCAGTTTTTGATTAATAATATTCCTACTAATCGCCTACTAATCGCCTGTATCGTTCAGGATCTAGTAGAGGCTCCCTCTGATTTGGTAGGAGCTTGACATTAGGATCCATAGGGTTGTCAACTGTCTTTGAGTTTAACATTCTTGTTTCTTCTAGAATATTCATTGCATACTTCCTTTGAGATATAATGATCCCATTTCTGGACTGTGCTACTTCTATTCCCAAGAAGTATTTAAGTCTGCCGAGATCCTTTGTCTGGAAATGTTTGAAAAGATGTTATTTCACCTGTGAGATCCCGAGATGATCACTACCTGTGATGACAATATCATCAACATAAACCACTAGGTAGATGCACCCAGCCGATGAGTGGAGATAAAAGACAGAATGGTCAGCCTCGCTCCGAGTCATGCCGAACTGTTGAATTACAATACTAAATCTACCGAACCATGCTCTGGGTGACTGCTTGAGACCATATAAATGTTGGATCGAAAGTGTCGCTAGAGAAATTGAATAAGCGATCTGATTAATGTTAAAAAAACTTTTCTGATAAGTAAAGCAAGTAGAGTGGAAATATAAAGTAGACAAGATATTTTTACGTGGTTCACAATCTTTCGATTGCTAATCCACGGCCCTAGTGATCCTTGATCACGTACGGAGGGCAATTCACTAAAACCACTCCTCCTCGTTGGAAGTAGGAGCAACGATCACAAAAAGAAATCAAGGCAAAGGGACACTCCCCCTTTCCTTGTTACGATTAAAGCACAAAGACAATTTAAAGAAGTAGAACTTAAATAAATATACCGACAACTCTTATAAGTAGAAGATGTAGCTTTAGTTGTGTGCACTCGTCGTGAATGTGAGTAGTAGTAGCGGCGTTACTGCAGCGTGTTGAGCTCTTGATTTCTTATATTTTTGCTTGGCGTGAGCATGTCATTTATGGATATTGATCATGAATTTAGGCATAGGTAGTGTCAGGTGAGGTTCTTATCCCCCAGTCTTGCTCGTCCACATCGCTGCGCAACTCGAGGATGAGGTGCTTCGTCCAACCACCTTGTGCCACTGACTCGAGGATGAGGTGCTCGTCCAACCACCTTGTGTCACCTCGAGGAGGCCTTCACGCAACTTGTTGGAGCCATCCAACTTGTGCCACGCATCGTAGGAGCCAACCATCTTGTGCGACTCTCCTCATTTTTGGCGTCAAGCTTGATGGTGGTTTGACCATCTTGTGCCAACTCACCTCATTTTGGGCGTCGACTTGATGATGGTTTGGATGTTCACCTTGATGCCACATCACCTAATTTTGGGGTCGAGCTTGGTGATGGTTTGGATGTCCACCTTGATGCCACATCACCCTTTGTACCAAAAACAGTCGAGTCAGAATTCACCCCCTTGAAATTCGAGCTCTTCTCGAGGTGGAACTAGACCGTGATTGGTTGTAGTAGGCAATCGAGGTTTTGAATTTGCGATGCAAGTTAACTTAAAATATAAAAATGCGATGGTTACTAACCAGATCTCGACCTAGACCTTCCATTGGAGGTATTGGGTCGGATCTCGCTTAACGCCGCCCGGCTTTCACACGAGCTTACCTTGTAGCCTCGCTTAGGTCTTCACAGTACCTCGGCTTCCTCAGAAATCCCTCTGGCGTTGCCCGACCACCTCGGTTCCCACCGGTGTCGCAGAACCTTCCGCTCAACTTTAGCATTTACGCACATGAGCTAAGATAACAAATATATTAACTATTGAGCCTTTTGCCATAATCAAAATCGGTTCGACTTTGGTGCCCCGCACCAACAATCTCCCTTTTGATTCATGGCAAACCTACAAAAGTTAAGGAAAAATTAAAGCTAGCATAATGATTAAGCATGAATGTGCTAGCATAAATATTATATATGAATGAGCTAGCTTTAAGATTAAATATGAATGAGAAATATTATTGTTTGAGTTCTCCCCTTTGAGAGTAACCTCCCCTTGTGAAGGTGAGTTCTTGAAAAATAATTTTACTCCCCTTAATAGTTACTTAAGTAATCGGAATTACTTAATATAAAAGGTAATAATTTTGTTTACTTTCTTCCCTTTAATTTTGGTTACTTTTGTGACTTTCTCCCCTTTTACTTAACTCGAAAAGTTTGTAAATATATTTTAGGGTTTGTAAGTCCAAGCAAGTTCCCAATATATATATATATATATATATATATATATATATATATATATATATATATATATATATATATATATATATTTTTTTTTTTAAAAAAATAATAATAAGCTTGAAAATATGTTAAATCTAAAATGTCTGACTTGGTTGGACTTGATTGATATAGAATGATCAATAAGTCTTGAAGGAGTTGATTGATTTTAAATAATTATACTCCATGGTTCATGTATCGATGCCTTTGAATCTACATCTGGAACCGGGAGTAAGGTCCTAACATCTCACGCCCGTCTCTCGTGGCTAAGTACACAAACACATTAGTCTATGTGTTTGAGATGTGTTAGCTCCTTAAATCTATAGGTATATGATTTCTAAGGTAAGACTTAGGCTAATTTCATAAAAGAAGCAAAAATAGAGTACATATATAGAAAAATTTAAATCCTACTCTATTACGCACATACCTAACTTTCGTCTTAATAAACTAAATTAGGCCGGGTAGTGGTTTTGGTGAAGATGTCCGCTAGGTTTGATTTGGACTCAACATACTCTAGTTGTATAGTTCCATTAGTTACATGTTCCCTAATGAAGTGGTGTTTAACTTCTATATGTTTTGTCCTAGAATGACATATTGGATTTTTAGTTAAGTTAATTGAACTAATGTTATCTATGTAGGTTTTAATGTTTTTAAAGATTAAGCTAAAGTCTTGGAGAGTGTGCTTCATCCACGAGTGAGAGACACACTCACCCATCGCCATAGCGTATTAAACCCGGTGGTAGATAAGGCAGCCATAATCTTTGCTTCCCTGCGCGACTCACTGGGACTCGTAGGATTTGACAACAACCACTCGTGCTCTTTCTATCGAGTTTACTGGCGTAGTCGGTCAGATGTGGATTAGATTAAACTCGGTAGATCTAGGGTACCAAATACCTACGTTTAGCGTGCCCTTTAGATATCTAAGGATCGCTTGACTAGGGTTAGGTGAGACTCCTTGCGAGTTTGTAACCTTGCACATACTTCTGCGAATAAAATGTCGAATTGGCTCGTGGTTAAGTATAGGAGACTTCTATTGCGCTCTATAGTATTTTAGGTCAGCGGGTTTTCTTCATCTTCGTTTATATTAACATTAGTTGCTATAGGTGTATTAATTATTTTAGCATCTTGCATTCCAAATCGATTTATTAAGTCCTTAGTATATTTTGTTGATGTAAATATATTCCATCTTTAGTTTGTTTAATTTGTAAACCTAGAAGAAACTTAACTCTCTCTAAATTCATTTTAATTCACTTTCCATAAGTGAGATGAATTAGTTTAGCGAGGATCGAGTTAGTAGTTCAAAAATTATATCATCTACATAGATTTGGGCTATAAAGATTTCTTTTCCTACGGTTTTTACGAATAAGGTTGGGTCGACTAAACCTTGGTTGAATCCTTTGGACTTAAGATAGATCGAAAGCCTTTCGTACCAAGCTCTTGGGGCTTGTTTGAGTCCATATAGGGCTTTCTTAAGTCTAAGGACATGGTCGAGTTTATCTAGATTTTGAATCAGGAGGTTGGTAGCGTAAACTTCTTCCTTAATGTATCCATTCAAAAATCTTGACTTGACATCCATTTGAAACAATTTAAAACCTCGATGTGCAGCATATGCTAACAACATTCGGATGGACTCTAGTCTTGCTACGAGGCGTAGGTCTCATCGTAATCTAAACCGACTTGACTAAACCCTTTTGCGACTAACCTAGCTTTATTTCTAACTACTTCACCTTTATCATCAAGTTTATTTGAAATACCCACCTTGTTCCAATAATTGATTTTTCTTTAGGTGGTGGTACTAATTCCCGGACTTCATTTCTAGTGAATTGAGCTAGCTCTTCTTGCATAGCAATAATCGGTCGGGATGAAGTGCTTGTTGATAGATTTTTTTGTATGAAGCTCTAGTTCGAACCAAATTTGGATCACCTATAACTTGATTGATAGGATGACTTGGGTTAGGGTCATCTATCACTTAGTCGATAGGATGACTTGGGTTAGGGCCGAGATTGAGTTGAATCAGTCGGGTTTGCTTTATAAGTTGATTTGCTAGTTGGTTTTGTTAAGGATTGAGCGGGTTCGTGTCCTTAAATCGAAAACTATATTAATGGTTTCTTCGACTCTAAGAGTGTCGTGATTGTATACCACTATAAGTTCTCTGGTGGTTGAGTATCCTAGAAAGGTTCGATGAGGTTTTGGATTTGAATTTCCCTAGGTAATCCTTAGTGTTTAAGATATGTACCTTGCATCCAAATACCCTAAAGTATTTGATGTTCGATTTTATCGTGATAAATCTCGTCTGAGGACTTTTGGTGCCTCTTTACCATAAGGATCCTATTTTGGACATAGCAAGCCGTCTTAACGGCCTCTGCCCAAAATCTATCGGGTAGGTTATACTCGTTTAACATTGTCCTAGCGCTTCTTGTAGGGTTCTATTTTTCCGTTCGACTAACCCATTTTGTTGTGGGGTTCTAGGACATGAAAACTCATGGTGGTATCCGTTTAGGTTAAATCTGTAAACACATGGTTTTAATTCACCACCATGATCGCTTCTAAGTCTTTTTAATCTTAAGGTTCTTTTGATTTTGATTAACCTCTGAGATTGATTAGTTGGTCTAGGGTATCATTTTTATGTTTGATAAACCTAACCCAAGTAAATCTAGAATAGTCGTCGATTATGACTAAGCATGAAATTGACTACCATTGAGTGACTTAGCTCCATGTGAATCAAATAGATCCATGTGTAGGAGCTCGAGAACACTTTTGGTTCGTTCTTGATTAGTTAATTGATGTTGTGTCCTAGATTGTTTACCTTGTTGACAAGCATTACATATTTTATTATCCAAGTTGTTTAGTTTAGGCAAACCTATAACGACCACTCGACTCGATCTTGTGGGCCGAGTCTTGGAGTGCAGTGTCAAGTCTTGGTGCCATAAGAACCAGATTCCTCTTCTTTGTGTCGTAAGACACTTGGTTGAGGAGTTAGGTAAATTTATTGTGTAGATGTTGCTATTCCTAGTTCCTTTAAGTATTATTTTAGATGTTGCATTTATCTTGATTACGCGTTCATTTTCTAGAAATATGACCTTATAATTGTTATCACACAATTGGCTTACACTAAGTAAATTATATTGAAAGTTTTCTACTAATAAGACATTTTGAATTGTAAAGTTAGAGTTGAGCTCGATATCACGATCAGATGATTTTGAGCTTGCAGATTATTCAGAAGGCTCTGGATCCTTATCGTTTGAATCGTAACCCGAAAATTTGAGTTGATCGATCGTATGTGGGAAGCGACCAGCATCGACATCCGTTGATCCTACGTATAAGGTAGTTGGATCGGATATTGGAATTACTAAAGGGTTGTTTGTAAGTTTTTAAACCTAAATCATCTCACCGATATCTACATGATCAAAACATGTTATTCCTATGTGTTATTGTGAGATGACTTTCAATTTTACTTGATTAATTTTAATGAATTTAAATTAACCAACATTAGGTTAGATTCGGATTTAGTCTAAGCTCATCAAGTAATCTTTTCAAGAGATTAGCTTCGTCGTGGCGAGAGCACAGAGGCCTTCTTTGATCGGAACAACGACCACTTCCTTGACAAGCTAATTTCAAGAAATTGATAACTCGACTTACTTGAGACTACATCTTGTCTACAACTAGTTATTTTTGAAAAGAGGCTCCAGGCTCGATCTTTTAAATAGGATTTTAGTTGATTATGAGTCTATCTAACCATTCTAAAAATAAAGGAAAAACTAAGCATGCAATTTCTAAGACTTAACAAAAATACAGTTTGTAGTGGCTCCCCCTGTACCATTGAATCGAGTGGGTCTATTCACATAGTGAATTTGGTCCTTGGGAACCCAATACATGTTAGATCCTAAAGTTGAAATCAAAGTGATCTTAGGGACCCATGCTTGGACATTTTTCTTATGTTGGTTTACTATAGACATATATGACTTATTGGTTGTATTTGAGTTAAACCCGAGTCCGCCTTGTTGTACACGGCCCTTTGTGATCCAGTAAGAGGTCAAGTCCCTTGGATCCCAAAGTGAACCTTTCCAACGTGTTCACTAAGGTCTTCGACTTGTGTTTTCAAGCGAGTTCTCGACTTCAAGCCTTGAGTTGAGTCCTCCTCTTGAATACAAGTAGTCGAAGAGGTTAGGAGACCTACGTGTTTGAGAGGTTAACCTCCTCGATTAGGTCTCGACCTTGGACTCGGACTTAGCTAGTTTCTTATTTAAAAATTTAATTGCACCCATCTGAAGTATTAAGTAGCAAGGACTTACTTAATGATTCTTTTGAGCCAGGATCACGGATCCGTGGCTTATCTTGAATGGAAGCTCATCGTCGGATTCGGACTCGGACTCTTCTTGATTTGAGTCGTGCTCGATCGGCTTAGCCATTAGAGCTTGGATATCGTCTTCTTCCTCCGACAACTCCTCCCAGTAGCGTTTAGCGCTTTCTTGGTCTTTGATGCGTTATTCTTTAGCTTTGGGCACTCGGACTTGATGTGGCCAACACTGTTGCACTCATAGCATCTAAAATTAGAAGTATTTGAATTAGGTTTAGGCTTACCTTGAGTTGTTGGTCGCTTTCGTCTCTTGATCATCTTAGAACTAGATTGACTAGTTCGGATTCTATTCGGAGTCTACTTCGATTCGGACTCGTCTTCTTCCTTGGGGTGGCTTGCTTGCGGGCTTCTTCTTCTTGGAACCTGCAGCTAACGCAATACTCTTCTCGGCTGGACCACGCGTTAGTTTGCTCGTGTAATTCAAGTTAAAAACAATTGCCTAACCTAATTTTAGAAAGGTCCTTGGAGACCTTGTAGGCATCGACCATGGATGCCACAAGGTGGTCCTAGGAAGCGAGTTAAGAGAATACGATAAGGTCGCGATTCTCGACCTTTTGTCGATGGCATGGAGTTGGTTGGCGATGTCTTGAATCTGAGCATGTAGTTGAGTTGCGGTCTCGTTTTCCTGCATTTTCAAGTTATACAATTTATTTAAAAGTAAATCTCTTTTTACATACCTTCGTGTCGTCGGTGCCTTCGTGTAGTTCCACTAGCTTGGTCCATAAGTCCTTTCAGACTAATGAAGGGCCGACGCGGTTGAGCCTTCTCGACAACCCACATTGCAAGATTTGAGTTGCCTTGGCATCGGCTTCTACTTGTTTTTCATGGAATTTGACCGTTGATCGTAACCCAAAGATTCACCATCTTCATTAATAGGAAGTGTGAAACCGGTTTGGATTACGATCCACATCTCGATTGGGTTTTAAGAAAGCATTCCATCCGACCCTTCCAATAACGAAAGTCATTACCGCTTGTAAAACGGGGTCAAGGCGTGCTAAACCCTTCGAGATGGGCCATTTAAAAACAAGAAGAAGAACGAAAAAGAATCTTGCAAAACACACACGAAGAATATTCCAAGACTTTCGTCTTGGATTAGTAATCTTGGAAGTAAAGAAAAAAATATATATAAAATGTAACTTGCGAAAAGAAATAAACAATCAAACGCGAATGTCGTTGAAGTTCCGAGGACAACCTTACTCGGGATCTAACCCGAAGGACAACCTTATCCGATCCTAAAGCCTCTAATGCAATTCTATATGTAGGAGAAGATAAGCAAGTGAAATAATTATACGAAAAGAAATAAATAAATAAAAATCTGTGAAAAAAAGAAAAACAAAGCTAGATTGGTGGTTTCACCGAATCTTAGCGCCCCCGGCTCTGATACCAATTGTTGGATCGAAAGTGTCGCTAGAGGGGGGGGGTGAATAGCGATACGGTGTCGTTAAAAACTTTTGCAATAAGTAAAAAGCAAGTAGAGAGTCTGCGGAAATATAAAGTAGACAAGATATTTTTCGTGGTTCGCGATCTTTCGATTGCTAATCCACGGCCCTAGTGATCCTTGATCACGTCACGGAGGGCATTCACTAAAACCACTCCTCCTCGTTGGAAGTAGGAGCAACGATCACAAAGAAATCAAGCGAAGGACACTCCCCTTTCCTTGTTACGATTAAAGCACAAAGACAATTTAAAGAAGTGTTAAATAAATATACCGACAACTCTTATAAGTAGAAGATGTAGCTTTCGTTGTCGGCGGCACTTCGTCGTAGCAAATGTGAGTAGTAGTAGCGGCGTTACAAGCGGGCGTGTTGAGCTCTTGATTTCTTATATTTTTGCTTGGCTTGAACATGTACATTTATGGATATTGATCTATGAATTTAGACATAGGTAGTGTCCAAGGTGAGGTTCTTATCCCCAGTCTTGCTCATCCACATCCTTTGCGACTCAAGGATGAGGTGCTTCATCCAACCACCTTGTGCCACAACTCAAGGATGAGGTGCTCATCCAACCACCTTGTGTCACCTCAAGGAGGCCTTCACGCCAACTTGTTGGAGCCATCCAACTTGTGCCACATCATGGGAGCCAACCATCTTGTGCCAACTCTCCTCATTTTGGGCGTCGAAGCGATGGTGGTTTGCGACCATCTTGTGCGACTCACCTCATTTTGGGCGTCGACTTGATGATGGTTTTGGATGTTCACCTTGATGCCACATCACCAATTTTGGGGGTCGAGCTTGGTGATGGTTTGGATGTCCACCTTGATGCCACATCACCCTTTGTACTCAAAACACGAGTCAAGTCCAAATTCACCCTTGAAATTCGAGCTCTTCTCGAGGTGAACTAGACCATTGGATATAGTAGCAGACGGTCAAAGGGTTTTGATCTGGATGCTAGCTTAAAATATAAAGTACGATGGTTCTAACCAACTGATCTCGACCTAGACCTTCCATTGGAGGTATTGGGTCGGATCTACGCTTAACGTCCTTGCTTCGCTTTCACACGAGCTTACCTTGTAGCCTCGCTTCCGGTCTTCACCCGAGTACCTCGGCTTCCTCCGAAATCCCTCTGGCGTTGCCCGACCACCTCGGTTCCCACCGGGTGTCGCAGACCTTCCGCTCAACTTTAGCATTTCTGCACACTTAATTGAGCTCGTAAGATAACAAATATACCCTTAACTATTGAGCCTTTTGCCATAATCAAAATACCGGTTCGACTTTGGTGCCCACTGCACCAACAATAAAGACTTTCGCAAGCGACATACAAGACCAGAAGACTCCCCCTGAGCAACAAAACACGGAGGTTGCTCCATGTAGACTTCCTCGAGCAGATCACCATGTAAGAACGCATTCTTAATGTCTAACTGATAAAGAGACCAGTGTTGAATCGCAGCAATGGACATGAGTAAGCGTATAGAGGACATCTTAGCAACAGGAGAAAACGTGTCTCCATAATCCAATCCGAAGATCTGAGTATAACCTTTAGCAACGAGACGAGCCTTAAGCCGATCAACCGTTCCGTCTGGACCAACCTTCACTGTATATACCCATCGACAACCAACAACTGACTTTCCAGGTGGTAGAGGAACGAGATCCCAAGTCCCACAACTCTGTAAGGCACTTATTTCGTCTAACATAGCCTGTTTCCATCCTGGATGGGCAAATGCATCTCCTGCAGTCTTTGGAAGAGAAACAGACGACAAAGAGGAAAGACAAGAATAATAGGAAGGAGAAAGACGATGGTAACTCAAAGAAACATAATGTGGAGAAGGATTACGAGTGGAGCGTATACCTTTTCGAAGGGCAATGGGAATATCAGATTCAGAAGACTGGACCAGAGGAGGGAGCGGAGGATCTGGCTCCAGAGATGATTCTATCGCAGTCGGTGTTGGCGTGTAGCGAGCGAGGGCAGTGATAAACCTGCAGCGGAGGAGGTGTGGGGGTGATAGAGAAACTTCCGGATGATCAGGAATCTGAGCGTAGAAGGATGAAACTCGGTGATGACTCTAAGGACGAAAGGCGAATCGAAGAAGCGTGACATCGGCGGAGATGAAATCTGAAGCGGAGAGTAGGGAATAACACTTATACCCTTTACGAGACCTTGGATACCCAAGGAAAACATTTATGTGAGGGAGAGTTTATCAATAGCGGGATCAAGAGCGTAAATGAAAACATGTAGAACCAAAGACCTTAGGTGGTAAGGATGAAGGTGCCGGATAAATCGTGATGAGGTATTTGACCACAGTAAAGTAGAGGAAGGCGTCGATTGATGAGATAACATGTCACGATAGTCTGACCCAAAAAGCGAAGAGCGTGAGTGGAGGAGAAAGTCGGGTGGTCTCGGAAGATGGCGATTCTTGCGTTCTGCGACTCCATTCTGTTGGGGGTATGAGGCAAGACTTAGATGTAATATGCCGTGAGATGCGAAAAGGTTTGAAGCGGGTAGATAGATATTCACGTGCATTATCACTCTGCGAGGATCGAAGAGGATACAAATTGTGTTTGACCATTAAAAAGATTGAAAAATAAGCAGTTCGAGCGATCTTTCGTGGATATAACCAAATCTGTGGGAAAAATTGTCTAAAGTAACAAAATATCGTGACCCCGATGTAGAGGTAACACGACTCGGACCCGAATATCGAGAATGAACCAAAGCAAAGGGAGGCGTGGCCCGACTTATAATGCGAGGAGAAAAAATGAACTACGTCGTGCTTAACTGGCCGCATGACTCACGACAAAGACTACAAGTGAGGCCAGGACTAGGATGTAATTGTTTTAACTTATCAAGACCGGGATGTCCCGATTGAGCATGGATAACAAGTGGAATCTTTGCTGCCGTACCAAGAGAGTTTTTGTGAAGTTGATATAGACCGTGAGACTCACATCCGAGCCAATCATCCTCCCGTACTCGGTCTGCTGATAAACGAGAAGATTTAGTGAATGAGATGACCTGATCAAGAGACCGAGTGGTGGCTTATTGATAATAAATTAAAGGGGGCTCCGGGAACATAAAGAACATTCTGAATGGGAAGAGATGGAGAAGAATGAACAATACCAACACCTTGGGACTGAGTCTGAGAACCATTTGCCATAGTGACAAAGGGTAAATAACCAGAAGTAGATAGTGAGGAAAAAAGAGATCTATTACCAGTGATATGATCGGTGGCCCTAGAGTCAAGTACCCAAGGACCCGAAGAGCGAGATATGCCAGCAAAAGAATTACCAGCTTGTGTAACGACAGCAAGGGAATTAGACTCCTGTCGACCCTCATACCACTTCAGAAAGTCATCATAGGAAGGCGGGGAGGGATGAAGCGGCTGATCCGTCGGATCGCAAGGGTGGCGAGCCGAAGGAAGGCCGTGGCGATCTTCGCGATAAGCGGCGGCGACGGCCGAGTGGAAGGCGTTGATAACGACGTCGCCGGCGTCGCTGGCTCTGCTGGCGTCGGTTTCTGGTGTCGGAGAGAAACGACGGAAAAAGGGGCGTCGGGAAGCTGCCTGCGTGAGGAAGCTGCTGCTGAACGAACGCCGATCGTCGCGCGTGAGGAAGCTGAAAGAAAGGGGGCGTCGGGAAGCTGCCTGCGTGAGGAAGCTGCTGCTGAACGAACGCCGATCACTTGGTTACCAGGATTCATAAACTTTAGTACTTAGCCTGGAGGTCTAGAGTTCGAATCCTGGGGAAGGCAAAAACCCACTTCCAGGGGTGGGAAGTCCAGGTGAGTAACGATGGGCAGCGAGGCGGCGATCGTCGACGATAGTCGTCGAATTCCAGCGAGGCGGCGATGCGTCGACCAATAGTCGCCGAATTACGCCAGCGGGGCCCGGTCGTTACAATAAAAAGGCGCCTTTTATTGTAACGGCCAGGGCCCTATTGGCGAATTCGACGACTATTGATCGACGGCCGTCGCCTATTCGAATTCGGCGACCTATTGGTCGACGGCCGTCGCCTGTTAATCGTACTCACTGTCTTCCCACCCCGGAAGATGAGTTTTTCCGAGATTCGAACTCTAGAACCTCCAGTTAAGCTTAAAGTTATGAATCTGAATGATCTTTATTGTAACGAAAGGGGAGAACCAAAAAGGCTTAAGTAGGAAACATTGTTCTTCTATAGCGAGGTTCTTTTATTTTTTGTGCATCTTTTTAGTGTATGACAAAGGGGAGAACCAAAAAGGCTTAAGTAGGAAACATTGTTCTTCTATAGCGAGGTTCTTTTATTTTGGGAGTAAGAGGAATCTGATTTGAAATTAGTAGGTGAAATTAAAGGGGGAAGAGAGAGAAGATTATGGAAACCTTGTTCTCCTCGAATATTATTTTTAGAAAATTCCTACCTCAAGTGTAAGATTAGGTGAAGGGGAACCATTGACTTAGCTCTCTTTACATTGTATGCATTTCATTGACATTCATTTGGTTTCTCTAACTTAAACGAATTGTCAAATATCAAAAAATGCGAGATTGTTGATGTAATCATGCCCTAAGTGGTTTGTGTGACCTTGGGTTTTGGTATGTATGTAAAGCGTTTTAGTTTGACCTTTGTCTTATGATTTAATGTGTTTTGAATGTGCATGGCTTTGCAGGAACACTTGGAGCTTGGAGAGCTTATGACTTGGTGTGACCAAGATGGCATGCTTAGTGGTTTGGAGGTTCGTAAAGATTAGAGAATGATAGTATGGGATATTCAAGGGCTATAGGATGAGAAGCACTAAGATGATGTTGGAGCTACTCTAGAGTAATCAGTTGGCATGGCTAACTTGGATATTCAGTGGCTTGAGGTCTGAAGAGATTAGAGGAGGTTGCACAAGGCAATCAAGGGATTATAGGTCGAGGAGTAGTGAGGACAATAATTGATGGAGGTGGATTATGTAGGTGAAGACATGAAGTATGACATATGGAGAAGATGAGGGCTCGTGTGCATCTAAGGGATGAAATAAGTTAATGATAGATGACCAAGGGGCGAGGGGTGAAGTCAAGATGTAAATGATAAGACTCTAGTATGAGTTGTGAGCGTTGAGTGATCTATATGCATGGGTGAGAATAAAACTTAATGTAGATAGCCCCAACCTTAGAATTTATTGTAGTGATGTTTTGAGGTGACTACTGTTAAACAATAGTGGATTGGTGGAACAAGAGGACTCAAACCTTAAAAATTCCGAGTTTGACTAATCAACTAATGTGCAATTTAGCCGTCAACTTGTTAATGGATTGAGGTTGATGAGGCAATGAATAGAATATTTTGTTTAGTGACTAGTCAAGTGAGTAGTCGTCTGGTGGCAAATTAATCAACCAACTGATGGTAAGTTACTAGTTGGTTGATCTCAAAGATGGAAAATAGAAAATAGTCATTGGAGCTTGACAATGGTTGGTTCCGACAAAGAGTCAACTAGCTGTAAAAGGAGCTGCTTGGGGAGGCTTCAAGTCTAGCGATTCTTAGATTGTTTAAATTTTACTTCTTTCTAATCTTTTTATAATCCTTTAAATATAAGAGGTTCTTCAACTTTGATACTTGGTCAAGAAGGACAAAGTTAGTGGTACTTTTTGGGAGTGATCACTAACAAAACATAGACTATGGATTAGGAGTACAGACAACCATTGAACTATGTAAAATGTGTTAGCAATGTACCTTTGATGCTACTCACCCTATTTAGCATGTCCATCTTCTACTCAATCCTATCCTAACAATTAAGACAATGTGTTAAGCCTATATGTTTGTGTTAAGTAGGTCTAGATTGACTATTACTTAACAGTGGATGAAGTCTTAATGTGTCAAGGTTTGCTAGACACTTTGCAATTTAGAAATATAATAAGTGTTAGCACTAATGAATTTTACCAAGTGTTGGTAATGGAAAAGTCCAACATTATTAGTGAAAGAAAGTCCAATAGGTGTTGGTAGATGCTGAAATCTTGGTGGAAGAAAGTGGGCATAATATTTGATAAGTGGAAGTCCTAGTGAGTCATGATTGACCTAAGGCTAGACAAGTAGAAGTTTTGGCAGGCTCTAGGCGATTAAGATGGACTTAATGCTTGGTAAGTGGAAGTATTGATGAATTAAGGTGGATTTAAGGTGGGGAAATCCTAGTAGGCCTCTTGGCAAGGGGAAGTCTTAATAGGTTATGTTTGTTGCTATTAGGCTTTGAGGAAGTCTTAGAAACAAGATCTCTTGGCATATAAAGTTCTAGAGGCAAGGTGCCTTAGCAAGATGAGAAAGTCCTTAACGTGTCACCTCTTGTTAGGAAAGTTGGTGTTAGATGATACTGTGAATAACCTATAGTTTGGATCTTTGGTAGAATTGACTTAGGCAATGACTCAGCCTCAGAGTTGATTAGAATTAGTCTATTGAAGGTTGGATTAAACAGTTGGTTGACGTGCATTCCGCAAGTGCTTTGTCATCAAGTAATAAAAATTTATTATCCTCTGGGACTGTGTAGTTGAGTACTGCTTTTGCCCATAAAATAGATTTTTCAAAGAAAATCGAGAAAAGTATTTGCAAGATCGAAAACAAAGAGGGTCGAGGGAAAAAGGTTTGGAAAACTATTTGAGGAAGTAATTCTAAGATTTCAATTTCACTTAATGATGTTTGATGAATGCATACCCTTTTGTCTCTACATACGAGAGTGAAAGGACTTGTTCTAAGGTGGCTGATATGTCTATGGGGTAGAAAAAAGAATGAAAATGTTGATATATCTATTCTAATGAGGGTAAACCCATTAAGTTTTGTGATGAATTGTGAAAGTCTCGAGAGAGAATATCAATTTTGTGACAATCAATGGAGTTCGCTTAGTCGATTCACCTTTATCGCAAGGGACATGAATGATCACCCTACTTCGTGATACTTGATCTATTTTTGTGGTAGTTTTTTGTTGATCTCCTTCTGTCGCTCTAGAGATCACGACTCGATCCCGTCTGTCACACGTGATACCATCCTCTACTCTTAGATCAAACTCTCAAGTTGGTTTAGGAGGTTAAAGATTAGGTTCGCCGATAAGTATGCTCCTCTCTCTCAGATATAATTCAGTTGTATATTTTAGGTGCTTGCCTTGATTAGGGGTGTCCTCTTCGTCTAATCCGAAGTAGGACACCAGCTAAATCAAAGTCGGCGACACATGGTCAGATGGAGTGGATATAGTATGCAAAAATCAATCACGATCGAAAATGCGTCATAAACAAAACGAGGATCAATGTGTAAACTCATCAAAATAATACATCAAGTCACTCCCTAATTATAGAATTAGGGAGACTACTCCATAAATGAGTTACAAAACTTAGACATGATAAAAGAAAGAATCACCCAATGTCCTATGTCTTGAATCTCCTCTCCTCAGCGGTTCTTCAAGATGGATTGCTATCACCAACCCGCCATTCCCTTATCCTTTACCTCTTCTAGGCTTTGATGATCTTGGTTGGAGGCTTTGAGTCTCTTTTATAGGCTTTTAGAGTTGATTTGGTCATTATTTGAAGAATAAATCTAGAGTTTGTTTTGGAATACTCGGGTTGATGCGTGCCACTGCCATGCCAAGAGGCATGACCTGGCTGTGCCAACATCTGGCCAAGGTTCTTGGCCAACAGTGGGTGGCATGGCCGTGGCAAGGGGCATGGTCTTCCCTAGCCATCCTATGATGCTTTTTTTGAGCTCTTTTCTCCCTCTAAATACACATGAATATAATGTGATCTATTGGTGACTCATGGTAGGTGTTGTTCTAAGTCTATTTAGCCTTAGAAAACATCTAAAAAATCGAGTCTTCGTGTCTTGTCAATAAGTAAAACACGAGCAGACTTCCGAGGAGGTTACATTTCTTTTCTCTCTCCAAAGGCTTATTAAGTCATCTCTTAAATCTTGCTCGTGCTGGAATAAGTTATTTCCTCACTTTTCTATCTCGGGCTCTTGGCCCTCCATCCAATATGCTCAATTTTATTGGATCATTAAATCTCTTGCACCTTGCTCATGGAGGGACAAGGTACTTATCAACTCCATCTCTTGGCCCGTTATTGAATATGCTTAACTTCAAAGGGTTGTTAGGAGATTGTCCATGATATTCTTTTTGCTATAAACAATTCATCCTGCAACTGATATCCTCACCAAAATATTGATTAGTAGCCTTGGGTAGATTAAATGAAATTTCGTCTTCACCAATCGTCAAAGAGGATTTAAATCATTCATTATGGATTTGATGGTGGCTAAGAAAGACTTTTTTTGGATCCTTGAGGCTCGGAGGTAATTGATTTGAAGCAGTGCATTCCTTTATCAAAGTCTTAATTTCATATTCCTCAAGTACTTCTTCATTTGATGTTTGAAGAGATTTACCTCCTTTGCTTTTTGTGTCGTCTTCATCTTCCTTGTTTACTTTAGGCTCCCTTAAAGCTTTGCCACTCCTTAAAGTTATAACATCGTAGTGTTCAATAGGATTGGTCTCGAGTTCATCTGAAAATCTGTCCGTAGTCATTGGAGAAGAATTAGCCACCTATAAAAATAGAGTGTCTGATATATGGTCAGTCTAGTCATCGACATTATCTGCTAGCACTTTGATTTCTTTTTGTTGTCCAAACTCCATGGATTGTTGTCTAGACTCATATTGCTTGATGACATTTTCTAGCTAGGTTTCTATGTTGAATTTTGGTGCCTGATAAAATTCTGATGGTGGTCCAGTTGTCATTTCCAAATGTAGGGTTGTAAATGAACTAAACATTCGTGAACTAGCTTGGTGTTTAACTTGATAAGAGCTCATTTATGTTCGTTCAATATGCATCAAAGTCAATAAAATGAACAATCTTGAACAACTTGATAAATTAAATAGACAAACTTGAATACATATGCGCTTGACTTGTTAATATTCACAAACAATATTCGTGAACACAACTTGTAAATTATGTTCATAAACAAAACTCGTGAATCATATTCATGATCAAAATCTTTTATGAACTTATTTATGAGATTGTTCATACTCGCTTGAATTGTTTATAGTTATCAATCAAATAAAAATTAAAATATTAAAACTTTAAATAGATAAATAAGCTTGATTTAATAGCTTGATAATATTTAAACAAGTCAAGCTTAAACAAGCTTGAACCAAACTTGATTAGAAACTCGATATCAATTAAACAAGTCAAACTCAATTTAAGCTCGAACTAAACTCAAGCTAAAAAAAAAACTAAGTCAAGCTTAAACAATTGTTTTAATAGTTTGGTTAATTTTAGACTAGGCTCGGCTGGGCTTAGCTTGATTATTTTATCAAACAATCCTGAACTTTATAAAACTTGACTT
This sequence comes from Wurfbainia villosa, assembly GCA_025175895.1. Taxonomy (NCBI): domain Eukaryota; kingdom Viridiplantae; phylum Streptophyta; class Magnoliopsida; order Zingiberales; family Zingiberaceae; genus Wurfbainia; species Wurfbainia villosa. The sequence goes on along the minus strand of CM045997.1, from coordinate 92,304,541 downwards.
GACTTGACTCGTTTACGACCCTACCCAAATGGGTCATGATAATTCTTATAAGAAAAATTTTGAGGGTTTCTCCAACCAGTATTATGAGTGTATGAATATAGATCATCTTACGACCATTAGCTGGTATCCATTCATTCCCAAGGCAAAGGTGTAAGCATTATGGGGCAATTGTTAGGGGTATGTTCTGCTTCACCACAAATCTCACAATAAAGATTAGCAAAGTTCACAACATTAAATTGATCAAATCTTCGAGTTAGAATGCCTATCTTTGTATACAAGGAAATTTCCTAAAATAGAAGGATAAAAATGGCAATTGCAGATAAATCGATATTGACAAAACAAATGTTGAAAAAAAAGAAAGAAAAAAGAAAAAAATCTAGATTAACCAAATTACGAACAGAAATCGATGTCAACAAAGGTGTAGTATCCGACAATGATGTCAAAAATTTGATGTTTGTTCCGTAAGTGCACGATTTGTCGTCAAGTAATAAAAAGCTATCATCCTCTAGGATTGCATTGTTGAGTACCGCTTTTACTCATAGGGCAGATTATCCATAGAAAATCGAGAAAAGTGTTTGCGAGACTGAAAACAGAGAGGGTCGAGAGAAAATAGTTCGGAAAACTATTCGAGGGAGTAATTCTAGGGTTTCAGTTTCACTTGGTGATGTTTGATTAATACAAATCCTTTTGTCTCTACATACGAAAGTGAAGGGCCTTATTCTAAGGTGGTCGATGTGTCTACGTACAAGGTAGAAAAAAGAACGAAAATATTGATGCATCTACCCTAACGAGGGTGACCCATTAAGTTTTGTGACAAATCGTAAAAGCCTCGAGAGAGAAAATCAATTTTGGGACAAAATCAATGGAGTTCGCTTAGTCGATTCACCTTTATTACAATGGACACATGAAAATCCAAAGATCGCCCTACTTTGTAATACTTGATCTATTTTCATAGCAATCCTTGTTGATCCCCTTCTGTCACTTCAGTGATCAAGACTCGATACCTTCTGTCACACGGGATACCATCCTCTACTTGTAGATCAAGCTTTCAAGTTGGTTTAGGAGGTCAGAGATTAGGATTCACCGATAAGTATGATCCCCTTTCTTAGATATGATCAAGTTGTATATTTTTGGTGTCTTGCCTTAATTAGGGTTGTCCTCTTGGTCTAATTCGAAGTACGATACCAAGTAAATCAAGGCTGGCGACACATGGTCAAATGGAGTGGATATAGTACACAAAAGTCAATCACGATTGAAAACGCATTATAAACAAAACGAGGATCAATTCATAAACTCATCAAAACAATACACCAAATTACTCTCTAATTTTAGAATCAAGGAGATTGTTCTATAAAAGAGTTACAAAATATAACATAATAAAAGAAAGAATTCATCCAACGTTCTATGTCTTGAATCTCTTTTTCTCAGCGATTCTCCAAGATGGATTGCTGTCACCAATCCGTCGTCCCTTGTTCTTTGCTTCTTCTAGGCTTTGATGATTTTGTTTGGAGGCTTTGAGTCTCTTTTATAGATTTTTAAAGTTGATTTAGTCATTTTTTAGAGAAGAAATTTCGAGTTTGTTTTGAATATCCGGGCTGATGTGCGCCATGATCGTGCCAACCTCTGGCAAGGGTTCCTGACCACCGATTGGTGGCACGGTCGTGCCAAGGGGCATGACTTGCCCATGGTCATCCTGTGCCGCTCCTTTTGAGCTTTTTTCTTCCTCCAAATACACATGGATACGATGTGATCTCCTAGTGGCTCATGGTAAGTATTGTTCTAAGTCTATTTTGCCTTAGAAAGCGTCCAAAAAATCAAGTTCGTTGTGTTTTGTCAACAAGTAAAACACAAGAGTAGTCTCCCGAACAAAAAGAATGAAAATGCATTAAAAGCAATACAATGGGATGAAATTATACTAATGAATACTCAAAATAGATATAAAATAGTCCTAAAAATCTAGCTATGAAATACATTCATCATTGACTCAAGCTACTTAGCTAACAAATAGATTTTTTTTTTTTTACAAGTCAGTTGACTAGACACTCAACTAACGCAAGATTAGTCAATTTGTAGTTATTTAAGAAGCTAAAAGAAGTAGAAGCAATTAGATGGTGTACTAAGTTACAGTAGCTCTCGACTCCTGAAGTATTTGTTGAGAAGTCAAATTAACTAGATGCAAGTGTAGCCGACTTAGTTATCTATTATTAGATAGAAGGTTGAAGCAGTTGTCATGACATCATCCAAGGGGTAGAAAATAACATGTAGTTGTTAGAACAAGAAGGTAGGCGAGCAGATTTTGACTGCATTCTTAAATAATTGAATACGATGTAAAGCAAGTAATAAGTAAAAGCAAGCCAAAAGAAGACGACCTCCAACCTTATGATTGTTCTTATTGTAATTCCTTGTGTTATCTTAGTCTGTATCTTCTTATTCTTTTTCACAAATAATAGGAGATTGTAAGAGGTTTTTCATATCCGGAAGACATTCAAGGAGGAGAAAAAATAGAGCAATTTTAGGAGCGACTTATTGATGCATCATACATTGTGGAGTAGAAACTAGAGATTCCAAATTACATAAAAGATTTAAGTGTTAGGATTGCTTCACGTTTGTGTTTTGTTTGATATTTCACTGCGTCCTGAAGATGCTCAATTGAATTCATTGTCTCTCATTGCAAGCTTGACTTTTAAGGTTCTTTCATGCATTGTTGTCACTCTCTCCCATAATTCTTTAGCACTTGCGTACTTTCTGATTTTGTGCATCTCTTGCTCTTTAAGATTGTATTGCTTCTATTTTAGATCACTATATACCATTATATAGGACTAATGGTAACCTAAACCTATATATACCAACATGTGACTAAATCCACCACACAATAACCCTATTATTTATTCTCATGCTCTTATGATTGTTGAGATAAGTTATTAACTCGAGGGGACTCGATATCCAGCATTCCTCAGTCTTCGGGTTTGGAAGGCCAATTAGTTCTTGCAAAATCCTAATTGATGTTACCTCTAATGAATAAATGAAGCATCACATCTGTGCTGCACTGTCTAAGAAATGATACACTACCTGTGATCTTGAATTTTATTTATTTTATATGGGTATGTGCTGGCTTTTTATGTCCCCATTTACACACTACTGAGCAAGTTGGACATGTATGTGGAACACAATATAACGTTTTTAAGTATATATATATTAAAAGATGATGATAGATAAAAATGTAAATGTTTTGCACTATGATGATGGTTGATTCTCAAAGAGATTGGTTAGTCTAACGTTTTTAAGTTTGTGTATAAAAGATGATGATAGAATAAAAATGTATGCTTGGCATTATTAGATGATGGTTGGTTCTCAAAGAGATTAATTAGGGGAATGAACAATTGGTATGGCTTTTTCAGGATCCCATTTTTTTTCATTATATATGCAGATGGATTATTGTATGATATTCGTTGGAGTTGCCTTTTTGCATCTTGCATTTACATGTTTGCTTTCTTCTTATTGGTAACACTGAAGGAAGCCATCATTCAAACTGTTAGTGTAATATTTGAAGATCCTGGTGTAAAAGAGTTGCTGGTTAAGCTTTACCAGAAAGGTATGTTTTGTTGTCTTTTGTAACTTATGAACTCATCTTTCTTAATGCACATTGTATTAGTTTGGAGATATGGCCCGTCACTCTAGCCACCATCATTCAATGCCTTAATAGTTTGTTTGATGGTATGCCCCTACTCGGATAACTGTAGTAATTCTAGAGCTAATACATGCAATAGACCCCAACCTTTGGGAGGGTTACATTTATTAGATAAAAGGTTGATGCGGGCTTTGCCCGTTGTTCCGATGATTCATGGTAACTCGGCGGATCGCACCGACCCTCATGTTGGCGATGCATCATTTAAATTTCTGCTCTATCAAGTTTCGATGGTAGGATAGTTGCCTACCATGGTGGTGACGGGTAACTGAGAATTAGGGTTCGATTCCGGAGAGGGAGACTAAGAAATGGCTACCACATCCAAGGAAGGGAGCATACGTGTAAATTATCCAATTCTGACATGGAGAGGTAGTCGCAATAAATAACAATATCGGACTCTTTGAGTTTGGTAATTGGGTAATTGGAATGAGTACAATCTAAATCTCTCAACAAGAATCCATTGGAGGGCAAGTCTGATGCCAACAATCGCGGTAATTCTAGCTTCAATAGCGTATATTTAAGTTATTGCAGTTAAAAAGCTCGTAATTGGACATTGGGTTGAGTCGATTGGTCTGCTTTGTTGTGTGCATTGGTCGTCTCCTCCCTTCTGCCAATGATGCGTGTCTGACCTTAGTTGGTCGGGTCGTGCATGTGGCGTTGTTATTTTGAAGAAATTATAGTGCTCAAAGCAAGCCCATGCTCTAGATACATTAGCATGGGATAACATCAAAGGATTTCGTTCCTATTGTGTTGGCCTTGAGGATTCGAGTAATGATTAAGAGGGATCAAGACTATATTAGCAAGCTAGGTCGGGTATTGTACCTCCCTCACATGGTTAGCCTCCATTAGTTTTTGCACTTCCTCCTGAATGATCTTATCCTTCTCTAGTCTGAAATGACGATGCTTTTGTTTAACCGGGTGAACATCTGCCATATGTGCAAGTGATGCTCCATTATGGACAAATCCACTCCTATCAAGTCCTTTAGAAACCATGCGAAGATAAGCAATTGATCAAGGCCTCCAGCACCTCTACCAAGAGGTCATTTTCTCCGCCTATGAATATATGGCGTATAGTTTGATTTTTGGTTGTCTCATATCTTGCTTTCAAGACACTATTGCATACAATCTACATATAGTTTACTTCAATTATTACGCATCCTTTCTTAAGTTATCTGAGTTTTTAGGAAATTGATCTCATATAGTTACATAATTCTCAGATTTCATCAAACAAATGACACCTTTGATAATCTGTGATATGATCCTAATTTGGTATTTGTTTTCATAACTTTCTAGTCAACTCTCTTTCATTAGCTGATTGATATTCCCACTACAAAGTTGCTTTTGTCAATTCCAGATTGGTATGAAGGCCTGGTAACAGAGTATCTAGTTGCAACATTTGGTGATTATTTTGGAGACATCAAAATGTATGCCTTCTTTTTCTTGCGGATTATTTAGGTGGTATGGTTCATTGAATTATTATTTTTGTTGTTTAACCTATTCCCAACTTCTATTCCACTGCATCTGTATAGCTTTATGTCAGTGTAACAATTTTATTTGTTTATTCCTAGCCAACTATTGAATTTCAAGGAAACTTTCTATGACATTACTTAGTCATGCCTTTTTCTTTTTTCAAACTTGTTCCATTACTTAGCTACATTCTCTAGCCAGAATTATTTATCGTGCAATATTCACAGAATGCTATTTCTCATGCTGTTGTTTTCTCCTATGGCTCACAATCAATACCTCAATGTTGTCCATAAACTTTATTGTCAAAGACGACTGCAATTTTTTTTTTTTTTTTACCATAGCCAATTATCATTTTTTGTTATATCTACGTGATTCTTTGTGGAGCACCTCAGGTGCAAATACGTACCTTTTAACTTTGTCCATTATGATGCAGTAGAACTTGTTTTGACTTTGATTATGTACAAAAACAAATTCTTCATATTTTATATGTGGTTATTTTAGAGTTTGCTTCCTTTTTAAAATTAAGCTTGTCTTTGTTAGGTATATTGAAGACAGATCATTTAGGAGGTTTGTGGAAGCTTGCCTAGAAGAAACAATTGTGATTTATGTTGATCATTTGCTTACACAGGTTGCACCAATATGCTCCATTAGATTACTTACCGTAGTATTTTTTTGCTAAATTAGATGTGATCCTTGTGCGTAACACTAATATCTTACAAGTATTATGATTGCCTTGATAGAAAAATTATATTAGAGAGGAAACCATTGAGAGGATGAGACTAGATGAAGAGGTGCTTATGGATTTTTTCAGGGAGTATCTCAGTTTAACAGTATGTATTCTGTTTCTATGTACTTTTTTTAGTTTGTTCAATTAGTAATCTGTCATCCTTCATTTAAAGTTTTTCTACATGTTATTATTTTGGTTTTCTCTGATTTTTTCTAATCATACTTATTTTTCTGCAGAAAGTTGAAAACAGAGTGAGGATTCTGAGTGATCTTAGGGAGCTGGCTTCAGCTGAGAGCCTGGATAGTTTTACCCTTATATATACAAATATTCTTGAGCATCAGGCAGATTGCCCAGTAATATTCTCATCTAATCATTTCTATCTCGAAATTTCGTACTTGAATTGGCAATTGTTATTCCATTTATTAGTAGTTCAAACTAAAGAGCTACTTGGAGTTTCAAGTTAGAATTGTGCCTTCCATGTGGCCATATATTTCTTGTACTTATAGTCACTTCATGCAGCCTGAAGTTGTGGAAAAACTTGTTGCATTACGAGAGGGTATTCCACGGAAGGAAGCCAAGGAGGTAATCATCTTTTTCATTTTTTTTCTTTTTGATTATTTACTTGGTCAAAAATTTTGTACTCATTGTAAAGATACTCTGTAGACAACCAGAATGAACTATTTACCCCTTGAGCAACATATAATTTGAAGTTTGTTATCTATCAGCTCAATCTATATAGCATAATTGTAATATTGAAAAGTCTCAGTGCTGGTTCCTTCTAACTTCGCTAGATATGAAAATCCTGATAATATCTCCATATTTCCTAATACTCTGGCCCTAAACGTGCATTCGGTTTTTACTAGCTAGAGATTTGAAAATAGAATACAAGTTCTATACCAGAATAAGATTTCAGGATCATTTGTCAAGATTCACATGTTAAACATATGTTTATCCTAAAGTTTCAAGGTTGTAAGATGCGTTGCTTGTTTGTCTAGGTGGTGCAAGAGTGCAAAGAAATATACGAGAACTCACTTGTAAATGGTAACCCTCCAAAGACAGGATTCCTCTTCAGTAGGGTCAAGTGTCTGGCAGCACCCAAAGGCTCAATATGGAGGAAGCTTGGTCAATAAGCATTAATGGTTGCATGGAGCTACTTCACCATACAACTACGTAGATACTGTAGTGTTATTTTATGCTAATTCTTCTCATCTTATCACTTCATTCCATGCAATTTTCTGATGGTCATCTCATCTGAATTTTTGAATGTCTTTCAAATAGAAATATTAGCGGCAGTTGTAATATTTCTTTGACCAAAGTTTGTTGTCCCTCGTAAGCTGTGGATAATTTAGAAATCTAAAGATGATGCATGCGTATTTTTATTGGTATATTAACTGATCTAGTCTGTTGGTGACTGGCTTCGTATCGAAGTTAATTAAAATCCAAATATATTAAACTTATTATTCTCTCGTTCTGCTAAGTTGAGTAAACTTTTTTGTTATGGTTGCTACAATTTGAGCTTGTAGCTAGAGGAATATAGGAAAAGGGCTCAGGGCCCTTTTACTTGGCCTATAATTTGGCCCAAATTAGGAGTGAAGTTTGTTCACCAAAGAACGCTTTGACGTGGCTTGAGGTTAGGCCTAGTAGGCTGATGCTTAGATTATTAGGTGGCTTGAGCCTTATTGGGAGGTTTATACTCAGTTCCCAATAGGGATTTTGCTTCCCTTTCTTCCACCGTAGGTCTCTCTTGTTGGCTGTCGACCTTCCGCTGTAGGGCTCTAACTATTTTATTAGTTGTGTAACATGCAAGTAATTGTGGATTTAAAGAAATTGTGTAAGATGCCTCTTCTTTGATGATGCGGTCAACTTTTGACTCTCTTTATCTGAGAGCGAATTCGAATTGGCTGTAGAAGTATCTTGTCAAATATCAACACAGGTCAACGGGCGTGGATACTTCGACGACGCCTCTCCAATATCTAAGTCAAATAGGAGAAGATGAGACTTGTTTAGAGAGTGATGCTCTCCCTTCTCTCTATAGGAGGCGATTGGGAAGGCTACGGTTGAAGGCTATGAGTGTGTGAGCAATGGGTGAGATCCAACGACAAAGGTGATTGAATGGTTCTGGAGGGTTTGAGAAAGCTACAGTACGAGTCTTGCTCACTGGAGGAAATCGATGGAATTAACGGCAGTGGAAGTGGAATTGAACGGAGAAATCAAGGAGGTGAGATCTTGAGGCAAGGGAGAAGTTTGAGTGGAGTTGTGCCAGTGGTGAACACCACCTTCCAAGGAGCATATGGGTTGTCCACTCGGGAGTCGTTCTGGTGATATCGTGCTAAAGAGGACACTTGTGTCGGTGGCACACTGAGGTTAGATAGGCCTTGGAGTGGGCTTCCTTTGGCTATAAGGAGAACTAGTGGGATGCACTAAGGAGCTGCGTTTTTGATTTCCCATCTCTGCTCTGTTCCGGCCCTGTGTCTTGCTATTCAAATAGAGGGGTTCGACGGAGTTGCAGATTATCATTAGGCAATGTAGAGGATGTTGGATCGATTTGAGTACTAGAGGGGGGTGAATAGCGCTAAACAATTTTTGTTCGTTTGATATAAAATGTGAATGAGAGTAAATGCAGTGGAAAGAAAATATTACTCGTTTGTTTTTATTTGGTTCACAGTCTTTGACTGCTAGTCCAAAGCCCTAACGGTCTTAGACCACGTACGAAGGGCAAAACACTAAAAACACTCCTCTTCGTTAGAGGTAGGAGTAAGTGAATACAATCGATATGAAAAAGCTCAAGGTAGAGGGACACTCTCCCTCTCCTTGCTACGATTAAAACACGATAAATACAAATTTAAAGACAACAATAACAAAAATATCAATGACAATTAAAGTAATGAAAGTTAGGTATTTGTCGTCGGAGATATGGTAGCACTTCGTCATCGTAGAAGAGTATCGTAGCGGAGGCTTTTTTTGGAGAGCTTTTGATGATGGAAATGAGGTGGAGAACCTCTACTTTTATAGCCTTGGAAACCCTAGACATTCACATCTTCAACCAATGAGAGCAAGTCTCCTATCCCTTCAAAAATGGAGATAAGCTTTGACTCTTCTCGAAGCTGATCCTTGACCAACAATGATCCTACCCTTACCCGATCGCTAGATATATCGATCGTGATACAAGCCCTCGATCACGATGATGGCGGGTTTTCCGCGAAGAGTTAGCTAAATTAAATGACCATATACCATCCGATCTCGACTTAGACCTTCCATGGGAGGTCTTGGTTGGATCGTCGCCTAAGAACATTCCCGTACAGAGGACACGACTTTTCTTGCGCTCACTCACACGAGCTTACCTTAACATTTACCTTGTAACTTCTGCTTTCGGTCTTCCACCTGATTCCTTCGGCTCCCTTCGAAGTCATCACGGTGTCGCCTGACCACCACGGCTCCCTTTGGGTGTCGTTGATCTTCAGCTCTAACTTTAGCACTTTTCTGCATACTTGATTTAGCTCGTGAAATAACAAAAGGAGCTTAACTTTGTATCGTTTGCTATAATCAAAACTCAGGTTCGACTTAGGTGCCTACTGCACCAACAATCTCCTCCTTTTTGATCTATGGCAAATTCATACAGAGTTAAGGAAATAATATGCATGAAGAATTAAAAATTAAGTACGAATAATAGAAACTTTCTTTCAAGTACTCCCTCTTGAGAAAACCTCCCCCTTGACCGAGGGTGAGTCTTGAAAGAATGTCTTAATCCTCCCCCTTGATGTTTGCTACTTAGGAAGAGTTTAAGTAATTAACAATTACTTAAAGTGGATCTTAGTATTAAAATAAGTTTAAGTTAAGAAGATTTCTTAACTTGACCTTTCTCCCCCTTTATCGACTAATAAATTTGCAAGCATTACGTTAAGTAAAACATTAACTTTTGGCCATAAGAATATAGAATTAAGTTACTAAGTTAAGTTATAAAAAAAAATGATCTCTTAACTTTGGCCTTTTCTCCCCCTTTTGCCATAAATCGGAAAGAGTGGGTTTGAAAAATATAAATATTAAGTTTAAGTTCCAAGTCCAAGTATGTTCCATATTATTTTGAAAATAATATACTAAAAATAAGCTCTTCTATTGAATGTTCAACTCTTATTTGACTTGATTGATATGAAAGATCAACAACTTCAGGTCAGAATCGGTTAATATATATGATTATACTCCGTGGTTCATGGCGATGCATTAGCTCTACATCTGAAACCAGAAGTAAGGTCCTAACATCTCACGTCCATCTACGTGGCTAAGTACACAAACATATTAGTTCTATGTGTTGTGAGATACATTGACTCCTTAAATCTATAGGTGCATGATATCTAGGGTGAGCCCTAAGCTAGTTCCATTAACGTGAAAAGAGAAGTAAATACTAGAGTATATAAAAAGAATGTAAGTCCTACTCTATTACGCACATGTCTAATTTTCGTCTTAGTAGACTAAATTCGGCTTCGGGTAGTGGCTTGGTAAAAAGATTGGCTAGGTTTGACTTGGAGTCCACATATTCGAGTTTAATGGTTCTGTTAGCTACATGTTCTCAAATAAAGTGGTGTTTAACTTCTATATGTTTGGTCTTAGAATGACAAATAGGATTTTTGGTTAAGTTGATGGAGCTAATATTATCTATGTGAGTTTTAATATTGTTGAAGTTTAAGTTAAGTCTTGGAGAGTGTGCTTCATCCAAAGAAGCTGGGCTACACACTCACCCATCGCAACATATTCGGCTTTGGTGGTAGATAAGGCAACACAGTATTGCTTCCTACTGCACCAACTCACTAGACTTGAGCCGAGAAGTTAACAACAACCACTCGTACTCTTTTTATCGAGTTTACTGCCGACATAGTCTGAGTCGGAATAGTCGATTAGTTCAAACTCGGTAGATCTAGGGTACCAAATACCAACACTTAGCGTGCCCTTTAAATACCTAAGAATATACTTAACTAATGTTAGGTGAGACTCCTTAGCATAGGTTTGAAATCTTGTGCACATACTTACTGCGAATAGTATGTCGGGTCAACTCGCAGTTAAGTATAGAAGACTCCCTATCGCACTCCTATAATATTTTAGATTGATGGATTTTCCTTCTAAGTCCTCTCCTATATTGACATTAGTTGCCATGGGTGTATTGATGGTTTTAGCGTCTTGCATTCCAAAATGTTTAATTAATTCTCTAGTATATTTTTGTTGATGTAAGTATATTCCATCTTTAGTTTGTTTAATTTGTAGTCCTAGAAAGAAACTCAATTCACCTACTAAATTCATTTCAAATTCACTTTCCATAAGTGAAATGAATTCGTTTAGTAGGATCGAATTGGTTGTTCTGAAAATGATATCGTCTACGTAGATTTGGGCTATAAAGATTTCCTTACCTACGATTTTTACGAAGAGGGTTGGATCGACTAGGCCTTGGTTAAACCCTTTTGACTTAAGATAAATTGAAAGTCTCTCATACCAAGCTCGAGGAGCTTGTTTGAGTCCATAAAGAGCTTTCTTTAGTTTAAGGACATAGTCGGGTTATCCAGGCTTTCGAATCCTGGGGGTTGGCTAATGTACACCTCTTCCTTAATAAGTCCATTTAAAAACGCTGACTTGATATCCATTTGAAATAACTTAAATCCTCGATGTGCAGCGTAGGCTAATAACATTCGGATGGATTCTAGTCTAGCTACGAGGGCATAGATTTCATTGTAATCTAATCCTTCGACTTGACTAAAACCTTTGGCGACTAACCTTGCTTTATTTCTAACTACTTCATCTTTGTCATCAAGTTTGTTTCGGAAGACTCACCTTGTTCCAATAACTGATTTATCTTTAGGTGGTGGTACTAATTCCCAAACCTCGTTCCTAGTGAATTGAGCTAGCTCTTCCTACATTGCAATAATCCAATCGGGATCAAGAAGAGCTTGTTCAATGGTTTTGGGTTCGATTTTCGAAATCAAGGAGATTTGACTAAGGTTTCTATAAGATGATCTAGTTCGAACCCCTAAGCTAGGATCACCTATCACTTGGTCGATAGGATGATTCGTTTGAATCCTAGTTTGACTTGGGTTAGGGTCACCTATCACTTGGTCGACTAGATGACTTGTTGGACTTGGGTTAGGATTAATACTAGACTTGATCTCAAGGTCGGAGTTGAGTCTGGTATGAGTTGGTTCGCTAGTTGGTGTTGCTACGGATTTTATAGGTTCGTGTCCTTCATCAAACACTACATTAATAGTGTCTTCAATTCTAAGGGTGTCATGGTTGTATATCCTATAGGCTCTACTTGTAGTCGAGTATCCTAAGAAGATTCCGGTAGAGGTTTTGGAGGTGAACTTTCCTAGGTAATCCTTAGTATTCAGGATATGTACATTACATCCAAATACCATAAAGTACTTGATGTTAGGTACTTTGTCATGATAGATTTCGTACGAGGTCTTATGGTGTCTCTTTACCAAAAGGATCCTATTTTGGACATAGCAAGTCGTACTAACAGCTTCTGTCCAAAACCTATCAGGTAGGTTATACTCGTTTAACATTGTCCTAGCGGCTTCTTGTAGGGTTCTATTTTTACGTTCGATTAGACCGTTTTGTTGTGGAGTTCTAGGACATGCGAATTCATGGTGATATCCGTTTAGGTTACAGAAATCTGTAAACCTGTGGTTTTCGAATTCACCACCATGATCGCTCCTAAGTCTTTTAATTTTAAAGTTCTTTTGATTTTCGATTAGTTTGAACAAGTTGATGAGTTGATCTAGGGTATCACTTTTATGTTTGATGAACCTAACCCAGGTAAACCTAGAATAGTCGTCAATTATGACTAAGCAGAATTGACTACCGTTAAGTGACTTAGTTCCATGTGAATCGAATAGATCCATATGTAGGAGCTCAAGAATACTTTTGGTTCGTTCTTGATTAGTTAGTTGATGTTGTGTCCTAGATTGTTTACCTTGTTGACAAGCATTACAAATTTTATTGTCTAAGTTGTTAAAGTTAGACAAACCTCTGACTAAGCCACTCTGACTCATCTTGTGGACGAGTCTTGGGTGCGAGTGATTGAGTCGTCGGTGCCACAACCAAAATTCCTTTTGTTGTGTCAAAAGACACTTGTTTGAGGAGTTAGGTAGATTAATAGTATAGATGTTGCTATTCCTAGTTCCTTTAAGGATTGTTTTAGAGGTTTCATTTGTTTTAATTACACATTCATTTTCTAGAAATATGACCTTATAGTTATTATCACAAAATTGACTTACGCTAAGTAAATTATATTTGAAATTTTCAACTAGTAAAACATTTTGAATGATAAAGTTTGAGTTGAGCTCAATATCACCTGATCCGATGATTTTGAGCTTGCTGTTGTTTCCAAAGGCAACCGATCCTGGTCGTTTGAATCGAAGCTTTGAAAACTTAAGTTGATCCCCGGTCATGTGTCGGGAGCAACCACTATCCAACATCCATTGATCCTACACACAAGGTAGTTGGATCGGATATTGGAATTTAAGGGTTAGTTAAAGATTATTAATCCTAGATCATCTCACCCATTTCTACATGATCAAACATGTTATCCTTATATGTTCTTGTGAGATGAATTCAATTTTACTTGATTAATTAATTTTAATGAATCGAAACTAGTCAACCTTGTGTTAGATTCGGATTTGACCCTAGGCTCATCAAATCACCTTTTCAATATCTTGGCTTCCAGGTCGTGGCGAGGCACAGAGACCTCGACCACTTCCTTAGACAAAGTCAATTTCGAGAAAATAGTAACTTGACTCACTTAAGACCACTTCCTGATCTAACTAGTCTAGGATATGACGAGTTAGCTTCAGCTAGTTCCACTCGGTCAAGTGAACCGAACTAGATACACCTTATCTAGCTCGAGTACCCAAGACTTCGCTTTCCTAGCGTACTATCATCTCGCCGTGCCCTGCTACTATGTTATCAAGTATTGACGAGTTATAATCCCTATCTAACCATTCTAAAAGGAAAAGGAAAAAGACTAAGTATGCAATTTCTAAGTAATAGCATGAACAATTTTTATACTAGCTCCTCCGAGACTATTGAATCGGTACGGTCTTTCCACATAGTGGATTTGGTTCTTGGGAATCCAGTACTGGTTATATCCTAGTTGAGAAATCAAAGTGGTCTTAGGGACCCATGCTTGGACATGTATTCTATTTCGACTTACGATTGACATATACGACTTGTTAGTTGTATTTGAGCTAAACCCAAGCCTGACCTTGTTGTACACGGCCCTTTGCGATCCAAGTAAGAGGTCAAATCCTTTGGATCTCAAAGTGAACCTTTCCAACGTGTTCCTAAGATCTTCGACTTGACTTTTCAAAAATGAGTTCTCAACTTCGAGCTTTTCAACTCGAGTTGAGTCCTCTTGAACTTGACTAGTCGAAGAGGTTAGGGAGACCTCGTGTTTAAGGAGTTTAACCTCCTCGAACAAGGTCTCGACCTTGGACTCGGACTTAGCTAACTTCTTAGTTAGAAATTTAATTGCATTGTATAAAGTATTAATGAGGGACCGACTCACCTTGAGAGTATCTCTTGAACCAGATGCATATCCGTGACTTATCTTGAATAGAGATTCGTAGTCCGACTCGTCCTCGGGTTCAGATTCGGACTTCGGCTCCGATTCGGTTGGTTTAGCCATGAAGACAAGGTCATCGTCTTCTTCCTCCGATGCCTCTTCCCACGTAGCAGTGATCGCCTTCTTGAACTTAGGTGCTTTGTTTTTGATCTTCGGACATTCCGACTTGACATGTCCGAACCTGTTGCATTCATAACACCTAATGTTAGAATTAGCTTTAGATTTACCTTCCTTGGGTTGAGTGACGAGTCATTTTAGGCTCTTAATCATCCTCCGAACTAGGTTGACTAGTTCGGTCTCCATCTCTGGATCGACCTCTGACTCGTACTCGTCTTCTTCTTCCTTTGGGGGTGGCTTACTTGCAGGCTTTTTCTTTTGACCTGCAATAAGAGCTATACCTTTCTTGGGTATCGAATTAGACTGTTCGTGGAGTTCAAATTCTGAAAATAATTCATCTAACCTAATTTTTGATAAGTCCTTAGAGACCTTGTAGGCATCAACCATGGATGCCCACAAGATAGTCCTAGGAAATGAATTCAAGACATACCTTATTAGGTCGCAGTTTTCGACCTTTTGTCCGATGGCGTGCAAATTATTAACGATGTCTTGTACCCGGGGCGTGTAGTTGAGTCGCGGTCTCATGTTCCTGCATTTTTAAATTATATAATTTATTAAAAAAAAGTCCTGTTTGCATACCTTTGCTTCGTCGATTCCTTCGTGCAGTTCCACTAATTTGGTCCACTAATCCTTTGCACTGATGAAGGGGCCGACGCGATTATGCTCCTCCTTGGACAAACCGCATTGGAGGATTTAAGTCGCCTTGGCGTCGGCTTCAACTTGTCTTTTTGTAACATTGGTCCATTGGTCATAATCCAAAGATTCGCCCACTTCGTTAGTCGAAAGTGTGAATCCCATTTGGATTATGATTCACATCTCGATTTGGGTCTTAAGGAAGCACTCTATCCGACCCTTCCAATAACGGAAGTCATCTCCGTTGTAAAACGGAGGATAGACGGTGCTAAAACCCTCGAGATGGGCCATTGATACAAAAAAGAGCAAGAAAAAGAAGAAGAAATCTAGCAACGACAAAAACAAGCGAAAGGTACCAAGACTCGCATCTTGGATTAGTAGTGCAGGAGAGAATCTAAATGAACGAAAGAGCTTGTAAAAAATTCGAAATAAACAGAAATAAAAATGAAAATAAATCTGTAAAAAAAAAACTAGATTGGTGGTTTCACCAAATCTTAGCACTCCCGGCTCTGATACTAATTGTTGGATCGATTTGAGCGCTAGAGGGGGGGGGTGAATAGTGCTAAACAATTTTCGTTCGTTCGATATAAAATGCGAATGAGAGTAAATGCAGCGGAAAGAAAATATTACTTGTTTCTTTTTACTTGGTTCACAACCTTCGACTGCTAGTCCAAGGTCCTAACGGTCCTAGACCGCGTACAGAGGACAAAACACTAAAAACACTCCTCCTCGTTAGAGGTTGGAGTAAGCGAATACAATCGATACGAAAAAGCTCAAGGTAGAGGGACATTCCCCCTCTCCTTGCTATGATTAAAATACGATAAATACAAATTTAAAGACAACAATAACAAAAATACCAACGACAATTAAAGTAATGAAAGTTAGGCACTTGTCGTCGGAGATGTGGTAGCACTTCGTCGTCGTAAGGTCGTCGTAGAAGAGTATCGTAGCGGAGGCTTTTTTGGAGAGCTTTTGATGATGGAAATGGGGTGGAGAACCCCTACTTTTATAGCCTTGGAAACCCTAGACGTTCACATCTTCAACCAATGAGAGCAAGCCTCCTATCCCTTCAAGGAGATAAGCTTTGACTCTCCTTGAAGCTGATTCTTGACCAACAGTCGACTGCTACTCTTACCAGTCGACTGATACAAGCCGTCAGTTGACTGATGGCAGGTTTTCCAGTTGCAACGAAGAGTTAGCTTGAAAATACAATTAATATAAGTAAATTAAATGACCATATACCATCCGATCTCGATTTAGACCTTCCATGGGAGGTCTTGGTCAGATCATCGCCTAAGAACGTCCCCGTACAGAGGACACGACTTTCCTTGCTCTCACTCACACGAGCTTACCTCAATATTTACCTTGTAGCTTCTGCTTCCGGTCTTCCACCTGATTCCTTCGACTCCCTTCGAAATCATCCCGGTATCGCTCGACCACCATGGCTCTCTCCAGGTGTCGATGACCTTCAGCTCTAGCTTTAGCATTTTTCTACATACTTGATTTAGCTCGTGAGATAACAAAATGAACTTAATTTTGTATCGTTTGCTATAATCAAAACTCAGATTCGACTTAGGTGTTTACTGAACCAACAGAGGAGTCAAAGGTTTAGATGGGTTCTTTGAGAAGCTAGAAATCTGGTGTGCAGACGGATTCAGATTGGTCAATCGGAGTTACGGACATTTACCTCGTCAGAGACAGTCTGCAACTCTCCCCATGGGCTAGCAGCACTCGGAAACCTTCATTGATGCTAGATGGAGGGGCTGAGTGGATCTTCGGCTGCGGGCAAGGCACTAAAGTGAAGCTTCAGCAATGGTCGACTTCCTCAACTCTAGCTTGGGTTTCGGAAGACGAAGGCTGAGCTGGCAATTGGTGTGAACTGGCGCAACTTAATTGAGCTGGACCAATCACCATCGGACAGGTGGCACCTTGAGTACTGTGATTGGTTGGGCGAGAGGTGGGAGCTGGGATTTGAATTCAAATTTAATGGGTTAGCGGGTTTGAGCCCTAAACCATTAACTGACCGGAGTCTGAAATGGTGCCTCGTCGACCAGCAAGGCGAGGATGGCACTGCCTAGACCTAGGAGTGGGTGAAGGAGTTGACAACCCAAGAATTACTAGGAATATTCCCCCTCAATCCACATCAGCAGCATCACTACAATCACTGCTCTCTCGGAGAAAGACTGGAAGCAGGGGGCTCCATTGGAACCCCACGGGAAAGAGCCTCCGAGGAGACCAAAAAGGTGGGCATACTTCTTCACCAAGAATCGAGCATGCTTAGAGGATACAACGCTTCAACTGTTAAGTAAGCAAAGTGCCAAACTTAAGTACACTGAGGAAGATAAGGAATCCATGGAGGAAACGGTAGGTTTCTTTTTGGTTGGTCGGTTCCTAGGGAAGATGGAAGGCGGTGAAGAAACTAACTGCACGATGGACAACTCTCTATGTTGGTGTTCAAGTTTGCATCCAAACTCAGAGATGGAGCGCTGAAGGGAGGACCATACATTGCCTATGGGTGCCCTCTCTACCTCGAAGCCATGCCCCCTTGTTTTACATTTCAACCATCAACTTCCCATATGGGTGCAAATCTATGGTCTGCCAATTGATTGCTGGCCCATGTCTGGATTAGGTAAAATAACTTCTCATATAGATACCCCTTATCCACATATTGATTTATCAAAAACAAGGAACTAGACCTGGCCACGGTCCGGGTTCGGTTCGGGTCCGGGTCGAAACCGCCGGGTCCGGGTTGACAAAATACCGACCCTTAACCGGCCCGCTCGTGGCCGGTTACGGTCCGGGTCATGGAACCGTCGGTTCCGGTCCGGGTCCGGGTCCGGGTCAAGTCCGGGTCGACACGCCTGTGCTCGGTCCAAAGTGTCGTTTTGTACTGCCCGTGTCGTGACGACACGCCCTGTGCGACACCGTGCGACACGCCCGTGTCGTGTAATGGGAAAACAGCGATACGGGCGTGTCAGCTGTGCGACACGCCCGTGCTCGGCCAAATTTTTTTTTTTTTTTTTAAATGCCGGTTTTTTTGTTTTCTGGTTCGGTTTTTTAAAAAACCGGAACCGGACCGCCTAATAGGCGGTCCGGCACGGGTCCGGGTCAAACCCGTTGACCCGGTTAACCGGACCGTTGACCACGGTCCGGTTCCGGGTCGGGTCCGGGTTTGACCCGGACCTTGGCCAGGTCTACAAGGAACGGGTAAATATGTCAGAGCCCTAGTGGAAATAAACATTACTCAGGCACCCCCACAAATAATGGGAGTTACTTCGCCAGATGGGCAGGATGTAGAATTAGAGTTTAGGTATGAATCCACATTGCGGCTGTGTTTGGAATGCAGGCAGCTTGGACACCATCAGACTCATTGCCCTATAGGAGGAAGACAGTAACAACCAAATGTTGTGTCGGGTAATACCAGGAAGTCCACAAAATCATTCCATGGGCGCATCAACCTGGAAGCAAGGGTATCAATAAAAGCTGGCACACTACAGTGCCAGTTAGGGAAGCAACAGGCTCCTAACCAACAAATCCATTTGACAGGTAATGAGACTTGCACCCGTGAGCTCAATGAGGTAGGAATGCAATGCAATGGTTAGAGATAAGGGAGGCACAAAAACACTGCACAGACAAAGGAATCCCAATTGAAAATTGATAAAATAGTTTCAGCAGTAACTGCAATTCAGACAGTTTCAGGTTTAATCACAGTTTTAGCTCCAGACCTCTATGGATTTGTCTCCCACAGATACAACCTTGGTATCTTAAAATTCTGATCCAACGGAAAGGCATGAGCCTGGTCCCAATAACCCCATCACAGGGCAATCAAGTCGCCTAGTAGGCATTGCTCCAACATCCAAAATCTATTTGGCCGTTTCAGAAATTGGTCAATCTGACATAAACAACTATCCTTGGGTAATTCTAAGGGTACAGAAGAAGCAACGTCAATAGCAATCAATCAGGCTCCTCCAAACAGAAGTGGACTCATGCCCAACCACCACCAGGAGAACCACACAGAGTTATAGATACAGAAAAACAGGATTCCCTTACTGAACCTCAGCCTTGTCAGCAAGTACCAGAAGAACATACCACAACCAGCGGCAAGGTAGTGTGCAAGCAACTAACAGCAGATCCACCAATGGAGACTAGCAGTGACATCAGTGGCACGACTCCGTGCCAATCTGCAACAATGGTACAGTTTCACAAACAAAATCTGAAGGCCGAGGAACTACCTCAGCAGTTAGAAGCACCAGGTCTGCATGTAGATAATGCAAATCAGAAAGGGAAATTGTCAATTGATGATGGAAGCCCTTGGAAAATACAGAAACGATCCAAGACCCATAGGAAAAAAGCAGCAAAAGAAATGAACGAGGCACATCAGAGACAAGATCAGATTGATGTACAGAAAAGGAGGGAATTAGAACCAGGTCAGGAAAACATGATTGACAATCAGTGCCCATTGCATATAAATACAAACACTGTACTAGCAGAATATCAGAGGAGGAGGAAGGAGAAATTGATTCATTTGAGGATAGGGCTATGTAGGAACAAGATGGTATCTCTTCTCACTCCATCATAGTTGGTCTGCCTGCCCCGACTGGTTGAAGACCAAATACAAAGATAATGATCTCAGCGGACGAGATACTAACCCAATTTCAGTACATATGGCAGACCCTAAGGATGATATGGACCGAAGAAAGACGGGGAACAATAAAGGAATGCCAAGAGACAAGGACAGTTTGGAACACAAAAATGCCGATTATCATTGGCTAAAACCTCATGAAGATCAGTTCATGGAATATAAGAGGCCTAAACATAGGCCTCAAACATCAAGAAGTGGAAAGACTTCTCCAGGTTCAAAAGTTGAGTGTGTTATGCATCTTGGAAGCGAAGCCAAATGAGAAGGGGTATCACACTACAAAAAAAAAACCCTTTAGAAGCGGTTTTAAAAAGCCTTTAGAACCACTTATCAACCGCTTCTAAATAATTAGAATCGGTTTTTAACCGTTGTAGATAATGGCGATGCTAAAGACAACCGAAGCGATAAAATAAACCGGTGGTTCAAAATAAAGAGCCGGTTGTGTTGGAGACCTATAGAAACGGTTTTTAACCGGTTCTAAAGAGTTTTCAACCGCTCCTATTGTACAAACATCACAAGCGCTTGTAACCGCTTGTGTTGGAGACCTATAGAATCAGTTAAAAACCGATTCTACAGAGTTTGCAACCGCTCCTATTATACAAACATCACAAGCACTTATGACCGCATCTATAAACATACATTTTAAAAGCGGTTAATACCACTCCTAATGTGTCTGTTTGTCGATGTAATAAACAGAGTTTTAGGAGCGATTTTAACCGCTCCTAATGTGTTTGTATGGCGATCCAATAAACAAAGGTTTAAGTGCGGTTAAAAACCGCTCCTAATGTATATATATCTCAAGCACAATTTTAGAAACAGATTACGATTCTATAATCATATTTTAAGAGAGATTATAAGCGCTTCTAATATCTAGTTTGAACAATGATCTCATATCATATTGATACAATACCAAATTAAATCAATTTACAATATTCACATTTCACTTCACAAAACAAATTTATTGTATTATCAAACTAACACATAATATTCATGTTTAAGTTCAAAATGTTAATACATCTCATTAACATTTTACTCCACACTACATTTTACTCCACAAAAATAAATAAATTAAGTGCATAAACAACAATGACATGGGATCCACAACCAAGAATGCCATGAAACCAGCGGTGCACAAGGATAAGACATCTGCATCGATAATTAAGTGCACGCAAACCTCAGCTTTCCATCCTGTTCAGTTTCGAGCTTCAGGAAACCAGGAATCTGTGCAAGAAAACGAGGAGAATGTAATCAAAGAGACGCCCATGAGGGTCACCGTAGAACCAATGGAGATAGTATCTATACCTTCAGCGAGACCTTAGACATGCCATATTGGTTAAATGGCGTCGGAGAGGATGCGAACGAAAGCTCCCTATTTCAACAACACTTGGATGATTATTTCCGTGTTGATGATTACCTGCAAGATGCTACTCAAGAAAGGTGAGTGAAATCATTTTAATTCCAAAGATCTATCTAAATCTGTTTTCATGGACTGTAAATTAAAACTGTCTGACCACACAATCTATTGAGTTTCTTTTAGACATCAAGATCTGTCAAGAGACAATACCAACAAAATTTCACAAGATTGTCAAGTACTAAACTCGTAGTAATCTCATATGAAACTCAATTTTTTGCATATGGGTTTACTGGTTTTCCTTTGCAGCTTGGATACTGGAGAAGTAGAATATGGAGGAGAATGATAATGGCACGAACATTGTTACCAGCAAGTCATAAACATCAAGGCTCCTAGGATCTAGGCTGTGAAGATAAGTTTACTCTTTAACTGTGTTTAGGCTATTTAATAGCTAGAAACCTAAATTGTTCACCGCATGCGGAGATTTAGGTAGAGGTCTGTCTACTTCGTTGAAGTGCTCAAACTAGCAAGTAACTTTGATCATGAAGAACTTAGACCAAACAAATCTACCAGCTGAAGCGAGTAATTAAAGATATCAATCATCATGTGACCTTCAAAGTTTAGTAAGATTGAAAGATTTATGACATCGATAAAAGAAACCAAGCCACAAAACGAGAAGCGATATTAAATCCAGGCACTTGGAGTGAATTTTCCACGTTCATTAGATCTGATCTAACATCAAGCCGACCGGATCTGAAGAAACACACAGATCGAAGAAAATTGGTCTGAGAAACAATAAGATTTCAAAGGAAAGATCGTCACCTCCGCCACTCCTCGAGGAAACCTCTTCCTCTCGCTGCATATGATCCGGTCGGGAAGGATCGGACCATCCGAATCAAGATCTCGGCGTTCTCCTCCACCTCGCGGCGCCGCCCCGCTGGCTCGGGGCATCATGAAGGGAGACGAAGAGAAGTCGTACCCCTCGTCGGGGACCGGGATTCCGTAGTCATCGCTGATGTCCGGCTGTCGTGGTTACCAGGACATCGTCGAGAGGAAGACGGCCGCCTCGACTCCGCCTCGAGGCGACATCGACGGGAAGGCGAGGCGGCGGGCGGAGCGGGGTGGTCGACATCTTCGGGAGGGGGGAAGGTGGAGAAGGAGTCGAAACGCTGGGAGGGGAGACGGAGCCTTGATGTTTATGACTTGCTGGTAACTGAGGAGATGATTGTGGAAACGAACTGCGATCGGCGGCGAACCGAGGAGATGATTGCGAGACGGACAGCGGGCTCGTAAGGGGAAAGAAAATTAGGTTTTTCCGAGACGGGAGACGGATTTCGGGAGCTTAATGCGAGACGGAGATATAGCCGCGGGAATACGAAAAAAATTTCGTCGAAGAAGAGGGAAACCGGTAACCTAAAGGACGACCTTTAGGAGCGGTCGGAAACCGCTCCTGAAAAGGGTGCCAATAGAATCGGTCAAAATATACCGCTTCTAAAGGTTGCTAATAATATTTCGTCGAAGAATAGGGAAAACGGTAATCTAAAGGACCTTTAGGAGCGGTCGAAAATCGCTCCTAAAAAGTGACAATAGAATCGGTCAAAATATACCGCTTCTAAAGGTTGCTAATAATCTTTCGTCGAAGAATAGGGAAAACGGTAACCTAAAGAACCTTTAGGAGCGGTCGAAAACCGCTCCTGAAAAGTGACAATAGAATCGGTCAAAATATACCGCTTCTAAAGGTTGCTAATAATCTTTCGTCGAAGAAGAGGGAAAACGGTAACCTAAAGGACCTTTAGGAGCGGTCGAAAACCGCTCCTGAAAAGTGACAATAGAATCGGTCAAAATATACCGCTTCTAAAGGTTGCTAATAATCTTTCGTCGAAGAAGAGGGAAAACGGTAACCTAAAGGACCTTTAGGAGCGGTCGAAAACCGCTCCTGAAACGCTTCTAAAGGGAGGGAAACCAGTAAACCTTTAGGAGCGGTTATTAAACGATCCTAAAATTATTATACAAATCGATTCTAAATAAACTGAACAGAATCAGAAAAATTAAAAAAAAATGTTCAATTGAAGCGGTATTAGGAGCGGTTATAATTACCGATTCTAAATATCTTAAACAGAATCGGAAAATTATCCGCTTCAAAAAATGGTATATTGAAGCGGTATTAGGAGCGGTTATAACCGCTCCTAAAGCAATAGGAGCGGTTATTAACCGCTCCTATAAAATTTATATAGAGCCGTCTGTTAACCGATTCTAAACATACGCAACAGAATCAAAAAATCATCCGCTTCAAAAAAAAATCAATTGAAGCGGTATTAGCACTGGTTAAGAAAACCGCTTCTAAAAGCCCCTCCTTTACCATCATTTTCCCAACCGCTTCTAAATTTCCGATCCAAATGCCTCATTTTTTTGTAGTGTCAAGCTTTAAAATCTGCAAGGTTGCATTAGTGGGAAACAAGTTAATAGCTAGGTGAATTAGGGAGAAGCAGAATGCTGCTCATCTGGGACTCCAGACTCTTCACCCTCACCATACAACAATGGGAAGAGAAATTTATCCACACTACCATCTTGTGCAAAGCTTCTAGCAGCCACATTTGTCTATGGGAAACTCACAGTCACTGCTCGGAGGACTATGTGGACCGACCTCCAATAAATTGCTGGAATAATGGAATTGTTGTGGCTCATCCTTGGGGATTTTAACTCTCCACTTTCACCAATAGACAAATAGGGGGGGGGGGATGGATGTTACATCATATGCAACTGCTGATTTCTAGGAATTTGCGATTATGGCAAGAATAGAAGACCTCCACGGGCTGTCGATTCACCTGGATGAATGGACACAGTTTGCAAACTTGATCGTGTTGGGAAACCGGTCCAGATCTGACGTTCACAACGTCGCGGGCGAATACTTCGCACAACCGCAGCGGAAATAAATAATTATACTGGATCCCTCCAGAGATCTATGCAAAACTATATAAATTGTTTTCTAGTCTAGATCTAATCTAGAGGAGGATTATACCTTCGGTGCGTGCTCTTCAAAATCCCGCTTTTTCAAACGCTGTCGGATCTCAATACGGTAAGGGTAACTGTATATCTATGGCATCCACACTGACACCCACACAATTTAGAGTCACGTTGTGCTAGCAAGCCCTAGCAAAATGCCAAGACTTCTTTGGAAGAAGAAGGAGAGGAATGAGGAGATGAGAGAACACTTTCTCTCTTGGCCTTCTTTTGCTTGCACGCCCAAACAAAAAACACACACCCATCACAAGTGATTTCCACATTGAAGCCATTTTAACCCCATAGCAACCATTTCCATTAATTCCACATTAAGACATCGCTTAATACCAGGACTCTTGGTATTCTCCTTCATGAATTCTCGTCATGAATACCAAGACTCTTGGTATTCTCATGCATGATTAATCAAATTAATCATGCATGATGATGAATCATCTTCCATGGTTCAACTTGAGTCTAACTCAAGTTTAACCAGTTTGAGTCTAACTCAAATCTTGGCCATATGCTCAATTGTCCTTTTAGTCCAACTAAAAGAAACCTTCTCCAAAACAGAATGTCATTTGTGTGTGACCCTATATGCTTTTGTAACGTTGACAATGTATCTAAAACCATTTTTAGATACATAAGCAATGAGCGACATCTAGCAATACATCATTGCTACCCAAGTTACAAGATTGTCGAAATCCGACAACCTTTCCGTGACTATTATCATGTATGACGGTGTCCTTCTATCTCTGATATCTTAGATCGATCAATGAGTCATAGACCGTGTCATCCCCTTATCGATTTCTATGTTTCTTGATCCCCAAGTAGACTCACTCAAACAAATGAGCTCAATATCTCATATTGACTCATTTGAGTATAACCATGCATTTTGTGGTCCTACTCTATCAAGAGGCCAAAGATATCACTCCTGTCATATAGGAGGGATAGATCCCATATACATCACTCACATCCCTCTGCATAATTCGTTACATACCCAGTGATCGCCGTTATAGTCACCCTGTTACGGCGTGACGTTAGACGATACCAAAGTACATAACTCCTTATGTAGGGAACTGTAGTGACTTCAGGTCAAAGGACTATTCATACCAATAGTCACATGAGAAAGTATATGACACTCATATAATGATCCATGATACTTTCTCATGGCGAGTCAATTCAGTATATATATTCTCCAATATATATACCTATGTGTCAATGTGATATCACATATCCATGACTTGTGAGATCAAGTCATCCATTGACCTACATGCTAGTCTCAATGTATTAATATTGCCTTTGTATATTAATACTTGACTAAGAATATTAAGAATAGTGTTCTCTACAGCTTCTCATAATCAATTCTACCAATTGATATACTATAGATTAAAACCTACTATTCAAGGACATTATTATATTTATTTTAGCTGGCACATGCATAAAGTAAATATAATAAACAATCTTTGCCTTTTTATTAATGAAATATGATACACATGATCCCTAATCAATCATCTCATGATTGACACTAAGGACTGACACTAACAGATCGTGCCATGGTTAATGGACTATAGTTAGAGCAGGATCAGAGTAGTTTTGCAGAATTTAGAACTCCAGGAGTTCATTCAGACCACGCCTCATGCATAGTATCCATATTAGAGAATCCTCCTCATCAAAGCAAACTGTTTAAGTTTTATAACATGTGGGCCACTCACCCCAATTTCAAAAAGTTAGTACCAGATACTTGGGAGCAAGCCACTATAGGGTGTATCCAAGGCATTGCACAGTACAAACTAAAAAAAAATCTCACTATGCTAAAGAAAGAACTCAGACAACTTAATTGCCAAAGCTACCAACATATCCAAGAAAGGTCCAAACTGTAGGGACCGATGTGGTCGTGCTAGAGGGAGTGAATAACGATTCGCGATTTTGAGCTTGATTCGATCGCTCGATTACATGATTGTCTACAAGAAGTTAGTGCACAACGGAATACAAATAGAAATGCACAAATAAAAGAAAGACAAACACAAACACACCACAACATAAATGATTTTACGTGGTTCGGAACTAGGGTTCCTACTCCACAACGACGCTATAGTGATCTACCCTCACTATAAGCCTTTTCTTCTCGGTATGACACCGGGGGTGGAGAAACCTCGTACAATGATAGCTTACAACAACAAACAAAGAGAAATACAACAAGAACTACAAAAGAAACCTTACAACTTTACTTGGATGCTTGAGTATGCTTTGGTTGCTTGGGATGCTTTTGAAGACCTGAAATGCAATAGCACTTCGCCTCGAAATCATCCAAAAATCGCTGTCGAAATCCTCTCCATCGAGCTCCTTTTATGCCTTTATGTGACCTGAATTTCCGCCTGACAGTCGACTACCTGCAGTGTTGTTGTCTCACAATGGACTTAATCCATGTTGACATTCCAACCAATAGATACCTTAGCAGTCGACTGCCTTTATAAGCAGTCACTTGCCAAGCCCATAGTCGACTGGCTAGTCAACTACTAGATATTCTGTGCCCGTGTCTGCAAACACCAGTCGACTTCCCATTACGACAGACAACTCTTCAAGGCGGTACCGACCGAAATACCTCGATCGTCGAGCTGATCGGTAGTCATAATCGATCATTGCTCTGAGTTAACTTGGCTCCCAAGTGTCAAACACTCAGCCAATCGACTATCCAATACCCCAGTCGACCGATAAACCTCAACAATGAGTTTTAGCCCCAAGTATGATCCCCTCATACTTGATAAATACCCTTAGCTTAGACCTAAGTCTTCAGCTCACTTCCATCAGCCTCATGCCTTTCGGATCTCTTGAGTTCGTGACTCTTCATCCTTGCGCTAGCCTTCAAGTGCCTGCATCGGCTATGTCATGCTAACTGGGTTCCTTGCCAAGGTGCATTTAGACTTATGCCGTCAAGACTCCATTCTTGGACTTTACGTTGCCAAACATTGGACTTATGTTGCCAAGACTACATGCTTGGACTTTACGCTGCTAATATCATACCTTTGGACTTCCCAATTCCCAAGCATCCATACTTGGACTTTCACCGTCAAAGTTCACTTGGACTTTATGCCGTCAAGACTATACACTTAGACTTATGCCGTAAAGACTATACCTTTGGACTTTCCTTGCCAAATACGCATTGACTTGGACTTTCCATTGCTAAGTGCCCATGACTTAGACTTTACCATTGCCAAGACCCATGCATGGACTTTTCATGTGTCAAGCGCCCATGACTTGGTCTTTACCATTGCCAGGTGCCCTTGACTTGGACTTTACCATTGCCAAGACCCATGTTTGGACTTTTCATGTCAAGTACCCAAGACTTGGACTTCTCTCGAGTCCTACTCGAGCTAGGTCAACCATGACTTGAGGTCGATTGCTTCAACAATCTCTCCATAAATCTATCTCTTCATATGATCAAATCCATGTCAACCATATGAATAACCCATTGTCAAACAATTATAAAATATCAAAACACTACTTGAGTCTTACTCGAGTCTGGTCAATAATGACCTGGGTTGATTGTACCAATAATCTCCCCCTTTTTGATGTTTGACAACACTTTTAAGTTAGGCTAACCAATAAGCCCAAACTTAACTCTTCTAATGCCAAAGCATAGTGAAGGTTTACCTAACTTAAACCTCATTTCTCCCCCTTTGACATACATCAAAAAGACTACCAAGGGTATCCATGTCTCATATCCCAATGAGATCATACATTCTTCCCTTTGGTCCAAAAATATCTAGGATGTCTTCACTCTTTATAGTGATAAGTCTCATATCAGTAAATGAGAGGCAATCCTCACTTCTCTAATTTCCCCCCTTTAGTGAGCACAATGAGGGTTTCCAAACCTTTTATGTCTCCCCCTTTGAGGAATACTCATTCATCATCCCTTGATGGATAATCTCTCCCTTGACCATTGCACCAACAATGTCTTTGGAGAGTTTCTAAGCCTATAGAAAACTTAAACCATCAAAACTAAAAATAAAAGTTCAAACTTGAACTTTAACCTCCCTTAGAATTTAACACTCCCCCATAAACACCTCTCCTAATCATTTTCAATGATATTTCACCCTTCCCATGCTTTCCAGAGCATATTCTAGGATTAGGAGACGTTAGGGCTCCATAACATAACTGATACATGGCTAAACAACCCTTATTCCACCAATATCAGACACACTAGTCGACTGAACATCCACCAGTTGGCTGCCCAAAGCGGCAATCGATTGATTTATGTGTTTTCTTAAATCAGTTGAATTTCAGTGAAATTCAGGAATGCATAAGTAATTCTAAAAAATTTAAAAAATCATGAAACTTCATGAACATATTACTTATTCTAAATACAATGGGTGAAAAATAATTTTAAATTAAAATACCCATTAAATTATGTGATTGATATAAAGTCAAAACCAATGATAACTTTAATGTTTTGAGCATACTTTGTATCAACTTCATCAATGGTGATTGCTATCAAAAGATAGGCTTCACCAAGATTTTTTAAAATAATTTTGAAATGATTTTAAAATCTTATTTTGAACCATGGTCTATGGACTAAATGTACATGACTTGTAAATTAACTTTCCTCATGATTCATCATGTTATATGATGAGTTTGAGTTCATCTATATGCAATATCTATTTACCTTAAACTTAACTCATTTTTCTAACATCTCTCATGTGTCTAGGGTGTATCAATACACACACATGTTAATTTAATGTGAGATATGAGTTTTTGTTCTTTATAGTCTAAGATCTCATGCATTTTAACTAGGCAACTCTATTTGATTCCTTTATTATGAGACTTCAAATCATGCCATTATACTTAAATCAATTTTATTAATCTTAAATGCATGAATAGGATTATGACATAAAATGATAGCATAAATAAAATATAGCCAATAATCATGATGTCATGACATAAACATAAACCTAAACACAAGCATGACATAATTAACCTAAGCATTTTCATGATATTTTATATGATTAAATGAAATATGATGTCATGACATGACACATGACAAATAAAGTATGACAAATAAAATATAAAGGCATAAGAATATCTAAATTTTAATATTAATTATCATTTGTTAAGATTAAACCCTAATTTTGCAATAATGATAAATTCTCAAGTGTGCCAAAAATCCAAAATGACACACCATGACTTCTAAATCTAATTGTGCAAATTTGATTGATTTTTCAAGCATCTTAAATTCTATTGGCACACCCTAAAATCTTTAGGATTAAATATCATCTTATTTCCAAGGTATCCCATTACCTTGAAAATGTCCTAAAGTGTCACCTTTATTATGGTTAGGTTAATTACCTATCCATTCAAGGTTGACACACCCTAACCCATCTAGCATGAAAGAATCATGCTCCTAGAAACCCAAAACTAGTTTGAGCTCCTTGGGTTAACTAGGTATTCACTAGGGATGACTTCCCTAGATACTTTTCTAATGACCCTCTTAGGCTTTGAAGCCTTGATCATTTGGGTCTTGTCAAGGTCAACTCTAGGGGTAACTGTTCGTGCAATCGACCTAGGTCACGATTGACCTGACTCGAGTTTGACTCGAGTAGTATTTTGATGTTCGATAAAACGATTGACAATGTATTGTCATGGGAAGTCCAAGAATGGTCTTGGCATTTGAGAAGTCCAAGTTATGTGTACTTGACAATGGAAAGTCCAAGTCATGGGTACTTGGCAATTGGAAAGTTCAAGCATGGGTCTTGGCAAAGGAAAAGTCCAAGTCATGGGTACTTGGCAAGAAAAGTCCAAAGGTATAGTCTTGGCAGTATAAGTCCAAGCTGTACTCTTGGCAGCATAAAGTCTAAGTGAACTTTGGCGATGAAAGTCCAAGTATGGATACTTGGTATTTGGGAAGTCCAAGGGTGTGATATTGGCGGCATAAAGTCCAAGCTGTAATCCTGACGGTATAAGTCCAATGTTGGAGGCATAAAGTCCAAGCGTGTCTTGGCAGCATAAGTCCAAATGTACCTTGACAAAGTAGACCTGGTTAGCATGACAATAGCCGATGGAACCACCTGAAGGCTAGCGTATGGATGACTTGGAGGGATCCAATAGGCGTGAGACTGATAGAGGTGACTAGAAGGTTTAGGTCTAGGCTAAGGGTGGTCTATCAAGTATGAAGGGATTATACTTGAGTTAAACCTCATGTTTGAGATTTATTAGTCGACAGGGGCTATGGATCAGTCGACTAGCCAAGTGTTTGACACTTGGTAGCCTAGTCAACTTGGATCATTCGTCTGGGATTATGACCAGTTGATTGGTCGGGAGTCGACTGAGGCTCGACTGCTGATCTGTGGTCTTGGCAGTCGACTGCTAGGGTTTAGCAGTCGACTGGTCCACAAGTAATCGACTGCTAGGGTTTGGTAGTCGATTGATTTAAGTAGACATGAGCACAGAAGTTTTGATAGTCGACTAATCAGTAGACTATCGGGACAACAGTCAACTGTTGGAAAGGGGAGTCAACTGCTAGTGTATCCGTTGGAGTTTTCTAGCGTGGATTGAGCCGTTGTGAGACAACGACACTATGGGTAGTCGACTACTAGGTGCAAAATCAGTTCGATGCAGGTTATAAAAGGAGCTCGAGATGGAGGATTTTGTATCAATTTTTGGAGAGATTTTGAAGGAGAATTGCTGCTGCATTCCAGACCTTCAAGAGCAATCCAAAGCAAGCAACAAGCAAGCAATCAAAAGCACTCTTGTAAAGTTTTTTCTTTGCATTACATTTGTATACTTGTATTTGCTTGTGTTTTATTGTTGTATTACTGTTGTAATCACCTGTACGAGGTTTCTCCACCTTCGACGTGTTATCAAGAAGGAGAAGATTTAGTGGTGGTGTGCATCACTAGAGCTCACTTGAGCTCGACTATGGAGTAGGAACCCTAGGTTCCGAATCACGTTATATCGTCTTGTTGTGCTTATGTATTTCTATTTGGATTTTGTATTGTATATTCCGCTGCGTATAATGCTTTTATAGACGAGCACAACACGAACGTGATCGAATCCATCAAACGATGAGAAATCTCTATTCACCCCCTCTAGCGATGTCAATCGATCTCCAACAAGTGGTATCAAAGCGAGGACACTCTTCGAGGCTTAACAACCAAGGGAGCATGCTAAAGGCAAGATGTAACCAAGTCTTAAATTGGGCCACGACATCAACACACCACCATCCTATGAAGATTATGACAATTGGATTTGTGTTATAGTAGGGTTCGATGCTCCGAAGGATGAAAATGGGAGAATACTCAAGAAGAAGAAGTGGAGCAAGGAGCAAATTCGATATTTCAACTTAAACAATAAGGTAATGAGTATATTGATGCACACGAGCACGACTCTCAAATCTTCGACGGAAATCGTCAAGGATTCATAGCGCGTGCTCACGCTCAACACTTGCAAGTGCATGGGTGTCGTCAAGTAATAAAAGATTATCGATCCCATAGAGACTGAGATTCGATTACCATCTGTCCAGTGGATGTTGTTGTTCGGAATTAATATCCTAAGAGTATAGGTTGCGAGATTGACGCTAGTCCTAACTCTAGTACGGTGTCACTCGGAGGCAGGGAAGGTTGGTTCGAAGTTCTTAAAAAAGATTCTAGGACTTTGGTTTCACTTGTGTGTCGTGGAACATGCTATCAATTAGGTGAGTTGAGATCTCCAATTATGATCTTGAGGGAGGATCAATATGTAATTGTCTGATGAACTTTTTCTTCTACTGGGAGCTATCTATTCCTAACCAAGTTTACCTTTCGGATCATCAGAGCTCAGGGGGTTGATATCGTTGGGATCCCTCTGTCACTAAGGTCCCTCAACCCTTCTAGAGTTAATCTCTCCTACTTTGGACCTTCTGTTAAGATAGGTTGTTGGGTATCAAGACGTCCTAACAATCCCTATGTAGATGTGGATCTTGTTTCATATCCTGTCCTATCATATTCTATCTTCTACGATTACGGGAGGTAGGATGATCACAAGGCTCATCCTTGATTCTCCTAGGTTTTTGATACAAAGGTTGTCACCCTTTGTATCGGCTACGCAAAATAGAATTAGAACCAAAACACAATCTTCATAAATCTCAACAACACAAAACTGCAAATAGAATCAAAGGAGATAAATGACTATTTGAACTAACATGTCCACAAACACAAGTTACTCCCTAATCCTAGAATCGAAGTATCTACTCCATAAACAAGGAAGAATAAACACAAGACTGTTAGGGCAATCAACCCATGTATGATGTGGTTTTGATGTGTGTGGCAAAGGGTTTAAGTTAGGTTTTTATGTTTATTTGATATGTGTGTTGATGTCGTGCAAGACTTAGTAATTCACACATGGGATTTACTTGATATTAGCATTGGTGAGTTCACCATCTCATGGTTCGGGTCCTTGAGTTAGTGAAGGATGACATTGCGAAGTCGTGCGCTTGGTGCATCCGAGGAACCGTCGGACAAGGAGCATTAGAGTGAAGCCAATGAAGTAGACTTCAGGGCGAGACGCGAAGGATGACATTGCGAAGCTATGCGCTTGGTGCATCCGAGGGACGTGGCCGGACGAAGAGAACTTCAACGAGGGACTTCAAGAGAGATGAGAGAATGAGCGAAGTGTAATGTAGCTTATAGGTGAACTTGGCCGAATGGCTAAGTCAAGTGTTGAATGCTCAACCGAGTGGGTTGAGGTTTTACCTGACGTCGGATGCTCAAACATTAGCGTTTGAAGTTTTACTCGACACCAGTCGAATGATATAGATATCAGTCGACTGCTCTGGTTCAATGACACTCGACTGGTGCTCGATCGGTGTTCGACCAAAGCTTTTCTAGCCCAACAATGATCGCTAGGGTTTGTGATAATGATCGATCGATCATCGATCCGGTCGAGGACGCATACGATCGATTGATCGAGGTGAAGTTGGGCACAGAAGGGTTTGGAGTCGACTGATCACTTCGGTCACTCGACTGATGGATCCATCAGTTGACTGATGTGGGAGCTGTTGGCTAGAAGCCAACGTGGATGAAGCCGTTGCGGGGCAACAGCTACAGCAACAGTCGATTGATGACTGCATCGGTCGACTACTCGGTGCCCAACGAGAAGAATGACCTCTTCCCTATAAGAAGAGGCCTTGGGTCACTTTGGGAGATTAATGCTTCTACTCTAAACTTCTCCCAAAGTGCCCAAATGATTTTTACTCCTCTTACTTGCTTTTATTTCAATCTTATTGTAAGAGGGAGAGATTGTAAGAAAGGTTTACCTCCACCTTAAAGGAGAGACTAGTGGATTTGGATTAGAGTGATTCGCCGAACAAATCATCCGTGGATTAGCGGCAAGGGCCATGAACCATGTTACATTGGTGTGTTTGCGTTTGCTTCTTCTCTTCATTTGTTTTGTCTTAATTGTCTTTAGATTTATTATTCCGCTACGCTAACCTTTGATTATAGACGATTAAGCGAATGATTACCATCGAAGAACACTAGGCTATTCACCCCCTCTAGCCGGCCACCGATCCTCCAACAAGTGGTATCAGAGCAAGGAGCTTGTCGCGGACTAATCGCCAACACAAGCATGACAAGAGATGGCCGGCTCCAACATTCATCCGCCTAAATTCGAAGGAGAATTCGCTTGGTGGAAAAAGCAAATGGAGGTATTTTTCGAGATCGACTTCGATATCATGTTAATAATGGAATCCAATTTCGATATACCTAAGGATAAAGAGGGGAAGCCTATAGAAAAGTCAAGGTGGACAAAGAAGCAAAGAGAGGAGCACTTGGCGAATTCAAAGGAAAAACATCACCTATTCAATGTGGTCCCTCAACAAGAGATCAACTGGATCGGAGAATGCGCAAGCGCCAAGGAGATGTGGGAGAAACTAATAGAACTTCATGAAGGCACCTCCGAGGCAAAGCTTGCAAGAAGGGACATCCTCTGATCACAATTAAGCAACATCAAATTAGGAAAAGGAGAAAAGGTACTTTCTTTACATTCTTGATTCAAGGAAATAATAACCAGTTTATCAAGTGTAGGAGAAAAACTTTCAAACCGGGATATGATCATAAAGGCTATAGATGCCTTTCCCCGATCATCAAAGTGGAGCTCCATGGTGGACTCCTTTTATATTTCGAAGAATCTAGAGGTAAGCACTCTAGAAGAGTTTTTCTCCACCATGGAATTGCATGAGACTAGGTTTGAAAGCATAGTTGAAGAGCCAATCAAGCCATCAAGGGGATTAGCACTAATGGCCGACAAAGGGAAGAAGAAGAAGGAAAATCCACCCTCATCATCCGATGAATCATCTTCTTCCTCAATGGATATCAATGAGGAGGCCTACATGGTAAGAAAGGTGAGACGTGCTTTAAAGAGTTTTAGATTTAACAAGTCTCATGATAGGGAAAGAAGGCTGAGGAGAAAAATTATTTGCTACAATTGCCAAGGAGAGGGAAACATAAAGGATGATTGTCCCCTCTTGAACAAAAGCTAGGAAGAAAGGAGAAAGAAAGAAGACAAGAAGAAGGAGAGCAAGAAGAAGGAAGAAGAAAGAAAATCAAAAGAAAAAGGGAAGGCCAAGGCACACAAGGCAACATGGGATGATCCATCATCATTGACGGGGTCGGAATTTTCAAGAGAGTATAAGCAGTTCTAGGGTGGTATAAGGAGTTTCGGTGCAGTTCCAGGGCAGGCTAAGTAAGTCCAGTGCAGTATAAGCAATTCCAGGGCAGTCTAAGTAAGGCATGTACAACTCCAGGACAGTATAAGCGATTCCAGGGAAGTCTAAGTAAGGCCAGTGCAACTCCAGGATAGTATAAGCGATTCCAGGGCAGTCTAAGTAAGGCCAATGTAACTCCAGGACAGTATAAGTGATTCCAGGGCAGTCTAAGTAAGGCCAGTGCAATTCCAGGATAGTATAAGCAATTCTGAGATAGACTAAGTAAGGCCAGTGCAATTCCAGACCAGTATAAGCAATTCTGGGATAGTCTAAGTAAGGTCAGTACAGTTTCAGTGCAGTATAAGTAATTCTAGGGCAGGCTAAGTAAGTCCAGTATAGTTCCAGGGCAGTATAAGCAATTCCAGGACAGTCTAAGTAAGGCCAGGGAAGTTGCAGGGCAGTATAAGCATTTTCGGAGCACTATGTGTATTTTCAGGGCGATACAAGCATTTCCAGAACACTATGTGCAGTATAGGTGATTCTAGTATAGTTCCAGGGCAGTATCTGTGTTCCCAGGATCATTTGGATAGGTCCAGGGGATTATATGTATTTCCAGGATAGTATAAAGAGTTCTAGTTCAGTTTCAGGGCAGTAATTATATTTCCAGGACAGTATAAGGAGTTCCAGTGCAGTTCCAGGGCAGTAAGTATATTTCAGGATAGTATAAGGAGTTCCAGTGTAGTTCTAGGGTAGTAAGTATATTTCCAGGAAAGTATAAGGAGTTCTAGTGTAGTTCCAGGGAAGTAAGTATATTTTTAGGACGGTATAAGGAGTTCCAGTGCAGTTCCAGGGCAGTAAGTATATTTCCAGGGCAGTATAAGGAGTTCCAGTGCAGTGTAAGCAAGTTCAGGGTAGTGCCAGAGCAGGATGTGCAACTCCAGGCTAGTGGGTGTATTTCCAGGGTAGTGTGAGTAGTGCTAGGGTTGTATGAGCTGCGCTAGGGTAGTTTGTGTAATTTCAGGTCAATAATTAATTCCAGATCTGCACGGGGTTTCCAGGGTAATGTAAGCGCTTCCTGGGAAGGATAATTCCAGAGCAATTAGCATAGTTCCAGAGTGGATTGAATTGTTGCCAGGGCAATTAGCACATCTTTCGAGCGGGATGCTATTTACAGTAAGAAATAAGGGGAAAAAGTGTGCCAGGTAACAGTGAAAGGTTAAAGGTGGTTAGGTTAATATAATCACATGTATATTTATATTCTTTTTAAGGTTAACACATGGCAGGAGATATTTTTGAATCAGGAGTGGAAAAAATAGTTAAGAGGACAGCTGGGCAAAGGGACATTTGCGTACATTCACCATTAAGAGAGGGTGGGGGGCTTCGCCTACAAAAGGGCAGGAGATAATGGAACTAGGGATGGTTGTCTTCTTCCCCATTTGGTATCTCTGAGATCTCTCTTCTTTTCCAATCCATCACTTTTCTTCTCATACTTGTACTGACTTGATCGTTGGAGAGGCCATGCTGGGAAGCCGGCCAACCCTTAACGTTTCTCAGTGTAAGATCCAGCTTACTCTCGAAGATCGTAAATAACTCTTCTGATCTAGCAGTGCGTAAGGAAAGGGAGGGGGATCTTGGGGATCCAAAGAAGCAAGCACCATCAAATTGGCCCCGCTTGTGGGAATCTGAATAAAAAGTTGTGATGGTCAATACTGGAAGGACAATGAAGGAGCCAGCAGAAGGAGAGAAATCTGTTTCTAGTACTTCCCAAGGGGGTACTAGTAAAAGGCGATGGGAACCTCTGTATAAGGAAGATCTTATGCAGATTATGGCGGAGATGATCGCAAAGGGCTACCCCAAAGAAGGTTAAAGAAGATATCTCTGATAGTGAATCTGAGGAAGAGGGAGGTAAATTGTCTCAATTAAAGAAAGGTTTTGATGCTTATAAAAAAGGGAAGGGGAAGGGGAAATGTGTGGCCCCTCTGGGAGGTGTAACCTTGGGAGAGGAGGCTCCCAGTATAGGGACTATTGTACAAATAGATGAGGAAACTCCTTTTGCCGAAAGTATTTTAAATGATGAATTACCTCGACGATTGCGGCTTCCTCAGATATCTGAATATGCCGGTTCTTCTGAACCTAAACTTCATCTAAGAAAATTTGAGAATGCCGCTTTGTTATATCGCTATATTGATGGGGTCAAATGACGGGTATTCCTCACTACTTTAACAGGGTCGGTAGAGCGATGGTTTAGTGATTTGAAGCCGAACAGTGTTGCATCTTTTAAGGATTTCTCCACACTATTTGTAAGACATTTTTCCAGTGCTAAGAAATATTTGCCTCAGCCTTTGAGCCTCTTTGATCTTAAGTAAAGGGAGCCAGAAAGTATGCGACAATATGTGCACAAATTCACACAAGCTGCTTGTGAGATTCCTGCCGTAGAGCCCAGTATGATGATGGGGGCTTTTACCTAGGGGCTCAAGGAAGGTGACTTCTTTAAATCTTTGGCTGAGAAGCCTCCTGTAAAGCTATCCCAGGCTGAGAAGTTCATTAATTTAGAAGACGCTCAGAAATCTCGGTGAACTTTAGAGCATTTCAGGATAGTGGAAAGACCAGAGGGAAGAATTGAATGGGTAAGGCCTATGCGACCTGTAGGAGATAGAGCTTTGTATGCTTCCCTGCCCCAGTTCTCTAGGGAAAGGGCTATGAATATTTGTATAGAGTAGAGATTGTTGCGGAGACCCTTTGGGGCTGATAGAGGGCCTAGGAGATTGCCATCTCATACTTTTTGTGCTTTTCATCAAGAGTATGGGCACAATACTCAGAATTGTCAGCAGTTGGACTTGGAATTGTAGAGGATTATGAGAGCTCACCCTCATATTCAAAATTTAGTCATGAATTCGGCCCCTTATCAGCAGGGGTTTGGAGGAAGAAATTATGGAAGAGGTAATCCCAGGCCTCTTATGAATAGACTAGTGCAGCGGGTACAGATAAGGGAGATAGTGCCTAATCAGGTTGAACCTGCTAATCAACTCCCTGTAAGGGGGTCCATCAACATGATATCTGGAGGTTCCACTAACGGGGATCCTAATAGGTCACAGAAAAGACACAGTAGGGAAGAATCCGTAGCTGTTGCTATTCTTCCCAGAGCCCAAGGACCCGTAATAGGTTTTGATGATAATGATCTAGGGGGAGTAATAACTCCTCACACGGATGCTCTGGTCATTCGAGCTTTTATTGCTAATTTTGATGTGGGAAGAGTTTTTGTAGACCTAGACAGTTAAGTGGATATTCTGTATTGGGCAGCTTTAGAGCAGATGGGAGTCACCGTTGCTGACCTACAGCTAGTGGGAACTTCTTTATTTGGATTTTTTGGGCATGAAGTGCAGCCGATGGGCTAGATTAAGTTACCTTTATCCCTAGGGGAAGAGCCTAGGAGAAAGACAGTGCTTATCAACTTTACTGTAGTGGATATGCCTTCTCCTACAATGCTATTCTAGGAAGACCTATTTTGAGCAGTTTACAGGTTGTGGCCTCTCCTTACCATCAAAAGCTTAAGTTTCCTATGAGAAGTGAAGTAGGAGAGGTAAGAGGTGATCAGCAGCTCTCTCGTCGTTGCTATGTGGATGCCATTAGGATAGGACAAAAGGGGAAATTCGTCAGTAAGTCTCTGCAGTAGTCTAAGTATGGAGATACGGTGTGTCTCGTTCAAAAGGGGATGTAGAGGAGATAGGAGAATCTGATAAAGAATTGGACGATAAGTGTGTTGAACAACTTACCTTTATAGCTCGAGATCTTTCTGTGCAGCTTAAAGCAAATCTAATACAATGTCTTATTAAAAATAGGGATATTTTTGCATGGTCCCTGCAAGACTTGTTAGGAATTGATCTTAACATTATGGAACATAAATTGTATATCTTACCTACGACAGTTCTTGTAAAGCAGAAGCGTCGACATTTCAGAGCGAGAAAGGATGCTATTATTAAGGAAGAAGTGGGTAAATTGCTAAGGGCTGGGCATATCAAAGAAATATAGTATCCAACTTGGTTATCTAATGTGGTGCTGGTGCCTAAGCCATCAGGAAAGTGGAGAATGTGTGTGGATTTTAGAGATCTCAACAAGGCTTGTGCTAAGGATTGTTATCCTTTGCCCCGCATTGATCAGTTGGTAGACTCAACCGCTGGGCATCAGTTTATCTCGATGATGGATGCTTATCAGTGGTATCATCAAATACCATTAACTAGGAAGGATCAGAATAAGGTCAGTTTTATTACGGTTGAAGGAACTTTCTGCTATGTAGTCATGCCTTTCGGGTTAAAAAATGTCGGGGCCACTTACCAGAGACTAATGGATAAGATCTTTGAAAAGCAGTTGGGAAGAAATGTGAAGGTGTACGTAGATGATATTTTGGTTAAAACTTCACATTTTGAGCAGTTAATATCTGATTTAGAGGAAACCTTTGAAACTTTACGGCAATATAGAATGAAATTGAACCTAGAGAAGTGTGTGTTTGGGGTGACACAGGGCCATTTTTTAGGTTATGTGGTGACTGAACAAGGTATAAAAGCTAATCCTATTAAGATTGAGGATATTCAGCAGATGCAACCACTAAAAAATTTAAAGGAGGTACAAAGGTTATTGGGTAGAATTACTGCCCTGCCCAGATTTATATCCCGATCGACAGATAGGAGCCTCCCTTTCTTTAAGATATTAAAGAGGGTTGCACGGTTTCAGTGGGATGAACATTGTGATAGAGCCTTCCAATCTCTGAAGGAATATTTAGTGGAACCACCTTTTTTAGCTAAGCCTCAGCCTGGAGAGGTGTTATGGATTTATCTGGCTCTTTCAGAGGTTGTTGTAAGTTCAATATTAATTCGAGAAGATAAGGGGTAGCAACATCCGATCTATTATATTAGTTATTTGTTAAAGGGAGCTGAGATTCGCTATACTAATTTAGAGAAATTGACTTGGGGTTTGGTTCTGACTGCTCGAAGATTGCGACCCTATTTTTTATCTCATCCTTTAGTGGTACTCACTGATACGCCTCTGGGAAGAATACTTACACATCCGGAGGCTACAGGTAAGCTTATTAAGTGGACAACAAAGCTTAGTGAGTATGACATCGCATATCAGCCTCGTACCTCTATCAAGGTGCAGGCCTTGGTTGATTTCTTAGTGGAAACCATGTATAAAGAAGAATGTGAGCCATGGAAGATATATGCAGACAGATCTTCTAAAAAGGAGGGTTGCGGGGTAGGAGTAATTATGATTTCACCTCAGGGGGAGGAGGTCAAGCTAGCCATAAGGTTGCATTTCAAAGCCTCCAATAATGAAGCTGAATACGAGGCTTTGTTGATAGCTTTGCAAGCTGCTAGAAATGTAGGAGCAGAGCGGGTAATGGTGTATATGGACTCTCAGTTAGTGGTACAGTAAACTGCGGGAGGATTTGAAGTAAAGGATGATAAGTGCCGAAAATACTGTGAATTGGTAGAAAAAGATAAAGGAGACTTTTCGGAGGTATTGATAAAGAAAATAACAAGAGTAGAAAACCAGAAAGCTGAAGAACTTGCTCAATTGGCTAGCTCACTGGGGACTTGGAATACTCGTGACATAATTGCACAGATCGAGCTATTGTCGTAGAATAAAGGAGCAAGAGAAGTGATTGGAGATGATTGGAGGAGAGAGATAATTTCATT
Source organism: Wurfbainia villosa (assembly GCA_025175895.1). Lineage (NCBI taxonomy): Eukaryota > Viridiplantae > Streptophyta > Magnoliopsida > Zingiberales > Zingiberaceae > Wurfbainia > Wurfbainia villosa. The sequence goes on along the minus strand of CM045997.1, from coordinate 92,263,952 downwards.
TTTTACGGATAAAAAGGTGCCAAATAACCCTGTAAAAGCGCGACAGTTTAAGGAAAAAATTGGTCAATTTTGCATGATAAAAGGAATTTTATATAAAAGAACTTGTGTTGGGCCTCTACTACGATGTTTGGGAAAGACAGAAGTAGATTATGTATTGAAGGAAGTTCATGAAGGGGCCTGTGGCAGCCATATAGGGGGGCGAGCATTAGCTCGAAAAATGTTATTGGCTGGGTTCTTTTGGCCTACCCTGATGAGAGATTCTGTGCAGTTGGTACGACAGTGCGAGAGCTATCAGAGGCACCATAATTGGCAGCATCAGCCGACTGAATGTATGAAGGCAGTGGTGGTGGCTTGTCCTTTTGATCAATGGAGTATGGATATAGTAGGACCCTTTCTGGTCGGGACTGGTTAGAAGAAGTTCTTGTTGGTGGATATAGATTATTTTTCTAAGTGGGTGGAAGCTGAGCCTTTTGCCCGTATCACTGAGCAGTTGGTGTTAAAATTCTTATGGAAAAATATTGTATGTCGCTTTGGTATCCCAAGGAGGTTGATATCTGACAATGGGCGGCAGTTTCAGGGTAAGAAATTAGCAAAGTGGTGCCAAGATTATAAAATTGAGTAGGCATTTACATCTATGGCTTATCCCCAGAGTAATGGGCAGGTGGAAGTGACTAATAAGGAATTGGTACATGGATTAAAAACCAAGTTGGAGCATGTTGGAGGAAGTTGGGTGGAAGAATTACCTAGTGTTTTGTGGTCTTTTCGAACTACTGTCAGGAGAGCTACAGGAGCCACTCCATTCAGTATGGTATATGGGTCAAAGGCTGTGTTACCCGTAGAAGTTGGATTAGAATTTGCACGGGTATTGAACTATCTCCCGAATGATAATAACGCAATTAGAAGTATGGAACTGGATTTGAATCAAGAAAGGAGGGATATGGCTACGTATAATGTTGAAAGGTATAGGTCATAGGTAATGAAATCCTATAATAAAAAGGTAATGCTGTGCTCTTTTCAGGTGGGAGATTTGGTGCTGAGGAAAGTGCTGCCCGAAGGCTCCAAGGGCAAGTTGGGACCTAAGTGGGAGGGGCCTTTTCAAGTTGAAAACCGAGCAGGAATGGAGGCCTATTATTTGAAGGATGCACAAGGAAGATTACTGTTGAGGCCTTGGAACGTATACCATTTGCGACCCTATTTTAGTGAATAAAATGTTGTGAGATTTGCATTTTAATTTTTTTTTAGAAAGAAAAGGTGTCGTGGACATTTAATTGTTGTGTAATTGTATCGGCTAGCTTTATCTGTAACTTCAGGAAAATGCGACTTTGTTTTGGAAAAAGATGTTGAGTTATTGGTGAGACTAGAGCATCATGTAAATTTTGGAGGATATGCTTATAGGGAAAAATTTTGCTGCCATGTGTTACATAATACTTAATATATATATATATCAAAAGGAAAATACATAGTCTTGCATAAAGAGAAAAATGTCTGGAGCATCTTTGCATGTAAAGGAAATTAGAGGGAGGATGAGCCCACAGATGAGTTTGCCCTGATGATTGTGAGAGTGTTTTCTTCGGAAGTTGGCATGGGGTCTGGTTGAGCTCTCTGTTGCAATATGGGAATAGGAGAAGGGGTGTTTACGAAAGTAATGGTCTATTTCCTGGTGATGTTAACAGAGAAGGGGTGTTTTGGTAGTAAAGCTTGTTTGAAGGGGTATTTATTTCCCGGACGATTTTAATGAGTAGTTATTTTCTAGGAGGTTTTATTCCAATTAGAATGTTATAAAGCGTGGTTAACTAGAGTTTTGATTATTTTTGCATTTAAGAATGGATCGTGGAAAGTTTGTTAATAAAATATGGGATGATTCACTGGTGTCCTGGATTTGAACATAAGAAATATGCTGTAATAGTTTATAGTGCAAAGGAATAAAACCAAGCTAAAGGGGTACAAGTCACATTTTATTATTAATAGGAAAGGGGAAGGATAGTAAGTCAGGGGGAGTATGATCGATGGTACTTCCCATGTCTAAAAAACTAAGAGAATGCTCGAGAGGAGGATAGCCGGCTGCCTTGAATTGGGCGGTGCAGTCTTGAAAGCCCCATTGTAGGAAAGCAAATCCTCTATCTAGAAATAGATCATTGATAGAAGATGAAGTCCAGAGGGGTTCTGCTATTTCTTTCGGAAAGCGATCGGGATTTTATGATATCCAGTGTGTTTTGTAAGAAGGTGGTATGAAATTGAAGAGCTGATAATTCTGCTCGATCACCTTGGGCTTTTATAAGGGAGGTTTGCAATTCTCTTTTGAGTCGATAGTAGGCTTGTTGAAGTGATGATTCTCTGGTGTGACACTCCTGTATTTCATTTTTAAGAATGTCGGTATATTGAATCCATTGATTATTTAAATGGCTTATGCTGCTGATGCCTTGAAAAAAAAAGAAAATATTAGTAGAAAGGAGAAGGAGCTGTAGAAAAGTAATATACTAACCTCGTTAATACTGGAGACTAGATAATCTGGGAGATTGGGTATGGAAAACGAGGAAATGGGTGTCGGAGGAGTTTGGCAAAGAGGAGGTGGCTGAGGAAGTGTTAGTTGATAAGAAAGGGGGACGTTGTTGGGGCGTGATGGGGAGTTTTTGTTGGCAGCTCGCAGTAGGAGAGACTTTGGAGTAGGAAATGTGCAGATATAAAAATAGTATATAAGAATGTAAAGGATAGGAGGCTTACCGAGCGTGCTAGTCGACTGCAAGGGGTAGCTGTTTCGGATAAGTGATATTGCAGATTTGGTCAAAAGGTGAGTTAAATCAAATTGCTCTTTTGAGAAGGATAAGGTAATCATTTGATATTCTTCATTGTCTTGATAGGAGCCTAGGGGGGGGGGGGGTCGAGGAGGAAGGGTCGTTAGCTAGGTGGAGGAAAAAGGGAAAGGAGAAGTGGAGTGCACGAAGAAGTAATGTTCTTTCCAACATTTATGGGAGGAGGGGACACCTATGAGAAATTGGAAGTCTGATCGGCTTGAAAGTAAAATATGCCTATCTCAGATGATTTTATTTGGAAAAAGCAATGGAAAAGGAAGGATGAGGGAGTAATTGATAAGAAGGAGCTGGTAAGATAAAAACCTAGCATAAATCGAAAAGAGTTGGGGCTTAGTTGATTTAAAGGAATGGAAAAGTATTTTGATGCTTCAAGAAGAAAGGGATGAAGGGGAAAAAATAAACCAGCTTCCATCTGTTCCAAGAAAAAAGCTTTGGTGCGCCCAGGAGGATGGTGAGGGTGTTCAGTTGAATTGGCTGCGACAAGGTGATAACCGGAGGGGAGTTGTAGGCGAGTGGAGAGAGATCGACATTGTTCTCCTGTCATTTTAGAGCGTGTAGAAGCGAACCATGGGCGGGGAATTGATGTAGTAGGCTGCATTTTCTGGAAATTGCAAGACAGCGAAGCTGGAAGGGGTTCTTGGCAGGATTGAGGGAGGAAGAAATGTTTGTATTTATAGAAGAAAGTTAAGGGATAAATGGGAGGGAAATAACAAATTTTTTTGCTGAATGTGTTTAAGGGGGGAATTTGGGAGGTGATGGCGTAAGTTTGTTAAGGTATAAATGCTGGGTAGATGAAGAATTCAGAAGTTAATAGGGTAAGGTGGGGGTATAATAATTTCTGTTATAACATAATGTGGGGGAATAATTTTTTAATGATAAAGGAGGGTTTTTGAGATGGAATGGATAGAAGATGGTTTGTTTGGTGTTGCTGTTTAGATAAATGGAGGATATAGTGAAAATGCTCCATTTTATGCAAGTCAACAGCTTAATTAATATAGGATGTATTTTTTAGAGGGTCGATGAGCCTGAATAAGGTAAATGCAAAATAATGTAGATATGAGTATGTTTCAAAATGTAGACATTCATTGGCAAGACCATTTATAATATATACAGAGTTGGTTTGAAAGACGAAATGTATTTTTTCAGAAATATTACAAGAAGAAAAGTCTATTGTTCTAAATCAGTGTCAGAATCAGTCATGAGGGCTTTTGGGGGAATGTTGTTGTATGTTTCTTCTAGGTCGATCTCATGGTAAGGGGCGCCAGGGACGAAATATTTCTTTTTGTTGGCTTGATGAAGAGCACCTTTGAAAACTCTTTGAAAATATTTGCTTAATTGCTTAGAGAATCTATTCAGAAGTCTGGTCTGTTCTCTTGCGCATCGCTCGCCTTTTGTTTCTTTTAAATCAGATATCTCTTGGTGAAGTTGCTTGGCTCTGGTAATGTAACGCCCATAAAATTCCTAGCAATTTTACAAGAATTTTTGCATGATTATAATGGGCTTTATGTGGGCTCTTTCAAAAATAAAAGAAAAGGAGCCAAAAAGGGATGCAAGGCCTAGGAATTGAACACCAAACCTCTAGTAGATAGCTAAGCCCTAAAGATGCACCCAATAACCAGAAGCCCAGCAGGGTTGTACTATTAGAGGAATATGGAAAATTATAGTTAGGGGTAAGGGAGACTAAGGGACACTTCAAGAGAATAAATAGGGGGAATGAGGAGACATGAGAAACCAAATTGTTTTTCTCTCCTTCTCATCTTCTTCCTCACCGAACCCTAAGCTCCCCTTTTCACCATTTTCCGAGATCCATCCAAGCAAGAAGAAGGCTAGGTTTGGCTTCCCTTAGGTTGTCTTCAAACTAATAGCAAAGCGAAGGATGTAAGTATCTCCCTCACCTGCATACAAGTAGTTTTCGATTGATGTTATTGTGTCAATCCCTTTAAAACCATTCGGCCAAGACCTTTGTTTGAGTTTTCCATGAAGATCCATGCCATATCTTGTATGAACATGATGAAGATAGGATGCTAGATGGATTAGGTTAAGTGTTTGACCTTAAAAACCCCAAGGAAATTTCGGCCAAGACCAATATTTGTGCTCTCCATAAAAATCCATGCTAAAACTTGTGTCAATATGAAGATGATAGATGTCTAGATGAGTTTGGTTAAGTGGTTGATCCTCAACCTCCCCTAAAACTCTCGGCCAAGACCATCTAGACCCCTAAGGTGATTTTCTATGCCATGTTTTAGATGAGCTTATGCTATGTTTTGATGCTAGATGAAGATAACATGTTATATGCTAGGTTTTAAATGAGTTCATGCCATGGTTGATGTTAGAAGAAGATAACATGTTCTATGCTATGTTATAGATAAGTTCATGCTATGTTTTTGATGGTAAATGAAGATAACATGTTGTTTGTTTAACCTAGGTTTAAGTGGATGAACCTTTAGGCCCCTTGAACCATTCGGCCAAGTCCATCTAGACCCCTAAGGTGTCTTTCTATGCTATGTTTTGGATGAGTTCATGATGACTTTTGGTGTTAGATGAAGATAACATGCTCTATGCTAGGTTTTAAATGAGTTCATGCCATGTTTGATGTTAAAAGAAGATAACATGTTCTATGCCATGCTATAGATAAGTTCATGCTATGTTTTGATGGTAAATGAAGATAACATGTTGTTTGGTTAACCTAGATTTAAGTGGATGAACCTTTAAGCCCTTTGAACCATTCGGCCAAGACCCCTAATATGTTTCTATGCCATGTTTTAATTGAGTTCATGATGACTTTTGATGTTAGATGAAGGTAACATGTTGTTGGTTAACCTAGAGTTAAGTGGTTGAGCCTTATGTTCTTTAAACCCATTCGGCCAAGACCCATTTAAGCCTAACATGCTATGATCTATAAATTACCATGTTATGTTTTGAATGTAGATATAGGTAACATGTGAAAGCTAAGCTAGATTTAAGAAATGGATCTTAGGTTGTCTTGGAGCTCTCGGCCAAGGTTTATTTAAAACCCTAAGTGCCCTCCCATGCCATGCTTTATATGTTAAAGAATTAACATGTGGTTAGTTAGACCATATATAAGTTGTTTGGTGTTTAAAACTTTGATAGAACTCCATGAAGTTTAGGTCATTCCATGTATACTTGTTCATGATGTTTATGCCTTATGCCATGCTTATATGTGTGTGATGTTGTGATCATGTTATGCTCATTACCTTGTGATTATATGAATGTATGATGTGTTATAAGGAAGGAACATGATGTGCATGAAAAGAAACATGATATGATATGAAGAAGAAATATGTTATGAAAGCCATATGATATGTTATGAAGAAGAAATATGTTATTAAAGCCATATGATATGTTACGAAGAAGAAATATGTTATGATATGAAGAAGAAAAATATGATATGCCATGATAAGGAACATGATATGTTTATGAAATGAAATATGATATGTTATGATAAGAAGCATGTATGTATTTTACTTTCTGCATGGCTTGTACCAGGACCCTAACAAGGTCCAAAGGGATGGGCTCCTAAGATGCCCTAGGCCAACGGACTTAGTACGGGCCTAGGATGGGATTCTATGTTATGATTGCCCCTAGGTCGACGGTCATAGTACGGACCTAGTACGGGATGGGCTCCCAGATGCCCTAGGCCGACAGTCATAAGTATGGGCCTAGGATGAGCTTCTATGTTATGATGATGGCCCCTAGGTCGACGGACATAGTACGGGCCTAGTAACCTAGTAGGTTCGAGACTTGCTACCTCGGGTCTATTTAGGGATGCGCACTATGATGATGATGATGTGGTACAATGCCGGGCCCAATATGTTGAGATTTATGTTCAAATACCTATAATATATGTTTCGAAGAGCATCCTGCATATACCTTTATGTTATGCCTGCTTATGTTCTACGATGTTATATTCATGTCATGCTTGCTTATGTCTATGATGCTATGTTTATGTTATGCCTACTTATGTTCTACGATGTTATGCTTATGTTATACCTGCTTATGTCTATGATGTTATATTCATGTTATGTTTGCTTATGTCTATGATGTTATGTTTATGTTATGTCTGCTTATGTTCTATGATGTTATATTCATGTTATGCTTTCTTATGTCTATGATGTTATGTTTATGTTATGCCTGCTTATGTCTATGATGTTATGTTTATGTTATGCTTGCTTATGTCTATGATGTTATGTTTATGTTATGCTTGCTTATGTCTATGATGTTATATCCATGTTATGCTTGCTTATGTCCATGATGTTATGTTTATGTTATGCCTGCTTATGTCTTTGTATGTTTACATGTTATGCTTACGTATGATTTTTGTGAGTAGGACAGGATCTTACTAAGCCTATGTGCTTATAGTTTATGTTCCCTTGTACTGCAGATAAGGGTAAAGGGTGGCTAAACTAAAGGGAGCAGCAGGAGGGGCATAGTGTGTGTGGTAGTGGCATGGTGGAGGAGATCTATTATGTTCTTTATGCATGTTTTCCCTAAGATGATTTAGTTTATGAATTTGAACTAAGTACTTATGAACTAATGATGCATGCCCTATGTTTAAGAAGAAGTATCTATGAAATAATGATGAATGTTCTATGTTAAGAAGAAGTATCTATGAAATGACGATGCATGTTTATGTTTAAAAGAAAAAAAAAGTCTAAAGTCTTCCGCTGTAAGAAGTATAGATAGTTTTCCGCTGTAATGTAATGTATGTATGTACGATCGCGTCACGCGCTGCCCCTTCGGACCCCTGAGAAAGGGCGGCCGTGACATGTAAGGTGGTCGTGGGTGGTGGTAGCTAATGCATTAAAGTGTTGCTTTAGAATGTCGAATTTGAAGTTAAATTCATCCAGGCTACCATAGACAGTTGCTTTTAGGCTCTGATGAGCGTCTATGATGTCTTCTAGGGGTTGAAATAGCTCACCGGAAAGAAGGTGCCAGTTGCTCACCTTCTGTTTCCACAGGGAGAGCTTAGCTTGTTGGCATGATATGGTTTGCTATGATATTTCGAGTTGCTCCTGTAGTCATTTGATATGGGATGCCTTTAGGTTTAGGTCTTTTTCATTGGAAGATAGTTGGTCTCGGTCAGCAGAAAAGGACGCAACCTGGAGTTGCAGCCAGTTTACTTATTGTTGAAGTTCATTCTCCCTGGTTGCTCGGTCGGGGGAGGAAGGAGGATCAGTTTGTACACCTAAGTGGTGTATGGATTCTGTAGTATTATATGGAATGCTTGGCGGTGTAGTCACGTGTGGAGGGTGCTTTGAAGCAGAGCTGGAGGGTTGGTTGGGCTGGTTTTGATGGTCAGTATACCATTGCTCGAAAGCTTGAAGTCTCCGGTGTAGGGTCGTTCGGTGACCGCTAGAGGGGGGGGTGGGGTGAATAGAGATTCACTTGTCGATGGAGGAATTCGATCGTGCTTGCTACAAAAAGTTAATACGCAGTGGAAATATAAAATATACAATGAAAATAAATACAAGCACAATCACAACACAAGATGTAACATGGTTCGAAACTGAATGGTTCCTACTCCACGAATCGAGCTCAAACGAACTCTAGCGATGCGACCACACACCACTAATCAAATAAACTCCTTCTCGGAACAATCCGGAGGTGGAGAAATCTCGTACAAGTGATTACAAAAGTAATACAATAAGAATACAAGAAAATACAATAATGAATTGCAATACAAGTAAAGAAAATAACTTTACAAGAGCTTTTGATAGCTTGCTTTTAGAATAGCCTTGGAGACCCCGAATTGCAACAACAAATCGCCCCAAATAAGCTCAAGAACCATTGACCAAATCCTCCCTCCACGAGCTCCCTTTAAAGCCACTCCTTGGGCAGGATTTCGCCTAGCAGTCGACTGATCGGGACCATCAGTCGACTGCCCCTATAGCCGTTGTGAGACAACGACATGAAACACGTTGGATAAGTCCAACGGATACACCATCAGTCGACTGATTATACTCGTCAATCAACTGATGGCTCAATCAGTCGAGTGATTGCGCTGATCACTCGAATGAAGAGCATTCTGTGCTCGACATCACGAGCAATGACCGATCTCCGATCTCGGATCGATCGCTCAGCATCACCGACCGCCTAATGCCGGGCATGATCGCTAGGCCATCTTCCCGTAGTCAAACCCTAGTTGACTCCCATTAGTCGACTGATCATAGTCCCAGTCGACTGATACACCTCAAACATGAGGTTTTAACTCAAGTATGATGCCCCCATACTTGCTAGACCACCCTTAGCCTAGACCTAAGCCTTCTAACCACCTTCGTCAGCCTCACGCCAATCGGATCCCTCCAAGTCATCCATGATTTGTTCATCCATATGCTAGCCTTCAGGTGCTTCCATCAGCTATGTCATGCTAAGTTAATCTATACCGCCGAGGCATATTGGACTTACATTGCCAAGACTCCTGCTTGGACTTTACGCCGCCAACCATTGGACTTATGCTGCCAAGACTCCCGCTTGGACTTTACGCCGCCAATATTCTCCTTGGACTTTCCAAATGGCATGACTCAAGCTTGGACTTTCCCTTGCCAACCCATGTTGGACTTTCCTTGCCAATACCCATGTCCTTTACCAACCCATGTTGGACTTTCCATGCCAATACCCATGCTTGGACTTTCCTTTGCCAACCCATGTTGGACTTTCTTTTGCCAAGACCTATGCTTAGACTTTCCCAATGACAATCACATTGTCATATATTTTTGTTGAACATCAAAATATCGCTCGAGTCAAACTCGAGTCTGGTCAATCGTGACCTGGGTCGATTGCACCAACAATCTTCCCCTTTTGATGTTTGACAAAAACAAGATACTTTTGAGTTAGGCCCCTAACTTAAATTCCCTTACCAATTTTCTCAAATTGGTAATTCCATACATTCTCTCCCTTTTTGACATACATCAAAAAAGGTTCACTCCAAGGAGGTCAATGTCTCATATCCCAATGAGATCTTACAATCTTTCCCTTGGTCCAAAAACTTCTAGGATGCCTACAATCTTCCTAGTGATAAGTCTCATATAACTTAAGAGAGACAATCCTACAAACTCTCCCAATTTCCAAATTGGGCATCTAAAAATCCTGTTCCCCCCCCCCCTCATGATGAAAAAAATATCCATCATCCCATGATGGATACCTCCCCCTAAAGGCTTGCTTTCCCTTGACAATTGCACCGACAATGTTCTTAGGAAGTCCCTAAGCCAATAGGAACTCTAAACCATCAAAAATAAGGTTCAAAGTTCAACATTGAACTTTCTCACATCTTAAATTTGATACATCACCCTAACAACTCTCCTAATTCATATCCAATGGATTTTCACCCTTTCCAATGCTTCCTAAAACATATCCTAGGGTTAGGAGTGGTTAGGGAACCTTACCATAGCTGAAAATGGGCTAAACATACCTTGTTTATCCGAAATCAGCCTGACAGTTGACTTTATCAGGAAATAGTCGACTTCCCTCATCATCAGTCGACTGCCACCAAGAGCAATGGACTGATATCTGCGAAATGCAGATTTCAGACTTCAGAAATGATTTTTCGAAATACATAAGTAATTATACGTAATTTTAAAAATCATGAAACTTTATATATATAATACTTATTACCAATATAATGGGTGAAAAATGTTTGAAAAATATTTTACCTATAAAATAATGAAATTGACACAAAGATCAAAAGTGAAGAAAAACTTCAATGTTTTAGCTCACTTTGTATCAACTTCATCAATGGTGATTGCTATCAAAAGATAGACTTCACCAAGATTTTCTAAAATGATTTTGAAATGTTTTCAAAAACTTTAATTCTATTTTCCTAAACATCTCACTTGTATCTAAATGTGTGAAACACATAGAGATGTCGGCTTTGTTCATTTAGGGTCTAATGCATTTTTCTAGGTAACATTATATGATTACCTTATGCATGAGACTTCAAATCATGCCTTAGTCCTTAAATTCATTTTATTTTTGCATGAATGATCATGATATAAATGATAGCATTAGTAAACATGGCCAATGATCATGATGTCATGTCATATGATTAAATTTAAATACACATGACATTAAACTTTAAGCCTAAGCATGATCATGACATTTAGATGATAAAAATAAATATGATGTCATGACATATTATATGACAAATAAAGCATGACAATAAAATATAAATGTATATAATACCTAAATTTTAAAGTTAATTGTCATTTTTTTATTATTAAGTCCATTTTGCCATATTGTCAATTATCTCCCAAGTGTGCCAAAAACTCAAAATGACACACTACAACCTCTAAACCTAAATTGTGCCAATTTAATTGATTTTTCATAATCCCAAAAATATATTGACACATCCTAAACTCTTTTAGGATCATAATTCAAATCACATTTCCAACGTACTCATAACCATGAAAATGGCCTAAAGTGTCATCTTTACCAAGGTTAGGTTAACTACCCATCCATTCAAGGTTGGCACACCCAAACCCATCTAGCATGAATCGATCACACTTATAGGAACCCAATACCTATTGGAGCTCCTTGGGTTTACTAGGTATTCACTAGGGATAACTTCCCTAGATACTCTCCTAATGACCCTCCTAGGCTTGGTAGCCTTGGTCATTTGGGTCTTTCCTAGGTTAACTCTAGGGTAAACTCCCCTTGTAACCTTTTTAGTGGCTTCCCTAGGTTTCCTTGAAACCCTAGCCACTACGCACACACCTTGGTTACCCTTAGGGATGACTTCCCTAGTAACCTTGGTCTTCCTAGACCTAGGTTGTGTTCCATAATCAAATGTAACACTATGATAGGCCTCCTTGGGTTTTGGTTTGTGACCCAAACCTTGTAGGGGATCGGTACGCCGGCTAGAGGGGGGGGGTGAATAGCTCTTTTCGTTTGGATGCCGGTATTTGCTCGTCTACAAAACTAATTAGCGCAAGCGGAAGACTAATAAAGACAAACAAATAGAAATACGAGAAAACAATCGCTAACAAAGAATGTAACGTGGTTCACGGCTACGCCGCTAATCCACGATCCCGATTCGTTCGAGGTGAATCACTCCTCCAAAGCCAATCACTATTGGTCTCTCCTTTGCACCAAGCTAGGTGGAGGTAACCTTTACAATCAAGATCACTCTTCTTACAAATAGAATGGAGTAAAAACAAGTAAGAAGAGTTTAGAGCTTGTGGGGCACTAGGAAGATCACTTGGAGCATAAGCATTAGCCTCTCAAAGGCTTACACCCTCTCTTTTTATAGAGAGGGCTGATTTCTTCCCGTTGGCCGCCACCAGTCGACTGCCGCCCTTGGCAGTCGACTGCCGTCACTACAACGGCCTCCGAACATGTCGGATCCCGACCGTTGTAGTCCAACGGAACTCTGGCCCGATCGATGGACCTCATCGGGCCGATCGCCGCTCGTAGTCGACGCCTACGGCTTTAACGAGTTATGTGGCTAAAACCCTATTGACTACCCGATCGTCGCTTTCGCCTGACCGCCACGATATGGCGATCATCACGCCACAATCCGATCGTCGATACGTCGAACTCACTGACTGAGCGATCGCCATGATATGGCAATGACGTGTCGGAAAACCCATCCAACACTTGGCCAAATGGCCAAGTTTCACCTAAGAGCTACCCTTCCCCGGGTTACAATCGCTCACTCTCATCTCTCGGAGTCCCTCGCCTTCGAAGTTCTCTTCGTTCTCGGCCACGTCCCTCGACAAAGATCGCGCACGGCTCTGCAATGCTCCTTCGCGTCTCTTGCCTCGAAGTCTACTTCCTCCGGCTTCACTCCAAGCTTCTCGTCCGGCGGTCCCTCGGATGCTCCAAGCGCACAGCTTCCGCAAAGCTATCCTTCACCGACTCAAGGCACGAGTCATGAGATGTGAAACTTGCCACGGCTCCATGTGCGAATTACTAAGTCCTGTACGACTTCAACGCACATATCACATCAACATATCAAACTAACTTAAACCCTTTGCCACACCATCAAAACCATATTACGGCAAGAGATTGCCCTAACAATCTCCCCCTTTTTGATGTGTGGCAATCCGTTTAAGTTGGGTAAAAACATTTGATATAATTTTAAAGGAAAGAAAGCATGTAAACATAAACATGATATAGCAACATGCAACTCCCCCTTAATCCATGAAACTCTCTATGCAAATTTTCTCCCCCTATCATATATTTCTCCCCCTAAAATAATTAACTTAAACATAATTATTTCTCCCCCTTTGATACCATCAAAAAGATTAACCCTAAGTTAAAAGCACATGGCATCAAGTGTAATAGAAAGAAAATACCACAAGTTGAATTAAACGTCTGATATTCGGTCATCGATCGGTTCGATCATTACAAGTCGATGACCGTATTCGAGATTTCTGATTTCTGGGGTGAATTTCAGAAATGCGTTAAAAATTCCAGAAAATTCGAAAAATCATGAAATTTGGGGAACACATTTCTTTTAGGTGTATCTATCAGTGAAAAATATGTTTTTATGAAAAATCATTATATTTCCATATTTTTGCCAAAAATCCAAAAGCTTTAAAAACTACTAGGTTTTTGATCATAAGAGTATCCATTTTGACACCTAGTCTTGCTTTGAATTGTTTCAAAACACAAATACATAGATTTTAGATTAAGAAATTGTTTTGAAAACATATGAAATATCCAACCATGATCTTTGGGCAATATGTCTATGAATTAAACATAAGCCTTCCCCATGATTGGTCTATTATTGCTATGTTGATACTTTAAATGACCATCTAAATGCCATAGGCATTAGTGGACATTTGTATCATCCTAACATCTCACTCATGCTAAGTTTTCAATCAAGGTAGCCTATAATGAGTGTGAGATGCATCCTAGGGGGGGGGGGGTATCTATATATACTTAACCCTTATATTCATGCAATTCTATCAAGGTTAAGTATCAACCTAATAATCCTCATGATCATAAGGGCATATATGAATGAATTTTACATTATGATCATGAAATACATGTATTCATCAAATAATAGTCACGCATTAGGTATTATAGGATGATAACAAACAAAGTATCACCTAAAGCATGATTCAACCCTATTTCTCATGATTATGTGCCAAATATTAAAATCATAAATCATGATTTCAAACATACATAGCAATTACATTAATCATCATGATTTAAACATTATTATCTATTTATGGGCACGTTATCATCACCCAACACTATTCTAAAAATGTTGTCCCGTCATCCTAAGTCAACCAAAATATGATATAGGTTAGGTGTATATGGTTGACTACCCTAGAGTTATCCTAACCCTTAAGGATGGATTTTGGAACCCAAAATAAGTTCTTTCCTATTGGGTTCACCAAGTATTCCTTGGGGATCCATTTCCTAGCTATTACTTTCTTCTTATCTTGTCCCCTAGCTATTAGGCATTTGTAGGCCTTTTCATTTTTCTTTTCCTTGTAGCCTAGACCCTTTTTGTTGAAACTAGCTCTTTGGCTCCCTAAGATCTTGTTCAATGTATTGGAGCCAATTGTGAATTTTTCTAGGGCTTTTGTTAAATAAACTACCTTTTCCCTTAAGGCCCTATTTTCATCCATGCATGCATCACTAATATTAAGTGGCATATAGTCATGTGAGCATGCATCATCATTTGAGCTAGAAGAAACATTATCATTTAAGCATGCTTTTTCTAGTTTTTGTTCTAATTCCTTAATTTGATTAAGCATGCTTTTATTTTTCTTTTTCATTCCAAATAAGTCCTTAGTTAAACTAGAAATTATGGAGACTATTTTCTTAGGAGAGGCTTTCGTTACCATAGTTTCCATGTCTTCTTCTTCTTCTTCGGATGAGGAGGATGTAGAAGCTCCCCCTTCATTTGAGCTCTCTCCACTTGAGCTTGATCCTTCATTTTCGGTGGAAGAACAATCCAAGTCATCAAAGGCCATCAAGGCCAAATTGGTGACAAAGGCATTCTCCTCATCCGATGATGATGAGGAGGATGAGGATGGATCATCCCAAGTCCTTGCCTTGAGAGCTTTAGCCTTTCCCTTTTCCTTTGTCTTCTTCTCCTCTTCCTTCTTTTTCTTGCTCCCCTTTTTCTTCTTCTTTTCTTCTTTCTTTTTCCTCTCTTCCTTGCTCTTGTTTAGGAGAGGACAATTGTCCCTTATGTGCCCCTCTCCTTGGCAATTGTAGCATATGACCTTCCCCCTTGGTATTCTATTCCTATCATGAGATTTATCAAATCTAAGATTCTTAAATGCATGCCTTACCTTCCTTACCATGTAGGCTTCTTCCGTGCTATCCATGGAGGAGGTAGAGGCTTCATCAGATGAGGAGGAGGGGACTTCCATCTTCTTCTTCCCCTTGTTTGCCATCAAGGCTACTCCTCTTGAGGGTTGAATTCTAGGCTCCTCTTGTATTCCTTCTAGCCTAGTTTCGTGAAGCTCCATTGTTGAGAAAAATTCCTCCAAGGTACTTACTTCCAAGTTCTTGGAGATGTAAAATGAGTCCACCATGGAGCTCCATTTTGAGGACCGGGGAAAGGCATCTATGGCCTTCATTACCATATCCTGGTTTGATAGCTTCTCACATACACTTGTTAGCCCAATTAATATTTCTTTAAACCTAGAATGTAGGGAAGTTACCTTTTCTCCCTTTTCTAATTTGATGTTTGAGAGTTGGGAGCGGAGGAGGTCTCTCCTAGCTAGCTTGGCCTCGGATGTGCCTTCATGAAGCTCAATTAGCTTCTCCCACATCTCCTTGGCGCTTAGGCATTCTCCTATTCGGTTGATTTCTTGTTGGGGGAGCACATTGAAGAGATGATGCTTGGCTTTTGAATTTGCAAGGTGCTCTTCCCTTTGCCTTTTGGTCCACCTAGATTTCTCTATTGGCTTCCCCTCTTCATCCCTAGGCAAAACGAAACCGGATTCCATTGTAATCATAATGTCAAAATCCGTTTCGAAGAATACCTCCATTCTCTTTTTCCACCAAGAGAATTCGCCGTCGAACTTCGGAGGATGGATGTTGGAGCCGGCCATTTCGAAAATTTGCTTGTTGTGGCGGTTAGTCCTCGACAAGCTTTCCTTGGCTCTGATACCACTTAGGGGATCGGTACGCCGACTAGAGGGGGGGTGAATAGCTCTTTTCGTTTGGATGTCGGTATTTGCTCATCTACAAAACTAATTAGCGCAAGCGAAAGACTAATAAAGACAAACAAATAGAAATACGAGAAAACAATCGCTAACAAAGAATGTAACGTGGTTCACGGCTACGCCGCTAATCCACGATCCCGATTCGTTCGAGGTGAATCACTCCTCCAAAGCCAATCACTATTGGTCTCTCCTTTGCACCAAGCTAGGTGGAGGTAACCTTTACAATCAAGATCACTCTTCTTACAAATAGAATGGAGTAAAAACAAGTAAGAAGAGTTTAGAGCTTGTGGGGAACTAGGAAGATCACTTGGAGCATAAGCATTAGCCTCTCAAAGGCTTACACCCTCTCTTTTTATAGAGAGGGCTGATTTCTTCCGTTGCGCCACCGCCGATCATCGCCCTTGGCGATCACATTACTACAATGGCCTCCGAACACGTCGGATCTCGACCGTTGAAGTCCAACGGAACTCTTGGCAGTCGACTGATGGACCTCATTAGTCGACTGCTGCCTCCGTAGTCGATTGCCCAGTCGGCTACGAACGGTTCTGTGGCCGAAACCCTATTGACTACCGATCGCCGCTTTCAATAGCCGATCGATGGTCGGCGCGATCGACGATGACAATGACCGACAATCCGCCAATCGATACCGATACACCAAACTCACTCGACTCGAGCGGCCATCGCCATGACATGGCTCGGGTGTCGGGAAAACCCATCCGACACTTGGCCAAATGGCCAAGTTTCACCTAAGAGCTACCCTTCCCCGGGTTACAATCGCTCACTCTCATCTCTCGGAGTCCCTCGCCTTCGAAGTTCTCTTCGTTCTCGGTCACGTCCCTCGGCAGCATCAGGCGCACGACTCTGCAATGCTCCTTCCCGTCTCTTGCCTCGAAGTCTACTTCCTCCGGCTTCACTCCAAGCTTCTCGTCCGGCGGTCCCTCGGATGCTCCAAGCGCACGGCTTCCGCAAAGCTATCCTTCACTGACTCAAGGAACGAGTCATGAGATGTGAAACTTGCCACGACTCCATGTGCGAATTACTAAGTCCTGCACGACTTCAATGCACATATTACATCAACATATCAAACTAACTTAAACCCTTTGCCACACCATCAAAACCATATTACGGTAAGAGATTGCCCTAACAAACCTTTTTTGCCCTTGGTGGGACTTTGCTTTCCAAGACCTAGACCTTGACTTTTAGACCTATATTTTTGATTATTTGACCCTATAATTGAATTTTGCATCTTTGCAAGGGTCCTCTCCAATTTCTCAAGCCTTGACCTCAAGGCTTGGTTTTCTAGCTCTAATTGTCCAATTTTTTATTTTTCATCTATTCTTTGGACATTGTTTTTCCTAGGCTTATGCCTAGTCCATTTAGGGTTAAAACCTAGGTGATGTTCTATTTTCTTAATGGATTCCCTAGGTAAGGTTTTTTTAGAGACATTAGTCCTAAATTTCTCCTTATTTGAAATATGATATGATTTTGCACCTAGACTATAAAATCTATTTCTACTAGCATGCTTTTCATGAGTAATTGCAGGTGAAATAAAAACATGCTTTTTGATCCTAGAACTAGAAGGTGCATTAAAATATACCTTAGGGTTTGCCTTAGTGGCTCCCCTTACTTGTGAAGCTTCCTCTTGGACCTTCTTCTTCCCCATAGGGCATTGAACCCTAAAATGCCCTTTTTGGTTGAATTTGAAACAAGTGATGTTCTCCTTGCTTCTTCTAGTGGGGACACTGGCATCCTTGGCTTTTGGTGCCGGTTGAGGCTTCTTCACCCTCTTAGGGCACTTACTCTTGTAGTGTCCTTGCTCCCTACACTCAAAGAATATAATATAAAATTTATTATTTATTGAAATGCTTGAGTTACCTTCCTTGGTAGGAGAGTCCCGAGCTTCCTCTTCCTCTCGACCGAAGGTGGATGGTTCTTGAGGTTGCTCCGGTGTAGATGATCCAATCTCCTCCCCCTCAACCCTAGAGGTGGATGCTTCTTCCATCTCTTCTTCCTCTTTCGATCCGGATCCAGATATTGATTCTCTATCAATTTCCGAATCCTCACTTTCTTGTGAGGAAGAACTTTCTTCTTCTTCGGGCACCTCCTCTTCTTGAGCCGGTGATGGATCTTCACGGAGCTTAGCTACTTTTTCCCATAGCTCCTTGGCATCTAGACATTCACCTAACCGAGACACAATATCACTAGGTAATGAATTTAATATCAATTGCATTACCTTATCATTTCTCTCAAAGGCTTGGACTTGCTCTTCGGTTCATCTCTTCTTCTTGAGGTATCCACCTTTTGGACCTCTTGGAAATTCCAAACCCCTCACTAGGATCATCCAATCTTCGAAGTCCATCATGAAGAAGTTCTCCATTCGCGCCTTCCATTGCTCGAACTCTTCTTTTCCATAGAAGGCGTATGAAATTGGCGTGTTGATATCCCATCCCACTTTTTCTTCGAATTCCATCTTTTTCTTCACCTTCTAGCAGTGCTCTCTTGGCGGTTATTCCAAATGAAGAGAAGCCTCGCTCTAATACCAATTATAGGGTTGTTCGGTGACCGCTAGAGGGGGGGGGGTTAATAGCGATTCGCTTGTCGATGGAGGAATTCGATCGTTCTTGCTACAAAATATTAATACGAAGAGGAAATACAAAATATACAATGAAAATAAATACAAGCACAATCACAACATAAGATGTAATGTGGTTCGGAACCGAATGGTTCATACTCCACGGATCAAGCTCAAACGATCTCTAGCGATGTGACCACACACCACTAATCAAATAAACTCCTTCTCGGAACAATCCGGAGGTGGAGAAATCTCGTATAAGTGATTACAAAAGTAATACAATAAGAATACAAGCAAACACAATAATGAATTGCAATACAAGTAAAGAAAACAACTTTACAAGAGCTTTTGATTGCTTGCTTTTGGTTGCTTGAAGAATAGCCTTGAATGTTGGACTTTTCGAGCCGCAAAAACCGCTTTTTGCATTGCGGAAAAATCGGAAGCCTGACCACGGATCCGTGAGAAGATATATAAAATAAATTTATGTATGTGTTATGGAAACCTAGATCTACCTTAGATCTACATGACGAGAGCGTTACCCTCGTAGCGACGCCCTTCGCTTATCCCGCTTGTCCAAATACTTTGTCGGATCTCGAAGAGTGTCAAGTGTACACTCCTCTACAAGTATCCACATGGACAAATAGTGGAGAAGACACCTTAGAGTGTGCTAGCACCCTTGAGGAATCTCGGCAAGAAGAGGATGAGGGAGAGAGCTTGAGAGGGAGCAACCAAGGAAGAAGATGATGTTAATTCCAATAACTTCACCCACTAATGCAAAGTGGCCGGCCACCTCTATTTGGGGGGTTACATGCACGCACGTAACTCCAAGAGCCAATGATTCTTGGTCTCCCTCATGAGGTGGCACCCAATGATAAGTCCATGATGATGTGGAACATCATCATTGGCCGGCCCCCATGACAAGTCACCATGACATGACAATTGGTCAAGTCAAAATTGACCATTCATCTTCCCTCTCAAGTCAAGTCAAACTTGACCTATTATCTCCCATGGTTGATCAAATCTAACCACTTGATTCAAGTCAATTTGATTTAATGAATCTCTATTCATTAATTTAAATTGACTCAATGAATCAAATCTAAATTAGACTCATTCAACACTTGAATCAAATTGAGTCTAACTCAATTAGTCTAATTTGGATTACTCTTAATCTAATTTGGTTCATCCCATGAACCTAATCCTCATGGTTCATCATATGAAACTAATCTCCATCTAATTGCTCTTTGTGTGTGATCCTATAGGTTCTTGTAACGTTGACAATGCTCCTAAACCGATTTAGGAACATAAGCAATGAGCGGTATCTAGCAACACATCATTGCTACCCAAGTTACAAGAATGTTGAGATCCAACATCACCTTTGTGACTACTAATTGCGACTCTCACAATATGTGACAATGTCCCTCTATCCTTGACATCTAGATTGACCAATGGAGGCATAGACCGTGTCATCCTCGGTACAATCTATATCTTAAACTCCAAGTAAACTCACTCTAATCAAATGAGCTCAATATCTCATATTGACTCATTTGGGCATGACCATGCACTTCGTGGTCTCACTCTATCAAGAATAACGATGTCACTCCCGTCATATAGGAGGGATAGATCCCATCTACATCACTCACATCCCTCCGCATAATTTGTTATACCCAGTAATCGCCTTTATAGTCCACCCATTTACGGGTGACATTTGACGAAGCCAAAGTATGCAACTCCTTATGTAGGGAACCATGGTGACTTCAGGTCCAAGGACTAATAGTCACATGAGAAAGTATATGACACTCATATAATGATCCATGATACTTTCTCATAGCGGGTCATTCAGTATACATTCTCCAATGCATACCCATATGTCAACTTGATATCTCATATCCATGACTTGTGAGATCAAGTCATCGAGTTGACCTACATGCTAGTCTCTACGTATTAACATTGTCCCTGAATGTTAATACTTGATTAGGAATGATTAAGAGTAGTGTTCTCTATATCATCTCATTATTGATTCAATCAATCAATTGATATGAACCTTCTACTCAAGGACGTTATTACATTTAGTTATTTGGCACCAATACAAGTAAATATAATAACCATGCCTTTATAAATAGGAATATGATACAATAAAGTCCATACAACAATCATCACATGATTAGCTCTAGGGCTTTCACTAACAATCTCCCACTTGCTCTAGTGCCAATCACCGTAGTATCTAATACCCAATGACCTAGTGTGACCATCATGCTTTTTCTGTGCCAAAGCCTTGGTCAAGGGATCTGCGATGTTAGCTACTGTGGGTACTCTGCAAATCTTCACATCTCCTCTATCGATAATCTCTCGAATGAGATGGAAGTGCTGTAGTATGTGTTTGGTCTGCTGGTGTGAGCGAGGTTCCTTAGCCTGCGCAATCGCTCCATTGTTGTCACAATAGTGCTCTATAGGATCTGCTATGCTAAGAACCACCCCAAACTCAATAATGAACTTGTGGATCAAAACAACCTCCTTTGCTACCTCTGATGCAGTGATATACTCGGCCTATGTTGTAGAATCAACAACTGTGTTTTACTTCGAACTCTTCCAGCTCACAGCGCCACCATTCAAGCAAAATACGAACCCTGACTGTGATCTATAATCTTCCTGGTCAGTTTGGAAGCTGACATCGCTGTAACCCTTTACAGCTAGCTCCTCATCACCTCCAAATTGTTGGTGCAGGGGCACCTAAGTCGAACCTGTATTTTGATTATGGCAAAAGACGCAAAGTCAAGGATATATCATTATCTCATGAGCTGAATCGAGTGTGCAGAAAAGTGCTAAAGTTGGAGCTGAAGGCTAGCGACACCGGGAGGGAGCCACGGTGGTCGGGTGACACTCGAGTGATTTCGAAGGAAGCCGAAGGAATCGAGTGGAAGGCCGAAAGCGAAAGTGACACAGTATGTATCGAGGTAAAGCTCGTGTGTGTGAGCATAAGTAAGGTCGAGTCCTCCATACGGGGAACTCCTTAGGTGATGATCCGACCAAGACTTCCCATGGAAGGTCTATGTTGAGATCGGACGACAAGTGACCGTCGAATTCACTTATATTTCGAGCTAACTCTTTATTACAGTAGAAGATTCTGGCTATCAGTTCAAACGGCCAAGGATCAGTTCAACTGCTGAGCCATCAGTTCAACCAGCCAAGGATTAGTTCAACTGTTGAGCCATTAGTTCAACCGGCCAAGAAATCAGTTCAACCGCTGGTCAAGGATCAACTTCGAGATGAGTCAAAACTCATCCCTTTCTTCAAGGCTGAGGTGGCCATTGATGTAGGATCTTGATGTGCTCGAGGAGGGGACTTCTAGGGCTATAAAAGAAGGTCCATTTCTCACCATTTTATTAATCCTAAGTGCCCTAAAGCCTCCAGAATGCTGCGACTCTCCGACAACTCTACAACGACAAAGTGCTGTCGAAACACCAACAACCCTAGCTTAATTTCTATTCCCTAGTTGTTGGTATAATCTTACTTTGTCGTTTCATTAATATTGCAATTCTTTTTGTTAATCGAGGTTTTCTATCGTTGCATTTTACATTAATAGAAGAGAGGGTTTGTCTCTCTATCTTTTGCTTTCGAAGGTTTTTGTAATCATCTAACTCCTACCTCCAACGAGGAGGAGTGTTTTAGTGAATTTCCCTCCGTACACGATCTAGGACCGTTAGGGCCTTAGAGTAGTAGCTGAAGGCTATGAACCAAGTAAAAAATATATTTGTCTTGTTTATTTTTTCATTTATCTTTCCATTGCATTTAATTGTCTACCGAACGAATTCGAAGAAAAAGTTTTATCGCTATTCACCCCCCCCTCTAGCGATCCGCTCAATCCAACAATTGGTATCAGAGCCGGGGGTGCTCAGATTCGGTGAAACCACCGGTCGAGCATTTTTCTTTTCGTATTTATCATTTTAAGATTTCTCCCACACTACTAATCCAAGACCAAGTCTTGGTACATAGTTTTTGGTTGTGTTTTTCCAAGTACTAATCGCCTTCGGAGTACCTCACGATCAAACGAGCATAACTTTTGCTACAAGTGGACTCACGAAATGATCTACCCACCAAATCGAAGCTCTCTGAGAGATCTACAGGTTTACCCCCATAAAAAGCTGTTTTCATACCCAGAAATCGACATTTAGTACCCTTTCAGGGGCATCGAAGGGTGTGAGTACATACTTTTTGTTTAAGTTTCTTATCTCTTTGTTTAACCTTCTATTTCGCGTTTGTTTTTTTTATTTCCCACACCACTAATCCAAGACTCGAGTCTTGGCAAGTTTTTTTTTTGTTTTTGTTTTGTGTGCACAAGTTTTTCTTTATGACCCACATTGAGGGGTACAACACCACCCGACCTCCGTTCTTTAGAGGAGATGATTTTCGTTACTGGAAAGGTCGGATG
The DNA here is from genome assembly GCA_025175895.1 of Wurfbainia villosa. Classification (NCBI taxonomy): domain Eukaryota; kingdom Viridiplantae; phylum Streptophyta; class Magnoliopsida; order Zingiberales; family Zingiberaceae; genus Wurfbainia; species Wurfbainia villosa. The sequence goes on along the minus strand of CM045997.1, from coordinate 92,240,990 downwards.
GAGTGTTTTCTAAAAACACAAGTCGAGTCTTGGATAATCATCCAAACCGGCTTTGCTCTACCCACCAATGATCAAGATGAGCCCTTGGATTTCAACAAGTGGACCAATGCAACCAAGAGGCAAATCGAAGCCGATGCAAGAGCAACCCAAATATTGCAATGCGGTCTGTCTAAGGAAGAGCTCAACCGCATCGGACCCTTCATTAGCGCAAAAGATCTGTGGACAAAACTCAGAGAACTACATGAAGGGACTAATGACGCGAAGGTAAGTAAGCGTGACTTACTATTTAATAAATTGTATAACCTAAAAATGCAGGAATGTGAGACGGCAATGCAACTATACGCCCACATTCAGGACATTATCAATGGCCTACACACCATCAGACACAAGGTCGAAAATCGCGACCTCCTAAGGTACATTCTTAATTCATTTCCTAGGACTACCTTGTGGGAATCCATGGTTGATGCCTACAAGGTCTCTAAGGACCATTCAAAGCTTAGGTTAGATGAATTATTTTTCGAGTTTGAACTTCATGAGCAAACTAACATGGTCCGGGCTGAGAGAGGTATTGCTCTACTTGCAGGACAAAGAAGCAAGAAACCCACCAGGCAAGGAGATGGACTCAAACCCGAAGACGAATCAGAGTTCGAATCCGAAAAGGTGGAAGCAATAGTGAACGTAGTGCAGAAGATCGTTCGGAGGGAAAGGAGGCTACTAAAGAACCAAAAGAGGGCACAATTCAAATCGAATCGAAAGAAGGCTTTTCATGCAACATGGGACAACGAAGAAGGCGTCGGCATAGCATGCATGGCAAGACCCGAAGAGTCCGAGTTAGAGTCCGAATCCGAATCCAATTACAACACCGACTCCGAACTTGAGGACTACTTCGAGAAGCAACTCAAAGCCGAACAAAAAGGGAAAATTAAGGTTAGCCGCTCAATAATTCATACGCTTTACAATACAATTAAATTGCTAACTAGGAAATTAACTAAATCCGAGTCTAGGGTCGAGTCCTTGGTTGAGGAGGTTGAAATCCTCAAACAAGAGACACCCTGAAACTCTTCGACTAGTCGAGTTCAAGAGGAGGACTCAACTCGAGTTGAAAAACTCGAAGAAGAGAACTCTCTCTTGAAAGGACGAGTCCAAGAGCTCAAAGCTCGGTAGAACAAGTTCTCGACGGGGTCCAAGAATCTTAACTGACTTCTTGGAACTCAGAGAGCCGTGTACAACAGAGCCGGACTCGGATATAGCTCAAAGACTATGAATATATCTTACAAGTCTATCGTAAACCGTAGTCATCATCGAGTCCAAGCGTGGGTCCCAAAAAATTTATTAAACTCACATATAAGGACCAATAGGTTTTGGATTCCCCAGGATCAAGCTCATTACTTGACCAGACCATATTATCTAGGGGGAGCTAATACCAAAATAGTATATCCGGTAACCTAAACATTTTTTTTAGAATGGTTAGATAGGACTATAACTCGTCAATGCTTGATAACATAGTACCAGGATGCGGTGAGATGATAGTACGCTAGGAAAGCGGAGTCTTGTGTATTCGGGCTAGATAAGGCGTATCTAGTTCGGTGCACTTGACCGAGTGGAACTAGCTGAAGCTACCTTACCGTATCCTAGACTAGTTAGACCAGGAAGTGGTCTCAAGTGAGTCAAGTTACTATTTTCTCGAAATTGGCTTTGTCTAAGGAAGTGGTCGTTTTTCCGATCAAAGAAGGCCCCTGTGCCTCGCCACGACCTGGAAGCCAAGATCTTGAAAAGGTGACTTGATGAGCTTAGGATCAAATCCGAATCTAACGCAAGGTTGACCAGTTTCAAATAATTAAAACTTAATCAAGATAAAATTGGAATAATCTCACACAACATATAAGGTGAACCAATTCTAAGACACTTAGAATGGGTGAGATGACTAAGGAACAATTTCAATTTGCATAATTGTTTCAAAAATGTTATCTATTTTTCAAACTATCGAGCTTAAACATGTACTTATACTCGGACAAAACTCTAAATATACAACCTTCTAGGTCAATGTTTAGCGCCCCCTAACTCTTCTGTACCTTATATATTTGATTAAGGGGGAGAGCAAACTAACCCTAAGGGTTATATATTTTCAAAAGTTATTAGCATATAAGTATTGTGGAACTCAAAGCTAATTTTATAAGTATTTTGAAAGTCAAACTTAGTTTCCAAAAACTTACATTGTTGGTGCAGAGGGCTATACCTCGAACCAAATTAAATCAAGACACATGCTTGGACTCATGTTAGATAATCTTTATGCATGCTACCTTTTCTATTAAAAAACCCCTACTTTTTATATAAAACCCCATACCTTTTTTGATTCATGGAAAAAGGGAGAGAAGAGCATAAGTTAAGGGGGAGAACAAAATTTAAATTTTTGAAAATTAAACTTTTGTTTTAAAACTCACCGAAGGTTAAGAGGGAGTAATGAGCGTAAAGTTTATCTTACTCATTTTCTACTTTATATTTTCCCTTAACTTTGCGTAAATTTGCCATAGGATCAAAAAGGGGGAGATTGTTGGTGCAGGGGCACCTAAGTCGAACTTGTATTTTGATTATGGCAAAAGACGCAAAGTCAAGGATATATCATTATCTCACGAGCTGAATCGAGTGTGCAGAAAAGTGCTAAAGGTGGAGCTGAAGGCTAGCGACACTCGGAGGGAGCCGCGGTGGTCGGGCGACACTCGAGTGATTTCGGAGGAAGCCGAAGGAATCGAGTGGAAGGCCGGAAGCGAAAGCGACACAGTATGTATCGAGGTAAAGCTCGTGTGTGTGAGCATAAGTAAGGTCGAGTCCTCCATACGGGGACATCCTTAGGCGACGATCTGACCAAGACTTCCCATGGAAGGTCTATGTTGAGATCGGACGGCAAGTGGCCGTCGAATTCACTTATATTTCAAGCTAACTCTTTATTACAGTCGAAGATTCTAGCTATCAGTTCAACCGACCAAGGATCAGTTCAACTGCTGAGCCATCAGTTCAACCAGCCAAGGATCAGTTCAACTACTGAGCCATCAGTTCAACCGACCAAGAAATCAGTTCAACCGCTGGTCAAGGATCAACTTCGAGATGAGTCAAAACTCATCCCTTTCTTCAAGGATGAGGTGGCCGTTAATGTAGGATCTTGATGTGTTCGAGGAGGGAACTTCTAGGCTATAAAAGAAGGTCCATTTCTCACCATTTTATTAATCCTAAGTGCCCTAAAGCCTCCATAACGCTGCGACTCTCTGATAACTCTACAACGACGAAGTGCTGTCGAAACACCAACAACCTTAGCTTAATTTCTATTCCCTAGTTGTTGGTATAATCTTACTTTGTCGTTTCGTTAATATTGCAATTCTTTTTGTTAATCGAGGTTTTCTATCATTGCATTTTACATTAATAGAAGAGAGGGTTTGTCTCTCTATCTTTTGCTTTCGAAAATTTTTGTAATCGTCTAACTCCTACCTCCAACGAGGAGGAGTGTTTTAGTGAATTGCCCTCCGTACACGGTCTAGGACCGTTAGGGCCTTGGAGTAGTAGCTGAAGGCTACGAACCAAGTAAAAAAATCCATTTGTCTTGTTTATTTATTCATTTATCTTTCCGTTGCATTTAATTGTCTACCGAACGAATTCGAAGAAAAAGTTTTATCACTATTCACCCCCTCTAGCGATTCGCTCGATCCAACACAAATATCAAGAAATATTCTTTAGTCCTTCTCAAGTACTTAAGAATATTCTTGATTGCTATCCAGTTACGCTCACCTGGATCTGACTAGTATCTACTCATCATGCTCAAAGCATACGAGACATCAGGACGAGTACACAGCATGACGTACATGATAGATCCTATAGCAGATGCATAAGGGATCTTATCCATGCAGTCTCTCTCCTCTCTAGAAGAGGGACTTTGAGTCTTCAAAAGACTCACACCATGTGACATCGGTAGAAGTTCCTTCTTGGAATTCTGCATGGCAAACCTTAGTAAAACCATGTCAATATATGTATTCTGACTTAGGCCAAGAAATCTCTTAGATCTATCTCTATAGATCTTGATGCCTAGAATACAGGCCGCTTCACCTAAGTTCTTCATTGAGAAGCACGTCCCCAGCCAAGTCTTCACAGACTGTGTTAGGGCAATCTCTTACCATGATAAGGTTTTGATGTGTATGGCAAAGGGTTTAAGTTAGTTTGTTATTGTTATTTGATATGTGCGTTGAAGTCGTGCAGGACTTAGTAATTCGCACATGGATCCTTGGCGAGTTTCACATCTCATGACTTGGTCTTTGAGTCGGTGAAGGATAGCTTTGCGGAAGCCGTGCGCTTGGAGCATCCGAGGGACCGCCGAATGAGGAGCTTGGAGTGAAGTCGTAGGAAGTAGACTTCGAGGCAAGAGATGTGAAGGAGCATTGTAGAGTCGTGCGCCTGATGCTGCCGAGGGACATGGCCGCGAATGAAGAGAACTTTAAAGGCGAGGGACTCCGAGGGATGAGAGTGAGCGAATGTAACCCGGGAAGGGGTAGTAGCTCTTAGGTGAAACTTGGTGTTTTGGCCAAGTGTCGGATGAGTTTTTCCCGACACTAGTCGATTGCCATGTCATGGCAATCAACTGCTCTGAGTCGATGGTTCGATCGACTGGTTTAAGGAGCTGAATCAAGTTGATCAGTCGACTGATGGCTTGATTAGTCGACTGCTCATGAGAAGTAGTCGACTGATAGCACTGTGCATGGGCATAGAATGGAGTCGAGCACAAGAGCACTCGACTGATGGTTCATCAGTCGACTGATGGTAGGATCAGTCGATTGATGCCCGTGCCGTTGGATGAAATCCAATGTGGAAAGCAGCCGTTATTGGGCAACGACTACAGGACCAGTCGACTGATCGGGGTCATCAGTCGACTGATCCTGTGTCAATGGGAAGAAACCCTCTTCCTCTATAAAAAGGAAGGGTATGGGGCTTTGGGGGGCTAATGCTTCAACTTTAATCTTCTCCCAAAGTGCCATAAACATCTTCCCACTCTTCTTACTTGCTTTTACTTCATTCTTATTGTAAGAAGAGTGATCTTGATTGTAAAGGTTACCTCCACCTAGCTTGGTGCAAAGGAGAGACCATTAGTGGATTGGTTTTGGCGGAGTGATTCACCGAGGAAGAATCGGGGATCGTGGATTAGCGGCGTAGCCGTGAACCACGTTACGACCTTGTGTTAGCATTGTTTGTTTATCTTTTGCTTTGTCTATTTGTATTTGTATATTCCGCTTGCGCTAATCTTTTGTAGACGAGCAAATACCACCATCCAACGAAAGAGGGCTATTCGCACCCCTCCTAGTCGGCCGATCGATCCCCTACAAGTGGTATCAGAGCCAAGTCGCTTGTCGAGGACTAACCGCCGCAACAAGCACTTCATCAAAAGATGGCATGCTCGAACATTCATCCGCCGAAGTTCGAAGGGGAATTCGCTTGGTGGAAGAAGCGAATGGAGGTATTCTTCGAGACCGATTTTGATATTATGCTTATAATGGAAAATGGTTTTGAGTTGCCTAGGGATGAAAGGGGTGAACCAATTGAAAAATCATGATGGACTAAGAAGCAAAGAGAGGAGCACCTTGCAAACTCAAAGGCAAAACATCATCTTCTCAATGTGCTCCCTCAACAAGAGATCAATCGGATCGGAGAATGTGCCATCGCCAAAGAGATGTGGGAGAAGCTTATAGAACTCCATGAAGGCACATCCGAGACCAAGCTCGCAAGGAGAGATGTCTTTCGCTCCTAACTCAACAACATTAAACTAGAAAAGGGAGAAAAGGTACTTTTCTTACATTCTCGTTTCAAAGAAATTATAACCGGTTTGTCAAGTGTAGGTGAGAAGCTATCAAACTGGGATATGGTTATGAAGGCTATAGATGCCTTTCTACGATCCTCAAAGTGGAGCTCCATGGTGGACTCCTTCTACATTTCGAATAATTTAGAAGTGAGCACCTTGGAGGAGTTCTTCTCAACAATGGAGCTCCATGAAACAAGGCTTGAAGGAATACAAGAAGAGCCAAAGTTTCAACCTTCAAGAGGAGTAGCCTTGATGGCACACAAGGGGAAGAAGAAGATAGAGATCCCCTCCTCATCCGATGAAGCATCCTCCTCCTCCTCCATGGATAGCACGGAAGAAGTGTATATGGTAAGGAGGGTAAGGCATTCTTTAAAAGGTTTTCAATTTAATAAATCTAATGATAGGAGGAGAAGACCAAGGGGAAAGGTAATTTGTTACAATTGCCAAGGAGAGGGACACATAAGGGACAATTGTCCCCTCCTAAACAAGAGCAAAGAAGAGAGGAAGAAGAAAGAAGAAAAGAAGAAGAAGAAGGGGAGCAAGAAGAAAAAGGAAGAAGAAAAGAAGGCCAAAGAAAAAGGAAAGGCCAAGACATTCAAAGCAAAGACATGGGATGACTCTTATTCCTCATCCTCATCCGAAGAAGAAGAACATGTCTACTCCAACCTTGCCCTAATGGCCTTCGACGACTTGGATTGCTCCTCCTCCGAAAATGAAGGATCAAGCTCAAGTGGAGAGAGCTCAAGTGAAGGGGGAGCCTCCTCTACATCCTCATCATTGGAAGAGGACTTGGTAAGTGAGGTAACAAATCTACCCCCTAAGCAAATTATGTCTATGATTTCTAGCCTCACTAAGGATTTATTTAGAGCAAAGAAAAAGAATAAATGCATGCTAGATCAAATTAAGGACTTAGAAGAAAAATTAGAAAAAGCATGCTTAAATGATAATGATAATGATGTGTGCTCACATGATAACTATGTGCCATTAGATGTTAATGATGCATGCATAGAAGAAAATAGGGCTTTAAGGGAAAAGGTAGATCACTTAACCAAAGCCCTAGAAAAATTCACTATTGGCTCAAACACTTTGAACATGATCATAGGGAGCCAAAGAGCAAGTTTTAACAAAAAAGGCCTAGGATATAAGGAAAAGAAAAATGAAAAGGCCTATAAATGCCTAATTGCTAGGGGACAAGATAAGAAGAAGGTAATAGCTAGAAAATGGATTCCTAAGGAATTTCTAGTGAACCCCATAGGCAAGAATTTGTATTGGGTTCCAAAATCCATCCTTAAGGGTTAGAAAAACCCTAGGATAGTCAACCATATGGACTTGACCTATATCATAATTTGGTTGACTTTGGATGACGGGACAACATTTTTGAAATAGTGTTGGGTGATGATAATGTGCCCAAAAATAGATAATAATGCTTAAATCATGATAATTAATGAAATTGTCATGTAAGTTTGCAATCATGATCTATCATCTTGATTTTTGGCACATAGTCATAGGCATTAAGGTTTAAATCATGCTTTAGGTGATATTTGCTTTAGTATCATGATATAATACCTAATGCATGATTATTACTTGATGAATACATTTGTCTCATGATCATAATGTAAAATTAATTAATATACATTTTTATGATCATGTAGAATGATAGGATGATACTTAACCTTGATAGAATTGCATGAAAAATGGTTAAGTATATACAAATACCTTTAGGATACATCTCACACTCACTATAGGCTACTTTGATTGAAAACTTAGCATGAGTGAGATGTTAGGATGATACAAATGTCCACTAATGCCTATGACATTTAGATGGTCATTTAAGGTATCAAAATAGGAATAATAGACCAATCATGGGGAAGACTTATGTTTAATTCATAGACATATTGCCCAAAGATCATGGTTGGATATTTCATATGTTTTCAAAACAATTTCTTATTTTAAAATCTATGTGTTCATGTTTTAAAACAATCCAAAGCAAAACTAGATGTTAAAATGGATACTAACATGCTCAAAAACCTAGTGGTTCTTAAAGCTCTTGGATTTTTGGCAAATCTCTGAAAATACAATGATTTTTCATGAAAAACTATTTTTCATTGATAGATATACTTACAAGAAATATGTTCCCTAAATTTCATGATTTTTCGAATTTTCTAAAATTTTTAATGCATTTTTGAATTTCGGTTCGAAAATCAGAAATTCTTGAAAACCATGTGCCAGTCGACTGGTAGTCTGAACCAGTCGACTGGTGGCCTAAAAATTAGAACAGTAAAGGCTGAATTCAGTTTTTAAACCAATTTTTGGTATTTTCCTTCTATTATACTTGATGCCATGAGTTTATAACTTAGTATTGATCTTTTTGATGATGTCAAAGGGGAAGAAATGATTATGTTTAAGTAAATTATGATAGGGGGAGAAATATGTATGAGGAGTTTCATGGATTAAGGGGGAGTTGCATGTTGCTATATCATGTTTATGTTTACATGCTTTCGTACCTTATAAATTTCTATCAAATGTTTTTACCTAACTTAAATGGATTGTCACACATCAAAAAGGGGGAGATTGTTATGACAATCTCTTGGCATGATAAGGTTTTGATGTGTATGGCAAAGGGTTTAAGTTAGTTTGTTATTGTGATTTGATATGTGCGTTGAAGTCGTGCAGGACTTAGTAATTCGCACATGGAGCCTTGGCGAGTTTCACATCTCATGACTCGGTCTTTGAGTCGATGAAGGATAGCTTTGCGGAAGCCGTGCGCTTGGAGCATCCGAGGGACCGCCGGACGAGGAGCTTAGAGTGAAGCCGTAGGAAGTAGACTTCGAGGCAAGAGACGCGAATGAGCATTGCAGAGCCGTGCGCCTGATGCTGCCGAGGGACATGGCCGTGAACGAAGAGAACTTCAAAGGCGAGGGACTCCGAGGGATGAGAGTGAGCGAATGTAATCCGGAAAGGGGTAGTAGCTCTTAGGTGAAACTTGGTCTTTTGGTCAAGTGTCGGATGAGTTTTTCCCGACACCAGTCGACTGCCATGTAATGGCAGTCGACTGCTCAGAGTTGATGGTTCGATCGACTGGTTTAAGGAGCTGAATCAAGTTGATCACCAATCAAGACATGGGCCGATCGATGGCTTGATCACCGATCGCTTCGCGAGCAGAGTCGATCGATAGCATGTACTGCGGGCATAGAATGGAGTCGAGATCGAGAGTACTTGACTGATGGTTCATCGGTCGACTGATGGTAGGATCAGTCGATTGATGCTTGTGCTGTTGGATGAAATCCAACGTGGAAAGCAGCCGTTATTGGGCAATGACTACAAAACCAGTCGACTGATCGGGGTCATCAGTCGACTGATCCTTTGTCAATGGGAAGAAACCCTCTTCCTCTATAAAAAGGAAGGGTATGGGGCTTTGGGGGGCTAATGCTTCAACTCTAATCTTCTCCCAAAGTGCCATAAACGTCTTCCCACTCTTCTTACTTGCTTTTACTTCATTCTTATTGTAAGAAGAGTGATCTTGATTGTAAAGGTTACCTCCACCTAGCTTGGTGCAAAGGAGAGACCATTAGTGGATTGGTTTTGGCGGAGTGATTCACCGAGGAAGAATCGGGGATCGTGGATTAGCGGCGTAGCCGTGAACCACGTTACGACCTTGTGTTAGCATTTTTTATTTATCTTTTGCTTTGTCTATTTGTATTTGTATATTCCGCTTGCGCTAATCTTTTGTAGACGAGCAAATACCACCATCCAACGAAAGAGCGCTATTCACCCCCCCTCTAGTCGGCCGATCGATCTCCTACAGACTGTAGCGAAAGGATGTCATTCCCAATGAGTAGTATGTCATCCACATACAATACAAGGAAGACAACAGTGTTCCCATTAACCCTCTTTTAGACATAGGGTTCATCTTCATTCTTGATGAAACCAAACTTTTTGATTGGATCATCGAATCGAAGATTCCATCTCCGAGAAGCTTGCTTCAGCCCATAAATGGACCTTTGCAGCTTGCATACTTTCCCAGTATGCTGTGGATCCACAAAACCCTCAGGTTGTGTTATATACACATCCTCGAGCAAGTTTCCATTCAGAAATGTGGTTTTGACATTCATCTGCCAGATCTCATAATCGTGGTATACTGCAATAGGAAACATGATCCAAATGGACTTAAACATCGCCACTGGAGAAAAGGTTTCATCATAGTCAATACCATGAATTTGCTTGAAACCTTTAGCCACCAATCAACCCTTATAGGTATTTGTAAGTCCATCCATGTCAGTCTTTCTCTTAAAGACCCACTTACACCCAATGGGTTTGACGCCCTCAGGTGGATCAACCAAAGTCCATACTTGGTTGGTGTACATGGATTCCATCTTGGATCTCATGGTCTCTAGCCATTTCTCAGAATCTGGGCTCATCATAGCTTCCTGATAGGAGGTAGGCTCATTCTCAATGAGCATAATGTCATCATGGTCAGACAAGAGAAATGAGTATCTCCCAGGCTGACGATGTACCCTATCAGACCTGCGAAGAGGTAGGTCTACCTAAACAGGTGGTTGTTCCACAACTCTTTGTGCAACAATCTCATCACCCACAACACTTTGTAGTTCCTGTTCAACCTCCATCAAGGCCTCAGTGCTATGGTCCTTATCTTGAATTTCTTCAAGATCGAACGTACTCCCACTAGTTTTTCTAAAAATACTCCAGTCTTTGCCACAAACACTTTGTGCTGACTGGAAATGTAGAAGTAATATCCCTTCGTGTCCTTGGGATATCCAACAAAATAGCACTTATCAGATTTGGGTCCCAGTTTGTCTGAGACTTGACGTCGAACGTAAGCCTCACAACCCCAAATCCTCATGAAAGACATCTTGGGATTTCTCCCTGTCCATATTGTATATGATGTCTTTATCATAGCCTTGGATGGTACACGGTTAAGTGTGAATGCTGTTGTGTCTAGAGCATATCTTCAAAAGGATATAGGAAGATCTGTGTGACTCATCATAGATCGTACCATATCTAATAGGGTACGATTCCTTCTTTCGGATACACCATTCCACTGTGGTGTTCTAGGAGGAGTGAGTTGGGATAGAATCCCACACTCAGCTAGATAGTCACGAAACTCATGGATAAGGTATTCACCACCTCGATCTGATCGAAGTATCTTAATACTCTTGCCAAGCTGGTTTTGTACTTCATTCTTGAATTCTTTGAACTTTTCAAAGGATTCTGATTTATGTGTCATGAGATACACATAACCATATCTACTAAAGTTATCAATAAATGTAATGAAGTACTTGTAACCACCTCTAGCAGCAACATTGAAAGGGCCACATACATCACTATGTATAAGTCCTAACAAGTTTGTTGCTCTTTCGCTGTGTCCACTAAAGGGAGTCTTGGTCATCTTACCTAAAAGGCAGGACTCGCGTGTCCCATTTGATTCAAAATCAAATGAGTCCAGCAGTTCATCCTTATGGAGTTGAGATAAACGACTCTCATTTATGTGACCTAAGCGACAATGCCAGAGATAGGTTTGGTTCAACTCATTTGACTTTAACCTTTTGGTACTTATGTTATAGATGGGGCTCTCTAAGTCTAGAAAGTAGAGTCCATTCATTAGAGGTGCACTACAATAGAACATATCATTTAAATAAACTGAACAACATTTGTTCTTTATTATAAATGTAAATCCTTTCTTGTCCAAACAAGAAACCGAAACTATGTTATTAGTTAAAGCAGGCACATAACAACATTCATCTAGTTCTAGTACAAGCCCAGAGGGCAGAGATAGATCATAAGTTCCTACAACAATAGCAACAACTTTTGCTCCATTGGCTACTCGTAGGTCAACCTCGCCCTTTGTCAATGCCCTGCTATTTCTCAGCGCTTGTACATTGGTAAAAATGTGAGATGCACATCCGGTATCTAATACCCATGATGAAGAAATAGATAGATTGACTTCTATAACATTTATACCTGAAGTAGAAGTCTCACTTCTCTTCTTCTTAAAATCTTCTAGGTATGCTTTACAGTTATGCTTCCAGTGTCCAGCTTCCTTGCAGTGGAAGCAAGTCCCTTCTTTGGCCACCCCTCCTTTAGGTTTCAGTTCTTTGCCTTTGCCCTTGGCTTGGGACTTTCCCTTACCTTTAGGCTTGCCCTTGCCTTTCTTCTTTTGCACCAGCAAAATGGAGTCAGATTTTCCCTTCTTAAAGTTGAGCTCAGCAGTTCTCAACATGCCGAGCATCTCAGGCGGTGGCTTATCAATTTCATTCATGTTGTAATTCATGATAAATTGATTGTAGGTTTGTGGAAAAGATTGCAAGATCAAGTCAGTGGCCAGCTCTTGGCCAAGTGGGAATCCCAGCCTCTGTAGGTTCTCGATGTACCCAATCATCTTGAGTACATATGGACCTAGGGGAGTCCCTTCTTGCATCTTGGACTGAAATAGTGCCTTAGAGATCTCATATCTCTCGTGCCTTGCTTGTGCTTGATATAGTTGACGAAGATGTTCAGCCATATCATGAGCATTCATGAACTCGTGTTGCTTCTGAAGCTCAGAGTTCATGGTCGCGAGCATGAGGCATGATACATCTAATGCATCATCTTGATGCTTCTTGTACGCATCTTTGTCAGTTCGCGAGGTAGTGGCAGGAGGTGCCTCCGGAATGGGCTACTCCAGGATGTACAGTTTCCTTTCTTGGGTGAGAACGATTCTCAGGTTCCTGTACCAATCTAGGAAATTAGCTCCATTGAGCTTGTCCTTCTCAAGGACAGAATGCAGGGAGAGAGTGTTCGTGTTTGTCGACATGGTAATCTACAGCATACACAATGCAGAAAATTAATATCATATTCTATTTATCATTTAATTAGGCCTTTAATCAAATGATGCTCCCACTGAATTATAGGACTTTTGTAGAATCGAGTTATGGATGTGGTCAAACCACATTACTAGATTCATACAAACATGCTATAATTCATTCGGGACCAGATCCACATCATACTACACCTTGAGTTAGCTTTGGCTAAATCGCCCAAGACTTAGTATGATCGGTAGGTAACACATTACCGATTATATCTCTATGCAACTCTTGTTTATAGGATCAAGACCCACATTTACAAAAGACCTTGAGTTAGCTTTGGCTAAATCGCCCAAGATTTAGTGTAAATGTGATTCTTATCCTATCTTTCCAACGGTTGGAATATGCCCATAGTTCTACTCGATCCAATTGAGTTAACTAGTTTTACTCAATATAATTGAGCTTACTCTAACCCAAGCCATGATAGGCGGGACCAAGATTGTCCCTCCGCACCCTACCAAGATAATATGCGTTGCTCTGTTTTGGCAGATTCAACAACTACAAATGATCGAGGTAGTGATGAGTATCAAGACTTGGTAGGCATTTTTGAGTTGATTCGATTAGGATCTAATCTAATCGTGAATGTGTATCATATATGCATCAAGGCCTTTATTACCCTATACTAGCATATATCACATACATACAAGCATTATTCTAGCATGTATCATATACATACAAGAAAAATATCCTAGCATGCATCATATACACGCAAAATTTACTAGCATGCATCACATACATACACGCAAAACAAATATATATATAAATTAATTGTGATGTGGTCATGGCCCTACTACAATCTTCTCAAGCCAATGAGAAGATCAGACGGTCAACCTAGGGTTAGCGGCTTCTTCAAGCGCCTCATTTGACCGCCATGTGTCGTCGACACTCTTCTCGTAACTCCGTCTACTAGTGGACCTTCCACCGCTCCATTTTGTACATTATAAACATGAAACTCAAGTTACATTCGAGTCTAAAACTATTTATAACTAGAATTTTAAAAGAAGAGGCACGACGCGTAGGTCGCATAACCTATACAACATGCACAACTACAAAAATGGCACGCATGTCGTATTATGAATTACAACACATTTATCATCCAATCATATTGAGGTTCTTGGGTCATGACCATCACAGAATTATACATAATTCTAAATTATGTATTTTACAGAAAATTTCTATAATTTTTCCTATTTTTTTCAATTTTATGAGTCACATCTCCGTAACGGTCCTGCTAAGCGATTTTCGGGTGCGATCTCGGGACAATGCCCCTTTCGGGGTTAGGGGCAACGCCCCTACTCGCAAAATAAACTTTGCGAGTGTCCCATCTAGATCTTACAGTGACTTAAGTCGCTATCCCAAAAACCTAAAGCGAGATTTCGTTGTTCCGGAGAGTTTTTCTCGGTGGTTGAAGCCTACAAGTGTCCCAACACTTGTTGCTTCGACTCTTCGAGAAAAATACCCAAAAAATCTATAAAAATTGGAAATTTACAGAAACTTAAAAATCTGTAATTTTTATATCTAATACAAAAACTACAAATTTAAAATACATACATGCTTCGCACGTGGCTCTAATACCACTATTGGACTTTTCGAGCCGCAAAAACCGCTTTTTGCATTGCGAAAACCTCGAAAGCCCGACCACAAATCCATGAGAAGATATATAAAATAAATTCATATACGTGTTATGGAAACCTAGATCTACCTTAGATCTACATAATGAGAGCGTTACCCTCATAGCGACGCCCTTCGCTTATCCCGCTTGTCCAAACGCTTTGTCGGATCTCGAAGAGTGTCAAGTGTACACTCCTCTACAAGTATCCACACGGACAAATGGTGGAGAAGACACCTTAGAATGTGCTATCACCCTTGAGGAATCTCGGAAAGAAGAGGATGAGGGAGAGAGCTTGAGAGGAAGCAACCAAGGAAGAAGATGATGTTAATTCCAATAACTTCACCCACTAATGCAAAGTGGCCGACCACCTCTATTTGGGGGGTTACATGCATGCATGTAACTCCAAGAGCCAATGACTCTTGGTCTCCCTCATGAGGTGACACCCCATGATAAGTCCATGATGATGTGGAACATAATCATTAGCCGGCCCCCATGCTAAGTCACCATGACATGGCAATTAGTCAAGTCAAAATTGACCATTCATCTTCCCTCTCAAGTCAAGTCAAACTTGACCTATTATCTACCATGGTTGATCAAATCTAACCACTTGATTTAAGACAATTTAATTTAATGAATCTCTATTCATTAATTTAAATTTACTCAATGAATCAAATCTAAATTAGACCCATTCAACACTTGAATCAAATTGAGTCTAACTCAATTAGTCTAATTTGGATTACTCTTAATCTAATTTGGTTCATCCCATGAACCTAATCCTCATGGTTCATCATATGAACCTAATCTCCATCTAATTGCCCTTTGTGTACGACCCTATATGTTCTTGTAACATTGGCAATGCTCCTAAACCGATTTAGAAACATAAGCAATGACCGGGATCTAGCAACACATCATTGCTACCCAAGTTACAAGAATGTTGAGATCCAACATCACCTTTGTGACTACTAATTGTGACTCTCACAATATGTGACAATGCCCCTCTATCCTTGACATCTAGATTGACCAATTGAGGCATAGACCGTGTCATCCTCGGTACAATCTATATCTTGAACTCCAAGTAGACTCACTCTAATCAAATGAGCTCAATATCTCATATTGACTCATTTGGGCATGGCCATGCAATTCGTGGTCTCACTCTATCAAGAATAACAATGTCACTCTCGTCATATAGGAGGGATAGATCCCATCTACATCACTCACATCCCTCCGCATAATTTGTTATACCTAGTAATCGCCTTTATAGTCCATCCATTTACGGGTGACGTTTGACGAAGCCAAAGTATGCAACTCCTTATGTAGGGAACCATGGTGACTTCAGGTACAAGGACTAATAGTCATACTAATAGTCACATGAGAAAGTATATGACACTCATATAACGATCCATGATACTTTCTCATGGCGGGTCATTCAGTATACATTCTCCAATGCATACCCATGTGTCAACTTGATATCTCATATCCATGACTTGTGAGATCAAGTCATCGAGTTGACCTACATGCTAGTCTCTACGCATTAACATTGTCCCTGAATGTTAATACTTGACTAGGAATGATTAAGAGTAGTGTTCTCTATGTCATCTCATTATCGATTCAACTAATCGATTGATATAGATAAGAACCTTCTACTCAAGGATGTTATTACATTTAGTTATTTGACACAAATACAAGTAAATATAATAACCATGCCTTTATAAATAGGAATATGATACAATAAAGTCCATACAACAATCATCACATGATTGGCTCTAGGGCTTTCACTAACATTGAAGACCCCAAATTGCAACAACAAATCGCCCCAAAGAAGCTCAAGAACCATTGGCCAAATCCTCCCTCCACGAGCTCCCTTTAAAGCTGCTCCTTGGGCTGTATTTTGCCTAGTAGTCAATTGATCGGGACTATCAGTCGACTGCCCCTGTAGTCGTTGTGAGATAATGACATGAAACACGTCGAATAAGTCCAACGGATACACCATCAGTCGACTGATTATATCGATCAGTCATTTGATGGCTCAATCAGTCGAGTGCTCACGCCGATCACTCGATTGAAGAGCATTCTGTGCTCGACATCCCGACGAGCAGTCGATTGATCTCCAAATTAGTCGACTGCTCAGGCCATCAGTCGACTTCCTAATGCTAGCAGTCGATTGCTAGGCCATCTTCCCACTGTCAAACCCTAGTTGACTCCCATCAGTCGACTGACCATAGTCCCAGTCGACTGATACACCTCAAACATGAGGTTTTAACCCAAGTATGGTACCCCATACTTGCTAGACCATCCTTAGCCTAGACCTAAGCCTTCTAGCTACCTCCGTCAGTCTCACGCCTATCGGATCCCTCCAAGTCATCCATGACTTGTTCATCCATACGCTAGCCTTCAGGTGCTTCCATCGGCTATGTCATGCTAAGTTGATCTATACTGCCAAGGCATATTAGACTTACACTGCCAAGACTCTTGCTTGGACTTTACGCTGCCAACCATTGGACTTATGCTGCCAAGACTCCCGCTTGGACTTTACGCTGCCAATATTCCCCTTGAACTTTCCAAATGTCATGACTCAAGCTTGGACTTTCCCTTGCCAACCCATGTTGGACTTTTCATGCCAAGACCCATGCTTGGACTTTCCTTTGCCAACCCATGTTGGACTTTCCCTTGCCAGGACCCATGCTTGGACTTTCCCAATGACAATCACATTGTCACATGTTTTTGTCGAACATCAAAACATCGCTCGAGTTAAAGTCGAGTATGGTCGATTGCACCAACAATCTCTCCCTTTTTGATGTTTGACAAAAACAAAATACTTTTGATTTAGGCCACTAACTCAAAATCCCTTACCAATTTTCCCAAATTGGTAATTCCATACATTCTCCCCCTTTTTGACATACATTACAAAAGGTTCACTCCAAGGAGGTCAATGTCTCATATCCCAATGAGATCTTATAATCTTCCCCTTGGTCCAAAAACCTCTAGGATGGCTACAATTTTCCTAGTGATAAGTCCCATATCACTTAAGAGAGGCAATCCTACAAACTCTCCCAATTTCCAAATTGAGCATCTAAAAATCCCATTTTTCCCCCTCATGAGGAAAAATAACATCCATCATCCCATGATGGATACCTCCCCCTAAAGGCTTGCTCCCCCTTAACAATTGCACCGACAATGTCCTTGGGAAGTCTCTAAGCCAATAGGAACTCTAAACCATCAAAAATAAGGTTCAAAGTTCAACATTGAACTTTCTCACACCTTAAATTTGATACATCACCCTAATAACTCTCCTAATCCATATCCAATAGATTTTCACCCTTTC
Source organism: Wurfbainia villosa (assembly GCA_025175895.1). Lineage (NCBI taxonomy): Eukaryota > Viridiplantae > Streptophyta > Magnoliopsida > Zingiberales > Zingiberaceae > Wurfbainia > Wurfbainia villosa. The sequence continues at coordinate 92,223,363 of CM045997.1, read as the reverse complement.
TAATTCTTCCCAAAGCATATCCTAGGGTTAGGAGTGGTTAGGGAACCTTACCATAGTTGAAAATGGGCTAAACATACCTTGTTTACCCGAAATCATCCTGGCAATCGACTTTATCAGGAAACAGTCAACTGCCCTCATCATCAGTCGACTGCCACCAAGAGCAGTGGATTGATATATGCGAAATGCAGATTTCAGACTTCAGAAATGATTTTTCGAAATGCATAAGTAATTATACGTAATTTTAAAAATCATGAAACTTCATACATATAATACTTATTACCAATACAATGGGTGAAAAATATTTTACCCATAAAATAATTAAATTGACATAAAGTTTAAAAGTGAAGAAAAACTTCAATATTTTAGCTCACTTTCTATCAACTTCATCAATGATGATTGCTATCAAAAGATAGACTTCACCAAGGTTTTCTAAAATAATTTTGAAATGTTTTTAAAACCTTTAATTCCATTTTCCTAAACATCTCACTTGTATCTAAATGTGTGAAACATATACAAGTTATGTTCTAGTGAGATGTGGGCTTTGTTCATTTAGAGTCTCATGCATTTTTCTAGGCAACATTATTTGATTACCTTATGCATGAGACTTCAAATCATGCCTTAGTCCTTAAATTCATTTTATTTATGCATGAATGATCATGGAATAAATGATATCATTAGTAAACATGACCAATGATCTTGATGTTATGGCATATGATTAAATTTAAATACACATGACATTAAACTTTAACCCTAAGCATGATCATGACATTTAGATGATAAAAATAAATATGATGTTATGACATGTTATATGAAAAACAAAGTATGACAAATAAAATATAAAGGTATATAATACCTAAATTTTAAAGTTAATTTCCATTTTTTATTATTAAGTCCATTTTACCATATTGTCAATTATCTCTCAAGTGTGCCAAAAACCCAAAATGGCACACTACAATCTCTAATCCTAGATTGTGCCAATTTAATTGATTTTTCATAATCCCAAAAATATATTGGCACATCCTAAACTCTTTTAGGATCATAATTCAAATCACATTTCCAAGGTACCCATAACCTTGAAAATGACCTAAAGTGTCTTCTTTACCATGGTTAGGTTAACTACCCATCCATTCAAGGTTGGCATACCCAAACCCATCTAGCGTGAATCGATCACGCTCCTAGGAACCCAATACCTATTAGAGCTCCTTGGATTTACTAGGTATTCACTAGGGATAACTTCCCTAGATACCCTCCTAATGACCCACCTAGGCTTGGTAGCCTTGGTCATTTGGGTCTTGCCTAGGTTAACTCTAGGGGTAACTCCCCTTGTAACCTTCTTAGTGGCTTCCCTAGGTTTTCTTGAAACCCTAGCCACTAGGCACACACCTTGGTTACCCTTAGGGATGACTTTCCTAGTATCCTTGGTCTTCCTAGACCTAGGTTGTGTTCCATAATCAAATGGAACACTATGATAGGCCTCCTTGGGCTTAGGTTTGTGACCCAAAACTTTTTTGCCCTTGGTGGGACTTTGCTTTCCAAGACCTAGACCTTGACTTTTAGACCTAGATTTTTGATTATTTGACTCTATAATTGAATATTGCATCTTTGCAATGGTCCTCTCCAATTTCTCAAGCCTTGACCTCAAGGCTTGGTTTTCTAGCTCTAATTGTCCAATTTTTGATTTTTCATCTATTCTTTGGATATTGTTTTTCCTAGGCATATGCCTAGTCCATTTAGGGTTAAAACCTAGGTGATGTTCTATTTTCTTAATGGATTCCCTAGGTAAGGTTTTTCTAGGGACATTAGTCCCAGATTTCTCCTTATTTGAAATATGATATGATTTTGCACCTAGACTATAAAATCTATTTCTACTAGCATGCTTTTCATGAGTAATTGCAAGTGAATTAAAAACATGCTTTTTGATCCTAGAACTAGAAGGTGCATTAAAATATACTTTAGAGTTTGCCTTAGTGGCTCCCCCTACTTGTGAAGCTTCCTCTTGGACCTTCTTCTTCCCCCTAGGGCATTGACTCCTAAAATGGCCTTTTTGGTTGCATTTAAAACAAGTGATGTGCTCCTTGCTTCTTCTAGTGGGGACAGCGACATCCTTAGCTTTTGGCACCGGTTGAGGCTTCTTGACCCTCTTAGGGCCCTTACTCTTGTAGTGTACTTGCTCTCTACACTCAAAGCATATAATATGAATTTTATTATTTATTGACAAGCTTGAGTTACCTTCCTTGGTAGGGGAGTCCCGAGCTTCCTCTTCCTCTCGACCAGAGGTGGATGGTTCTTCTTGAGGTTGCTCCAGTGTAGATGATCCAATCTCCTCCCCCTCAACCCTAGAGGTGGAGGCTTCTTCCATCTCTTCTTCCTCTTTCGATCCGGATCTGGATGTTGATTCTCTATCAATTTTTGAATCCTCACTTGCTTGTGAGGAAGAACTTTCTTCTTCTTCGAGCTCCTCCTCTTCTTGAACCGGTGATGGATCTTCATGGAGCTTAGCTACTTTTTCCCATAGCTCCTTGGCATCTAGACATTCACCTAACCTAGACATAATATCACTAGGTAATGAATTTAATATCAATTGCATTACCTTATCATTTCTCTCGAAGGCTTGGACTTGTTCTTCGGTCCATCTCTTCTTCTTAAGGTATCCACCTTTTGGACCTCTTGGAAATTCAAAACCCCTCACTAGGATCATCCAATCTTCGAAGTCCATCATGAAGAAGTTCTCCATTCGTGCCTTCCATTGCTCAAACCCTTCTTGTCCATAGAAGGCGTATGAAATTGGGGTGTTGATATCCCATCCCACTTTTTCTTCGAATTCCATCTTGTTCTTCACCTTCTAGCGGTGCTCTCTTGGCGGTTAGTCCAAATGAAGAGCGGCCTCACTCTGATTCCAATTGTAGGGTCATTCGGTGACTGCTAGAAGGGGGGGTGGAGGGGGTGAATAGCGATTCGCTTGTCGGTGGAGGAATTCTATCGTGTTTGCTACAAAATGTTAATACACAGCGGAAATACAAAATATATAATGAAAATAAATACAAGAACAATCACAACACAAGATGTAACGTGGTTCGAAACCGAATGGTTCCTACTCCATGGATGGAGCTCAAACGATCTCTAGCGATGCGACCACACACCACTAATCAAATAAACTCCTTCTCGGAACAATCCGGAGGTGGAGAAACCTCGTAAAAGTGATTACAAAAGTAATACAATAAGAATACAAGAAAATACAATAATGAATTGCAATACAAGTAAAAAAAATAACTTTACAAGAGATTTTGATTGCTTACTTTTGGTTGCTTGAAGAATAGCCTTGGATACCCCGAATTGCAACAGCAAATCGCCCCAAAGAAGCTCAAGAACCATTGACCAAATCCTCCCTCCACAAGCTCCCTTTAAAGCTGCTCCTTGGGCTGGATTTCGCCCAACAATCAACTGATCGGGACAATCAGTCGACTGCCCCTGTAGCCATTGTGAGACAACGACATGAAATATGTCGAATAAGTCCAATGGATACATCATAAGTTGACTGATTATACCCATCAGTCGACTGATGGCTCAATCAGTCGAGTGCTCACGCTGATCACTCGATTAAAGAGCATTCTCTGCTCGACATCCCGACGAGTAGTCGACTGATCTGGAGATCAGTCGACTGCTCAGGCTATCAGTCGACTGCCCAATGCTGGTAGTCGACTGCTAGGCCATCTTCCCGTAGTCAAACCCTAGTTGACTCCCATTAGTCGACTGACCATAGTCCCAGTCGACTGATAAACCTCAAACATGAGGTTTTAACCCAATTATGGTGCCCCATACTTTCTAGACCACCCTTAGCCTAGACCTAAGCCTTCTAGCCACCTTCATCAGCCTCACGCCTATCAGATCCCTCCAAGTCATCCCTGACTTGTTCATCCATACGCTAGCCTTCAGGTGCTTTCATCGGCTATGTAATGCTAAGTTGATCTATACCGCCAAGGCATATTGGACTTACGCTGCAAAGACTCCCACTTGGACTTTATGTCTCTAATATTCCCCTTGGACTTTCCAAATGCCAAGACTCAAGCTTGGACTTTTCCTTGCCAACCCATGTTGGACTTTCCATGCCAAGACCCATGCTTGGCCTTTCCTTTGCCAACCCATGTTGGACTTTCCCTTGCCAAGACCCATGCTTGGACTTTCCCAATGACAATCACATTATCATATGTTTTTGTCGAACATTAAAACATCGCTCGAGTCAAACTCGAGTTTGGTTAATCATAACTTGGGCCGATTGCACCAATATCCGGGTACTCTGAAAATGGGAAAGGGATATATAAAACAAGCTATTAAACATATGAAGTTGGAACATTAAGTGAAAAACTTACTATTTGGAGACTTTCTTTCAGCCCTTGAATAAAGGTTGGAATGTCAGCTCTTGGAGGGGGGAAATGAAGAGGCTGTTGGAGATGTGTATCTGTTGTGGGGGGGGGGGGGATGTTATCTGGAGGAATGCTAAGGAAATGAATGGAAGAAAGAGGGGTTGAGGCTGGTATAATGGGGAGGGTGGAAAGTGGTTGTTGAGGGTAAGAGTCTGATACGACCTGAACAAGTAAGTCTAGAGGGGTGGAGGTTGTACGTTCAGGAGGAGGGTGGCTAGTGGAAGATAAGGGTTTTTGTGGTTTGTGGGGAAATAAGGAAATCATAGGACAATCATCTGCTGAAGAGGAAGAGGGCGAGGAGGACACATTAATGGGATCGATGGGGGTATCAGAGGGGGGATTGGGTGTAGGTGAGTTAGAGGATGGAAGAGGATTTAAGGGGGGAACAATGGAAATAGGATCAGAGGAAAATGCGGGGAAGATAAAGGGGAAAAGATTGGGGATTGGGTCTATTTGAGGAGGAAGGGTAATGTTAATGAATGTGTGTGTGTGTGTGTGTGGGGGGGGGGGGTTGATCTGGGTCATCTGAAGTGATAATAGGGACTTGTGTTAATGTGGGGGGAGCATGTACCAAAGAAATATGTCATGCTGATAGGAGTTGTGAACATATTGGTTATAAATAGAGATTGAGTGGAAATTGCTTACTGAGGTAAGTGGTTCAGGGGTGGAGGAGGATGTAACATCTGACCTTTTTCTTTTCTTCTATTTGAGGGCTAAGGTTTTTGCAATGGATGTGCCCATCATGCCTTCTGGAAAGATAAAAGGTGGTTGTGAATTATCAGTAGAGAAGGAAAAGTCTGATAGTGACAGTTCAATTTTTGGCACGAAATGGCAATGTTTTTTTTTGCAGGTTTTAAGTGGGGGGTTTTAATACATGGTGTTAAAAAGGTATGATAAGAAAATATGATAAGTTGCTAGTTTAAAGGCTAAGGAATAGAATGACAGTATTTTCTATAAGGACAGTTACTATAGAAAAATAAAGAAAAGTTTACCGATAGGGTGAGCGTCCAGTGAGAGAATGAGAGATAGCCCATAGTAGGATAAAATGGGCTCCTTTATGAGTTCTGCAATGCTGAAATATTTATTCTTCAACTTGGCTTCGACGGAAGGGAAGTCGATAGTAGTTTTGACAATTTTGAGGTCAGGAAGATCTAGAAGCGTAGTTTTCCAAGGGGAGGAGAAGGGAAGAGGAGGATCAGCAGTGATAAAGAAATAGAGCTCTTTCCAGCCCTTATTAGAAGAGGGAATGTCGGTAAGGAACTGGTAGCCTTGGCGGGCCATGAAGTAGAAGACGTCGTGGTCGGCTATCTTCAGCTGATAGAGGCAGTGGAATATTTGGGGTATCTAGGGAATGTTGAGATGATGAAAAACAATAATGGTGCCAACTAGAATGCAGAGGGAGTTGGGGGTTAGTTGGTTGACTGGTATACCATAGAAAAAGAGAATGTGGTAGAAGGTTTTTGGTAGGGGGAGACGGAGACCTCCCTCTAATTTCCCCATGAATAGAGTACTGGTCCGGCCGGAGGTAGATGAGGGCGTTGGGATCGATTGGTGATGATGATGGTGGAATTTTCGAGAAGGTATTTGGGGTCGTAGCGGAAGAAAGAATGGTTGAGGGTGAGTTGGCTGACTGTAGTTTTGTACCAGGGAGAGATGGAGGAGGAGGAGGCAATGGTGGTAAAGGGGTTGTCAGAGAAATGAGAGTTTTGAGGGAAGGGGTTAGGGTTTTGGAGAAGGGCCGTAGGGGAGCGATGGGAAGTTAGCAAAAATAAGAGGGTTATGTGTTAATTAAGGCATGCGGTGTTTTAAAGTATTTTAATGGGCAATTTTGAAAGAATGTTTTCTTATTTTTGATGCTTAATAGGGTATGAGGATTGTTATGTTTTTTTTTGGAAAATTTTAGGTTATCTGATGATTTTTGGTATGGGAGCATGATGTAATTATAATTTGGGGTTGTGGTAGGTGTTATACAAGAAACTCATTGGTATCTTGGTATGGATATTCATATTCTTTTTTGGCAATGGTAATGGTATTGATGTGAGCAGTTGTTATGCTTGGGGGGAGTTCCTTCTTGTCTCAATAGTATTATTTCTAAGGTATGATGATTTTGGTGTTATTTCTTTTAAAGTATGGGAAACTAATTCAGGCTCCATGCCTACTATAACAGGTTAAAGGCTAAATAGCTACTTTCTCTCACGAAGAACTATAACACCTCTATAGGGCATATGTAAAAGGTTGTAACGGCTCACCTATAAAAGCTTAAAAGCTAAATAAGCTATTTTCTCCCATGGAGAACTATAACGCCTCTATATGGCATATTTAAAAGGTTTTTGTGGTTCTACTATAACGACCTAAGAGCTAGATAGTTTTATATCCCCACGGGGAGCTATAACGCCAGATATAATGGGCAGGTAATATGCTAACATAGCCTCTTACAGTATTCTAAGGCATAAAATACCTTTTACAGTATTCTAAGGCATAAATGCCTCTTACAGTATTTTAAGGCATAAATGCCTTTTACAGTATTCTAAGGCATAAACGTCTCTTACAGTATTCTAAGGCATAAATGCCTTTTACAGTATTTTAATGCATGAATGCCTCGTGCAGTGTTTTAAGAAAAATACACATGCAATATCTTGAAGGTGGAATATTACACATGATTGGTTGTGGTGCGGTGCTTCGTATGATATGGAGGGTTGTTTATGGGGTATATCAGTATGGTGGATAGGGTGAGGGAAGGATTTATATGGTAATCTTGGTATATTCATGGGAACTTGTAAAATTTCATTCGACTTCGCTCTTCAGTTTTACTAAAGAGGGGGAACTTATGATGGATAGGGGGTCTTTTTGCAGTTGAGATGGAGGAAATTTTTTGTTGTGGACACTTGTGAAACTTCATTCGACTTCTCTCTTCATTTTTACTAAAGAGGGGGAACTTATGATGGGGTTGGAATTTTCAAGACAGTATAAGCAATTCTAGGGCGGTATAAGGAGTTTCGGTGTAGTTCCAGGGAAGGCTAAGTAAGTCCAGTGTAGTATAAGCAATTCTAGGACAGTCTAAGTAAGGCTAGTGCAACTCCAGGATAGTATAAGAGATTCCAGGGCAGTCTAAGTAAGGCTAGTGCAACTCTAGGATAGTATAAGTGATTCTAGAACAATCTAAGTAAGGCCAGTGCAATTCCAGGACAATATAAGCAATTCCGGGACAATCTAAGTAAGGCCAGTGCAATTCCAGGCCAGTATAAGCAATTTCGGGACAGTCTAAGTAAGGTCAGTATAGATTTAGTGAAGTATAAGCGATTCTAGGGCATGATAAGTAAGTCCAGTACATTTCCAGGGCAGTATAAGCAATTCTAGGGCAGTCTAAGTAAGGCTAGGGAAGTTGCAGGGCGTATAAGTATTTTCGGAGCACTATATGTATTTCCAGGGCGATACAAGCATTTCCAGAACACTATGTGCAGTATAGGTGGTTCCAGTATAGTTCCAAGGCAATATCTATGTTCCCAGGGTCGTTTGGAAAGGTCCAGGGTATTATATGTAATTCCAGGATAGTATAAGGAGTTCCAGTGCAGTTCCAGGGCAGTAAGTATATTTCCAGGATAGTATAAGGAGTTCTAGTGCAGTAAGTATATTTCCAGGACAATATAAGGAGTTCCAGTGTAGTTCTAGGGCAGTAAGTATATTTCCAGGATGGTATAAGGAGTTCTAGTTCAGTTCTAGGGCAGTAAGTATATTTCCAGGGCAATATAAGGAGTTCTAGTGCAGTTCCAGGGCAGTGTAAGCAAGTTCAGGGTAGTGCCAGAGCAGGATGTGCAACTCCAGGCCAGTGGGTGTATTTCCAGGGCAGTATGAGTAGTGCCAGGGCTGTATGAGCTGTGCCAGGGTAGTTTGTGTAATTTCGGGTCAATAATTAATTCCAGATCTTCCCGGGGTTTCTAGGGTAATGTAAGCGCTTCCTGTGCAGGATAATTCCAGAGCAATTAGCATAGTTCCAGAGTGGCTTGAATTGTTACTAGGGCAATTAGCACATCTTCCGAGCGGGATGCTATTTGCAGTAAGAAATTGAGGGAAAAAGTGTTCCAGGTAACGGTGAAAGGTTGAAGGTGGTTAGGTTAATATAATCACATGTATATTTATATTCTTTTTAAGGTTAACACATGGTAGGAGATATTTTTGAATCAGGAGCGGGAAAAGCGGTTAAGAGGATAGCTGGGCAAAGGGGCATTTGCGTACATTCACCATTAAGAGAGGGCGGGGGGCTTCGCCTATAAAAGGGGAAGGAGATAACGAAACCAGGGATGGTTGTCTTCTTCCCCATTTGGTATCTCTGAGATCTCTCTTCTTTTCCAATCCATCACTTTTCTTCTCATACTTGTACTGACTTGATCGTCGGAGTGGCCGCGCTGGGAAGCCAACCAACCCTTAATGTTTCTTGGTGTAGTAGATCCAGCTTACTCTCGAAGATCGCAAATAACTCTTCAGATCTAGCAGTGCGCAAGGAAAGGGAGGGGGATCCAAAGAAACAAGCACCATCAATCATCATCGGAGGGAGAACGAGCATTCACAAGCCTTGCACTTATGGCAATAGAAGACTTAGACTCCACCTCCTTCGAAAAAGAAGAAATAAGCTCAAGTGAGGAGAGCTCAAGTGATGGGGGAGCTTCATCTTCATCCTCATCATCGGAAGGGGATTGGGTAAGTAAGGTAACGAAATTACCCTCCCAAGATGTTATTTCTATGATTACTAGCCTAACAAGGGATTTATTTAAGGCTAAGAAAACAAATGCATGCTTGATCAAATTCAAAAACTAGAAGAAAAATTAAAAATTGCATGCTCACATGTTAATGAGAATTCTTCTAGTGTTAATGATGCATGCTTAGAAAATAGGGTTTTGAAGGAAAAGGTAGATTTTCTAACTAAGGCCTTAGAAAAATTTACATTTGGCTCCAACACCCTAAATATGATCATTGGGAGCCAAAGAGCAAGCTTTAACAAGAAAGACCTAGGATATAAGGGATCCAAGAATGAGAAGACCTACCATTGTTTGATTGCTAGGGGTCAAACTAAAACAACAATGGTAACTAGGAAATGGATCCCAAAGGAATACTTAGTGAACCCTATTGGAAAGAATCTATATTGGGTTCCGAAGTCCATCCTTAAGGGTTAGGAGAACCTAGGTTAGTCAACCATAAGTGAACTTAATTTTATATCATGCTAAATGGTTGACTTAGGATGATGAGGATGTTGGTATGATGATATTTGTTATTATGAGCATGGTGGATGATTTGGTTATATTGTTAAATCATGATACTTGATATACTTGATATATATATTTATAATCATGATTCATGATTTGGATGGTAGTGTTGGGTGATGATAATGTATGATTTATGAATTAAATGTTATACTTGATTTGTGATCATAATATGGAAGCATGGATAATACTTATTTTATGATCATGATAGGATAATATACTTAACTTTTGATAGAATTGCATGAAATTTTGGTTAAGTATAAATACCTTTAGTCACATCTCACACTCACTATAGGATAACTTGATTGGAAACATAGCATGGGCGAGATGTTAGGATGATACCAATGACTCACTTATAATTATAACATTTTGATGAGTCATTATAGGTATCATGATAGCAATAATAGACCAATCATGGGGAAAACATATGTTTAATTCATAGACATATTGCCCAAAGATCGTGGTTGGATATTTCAAAATCATTTTATGTTTGATAATTTGTGAGTTCATGCTTTGAAAAGTTTCTAAGGCAAAACTAGCTTTCAACTTGATACAAAATTGAAGGTTTTTACAACTTTTGAGTTTTTGCCAAATTTTTGAAAATTAAATTAATTTTCATAAAAACTTATTTTTTGTTAATAAAGGGACTTACAAGAAATATGTTTTCAAAATTTCATGATTTTTTGAATTTTCTATAATTTTTAGTGTATTTTTGAATTTCATTCGAAAAATCAGAAATTCTATTTTTACTGGTGCCAGTCGACTGGCGCTCTGATTTAGTCGATTGATGTACTATGCACGAGCACAATTGTTGGTGCAGGGGCACTAGATAATCAAACCTGTGTTTTGATTATGGCAAAGACACAAAGTTAAATTTACATCGTTATCTCAGGAGCTAAATCGAGTGTGCAGAAAAGTACTAAAGCTAGAGCTGAAGGCTAGCGACACCTGGAGGAAGCCGCGGTGGTCGGGCGTCACTTGAGTGACTTCGGAGGGAGCTGAAGGAATCGTGTGGAAGGCTGGAAGTGAAAGCGACACAGTAAGTATCGAGGTAAGCTCGTGTGAGTAAGAGATGGTAAGGTTGTGTTCTTTGTATGGGGACGACCGTAGGCGGCGATCCGACTAAGACTTCTTGTGGAGGGTTTAGGTCGAGATCGGACGGTTAGAAACCGTTGCATTTACCATTTTCCGTGTTAACCTCTTACTGTAGGGAAGTGGCCAGGCTGACAGTCGACTGCTGGACATTGGGCAGTCGACTGATGCTCATCAGTCGACTGATGGCGATGAATCATCCTTTGCGCTAGGTCAAAACAGATAACGTTTGATGCGGCCACTTCGCGATAAAATTTGTACAACTTCGTGATCTATTCTGAAAGATGAGGAGACAAATTCAGAGGCTAAAATCTATAAAAGGAGGGGAGGATTCCAACTCCAAACATCATCAAGTTTATTCTCAAGTGCTCCTACAACGCCAACGCTCCAACACCGTCATAATGCCGACGCGACGACAAGTTCTGATCTTCTTCGTTGGCAGCAACATCAAGTAATCTATTTTGATATTGTATTCTTTGTTTTTGTTCGTAACGAGGTGAGGTAGGCTTGTTGCCTCATCCTCGTACTTTCGGTTTTGTAATCGTTGTCTCCTACCTCCAATGAGGAGGAGACGTTATAATGCTTTACCCTCCGTACGTGGTCTAGGACCGATAGGGCCTTGGAGTAGCAACCACTGGGTTGTGAACCAAGTAAAATAAATGTGTCTTTTTATTTTCCGCTGTGTTTACTCGTGTATTGAACGATCGAACGAAAAGATTTACGCTCGCTATTCACCCCCCTCTAGCGACGCTTCTCGATCCAACAACAATAACCTATTTTATTAGGTTTTGAGTTAGATTTTGGTGATTTTCTTCCTCTAGACTTGATGCCATGCTTGTATAACATGTGTTAATGTTTTTGATGGTGTCAAAGGGGGAGAAATATGTGGGTTTAAGTTAAGCATGTGTTAAGGGGAAGTTTGCATGTATTAAGGGGGAGGTTTGATTTCCATGTTTGATTTACATGATTATCTTCCTTATGTATTTTTTTATATATTGTTTTACCTAACTTAAATGGATTGCCACACATCAAAAAGGGGGAGATTGTTAAAGCAATCAACTCATGTATGATGTGGTTTTGATGTGTGTGGCAAAGGGTTTAAGTTAGGTTGTTATGTTTATTTGATATATGTGTTGAAGTCGTGTAGGACTTAGTAATTCACACATGATATTGGCTTGATATTAGCATTGGTGAGTTCACCATCTCATGGCTCGGGTCCTTGATGTTAGTAATATATGAGAGATGTCCTAAGGCAATCGCCTTATGTTTGAACCATTTATATGATAAATGAAGATTCACTATTTGAGTATACATGTTTTCATGTATTTGATTAGATCTTAAACTCATTTACTGAATGTCCACGATACGATTCACAGCATGAGAGAATTTATGATTGGATCACAACTAGTGAGTATCTCTACATGTGTAATTGTGATGTATCAGAATTATCCCTAGTCGATGAATTGATGGATTTGGACACCATTGATTCTGTCGAGACTAGCACGAGGTATACTCTTTGGTGTATCCAAGCAGCTGATTCTCACTGGCTGGAGACATTATGATATCCGGAGTTAATCGTGGATGCTAGTTATGGTAACTAGTTCATTGGAGTGACCAGCCGTAAGACTTCATATGGTTCTCTGCATATATAGATATGTCAATGAAGTTCTTACTACAGCTTAAGTGCGATGTTCCTTTAACTTGCAGTATTCAAGTCATCTTGATCATAGAGACTTACGCTTTGACATCTTAAGCAAGCATCTTTGAGGAGATGTGGACCCGGGATGATTGGGTATAAGTCGAAGTGATCGAAGGTGTTTGAATAGCCTATAAAGGATTCACTACTCCTTGCGAGGAGATGTATACCCATGGCCTCTCGTCGGATTGTTACTAAAGTCTTTGACCAAAGCATTACATGTTTAGAGTAAGGTACTCTTCGATACATGTGTAGTAACTAGAATCCGTAGGATGAGGAAATGATACTTGGGCTAGGTGTGACGTAGTCAACCTAGTGGGGACCGACACTATAGACCATGTCCTGAACCAAGTGGGTATAAGATGAGTGAAGGTAATGGGGCACGATTCATTCGAGCTGCTGAAGGATTTCAGAAGTAGTTCTGGATCAACCGTTGATCTTTTCGGTTAATTGGGGATCATGATGTACTACTAAGTGCCACTCATGATCATTCTATAATAATGGTTAATTATAGACGGCCAACATAAACCGAGAACCTATTTGGTCACATGCACAACGAGCGTAATCCGAAGGATTTAAAACGAGCTTGAGGATGAGATTCTCAGACCGAGAGAAACTAGGTTTGGTTGGACCTAACATGGAGTGAGCATGAAATCATTTCAGTCGAAATGGAAGCATGGATGAGCCGTGTCTTATGAAGACATGATGGATGAACCAAATTGGTTTGATTCTAATCCAATGGAGGAGAATAAACCAAAGGGTTTGGTTAGTTTTTAAATGAATGAACCAAAGTTGGTTCGGTTCATTTTAACTTAAAATAAACCATCATGGTTTGGTTTATTTTAACTTAAATTAATGGAGCGGGTTAATGGGCCTTTGGTTATGATCTGATAACCATTAAGAGAATTTGTTCTCTATAAAATAGGGCTTAAGGGTTTTTGTTAAACTCTAATCAAAAGCTTTGCAACCCTAATAGTTGCCGCCCCCTCCTCTCCTTGGTGAAGTCGGCGCCAACCTCCTTGCCGCCACCTAGCTCCTTCAACCGGCATCCAGCTGCTGCTGACCATCCCTCTTGCCGGTGTTGAGTTGCTGCCGAAGGAGCTCCGGTGATCTTCCTTGGCTCCGGCGACAAGGTGAGCACATTGCTTTCCTTATTTGGCCGGCGCAAGGTCTCCACCAAAGTTGTCCAGTTTTCTGGACAGCTTGTTTCCCTCTTGTCGGAGCATCATTTGGACGACATTTGGAGCTCCGACAGCGCCTTCCTTACCGGGGATTCAATCTCCGGTAATCCTCATAGGTGGAGGATGAAGGATTCGTCAAACGGTTGACGAATACCTCTCTGGAGAAGCGAGTTTTTGAGGACTCGTTTTGGATCCGAATTTTGATTCGGATCGTGATCTTTTCTCGATCACATCGTCTTCAACACGAGGCTAGTAACCCGTACGAAAATGAGGCTCGTGACTTCGTGAAGTCATCCCGAATATACTCGGCGTGGATACGGATAGAGACGATTCTAGCGAGAATCGTTCCGGTTGATGCCTTTCCCGCTACACGTGATACGTTAGGTATACGTAGTTTAAGTTTCCTTTTATTGCAAAATTTGAATTTACGGTTATGTCTACACATGTTGTACTATGCATGCGTGTGATGTGTGTGTTGTAATAAATTAGATTTATTATTTTATTCCTTCCATTGTGCACATGTTTATGAAACATGTTCGAACACACTCGCTGCGGTGCCGAAAACCCAACAGTGGTATCAGAGCCAGGTTGTGTTTCGACATAATCGTAAAATTGTTTTGCGATAGTCATAATGATATTTCTGAAAATTTTCTACTTTTGGAAAGTTAGAAGTATTTATGGAAAATTTTCAATTTTGGAAAGCCTAAAAGTATTTATGGAAATCTTCTACTTTTGGAAAGTTGGAAGTATTTATGGAAATTGATATTTTCCATAAATAAAATATTTGATTAGATTTTGGAAATTTGTTTCCTAATTTAATCATGATTTGATTTGGGAAATCAAATCTTAAAATATTTTATTTCCATAAGTAGTTTTGATGATTTAGGAAATTGGTTTCCTAAATTGACTTTCCTTAATCAACTATTTCCACAAATAAAATATGTGATTAGATTTGGAAATTTATTTCCTAATTTAATCATGATTTGATTTGGAGAATCAAATCTTAAACATATTTTATTTCCATAAATAGTTATGACTTATAAGGAAATATTGTACATGACATAATTGTATGCCATGTAATTGCATTAGATGCATATCATTATGCCATGCGTGTCGTGATATGTAGATGTATGCCATGTATGTCATGTCATGTAGATAATAGTTATTTTCATGCAAAGAGGATGAGACATAAAAACCCTAACTCAATATTAAAGCCTACACCTTCCATTAATATGGTTAGAACCAGAGTTCCGTTTCTTGTTCGGGTTGTTGGACTCTCTCCAAGCCCGGCTCGAACCCGAACATGTTCAAACCATGAAATAGTTTAATACTAATATGGTAAGAGTCAGAGGTCATTCGTTAGCTTTGGTTGTTGGACTCTCTCCAAGCCGGGCTAATTGGTTGAATGCACTCTAACCATATTAAAACTATTTCTCGATTAATGGGTTGGCTTTAACCTGGAGCATCGGCTTGTTGGACTCTCTCCAAGGTCGATGTTAAGGGAGGTGAAGTTGGGTGCTATGCATATGATGCATACTTGTTAATGTGTTAACAACCCGATGTATGTGTGAACATTCAATTAGTTGATAGCACATTGTGATAGTTGAATATATGTGATATGCAATCGGTATATTTGATACCTACCATCGTAGTTATGAATGACTTGTTGGACTCTCTTCAAGGTTGTTCATATCTATGATGGATATCAGCCCATTCGGAGATGGACCTACGATCTCTCAAAGTGATTTTGGGGTTTTTGAAATTCGAAAAATGAATGGGATTTATAAATGTATATTGATGCATTTTAAAATCATTTTCTCATATGTGCTCATTTTGTATTTCTAGGTTAATCGATTGATCATGACGTCTTTGAATTTGTGCACTATTTTGGATTCAAACAAATTGACTGGGCCTAACTTCCTGGACTGGCTTAGAAATATGAGAATTGTTCTCAAGGCGGAAAAGCTAGCATATGTCCTTGAAGAGCCTCTTCCCAACCGTCCTAAGGACGATGCAACTCCAGACCAAATGTTGGTCTATCAGAAGCATGTGGCAGATTCTGAATTGGTGAGTTGCATCATGCTAGCTGCGATGGTACCTGAGCTGCAAAAGCAGCATGAGCATATGGATGCTAATACTATGGTCTTCCATCTGTTGGATCGAAAGTGTCGCTAGAGGGGGGGGGTGAATAGCGATACGGTGTCGTTAAAAAAAAACTTTTGCAATAAGTAAAAAGCAAGTAGAGAGTGCACAGCGGAAATATAAAGTAGACAAGATATTTTTACGTGGTTCACAATCTTTCGATTGCTAATCCACGGCCCTAGTGATCCTTGATCACGTACGGAGGGCAATTCACTAAAACCACTCCTCCTCGTTGGAAGTAGGAGCAACGATCACAAAAAGAAATCAAGGCAAAGGGACACTCCCCCTTTCCTTGTTACGATTAAAGCACAAAGACAATTTAAAGAAGTAGAACTTAAATAAATATACCGACAACTCTTATAAGTAGAAGATGTAGCTTTCGTTGTCGGCACTTCGTCAGAGCAAATGTGAGTAGTAGTAGCGCAAGTACACGGCGTGTTGAGAGCTCTTGATTTCTTATATTTTTGCTTGGCGTGAACATGTCTATTTATGGATATTGATCTATGAATTTAGACATAGGTAGTGTCCAAGGTGAGGTTCTTATCCCCAAGTCTTGCTCATCCACATCCTTTGCGCCAACTCAAGGATGAGGTGCTTCATCCAACCACCTTGTGCCACAACTCAAGGATGAGGTGCTCATCCAACCACCTTGTGCCACCTCAAGGAGGCCTTCACGCCAACTTGTTGGAGCCATCCAACTTGTGCCACATCATGGAGCCAACCATCTTGTGCCAACTCTCCTCATTTTGGGCGCCCAAGCTTGATGGTGGTTTGCCAACCATCTTGTGCCAACTCACCTCATTTTGGGCGCCCAACTTGATGATGGTTTGGATGTCCACCTTGATGCCACATCACCTAATTTTGGGGTCCAAGCTTGGTGATGGTTTGGATGTCCACCTTGATGCCACATCACCCTTTGTACCAAAACACGAGTCAAGTCCAAATTCACCCCCTTGAAATTCGAGCTCTTCTCGAGGAACTAGACCAGATTGACTGTAGTAGACGCAGGTCAAAGGGTTTTGACCCGCAGCAAGTTAGCTTAAAATATAAAGTACGATGGTTCTAACCAATCGATCTCGACCTAGACCTTCCATTGGAGGTATTGGGTCGGATCTACGCTTAACGTCCTTGCTTCGCTTTCACACGAGCTTACCTTGTAGCCTCGCTTCCGGTCTTCACCCGAGTACCTCGGCTTCCTCCGAAATCCCTCTGGCGTTGCCCGACCACCTCGGTTCCCACCGGGTGTCGCAGACCTTCCGCTCAACTTTAGCATTTCTACACACTTAATTGAGCTCGTAAGATAACAAATATACTCTTAACTATTGAGCCTTTTGCCATAATCAAAATACCGGTTCGACTTTGGTGCCCACTGCACCAACAATCTCCCCCTTTTTGATTCATGGCAAACCGACACAAAAGTTAAGGAAAAATTAAGCTAGCATAATGATTAAGCATGAATGAGCTAGCATAAAGATTAAATATGAATGAGCTAGCATAATGATTAAATATGAATGAGAAATATTATTGTTTCAAGTTCTCCCCTTTGAGGTAACCTCCCCCTTGACCGAAGGTGAGTTCTTGAAAAATAATTTTTACTCCCCCTTAATAGTTGCTTAAGTAATCGGAATTACTTAATATAAAAGGTAATAATTTTGTTTACTTTCTTCCCCTTTAATTTTGGTTAATTTTGGTTACTTTTGTGACTTTCTCCCCCTTTTGCCTTAACTCAAAAAGTTTGTAAATATATTTTAGGGTTTGTAAGTCCAAGCAAGTTCCCAATATATATATATATATATATTTTTAAAAATAATAATAAGCTTGAAAATATGTTCATCTAAAATGTACAACTCCGGTTGGACTTGATTGATATAGAATGATCAATAAGTCTTGAAGGAGTTGATTAATTTTAAATAATTATACTCCATGGTTCATATCGATGCACTGAATCTACATCCGAACTGTGAGTAAGTTCCTAACATCTCACGCCCGTCTACGTGGCTAAGTACACAAACACATTAGTCCTATGTGTTGTGAGATGTGTTGGCTCCTTAAATCTATAGGTATATGATTTCTAAGGTAAGACTTAGGCTAATTTCATAAAAAGAAGCAAAAATAGAGTACATATATAGAGAAATTTAAATCCTACTCTATTACGCACATACCTAACTTTCGTCTTAATAAACTAAATTCGGCTTCGGGTAGTGGTTTGGTGAAGATGTCCGCTAGGTTTGATTTGGACTCAACATACTCTAGTTGTATAGTTCCATTAGTTACATGTTCCCTAATGAAGTGGTGTTTAACTTCTATATGTTTTGTCCTAGAATGACATATTGGATTTTTAGTTAAGTTAATTGAACTGATGTTATCTATGTAGGTTTTAATGTTGTTAAAGATTAAGCTAAAGTCTTGGAGAGTGTGCTTCATCCACAGGAGCTGAGAGACACACTCACCCATCGCAACGCATTCGCTTCTCGGTGGTAGATAAGGCAACGCAATGTCGCTTCCATCGCACTAACTCACTAGACTCGAGCCGAGGATTTGACAACAACCACTGTTTTTCTATCGAGTTTACTACCGCATAGTCGAGTCGGAGTAGCCGATTAGATTAAACTCGGTAGATCTAGGGTACCAAATACCTCGTTTAGCGTGCCCTTTAGATATCTAAGGATACGCTTGACTAGGGTTAGGTGAGACTCCTTGGCACAGTTTGTAACCTTGCACACATACTTACCGCTTGAATAAAATGTCGGGTCGGCTCGCGGTTAAGTATAGGAGACTTCCTATTGCGCTCTATAGTATTTTAGGTCACGGGTTTTCCTTCTACATCTTCGTTTATATTAACATTAGTTGCTATAGGTGTATTAATTATTTTAGCATCTTGCATTCCAAATCGATTTATTAAGTCCTTAGTATATTTTTGTTGATGTAAATATATTCCATCTTTAGTTTGTTTAATTTGTAAACCTAAGAAGAAACTTAACTCTCCTACTAAATTCATTTCAAATTCACTTTCCATAAGTGAGATGAATTCGTTTAGCAGGATCGAGTTGGTAGTTCCAAAAATTATATCATCTACATAGATTTGGGCTATAAAGATTTCTTTTCCTACGGTTTTTACGAATAAGGTTGGGTCGACTAAACCTTGGTTGAATCCTTTGGACTTAAGATAGATCGAAAGCCTTTCGTACCAAGCTCTTGGGGCTTGTTTGAGTCCATATAGGGCTTTCTTAAGTCTAAGGACATGGTCAGTTTATCTAGATTTTGAATCCGGAGGTTGGTAGCGTAAACTTCTTCCTTAATGTATCCATTCAAAAATGCTGACTTGACATCCATTTGAAACAATTTAAAACCTCGATGTGCGGCATATGCTAACAACATTCTGGATGGACTCTAGTCTTGCTACGGGGCGTAGGTCTCATCGTAATCTAAACCTTCGACTTGACTAAACCCTTTTTCGACTAACCTAGCTTTATTTCTAACTACTTCACCTTTATCATCAAGTTTATTTCGAAATACCCACCTTGTTCCAATAATTGATTTTTCTTTAGGTGGTGGTACTAATTCCCAGACTTCATTTCTAGTGAATTGAGCTAGCTCTTCTTGCATAGCAATAATCCGATCGGGATCAAGAAGTGCTTGTTCAATAGTTTTGGGTTCGATTTTGGAAATTAACGAGATTTGACTAATATTTGATGAAGCTCTAGTTCGAACCCTAAATTTGGATCACCTATAACTTGATTGATAGGATGACTTGGGTTAGGGTCATCTATCACTTGGTCGATAGGATGACTTGGGTTAGGACGAGATTCAAGTTCAAGATCAGAGTCGGGTTTGCTATAAGTTGATTTGCTAGTTGGTTTTGTTAAGGATTGAACGGGTTCGTGTCCTTCGTCGAAAACTATATTAATGGTTTCTTCGACTCTAAGAGTGTCGTGATTGTATACCCTATAAGCTCTACTGGTGGTTGAGTATCCTAGAAAGGTTCCAGTAGAGGTTTTGGATTTGAATTTCCCTAGGTAATCCTTAGTGTTTAAGATATGTACCTTGCATCCAAATACCCTAAAGTATTTGATGTTCGGTATTTTATCGTGATAAATCTCGTACGAGGACTTTTGGTGCCTCTTTACCATAAGGATCCTATTTTGGACATAGCAAGCCGTACTAACGGCCCATGCCCAAAATCTATCGGGTAGGTTATACTCGTTTAACATTGTCCTAGCGGCTTCTTGTAGGGTTCTATTTTTCCGTTCGACTAACCCATTTTGTTGTGGGGTTCTAGGACATGAAAACTTATGGTGGTATCCGTTTAGGTTACTGTAAATCAGAAACCTGTGGTTTTCGAATTCACCACCATGATCGCTTCTAAGTCTTTTAATCTTAAGGTTCTTTTGATTTTGATTAACCTACAAAGATTGATTAGTTGGTCTAGGGTATCATTTTTATGTTTGATAAACCTAACCCAAGTAAATCTAGAATAGTCGTCAATTATGACTAAGCAAAATTGACTACCATTGAGTGACTTAGCTCCATGTGAATCAAATAGATCCATGTGTAGGAGCTCAAGAACACTTTTGGTTCGTTCTTGATTAGTTAATTGATGTTGTGTCCTAGATTGTTTACCTTGTTGACAAGCATTACATATTTTATTATCCAAGTTGTTTAGTTTAGGCAAACCTATAACCAAGCCACTCTGACTCATCTAGTGGACGAGTCTTGGGTGCAGTGTCCAGTCTTCGGTGCCATAACCAAGATTCCTCGTGCTGTGTCATAAGACACTTGGTTGAGGAGTTGGGTAAATTTATTGTGTAGATGTTGCTATTCCTAGTTCCTTTAAGTATTATTTTAGATGTTGCATTTATCTTGATTACGCATTCATTTTCTAGAAATATGACCTTATAATTGTTATCACACAATTGGCTTACACTAAGTAAATTATATTGAAAGTTTTCTACTAATAAGACATTTTGAATTGTAAAGTTAGAGTTGAGCTCAATATCACCTGATCCGATGATTTTGAGCTTGCGTTATTTCCGGCTACCGATCCTTGTCGTTTGAATCGTAACTTCAAAATTTGAGTTGATCCCGGTCATGTGTCGGAGCAACCAGCATCAACATCCATTGATCCTACATATAAGGTAGTTGGATCGGATATTGGAATTACTAAAGGGTTGTTTGTAAGTTTTTAAACCTAAATCATCTCACCAATATCTACATGATCAAAACATGTTATTCCTATGTGTTATTGTGAGATGACTCTCAATTTTACTTGATTAATTTTAATGAATTTAAATTAACCAACATTAGGTTAGATTCGGATTTAGTCTAAGCTCATCAAGTAATCTTTTCAAGAGATTAGCTTCCAGGTCGTGGCGAGGCACAGAGGCCTTCTTTGATCGGAACAACGACCACTTCCTTAGACAAAGCTAATTTCAAGAAATTGATAACTCGACTTACTTGAGACTACATCTTGGTCTAACTAGTTATTTTTGAAAAGAGGCTCCCCGAGGCTCAATCTTTTCGTAGGATTTTAGTTGATTATGAGTCCTATCTAACCATTCTAAAAATAAAGGAAAAACTAAGCATGCAATTTCTAAGACTTAACAAAAATACATTTTGTATTGGCTCCCCCTGGACCATTGAATCGAGTGGGTCTATTCACATAGTGAATTTGGTCCTTGGGAACCCAATACATGTTAGATCCTAAAGTTGAAATCAAAGTGATCTTAGGGACCCATGCTTGGACATTTTTCTTATGTTGGTTTACTATAGACATATATGACTTATTGGTTGTATTTGAGTTAAACCCGAGTCCGGCCTTGTTGTACCACGGCCCTTTGTGATCCAAGTAAGAGGTCAAGTCCTTGGATCCCAAAGTGAACCTTTCCAACGTGTTCCTAAGGTCTTGACTTGTGTTTTCAAAGCGAGTTCTCAACTTCAAGCTTTTCAACTTGAGTTGAGTCCTCCTCTTGAATCTGAGTAGTCGAAGAGGTTAGGAGACCTCATGTTTGAGAGGTTAACCTCCTCAATTAGGGTCTCGACCTTGGACTCGGACTTAGCTAGTTTCTTATTTAAAAATTTAATTGCACCATACAAAGTATTAAGTAACGACCGACTTACCCTTAATGATTCTTTTGAACCGGATACGGATCGTGGCTTGTCTTGAATGGAAGCTCATCATCGGATTCGGACTCGGACTCTTCTTGGTTTCGAGTCGTGCTCGGTCGGCTTGGCCATTAGAGCTTGGATATTCTTCTTCCTCGACAACTCCTCCCAAGTAGCGTTTAGCGCTTTCTTGGTCTTTGATGCGTTATTCTTTAGCTTTGGGCACTCGGACTTGATGTGGCCGAACACATTGCACTCATAGCATCTAAAATTAGAAGTATTTGAATTAGGTTTAGGCTTACCTTGAGTTGTTGGTCGTTTCGTCTCTTGATCATCTTCCGAACTAGATTGACTAGTTCGGATTCTATTCGGAGTCTACTTGATTCGGGACTCGTCTTCTTCCTTCGGGGTGGCTTGCTTGCGGGCTTCTTCTTCTTGGAACCCGCAACTAACGCAATACTCTTCTCGGCTGGACCACGTTAGTTTGCTCATGTAATTCAAGTTCAAAACAATTCGCCTAACCTAATTTTAGAAAGGTCTTGGAGACCTTGTAGGCATCGACCATGGATGCCCACAAGGTGGTCCTAGGAAACGAGTTAAGAGAATACCTGATAAGGTCGCGATTCTCGACCTTTTGTCCGATGGCATGGAGTTGGTTGACGATGTCTTGGATACGAGCATGTAGTTGAGTTGCGGTCTCATTTTCCTGCATTTTCAAGTTATACAATTTATTTAAAAGTAAATCTCTTTTACATACCTTCGTGTCGTCGGTGCCTTCGTGTAGTTCCACTAGCTTGGTCCATAAGTCCTTTGCACTAATGAAGGGGCCGACGCGGTTGAGCTCTTCCTTGGACAACCCACATTGGAAGATTTGAGTTGCCTTGGCATCGGCTTCTACTTGTTTTTTCATGGAATTTGACCATTGATCGTAACCCAAAGATTCACCATCTTCATTAATAGGAAGTGTGAAACCGGTTTGGATTACGATCCACATCTCGATTTGGGTTTTAAGAAAGCATTCCATCCGACCCTTCCAATAACGAAAGTCATTACCGTTGTAAAACGGGGGTCGGGCGGTGCTAAACCCTTCGAGATGGGCCATTTAAAAACAAGAAGAAGAACGACGAAAAGAATCTTGCAAAACACACACGAAAAGAATATTCCAAGACTTTCGTCTTGGATTAGTAGTGCAGGAAGTAAAAAAAATATATATAAAATGTAACTTGCAAAAAGAAATAAACAATCAAATGCGAATGTCGTTGAAGTTCCGGAGGACAACCTTACTCGGGATCTAACCCGAAGGACAACCTTATCCGGATCCTAAAGCCTCTAATGCAATTCTATATGTAGGAGAAGATAAGCAAGTGAAATAATTATACGAAAACAGAAATAAATAAATAAAAAATCTGTGAAAAAAAAGAAAAACAAAGCTAGATTGGTGGTTTCACCGAATCTTAGCGCCCCCGGCTCTGATACCAATTGTTGGATCGAAAGTGTCGCTAGAGGGGGGGTGAATAGCGATCTGATATCGTTAAAAAAACTTTTGCAATAAGTAAAAAGCAAGTAGAGAGTGCACAGCGGAAATATAAAGTAGACAAGATATTTTTACGTGGTTCACAATCTTTCGATTGCTAATCCACGGCCCTAGTGATCCTTGATCACGTACGGAGGGCAATTCACTAAAACCACTCCTCCTCGTTGGAAGTAGGAGCAACGATCACAAAAAGAAATCAAGGCAACGGGACACTCCCCCTTTCCTTGTTACGATTAAAGCACAAAGACAATTTAAAGAAGTAGAACTTAAATAAATATACCGACAACTCTTATAAGTAGAAGATGTAGCTTTCGTTGTCGACGGCACTTCGTCGTAGCAAATGTGAGTAGTAGTAGCGGCGTTACGACGGCGTGTTGAGAGCTCTTGATTTCTTATATATTTTGCTTGGCGTGAACATGTCTATTTATGGATATTGATCTATGAATTTAGACATAGGTAGTGTCCAAGGTGAGGTTCTTATCCCCAAGTCTTGCTCATCCACATCCTGCGCCAACTCAAGGATGAGGTGCTTCATCCAACCACCTTGTGCCACAACTCAAGGATGAGGTGCTCATCCAACCACCTTGTGCCACCTCAAGGAGGCCTTCACGCCAACTTGTTGGAGCCATCCAACTTGTGCCACATCATGGGAGCCAACCATCTTGTGCCAACTCTCCTCATTTTGGGCGTCCAAGCTTGATGGTGGTTTGCCAACCATCTTGTGCCAACTCACCTCATTTTGGGCCTCCAACTTGATGATGGTTTGGATGTCCACCTTGATGCCACATCACCTAATTTTGGGGTCCAAGCTTGGTGATGGTTTGGATGTCCACCTTGATGCCACATCACCCTTTGTACCAAAACACGAGTCAAGTCCAAATTCACCCCTTGAAATTCGAGCTCTTCTCGAGGAACTAGACCCGATTGATTTGTAGTAGACGACTGGTCAAAGGGTTTTGGACTGCAGTACAAGTTAGCTTAAAATATAAAGTACGATGGTTCTAACCAACTGATCTCGACCTAGACCTTCCATTGGAGGTATTGGGTCGGATCTACGCTTAACGTCCTTGCTTCGCTTTCACACGAGCTTACCTTGTAGCCTCGCTTCCGGTCTTCACCCGAGTACCTCGGCTTCCTCCGAAATCCCTCTGGCGTTGCCCGACCACCTCGGTTCCCACCGGGTGTCGCAGACCTTCCGCTCAACTTTAGCATTTCTGCACACTTAATTGAGCTCGTAAGATAACAAATATACTCTTAACTATTGAGCCTTTTGCCATAATCAAAATACCGGTTCGACTTTGGTGCCCACTGCACCAACACCATCTTCATGAGTTGTTTGATGAGCAAGCGAGATCCGAAAGGTTCGAAGTCTCCAGGCTCCTCTTCACCACGAAGATGCAAGAAGGTTCGTCTGTAGTGCAGTTTGTGCTAAAGATGAATGGGTACATCGAGCGGCTAGCCACCCTCGGGTTTGTGATGGATCATGAATTAAGTATTGACTTAATTCTGCATTGTTTGCCCAAGAGTTTCTCACAATTTGTGATGAACTATCGGATGAACAAATTAGAATCCACTATTCCTGAGCTCCTCAATATGCTGAAGACTGTGGAGCCTTCTGTGAAGCATGAGGAGAAGGCGGTTCTGTTAGTTGATTCCTCAAAGAAAGGTTCTAAGAGGAAGGCAAAGGAACAGAAGAAAGGGAAGAACAAGAAGGCAAAGAAGGAAGAACCAGCACAAAAGGGCACTTGCCATCATTGTGGCAAGGAAGGCCACTGGCGAAGAAATTGCAAGATTTATCTTGAGTCCATGAAGAAGAAGAAGGCATCCGATGCCCCATCCTCTTCAGGTATCTTCGTTATTGATTGTCATTCTATTTCCTTAGACACTTGGGTATTGGATACTGGGTGTGGCTCACATATATGTAATGATATACAGGGGCTAAGGAATAGAAGAAGACTCATCAGAGGGGAGTCAAATTTGTGAGTTGGCAATGGAGCAAAGGTTGCTGCGGTCGCCATCGGAACTTATTTGCTGAAGCTCCCTAGTGGACTAGTCTTGGAACTGGACAATTGCTATTGTGTTCCTTCTCTAATAAAGAATATTGTTTCTATTTCCTGTTTAAATAGAAATGGTTACCATTTGACGTTTAGTAACAATTGTTGTTATATAACTTTGAATGACGTACTTTATGGAACTGGAACTTTGAGCAATGACATTTATACGTTGGACGTATCCAGTGACATTTTCAATATCGAAGCGAGCAACAAGCATGCTCGAAAGGATAATCAATTAGACTCCTACATGTGGCATTGTCATCTTGGCCATGTAAGAAAGAAACGCATGTCCGAATTACACCGATGTGGAATTCTAGAATCGTTTGAATTGGATTCATATGATACATGCAAATCATGCTTAAAAGGCAAGATGACTAAGTTACCTTTTACAGGAAAGGGTGAACGAGTGGGAGAGTTACTAGGTCTAATACATACTGATGTATGTGGACCTATGTCAACTCAAGCTTTAGGAGGCTATAGCTACTTCATTACCTTCACCGATGATCACTCACGGTTTGGGTATGTGTTCTTGATGAAACACAAGTCTGAAGCCTTTGAAAGGTTCAAAGAATTCAGAAATGAAGTAGAGAAATAACATGACAAGAGTATTAAAATACTTCGATCGAATCGAGGTGGTGAATACTTAAGTCAAGAGTTTCTTGATTAAGAGACAATGGTATATTGTCTCAATGGACTCCGCCATATACACCACAACATAATGGTGTGTCTGAGAGGCGTAACCGGACCTTGTTGGACATGGTCAGGTCAATGATGAATCATGCGAATCTTCCCAAGTCCTTTTGGGGCTATGCACTTCAGACAGCTGTTTACTTGTTAAACAGAATGCCAACCAAGGTAGTCTCTACTACTCCATATGAGATATGGAATAGTAAGAAACCTCATGTATCTTACTTGAAGATATGGGGTTGTCCTGCTTATGTGAAGCGGACTGTATCAGATAAATTGGATGCTAAGTCTGATAAATGTCTATTTATTGGATACCCTAAGGAAACAAGGGGTTACCAATTCTATCATCCTGTGGAACAAAAGGTGTTTGTTTTAAGGCATGCTGTGTTTCTAGAGAATGAGTTTCTCTTGCAAGAAAATAGTGGGAGTATCGTCGAGCTTGAGGAGGCTCGAGAAACTCAAATAGACATTGATGAGATACCTAGTGAAGCACAACATCCGATAACTCATAGTGATGAGCAATCGGCTGGATCTATTGTAACACCACATCTTCGTAGATCTGGTAGAACACGCAACATTCCTGAGAGATATGGATTTCTCGTAAGTGAATCGAACGACGTGTTACTCATTGATGATGAGGAGCCTACCAGTTATGAAGAAGTGCTGACAAGATCAGAAAGGGATAAGTGGCTTGATGCCATGAAGTCGGAAATGGATTCCATGTATGAAAACCAAGTTTGGAACTTGGTTGACCCACCTGAAGGCATCAAGCCTATAGGGTACAAGTGGGTTTTCAAGAAGAAAATCGACATGGATGGTAATGTGATTACCTATAAGGCTAGATTAGCGACGAAAGGATATCATCAAAAACAAGGTGTTGATTTTGACGAAACCTATTCGCCTGTAGCTATGCTTAAATCCATTCGGATGCTCCTGGCCATAGCGACTCATTATGATTATGAGATATGACAGATGGATGTGAAAACAACTTTCCTTAATGGAAACTTGCTCGAGGACGTGTATATGATACATCCTGAGAGTTTCACATTGGTTGATAAAACCAAGGTATGCAAATTGCGACGGTCCATATATGGATTGAAGCAAGAATCCAGGAGCTGGAATATCCATTTTGATGAGACAATCAAAAGGTTTGATTTCTCACAAAATCTAGACGAACCTTGTGTGTACAAGAAGGTTAGTGGGAGTGCAGTCGTGTTCCTAGTATTGTATGTCGATGACATATTACTTATAGGAGACGATGTTTCAGTCTTACAGTCAGTTAAGATTTGGTTATCCAAGATATTCTCCATGAAAGACCTGGGGGAAGCAACCTACATCCTCGGGATTAAGATCTATAGAGATAGATCGAAACGGTTGCTTGGTCTTTCGCAGTCTACATACATAGACCGAGTGCTAGAGAGGTTTAGCATGTCGGAATCCAAGAAAGGTTTCCTATCCATCAGGCATGGGATACACCTTTCGAAGTCTATGTGTCCGCGTACAAAAGACGAGAGGATTTGCATGAGTAAGATTCCCTATGCATCCGCAATAGGATCTATCACGTATGCTATGTTATGTACAAGGCCCGATGTATCATATGATCTGAGTGTCACAAGTAGATACCAGTCTGATCCAGGAATGGATCATTGGGTGGTTGTTAAGATGATCCTTAAGTACTTAAGAAGAACTAAGGATGTGTTCCTAATATATGGAGAAGGGGACATGGTGATATGCGGGTATACGGATGCCAGCTTCCAGACAAACAAGGATGATTCCAGGTCTCAGTCTGAATATGTGTTCACTTTGAATAGGGGCACAGTGAGTTGGAAAAGTTCCAAACAAGACACTGTAGTGGATTCTACCACTGAGGCAGAATACATTGCAGCTTCGGAAGCAACAAAGGAAGCGGTTTGGATCAAGAAGTTCATTTATGAACTTGGTGTGATTCCAACCATTGTTGAAGCAATATCGGTCTACTGCAACAACAATGGAGCAATTGCACAGGTGAAAGAGCCAAGGTCTCATCAACGATTCAAACATGTGCTTCGTCGCTATCATCTTATCAGAGAGATCATCAGTAGGAAGGAAATACAAATCGAGAAAATCCCCACTGAAAGGAACTTAGCGGATCCTTTGACTAAGGCATTACCTCAAAGTAAGTTTGAGGGTCATGTTAGAGCTTATGGTATTGGATACCGTAGTGATTGGCATTAGGCCAAGTGGGAGTTTGTTAATAATATATGAGAGATGTCCTAAGGCAATCACCTTATGTTTGAACCATTTATATGATAAATGAAGATTCACTATTTGAGTATACATGTTTTCATGTATTTGATTAGATCTTAAACTCATTTACTGAATGTCCACGATACGATTCACAGCATGAGAGAATTTGTGATTGGATCACAACTAGTGAGTATCTCTACATGTGTAATTGTGATGTATCGGAATTATCCCTAGTCGATGAATTGGTGGATTTGGACACCATTGATTCTGTCGAGACTAGCACGAGGTATACTCTTTGGTGTATCCAAGCAACTGATTCTCACTGGCTGGAGACATTGTGATGTCCAGAGTTAATCGTGGATGCTAGTTATGGTAACTAGTTCATTGGAGTGAACAGCCGTAAGACTTCATATGGTTCTCTGCATATATAGATATGTCAATGAAGTTCTTACTGTAGCTTAAGTGCGATGTTCCTTTGACTTGCGGTATTCAAGTCATCTTGATCATAGAGACTTATGTTTTGACATCTTAAGCAAGCATCTCTGAGGAGATGTGGACCCGGGATGATTGGGTATAAGTCGAAGTGATCGAAGGTGTTTGAATAGCCTATAAAGGATTCACCACTCCTTGCGAGGAGATGTATACCCATGGCCTCTCGTCGGATTGTTACTAAAGTCTTTGGCCAAAGCATTACATGTTTAGAGTAAGGTACTCTTCGATACATGTGCAGTAACTAGAATCCGTAGGATGAGGAAATGATACTTGGGCTAGGTGTGACGTAGTCAACCTAGTGGGGACTGACACTATAGACATTGTTCTGAACTAAGTGAGTATAAGATGAGTGAAGGGAATTGGGCACGATTCATTCGAGTTGCTGAAGGGTTTCAGAAGTAGTTCTGGATCAACCGTTGATCTTTTCGGTTAATTGGGGATCATTATGTACTACTAGGTGCCACTCATGATCATTCTATAATTAATAGTTAATTATAGATGGCCAACATAAACCGAGAACCTATTTGGTCACACGCACAACGAGCGTAATCCGAAGGATTTAAAACGAGCTTGAGGATGAGATTCTCAGACCGAGAGAAACTAGGTTTGGTTGGACCAAACATGGAGCGAGCATGAAATCGTTTCAGTCGCAATGGAAGCGTGGATGGGTCATGTCTTATGAAGACATGATGGATGAACCAAATTGGTTTGGTTCTAATCCAATGGAGGAGAATAAACAAAAGGGTTTGGTTTGTTTTTAAACGAATGAACCAAAGTTGGTTCGGTTCATTTTAACTTAAAATAAACCATCATGATTTGGTTTATTTTAACTTAAATTAATGGAGCGGGTTAACGGGCCTTTGGTTATGATCCAATAACCATTAAGAGAATTTGTTCTCTATAAAATAGGGCTTAAGGGTTTTTGTTAAACTCTAATCCAAAGGTTTGCAACCCTAATAGTTGCTGCCCCCTCCTCTCCTTGGTGAAGTCGGCTCCAACCTCCTTGCCGCCGCCTAGCTCCTTCAACCGGCATCCAGCTGCTACCGACCATCCCTCTTGCCAGCGTCGAGCTGCTGCCGAAGGAGCTTCGGTGATCTTCCTTAGCTCCGGCGACAAGGTGAGGACATTGCTTTCCTTATTTGGCCGGCACAATGTCTCCACCAAAGCTGTCCAGTTTTCTGGACAGCTTGTTTCCCTCTTGTCAGAGCGTCGTTTGGACGCTGTTTGGAGCTCCGACAGCACCTTCCTTACTGGGGATTCGATCTCCGGTAATCCTCATAGGTGGAGGATGAAGGATTCGTCAAACGGTTGACGAATACCTCTCCGGAGAAGCGAGTTTTTGAGGACTCGTTTTGGATCCGAATTTTGATTCGGATCGTGATCTTCTCTCGATCACATCGTCTTCAACACGAGGCTAGTAACCCGTACGAAGACGAGTCTCGTGACTTCATGAAGTCATCCCGAATATACTCGGCATGGATACGGATAGAGACGATTCTAGTGAGAATCGTTCCAGTTGATGCCTTTCCCGCTACACGTGATACGTCAGGTATACGTAGTTTAAGTTTCCTTTTATTGCAAAATTTGAATTTACGGTTATGTCTACACATGTTGTACTATGCATGCGTGTGATGTGTGTGTTGTAATAAATTAGATTTATTATTTTATTCCTTCCACTGTGCACATGTTTACGAAACATGTTCGAACACACACTCGCCGCGGTGTCGGAAACCCAACACTTGAGTCGGTGAAGGATGACATTGCAAAGCCGTGAGCTTGGTGTATTTGAGGGACAGTCGGATGAGGAGCATTGGAGTGAAGCCAAGGAAGTAGACTTCAAGGCAAGATGTTAAGGATAACATTGCGAAGCCATGCGCTTGGTGCATCCGAGGGATGTGGTCGGACGAAGAGAACTTCAACGAGGGGCTTCAAGAGAGATGAGAGAATGAGCGAAGTATAACGTAGCTCATAGGTGAACTTGGCCGAATGACTAAGTCAAGTATCGGATGCTCAACCGAGTGGGTTGAGGTTTTACCCGACGTTGGATGCTCAAACATTGGCATTTGAGGTTTTACCCGACACCAGTCGACTGATATAGATATCAGTCGACTGCACTAGGTCGATGGCACTCAACTGATGCTTGACCGGTGTTCGACCAAAGCTTTTCTGGACCAACAGTCGACTGCTAGGGTTTGGTAGTCGACTGCTCGACCATCAGTCGACTGATCGAGGTGAAGTCGGGCACAGAAGGGTTTGGAGTTGACTGATCACTTCAGTCACTCGACTGATGGCTCCATCAGTCGACTGATGTGGGAGCCGTTAGCTAGAAGCCAATGTGGATGATGCTGTTGCGAGCATCAGTCGACTGCTCAGTGCCCAACGGAAAGAATGACCTCTTCCCTATAAGAAGAGGCCTTGGGTCACTTTGGGAGGTTAATGCTTCTACTCTAAACTTCTCCCAAAGTGCCCAAACGATTTTTACTCCTCATACTTGCTTTTATTTCAATCTTATTGTAAGAGGGAGAGATTGTAAGAAAGGTTTACCTCCACCTTGAAGGAGAGACTAGTGGATTTGGGTTGGAGTGATTTGCCGAACGAATCGTTCGTGGATTAGCAGCAAGGGTCGTGAACCACTTTACATCGGCGTGTTTGCATTTGCTTCTTCTCTTCATTTGTTTTGTCTTAATTGTCTTTAGCTTTATTATTCCGCTATGCTAACCTTTGATTGTAGACAATTAAGCGGACGATTACCATCGAAGAACATCTAGGCTATTCACCTCCCTCTAGTCGACCACTGATCCTCCAACAAAGACAACTTAGAAAACATCATTACAATGAAAATAGAACAAGGAGATAAAGAAGATACTCTCTGTCCTAACCAATATGCGTGTCTTGGTTGTTCTCCACAATGTCGGAGCATCGGAATGAATGTCCTAGCCGCTTCCTTCCTCCCCATTGTGAGTCTCTGGTGCTTTTTAGGGCACCGTTTGTCATTCTAGCTGTCGGGGCCTCCCCTCTAGGGTTTGGGAGCCCTAGGGCGGCTCCCCTCCTCCCCTAGCTTCTTAGACAAGTTTCCTATATATAGAGGCGGCTCCGACTTTCCGTAAATGTTTGGAAAAACCATATTTCGTCGAATTTATGGCGCCGCCACATGGCCGTGTGAATTTCACACGGATGAGCCATGTGCAAGGCTAGAAACAGCTGAAATCTAGGCTGAAATTGAGTTGGAATTTTAACACGACCATGTGGATTTTACACGGCCGTCCATGTGGATTTCTGGAGCCTCCGTTTTGATCCGTTTCACTTCGGAAATATGCCCATGCCTTGGGACATGACAGTGCGTGTTCCCTAAGCTCCATGCTCCATAAATTGCTCTATTTTTGTTCCAAAAATGTCATCCTACACATAAATTAACAAAAGTAGATCTCCGAACTAGAAAATAGGAAATGAATGCAAAACAAGGAAGAATATGCATGAAACAAGTATAAAAAGCAATGAGATGTGTACTAAAACTACTCCTAAAACCCTATATATTTTGCTCACATCATATATTGATTAATGTGTTACCTAATGATATTTTAGCAAAGTTAGGTGAGTTTAAGGACGCTAAGGAACTATGGAGCAAGCTAGAAAAGCTTGGGTTTGGGGACAGGAAGGTGGAGATCTCCCTTGAGTTGGCTAGTAAAGAGGGTACTAGTGTCGGTGGGAGGTTGGTGAGGTCACTGATGGGGAATTGGGATGATGGCGGAGATGCCTTCGGGGATATATTTGGGTTCATGATAGAAGAAGGAATGGTTGAGGGTCAATTGGTTTGGGGTGGTCTCGAACCAAGGAGGGGTGGTGGAAGAAGAAGCCATTGGAGAAGTTGGTTATAGAGGTGTTGGATGTATCAGGGATGAAGGAGGTTAGGGTTTCGGGAAGAGTCAAGGCGAGTTGGGTTAAGTGTTAAGTGGAGCAGTGTTTTAAAAAAAAAAGGAAAAAGGGAAAAATGAAAAATGAAGTAGGACATGACAGATAAAGGAGGGGTAAATGAAGTTAAATGAGAATTTTTGTATTTCTTTTTACCCTTTTTGTTTTTTTTTAGAAAATAGGTGAAGTTTTCTTAAAAATATTCTTTTACAGGAGGCAAATGATTTTTTCTAAGGATTTGTGCCTAAAGGTTAAATAATTATGTTTCTTTGGCAGGATCAGGAGATTGTTCCAAGGCTTTACGCCTAATATAACAGCCTATGGGCTAGATATTTATATTTCCTCTCCGGGACTATAACAGCTTACTATAGTGGCTAAGTAAAATTTTCTCAAGGCTCTCACACCTAATATAACAGCCTAACGACTAGATATTTATATTCCCTCTTTGGGACTATAATATCCAACTATAATAGCTAAATAAATTGCTAACATAACAGCTTGAGGCCCTGTGCCTAGTATGACAGTTTAAGGTACTACACCTAATATGACATCTTGTAGTTCTATGCTTGATATGACAAAATCTTTATGTCTCAGTGAATACTTGTAAAATTTTACTCGACTTTGCTCTTCAGTTTTGCTAAAGAGGGAGAACTTATGGTGGGTTCAGGGTTTTTAGCTAAGGCAGAAAAATTTTTATTTGACTTTACTCTTTAATTTTACTAAAGAGGGGGAACTTATGATGGGTTCAAGGTTTTTAGCTAAGACAGAAAAAACTTTATTCGACTTTGCTCTTCAGTTTTACTAAAGAGGGAGAACTTATGATGGGTTTGAGATTTTTTCAGTTAAAGTAAAGTATTGGGTACATTTCAGGATATCACTTAGTATTTATAGGGCATTCAGTGTATTTTTAGGGTATTCAGTATGTTTTCAGAACATTGTTAGGTGTTGGTACTGTTCATATATCAGAAAATACTTGTAAAACTTTACTCGACTTCGCTCTTCAGTTTTACTAAAGAGGGAAACTTATGATGGGGTCGAGATTTTCAGTTAGGATACTTAAGGACATTTTCAGAGGGTATCGAGGATTTCTCGATTAGTTAGTATATTTCTCGAGCCATCAATATGTTTTCTGAATGATTAGTGTAGTTCCCGAGTAACTAGTACATCTCCCGAATTATCAGTATCATTTCTGATCAGTTAGTGTATTCCCTGAATGATCAGTGTAATTTTTGAGAAGTTAGCATGATTGCAGAGTCATCAGTATCATATTTGGTCAGGCAATATGTTTCCTGAGTGATTAGTATGATTTCAAAGTAGTTGGCATATTTCCCGAGCCATGAATGTGATCTTTAATTAGTTGGTATGTTTTCTGAATGATCAGTAAAACTCTTGAGTAGTTAATATGCATCCCGAATTGTGAGTATGTTTTCTAATCAGTTAGTAGGTTTCCAGAGTTGTTCGTGAATTTCCTGAGTAGTCAGTGTGTTCCCCGATCAGTTAGTATATTTCCCAAGCAGTTAGTGTGTTTCCCGAGCAGCTAGTGTATTTCCTGAGTAAGTAGTATATTTTTAGAGCAGTTAGTATATTTCTCGAGTAGTTAGTATATTTTTCGAGTTAAGTAAGAAGGTTGGTATCTGAGATATAGAAGTGATTGAGTATGTTTCTTGAGAAGTTAGTATATTTCCTGAGCAGCTATTGTATTTCCTGAGCAAGTAGTATATTTCTAGAGCAATTAGTATATTTCTCGAGAAGTTAGTGTATTTTTCAAGCAAGTAGTATATTTCCAAAGTCAAGTAAGAAGGTTGGTATATGAGATACAGAAGTGATTGAGTATGTTTTCCGAGTCGTTAGTATATTTCCTGAGCAGTTAGTATATTTTCCGAGCACTTAGTGTATTTTTCGAGTGGTTAGTGTATTTCTCGAGCAGTGTGTTCATTTCCCAAGTGATGTATATATTTCTTGGGTATTTTCTAAATTGGGTGAAGAAGGAGATATGGGTATTCTAGGGTATAGGAGGTGATGAGGAATTTCTTGAATAGGAAATATTAGTAACATGAGATATTTTGTTATTTATTTATTTGATTAATGATTGGCAGGAAAGGTGAGGGACACGTGGAAAACATAAAGGGAGCTATTTTGAAAAGAAGTGAGAAAAGCAGTTATATCCTAATGGGTTGGTTGGGGTATTAAAGAAATTTCATTTGGGAGCAAGGCGATATGAATCTCCTATAAAAGGGGCAGAGGTGTAAGGAAAAAGAGGACGATTCTTTCTTCTACAAGCGGTACACAAAGATCTCATTCTAATTCCTATTCTACAACATCTTATTCTTTCTTCTTGATCCTAACTTGAGCGTCGGAGGGGTCGTGTCGGTGTAGTCGACCCATCTTTAATATTCCTTTTTGAGTGACAGATCTCGTATTGTGTCGAAGGTGTCAAGATCCATCATCTCTTGAGGAAGAGGAAGGGGATCTGAGTGAACCAAAGAAGAGGTCTCCATCACATATCATTTTATTTAGACATGCTAAACTTTCTAAAATAAATATTTTAGATCTTTTAAGCATAATCTAAATGAAACTATTATTACATGAGCATGAATATATATATCTATGAAATATTCATAAACATAAATTTATACCTTCCAAACTACCTTAGTTTGTGATGTCTTGATCTTGTGCTTCCTTCGTCTAATCAAGTCCATGATCGGAAATCCTTTTCCAATGCTTGACTGCACTAGAGATCAAGAGCCTTTTATCGTTGAGATGATTAGGGTGTATTCCTCAAAGATGAGGGATGTGATGGCACACTCCAAGAAGATTGTCTCTTCTAGATGGAATCAATCTTCTTCTTTGATAGGGGGTCGGACACTGTTTCTAAGGAGGAGATGAGAAGGCTAGGAGTTTTTTAAGAAGCAAGAAGCAAGAAGCAAGAGGCATGCAACAAGAACCCACTTTTTTTTTTAATCTCTTATCTTCTATTGCTTATATAACTTTGAAAAGAAACTCCCAACCTCCCCTAAAGGAAACTCCCAACCTACCCTATTAATGTGGTCATCCATCTCATTAAGAAGAAGAGGAAGTGGAGGCTAGTGGGAGGTTACAAGAATTCCATAAGACTTCCTCTTCATGGTGGCTAGAATTCTTCTCTCCCTTTCTTAAATTTTGGTCGGCCACCTTAATGGAGAAGGTGAAGAGGTGTGGGAAGAAAAATCCAATTTTTCTTCTCTTCCTTCTTCTCCAAGCAAGCCCTCCTTATTCATTAATAATCATGAAATTGTTAATGAGCTTGTGGGTTATGGGTCATTATCTCTCTTCCATCTTGGGATATTAGGTATTTGAACATTTCTAGAATCCAAGTATAGACTAAGTGTGCAACATTTCCACTCTCCTTGTTTCAATCCATTCATAAACTCTTTTATTGACCATACCATTTGATCATATCAAACTTTATTCATGAATACATCGTTTGATCACATCAAACTTCATTCGCCAAATTCAACTCCTTAAATTTAACTTTCTCTATGGGAAATAGAAAAACCAATACTTGTGTAACCCTCAATGGTTCAGGGATACAGATAGCTGTGGGTTCACAACACTTTGTGATTTAGGACTATAGTTGTCCTTTATTCGGGCATACACTTAATAGCCCCATCCTATGATCAATCCTTGTTGGTGCAATCGACCCAGGTCATGATTGACCAGACTCGAGTTTGACTTGAGTAGTATTTTAATGTTTGACAATGGGTTGACCATTGTTTGACAATGAGTTTACTATATGGTTGACTATATGATGGAGAAGTCCAAGTGGGACACTTGGCAATTGGAAAGTCCAAGTCTTATGTACTTGGCATGGAAAGTCCAAGTCTTGTGTACTTGGCATGGAAAGTCCAGGTCTTGTGTACTTGGCATGAAAAGTTCAAGTCTTGTGTACTTGGCAATTGGAAAGTCCAAGCATGAGTCTTGGATATTAGAAAGTCCAACATGGAGTTGACAAGAGAAGTCCAAGGGTGTGATATTGGAGGCGTAAAGTGTTGGGGATCTTTGGAAGGCTAGAGGGGGGGGGGTGAATAACCTATTTTTTGTTTCTACACAAATGGTTAGCGGAAGCAAAAACAAAAATACTAGAGAAATAAAAACAAGCGCTAACAAAGACAATTTACATGGTTCGGAGATTAAGCTCCTACTCCACGGCAATTCGTAAGGTGGATCAACCCAAACCAATCTTCACTAAGAACTCCTTTGAGGTGGAGAAGCCTTCTTTACAAATGAACCTCTCTTATTACAAATGATGGAAATGAAATTAGAGAAGAAGAGGTTAGAAATCACTTAGAAAGCTTTAGAACACTTGGGGAGCTTGAGAGTATGAGTATGAATGTAAGCACTAGCCTCATCAAGCACCCCATGACCTCTTTTTATAGAGAAGAAGCTGATTTTCCCATTGAGCCTTAATCATTCGATTGATGGTCTCCATCAGTCGACTACTACTGTAGCCGATGCAATCCAATGGCTTCTGACGAGCCGGATTCACAATCGTCACTATCCAACGGGAAGCTGATCAGTCGACTGATCAAATCATTAGTCGACTGATTGAGTAACCAGTCGAGTGCTCCAAGCTATCACTTGACTGATGACCTTTCTGTGCTGAAATCCACTTACAATAGTCGACTGATAGGTATAGCAGTCGACTGATGGGTGGATTAGTCGACTGCCAAACCCTAGCAGTCGACTGTTGACCATCGAACTCGGTGAACTTCAGTCGAGTGACTGAGTAGTCGACTGAAAAGAAGCACCGGTCGACTGATACTCTTCAAGTATGAATAAATCATACTTGAATCAACCCCCTAGACCTAGACTTAACCTTCTATCTCTTCCTTCAGCCTTGCGCCTCCAGGATCCCTCCGAGTCCGCGACTCCTTCATCCTTGCGTTGGCTTCCAAGAGCTTCCATCGGTTTCATCATGTCTTGAGTTTCTCTTTTGCCAAAGGACCGCTTGGACTTTACGCCGCCAAGACTACATGCTTGGTCTTACGCTGCCAAGTCCTTGCCTTTGGTCTTCCTTTGTCAAGGTCCGTTTGGACTTTACATCGCCAAGACTACATGCTTGGACTTACGCCGCCAAGACTTTTCCTTGGACTTCTCTTGCCAAGATCATACTTGGACTTTCCTTCACTAAGTCTTCATACTTGGATTTCCTGTCACTTAACACGTTCACGATTAGATCACAAAACATTGCCTAACTATAGATGATTATCCAAACATCAAAACATATAAATGCTTGGGGCATTGTTGCACCAACAATCTCTCCCTTTTTGATGTTTGACAATCATTTAAGTTAGGTCTTAACATATGCATATAATGAAAACATCATATTTCCAATATGAATTCTAACTTTAAGTATCCTTCTCCCCCTTTGACATACATCAAAAAGAGAAGGGTTCATACAATGATAAGTTCATGAAAGAATTGAATTGGTTATGTCTTGAACTAAGGTATAAGATAGATATGAGGCTCCCCCTTAATCCAAGACATGGTTTATGATGTGTGAATAACATGTGGAGCAAAGCATAAATAAGAGATATAAAGTTATGTCCTAACTTTGCACCAACAATATAAATTTAGGGGATGAAAAGATTTCACTATAAAGCTCCCCCTAAAACAATGCATCAATTAGTCCTATACCCTTCTAATTACTTGAATTATCATACCATAGGGTTAGGACACTTAAGATTATACTTAAGTCAAGAAAGAAGGCTGATTTGTAGAAAAATTAGAGTAGTAGTCGACTGATATTTGAATCAGTCGACTGCCACACCTGAAACGCCGTTTTCAAGTTTTTCATCCCAACTTCAGAAATGCACCAAAAATTCTAAAAACATCGAAAAATCTTGAAATTTTGTGTACACATTTCTGAAATCATTGTCTATCAAGGAAAAATAATTTGAAAAATATATGTTTTCCAGATTTTGAAAATGATACAATTTTGAAAACTAGCAAAAGCTTTAAGAATTTTGCAAACTTTGTATCACCTTTGCCTAGCAATTGAAAACTGTTTTCCAAAGTATGATAAACATAGTTGAAAATATATTTTGTTTGACATTTCCAATCATGTTCTTAGAACTATATGCACATTAATTGTGCATAAGCCTTCCCAATGATTGGTCCAATGAAGGATTAATGTCTCTAAATGACATTTTGGTTCATAGTAATGCATCATAACAAGCATGATGAACCAAATGCATCTTCCTAACATCTCACATATTGTCTATGTGGCTCAATACAAAAATCATGGTTTCTTAGGTCTTTTGTGAGATGCTTAGAGGTATAAGTCCTAGATTTTCTATAAGATCATGCAAACCTAGACCTCTATTCTACTAAGCACATTCCAAGTTCTCTCCTAAGTGATGAATATTCCGCTTCGAGGAGAGCCTTGGTGAATATGTTTGCTAGGTTGGACTTGGATTCTATGTAATTGAGTTCAATGTCCCCCTTTGCCACATGATCTCTAATGAAGTGATGTTTCACTTCAATGTGCTTAGTCCTAGAGTGATGTACCGAATTTTTGGTCAAATTTATGGTACTCACATTATCACAATAAACCTTGACATTGGAGTAGTGTAGCTCATAGTCCTTTAGAGTGTGCCTCATTCAAAGTAATTGAGCCACACAATCACCCATAGCCATATATTCGACTTCGGTGGTGGACAAAGCAACACAAGGTTGCTTTCTACTACTCCAACTAACTAGGGAGGATCCAAAAAATTCACATCCACCACTAGTACTCTTCCTATCCAACTTGCAACCGACATAGTTGGAATCGGTGTACCCAACCAAATCAAAAGATTTTGTCCTAGGGTACCAAAGTCCTACATTTAATGTGCCTTTGATATATCTTAAAATTCTCTTAACAACCACTAAATGGGACTCTTTGGCACAAGATTGATATCTTGCACACATACCTACCATAAATAAAATGTAGGTCTAATAGCGGTTAAGTATAAAAGACTACCAATCATGCTCCTATAAAGCTTAAGGTCAATTGATTTTCCTTCATGATCATTATCTATTTTTGTATTGGTTGTCATAGGAGTTGAACCTACCTTAGCATTTTCCAAACCAAATTTCTTGATCATTTCTTTGGCATATTTAGTTTGGTATACATAAGTTTCTTCATTAGTTTGTTTGACTTGTAATCTTAAGAAGAATTTTAATTCTCCAACTAGACTCATTTCAAACTCATTCTCCATGTTTTTGATAAAGTCTTCTTGGAGTTGATCATTTGTTGACCCAAAAATAATGTCATCTACATATACTTGGGCCACAAAGATATCCTTAGATTTTGACTTTATGAAGAGAGTTTGATCTACTTGACCTCTTCTAAACCCCTTAGACAC
The DNA here is from genome assembly GCA_025175895.1 of Wurfbainia villosa. Classification (NCBI taxonomy): domain Eukaryota; kingdom Viridiplantae; phylum Streptophyta; class Magnoliopsida; order Zingiberales; family Zingiberaceae; genus Wurfbainia; species Wurfbainia villosa. The sequence continues at coordinate 92,183,184 of CM045997.1, read as the reverse complement.
TAAGAAAGATGACAATCTTTTGTATCAAGCCCGGGGAGCTTGTTTTAACCCGTATAAAGCTTTTCTAAGCTTGTATACATGGTTTGGATATATACTCTCAAACTCGGGAGGTTGTTCTACATATACCTCTTCCTTAATGAACCCATTTAGGAATGTCAATTTTACATCCATTTGATGGAGTTTAAAACCAATGTAAGAGGTAACTGGGGCATAGGTTTCATCATAATCAAGTCCTTCAACTTGATTGAAGCCCCTTGCAACTAACCTTGCCTTATTCCTAGTTATATTACCTTGATCATCTTATTTGTTCCTAAAGACCCATCTAGTAGTAATAATGGTGCTTTCATTGGGTCTAGGTACTAGCTCCCATACTTGACTTCTTTCAAATTGAGCCAATTCATCTTGCATTGCTAAGATCCAATCCGGATCAAGTAATGCATCATTGATTGATTTGGGCTCAATTTGAGAGATAAAAGCTATTAAAGTCATGTTTTGCAATTTTTGGGTAATATCTTGATTTTTGTCATTGATATCATTATCAATGGAGGATTTTCTAGGGTAAGTGGTAGAGGTCTCATCAAATTGAACATTTGAAGATTCCTCAACTATTTGAGTCCTTTTGTTATAGACTCTATACCCTCTACTAGTGGATGAGTATCCAACAAGGATTCCCTCATCTGCTTTAGACTCAAATTTTCCTAAATTGTCCTTGGTATTTAGGATATAGGTTTTACATCCAAAGACTTTAAAGTAATGAATTGTTGGAATTGTGCCATTCCATAATTCAAATGGAGTTTTTCCTAAAAACCTATGGATTTGGACTCTATTTTGGATATAGCAAGCGGTATTAACCGCTTCCACCCACAAGTAGTTAGGTAATGAATATGCATTAAGCATAGTCCTAGCGGCTTCTTGTAGGGCACAATTTCTCCTTTCCACCACCCCATTTTGTTGAGATGTTCTAGGACAAGAGAACTCATGCTTGTACCCTTGTTCTAAGCAAAATTTGGAGAAATTAGAATTCTCAAATTCTCCACCATGATCACTACGGATTCGATTGATTTTGAGATTTCTTTCATTCTCTACTCTTTTGCTAAAGCCTATGATTATTTCTAGGGTATTGTCCTTATCTTTCATAAAATACACCCAAGTAAATCTAGAAAAATCATCTACTATAACTAAGCAAATTTTTCTAACATTCAAGGAAGGAGTACTATGACAATCAAATAAACCTAAATGAATAAGCTCTAATGGTAAGGAAGTACTAATTAACTTTTTACCCTTGTGTGATGACTTTGATTGTTTCCCTTTTTGGCATGCATCACACATCTTTTCCTTGAGATACTTGACTTTTGGCAAACCCTTGACTAGCTCCATCTTGGCTATCTTGGCAATATTTTTCATGTTGATGTGCCCAAGCCTCCTATGCCACAACCAACTTTGTTCATCTTTTGCCATAAGACACTTAGGGGAAATGTTAGAGGCATATGATAAATCAACATAATAAATATTTGATTTCCTATATCCAACTAACATGCAATCATTTAATTTCTTATGTCTTATAAGGCATTTAGAAGAGTCAAATTGAACATCAAAATTGACATCACATAATTGACTCACACTAAGCAAGTTAAACTTCATGTTTTCAACCAACAATACTTTATGGATAGCAAGATTTGGGGATACCTAAATTGTGTCTTTTCCTAGAATTTTAAGTTTTACACTATTTCCAAAAGACACTTTCCTCATGCTAATGTGGTTGATTATGGAAAATTTGCTCTCATCACCGGTCATGTGTTTTGAGCAACCACTATCAACAAATCCACAAGCTTGGCCCTCCTACCTATACAACATAAAAAATACAAGTCTTAGGCACCCAAATCTTAGGACAGGCAGCATTAACTACATATCTTTTGGGAACCCATGCCTTTCTAACTTTGCTCCTAATGGTTGATTTCCTACTAACAAGGGAGGTAAAAGCTACTTCCTTCTCTTTAGGCCTATATCCTATTCCAGCCTTGTTGTAAATAGCCCTTTGATCCCTAAGTATCATATCTAGGTATTTTGAACCATTTGTAATTTTTTCTAAGCATGCTCTTAGTTCATCTATTTCTTTTCTTAGTTCATTATTTTCATTCCTAAGTGAACATGCATCATCACAAGAAATTTTTACATTCTTAATTTCCCTAATCTCTACTTTCAAATCCTTAATCCTAGATTTTGATTTAGTTAAAGCATTTTGAAGACATGCAATGGTTTTATAAAGTAACTCTATCCTAGGGGAGTCTTTTACCTCATCGTCGCTAGAGGACGATTCGTCGCTTGAGGATGATGATGACTCTTCACTTGAGCTTTCGGCTTCATCCTCCATGGCCATGAGTGCAAAGTTGTGGGTGACGTGGCAAAGCTCATCCTCATCCAATGTATCTTCCAAGCTTTGTGTATCCCACGTTTGGGCTACCATGGCTTCCTTCTTCTTCTTCTCCTTTTCTTTCTTCTTCTTTTCCTTCTCCTCCTTCTTCTTTAGGTCTGGGCAATTCGGCTTGATGTGCCCTTTCTTGTTGCAACCATAACAAATTATGTTAGTGTTTAAAATTGAACTACTAGAGGATTTACCTTTTGAGGATTGGAACATCCTTCTTGGTGAGCTTCCTTGACCTCCCACCAAACTTCTTCACATAGTGAGCCACCTCACTTGCCGATAGCTCTTCATCACTACTAGATGGCTCCTCCTCAGATTCGGATGAAGAAGAGACTTCATTCTTCTCCTTCTTCTTCTTGTCCTTCTTACCTACAAAAAGAGCTACACCTTTCTCCTTGGACGAAGTGTTAGCTTGCTCATGCAACTCGAATTCACAAAAAAGTTTATCTAGTTTAACTAATGAAAGGTCCCTAGACACCTTATAAGCATCTACCATTGATGCCCATAAAGTTGTTCTAGGGAAAGCTTGAAGAATATACCTCACAAGGTCTCGATTTTCAACCTTCTCACCTATCACATGTAGTCCGTTGACTACCTCCTTGAAGCGACCATGCATTTGGCTCACGGTCTCGTTGGTCTTCATGGTGAAGCTTTGAAGTTGGCCTATCAAGAGGTCCCTTTTGGCTCTCCTCATCTCCTTTGATCCTTCATTCAATTCGATGAGCTTCTCCCAAAGCTCTTTAGCGGAGTTGAAGGGGCCGACTTTGGATAGTTGCTCCTTTGATAGACCACATTGGAGTGTGGTCGTTGCTTTTGCATTTGCTTGCGCCTTCTTCGACATTTCTCTTGTCCAGTCCTTGGTTGGTAGTGGTGCTCCAAACTCGTCGACCAACTTCTCGAACCCATCTGCAACACTAAACCAATTGTCAATATCATTCATAAGGTAGTATTCTATCTTACCTTTCCAATATCCGAAATCGTTGTCGTCGAAGAATGGAGGCCTCGCCGTGCTATACCCCTCTTGAAATGCCATCATGCTCCGGTTGATTGTTAGATCTTCCGACGCGATCCGGGCTCTGATACCACTTGTTGGGGATCTTTAGAAGGCTAGAGGGGGGGGGGTGAATAGCCTCTTTTTGTTGCTACACAAATGGTTAGTGGAAGCAAAAATGAAAATACTAGAGAAACAAAAACAAGCGCTAACAAAGACAATTTATGTGGTTAAGAGATTAAGCTCCTACTCTATGGCAATCCGTAAGGTAGATCAACCCAAACCAATCTTCACTAAGAACTCCTTTGAGGTGGAGAAGCCTTCTTTACAAATGAGCCTCTCTTCTTACAAATGATGGAAATGAAATTAGAGAAGAAGAGGTTAGAAATCACATAGAAAGCTTTAGAACACTTGGGGAGCTTAAGAGTATGAGTATGAATGTAAGCACTAGCCTCATCAAGCACCCCATGATCTCTTTTTATAGAGAAGAGACTGATTTTTCCGTTGAGCCTTGATCAGTCGACTACAATCCAACGACTTCTGATGAGCCAGATTCACAATCATCACTGTCCAACAGGAAGTTGATCAGTCGACCGATTGAGTAACCAATCGAGTGCTCCAAGATATCACTCGACTGATGACCTTTCTGTGCCAAAATCCACTTACAATAGTCGACTGATAGGTATAGCGATCGGTGATCGAAATGAATCGGTCAATGTTGACCAGAACTCGGATCGATACTCTTCAAGTATGAATAAATCATACTTGAATTAACCCCCTAGACCTAGACTTAACTTTCTAGCTCTTCCTTCAGCCTTGTGCCTCCAAGATCCCTCCGAGTCCGCGACTCCTTCAACCTTGCACTTGCTTCCAAGAGCTTCCATCAGTTTCATCATGTCTTGGGTTTCTCTTTTGCCAAAGGACTGCTTGGACTTTATGCCGCAAAGACTACATGCTTGGTCTTACACTGCCAAGTCCTTGCCTTTGGTCTTCCTTTGCCAAGGTCCGCTTGGACTTTACGCTGCCAAGACTATAGACTTGGACTTATACCGCCAAGACTTTTCCTTGGACTTCTCTTGCTAATATCATACTTGGACTTTCCTTCACCAAGTCTTCATACTTGGATTTCCTATCACTTAACACATTCACGATTAGATCACAAAACATTGCCTAACTATAGATGATTATCCAAACATCAAAACATATAAATGCTTGGGGCATTGTTGCACCAACATAAAGTCCAAGCGATAATCTTGGCAGCATAAGTTCAAAGTTTGACGACGTAAAGTCCAAGTGTGTATCTTGGAAGCGTAAGTCAAAATGTACCTTGGCAAAGTAGACCTGCCTAGCATGACAATAGCTGATGGAAGCACCTGAAGGCTAGCATATAGATGAACAAGTCTTGGATGACTTGGAGGGATCCTATAGGCGTGAGGTTGATGGAGGTGGCTAGAAGGCTTAGGTCTAGGCTAAGGGTGGTCTATCAAGTATGAAGGTATCATACTTGATTAAACCTCATATTTGAGGTGTGTTAGTCGACTGAGGTTATGGATTAGTCGACTAGCCGAGTGTTTGACACTTGGCAGCCTAGTCAACTTGGATCAATCGACTAGGGTTACGTGAAGTCGACTGGCGAGAGTCGACTAATGCTCGACTACTGTTCTGTGGTCCAACAGTCGACTGCTAGGGTTTAGTAGTCGACTGCTATAAAGGGAAGTTGACTATTCAAAGTGGACACGAGCACAAAAGCTTTGGTAGCCGATGATCGGTCATTGTCGCCATCGGTCGATCACGTAAGAGGCGATCAGCTGTTAGTATGCTCGAAGTTTTTCCAGCATGGATTGAGCTATTGTGAAAGAACGACTACAGGAGCAGTCGATTGGTGTCTTATGGTAGTCGACTGCTAGGCAAAAATCAGGCCGAGTTGCAGCTTTATAAGGAGCACAAAAAGTTGGATTATTGCTAGCGTTTCTTGAGGAATTTGAAGGGGAATTGCTGCTGAATTCTAGACCTTCATGGGATTCCAAAAGCAACCAAAGATCAAGCATTCAAAGTTCACATTTGTAAAGTGTTTTTCTTTACTTGTATTCATTTTCTTAGTGTAATTGCTTGTATCTTTATTCTTATTGTTGTAAAACTATTGTACGAGGCCACCTCCAGTGTGTCACCGAGAAGGAGAGATTTGATTAGTGGTGTGTGCATCATTAGAGCTCACTTGAGCTCACCCCGTGGAGTAGGAACCTTAGGTTCCAAACCACATATATCCTTGTGTTGATTGTGCTTGTGAGTTTGTATTTGTGTTCATATTGTATTTCTATATTCCGCTGCATTAACAAGTTTTGTAGACAATCACAAAAGCGATCGAATTCTAAGAGAACGAATGAACACACCATTCACCCCCCTCTAGAATGAAACCAATGGTCCTACAAGTGATATCAGAGCAAGGAGCTCTTCTACAAACTAACCGCTATGGGAGCAATGTGCTAGAGGAGAAGAAAGAAAATGGTGGGTGAAAAAAGATTGGGTGATCACATCAATATGCCTCCTCCATATGAACTCTATGGAACCAAGGAATTTGAGCAATGGGCAGTAAGAATGAAATATTTTCTTATGTGTGATTATGATAATTATATTAGTGTGATAGTAGGGTTTGACGCTTCGAAAGATGAGAATGGAAGGATACTCAAGAAGAAGAAGTGGAGCAAAGAGCAACTCCGATACTTCAACATAAACAATAAGGTAATGGGTATATTAGTTAGTGCAATTCCTAATGATATATTGTATAGATTAGGAGATTGTAAGGATGCCAAAGAGCTTTGGAGCAAGCTAGCTAAGCTCCATGAAGAACTCTCGACGGCTCAAGAAGTAGAGGAGCCCAAGGAACAAGAATGCTCATTGACTCATTTGGAGAAGGAGACTAAAGAAGCAAGCTCATCCTCACAAGAAAGTGAGGATTCGGAGGTTGAGAGATGCTCAACATCCGGATCGAAAGTGGAAGAATTAGAGGAAGCCTCCACCTTTAGGATTGAGGGGGAGGAGAGACTTTCCACATCAGAGCAAAATCAAAAGGAAGCCTCTACTTCTAGAAGAGAAAAAGAATCCAACCAAAAGCCTCCTACCATCGATCTAGGTAGCTCAAGCATTTTAGTTAACAATACAACAACAACAAAGCCTTATCCCACTAGGTGGGATCGGCTATATGGATCCTTCTACGCCATTGGACTCTATCCCCTACTATATCATCATCTATATTTAAATAAATTTTATCTTGTTTTATTGTTGCTAACCAAGTCTTTTTTGGTCTTCCTCTTCCTCGTTTGATGTGTATATTTGGTATCGTTTCACATCGCCTAACTGGAGTATTTATTGGCCGTCTAAGTACATGTCTGTACCACCTTAAATGTGTCTCTCGGAGCTTTCCTTCAATAGATGCAACACCAACTTTTTCTCTAATGCTCTCATTTTTTATTCTGTCCATCCTCGTATGTCCACACATCCACCTTAACATCCTCATCTCTGCAACTCTCATCTTTTGCTCATATGCTCGAGTCGTAGCCCAACATTCAGCTCCATATAACATAGCAGGTCTAATTGCTGTTTTGTAGAACTTCCCTTTAAGTTTTAGAGGCACTTTACGATCACATAAAATACCCGATGCTTTCCTCCATTTCAACCATCCTGCTTGTATTCTATGTAAGACATCTCTCTCAATCCCTCCATCATCTTGCAAAAATGATCCTAAATATTTAAAGCTCTCAATTCCAGACAACTCATCATCTCCTATCTTAACACTTGTCTCATTACATCTAATATTGCTAAATTTAAATTCCATATATTCTGTCTTTACTCTACTAAGCTTAAAACCTTTCACTTCTAGTGTTTCACGCCAAGATTCTAGTTTAGCATTTACTCCTTCACGTGTCTCATCTACTAAAACAATATCATCTGCAAACAACATGCACCACGGTAATGTGTCTTGAATGTGTCCAGTGACTTAAGTTGATATAAGATCATTGTAGGGACACTCGTAAATTTTATTTTGCAAGTAGGGGCGCTGCCCCTATCCCCGAAAGGGGCCTTGTCCCGCGATCGCGCCTAGAAACCGCTTAGCGGGACCGTTACGGAGAGATGACTCATAAAATTGAAAAAAAAATAGGAAAAATTATAGAAATTTTCTGTAAAAATACATAATTTAGAATTATGTATAATTCTGTGATTGACATGGCCCAATAACCCAATATGATTGGATGTGATGTGTTGTAATTCATAATACGGCCTGCGTGCCATTTTGTGGTTTTGCGTGTTGTATAGTGTATGCGACCTGCGCGTCATACCTCTTCTTTTGATATTCTAGTTGTAAATAGTTTTAGACTCGAATGTAACTCGAGTTTCATATTTGTAATGTACAAAATGGAGCGATGGAAAGTCCACTTGAAGACGAGATTACGAGAAGGGTGACGACGACACATGGCGGTCAAAGGAAGTGCTTGGAGAAGCCACTAGCCTTAGGTTGATCGTCCGATCTTCTCATTGGCTTGAGAAGATCGTAGTAGGGCCATGACTACATCACATTTAATTATATATATATATATATATATATATATTTGATTTTGCTTGTATATATATATATATATATATATATATATATATATATATATATATATATATATATATATATATATATATATTTGATTTTGCTTGTATGTATGTGATGCATGCTAGTAGAATAATGCTTGTATGTATATGATGCATGCTAGGATAATTTTCTTGTATGTATATGATGCATTCTAGAATAATGATTGTATGTATGTGATGCATGCTAATATAGGATAATAAAGGCCTAAATGCATATAAGATACACATTACGATTAGATTAGATCATAATCGAATCAACTCGAAAATGCCTACCGAGCCTTGATACCCATCACTACCTCGATCATTTGTTGTTGTTGAATCTGCCAAAGCAGAGCAACGCATATTATCTTGGTAGGGTGCGGAGGGACAATCTTGGTCCCGCCTATCACGCTTGGGTTAGAGTAAGCTCAATTAGATTGAGCAAAGCTAGTTAACTCAATTGGATCGAGTAGAACTATAGGCATATTCCAATCGTTGGAAAGATAGGTTAAAATCGCATTTACACTAAATCTTGGGCGATTTAGCCAAAGCTAACTCAAGGTCTATTGTAAATGTGGGTCTTGATCCTATAAATAAGAGTTGCATAGAGATGTAATCGGTAATGTGTTACCCACCGATCATACTAAGTCTTGGGCGATTTAGCCAAAGCTAACTCAAGGTTTAGTATGATGTGGATCTTGTCCCACAATAATTATAGCTAGTTTGTATGAATCTAGTAATGTGGTTTGACCACATCCATAACTCGATTCTACAAAATTTCTATAATTCAGTGGGAGCATCATTTGATTAAAGGCCTAATTAAATGATAAAAGGAATATGATATTAATTCTCTGCATTGTATGTTGTAGATAACTATGTCGACAAACACGAACACTCTCTCTCTGCGTTACGTCGCCCTTAGAAGGACAAGCTCAATGGAGCAAATTTCTGGTAGTGATGGGAACACGAGAATTGTTCTCACCCAAGAAAAAGGAAGTTGTCGTCACTGGAGCAGCCCATTCGGAGGCACCTCCACCTTGCCTCATGGTGACAAAGATGCTTACAAGAAGCATCAAGATGATGCATTAGATGTGTCATGTCTAATGCTCGCGACCATGAACTCTAAGCTTCAGAAGCAATATGAGTTCATGAATGCTTATGATATGGTTGGACATCTTCGTCAACTATATCAAGGACAAGCAAGGCATGAGAGATATGAAGTCTCTAAGGCATTTTTTGGGTCTAAAATGCAAGAAGGGACTCCCGTAGGTCAATATGCACTCAAGATGATTGGGTATGTAGAAAACCTACAAAGGTTGGGATTCCCACTTGGCCAAGAGCTGGCCACTGACCTGATCTTGCAATCTTTGCCACAAGCCTTCAATCAATTTGTCATGAATTATAACATGAATGAAATTGATAAGCCACTGCCTGAGATGCTCAGCATGTTGAGAACTATTGAGCTTAACCTTAAGAAGGGAAAATATGACACCATTTTGATGGTGCACAAGAAGAAAGGCAAGGGCAATCCTAAAGGTAAGGGAAAGTCCCAAGCCAAGGGCAAAGGCAAAGAACTTAAACCCAAAGGAGGGGTAGCCAAGGAAGGGGCTTGCTTCTATTGCAAGGAAGCAGGACACTGGAAGCGTAACTGCAAGGCATACCTGGAAGATCTTAAGAAAAAGAGAAGTGAGACTTCTACTTCAGGTATAAATGTTATAGAAGTCAATCTATCTATTTCTTCATCATGGGTATTAGATACCGGATGTGCATCTCACATTTGTACCAATGTGCAGACGCTGAGAAATAGTAGGGCATTGACAAAGGGCGAAGTGGACCTACGAGTAGGCAATGGAGCAAGGGTTGTTGCTGTTGCTGTAGGAACTTATGATCTATCTCTGTCCTCTGGGCTTGTACTAGAATTAGATAAATGTTGTTATGTGCCTGCCTCAACTAAGAACATCATTTCAGTTTCTTGTTTGGACAAGAAAGGATTTTCATTTATAATAAAGAACAAATATTGTTCAGTTTATTTAAATGATATGTTCTATTGTAGTGCACCTCTAATGAACGAACTCTATTTTCTAGACTTAGAGAACCCTATCTATAACATAAGTACCAAAAGGTTCAAGTCAAATAAATTGAACCAAACCTATCTCTGGCACTGTCGCTTAGGTCACATAAATGAGAGTCGCTTATCTCAGCTCCATAAGGATGGGCTACTAGATTCATTTGATTTTGAATCATATGAGACATGCGAGTCTTGCCTTTTAGGCAAGATGACCAAGACTCCCTTTAGTGGACACAGCGAAAGAGCAACAGATTTGTTAGGACTTATACATAGTGATGTATGTGGCCCTTTCAATGTTGCTGCTAGAGGTGGTTACAGGTACTTCATTACATTTACTGATGACTTCAGTAGATATGGTTATGTGTATCTTATGACACATAAATCAGAATCCTTTGAAAAGTTCAAAGAATTCAAGAATGAAGTATAAAACTAGCTTGGAAAGAGTATTAAGATACTTCGATCAGATCGAGGTGGAGAATACCTTAGCCATGAGTTTCGTGACTATCTAGCTGAGTGTAAGATTCTATCCCAACTCACTCCTCTTGGAACACCACAGTGGAATGGTGTATCCGAAAGGAGGAATCATACCCTATTAGATATGGCACGATCTATGATGAGTCACACAGATCTTCCTATATCCTTTTGGGGATATGCTCTAGACACAGCAACCTTTACCCTTAACCGTGTACCATCCAAGGCTGTCATAAAGACACCATATACGATATGGACAGAGAGAAATCCCAAGATGTCTTTCATGAGGATTTGGGGTTGTGAGTCTTACGTTCGACGTCAAGTCTCAGACAAACTGGGACCCAAATCCGATAGGTGCTATTTTGTTGGATATCCCAAGGATACAAAGGGATATTACTTCTACATTCCCAGTCAGCACAAAGTGTTTGTGGCAAAGACTGGAGTTTTTCTAGAAAGAGATTTTGTTTCTAGAAAAACTAGTGGGAGTACCTTTGATCTTGAAGAAATTCAAGATAAGGACCATAACACTGAGGCCTTGATGGAGGTTGAATAGGAACCATAAAGTGTTGTGGGTGATGAGATTGTTGCATAAAGAGTTGTGGAATAATCACCTGTTCAGGTAGACCTACCTCTTCGCAGGCCTGATAGGGTACGTCGTCAGTCTGAGAGATACTCATTTCTCTTGTCTGACCATGATGACGTTATGCTCATTGAGAATGAGACAACCTCCTATCAGGAAGCTGTGATGAGCCCAGATTCTGAGAAATGGCTAGAGGCCATGAGATCCGAGATGGAATCCATGTACACCAACCAAGTATGGACTTTGGTTGATCCACTTGAAGGGGTCAAACCCATTGGGTGTAAGTGGGTCATTAGGAGAAAGACTGACATGGATGGACTTACGCATACCTATAAGGGCCGATTGGTGGCTAAAGGTTTCAAGCAAATTCATGGTATTGACTATGATGAAACCTTTTCTCCAGTGGCGATGTTTAAGTCCATTCGGATCTTGCTTGCTATTGCAGCATACCACGATTATGAGATCTGGCAGATGGATGTCAAAATCGCATTTCTGAATGGAAACTTACTCGACGATGTGTACATGACACAACCTGAGGGTTTTGAAGATCCACAGCATACTGGGAAAGTATGCAAGCTGCAAAGGTCTATTTATGGGCTAAAGCAAGCTTCTCGAAGCTGGAATCTTCGATTCGATGATGCGATCAAACAGTTTGGTTTCATCAAGAATGAAGATGAACCCTGTGTCTACAAGAGGATTAATGGGAATACAGTTGTCTTCCTTGTATTGTATGTAGATGACATACTACTCATTGGGAATGACATCCCTTCGCTACAGTCTGTGAAGACTTGGCTCGGGACGTGCTTCTCAATGAAGGACTTAGGTGAAGCAGCTTGTATTCTAGGCATCAAGATCTATAGAGATAGATCTAAGAGATTGCTTGGCCTAAGTCAGAGTACATACATTGACACGGTATTACTACCGTTTGCCACGCAGAATTCCAAGAAGGGACTTCTGCCGATGTCACATGGTGTGAGTCTTTCGAAGACTCAAAGTCCCTCTTCTAGAGAGGAGAGAGACCGCATGGATAAGATCCCTTATGCATCTACTATAGGATCTATCATGTACGCCATGTTGTGTACTCGTCCTGATGTCTCGTATGCTTTGAGCATGACGAGTAGATACCAGTCAGATCCAGGTGAGCGTCACTGGATAGCAGTCAAGAATATTCTTAAGTACTTGAGAAGCACTAAAGAATATTTCTTGATATTTGGAGGCGATGAGGAGCTAGTTGTAAAGGGTTACAGCGATGCCAGCTTCCAAACTAACTAGTATGATTATAGATCACAGTTAGGGTTCGTGTTTTGCTTGAATGGTGGCACTGTGAGCTGGAAGAGTTCGAAGTATGACACAGTTGCTGATTCTACAATAAGAAGCCGAGTATATCGCTGCATCTGAGGCAGCAAAGGAGGCAGTTTGGATCCGCAAGTTCATTACTGAGCTTGGGGTGGTTCCTAGCATTGCAGATCCTATAGAGCTCTATTGTGACAACAATGGAGCGGTTGCACATGCTAAGGAACCTCGCTCACACCAGCGGACCAAACACATACTACAACGCTTCCATCTCATTCGAGAGATTATCGATAGAGGAGATGTGAAGATTTACAAAGTACCCACAGAGGCTAACATCGTAGATCCCTTGACCAAGGCTTTGGCACAGAAAAAGCATGATGGTCACACTAGGTCATTGGGTATTAGATACTACGGTGATTGACACTAGTGCTAGTGGGAGATTGTTAGTGAAAGCCCTAGAGTCAATCATGTGATGATTGTTGTATGGACTTTATTGTATCATATTCCTATTTATAAAGGCATGGTTATTATATTTACTTGTATTGGTGCCAAATAACTAAATATAATAATGTCCTTGAGTAGTAGGTTCTTATCTATATCAATCGATTGGTTGAATCGATAATGAGATGATATAGAGAACACTACTCTTAATCATTCCTAGTCGAGTATTAACATTCAGGGACAATGTTAATGCGTAGAGACTAGCATGTAGGTCAACATGATGACTTGATCTCACAAGTCATGGATATGAGATATCAAGTTGACACATGGGTATGCATTGGAGAATGTATACTGAATGACCCGCCATGAGAAAGTATCATGGATCATTATATGAGTGTCATATACTTTCTCATGTGACTATTAGTATGACTATTAGTCCTTAGACCTGAAGTAACCATGGTTCCCTATATAAGGAGTTTTATACTTTGGCTTCGTCAAACGTCACCCGTAAATGGGTGGACTATAAAGGTGATTACTGGGTATGTAACAAATTATGCGGAGGGATGTGAGTGATGTAGATGAGATCTATCCCTCCTATATGACGGGAGTGACATCGATATTCTTGATAGAGTGAGACCACGAAGTGCATGGCCATGCCCAAATGAGTCAATATGAGATATTGAGCTCATTTGATTAGAGTGAGTCTACTTGGAGATCAAGATTTAGATTGTACCGAGGATGACACGGTCTATGCCTTGATTGGTCAATCTAGATGTCAAGGATAGAGGGACATTGTCACATATTGTGAGAGTCACAATTAGTAGTCACAAAGGTGATGTTGGAGCTCAACATTCTTGTAACTTGGGTAGTAATGATGTGTTGCTAGATACCGCTCATTGCTTATGTTCCTAAATCGGTTTTGGGACATTGCCAACGTTACAAGAACCTATAGGGTCACACACATAAGGGCAATTAGATGGAGATTAGGTTCATATGATGAACCATGAGGATTAGGTTCATGGGATGAACCAAATTGGATTAAGAGTAATCCAAATTAGACTAATTGAGTTAGACTCAAGTTGATTCAAGTGTTGAATGAGTCTAATTTAGATTTGATTTATCAAATCAATTTAAATTAATGAATAGAGATTCATTAAATTAAATTGACTTGAGTCAAGTGGTTAGATTTGATCAACCATGGGAGATTATAGGTCAAGTTTGACTTGACTTGAGAGGGAAGATGAAAGGTCAAGTTTGACTTGACCAAATGCCATGTCATGATGATGACTTGGCATGGCCAGCCAATGATGATGCTCCACATCATCATTGACTTTGTCAATTGGTGCCACATCATGAGGGAGACCAAGGGTCATGGGAGTTACATGCATGCATGTAACCCCCTCTCCATGAAGTGGCCGGCCACTTTACTCCATGTGATGGAATTCATTTTGGTGAGTTATTCCAACTTCATCTTCTTCCTTGGAATTTTTCTCTCAAGCACTCTACCTCTCCCAACTTCCTTTGCCGAGACCTTCTAGGAGTGCTAGCACACTCAAGATTGTCTTTTCTCCACCTATTGCTTGTGTGGATACCAATAGAGGAGTGTGCACTTGACACTCTCGAGTTCCGGCGAACCTTTTGGACGAGCAAGATTTGCGAAGGGCATCGCATCGAGGGTAATGATCTCACCTCTTAGATCTAAGGTAGATCTAGGGTTTTTAGTAAGCACATACATGTTTTATTTTAATATATCTTCGCACGGATCAGTGGCCGAGGTTTTCGAGGTTTCCGCAACGCAAAAAGCGGTTTTTACGGCTCGGAAAAACCCAACAAAGGATAAATCTAGAATAAATGACCCTAAAAAAATTTTACCTAAGGAAACTATTAGGAAGGTATATGATCATTTAGGCATTAACCTTAAGAAGGGTAGGCATATACCTAGAAGAAAAGAAAATGCCCAAAGAATGAATGCAAATTCAAAAATTAGACAATTAGAGTTAAAAAAACCAAGCCTTGAGATCAAGACTTGAGAAATTAGAGAAGAACCTTAGGAAGATGCAAAATCCAATTCAAGGGTCAAATAGACAAAATCTAAGGTCTAGGAGGCAAGAGCCATCTAGGGGCAAGAAAGATTAGGGTCACAAACCTAAGTCCAAGGAGACTTACCATAGTGTTCCATTGATTATGGAACCATCCATAGGTCTACGAAAACCAAGGTTACTAGGGAAGTTATCCCTAAGTTTAACCATGGTGTGTGCCTAGCGGCTAAGGTTTCAAGAAAACCTAGGGAAGCCACTAAGAAGGTTACAAGGGTAGTTACCCCTAGAGTTAACCTAGGTAAGACCAAAATGACCAAGACTTCCAAGCCTAGGAGGGTCATTAGGAGGGTATATAGGGAAGTTATCCCTAATGAATACCTAGTAAACCCAAGGAGCTCCAATAGGTATTGGGTTCCTAGGAGCGTGATCGATTCACGCTAAATGGGTTAGGTTGTGTCAACCATGAATGGATGGGTAGTTAACCTAACCATAGAAAAGTTGGCACTTTAGGTCGTCTCCAAGGTATTGAGATACTTTGAAAATAAGTTTGGATTTATATCCTAAAAGAATTTAGGATATGCCAATAGAATTTGAGAAGTATAAAAAATTGATCAAAATTGACACAATTAGGTTTAGAGGTCACGGAGTGTCATTTTTAGTTTTTGACACACATGGGAGATTGATCTGTCAAGGCAAAATTGTCTTAATTTTTAGAAAATGACAATTGGGCCTAACACTTAGGTATTATATACCTTTGTATGTCATATACTTGTCATGCTTCATATGCCTTATCGTATGGCTGCATGAAAGGTGTGTTTATAGTGTATTGCATCTCACAACAATATAGGGTTCACATTGATTGTGTATTTCAAACATCTAGAAAGGGTGAGATGCTAGGAATAAAAATCTTTGGATGTTAATGCTTGTGAAAATGGAATAAAAATATCAAAGCACATTAACAAATGCACAAATACAAGTATAATATTGATGTAATCGTTACACATGCATAAACACACTAAAATAAAATAAAACTCAGATGAACAAATCAAATATAGCTAAGAAATCAGAGATCAGTCGGCTGCTTAACTAAAGCAGTCGACTGAAGTCACGATAGCATGGCACATAAAGTTGATCAGTCGACTGATGGTCCCTATCAGTCGTTTGACATTACTGTAGCTCGACACAGAGAGTTCATCAGTCGACTGTCGAACCCTAGCAGTCGACTGCTAGCGTCGTGACCCGGTCACAAAACCTCGATCACTCGACTGCTCTGGCCTAGTAGTCGACTGATCGCCATGATTTTATAAGGTCGAACCCTAGCGGTTTGGCTTCTTCACGTGGATTTTCTTCTTCCTGACACTTCCGACGCTTTCGCCCCTTCGTGTCTGAGTGCACGCCGGCAATTTCAGCCCTCGGTAAGCCTAGTTCTTGAACCCTAATCTTGTTTACCCTATTTTTGTCTCTCGATCGCGCTAATGGAACCCTATTTTCCTCCTATTTTCATCGTTTTTTCCCAATCTAGGATTTTAGGTGCAAGAGATCGTTTCCTGCCACTTTTCTCTAGCATTTGCTTGCTCCAGTCATTTCCTACAACCTCAAATCAAATGGCACCTAATTAACTTCTCTAACTCAAATCCTAATCATCTTACTTATGCAATGCCTTGATTTAACCATATTTTTGTGCTCTTTCATTGCATTCATCACATTCATATAGACAACAACGTAGGATAAAGTCTGGTGAAGGATCTTAGGCTCCATCACGATCATACCAGCCCATGGCTGTGAGATACTTAGATGAGCCATTTTTTCGATCTTATTGTGGGGATGTCATCCAAATTATCATGCATTACCAATTAGTGAAATTAGTTTTCTGCATGCATCCAATTAATATTGACATACTCAAGGAGTTTTACTCCAATCTTCGGAGAGTTGGCGATGGTCTGATATACTCCACTCGCGTTGCAAAATGAGATTTAGAGTTCACTCCTGTGATCCTACAGAAGTTTTTGGAGTGTCGACCATCTGATGACACCTATTTTTGGAGTGTCGACCATCTGATGATACCTTCATTTTTTATCCTACTCTCGTGAGCCTTTTGCAGCCCCATTTGATCATGTCTCTCTAGAGTCCATGCATGAGTTCTCTTTCATCGACCTCGTCCTTTGGGTCAAAACCTCTTTTCAATCAATTTTTTATCTGCTCTTGACAATGTACTTTATAAAGTCATTGTTGGATGTCTTTTATCTATTGTGACCCAGGGTCAGGCTAAGATCCATCCTCCCCATCTATTTCTAATGTATGCAATGCATAATCTGTTAGATATTAATCTTGCATTGAATATTTTCCACTGCATAGTCTATTTTGTGTCCCCTGTCCAAGGGAAGATTCACATGCCTTTTGGTCATATCATCACCACATGGTTAGCATCTAGGGGGATAAATGTCTCCAGGGGTACCTTGAGTTTGTTATCTGACTTCTATGATTGCATCACCATGAGACATTTTGCATTGGCCGACATGTGGATAGACCCTGGGAGGATGGAGTGGCCAGCTTAGCCTCAGCCAATTGGGGGAGCATGGAGAGCCAACTGTGAAGAATGACGAGGGAGCTGCAAAGGAGGATTACCCTATGCTATCATGCACCGTCGGAGAGTCTCTCAGCACACTTTGCACGCTTGGAGACCATATTCGAGGAGTTTCACAAGGAGGTTGACACACGGTTGGAGGATCTCAGCTTAGAGAAGTCCTCCATTACCTATCAGCTGAGTTGGATGGAGTAGTGTCAGCTCGAGATGTTCGAGATGATGCAGAGCTGGGCATTGAGTTAGTAGGCTCCACCTCCTCCCCCACCTCCAGCCGATGACTCTAGTGGATGGTAGCTAGGATCACATTTATGTACTTTATTTTATTTTCATAGTGAGGCTGAGCATTTGGACATCTATTTTGCTTGTAGGAATGACTTAAGATAAATGAAATATTTTATTTTGCAAAATTATGTGTCTTTGCTTGGTTGATGTGTGTGTTGATGTATTCCTATTATGCCATTTAATGACATCATTTTTCATCTAATTATTTTAAATGTCATGATAATGTGTAGGTTTGATTTTAATGTCATGCTTGTATTTAGATTATATCTTTATGTCATGACATCATGATTATTGGCACATGTTTATTTATGCTATCTTATATGCCATAATCATCCTTCATGCATTTTTGGTTAATCAAATTGATTTAAGGCAAATGACATGATTTGAAGTCCCACGTATAAGGGAATCAAATAGAGTTGCCTAGAAAATGCATGAACCCCTAAGAATCTAAACCCACATCTTACATTAAATTGACATGTGTGTGTATTGATACACCCTAGACACATGTGAGATGTTAGGAAATGAGTTAAACTCATGTGCTTATTTAGTACATCATATTGAATTTAGAACTCATTAAATGATAATGATGGATCATGAGGAAAGCTAATGTACAAGTCATGTACATCCAGCCCATAGTCCATGGTTCAAAATAGGTTTTCAAAAATATTTTAAAATCATTTTAGAAAACCTTAGTGAAGTCTATCTTTTGATAGCAATCACTATTAAAGAAGTTGATACAAATAAGTCAAAAATATTGAAAGCTTCATTTGTTTTGAATTTTGTATCAATCTGTTATTTTAATCGGTATTATATTTTAAAACTATTTTTTCACCTATTGTATTTCATGTAAGTAATGTACGTATGACCTTTCATTATTTTTCGGTACATGTATTTTTACTTATGCAATTCCAAAACTCATTTCTGAAAAATTATTTTTTAAAAATTAGAGATCAGTCGACTGTTTCAGTATAGCAGTCGATTGATGATGTTAGCAGTTGATTGCTTGTTGATCAAGTCGACTGCTGAGCTGATTTCGAGTAAACAAAGGTTGTTTAGCCTATTTTCAACTATTTCGATGTACCATAACTACTCCTAACTCTAGGATATCCTTTGGAAAGCATTGGAAGGGTGAAAATCCATTGTAAATGAATTAGGAGAGTTGTTTAGGGTGAGAATCAAATTTTAAGATGCATGAAAGTTCAAGTTTAAACTTTTGCCTTTAATTTTGATGACATAGTGTTCCTATAGGCTTAGGGACTCTCCAAGGACATTGTTGGTGCAATGATCAAGGGGGAGCAAGCCTTTAGGGGGAGGTTATCCATCATGAGATGATGGATGTCTTTTTCCTCAAAAGGGGAGAATTGGAAAATGAGGATTGCCTCTCATTTAATGATATGTGACTTGTCACTAGGAAGAGTAAAAGAATCCTAGATGTTTTTGGACCAAGGGGGAGATAGTAAGATCTCATTGGGATATGAGACATTGATACCCTTAGGGAGTCTTTTTGAGGTATGCCAAAGGGAGAGAAGTGAGGTTTAAGTTAAGTAAAACTTCACTATGCTTTGACATTGGAAGTGTTTAAGTTTAGGTTATTGTTATATTAACTTAAAGGTATTGTCAAACATCAAAAAGAGGGAGATTATTGGTGCAATCGACCTAGGTCACGATTGATCATACTCGAGTTTGACACGAGTAGTATTTTGATGTTTGACAATTGATTGACCATTGTTTGACAGTGGTATGACAATATGGTTGACATGGGGTTGACAATATGATGGAGAAGTCCAAGTGGGACACTTGGAAATTAAAAAGTCCAAGTCTTGTGTACTCGACATGGAAAGTCCAAGTCTTGTGTACTTGGCAATTGGAAAGTCCAAGCATGGGTCTTGGCAATTGGAAAGTCCAACATGGAGTTGGCAAGGGAAGTCCAAACGGTAGTCTTAGTAGCATAAGTCCAATGCTTGACGGTGTAAAGTTCAAGCGTGTGTCTTGGCAGCGTAAGTCCAAATGTACCTTGGTAAAGTAGACCTGCTTAGCATGACAATGTAGGATCGTAATGTTCTGAGAGAGGGGGGTGAATCTCGAAAGTTATAAATTTTCTTTAGAAATTAAAACTTATTTTATCTTTTTCTATAGAAACAAAAGAGTATGCAGTGGAATTAAATAAATAACAAGACAAGTGATTTACTTGGTTCACAATCCTAGCCGGGTTGCTACTCTAAGACTCGTAGCTCTCTGAGAGCTACCTTGATGGGCATTGCACTATAAGGCCCTCCGACTCGAGAACTCTCAACTTCGGAGGGATTCACTTTTTTTTTTTACAATGATTAAGAGATAGGTAACACACTATATTATCTTTGAAATGAAGTACATAAAGCGAAATAAAATAAATAGACTATACCGACACTTTAGTAGCTATTGAATTAGGGCATGGAGTGTCGGAGTTGCGTCGTTGCAATGGGATGTAGCTTCTGTAGACGAAGAACATTGTAACAACACTTGGACGTAGTAGATGTGTTATCTTCAAAGCTGGTCGTGCATTTCTTTTATAAGCCATTTCCAGTCGATTGGAATGCCCTCCAGTCGACTCCACATCAGCCCGTCGATATGGTACTTTGGCCTTCTCAGTTGATTGGACATGTTCCAGTCGACTCCAGGTCACCTGGCTCTGCATCGAGAAGTTTGTCTTTCCAGTCGACTAGACCTCCACAGTCGACTGAAACTCTTTCCATATGCGCTACCAGATCTTCGATCGATCACCAGCTAATCTTGCCAACTGGGTATCCAGTCGACTGGACCATAATCAGTCGACTGGAACCCATTTAGTCGACTATTCCCTATAAAACGAGATTAGAAAATACAAATAGTATAAAACACAAAAGCATTAGTAATACTACTTGATTTTGACTTCTTAGTCCCATGCGGACTATCCGTCAGATCGATGCCTAGCTTTATCCCCCTACAGAAGACTCAACCTTGTTGGTGCAATCGGCCCAGGTCACGATTGACCAGGACTCGAGTTTGACTCGAGTGATGTTTTGATGTTTGACAAAGTATGTTTGACAAAGTATGTTAGACATAGGATTGACATTGATGTTTGACATTAATGTCGGTTAATATGTTGGGGAGATTGTTTATACAATCGACCCAGGTTATAATTGACCAGACTCGAGTTTGACTCGAGGGAGACTTTGGTGGTTGACTAGGGTTGACCATGTGTTTATGGGAAAGTCCAAGTCATGGGTACTTGGCATGGAAAGTCCAAGCATGGGTCTTGGCAAATGAGAAGTCCAAGCATGGGTCTTGGCAAATGGAAAGTCCAAGCATGGGTCTTGGCATGGAAAGTCCAACATGGGTTGGCAAGGGAAAGTCCAAGCTTGAGTCTTGGCATTTGAGAAGTCCAAGGGGATTGATATTGGCGGCGTAAAGTCCAAGCGGAGTCTTGGCGGCGTAAGTCCAATGTGCCTTGGCGGTGTAGACACCGTTAGCATGACATAGCCGATGGAAGCACCTGGAAGCTAGCGCGATGGATGAACAAGTCATGGATGACTTGGAGGGATCCGAGAGGCGTGAGGCTGATGGAGGTGGCTAGAAGGCTTAGGTCTAGGCTAAGGGTGGTCTAGCAAGTATGGGGGCACCATACTTGGGTTAAAACCTCATTCTGAGGTTGGCAGTCGACTGGCATTATGGCCGCTCGACTGCCGTGAGTCGACTTGAGTTCGACTGCCAGTTAGAGCCGGATTAGCTCGCAAATCGACTACTCATGGGAGCAATGATCGATGGCTCGCGCAATGATCGCCAAGGGATGGCAATGATCGCTACCGAAAGTGTCAAGCGTAACGCCCGTGAGCCGATCGGGCCGACGACACGCGCGTTGGCAATGATCGCCAATGTTGGCAATGCCAAGAGATCTGCTGGAGTTTTTCCAGCGTGGATCGAGCCGTTGTCTCACGACACAGCGGCATCCGATCGGGTGACTTATGGCTCGATCGACATGGCGGAAATCCAGGTCGCGCGCAAGGATAAAAGGAGCTCGACGGGAAGGATTTTGGCATCGGTTTCTTGAGGCTTTTGGGGCGATTTGCTGCTGCAAATCAGGGTCTCCAAGTTGACATCAAGCAACCAAGCGATCAAGCATCCAAGAGCATTTGTAAAGTGTTTTCTTTACTTGTATTACTTTGTATTTCATTGTCTTAGCTTGTAGCTTTTGATTATTGTTGTAATCACTATTGTACGAGGTTTCTCCACCTCCGGATTGTTCCGAGAAGGAGTTATTTGATAGTGGTGTGTGATTGGCATCGCTAGGGCTCATTTGAGCCCGATCCGTGGAGTAGGAACCGGTTCGGTTCCGAACCACGTTATATCGTGCGTGTTGTGATTGTATCTTGTTATATTTATTTGTTATTACTATTCCGCTGTGCTAACAAGATTGTAGACGATCAAACGAGAAAGAATTCCATCTACGTATGGTATCACGCTATTCACCCCCCCTCTAGCGGGCGTCAAATCTCCAACAAGTGGTATCAGAGCCTGGTGGCTCTTCAACGGATTAACAACCGAGAGCAATACGCTAGAGGGTAAAGATGGAATTCCAAGACAAGCTTGGATGGGACATCAACACACCGGTCCCGTACTCATTATATGGATAAGAAGGCTTCGATTCTTGGAAGAGAAGAATTGAAGATTTTTTGATGATGAAGGACTTCGAGGAATGGTCTCTATTAATGGATGGATTTGAGTATCCTAGAGGACCAAAAGGTGGCTTCCTCAAGAAGAAGAGATGGAGTGAAGATCAACTCCAAAGATTCGAGAAAAACAAGAAGGTAATCAAATTCATTTTTGATTTAATTCCAAATGAATTCTTGTGTAGCCTAGGTGAATGCATGGATGCTAAGGAGCTATGGAGCGATTTGGCAAAGCTCCATGAAAGCCCATCAATGGTCCAAGAAGAAGAAGAAGAAGAGGAGTGCTCACCCTCTCAAGCTCAAGAAAGTTCACCATCAATTCAAGAAGATAAGGAGGGTGAAGAAGAGAGATCATCCTCACAAGGAAGTGAGGATTCGGAGGTTGATAGGGAATCAACATCCGGATCGGAAGATGTGAAGGAAGTGGAAGAAGCATCCACTTCAAGGATTGAGGGGGAGGAGAGAACTTCCATACCGGAACATCAAGAAGAAGCTTCGACATCCGGTCAAGATGAAGAAGCCCAAAGTCCAATTCCGGTCTCCACTAACCTAGGTAACTCAAACATATGTGTTAATAATAAAATGCATATAATATGTTTTGAGTGTAGGGAAACCGGGCACTATAAGAGCAAGTGCCCAAAGAAGATTAGGAAAGCTCCACCGGTTCCAAAAGTTAAGGATGCCGGTTCCCCAAATATCAAGAGCAAGGAGCATATCATATGCTTCAAGTGCCGACAACCGGGACACTACCGGAGTCAATGCAAGAAAGGGGACAAGAAGACTCAAAATGGAGCATCATATGTAGGGGGAGCTAAGGCAAACCCTAGGGTAACTTCTAATTTTGCTCCCTCTTCAATTTACAAGCAAAAGCATGCTAGGGATTTCAATTCACTTGCAATTTATAAAAAGCATGCTAATAGGAATAAGTATTTTTGCTTAGGAGCTAAGAATGTTTACTTAGATAATAGGGAGAAATTTGGGACTAATGTCCCTAAAAATAACTTATCTAAGGACAAACCTAGGTCAAATAACTCTAGAAAAACTTTACCTAGGGAGACCATTAGAAAGGTGCAAGAGCACCTAGGTCTTAATCCCAAATGGACTAGGCATATGCCTAAAAAGTCCCATGCCCAAGAACTCAATCAAAAATCAATTGGGCAATTGGAATTAGAAAACCAAGCCTTGAGGTCAAGGCTTGAGAAATTAGAAAAGACCCTTAGAAATATACAAAATCAAGTTCAAGGGTCTAATGGTCAAACTCCTAGGTCAAAAAGTCAAAGTCAATACTTAAGACCTAAGAGTCAAAAGTCAACCAAGGGCAAGCAAGGTTTGGGTCACAAACCTAAGCCTAAGGTAGCTTATCATAGTGTTCCATTTGACTATGGAACACAAACTAGGTCTAGGAAGACCAAGGTCAATAGGGAAGTCATCCCTAGAGTTGACCAAAGGGTGTGCCTAGTGGCTAGGGTTTCTAGGAAACCTAGGGTGGCCACTAAGGAGGTTGCAAGGGGAGTTACCCCTAGAGTCAACCTAGGTAAGATCCAATTGACCAAGGCTAACAATCCTAGGAGGGTCATTAGGAGGGTATCTAGGGAGGTTATCCCTAAGGAATACCTAGTTAACCCAAGGAGCTCAAATAGGTTTTGAGTTCCTAGGAGCGTGATAGATTCACGCTAGATGGGCTTAGGGTGTGCCAACCTTGATTGGATGGGTAGCTAACTCAACCATAATAAAGGTGGCATTTTAGGTTATTTTCAAGGTTATGGTTGCCTTGGAAATACATTTAAGTCTTAATCCTAAAAGTTTTTAGGATGTGCCAATATTACTTGAGAAGTTTGATAAAATGATCAAAATTGGCACAATTTAGGTTTAGAGGTTAGTGTGCCATTTTGGGTTTTTGGCACACTTGGGAGAAAACTAGAAATATGGCAAAATATAATTAATTATATGAAATGGCAATTAATATTAAAATTTAGGTATTACTATACCTATATATTTTATATGCCATGCTTTGTTTGCCATATAACATGCCATGACATCATGCTTATTTTTAATCATTCTATATGTCATGTTCATGTTTAGGATAGAGGTAAATGTCATGTGGTTTTAGATCTTATTTTATGCCATGACATCATGATTATGAGCATTTGTTTATCTATATCATCTCTAATGCCATAATCATTCATGCATTTAAGATATTTTGATTGAAATTGATTTAAGGATAATGGCATGACTTGAAGTCCCATTTATAAGGGAATCAAGTAGGGTTGCCTTAGAAAAATGCATGAAACCCTAGATTAAATGAACCAAAACCCACATCTCACATCCACATGTGTGTGTATTTATACACCCTAGATACATGTGAGATGCTAGGATATGAGTTGAGTTCAAGGTGCATAGTTTTTGCATCTAGTTGAACCAAAACTCATCTAATTTTATTCGTGGATCATTGGGAAAGCTTGTGTACAAGTCATGTACATAGAGCCCAAGGAATATGATCCAAAATAAGGTTTTGAAAACATTTTAAAATCATTTTGAAAAATCTTGGTGAAGTCTATCTTTTGATAGCAATCACCATTGATGAAGTTGATACAAAATAGGGCTAAAACATTGAAAATTTCAATGGTTTTGAGTTTTGTATCAAACTCACTATTTTATGGGTAAAATATTTTTCAAACATTTTTCACCCATTGTTTTGGTCATAAGTATTATACGTATCAAATTTCGTGATTTTTCGATGTACATATAATTATTTATGAATTTTTGAATTTCGTTCTGATAGTTGAAATTGAATTTACACAATGATCACTTGGTGGCAATGATCGATGAGAGTGGCAATGATCGACATCGTCGTAAGTCGACTGCCAGGTCTGATTTTGGGTTAACAAGGTTTGTTTAGCCCGTGTTCAGCTATGGTAAAGGTTCCTAACCACTCCTAACCCTAGGATATGCTTTGGGAAGTATTATGAAGGGTGAAAATCTATTGGATATGGATTAGGAGTTGTGTTGGGTCAAAGTATCAAATTTAGGGTGAGTAAAAGTTCTATGTTGAACTTAGAACCTTAATTTTGATGGTTTAGAGTTCCTATTGGCTTAGGGGCTTTCCAAGGACATTGTTGGTGCAATGGTCAAGGGAGCAAGCCTTTAGGGGAGGTATCCATCTTGGGATGATGGATGTTTTTTTATGGGAGAGAATGTTATCAATTGAAAATTGATGGGTGTTTGATACCCAATTTGGAAATTGGGAGAGTGAGATAGGAGTGCCTCTCTTGAGTGATATGAGACTTATCACTAGGAAGATGGTAGGCATCCTAGGTATTTTTGATCAAGGGGGAGATTGTAAGATCTCATTGGGACATGAGACATTGACCTCCTTGGAGAGAAAACCTTTTTGATGTTAGTCAAAAAGGGGGAGAATGTTTGGGGGAGAACATTTGATTTACTTTTTCACTTGAATGTTTGGGCGAGAACATTTGGTGAGTGTTTACCAATTTGGGATAATTGGTAAGGGATTTGAGTTAGTGTTCTAACTCATGGTTTTATTTGGTTTTTGTCAAACATCAAAAAGGGGGAGATTGTTGGTGCAATCGCCCAGTCACGACACTGTGACTCGAGTTTGACTCGAGTGATGTTTTGATGTTTGACAAAGTATGTTTGACAAAGTATGTTTGACAAAGTATGTTAGACATAGGATTGACATTGATGTTTGACATTAATGTCGGTTAATATGTTGGGGAGATTGTTTATACAATCGACCCAGGTTATAATTGACCAGACTCGAGTTTGACTCGAGGGAGACTTTGGTGGTTGACTAGGGTTGACCATGTGTTTATGGGAAAGTCCAAGTCATGGGTACTTGGCATGGAAAGTCCAAGCATGGGTCTTGGCAAATGAGAAGTCCAAGCATGGGTCTTGGCAAATGGAAAGTCCAAGCATGGGTCTTGGCATGGAAAGTCCAACATGGGTTGGCAAGGGAAAGTCCAAGCTTGAGTCTTGGCATTTGAGAAGTCCAAGGGGATTGATATTGGCGGCGTAAAGTCCAAGCGGAGTCTTGGCGGCGTAAGTCCAATGTGCCTTGGCGGTGTAGACACCGTTAGCATGACATAGCCGATGGAAGCACCTGGAAGCTAGCGCGATGGATGAACAAGTCATGGATGACTTGGAGGGATCCGAGAGGCGTGAGGCTGATGGAGGTGGCTAGAAGGCTTAGGTCTAGGCTAAGGGTGGTCTAGCAAGTATGGGGGCACCATACTTGGGTTAAAACCTCATTTTTGAGGTTGGCAGTCGACTGGCATTATGGCCGGTTCGACTGTCGTCAGTCGACTTGAGTTCGACTGCCAGTTTAGAGCCGGATTAGCTGGATGATCGCTCATAGGAGCAATGATCGATGGCATGCCAATGACGCCAAGAGATGGCAATGAGTGTCAAGCATTGACGCCCGTAGCCGATCGGGGCCGATTGACGGGCGGCGGCGCCGATCGCCAATGTTGATACGATCGCCAAGAGATCCGTTGGAGTTTTTCCAGCGTGGATCGAGCCGTTGTCTCACGACAACAGTGGCATCACGATCCGGGTGACTTATGGCGATCGATAGGCGGAAATCCAGGTCGCGCAGAAGGATAAAAGGAGCTCGACGGGAGGATTTTGGCATCGGTTTCTTGAGGCTTGGGGCGCATTTGTCACGCAAATCGTGGTCTCAAGTTGACATCAAGCAACCAAGCGATCAATCATCCAAGAGCATTTGTAAAGTGTTTTCTTTACTTGTATTGCTTTGTATTTCATTGTCTTAGCTTGTAGCTTTTGATTATTGTTGTAATCACTATTGTACGAGGTTTCTCCACCTCCGGATTGTTCTGAGAAGGAGTTATTTGATAGTGGTGTGTGATTGGCATCGCTAGGGCTCATTTGAGCCCGATCCGTGGAGTAGGAACCGGTTCGGTTCTGAACCACGTTATATCGTGCGTGTTGTGATTGTATCTTGTTATATTTATTTGTTATTACTATTCCGCTGTGCTAACAAGATTGTAGACGATCAAACGAGAAAGAATTCCATCTACGTACCGGTCATCTACGTTATTCACCCCCCCTCTAGCGGCGTCAAATCTCCAACAAACCTCACCTCTTCACTCGAGGTTTACCTACAGGCTGTCCTGCAAACTTACCATACTTGACATCCAATCTGACCCACCAGGGCTTCCCGCTAGCTTTTCGGTCTCCTTGACCCAGCTAGACTTCATGCCGATTGTCCAGTCTCCTGACCCAACCAGTCTTCATGCCAGATGTCCTGTCTCCTGACCCACCTGAACTTCCTGCCTGATGTATGATCCTCCTGATATGTCAAGTCTTCTGCCTAGTATCCGATCAACATGACATACTAGAACTTTCCATACTTTTCCTAGTATTCTGTCTGCCTGACCTACTAGGACTTTCTTGTTAAGAATTAGACATCGCTAGAGGGGGGGGGGGTGAATGGCGCGTCTTCGTTGACTTGATGGAATTCATTTGTGCTTGTCTACAATCGTTATTAGCACAATGGAAATACAACAAACAACATCAATACACACTGATATAAGGTGGTTTGGAACCTTAGGGTTCCTACTCCATGGGTTGAGCTCGAATGAGCCCTAGCGATGCAAACACCACAAATAATCAAATACACTCCTTCTCGACAACAAATCGGAGGTGGAGAAACCTCTTACAATAGATTACAAAAGAAATACAAGATAAAACAAGAAAATACAAATGAAATACACAAAACAATGTAAAGAAAACTTTACAATAATTGCTTTGGATGCTTGCTTGTTTGGTTGCTTGAGTTGCACTTGGAGACCCTGAATTGTACCAGCAAATCACCCCAAATAGCCTCAAAGAACCATGCCAAAATCGTCCTCCACGAGCTTCTTTTAAAGTTGTAACTCGGGTTGGATTCTGCCTAGCAGTCGACTGCTCAAGACCATCAGTCGATTGCTCCTGTAGCCGTTGTCAGACAACGACTTGATCTATGTTAGATAAGTTTCAACAGATAGACCATCATGTTAGTGTCAGCCCTTAGTGCCAATCATGAGATGATTGATTAGGGATTATATGTATAATATTTCATTAATAATAGATAAAGATTGATTATTATATTTAGTTTATGCGTGTGCCAGCCAAATAAATATAATAATGCCCTTGAATAGTAGGTTCTAATCTATAGTATATCAATTGGTAGAATTAATTATGAGAAGCTATAGAGAACACTATACTTAAACATTCTTAGTCAAGTATTGTATTAATAGACAAAGGGATATATTGATACATTGAGACTAGCCTGTAGGTCAATGGATGACTTGATCTCACAAGTCATGGATATATGATATCACATTGATACATGAGTATATATATTGGAGAATATATATACTGAATTGACCCGTCATGAGAAAGTGTCATGGATCGTTATATGAGTGTCATATACTTTCTCATGTGACTGTTGGTATGAATAGTCCTTAGACCTGAAGTCACTACGGTTCCCTACACAAGGAGTTATGTACTTTTGTATCGTCAAACGTCACCTGTAACAGGGTGGACTATAAAGGTGATCACTGGGTATGTAACAAATTATGCGGAGGGATGTGAGGATGTAGATGAGATCTATCCCTCCCATATGATGGGAGTGATATCTTTAGCCTCTTGATAGAGTATGACCACGAAATGCATAGCCATGCTCAAATGAGTCAATATGAGATATTGAGCTCATTTGTTTGATTGAGTCTACTTGGGATCAAGAAACATAAAGATCGATAAGGGGATGACATAGTCTATGCCTCATTGATCTATTTAAGATATCAAGGATAGAAGGACACCGTCATACATGATAATAGCCACGGAAAGGTTGTCGGATCTCGACTTTCTTATAGCTTGGGTAGCAATGATGTATTGCTAGATGCCGCTCATTGCTTATGTATCTAAAATGATTTTAGATACATTACCAACGCTATGAGAGCCTATAGGGTCACACACAAAGAACATGTTAATTTGGAGATAGGATCATTTTAGTTTGACTAAATGAATCATTAGTTAATTGAATGGACTAGGATGAGTTAGACTCATTGCTTGGCCTAATTTGAGTTGGACTCAAATTGGTTTAATTTGAGTTAGACTCAAGTGAAACCAATTGAAGAAGGTTAGCATGATTAATGATGATTAATCATGCATGCAAATGAAAAAATAGAATTTAACTCCACTCATGAATGTTGCATGCAATTGGAATTTGAGAAGCCTTTTGCATGCAATGGGATTAATTGCATGCAATGAGATTAATTTCATGAAATGGAATTATGGGATTAATTGCATGCAATTGAATTTGAAAGTATTCCTCAACGTTCCATGAAGTGGAGTTGATTGCATGCAATGAGATTAATTGACTCCTAAATGTCGCATAAATTTAATTGGTGCATGCAATTGAATCAATGCATGAAATGAGATTTTAATGCATGGGAAAAATGAAATTTAACCTCCTCCTCAACGTGAGCTTGGATGAGGATTTTATTTTTCATTTTGGTGTGTGGATTCCAATTTTTCCTTCTCCCTTCTTCTCGGCCAAAGTCTAGAGTGGAGAGCCTTAGTGTGGTTGCTAGCACAACCAAAGGTGTTATCTCCTTCTCCAAGATACGGTCCGTGAGGATACCTTAGAGATACGGTTGTCCTTACCGTATTGAGATCCGACTGTGTTTGGTTAGCGGGATTATGAAGGGATTCGCAATAAATGTATACTTCTTCTTCTAGATAAGATCTAGACAAAGTAGGATAATCGATTTATACGTATTACATGGATCTCTGGAGGGATCCGATTTGTATTTTTTTGTTTCTGCTGCAGTTGTGCAAAGTATTTCGCCCGCGATGTTGTGAATGTCACGATCCAGAATTTCCCAACACATCATTCGATTGATCATACCTATCAGTCGATTGATCATGCTTCCACTCGACTGTCAAACCCTAGCAGTCGACTCGGAAATATTCTGTGCCTATTTCCTCGACCATCAATCAACTAAAAGCCATCACCGATCGCCCAATGCCGTGCCAAGGCTATGCATCGTAGTCAAACGCCAATAACTCCCTAGTCGATCGCTCGTAGTCAACTTTACGCCAAGTGTCAAAATACTTGACTAGTGGACTGGTCCATAACCCCAGTCGACTGACAAACCTCAAACATGAGATTTACCGCAAGTATGATGCTCTCATACTTGCTAGACCACCCTTAGGCTAGACCTAAGAATTCTAGCCACCTCCATCAGTCTCACACCTATCGGATCCCTCCAAGTCATCCATGACTTGTTCATCCATACGCTAGCCTTCAAGTGTTTTCATCGGCTATTGTCATGCTAAGCTGTCTATACTGCCAAGACACATTTGGGCTTATGCTGCCAAGACACACGCTTGGACTTTATGCCACCAAACTGTTAGGACCTTGGTGGCCGCTAGAGGGGGGGGGGTGAATAGCATCATCATTTGTCGATGGATTATGATCGCATGCTTGCTACAATTCGGTTAGTGCGCAGCGGAATAATAACAATAAAAATAATAACACGAATACAAGCACACAAACACAACACCAAATATAACGTGGTTCGGAACCAAATGGTTCCTACTCCACGGATTGGGCTCGAACGAGCCCTAGCGATGCCAATCACACACCACTACTCAATAACTCCTCAGAACAATCCGGAGGTGGAGAAATCTCGTACAAAGATTACACTAAGTAATGCAAGAGATACAAGCAACTATGAATATGAAATGCAATACAAGTAAAGGAAAACACTTTACAAAGAGCTTTTGATTGCTTGATCTTTGATTGCCTTGGACTAGCCTTGAAAAAATGAAAAGCACCAACTATTCCCCTTCAAATCGCCCAAGAGAACCATTGCAAAAACCTCCTCCACGAGCTGCTTTTATAACCTGCATTCGAGCTAATTTTTGCCTAGCAGTCGACTAATCGGGACCATCAGTCGACTGCTCCTGTAGCCGTTGTCTCACAACGGCATGAGCCACATTGGATAAGTTCAAACGGATAGACCATCAGTCAACTGATTATGCCCATTAGTCGACTGATCGAG
This sequence comes from Wurfbainia villosa, assembly GCA_025175895.1. Taxonomy (NCBI): domain Eukaryota; kingdom Viridiplantae; phylum Streptophyta; class Magnoliopsida; order Zingiberales; family Zingiberaceae; genus Wurfbainia; species Wurfbainia villosa. The sequence continues at coordinate 92,151,622 of CM045997.1, read as the reverse complement.
CCTTCACTCGGCTATCAAATCCTAATAGTCGACTCGGGAAGCTTCGCGTTTTTCTGACCAGCCAGAGCCGATCGATTCTAGATCACCGATCGCCAAATCATTTCCGGCGATAACTCCGATCGATAGTCCCTTAATCATGAGGTTTTACCCCAAGTATGGTGCCCCCATACTTGCTAGACCACCCTTAGCCTAGACCTAAGCCTTCTAGCCACCTCCATCAGCCTCACGCCTATCAGATCCCTCCAAGTCATCCATGACTTGTTTATCCATATGCTAGCCTTCAGGTGCTTCCATTAGCTACTGTCATGCTAATGTGGTCTACACCACCAAGGTACATTGGGCTTACGCTGCCAAGACTCCGCTTGGACTTTATGCCGCCAACCATTGGACTTATGCTGGCAAGACTCCACTCTTGGACTTTATGCCGCCAATATTCCCCTTGGACTTTTCAATTGCCATGACCCATGCTTGGACTTTCCTTGCCAACCCATGTTGGACTTTCCATGCCAAGACCCATGCTTGGACTTTCCCTTGCCAAGACTCATGCTTGGACTTTTCTTGCTTACCCATGTTGGACTTTCCATGCCAAGACTCAAGCTTGGACTTCCCATGCCAAGTACACAAGACTTGGACTTCTCACATGACAATGGTCAAACCATCATCAAACATCAAGTATGACCTGGGTCGATTGTACCAACAATCTCTTCAATATATTGTCAAACATCAATGTCAGATATCAATGTCAAACATCAAAACACTACTCGAGTCAAACTTGAGTCTAATCAATCGTGACCTGGGCCGATTGCACCAACACAAACCATTTGACTTATACTGCCAAGACTCCCGCTTAGACTTTATGCCGCCAATATCAACCATTGGATTTTCTAATTGCCAAGACTCAAGCTTGGACTTTCCCTTGCTAAGACCCATTCTTGGACTTTCCATGCCAGGTACTCAAGACTTGGACTTTCCCTTGCCAAGACCCCTGCTTAGACTTTCCATGCCAAGTACCCAAGACTTGGACTTTCCATGCCAAGTACACAAGACTTGGACTTTCCATTGCCAAGTGTTCCACTTGGACTTCTCCATTATATGGTCAACCCTATGTTAACCATATAGTCAAATCATTGTCAAACAACGATCAACTCCTTATCAAACATCAATGTCAAACATCAAAACACTAACATCAACTACTACTCGAGTCAAACTTGAGTCTGGTCAATCGTGATCTGGGCTGATTGCACCAACAATCTCCCCCTTTTTGATGTTTGACAAAAACCAACATCTTTGAGTTAGAACACTAACTCAATCCAATTCTCCGAATTTTCCAAATTGGGAATTCCATTTTCTCCTAATTCTCCCCCTTTTTGACATACATCAAAAAGGTTCTCTCCAAGGGTGTCAATGTCTCATATCCCAAATAGATCTTACAATCTCCCCCTTGGTCCAAAAACACCAAGGATGCCTTCACTCTTCCTAGTGATAAGTCCCATATCACTAAAGAGAGGCAATCCTCACTTCTCCAAAATCCCAAAATTCTCCCCCTTATGAGGAAGAACACATCCATCATCTCATGATGAATAACCTCCCCCTAGAGGCTTTCTCCCCCTTGACCATTGCACCAACAATGTCCTTGGAGAGTCCCTAAACCTATAGGAACACTAAATCATCAAAATTAAAGGTAAAAGTTCAACCTTGATCTTTCACACATCTTAAAATTTGATACACATCCAAACAACTCTCCTAATCCATATCCAATGGATTTTCACCCTTTCCAATGCTTTCCAAAGCATATCCTAGGGTTATGAGCAATTAGGGTAACCTAACATAGTTGAAACATGGGATAAACATCCTTGTTTACCCAAAATCAGCGTTGGTAGTCGATTCTGTCAGTCAGTAGTCGACTGCCCTTGACGCCAGTCGACTACCATAAGTGACAGTCGACTGATTTCTATAAATGCAGAAATTCAGTTTCAGAAATCGAAATTACAAAAATCATAAGTAATTATACATAAATAAAAAAATCATAAATTTTCATATGTATAATACTTATGTCAATCATTATGGGTGAACAATATTTTATAATAAAATACCCATTAAAATGAGAGATTGACACAAAGTTCAAAACCATTGAAAAGTTCAATATTTTGACCCTACTTTGTATCAAGTTTATCAATGGTGATTGCTATCAAAAGATAGGCTTCACCAAGATTTTTCAAAATTATTTTAAAATGTTTTTAAAACCTTATATTGGATCATGATCAATGGGCTCAATGCACATGACTTGCACATTAGCTTTCCCCATGATCCACCCATGGTATAAGATGAGTTTGAATTCATCTAGATGCAAAAACTATGCACCTTGAACTTAACTTATTTCCTAGCATCTCACATGTGTCTAGGGTATTTGAAAACATACACATGTCAATTTAATGTGAGATGTGAGTTTTGTTTATCCTAATCTAAGGCCTCATGCATTTTCTAAGGCAACACTACTTGATTCCCTTATACATGAGACTTCAAGTCATGCCATAGTCCTTAAATTAATTTTATTAATGCATGAATGATCATGACATAAATGATAACATAAATAGAAATATGTTCCAATAATCATGATGTCATGGCATATGAGTAAATCTAAATACACATGACATAAAACAAATAGACCTAAGCATTATCATGACATATATATGATAAAGAATAAGAATGATGTCATGACATGTTATATGACAATCAAGGCATGACAAATAAGATAAAAGGCATGAAAATACCTAAATTTTAATATTTGTTGCCATTTTTTAGGATTAAGTTTATTTTTCCATATTACCAACTTATGTCCCAAGTGTGCCAAAAACCCAAAATGGCACACTATGACCTCTAAGACCTAATTTGTTCCAATTTGTTTAATTTCATCAAACTTCTTAAATGATATTGGCACATCCTAAAATCCTTTAAGATTATGATCAAAACTTATTTCCAAGGTACCCATAACCTTGAAAAAGACCTAAAGTGCCAACTTTACTATGGTTAGGTTAACTACCCATCCATTCAAGGTTGACACAACCTAACTCATCTAGAGTGAATCGATCACGCTCCTAGGAACCCAATGCCTATTGGAGCTCCTTGGGTTTACTAGGTATTCCTTAGGGATGACCTCCCTAGATACTCTCCTAATGATCGTCCTAGGCTTGATAGCCTTGGTCATTGTGGTCTTGCCTAGGTTAACTCTAGGGGTGACTCCCCTTGTAACCTTCTTAGTGGCTTCCCTAGGTTTCTTCAAAACCTTAGCCACTAGGCACTTGCCATGGTCAACCTTAGGGATGACTTCCCTAGTGACCTTGGCTCTCCTAGACCTAGGTTGTGTTCCATAATCGAATGGAACACTATGGTAGGTCTCCTTGGGATTAGGTTTGTGACCCAAACCTTTCTTGCCCTTGGATGAGCCTTGCCTCCTAGAACCTAGGTTTTGACTCCTAGATTCTAAATTTTGACCATTTGACCCTTGAATTTGATTTTTCATTTTCCTAAGGGTCTTTTCTAATTTTTCAAGTCTTGACCTCAAGACTTGATTCTCCAACTCTAATTGCCTAATCTTTGATTTTTCATTTGGTCTTTGGGCATTACCATTTCCTCTAGGCATATGCCTACCCTTCTTAGGGTTAATGTCTAAATGGTCTTCTACTTTCTTAATAGATTTCCTCGGTAGGATTGTTTTAGGGACATTAGTCCCAATTTTCTCTTTTGTTCTAAGATTGACATGTTTAGCCCCTAAGCAATAAAATCTATTATTTCTAGCATGCTTTTGTTCATGAGTAGTAGCAATAGCATTAAAATTGTTTCTAGCATGCTTTTGACTATTAATTGAAGAGGAAGCATACTTAAAGATTAACTTAGGGTTTGCCTTAGAGGCTCCCCCTACATGTGATGCTCCTTCTTGCCCTTTCTTCCTCCCCCTAGGGAATTGACCTCTATAGTGCCCCTTTTGATGGCATTTGAAGCAAATGACATGCTCCTTGCTCTTTTGTCTTTGGGCACCAGTTTCCTTGGTCTTTGGCACGACTTGTGCCATCTTCTTGACCCGTTTCGAATACTTGCTCTTGTAGTGTCCATCTTTCCTACACTCAAAATATATTATATGAATTTTATTATTAACACAATTGCTTGAGTTACTTAGGGTGGTGGTGGAGGCTTCTTGAGCTTGTTCATCACTTCTCCCGGAGGTTGATGACTCCTCTTGATTTTGCTCCGGCATGGATGATCTCATATCCTCCCCCTCAATCCTAGAGGTGGAGGCTTCTCCTACTTCTTCCACCTCTTCTTCCTCCTCGGATGTCGAAACTCCTCGACCTTCGATCTGGATGTTGACTCTTCTTCTTCTTGTGTCGGTTTAGGATTTTCGTGGAACTTGACCAACTTGTTCCACAACTCCTTATCATCCCTATAATTTTCTAATCTAGACAAAATATCATCTTAACGGTTGTCTCGAATTTTTGCCGTTGTTCCTCGGTCCACCACTTCATCATGAGGATTTCTCCGTTCTTTCCCCTCGGAGCATCGAATCCTATAATCACGGCAAACCAATTTTCTATATTGGACATTAGAAAATATTCCATCCTACCTTTCTAATACGCAAAATCTTCGCGGTCGAAGGCGGGTGGAATTGCTATGTCATCGCCCAATCTCTCTTGAAGATCCATCTTGCCCTTTAGCGCCTTTGTTCCCTTGGATGTGAAGCCGGTGAAGAGCGACCCGCTTTGATACCACTTGTTAGGTATCAGAGTGTCTTCTTCTTCTTAGAGCCACCAAGCTCTGATACTACTTGTTAGGAATTGGATGTCACTAGAGGGGGGGGGGGTGAATGGCGCATCTTTGTTGATTTGACGGAATTCGTTCGTGCTTGTCTACAATCATTATTAGGGCAGCAAAAATACAAAATAGCAATAACGAAATACAACAAACAACATCAATACACACTGACATGCCGATATAACATGGTTCGGAACCTTAGGGTTCCTACTCCATGGGTTGAGCTCAAATGAGCCCTAGCAATGCAAACACCACTAATAATCAAATACACTCCTTCTCAACAACAAGGCGGAGGCGGAGAAACCTCTTACAATAGATTACAAAAGTAATACAAGATAAAACAAGCAAATACAAATGAAATACACAAAACAATGTAAAGAAAACTTTACAACTATTGCTTTCGATGCTTGCTTGTTTGGTTGCTTAAGTTGCACATGGAGACCCTGAATTGCACTAGCAAATCACCCCAAATTTCCTCAAAGAACCATGCCAAAATCCTCCTCCATGAGCTCCTTTTAAAGCTGTAACTCGGGCTAGATTCCGCCTAGCAGTCGACTGCTCCTATAGCAGTTGTGAGACAACGACTCGATCCACGTTTGATAAGTTTCAACGGATAGACCATTAGTCGACGGATCATACCAATCAGTCGACTGATCATGCTTTCACTCGACTGCCAAACCCTAGCAGTCGACTCAAAAATATTTTGTGCCCATTTCCTCGACCATCACCGATCCGCTCTCCATGTCACGACCGATCAAACCATCACCGATTGCCCAATGTCGGCAAATGACGCCAAGGCTACATACCAGTAGTCGAATGTCACGACCGATCAAACCATCACCGATCGCTTAATCGCCGCGCGCCGATCGCTAAGGCTACGCACTAGTCGAACACCACCGACTCTCGCCTACCGATCGATCATAATCCCCTGATCCGCCAGAGTCAACTCGACCGCCAAGTGTCAAAACACTTAACCAATCGACTAGTCCATAACCCCAGTCGACTGAAAAACCTCAAACATGAGGTTTACCCTAAGTATGATGCCCTCATACTTGCTAAACCACCCTTAGCCTAAACCTAAGTCTTCTAGCCACCTCCATCAGCCTCACGCCTATCGGATCCCTCCAAATCATTCATGACTTGTTCATCTATACGCTAGCCTTCAGGTGCTTCCATCGGCTATTGTCATTCTAAGCTGGTCTATACCACCAAGGCACATTTGGGCTTACGTTGCCAAGACACACGCTTGAACTTTATGCCGCCAAACCATTGGAGTTATGTTGCCAAGACTCCCACTTGGACTTTATGCCGCCAATATCAACCCTTGGATTTTCCAATTGCCAAGACTCAAGCTTGGACTTTCCCTTGCCAAGACCCATGCTTGGACTTTCCATGCCAAGTACTCAAGACTTGGACTTTCCCTTGCCAAGACCCATGCTTGGACTTTCCATGCCAAGTACTCAAGACTTGGACTTTCCCTTGCCAAGACCCATGCTTGGACTTTCCATGCCAAGTACCCAAGGCTTGGACTTTCCATGTCAAGTACAGAAGACTTGGACTTTCCATTGCCAAGTGTCCCACTTGGACTTCTCCATCATATGGTCAACCCCATGTCAACCATATAGTAAACCCATTGTCAAACAACGGTCAACTCCTTGTCAAACATCAATGTCAAACATCAAAACATTAACATCAACCACTACTCGAGTCAAACTCGAGTCTGGTCAATCGTGACCTGAGCTGATTGCACCAACATTTTTGTTAAACCTGTACACTTAACACATATATCATACCACAAGTAATTCCTAGCTTTAACTATGATTCATATATCAAAACTATGGAGTGGTGATTTCTGCTCCAACAATCTCCCCCTTTTTGATGTATGACAACACATCAATTAAAGTTAGAAGAATCAATTTGCAATATTCAAATTTAACATATATCAGGAATGCATTGAGCTAAAAATGTATAACGTTTAAATGTATGAGATGCTCATATGCATGAAAAACTTTCTTTACTTTAAATTTTTCTAACTTTAAACCTTTTCTCTCCCCCTTTGGCATACATCCAAAGCATTAATAAACACCAAATGCCACAATTTAAAGATGAGGTTTAAAAGCATAATGACTAAAGATTATAATACTTACTTGACAAGCTTCATAAGTATTTAAAAAATTCTTAAGCTTTTCAAAGTGTAGGGGATCGTATGACCGCTAGAGAGAAGGGTGAATAGCGTTGTCGTTCGTTCGACAGAATTCGATTGCGTTGCTTATCTACAATTATCGTTAGCGCAGCGGAATACAAATAACAAATAACACGATAACAACAATACAAGCACACAAACACAAACACCACGATATAATATGGTTCGGAAACTCAGGGTTCCTACTCCACGAGGTGAGCTCAAATGAGCTCTAGTGATGCAAACACCACCACTAATCAATACACTCATTCTCGGAACAATCCAGAGGTAGAGAAACCTCGTACAAATGTTTACAAAAGTAATACAATGAAATACAACAAGTAAACTAAGCAATACACAAATACAAGTAAAGAAAACTTTACACTAAGATCTTTGAATTGCTTTCTTGTTGATTGCTTTGGTTTGCTCTTGAAGGTCTAGAATGCAACACCAATTCCCCTCTAAATCGCCCCAGAACCATGGCCAAAAACCTCCCCTTTGAGCTCCTTATAAAGCTGTAACTCGGGTTGATTTCTGCCTAGCAGTCGACTGCTCATGTAGTAATTGTCTCACAATGACTTAATCCACACTGGCATTCAAGCCAATGAATATACTGACAGTCGACTACCATTACCATCAGTAGACTGCCAAGCTCGTAGCCAACTTCTCAGTCGTCTATTGAGCTTCCTATGCTCGTGACCAAAACTAGCAGTCGACTGTCCTTCATGGCAGTCGACTGCACAAGGCCAGTCGAGGCGCCGCCTCAACTAGGACTCCAGTTGAGGGGCCAGTTAAGTCTCCTTGCATATGTGGCCGCAACTCGGCCACAATCGATCATCAATCGACTCACGACAGTCGACTGGTCATAATCTCAGTCGACTGCTCAGTGTCGACTCAGTTGCCAAGTGTTAAAACACTTGATTAGTTGGCTGGTCCATAACCCCAATCGACTGATACACCTCAACCATGAGGTTTAACCCAAGTATAATCCCTTCATACTTACTAGACCACCTTCAACCTAGACCTAAGCCTTCTAGCCACCTCTATCAACCTCATGCCTATTGGATCCCTCCTAGTCATCCATGATTTGTTCATCCATACGCTAGCCTTCAGGTGCTTCCATCGGCTATTGTCATGCTAATTGAGTCTGCACCACTAAGGTACATTTGGCCTTACGCTTCCATGACACACGCTTGGACTTTACGCTGCCAAGACTCCACCCTTGGACTTTACGCTGCCAAGACTCCACCCTTGGACTTTATGCTGCCAATATCAACCCTTGGACTTCCCAAATTCCAAGATCCATTTGGACTTACACTGCCAAGACTCCACCCATGGACTTTACGCTGCCAAACATTGGACTTATGCTGCCAAGACTACCGCTTGGACTTTAGGCTGTCAATATCACACCCATGGACTTTCCAATTGCCAAGATTCATTTGGACTTTTGCTGCCAAGACTCTACCCTTGGACTTTACGCTTCCAAACATTGTACTTATGCTGCCAAGACTACCGCTTGGACTTTACGCTGCCAATATCACACCCTTGGACTTTCTAATTGTCAAATACCCATGACTTGGACTTTCACCACCAAGACTACACACTTGGACTTATGTGGCCAAGACTACACCCTTGGACTTTCCAATTACCAAGTGCCTATGACTTAGACTTTCACCGCCAAGACTACACACTTGGACTTACGTGGCAAAGACTACACCCTTGAACTTTCCATGCTAACTCCATGTTGGACTTTCCAAATGCCAAGACCCATGCTTGGACTTTCCATTGCCAAGTACCCAAGACTTGGACTTTACTATTGCCAAGACCCATGCTTGGACTTTCCATGCCAAGTACTCATGACTTGGACTTTCCCATGCCAAGTGTCCCACTTGGACTTCCCATGACAATCACATTGTCATACGTTTTGTCGAACATCAAAATACCACTCGAGTCTAGTCAATCGTGACCTGGGCTGATTGCACCAATAATCTCCCTCTTTTTGATGTTTGACAAAAACCAAATACCTTTTGAGTTAGAACACTAACTCAATCCAATCCTCCCAATTGGGAATTCCAAATTCTCACTCAAATTCTCTCTCTTTTTGACATACGTCAAAAAGGCTCTCTCCAAGGGTATCAATGTCTCATATCCCAATGAAATCTTACAATCTCTCCCTTGGTCCAAAAACATCTAGGATGCCTTCACTCTTCCTAGTGATAAGTCTCATATCACTAAAGAGAGGCAATCCTTCAATTTCTCTCATTTCTCCAAATTCTCCCCCTTATGAGAAAGAACACATCCATCATTCCATGATGGATAACCTCCCCCTAAAGGCTTGCTTCCCCTTGACCATTGCACCAACAATGTCCTTGGAGAGTCCCTAAGCCTATAGGAACACTAAACCATCAAAATTAAGGTTAAAAGTTCAAACTTGAACTTTCACAAACCTTAAAATTTGATACACTCCATAAACAAATCTCCTAATCCATATCCAATGGATTTTCACATTTTGTAATGCTTTACAAAGCATATCCTAGGGTTATGAGTAGTTAGGGTAGCCTAACATAGCTGAAATCAGGCTAAACAGACCTTGTTTAGCCGAAATCAGCCCGACAATGACTCTTTTCAATGATCATTGCCATACATGAATGATCGATTTCTCCAATCTTGAAATCAGAAATTGAAATTCAAAAATACATAAGTATTTATACGTAATTTGAAAAATAGTGAAACTTCATACCTATAATACTTATAACAATCATAATGGGTGAAAAATATTTGAAAAATAAAATACCCATTAAATATTGAGATTGATACAAAATTCAAAACCATTGATAACTTCGATGTTTTTGACCTATTTTGTATCAACTTCTTCAACGGTGACTTCTATCAAAAAATAGACTACACCAAGGTTTTTAAAAATGATTTTGAAATGATTTTAAAACGTTATATTGAACCATGGTCTATGGGCTTAATGCACATGACTTGTACATAGGCTTTTCTCATGATTCATCCATGGTATAAGATGAGTTTGAGTTCATCTAGATGCAAGAACTATGCACCTTGAACTTAACTCATTTCCTAGCATCTCACATGTGTCTAGGGTGTATGAAAACACACACATGTTAATTTGATATGAGATGTGAGTTTTTTCTAATTTAAGGTCTCATGTATTTTTCTAGGCAACACTATTTGATTCCCTTGTACATGAGACTTCAAATCATGTCATAGTCCTTAAATTAATTTCAATTAACTTAAATGCATGAATGATGATTATGGCATATAATAATAGCATAATTAAACATGTGCCAAAAATCATGATGTCATGACATTAAATATAAACCTAAATATACATGACGTAAAAACTTAAACCTAAGCATTATCATGACATATAAAATGATAAAATGAAATATGATGTTATGACATGGAATATGACAAAAAAATCACGGCACATAAGAAATAAAGGTATAAAAATACCTAAATTTTAGCATTAGTTTCCATTTGTTGGGATTAAGTTCATTTTGCCATATTACTACTTATCTCCCAAGTGTGCCAAAAATCCAAAATGATACACTATGACCTCTAAACCTTAATTTTGCCAATTTGATCAATTTTTCATAGTTCTCAAAATATATTGGCACATCCTAACATCTTTTAGGATAAAATTCTAACCACATTTCCAAAAGATCACATTACTTTGGAAATGACCTAAAGTGCCAACTTTGCTATGGTCAGATTAACTACCCCACCAATTCAAGTTGACACAACCTAACCCATTTAGCGTGAATTGATCACACTCCTAGGAACCCAATACCTATTGGAGCTCCTTGGGTTTACAAGGTATTCACTAGGAATGACTTTCCTTGATACCTTCCTAATGACCCTTCTAGGCTTTGAAGCCTTGGTCATTTTGGTCTTACCTAGGTTAACTCTAGGGGTAACTCCCTTTGTAACCTTCTTAGTGGCTTCTCTAGGTTTCTTTAAAACCTTAGCCACTAGACACACACCATGGTTAGCCTTAGGGATAACTTCCCTAGTAACCTTAGTTTTCCTAGACCTAGATTGAGTTCCATAATCAAATGGAACATTGTGGTAGGTCTTCTTGGGCTTAGGTTTATGACCCAAACCTTTCTTTCCCTTTAATGGTTCTTGCCTCGTAGACCCTCGGCTTTGATCATTAGACCCCCCCCCCCCCCCCCAATTTGATTTTGCATCTTCCTAAGGGTCTTCTCCAATTTCTCAAGCCTTGACCTCAAGGCTTGGTTCTCTATCTCTAATTTTTTTCAATTTTGATTTTTCATTAATCTTTTGGGAATGACACTTCCTAGGCATATGCCTACCCTTCTTAGGGTTAATGCCTAGGTGATTTTCTACCTTCCTAATGGACTCCCTAAGTAGAATTGTTCTAGGGTTATTGTTTATAGATTTGTCTTTACCCCTAAAATAACAATATTTAGCACCTAGGCAAAAATATTTATTGTTACTTCTAGCATGCTTTTCATGTGCAATAGCAAGTGAATTAAAAGCATGCTTTTTAACATTAAAATTCGAAGGTGCATTATTAAAATATACCTTAGGGTTTGCTTTTAAAGCTCTTCCTACATGTGATGCTTCTACTTGGCCCTTGGTTTTCTTCCTCCCCCTAGGGCATTGACTTCGGTAGTGTCCCCGTTGATTGCACTTGAAGCACACAATGTGCTCTTTTCTTTTAATTGTTGGGGCTCCGATCTCCTTGGCCTTTGGCATGACTTGTGTTGTCTTCTTGACTTGTTTCAGACACTTGCTCTTGTAGTGTCTGGGTTCCCTACACTCAAATCATATAATGTGATTTTTATTTTTAATTGGAATGCTTGAGTTACCTAGGTCGATGGTGGCCGGAATTGGTTCTTCACTTCTTCCGGAGGTGGATGGTTCCTCTTGATTTTTATCTGAAGTGGAGATTCTCTTCTCCCCCTAAATCCTAGAGGTGGAGGCTTCCTCCAATTCTTCTCCCGCTGCTATCGATCCGGATGTTGACTCCTTCTCAACTTTCGAATCCTCACTTTCTTGTGATGATGAGCTTTCTTCTTCGGTCTCCTTCTCCAATTGAGCCGACGATGATTCTTCATGGATCTTTGCCAATTTGCTCCATAGCTTCTTGGCATCTTGAAATTCACCTAATCTAGACACAATGTTGTTAGGTAACGAATTTAATATCATTTGCATTAACTTATCATTTCTTTCGAAGGCTTGAGCTTGCTCTTCGGTCCATCTTATCTTCTTGAGATATCCACCTCTTGGAAGTTCGAATCCCTTCACTAGAATAATCAAATCTTCAAAGTCCATCATGAAGAAATTCTCCATCCATGCCCTCCGTTGATCAAACCCTTCTCGTCCATAAAAGGTGTATGGAATTGGAGTGTTGATGTCCCATCCAAATCCGTCGTTGGGCAACTCCATCTTCTTTCTTCCCTCTAGCGATGCTCCCTTGGTAGTCAAACCTTGAAGAGCAGCCTTGCTTTGATACCACTTGTAGGGGATCGTATGACTGCTAGAGGAGGGGTGAATAACATCGTCGTTCATTTGACAGAATTTGATTATGTTGCTTGTCTATAATTGTCGTTAGCACAGTGGAATAAAAATAACACGATAACAACAATACAAGTGCACAAACACAAACACCGCAATATAATGTGGTTCGGAACCTTAGGGTTCCTACTCCACGGGGTGAGCTCAAATGAGCTATAGTGATGCAAACACCACCACTAATGAATACACTCCTTCTCGGAACAATCCGGAGATGGAGAAACCTCGTACAAATGATTACAAAAGTAATACAATGAAATACAACAAGTAAACTAAGCAATACACAAATACAAGTAAAAAAGACTTTACACTAAGAGCTTTGGATTGCTTGCTTGTTGAATGCTTTGGTTTGCTCTTGAAGGTCTGGAATGCAGCAACAATTCCCCTCCAAATCTTCCTAAGAACCATGGCCAAAAACCTCCCATTCGAGCTCCTTATAAAGATGCAACTCAGGCTGATTTCCACCTAGCAGTCGATTGCTCCTATAGCCGTTGTCTAACAATGACTTAATCCACACTACCATTCAAGCCAACAGATACACTGGCAGTCGACTGCCAAGCTCATAGCTGACTTCTCAATCGTCTACCGAGCTTCCTGAGCTCACGACCAAAATCAACAATCGACTGCCCTCCATGGCAGTCGTCTGCTCAAGGCTAGTCGAGGCGCCAGTCGAGTCGCCTTGCATCTGTGACGACAACTCGATGGCATTCAATCGCCAGTCGACTCATGGCAGTTGACTGGTCATAATTCCAATCGACTACTCAGTGTCAACTCAGCTGCCAAATGTCAAAACATTTGACCAGTCGATTGGTCTATAACCCCAATCAACTGATACACTTCAACTATGAGGTTTAACTCAAGTATTATCCCTTCAAACTTGCTAGACCACCCTTAGCCTAGACCAAAGCCTTCTAGACACCTCTATTATCCTCACGCCTATTGGATCCCTCCAAGTCATCCATGACTTGTTCATCCATACGCTAGCCTTCAGGTGCTTCAATCGACTATTGTCATGCTAACCGGGTCTACACTGCCAAGGTACATTTAGGCATACGCTGCCAAGACACACGCTTGGACTTTATGCCACAAAATATTGGACTTATGTTGCCAAGACTCCACCCTTGGACTTTACGTTGCCAATATCAACCCTTGGACTTCCCAAATGCCAAGATCCATTTGGACTTACACTGCCAAGACTCCACCCTTGGACTTTACACTACCAAACATTGGACTTATGTTGCCAAGACTACCGCTTGGACTTTACGCTACCAATATCACACCCTTGGACTTCCCAATTTCCAAGATCCATTTGGACTTACGCTGCCAAGACTCCACCCTTGGACTTTACGCTGCTAAACATTGGACTTATGCTGTCAAAATTATCGCTTGGACTTTACGCTGCCAAAATTATTGCTTGGACTTTACACTGCCAATATCACACCCTTGGACATCCCAATTACCAAGTACCCATGACTTGGACTTTCACCTCCAAGACTACACACTTGGACTTACATGACCAAGACTACACCTTTGGGCTTTCCAATTACCAAGTGCCCATGACTTGGACTTTCACCGCCAAGACTACACACTTGGACTTATGTGGCCAAGACTACACCCTTGGACTTTCCATGCCAACTTCATGTTGGACTTTCCAAATGCCAAGACCCATGCTTGGACTTTCCATTGCCAAGTACCAAAGACTTTGGCTTTACCATTGCCAAGACTCATGCTTGGACTTTCCATGCCAAGTACTCATGACTTGGACTTTCTCATGCCAAGTGTTCCACTTGGACTTCCCATGACAATTACATTGTCATACGTTTTGTCGAACATCAAAATACCACTCGAGTCAAACTCAAGTCTGGTCAATCGTGACCTGGGTCGATTGCACCAACACCTCGCTACTCGGAAAACTTATACATTGGTCTGTCAATACACCACTTATCTCTGAACAACACTATCCTGTGCCACCCTATTGGGCTCAGGAAACATATTGTCTACTCGGGAAACACATACACTGATCTATCAACACAACACTTATCTCTGAGCAACACTGTCCCATGCCACCCTATTGGGCTCGAGAAACATACTGTCTACTCGAGAAACACATACACTGATCTATCAATACAACACTTATCTCTGAGCAACACTGTCCCGTGCCACACTACTGGACTCGAGAAACATATTGACTGCTCGGAAAACACATATATGGCTCAGAAAACACAAACCATTCTACAATCACAATACTCAACTCTAAATCACACTTCTCTACACCACCCTACTGAGCTCGGAAACCACATATATTACCCAGGACACACATCCATGGCTCGACAAATGCTCACACTGCTCGATAAATCTCCTAATCTGATTAGAAAAACCTCGACCCCATCATAAGTTCCCCTTCTTTAGTAAAACTGAAGAGCAAAGTCGAGTGAAGTTTTACAAGTTTCCAAAACAAAAATTTCTCTGCCTTAGCTGAAAACAACAAAACTTTACTGCCTTAGCTGAAAACCCCACACCCATCATAAGTTTCCCTTCTTTAGTAAAACTAAAGAGCAAAGTCGAGTGAAGTTTTACAAGTTCCCAAAACAAAAATTTCTCTGCCTTAGCTGCAAACCCCACACCCATCATAAGTTCCCCCTCTTTAGTGAAATTGAAAAGGGAAGTCGAATGAAGCTTCACAAGTATAGATTATGCCATAAACCACAAGCTATCATAATAGGCACTGAGCCTTAGACTATTATATGAGGCGCAAGGCCTTAGACTATCATACGAGGCGCAAGACCTTAAATGTTAGCAATTTACCCGCCCATTATAGTTGGCATTATAGTTCCCCGTGGGGGATTGTAGCTACCTATCCCATAGGCTATTTTAGGAGGCGTAAGAGTCTTGAGAACTTTTTTACATATGTCATATAAGTGGCGTTATAGTCCCCATGGGGGAATATAGTTACCTAGCCCATAGGTTGTTATAGTAGGTGTAAGAGCCTTGAGAACTTTTTACATATGCCATATAAGTGGCGTTATAGTCCCCATGGGAGAATATAGTTACCTAACCCATAGGCTGTTATAGTAGGCATAAGAACCTTGAGTTAGTTTTTATCACCAATTATCCTGCAAAAGAACATTCATCACTTAACTTTGAAACTATTGAATTAGGCATAAAATGCCTTAGAAAAAACATCCATACTCCCAGCAACATAACATTAGTTACTTAACACTTCAAATTAGGCCTAAAAGCCTTAGAAAAATATCACTGATGTATGCAAAATGAAATCCTAACTAAGTATAAAAACCCCTAGCATAAATATCATTAATTACCGCCAAAGAGATTTTGAGTAGGCATCAAAACCCTAGAAACATTAGTAACCCCTGCAAAAACACATTAATTAGCCCTTTAGGCTCTGTATTAGGCGTAAAATTCCTCGAAAAAAATATAAGAACCTCTGCAAGAGAAATTTTTTTAAGATAGAATATTAGGGCTAATAGAAATTCATAACTTCATTTTTTCTCTCCACCGACCATCATACTTATTCTCCCCTTTCTTCTTAAAAGTTACCGTCTTTGTTAACACTTTACCATTCAAACTCTGCCTTCACTAGGAACCCTAGCTCCCTTCTCCTCCGACACTTTCAAACTCTCTGCAACCAACCTCCCTTCATGGCTTCCTCCTCCTCCACCATTCCCTGGTACGAAACGACCCCCAGCAGACTGACCCGCAACCATCCTTTCTTTCTCCATGAACCAAAGTATATCCCTGAGGGTTTCACCACCATCATTCCAAACCCCAATCAACGCGTCTGATGGTGTTCACTTCTTCGGCTTACTAAGATCTCCCTCCTCCTTCTTATGGATCTCCTCCGATGTCCTCAGATCCAGAAGCTCCTAGCTAGATCTGTCACCAAAGAGTGTTGAAGATGGGTCGGCTTCCCAGCACGGCCCCTCCGATGCTCAAGTCAAAAACAATAGGATGAAGAAAGTAGAAATGCAGAAAGAATGAAGAAGACGTGAGAAGAAGATCTTTGAGGTACCGAATAGCGAAGAAACAACCATCCCTTCTTCCTTCCCTCTCTGCCCCTTTTATAGATGATTTATCTCATCTTCTCCTCGAAGTGAATTTATTTTAACACCCTTGCCAAGCTGTCAGATGTAACCACTTTTCCCGCTCCTTTTCAAAATATCTCCTTTGAATCCCTTATACACTCTATATTTCCCTACCAAGTATTAATTAAATAAAATATAGAAACAAATGACAAAATATATTACATTTATCATCCCCAAACCCTTCCTGCTACTCTCCATACTCCGGAATACCCATTCCTCTTTATTTCATCATATTCAGAAAAAACCCTCAAAACTCATACATGGCTCGAGAAATAAGCATATTGCTCGGGAAATACACTGACTACTCGAGAACCATATATATTGATTTGCCAATACAATACTTATCTCTGAACAACCCTGTCCTGTGCCACCCTAATGGACTCAGGAAACACCCTAGCTGCTCAAAAAACTTATACACTGATCTGTCAATACAACACTTATCTTTGAACAACACTATCCCATGCCACCCTACTGGGCTCGGGAAATATACTATCTGCTCAGGAAAAACATACACAAATGTATCAATACAACACTTATCTCTGAGCAACAATGTCCCGTGCCACCCTACTAGGCTCGAGAAACATACTTTCTGCTCGGGAAACAAATAAACTGATTTGTCAATACAACACTTATCTCTGAGCAACACTGTTCTGTGCCACACTACTGGGCTTAGGAAACATACTGACTGCTCGAAAAACACATATATGGCTCAGAAAACACAAACCATTCTGCAATCACAATACTCAACTCTAAACCACACTTCTTTGTACCACCCTACTGAGCTCGAAAACCACATATACTACCCAGGACACACATCCATGGCTCAATAAATGCTCACACTGCTCGGCAAATCTCCTAATCTGATCAGAAAAACCCCAACCCCATCATAAGTTCCCCTTCTTTAGTAAAACCGAAGAGCAAAGTCAAGTGAAGTTTTATAAGTTCCCAAAATAAAAATTTCTCTGCCTTAGCTCAAAACAACAAAACTTTACTGCCTTAGCTGAAAACCCCACACCCATCAACCCCCATCAACCTTCGACCACCACCAGCACCCTCTTTACAAGCCAACTAGAAGGAGGTCCCCGCCTTCCCGTGCCGAAGGCCCTTTTCCCTATTCTGACCTACTATGGCCTTCCCATCAACCTACTGACCCCTAACTCCATTCACATTCTAATCAAAACCCTAATAGTATTCCAACACCTTAATATCCCCCAAAACCTCCACATCTTCCATTGTCTCTATCAACTGAAAATGGCTGATATAGGCATATTCTACTTCATGGCATGCCAAGACCACCAATTCCTAACTTACATGTCCACTTCTCACAAGGGCTGGAAGGATCTTTACTTTTATGTCCCCCTAGACCCTATCCTTCAATTCTCCTACTCTTGGAAAACCACTCTTCGACGTCTTCCTGACCTCAAGAGTGTTAAAGCTACCATCGATTTCCCCTCCATCAAATTCCTTATGAAAAACAAACACTTCAGTATCAAAGAAATACTCTAAGAACCAATTTTTTCCTATTATAGACTGCCCCCCATTCAATTGACAGAGGCTCATCCTATTGGTAAGTTTTTACTTAACTGCACATTACTACATTTTCCTCTGAATGTATAGTAACACTTCATTCTGTATACTCGCTAATTTTCCCTTCAAATACATACTAATATCATACTTTGCATACCCACTGAATTTACTCCTAAATACCAACTGATACCCTTAAATACAAGCACTAAATCTATCTTTAAATGCATACTAATACTCTATATCACATACTGTTTTCATCTTTTAGTGCATATTAATACTTTACCCTATATACTCACTGACTTTGCCTTTAACTTTATACTAATACTTCACTTAATAGAGGATATGATGCATATTGCCATTGCAAGGACTCTGGCAAAAACTCAACATAAGAAGAGAAAAAGAGCTCAAGCAATGTTAACCTCCACTTACATCCCCAAGCCCTCTTCATCAGTAACTAACCCTTACTCAACCATTATTTCTTATTTTAATTACCTTGATTCAATTTCACAAAGAGTAACTTATACTTCTTTATCACAGGTTCCTTCCAAACCTCCCTAAGTCCCCATTATAACCATCACCGAACCCAACCAACCAACCATTACTCTCCTTGCCACTGATCTGATTCCCCCTTTTGATCCTTCAGAGCCCTCTTCTTCATATCCCTCAGAACAATTGCCTAATACACTTACCCATAGCCCACCTCCTGATCCCTCTAATGATCCTATTGAACTTTCTTCCTCTCCTTCTCCCTCCTCCTCTACTGATGACATTCCACTAGCCTCCTTATTTCCCCCTATATACCAGCAACAACCCTTACATCCAACCATCCCCATAGCCCCATAAATCACTACTTCCTCCCCACTGGACCTTCTGATACAAGCTGTATTAGACACTTACCCTATCCACCTCCTTTCTTCCCTTCCTGAACTCTCCGTATCTCCCCCTTTTCCAATTTCCCCTCCTGCACCTTCCTCATATATCATTCCTTCTGATACTCTTCCCTCTATACTAGATCATATACAATTGCAGACTACCCCCCCCCCCCTTTTACTCTTGAAATCCCTTTTATCTTAGAAGAATTACAACAAAGTCTCCAGACAGTAAGTTTTCTCATTCTACTAACTAACTTTACTTGCACAAATAAATTTACTCATATTACTTTTATTCAATTTTCAGAGTACCTCCAAACTCCAGATATTTGGCCAATGGTTTGCTGAATTTCAGAGGCAACAATATAAACCCTCGACCACCTACATAGAAATGCTCAGCCTACTATGACGACACTCGCCCCCTCAATTTCCACAAAGGGTGTCCAGACCAGCCTTGATGCACCCTTCACCTCTTCATTGGGATTATAGACGAGTCCTCCTACCTCTCCCAACCTGGCTGCAAAAGAAACTGAGTACCAGCAAAAACTGTAAGAATTACAATTTCATATACAAACCTTAATTGCCGAGCGGGCTCAATTAATTGTAGAGAAAGAGAAAATTTCTACTCAACATAAGCAGGATTTGTAAAAAAATCAAAGGGGAACTTTCTCTCAAAGATACAAATATCAGACTGTTGTTAGAATACAAGGAGCTACTAGACCGACAAACAACCTCTCAACACTCAGAAATTCATGCAAAAGGAGAGGGATTGGCACTTTCAATTAGACCAATGCTTCCAACCTCTAGAAGACCTCATAGATGCCTTCGCCAAGCTCAAGGATAGAACCTTCAATAGCCTAGATGAGTTCCAATTTCACTTTCATACATTGATGCAACATTTTCAGGAATTGTCAAATGTCACCAATAAACAGACTAGCCAAGCTGCTCAACTCCACCAAGAACTGACCCAGCTTAAAGAAACAAAAGTCGAGCATTGTACAACCCAACAAATCAAGATCTTAACTCAAATGGCAAAGAAATATGCAAAATATTTCCAGATGGGATTCGAAGGTGCATTGCAAACGACCAATAAGAAAAATCTCTTCTTACCCGGCCTTCCCAACCTTGAACTTAATATAGAGGAGACCTACCACAAATTCCCACCAGAAGCCTTCACTACCGAGTCAGACACTGACTCAGAGAAATAAACTTGTAATAAACATTCTTTAATGCATGACTTCTTTTTTTTTTTTAATATCTGTAATGAAGAACCGCTTCTTTTGTAAACATCAATTGTAACTGAACAACCTTGCAATGAATGTTCTTCCTTATTATTGTCACATTTTCACTGTGTCTTTTCCATAAAATTTTACTTCAATCTGTAATAAAAGTACTTCCCCCTCTGTTAACATTCTGTAATAAAAGTTTACTTGTACACATGCCTTACAATGAAATCCACGGAACCTGGTACGCCCTCCATTGTATCAAAAAATTCCAAGACTCCACATGTCATATCAGAAACTGATACACCCCATTCTTACCTCATCAAAAATTGAATTCTTCATTTACCCATCATTTTCACTCTAACAAACTAATGTCACCTAATTCCATAATTCTACTTCTCCCAAACTGAGCGGGAAAAGTTGTTATTTCCCTCCTTTTTCCTCCCCTTTCCTCACTATAAATATAGAAGAAAACTCCTCCGATTGTAATCCTATACCTCTAAGAAAATGCAGCCCCTTTCTTCAATTCCCCATCCATGGTTTTCTTCCACTTGTTCCAAAATAACAGGAGACCACTGTCGATCCCTTTCTTCCCAATTATAACTTCCCTTAGGCTTCCATATAATTACAGCTACCTCTACCGAATGTCCTCATATACCTCCTAGAGGCACAAAAGCCATTTTTTCAGAGCAAATAGAAGTTAGTTTATTCTTCCCCATTCATCCCTTTTTCCTAGAAGTATCTGAATATTTTTCTATTCCCCTAAATCAATTAAGTCTCAACTCTTTCCGCTTCATGCTAGGATTTTACCTTATCACATCCTTTTTATCCATTACCCCCTCGGCCTACCTTTTTCACTGCTTCTTTCAAGAAAAATCCTCAGAAGCAAGTATTTTTTATTTCCAGGCTTGGTCAGTCTTGTTGGGACCTGTGCGCCCTCTAGAGGGGGGTGAATAGCGCGTTACCGTTCGTTGATGGAATTTGATCGTTCGCGTTGCTTGTATACAATCTTGTTAGTAAGCAGCGGAATAAACAATTACAATTACAAATACAAGATACAATCACAACATGCACGATATAACGTGGTTCGAAACCGAATGGTTCCTACTCCACGGATTTAGTTCGTACGAACCCTAGCGATGCCATTGATGTGTGTAAATCATGCTATGTTTTCACTACTTTATATATGTGCATTTTATCTCATTTCATATCCTAGGCATGTATTTTATCATGATTCAGTTAAGTTTAGCATATTTTGGGAAGAAGAGACTGCTTTTGGGTGTTTTTGTGTTAACAGGGCAAAGGAGAAGGCGTATCAAAACAACACAGCCGTGTTGGGAATCGACACGCCTGTGTCATGAGAACCAGCGGACGACACGCCTGAGTCAAAGAACAACACGCCCGTGTCAGTGATTCCAGCAGCCGACATGCCCTAGTGCAGCCGCGACACGCCCAGTTCAAACCGTAACACGCCCTGTGGGAAACCAGCGACACGCCTGTGCCCTCATGTGGCACGGGCATGTTGGCCTGACTCCAGGATTCCTTTTCTGCGAGCAATCAGGATCTTCGTCTGAATTAAAGGGAAATCTATTGCCTTAATTGAAGAGGTGGCCAAAGCTATAAAAGAGAAGATATTCTAACCCTAAAGGAGGACGGCGGATGGTCAAAAAGGAGGAGAAGGCAGCAAGGGATCGACAACAGAAGAAGCAAAAGAGAAGGAGTCGGCAGAGGAACGCAGATGGCATCCAGTATTGTATTTTCTTTCTCTAGCAACTCTTGTCAGACTATGGAGTAGTGTCTTGTAATCTTAGGATGGGGGAGTAGCCCTTGACGATTAATGATGGATGATATAATCTATACTACTCGAACTATTGTTTGTTTTGATCTGGTTCTTTTGGATTCTTATTGATAAACCTAAGGAGCTAAGGGGAAGTACCTAACGGTGAACCCGAGTTCCTGAAACCCAGAATCAACTAGGGAATAACTCCTGTCAAGTAGCGGTAGTGTATCTATGAGGGCTTGCGGGGGTCTCGTGACAGGTCCCCTTAGCTGATTATGGTCCCGTGTGCAAACCTACCGTGAAAAGGAAATTTGACTCTAGCGGAACTCTTATGGACTTAATGGATCTATCAAATCCAGTTTTTACTAGGTAACGGAGGCAAGACTAGGGAGGTTTGCGGGGGTCTCGTGACAGGTCCCCTTAGCTGATTATGATCCCCTATGCTCGAACACCGTGACAGGTAAGTTGAGTTTGATAGGTACAGTTAGCGTAGACCTCGAAAGGGGTCGTTGATTTACCTTAGGATAGGTTCCATCAAAACAACTCTACTAGGGGTAGGAAAGAATTAAATCACCTTATAAATCGTTGACGTGGTGAAACCCATATCCTGAGATTTTCCTCAACTCTTGACTTTTAGCTCGTTCTTCTCATTCGTTGTTATTGACTACTCAGTTTCTTTGCTTAAACTAATAATCAATTTACTAGATAACTTGGTATCACGATCATTCGGTAATTGTTCCAATCCCTGTGGGATCGATATTTTTATTACTTGACGACAACCGTGCACTTGCGAAAAATAACACATCAAGTTTTTGGCGCCGTTGCCGGGAATTGGCACTCAATATTGAATTGAGCGTGATTTAGTTAATCTAGATTTCTGTTCTGAATTCTTGTTCTGAATATTGATTGTTCCTATTTTTCTTTTGTATCTATTCTGAATTCTTGTTTTGGGAGCCTCTCTTGTTGTTGCATGCACTTAATAGGGAAATTTCGATATTGATCCCGAGATAGAGAACTTTCCTTGCTAGAAGACGATTTGAACCTCAGAAAACAACTGAGCTCGACATGGCTGACGTAACGAAAATAAACCTTTAAGGGATTATGCACCTAGTACAAGGGATTGAGATCGAGTATTAGAAGACCCTATTGAAGCAAACAATTTCAATTAAAACCGACGCTACTATCTATGGTCCAACAAAGATCAATTCGAGGAGCACCTCAAGATCCAAATCTGCACTTGGAAGTATTTTTGGAATTTTGTGAGACTTTAAATGAATGGAGCCTCGGTGATGCTATTAGATTGCGCTTGTTTCCTTTCTCATTACGGGACAAAGCTAGAGCTTGGCTACACTCTCTTCCAGCAGATTGTATAACTACCTGGGATCAGCTTGAGCAAAGATTTTTAGACAAGTATTTTCCACCCAGCAAAACTGCAAGTCTTCGCCATCAAATCACTAATTTTATGCAAAAGGATGGAGAAACATTATTTGAAGCTGGGGATGATTTAAGGGATTACTACAGCAATGCCCTCATCATGGGCTGGAGAAGTGGCTCATTGTTCATACTTTCTACAATGGAATCTCGTATGCTACTAAGGTTTCTCTTGATTCTGCTGCAGGAGGAGCTCTTATGAACAAAACATTGGATGAAGCTTTTGAGATCATCGAGAATGTGGCAATGAATTCTCACCAATGGGCTACAGAACGAGGATATCAAACTAAAATGCCAGGTAAGTTTGAGGTAAGTACCATTGATCTACTCAGTGCAAAAGTCGATGCATTAACTCAAAAGCTCGAACATTTTAATGTATCAGCTGTAAACTCATCTAATGTCACTTGCGAGATCTTTGGTGTAACATGACACGTAGCGATGAACTGTCAAATCCTACACGCACCATCATCGAAAGCTGGGATTGAGCAAGTTGATGCGTTGAATAATTTTAATCAGAAGCCTAATGGTGGCAACCCTTACTCAAACACGTACAATCCCGGTTGGAGAAATCATCCCAACTTTTCGTATAGAGCCCATCAAAATTCTTCTGGACAGAACAACTTTGGAGCACCTTCGGGATTTCAGCCGGGACCAAAGTCGAACTTAGAAAAGATGATGGAAAATTTTATTACGTGTCAGGGGAAGATAAATGATGAATTTCGACAGCATATTGTAGAATCAAATCGGCAACATCAAAATAATACCGAGGCAATCAAGCAATTGGGAGGCAAGGTTGATAATTTGACTAATCACACTAGAATGCTGGAAAATCAAATTTCCCAAATTGCCAGCTCAGCAGCAAGGACACCGGGCAGATTTCCTGGAAATTCAGAAGTAAACCCAGCTGAGCATTGTAATTCCATAAGTTTGAGAAGCGGAAGGATTTTAGAAGGAGAAAGAAGGGACACGAGCGTGTCGGAGTTGGAAGAAGACAGCAGCACGCCTGGGTTAAACAGCAAAGGGAACCGACACACCCTGACCCAGGGCGTGTTGTTCAACACGCCTGAGGCCCACGAGCGCGTGTCAGCCGACACACCCGTGTCGGGTCATTCCAGCAGACAACACGCCCAGGCTGTGCCAAACAACACAGGCGTGTCGAATAGGGAACCAAGAACATATAAGCCCCCTATCCCGTTCCCTCAAAGACTGATTAAGGAAAAATTGGATGAACAATTTGGTAAGTTCCTTGAGGTAATTAGGAAGTTGTATATCAATATACCTTTTACAGAAGCTCTTCAACAAATGCCTACATACTCTAAGTTCTTGAAGGACATCTTAACCAATAAAAGAAAAGTCGAGGAGCATGTAACAGTGGCTCTAATGAGGAGTGCAAGGTCTTAATTAAGAACATGGTACCTCCCAAACTAAATGATCCAGGTAGCTTTTCTATACCTTGCATAATCAATGACTCAAATTTTGATAAGGCTTTTTGCGATTTGGGCGCCAGTGTAAATCTGATACCTCTTTCCATATGCAAGAAACTGGATTTGGGAGAAATGAAACTAACTACTATGGCTTTGCAGTTAGCCGATCGTTCCATTAGATATCCTTTGGGAATCTTAGAAGATGTACCGATGCGGTGGGAAATTTTATTGTTCCAAAGAGATTTTGTAGTACTAGACATGGATGAAGACCCATGTATCCCACTTATTTTGGGGAGACCTTTCTTGGCTACTGCAGGAGCAATGATAGATGTCAAAAACCACAAACTTTCACTTGCATTTGGAGACGAAAAAATTGAATTTGACCTTTCAAAAGCTGTTAAACAACCCTCTGTTTTTGATGTTTGTTGTAGGATTGACAGCTTTCTACCAACAACACTAAAAGGAGCACCGTAACAAACTCATCTTAATAAGCTCTGAGGGGATTTTGAAGATAAAGAACTAGGAGATTTCGATTCTAATCTCACGCCACGTAGAACTTAAGCCTCTTCCATCGACACTGTAATGAGTTTCTTGGCGAAAATTCTACTTACCCTGTGATCATTAATGCTAATATGAGTAATGCAGAGACCAAAAAACTGATTGAGGTATTGAAAATATATAAGAATGTCATTGGATACAAGATTGATGACATTAGAGGAATTAGTCCATCGGTTTGCATGCACAGGATTTTATTAGAAGACAATTTTAAAACCTCTATAGAGCATCAAAGAAGATTGAACCCAGCCATGAAAGAGATAGTCAAGAAAGAGGTTATGAAATTGCTAGATGCAGAATTATCTATCCAATATCCGATAGCGAATGGGTAAGTCCTGTCCATGTTGTGCCAAAGAAAGGGGGATAACGTAATAAGGAATGCTACGAATGAGTTAATCCCCACTAGAGTCATACGGGATGGAGAATGTGTATTGACTATAGGAAATTGAATAAGGAAACTAGAAAGGACCACTTTCCCATCCCATTTATTGACCAAATGTTAGTGCAAAACACTGCATTTACATTACTTAGATGGATACTCGTGTTTCTATCAAATCCCTATCTCTCCTAATGACCAAGAGAAAACAACTTTCCCCTGCCCCTATGGTACCTTTGCCTTCAGGAGAATGCCTTTGGATTATGCAATGCACCCGCCACTTTTCAGAGGTGTATGACTTCAATTTTTTCTGATATGATCGAGAATATAATGGAAGTATTCATGGATGATTTTTCTGTATATGGTGCAGATTTTGATATATGTTTATCTAATTTGGTCAAGGTATTGCGAGATGCGAGGAAATGAATTTAATGCTTAATTGGGAGAAGTGTCACTTCATGGTGCGAGAAGGCATAGTACTTGGACACCTAATTTCACACCGTGGTATCGAGGTGGATATTGCTAAAACTGAAGTGATCAAGAAGTTGCCACCTCCAACTGATGTCAAGGGAGTGCATAGTTTCTTAGGACATGTGTGGTTCTACCGACGGTTCATCAAGGACTTCTCAAAATTTCAAGGCCATTAACTAATTTGCTTGCTAAAGATGTTGTGTTTCACTTTGATAACCCTTGTCTTGATGCATTTTCCGTTAAAGGAAGCATTAACAATCAATAATGCAACCTCCAGATTGAGTCTCCCTTTGAAATTATGTGTGATGCAAGTGATTTTGCTGTGGGCGCAGTGTTAGGACAAAGAAAGGATCGCAAGGTGTATGCAATCTACTACGCTAGTAAGACATTGGATGAAGCACAAATGAATTATGCTACCACAGAGAAGGAACTCTTGGCTATAGTATTTGCTTTCGACAAGTTCAGATCTTATATCATAGGGACCAAGGTGATAGTTTATACAGATCATGCAGCCATAAGATACTTGCTGAGTAAAAAAGAATCTAAGCCAAGACTTATCCGGTGGATACTTCTCCTACAAGAGTTTGACTTAGAAATTCGAGATAAGCAAGGAACGGAGAACGTAGTTGCAGACCATCTATCGAGGCTTCATCTAGAACCAAATGCGGGAAGAGCCGACGATCTTGCTATAAATGATTTCTTTCCGGATGAGCAGCTACTAGCAGTTCGAACAATCAAGGCTCCGTGGTATGCTGATTTTGCCAACTACCTAGCTTGCGGGATAATACCTTCTAACATGAGTTATCATCAGAGGAAGAAGTTCCTTTCGGATGTAAAGCATTATGTGTGGGACGAACCATTCCTATTCAAGCAAGGGGCGGATGCTATATATCGACGATGTATATCCGAAGAAGAGATTGAGGATATATTGTACCACCGCTATTCTTTTGCATATGGAGGTCATGCGAGCATGCATAAGATGCTGCAAAGTTTTGCAAGCGGATTTTATTGGCCTCACATTTTTAGAGACTCTGAATTATGTGACGACTTGTGACTTGCCACAAAGGACCGGGAACGTATCAAGGAGACATGAGATGCCTCAAAATTCGATATTGGAAGTCGAATTGTTCGACGTATGGGGAATTGACTATATGGGACCCTTCCCTACTTCCTATAAAAACACCTATATCGTAGCAAGTGGACTATGTGTCTAAATGGGTTGAGGCTCTACCATCCCCTCTTGTGATGCAAAACAGTCATTAAGCTCTTTAAGAGTATAATATTTCCCAAGATTTGGAATACCGAGAGCGATAATAAGTGATGGAGGCTCACACTTTATCGAAAGACAATTTGAAAGTCTTCTCAAGTATGGAGTAACCCATAAACTAGCCTCACCATATCATCCACAAACGAGTGGGCAAGTAGAAGTTTCGAATAGGGAGATCAAGACTATCTTGGAAAAAACAGTATCAAGATCAAGGAAGGATTGGTCTTTAAGACTTGATGATGCTCTATGGGGCCTATCGAATCGCCTATAAGACACCCATTGGAATGACTCCGCTTTCATTTAGTTTATGGAAAACCATGTCATCTTCCAATTGAAATAGAGCATAGGGCATATTGGGCAATTAAATGGCTTAATTTTGACTCAAGAAAGCCGGAGAGAAAAGAAAATCAACTAAACGAACTTAAGAACTACGCCTTGATGCTTATGAACATGCGAGGTCTTATAAGGAGAAAAGCGAAGAGGTGGCATGACAAGAATATCATGCGCAGAGAATTTCATCAAGGAGACTTGGTATTACTATTCAACTCAGATTGAAACTCTTTCCGGGAAGTCAAATCCGATGGTGGGGCCATATCGAATTGAAAAGGTTTATCCTCATGGA
Source organism: Wurfbainia villosa (assembly GCA_025175895.1). Classification (NCBI taxonomy): domain Eukaryota; kingdom Viridiplantae; phylum Streptophyta; class Magnoliopsida; order Zingiberales; family Zingiberaceae; genus Wurfbainia; species Wurfbainia villosa. The sequence goes on along the minus strand of CM045997.1, from coordinate 92,123,421 downwards.
GATATTGATATATCTAGTGAGTCTACGGAATTTTCAAAGTAAATGGTCAAAGACTTAAGAGATACTTAAATAATTACATTGAGTGATTGGAGATGAGGAGAGGCGAGCATCAAGCCATATCCCCAAAACTAAGGAGTAATCGAGGGTCAAGCTAACGACCTTAAACAAGCGCTTCTTGGGAGGCAACCCATGCTATTTTCATTTTTTTAGTCATTTTATTTTATTTTATTTTATTCTTTATTCTATTTTTTATTTTTTCGTGTTTTCAAAGATAGGTGCCATCACGTTGACATTTAATTGACTACTGTGGTCGAATCCATTACACAGCGTGTTGTTGGTACCCGAAGACAACATAGGCAGGGCGTGCTGACTAGCACGCCCGTGTCGCACACTTCTCAACCTAGGCACGCCTGGGCTGGACTGCGACACGCCTGGGGAGCGACGGAGCACGCCTATGTCGCACCTAAACGGGTCGGGTATTTGCGTAAGAGCATGCCCGACACGCCTATGCTGCGGATAGCCCTCTAAAACCAGCCCGAGCACGCCCTAATCTTCCACTCGCGATACAAGGTTGAAGCACACACGGCCTCCTCTCTCAAGCGAGGAGCAAACTCGCTGTCTCTCCATTCCCAACGCCATGAGCAAGCGAGTGAAGACTAGAGGAGGAGCTTCTTCCTCCTCTGCGGCAAAGGACAAGGGGAAAAGAAAAGCTCAGGATTTGGGTAACGAACCTCCTCCGACCTCTAGCCATCCTTATGGAATTGTTTTTAGGGATGATATTATGAAGACTAAATTCAGTAAGCTTGAAAAAAGGAAGTTAGTATCTACGAGAACTATAGACTTCTACACGTTGACCACCTTAGGGTTAAGAGATGACATAACTTGGTTAACAAATAGGATAGGCTGGACCGAGTTTATCACACACCATCACCTTACTTACCCTAGCATCACTCTTGAATTCCTTAGCTCCCTGTCAGCTTAAATACTGCAAGGAAAGGATTGTGAGGAAGGAAAAATAAAATTTAGATTAATGAACCATGAATTTACCCTTTCTCTAAGTGATTTTAATATGATATTTGATTTTCCTAGCGGAGGGGAGAGGCAAATTCATAGACATTTTATTGATCATCAATTTTGGAGATTAATTTCTGATGACCCTCGCCCTTACGATGCATCTAGATCTAAATCATTTAACATCCCTAATCCTACTTTCCGTTATCTCCTTAGATTCATGGCTAATACAATCTCAGGGAGATATGATAGTGCAGGGGTGGCTAGGCAGAGTGAGTTACAATTTTTATGGGCCATGCTAAATGAAGTTAAGATTGATTCTGGAGCCCATATGGTTAGGCATTTAGTTAAGGTTAGTAATAGCCCATCCGGAGTCATAGTCATAGGGGGTATTATCACTAGGATTGCTGTAGCCTTAGGATGTGATTTGGATGACCTTGAATATTGTCCTGCTAGCCCTAGATTGGATTTGGATGCTTGTATAAATATGAAGATGATTGAGGCATGTGACGAGGGATATCGTTTGGTGTTAAGAAATGGAATTAAAATCCCTCTTCCGAACCCTGAGCGGATGACTGTACGTAATTCATCCAATTGGCTTTTTAGAGATGTTCAGGAACCCTTTCCTACCCCCACTGCCCATGCTCCATCACCCCCTGCTAGGGAGCCATCTCACATAGCCCCTGAGCCATCACATTCGACTCCTGAACCCCCACGGTTTCCTACTGACAATGTTTCTGCAGGGTACTCTTCTTTTGATTTTTTAGGATTCCGATCATCATTCGAAGCATTTAGGGTCGAGCATACCTCGCACATTGGTGTGGGATCGGTATGCCCAAGCTACAGAGGAGCACCATCGCATGGTGACACAACATTTGGATAGGGCAGCTGATTTTTACAGGAGAGCTGATGAGTTTTTCACTGCTGAGTCCGCCCGGAGGGAAGATGATGATAGATTTCGACAAGAGTCCCGGGAGTTTTACGGGAGAGCGGCGGACGTAGGTGGGCGAGAGGAGGATGCTAGTAGCGAAGACGATGACCATTGACCACCTTCAACTATTTTGTGAGTTTTGATGCACATCCGCTATCGCTTATGCCGCTTTCTACTTAGATTTTTAGTTTGGTTATTGCTATTTTATTTGCATCTTTTCATATATCATAAAAGGCATTTTTATATCATCTAGCGTAATACAACCTGAACATTGGTGGATCATGAAATTCCTTTTGCCTATTTGATAAGAACCCTATTTCACCTCTAACACGGTCTATAGGTCTGAGGTATCCAAAGAAAAGATTTAAACCCCCCATATCGGACGAGTACCCGATTTTCCATTGGAGACTTACCTGCGCAACTTGGTTACTGGAGAAACACTTTCACTAGAAGTATGTTAAAAAAAAAAATGACTGGAATTGTTTTCAAGCACCCCTTTGAGACCAAGTAGTTACTGGGGAAACACCTAAAAGGTGCCCCTTTGAGACTAACTAGTTACTGGGGAAATGCTCTCTATAATACATTTCATTCGCTCTTCTTAGAAAGTGCTCCTTTGAGACCTTTTGATGATAGGTAAGAATGATCCATGCATTGAGGCAGGTAAGTGCCTCTATGCCGGAAATAAGAATGCTCTACGATAGAAGGAATGGCAAATCCGGATTGGTGTCCAATGACTTTAGTCCAACTTTTCACGTGCACTATATAGGGATCTTTCAAACTTGGCAACTAGAAATAATTTGAAAAGATTAAGATCAGATTGTATACTTCTGGATGGTGTCTAGTATTCCCACAAATAAGTTGTCTTTTGAGTTTTCTTTGCTTGAGGACAAGCAAAAGTTTAAGACTAGGGGATTTTGATGTGTGTAAATCATGCTATGTTTTCACTACTTTATATATGTGCATTTTATCTCATTTCATATCCTAGGCATGTATTTTATCATGATTCAGTTAAGTTTAGCATATTTTGGGAAGAAGAGACTGCTTTTGGGTGTTTTTGTGTTAACAGGGCAAAGGAGAAGGCGTATCAAAACAACACAGCCGTGTTGGGAATCGACACGCCTGTGTCATGAGAACCAGCGGACGACACGCCCGAGTCAAAGAACAACACGCCCGTGTCAGTGATTCCAGCAGCCGACACGCCCTAGTGCAGCCGCGACGCCCTCAAACCGTAACACCGGAAAGAAGCCGACACGCTGCGTGCCCTCATGTGGCACGGGCGTGTTGGCCTGACTCCAGGATTCCTTTTCTGCGAGCAATCAGGATCTTCGTCTGAATTAAAGGGAAATCTATTGCCTTAATTGAAGAGGTGGCCAAAGCTATAAAAGAGAAGATATTCTAACCCTAAAGGAGGACGGCGGATGGTCAAAAAGGAGGACAGAAGACGGCAAAGGGATCGACAACAGAAGAAGCAAAAGAGAAGGAGTCGGCAGAGGAACGTAGATGGCATCCAGTATTGTATTTTCTTTCTCTAGCAACTCTTGTCAGACTATGGAGTAGTGTCTTGTAATCTTAGGATGGGGGAGTAGCCCTTGACGATTAATGATGGATGATATAATCTATACTACTCAAACTATTGTTTATTTTGATCTGGTTCTTTTGGATTCTTATTGATAAACCTAAGGAGCTAAGGGGAAGTACCTAACGGTGAACCCGAGTTCCCGAAACCCAGAATCAACTAGGGAATAACTCTTGTCAAGTAGCGGTAGTGTATCTATGAGGGCTTGCGGGGGTCTCGTGACAGGTCCCCTTAGCTGATTATGGTCCCGTGTGCAAACCTACCGTGAAAAGGAAATTTGACTCTAGCGGAACTCTTATGGACTTAATGGATCTATCAAATCCAGTTTTTACCAGGTAATGGAGGCAAGACTAGGGAGGTTTGTGGGGGTCTCGTGACAGGTCCCCTTAGCTGATTATGATCCCCTATGCTTGAACACCGTGACAGGTAAGTTGAGTTTGATAGGTACAGTTAGCGTAGACCTCGAAAGGGGCCGTTGATTTACCTTAGGATAGGTTCCATCAAAACAACTCTACTAGGGGTAGGAAAGAATTAAATCACCTTATAAATCGTTGACGTGGTGAAACCCATATCCTGAGATTTTCCTCAACTCTTGACTTTTAGCTCGTTCTTCTCATTTGTTGTTATTGACTACTCAGTTTCTTTGCTTAAACCAATAATCGATTTACTAGATAACTTGGTATCACGATCATTCGGTAATTGTTCCAATCCCTGTGGGATCAATATTTTTATTACTTGACGACAACCGTGCACATGCGGAAAATAACACATCAGCCATAAACACCACTAAGCAATAAACTCCTTCTCGACAACACGTCGGAGGTGGAGAAACCTCTTACAAGTGATTACAATAAGTAATGCAAAATAAACAAGAAAATACAAGTGAAAATGTAAAGAACACTTTACAAACTAGGGTTTTGAGCGCTTGCTTGTCGGTTGCTTGGATGAGCTTGAAGGACCCTGAAATGCACCTGTAAATCACCTTCAAATTGCCTCACCAAAGCTCTCAAAGAACCAATATCAAAATCCTCCACGAGCTCCTCTTTTTAACCTGCATCGGGCTGGATTTCCGTCGATCAGTCGACTGCCATAAGTCACCAGTCGACTGATGCCACTATTGTCGTGAGACAAAGGGTCGATCCACGCTGGAAAAACTCCAACGGATCTCTTGGCAGTCGACTGCCAACCGCATAGTCGACTGTCCAGTCGGCTATGGAGCATTCTGTGCTCGCGGCTAAACTAGCAGTCGACTACTGTCGACATCAGTCGACTGCTCCAATGAGCAGTCTACTGCCAGAGCCATTTTAGCTCTAAACCGGCAGTCGAACTCTAGTCGACTCACGACAGTCGAATCGGCCATAATTCCAGTCGACTGCCAACCTCAAACATGAGGTTTTAACCCAAGTATGGTGCCCCCATACATGCTAGACCACTCTTAGCCTAGACCTAAGCCTTCTAGCTACCTTCATCATCCTCACGCCTCTCGGATCCCTCCAAGTCATCCATGACTTGTTCATCCATCGCGCTAGCCTTCAGGTGCTTCCATCGGATATGTCATGCTAACGGTGTCTACACCGCTAAGGCACATTGGACTTACACCGCCAAGACTCCGCTTGGACTTTACGCTGCCAACCATTGGACTTATGCTGCCAAGACTCCACCCTTGGACTTTACGCCACCAATATCAAACCCCTTGGACTTCTCAAATGCCAAGACTCAAGTTTGGACTTTCCCTTGCCAACCCATGTTTGACTTTCCATGCCAAGACCCATGCTTGGACTTCCCTTGTGCCAAGTACTCAAGACTTGGACTTTCCCAAATGCCAAGTGTCCCACTTGGACTTTCCATGCCAAGTACACATGACTTGGACTTTACCTTGCCAAGACCCATGCTTGGACTTTCCCATAATCACATGGTTAATCCTAGTCAACCATCAAAGTCTCCCTCGAGTCTGGTTAATTATAACCTGGGTCGATTATATAAACAATCTCCCCAAAACATTAACCGACATCACTGTCAAACATCAATGTCAAACATACTATGTCAAACATCAAAACATCACTCGAGTCAAACTCGAGTCTGATCAATCGTGACCTGGGCCGATTGCACCAACAATCTCCCCCCTTTTTGATGTATGACAAAACAAACCTTGAGTTAGGCCCCTAACTCAAATTCCCTTACCAATTTTCCAAATTGGTAATTTAACCTTCTCCCCCTTTTTGACATACATCAAAAAGGTTATCTCTCCAAGGAGGTCAATGTCTCATGTCCCAATGAGATCTTACAATCTCCCCCTTGATTCAAAAATATCTAGGATGCCTACCATCTTCCTAGTGATAAGTCTCATATCACTCAAGAGAGGCAATCCTATACTCTCTCCCAATTTCCAAATTGGGTTTCTCAAAATCCCATTTTTCCTCTCATGAGGAAAAAATACTATCCATCATCCCATAATGAATACCTCCCCCAAAAGGCTTGCTCCCCCTTGACCATTGCACCAACAATGTCCTTGGGAAGTCCCTAAGCCAATAGGAACTTTAAACCATCAAAATTAAGGTTCTAAGTTCAAACATGAACTCTTCCACCTTTAAATTTGATACTTTGACCTAACACCTCTCCAAATCCATATCCAATGGATTTTCACCCTTTATAATGTTTCCCAAGGCATATCCTAGGGTTAGGAGTGGTTAGGGACCTTAACTACAGCTGAACACGGGCTAAACAAACCTAGTTTTTCCGAAATCAGCATTAGCAGTCGACTCCGTCAGTTACCAGTCGACTGCCACTAAGAGCAGTCGACTGATAACTGAAAATCTTGATTTTCAGTTATCAGAAATGAGATTTGGAAAAGCATAAATAATTATACGTAATTAGAAAAATCATGAAATTCGATACGTATAATACCTATGATCAATACAATGGGTGAAAAATGATAGAAAAGTATTTTACCCATAAAATATAGAAATTGATACAAAATTCAAAAGTGAATAAAAACTTCAAAGTTTTAGCTCACTTGGTATCAAGCTCATCAACGGTGATTGCTATCAAAAGATAGGCTTTACCAAGGTTTTCTAAAATGATTTTAAAATGTTTTCAAAACCTTATTTTGGATCATATTCCTTGGGCTCTTTGTACATGACTTGTACACAAGCTTTCCCAATGATCCACATTTGAATTAAGATGAGTTATGGTTCAACTAGATGCAAAAACTGTGCACCTTGAACTCAACTCATATCCTAGCATCTCACATGTATCTAGGGTGTATAGCATACACATACATGTCAATGTGATGTGAGATGTGGGTTTTGTTCTCCCTAATCTAGGGTTTCATGCATTTTCTAAGGCAACTCTACTTGATTCCCTTATAAATGGGACTCCAAGTCATGCCATTGTCCTTAAATCAATTTTAGTTAATTTAAATGCATGAAATGATCATGACATAATGATAGCAATAATTAAAGCATGGCCAATGATCATGATGTCATGGCATAATATGAAATCTAAAAACACATGACATTAATCCTTAATCCTAAACATGATCATGACATATAAATGATAAAAATAAACATGATGTCATGGCATGTTATATGACAAACAAGGCATGACAAATAAAAAGTATAGGTATAATAATACCTAAATTTTTAATATTAGTTGTCATTTGATATAATTAAGTTTATTTTGCCATATTATTACTTTTCTCCCTAGTGTGCCAAAAACCCAAAATGACACACTATAACCTCTAATCCTAAATTGTGCCAATTTGATCATTTTATCAAAACTTCTCAAATAATATTGGCACATCCTGAAATCTTTTAGGATTAAAGCTCAAATGTATTTCCAAGGTAACCATAACCTTGAAAATAACCTAAAGTGCCACCTTTATCATGATTGAGTTAACTACCCACCCAATCAAGGTTGGCACACCCTAAACCCATCTAGCGTGAATCAATCACGCTCTTAGGAACCCAAAACCTATTTGAGCTCCTAGGGTTAACTAGGTATTCCTTAGGGATAACCTCCCTAGATACCTTCCTAATGACCCTCCTAGGCTTGTTAGCCTTGGTCATTGTGGTCTTGTCTAGGTTGACTCTAGGGGTAACTCCCCTTGCAACCTTCTTAGTGGCCACCCTAGGTTTCCTAGAAACCCTAGCCACTAGGCACAAACCCTGGTCAACTCTAGGGATGACTTCCCTATTGACCTTGGTCTTCCTAGACCTAGTTAGTGTTCCATAATCTAATGGAACACTATGGTAGGTCTTTTTGGGCTTAGGCTTACCCTTGAATGGTTCTTGATTTCTAGGTCTTTGACTTTGACTCCTAGACCTAGATTTTTGATCACTTGACCCTTGAAATTGATTTTGCATAATCCTAAGGGTCTTCTTTAATTTTTCAAGTCTTGATCTCAAGACTTGATTTTCCAACTCTAATTGCCCAATTGATTTTTGATTAAGTTTTTGGACATTACCATTTTCTTTAGGCATATGCCTACCCTTCTTAGGGTTAATGCCTAAGTGGTTTTCTATTTTCCTAATGCTTTCCTTAGGAAGAGTTTTTCTAGGGACATTAGTCCCAAATTTCTCCTTTCTTGAAAAATTGACCCTCTTAGCACCTAGATAATATTCCTTATTTCTAGCATGCTCTTTATGATAAATAGCAAGATTGCTAAAATTATTTCTAGCATGCTTTTTGACATTATTTGAATAAGGAGCTTTATTTAAAAATACCATAGGGTTAGCTTTAGAAGCTCCCCCTACTTGTGGTGCTCCTTTTTGCCCCTTCTTTTCCCCCTTTGGGCATTGATTCCGGTAGTGTCCCGGTTGCTGGCATTTGAAGCAAATGACTTGCTCCTTGCTTTTCTTGGCGGGAACACCGGCTTCATTGACTTTTGGCGGTAGTGTCCCGGTTGTCGGCATTTGAAGCAAATGACTCTTCTTGATTCTTTTAGGACATTTACTCTTGTAATGTCCTACCTCCCTACAGTCAAAACAAATTATATGATTTTTATTTAAACCTAAATTGCTTGAGTTACCTAGGGTATTTGTGGTGGTAGGTGCCAGAGTTGGAGCTTCTTCATCTTGACCGGATGTGGAAGCTTCTTCTTGTTGCTCCGGAGTGGAAATTCATTCCTTCCCCTCAATCCTAGAGGTGGAGGTTCCTTCTACTTCTTCCACCTCCTCTTCCACCGATTCGGAAGCTGACTCCTCTTCAACTTCCGACTCCTCACTTGCTCGTGAGGATGATAAACTCTCTTCATCTTCGATCTCCTCCTCTTGAGCCGATGAGCACTCCTCTTCTTGGACCGGTGATGGATTTTCATAATGTTTCGCCAATTTGCTCCATAGCTCCTTGGCGTCTTTACAATCCCCTATCTTGATCAAAATATGATTAGGGATTACATTAAGCAAAATACCCATTACCTTATTATTGATATTATAATATCGTAGTTGGTCTTGGCTCCAATTCTTCTTCTTGATTTTTCTTCCTTCATCATCTTTTGGAGTGTCAAAGCCTACTAAGACACTAATCCAATTGTCAAAGTCACACATTAAAAATTTCATCATTCTACCTTTTCAATACGCGAAATCTTCGCGGTCGAAGGACGGTGGAATGTTGACGTCATCACCCAATCTTTCTTGGAAACCCATCTTCTTCCTCTAGCGTGCTCCCTCATTTGTTAAACTTTGAAGAGCGGCCTCGCTCTGATATCACTTGTTGGGACATGTGCGCCCGTTAGAGGGGGGTAAATAGTGCATTACCGTTCATTGATGGAATTTGATCATTCGCGTTGCTTGTCTACAATCTTGTGAGTACGCAGCGGAATAAACAATTACAAATACAAATACAAGATACAATCACAACACGCACGATATAATGTGGTTCGGAACCGAATGGTTTCTACTCCACGGATTGGGTTCGTACGAACCCTAGCGATGCCACAAACACCACTAAGCAATAAACTCCTTCTCGACAACACGTCGGAGGTGGAGAAACCTCTTACAAGTGATTACAATAAGTAATGCAAAGTAAACAAGCAAATACAAGTGAAAATGTAAAGAACACTTTACAAACTAGGGTTTTGAGCGCTTGCTTGTCGGTTGCTTGGATGAGCTTGAAGGATCCTGAAATGCACCTGCAAATCACCTCACCAAAGCTCCCAAAGAACCAATATCGAAATCCTCCACGAGCTCCTCTTTTTAACCTGCATTGGGCTAGATTTTCGCCGATCAGTCAACTGCCATAAGTCACCAGTCGACTGATGCCACTGTTGTCGTGAGACAACGGGTTGATCCATGCTGGAAAAACTCCAACGGATCTCTTGGCAGTCGACTGCCTAGTCGACTACGGAGCATTCTGTTCTCACGGCTAAACTAGCGAATGATCGTCGTCCCTTGCGCGCGACCATGATACATCGATCGACATCGATCGCTTCCAATGAGCGATCCATCGTGCGAGCCATTTTAGCTCTAAACTGGCAGTCGAACTCTAGTCAACTCACGACAGTTGAACCGGCCATAATTCCAGTCGACTGCCAACTGCAAACATGAGGTTTTAACCCAAGTATGGTGCCCCCATACTTGCTAGACCACCCTTAGCCTAGACCTAAGCCTTCTAGCCACCTCCATCAGTCTCACGCCTCTCGGATCCCTCCAAGTCATCCATGACTTGTTCATCCATCGCGCTAGCCTTCAGGTGCTTCCATCGGCTATGTCATGCTAACGGTGTCTACACCGCCAAGGCACATTGGACTTACGCCGCCAAGACTCCGCTTGGACTTTACGCCGCCAACCATTGGACTTATGCTACTAAGACTCCACCCTTGGATTTTACGCCGCCAATATCAAACCCCTTGGACTTCTCAAATGCCAAGACTCAAGCTTGGACTTTCCCTTGCCAACCCATGTTGGACTTTCCATGCCAAGACCCATGCTTGGACTTCCCTTGTGCCAAGTACTCAAGACTTGGACTTTCCCAAATGCCAAGTGTTCCACTTGGACTTTACATGCCAAGTACCCATGACTTGGACTTTACCTTGCCAAGACCCATGCTTGGACTTTCTGTTGGGAGGGGAAACTTCGCCAAGATACTACATCTTTATCTTGGATTGCCTCGTCATATGTCCAGGGATCAGGTTCATGTTCGCCAAGGACCAAATCAGAAGATTCTTTCAAGAACATGAATCTTTCAGGCTGTCTCACAACCCTCCCACTACGACGAGGTATTACCTGTGTATCCTCTGTGACACGCGGTGCAGTGACTTGTGGTATATCCTCTTGTACCGGTGGTACTAAAGAAGTGACTTCCCCTTTTATTTCCTCCAGAACAATCTTACTCGTGGGCTTGTGGTTCATCACATAGTCATTTTCTAGAAATCTGGCGTTCGTGCTAACGATCACCCTCTGATCTCTAGGACTATAAAACAAACCACCTTTCGTTCCTCTTGGATAGCCAACGAACATGCGTACTTCTGTACGAGGTTCCAATGTACCAGCATCAGCCTTCAGCACATGTGCTGGACTCCCCCATATCCGAATATATCTTAGACTAGGCTTTCGCTCAGTCCACAATTCTGTGGGAGTAGAAGGCACTGATTTAGATGAAACAAAGTTTAGAATGTACACCGCCGTATTTAGAGCATATCCCCAGAACGAATCTGGCAACTCAGAATAACTCATCATCGATCTAACCATCTCCATAAGAGTCCTATTCCTTCGCTCTGCTATACCATTCTACTGGGGTGTGCCAGGTGCAGATAATTGGGATTGAATCCCAACCTCTGATAAGTAATTCCTAAACTCTCCCAAGATGTACTCACCGCCACGATAAGATCGTAGTGTCTTGATACTTTTACCTTGACGTTTCTCCACATCAGCCTTGAATTCTTTGAACTTGTCAAAGCATTCAGACTTGCAGCGCATCAAGTAAATGTATCCATATCTCGAATAATCATCTATAAAAGAGATGAAATACTCAAAACCATCTCTAGCCTGGATAGACATAGGACAACACAAATCAGAATGAACCAATTCTAACACATCTTTGGCTCTATACCCCTTGGCCTTAAAAGGCCTCTTGGTCATTTTACCCTCCAAGCAAGATTCGCAGGTTGGGAAATCTTCCACCACTAATGAACCCAAAGGTCCATCAGCTATCAACCTTTGAATTCTGCTTAGGTTAATATGACCAAGCCTAAGATGCCAAAGATATGTTTGGTTCATCTTCGAAGGTTCTTTTCTCTTATTGGAATTAGAAGATGAGTTATTAACTTCTATTTGCATCGTGGGAGCTTTTGGTTCAAGTGTGTATAAATTTACTATCAATGCACCCGAACAGATAATGTCCCTATTCCTTTTTATAACAACTCTGTCATTAAAAGAAATAGAATATACATCCATAAACAATTTAGAAACCGAAATTAAATTCTTTCTAAATAAAGGTACATAAAGGCAATTTTTAAGAACCAAAACTTTATTTTTCTCAAAAGATAAATGAACGTCTCCCACTGCAACAACCGCCACCTTCGTGGCATCGCCCAAGTACATGGTAATCTCCCCCTCAGCCAGTCGTCTGGTTTCCTGGAACCCCTGCAAAGTTTTGCAGACATGATCAGTGGCTCCCGTATCTACACACCAGGTGTCGGTAGATAACACCGCTAAATATGTTTCAACGACTAGACTAAAAGATATACCTTTGTTCTGCTTGTGGTTGGGGTAGTCCTTCTTCCAGTGTCCAGTCTGCTTACAAGTGAAGCACTTGCCTTTCGGCTTCTTCACTCCTCCCTGAGTTCCTCCCACCGCCTTTGTCCCAGTTTGTTTCTTCTTCTTCTTGCCTTTCGGCTTAGAAGTAGAAACCTTTTGGGTCACCATGGCATGCACCTGAGCACTCTGACGAAATAGCCCCTCTGCCACCTGGAGTTCTGTCAGAAGCTCCGCCAACGAATACAACCTTTTGTTCATGTTGTAGTTCAGGCGAAACTGCTCAAAACTCCTAGGTAGAGACTGGAGAATGATATCGACCTGGGTTTCCCCATCGATCTTAGCTCCGAGGACTTCCAACTCATTCAAATGAGCCATCATCTTGAGAACATGATCCCTCATGGGTGTTCCCTCGATCATGGTGGTCGTCATCAAGTTCCTCAGCTTCCCTAGCGCCTAGTGTCCGGTGTAAAGCTCTTTGAGATTGAGCATCATGTCATAAGCAGTGGGCATGGCTTGATGCTGATGTTGCAGTACATTTGACATAGATGCCAAAATGTAACACCGCGCCATCTCATTGGCCTTTATCCACTTCTTATAACTCTCTTTCTTCTTTTCCCCAGAATCATCCACAGGCTTAGGAGGACTCTCTTCGAGGAGTACATATTTGTATTCCTCAGCAGTCAAGACAATGTCTAGATTTCTCTTCCAATCAACATAGTTGGGTCCAGTAAGTTTATTCTCTTTCAGTATCACATCAAGAGGGTTGAAAGTCATTTTGAAAGAAAACCTAAGAATCACATAGATCAAAACATTAGATTTCAAAAAATTATTGATTCCTCAAACAATAAAATTTTAAAATCAACCAACACCTCAAAACACTGAGAATATCGTATGCCACGATAGTGTGGACGTATACGAATTCTACATTTGTAAGAGGAGGTTTTACCCATTAATTTTACTATCTTGTCAACCTAACTTTTTGACAAGTAAAATTAATAGTTGGTTCCTCTTTGGCCCTACAAATAAAAGCAGTGACTCCGATGGGGAGGATACTTTTATTTGTATCTAAGTGTTCACCATTACTCGGTACCAAGGTAATTATCTCGGGTTATGTGCCTTCCGATGGGGAAGTACACACACTCCTTAATAATTTCCTATGACCATATTTGACCTTGTGATCCACAAACAAACTCATCCGATGGGGAGGAAGGCACTCAGAGCCGACGCGCAAGTTTGTTTGCATCACTTGTCAAATCGTAATGGAGGCCGTGGGAATTTATAAAAATTTCCCTCTCCCACTTAGTAATTTGAAATTGAGGAATTTTCTAGCCTACGACATGCAAATCAAACAATAAGCAATAAATATGAAAAATAAAAATTTTCCAACTATTATGGCTTTTGTCTTCAATATGTCTCCCGTCGTATCGCCATCTCGTCCGCTCCTCCTACGCCATGTACGAGCCATCCGGAGATCCGAGCCGAGAATAAAATCTATTTTAATTTACATGCATCGATCCTATACTCCACGAGGGAGTGTACATGAAATCTAGATCGAAAGTAAACTAAAATAAAAAGAGTAGCTAAACAATGCCGTATCTAATTTACAAAAAATTAAATACTAGTCTCGTCAACCCCGAGGATTCAACAAAATATACATTTACACACATACAATCACATACACACATATGACCATAATAGTTGGATCTTATGCCTGCAACCAAAAAGTTAACCTACTCATATCCTACTATTATCCGACACATATAATATATGAAAAGTGCATAAAAGTAACCGAATCCTAAACACGCAAAACCGAAAAACCGTGGCTCTGATACCACTTGTTAGGAGGGGAAACTTCGCTTCCCACTTCAACTCGGTCGCTTGTTCATGGCGATCCCTTCTACGTCCCCGGATAAAAAAAAATTATCCTTGACAAGAGGGATTGCCCAAGCAACCTTGTCATTGTCGTGCTATTCGATTAGAGTAGTCTCTCGAACAAACTTGTTGTTCAAGCGACCAACCTCTATTTTACGAATAGCCGCGGAATAGACGATGTACGGATCGCCGACTTTTGTGTTTATGTTCGGGGTCCAAGTTATATTAGCAACAAAATAGAATATAACATTCATATAATTTAAAAACAAATATAAACATGTTACACATGAAGATAGATAAGTGATATACCTCTCGATCTTCTATTGTATGACCTTCCTCCTTTCGGATGTCGTGTGGGCGACGATCTACCTAAAGTTGAAGCTCCTAGATCACCAATCTTCCTTCCTTTCTCATCCCGAGCAAGAGGAAGAATAGAAACAAGACTCTTTTCCTTCTTTCAACCAACCACCAAACTACAAGGTTGGTGCTTGTCGCCGGCCAAGAAAGAAGAGGAGAATAGGATGGAAACTGGCCAAGACTCCAAGGGAAGGCCCTAAATCTTGTTTCCACTGGCCAAGGAGAAGGAGAAGAAATGGATTGGACGCTGGCCAAAATATGGAAAGGGCTGCTGGGCACCGACAACCTTGAGGAAGAAGAAGATAAGGAATAAGTTTCCTTATTTGGTTTCGCCAACTCCAAACCCTAGCTCCAAGCCTCTTGCTGCCCAAAACCCTAATCCTATCTATAATTGGATTCATCTTGCCGCCCACCCCTTGCTCTCCTTTTATAGAGTTAGGGATAAGCCTTGTTTTAATCTCCACCATTGGTTCTAGAGATTTAATCTCAACCGTCGGATCTAAAGATTTAACCTCAACCGTCGGATCTAGAGATTTAATCTCTACCTTTGGATCTAGAGTTTTGTTTCTATCCATTGGATCTAGTGTTGGCAACATGCTCGGAGGCTCATTGGCTCCCATGTCCACGGATTAAAATTTTCACTAATGAAAACTAATCCGAATGGGATGAGTTTCCTAAGCACAACCAATTCGTCGTCGTGCTAACGACTTGAGCGATCGCTTGAACAAACTAGTTGTTCAGGCAACAAGGCTCTTCTAGTCGGTTAGCCGCAGAAGAGACGACGGACGGAGCGTCGGTTTTTGTGTTTATCTTCGGGGTCCATGATTATACAAAAACATATGAATGTAGACATGTATAATCAACACATACAATCATATTAATAAGAACATGCAAAGATCAATAATAAAACTTATAAAACTTTTATACCTCTCGATCTTCTATCATATGTCCTAACCTCCTTGTAGACTTCATGTGGGCGAAGATCCTCCACAAGTTGAAGCTCCTAGATCGCACATCTTTCTTCCTTGCTCATCCAAAGCAAGAGGAAGAATAGAAACAAGGCTCATCTCCTTCCTATGGCCAACCAACAAGCAACAAAAGATATGCTTGCCGCCAGCCAACAAGGAGAAGGAGATAATGGTGGAAACCGACCAAGACATCAAGGGAAACCCCTAAGTCTTGTTTCCACCACCCAAGGAGAAGGAGAAGGAGTCTTTGGATGCTTCCCAAGGGCTGGAAAGAGTGATATGGGCGCCGACCACCAAAGCATGAAGAAGAAAAGAAGAAACCTTCCTTATTTGGTGCCACCCAAACCTCCTAAACCCTAAGCTTCCAAACCTTAATCCAAGCTCTCCTTATGGCTAGCCATGGAAGTGAGGAAGAAGATTAGGATGAGCTCAAGCCAAGGTAGAGGGAAGATGGAGGAACCGGCCACACCTTAGGAAGAAGAAGAAAATCTCCTCCCAATGTTGCCGCCCACCCCTAGCTCCCAAAACCCTAGCCACCCAACCAAACCCTAATCTCCCTAGGGTTTCTTGCCGCCCAAGCCAATGAAAGGCAAAACCCTAATCTCCAAAAACATCCAACCTACTTGCCGCCCAACCATAAGCCCCCCTTTTATAGAGTTGGGCTTAAGCCTTGTTTTAATCTCCACCGTCGGTTCTAGGGTTTTAATCTCAACCGTCGGTTCTAGAGATTTAATCTCAACCGTCGGATCTAGAGATTTAATCTCCACCGTCGGATCTAGGGATTTAATCTCAACCGTCGGATCTAGAGATTTAATCTCAACCGTCGGATCTAGAGATTTAATCTCCACCGTCGGATCTAGGGATTTAATCTCAACCGTCGGATCTAGAGATTTAATCTCAACCGTCGGATCTAGAGATTTAATCTCCACCGTCGGATCTAGGGATTTGTTTTCCATCATTGGATCTAGAGTTCATGAGGATTATATTAGGCTACGATAGGGACCATGAGGAGGAGTTGGATCTTGGCCACCCGATGGATCGGAACCACACAAACTTGATCCATCAATGATGTTCCATTCCACTAGAGGATCATCATTGAATTACCTCACCAACCCCCATAAATTAATATGGGCTCCATACATTATTTGTACATCCATCTCCCCATGTTTAAGATATCGAATGTCCGTCAATTAATTGATTTACTGACCATCAATCAATTAACATCTAACTCCTCGAGTAGTACCACTCAACCTTATCATCATGTTGACTAAGTCAACCTGCAGGGTTTACATGATGAACCTTATGAGCTCCTTAAGGGGACATTATCAACCTAATATATAGGACACAGTTTCCTCCTATAATCAATGGCACACCATGTAAATAATATCATTTCCCAACTTACCGGGCATATTGATTTAATCCATATAAATCTAACCCTTTGGTAAATCAAAGAAATAAATACTAAGTACATGTGCCCGTTATTATATCGGGATTAAGAGCATGTACAACATAATATCCGAGGTCCGATTCAATTATGTAGTCAGCAATAAATTGAATCACCTCTATGTCGGTCCTGCTTAATACACCTAAGTGTACTAGTGTAACTCTATGTTCAAGACAAAACAATACCAAGCTACACTACAACCATGCCAATGGTTTGTCCAAAACCATCTTGGTTGTGAGCCTCTATTTATATTCTACAAGGGACTGATAACATGATCTTCTGTGCCACACCAAGCACCATGTTATCTACAATATAAAGTATTAGACAATATGCACACATATAATAAATATAAAGTGCAAACAATGATCATGTGATTCTTATTTCAAAATAAAAATGTTCATACAAAAGAGCTAGGCTTTCAGTATACATTCCTACAATCCCTGACTTATACTAAAAGACTATGTTGTCCTCATACTGCCATACATCTGATTCCCCTTCCCTCCACATGCCTATCAAAGCTCTCGCTACAAGGGCCTTAGTGAAAGGGTCCACCAGGTCATCCTCTGATGCAATCTAGGCGACAACAACTTCTACCTCCTTTACGATTTCTCGTATCAGGTGGTACTTGCGCTCTATGTGTTTACTAGCCTTATGGGCTCGTGGTTCCTTCGAGTTTGCAACTGCACCATTGTTATCACAATAAATTGTGATAGTTCTGGGAAAACCAGGAATCACATCCAAGTCCATCAAGAAGTTCCTGAGCCATACAGCTTCCTTGGCTACCTCAGAGGCTGCCACATACTCAGCTTCCATGGTAGAGTCCGCCACGCATTTCTGCTTGACACTCCTCCATACTATGGCTCCACCTCCAAAAGTAAACACAAACCCCGAGGTAGACTTACTGTTGTCCCTATCTGATTGGAAATCAGAATCCGTGTAACCCACAAGTACTAATTGATCTACCCGATAAACCAGCATATAATCCCTAGTCCTTCTCAGGTACTTCAATATATGCTTTACCGCAGTCCAATGTCCCTGTCCAGGATTACTCTGATATCTGCTAACCATGCCCACGGCAAAGCAGATATCTGGTCTCGTACATAGCATAGCATACATGAGGCTTCATACTGCCGAAGCATAAGGAACCACCTTCATCTCCTCTATCTCCTTTGATGTTTTGGGACACATCTCTTCAGATAAAGGTACTCCATGCCTAAAAGGTAGAAAACCTTTCTTGGAGTTCTGCATGATAAAATGAGCAAGGATAGTGTCAATGTATGAAGCTTGAGATAAGTACAACATCCTTTTCTTGCGATCCCTTATTACCTTGATCTCAAGGATGTGTCCCACTTCTCCCAAGTCCTTCATATCAAACTGTTTGGACAACCATACCCTTACATCTGATAACACTCTGATATTGTTGCCAACTAACAAAATGTCATCTACGTATAGTACAAGAAATACCACTACGTTTCCATCACATCTCTTGTATACACAAGGCTCATCCGAACTTCGAATAAATCCATATGACTGGATTACCTCATCAAAGCGGATGTTCCAAGATCTAGAAGCTTGCTTCAATCCATAAATGGACCGATTAAGCTTACACATAAGATGCTCTTTGCCCTTTACAACGAATCCCTCTGGTTGCTTCATATAGATGTTTTCCTCAAGACTTCCGTTAAGGAAAGCTGTCTTGACATCCATCTGCAAAATCTCATAATCCATATGAGCTGCTATGCATAAGAGAATCCGGATAGATTTAAGCATGGCTACTGGCGAAAAGGTCTCCTCATAATCGATACCCTCTTTCTGAGTATACCCTTTCGCAACAAGCCTAGCTTTGAAGGTCTCAACCTTCCCGTCTACTCCTCTCTTTCTTTTGTAGATCCACTTGCATCCAATGGCTTTTACACCATCGGGTGGCTCTACTAGCTCCCAGACCTGATTAGAATCCATAGATTCTATCTCAGAATTCATCACTCTTTGCCAAGATACCGCATCTTCATCTTGGAGTGCCTCGTCATATGTCCAGGGATCAGGTTCATGTTCGCCATGGACCAAGTCTGAAGACTCTCCCAAGAACATGAATCTATTAGGCTGTCTCACAATCCTTCCACTACGACAAGGTATCACCTGTGTATCCTCTGTGACACGCGATGCAGTGACTTATGGTATATCTTCTTGTACCGGTGGTACTGAAGTAGCGACTTCCCCTCTTAATTCCTCCAGAACAATCCTATTCATGGGCTTGTGGTTCATCACATAGTCCTCCTCTAGAAATCTGGCATTCATACTCACGATCACCTTCTAATCTCTAGGACTATAGAACAAACCACCCTTCGTTCCCTTAGGGTAGCCAACAAACAAGCGTACTTCTGTACGAGATTCCAACTTACCAGCATCTCCCTTCAGCACATGTGCTGGACTACCCCAAATCCAAATATGTCTTAGACTAGGCTTTCGCCCAGTCCACAATTCTGTGGGAGTAGAGGGTACTGACTTAGATGGAACCAAGTTCAGAATGTGTGCTGCCGTTTCCAGGGCAAACCCTAGAACGAATCAGGTAGCTCAGAATAACTCATCATCGATCTGACCATCTCCATAAGAGTCTTATTCCTTTGCTCCGCCACACCATTCTGCTGGGGTGTGCCAGGTGCGGACAATTGGGATTGAATCCCAGCCTCTGATAAGTAACTCCTAAACTCTCCCAAGAGATACTCGCCACCACGATCAGATCGTAGTGTCTTGATACTTTTACCTTGACGGTTCTCCACATCAGCCTTGAATTCTTTGAACCTGTCAAAGCATTCAGACTTGCGGTGCATCAAGTAAATGTATCCATACCTTGAATAATCGTCTATAAAAGAGACAAAGTATTCAAAGCCACCTCTAGCCTAGATAGACATAGGACCGCACAAATCAGAATGAACCAATTCCAATACATCTTTGGCTCTATACCCCTTAGCCTTAAAAGGCCTCTTGGTCATCTTACCTTCCAAGCAAGACTCACAGGTTGGGAGATCTTCCAGCACTAATGAACCCAAGGGTCCATCAGCTATCAACCTTTGAATTCTACTCAGGTTAATATGACCAAGTCTTAGGTGCCAAAGATATGTCTGGTTCATTTTTGAAGGTTCTTTTCTCTTATTAGACTTAGAAGATGAGTTATTCACTTCTATATGCATCGTGGGAGTTTTTGGTTCAAGAGTATATAAATTGTCAACCAATGTACCAGAACAGATAATCTCCCTATTCCTTTTTATAATAACTTGTCATTAAAAGAAACAGAATATCCATCCAGAAACAATTTAGAAACTGAAATTAGATTCTTTCTAAAAGTAGGTACATAAAGACAATTTCTCAAAACCAAAACTTTATTCCTATCAAAAGATAAATAAACGTCTCCCACTGGAATAGCCGCCACCTTTGAAGCATTGCCCATGAAGACGGTAATCTCTCCCTCAGCTAGTCGTCGGGTTTCCTGGAACCCCTGCAAAGTATTGCAGACATGATTAGTGGCTCCCATATCTACACACCAGGTGCTGGTAGATAACACCGCTAATCATGTTTCAACGACTAGTCCAAAGGATATATCTTTGTTCTTCTCTAGATTGGGACAGTCCTTCTTCCAATGTCCATACTGCTTGCAAGTGAAGTACTTGCCTTTCGGCTTCTTCACTCCTCCTAGAGATCCTCCCACCATCTTTGCTTTACCTTGTTTCTTCTTCTTCTTGCCTTTCAGCTTAGAAGTGGAAACCTTTTGAGCAACCATGGCTTGAGGACACTCTTCGAAGAGTGCATACTTGTACTCCTTAGCAGATAAGACAATATCTAGATTCTTTTCCAATCATCATAATTATGCACAGTAAGTTTATTTTCCTTTAGTATCATAGTAAGTGGACTGAAAGTCAATTTTGAAAATCCTAAGAATCACATAGATCATTACTGTAGATTTCAAAAAATTATTGATTCCTCAAACAATAAAATTTCAAAATCAACCAACACCTCAAGACACTGAGAATATCGCATGCCATAATAGTGTGGACGTATACGAATTCTACATTTGTAAGAGGAGATTTTACCCATTAATTTTATTATCTTGTCAACCTTACTTTTTGACAAATAAAATTAATAGTTGGTTCCTCTTTGGCCCTACAAATAAAAGCAGTGACTCCGATGGGGAGGATACTTTTTATTTGTATCTAAATGTGCACCATTACACGATACTAAGGGAATTATCTTGGATTATGTGCCTTACTGATGTGGAAGTACACACGCTCCTAAATAATTTCTTATAACCATTATTTGACCTAGTGATCCGCAAACAAACTCATCCGATGGGGAGGAAGGCACTCAGAGCCGACACGCAAGTTTGTTGCATCACACATCAAATTGTAATGGAGGCCGCGGGAATTAATTAAAATGTCCCTCTCCCACTTAGTAAATTGACAGTGAGGAATTTTCAAGTACACACAACATGCATATAAAACAAATCAGCAATAAATATGGAAAAAATAAAAATTTTCCCAACTATTATGGCATTGTTCTCTAATATGCGTCCCGTCATGTCGCCACCTCGTCCGCTCCACCTTTTCCCGTGCGCAAGTCACCAAAGAGATCCGAGCCAAGGTAAACTATTTTAATTTACATCCATCGATCCTATACTCCACGAAGGAGTGTACAAATAATCTAGATCGAAAGTAAACTAAAATGAGCGGCTAAACAATGCCATATTCAATTACAAAAATTAAATACTTATTTAGCCTCGTCAACCCCGAGGATTCAAATAATATACAATCACACACACATGCAATCACATACACACATATATAGCCATAATAGTTGGATCTTATGCTTGCAACCAAAAAGTTATCCTACGCACATCCTACTATCATCCGACATATACAATATATGATAAGTGCATGAAAGTAACCGAATCCAAAACACACAAAACCGGAAACCGTGGCTCTGATACCATTTTGTTGGCAACATGCTCGGAGGCTCATTGGCTCCCATGTCCCCGGATTAAAATTTTCACTAATGAAAACTAATCCGGATGGGATGAGTTTCCTAAGCACAACCAATTCATCGTCGTGCTAACGACTTGAGCGATCGCTTGAACAAACTAGTTGTTCAAGCAACCAAGCACTTCTAGTCGGTTAGCCGCAGAAGAGACGACGGACGGATCGCCGGTTTTTGTGTTTATCTTCGGGGTCCATGATTATACAAAAACATATGGATGTAGACATGTATAATCAACACATACAATCATATTAATAAGAACATGCAAAGATCAATAATAAAACTTGTAAAACTTTTATACCTCTCGATCTTCTATCGTATGTCCTAACCTCCTTGTAGACTTCGTGTGGGCGAAGATCCTCCACAAGTTGAAGCTCCTAGATCACACATCTTCCTTCCTTGCTCATCCAAAGCAAGAGGAAGAATAGAAACAAGGCTCATCTCCTTCCTATGGCCAACCAACAAGCAACAAAAGAAATGCTTGCTGCCGACCAACAAGGAGAAGGAGATAATGGTGGAAACCGACCAAGACATCAAGAGAAACCCCTAAGTCTTGTTTCCACCACCCAAGGAGAAGGAGAAGGAGTCTTTGGATGCTTCCCAAGGGCTGGAAAGAGTGATATGGGTGCTGGCCACCAAAGCATGAAGAAGAAAAGAAGAAACCTTCCTTATTTGGTGCCACCCAAACCTCCTAAACCCTAAGCTTCCAAACCCTAATCCAAGCTCTCCTTATGGGCGGCCATGGAAGTGAGGAAGAAGATTAGGATGAGCTCAAGCCAAGGTAGAGGGAAGATGGAGGAACCGGCCACACCTTAGGAAGAAGAAGAAAATCTCCTCCCAATGTTGCCGCTCACCCCTAGCTCCCAAAACCCTAGCCACCCAACCAAACCCTAATCTCCCTAGGGTTTCTTGCCGCCCAAGCCAATGAAAGGCAAAAACCTAATCTCCAAAAACATCCAACCTACTTTCCGCCCAACCATAAGCCCCCCTTTTATAGAGTTGGGCTTAAGCCTTGTTTTAATCTCCACCGTCGGTTCTGGGGTTTAAATCTCAACCGTCGGTTCTAGAGATTTAATCTCAACCGTCGGATCTAGAGATTTAATCTCCACCGTCGGATCTAGGGATTTAATCTCAACCGTCGAATCTAGAGATTTAATCTCAACCGTCAGATCTAGAGATTTAATCTCCACCGTCAGATCTAGGGATTTGTTTTCCATCATTGGATCTAGAGTTCATGAGGATTATATTAGGCTACGATAGGGACCATGAGGAGGAGTTGGATCTTGGCCACCCGATGGATCGGAACCACACAAACTTGATCCATCAATGATGTTCCATTCCACTAGAGGATCATCATTGAATTACCTCACCAACCCCCATAAATTAATATGGCCTCCATACATTATTTGTACATCCATCTCCCCGTGTTTAAGATATCGAATGTCCGTCAATTAATTGATTTACTGACCATCAATCAATTAACATCTAACTCCTCGAGCAGTACCACTCAACCTTATCATCATGTTGACTAAGCCAACCTGCAGGGTTTACATAATGAACCTTATGAGCTCCTCAAGGGGACATCATCAACCTAATATATAGGACACGGTTTCCTCCTATAATCAACGAAACACCATGTAAATAATATCATTTCCCAACTTACCGGGCATATTGATTTAATCCATATAAATCTCACCCTTTGGTAAATCAAAGAAATAAATACTAAGTACATGTGCCCGTTATTATATCGCGATTAAGAGCATGTACAACATAATATCCGAGGTCCGATTCAATTATGTAGTCAGCAATAAATTAAATCACCTCTATGTTGGTCCTGCTCAATACACCTAAGTGTACTAGTGTAACTCTATATTCAAGACAAAACAATACCAAGCTACACTACAACCATGCCAATGGTTTGTCCAAAACCATCTTGGTTTTGAGCCTCTACTTATATTCTACAAGGGACTGATAACATGATCTTCTGTGCCACACCAAGCACCATGTTATCTACAATGTAAAGTATTAGACAATATGCACACATATAATAAATATAAAGTGCAAACAATGATCATGTGAATCTTATTTCAAAATAAAAATGTTCATACAAAAGAGCTAGGCTTTCAGTATACATTCCAACATCTAGGCTTCATGAGGTATTAATAGGCTACAATAGGGACTATGAGGAGGAGTTGGATCTTGGCCACCCAATGGATCAAGCCCACATAAAGTCCGATCCATTAATGATAATCCAATCCACTAAAGGATTATCATTGATCTACCTCACCAACCCCCATAAGTTAATATGGGATCTATATATTATATGTATATTTTCTCCCCGTGTTTAAGATCTTAAATGTCCGTCGATTAATTAATTTACTGGCCATTAATTAATCAACATCTAACTCCATGAGTAGTACCACTCAACCTTTTCATCATGCCAGACCAAGTCCACCTGCAAGGTTTACATGATGAACCTTATGAGCTCCTCAAGGGGACATCATCATCCTAATATATAAGACCCAGTTTCTTCCTATAATCAACGACACACCATATAAATAATATCATTTCTCAACTTATCGAGCCTATCAATTTAATCTATAAATCTCGCCCATTGGTAAATCAAAGAAATGAATACTAAGTATATGTGCCCGTTATTATATCGGGATTAAGAGTATGTACAATATAATATCTGAGGTCTGATTCGATTATGTAGTTAGCAATAAATCAAATCACCTCTAAGTCGGTCTTGCTCAATACACACAAAGTGTACTAGTGTGATTTTATGGTCAAGAAAAACCAATACCAAATCACACTACAACCATACCAATGGTTTGTCCAAAGCCATCTCGGTTGTGAGCCTATACTTATACTTTACAAGGAGCCGATAACATGATCTCCCGTGTGACACCACACACCATGTTATCTACAATGTAATGTATTAGACAATATGCATAACCATAAAAATATGCAAACAATGATCATGTGATTCTTATTTCAAAATAAAGATGTTCATACAAAAGATAGACTTTTCAGTATACATCCCAACACTTTCCCATAATCACATGGTCAACCCTAGTCAACCATCAAAGTCTCCCTCGAGTCAAACTCGAGTCTGGTCAATTATAACCTGGGTCGATTGTATAAACAATCTCCCCAAAACATTAACCGACATCAATGTCAAACATTAATGTCAAATATACTATGTCAAACATCAAAACATCACTCGAGTCAAACTCGAGTCTAGTCAATCGTGACCTGGGCCGATTGCACCAACAAGACTTTCAATTCCTGACTGACATACCTTCCTCACACAAAGGATGGAAGGAACACTACTTCTTTGTACACTCTCCATCTCCCTTCCCTTTTTCCTCCACTTGGTTAACTATTCTTTCTCCCTGCCCTTCCTTAGGACTCTATCGAGACAATGAAGAATATCAAATGATGACTCTATTACTATCAGAAGAATAATTTAACTTGAATCAACTATTGACCAAATAAGCACTGTCATTACTCAGAACTATCCATCCATTATAGTCGACTGGCATGCTCGGTAACGACTCTTTAAACCATGTCTTTACATACTTTTATAATAGATAAAAGTTTTACTTATTTTTCTTTTTCAGAATCACTGCTACTGCAAGCTGCTGCCCATACTCCAACACCTTCCCATATAAATCCTATTCAACTCCATCCCCATAATTCAACACTTTCCATCCAACCCTTGCCCTCCTGCCAAACTCCACAAAACCCTTTCTCTTCCCCCTCCATTCATGATTTGCCAGATTCCCTACTATCCAGTATTAATGAGGTTAGCATACAATTTCCCTTATTCATTTTCACTTGATACTGATATCCATTTATGTAGAGCATTACAAGTATAACTCATCTAAATAATCAGTGGGCTCAATGTTAGTGTCAGCCCTTAGTGCCAATCATGAGATAATTTATTAGGGATCATATGTATCATATTTCATTAATAACAGGCAAAGATTGACTATTATATTTACTTTATGCATGTGCCAGCCAAATAAATATAATAATACCATTGAATAGTAGGTTCTAATCTACAATATATCAATTGGTAGAATTGATTATGAGAAGTTGTAGAGAACACTATACTTAAACATTCCTAGTCAAGTATTATATTAATAAACAAAGGGATATATTGATACATTGAGACTAGCATGTAGGTCAATGGATGACTTGATCTCACAAGTCATGGATATGTGATATCACATTGACACATGGGTATATATATTGGAGAATATATGTACTGAATTAACCTGCCATGAGAAAGTGTCATGGATCGTTATATGAGTGTCATATACTTTCTCATGTGACTATTGGTATGAATAGTCCTTAGATCTGAAGTCACTACGGTTCCCTACATAAGGAGTTATGTACTTTGGTATTGTCTAACATCACCCGTAACAGGGTGCACTATAACGGCGATTACTGGGTATGTAACGAATTATGTAGAGGGATGTAAGTGATGTAGATGAGATCTATCCCTCCCATATGACGGGAGTGATATCTTTGGCCTCTTGATAGAGTATGACCACAAAATGCATGGTTATTCTCAAATGAGTCAATATGAGATATTGAGCTCAATTTTTTGAGTGAGTCTACTTGGGGATCAAGAAACACAAAGATCGATAAGGGGATGACACGGTCTATGCCTCATTGATCAATCTAAGATATCAAGGATAGAAGGACACCGCCATACATGATAATAGTCATAGAAAGGTTGTCGGATCTCGACTTTCTTGTAACTTGGGTAGCAATGATGTATTGCTAGATGTCGCTCATTGCTTATGCGTCTAAAAGGGGGTTTTAGACACATTGCCAACGTTACAAGATCCTATTGGGTCACACACAAATGACATTTTGTTTTGGAGATGGTTTCTTTTAGTTTGACTAAAACAACAATTGAGCAAATGGCCAAGACTTGAGTTAGACTCAAGCTGGTTAAACTTGAGTTAGACTCAAGTTAAACCATGGAAGATGATTCATCATGCAAGAGAATACCAAGGGTCTTGGTATTCATGATGAGGAGATGAGAGGTTTTCATGCATTGATGAAAGAGGATACCAAGGGTCATGGTATTCATTAGGAGATAAGGGAGTTGATGGCTTGGTGGCTAGAGATGCTTTCAACGTGAAAAGCTAGAGAGAGGCTTGGGTGTTTTGGACGTGTAGGCCAAGGTGCAAGCCAAGGAGTTCTTCTCCTTCTTTCTTCCAAGTGTCCTTGGTGGTTTTCTAGGGTTGCTAGCACAACATGACTCCAAAACTGCTGAGTGTAAGTGTGGATACCATGGAGATACGACTGTCCTTACCGTATTGAGATCCGGGAGCGCTTAGATTAGCAGGATTGCAAAGGGATCGCATCGAAGGTATACTTCATCTTCTAGATAAGATCTAGATAAAGTAGGATATTCAAAATGACTTATATGTTTTGCATGGATCTCTAGAGGGATCCGATTTATATTTTGTTTCCGCTACGGTTGTGCGAAGTATTCGCCCGCGATATTGTGAATGTCGTGATCCGGATTTTCCCAACACTCAATATGCTAATATTATAAAAAAAGAGCTACAAGAATGCCAAACCAAATAACTAGCATTACAACAAGCTTATCAGAGTCTCGAAAGAGAACTACATGCTTCTTACATAAAAGCACAAGCCGACCGAGCAGAACTCTCAACACTTCACTTTCAAACTACCTACCTATAAAATACCTTAGACATTTTAAAAGCTCGACAATCTCAAGAAGGAACTAGCACTACCCATGACACTTTCTGGACTTCAGCTGCTATCAACGATATGTTTTTAGATAAAGGTTTCACCTTCTTCCAATGGGGATTCCAAGATTGTATCAATCAATTCAAAGCAGCAGCCTACCCACCCTCGGGCATTCTACCAATTTTTTAGATATTGACAATACAATTGATCTCACTCCTCCTGATTTGTTATCATTTCCTTTTCCTTCCAATGTTGAGAAAATGTAACAATTTGTATTTAGTATAACACTTGCAATACAGTACATGACTTAGCCTACACTGTACTATTCTTTGTTGGGATGTATACTAAAAAGTCTATTCTTTGTATGAACATATTTATTTTTGAAATAAGAATCACATGATCATTGTTTGCATATTTATGGTTATGCATATTGTCTGATACATTACATTGTAGATAACATGGTATGTGGTATCACATGGAAGATCATGTTATCAGTTCCTTGTAGAGTATAAGTAGAGGCTCACAACCGAGATAGTTTTGGATAAACCATTGGTATAGTTGTAGTGTAATTTGGTATTGATTTGTCTTGACTATTAAATTATACTAGAACACTTTGTGTGTATTGAGCAGGACCGACTTAGAGGTGATACAATTTATTACTGACTACTTAATTGAATCGTACCTCGGATATTATGGTGTACATGCTCTTAATCCTGATATAATAATGGGCACATGTACTTAGTATTTATTTCTTTGATTTACCAATGGACGAGATTTATAGATTAAATCGATAGGCTCGGTAAGTTGGGAAATGATATTATTTACATGGTGTGTCATTGATTATAGGAGGAAACTGTATCCTATGTTTAGGTTGATGATGTCCCCTTGAGGAGCTCATTGTTGGTGCAATCGGCCCAGGTTGACTCGAGTTTGACTCGAGCAGTACCTTAATAGTATTTTGATGATAGACAAAACTCATGACATGGGATTGTCATGGGAAAGTCCAACATGGGGTTGGCATGGAAAATCCAATCATGGAGCTTGGTGTGGAAGTCCAAGGGGGAAGCCTTGGCATGGGAAAGTCCAAAGCATTGCGAAGCCGTGCGCTTGGTGCTTGGTGAGAAATGCATTGCGAAGCCGTGCGCTTGGTGCATTTGGGAAGTCTTGAGAACTTGGCAAGTTCACTAGGCTCGGGTCCTTGAGTTGGTGAAGGATGACATTGCGAAGCCGTGCGCTTGGTGCATCCGAGGGACCGTCGGACGGGGAGCGAATGGAGTGAGCCCAAAGGGAAGCATACTTCTAGGGCATGAGACACGAAGGATGGCATTGCAAAGTCGTGCGCTTAGCGCATCCGAGGAACGTAGGCCGAGGGAAGAGAGCTTCGGTGGGGAACTCCATGAGGGATAAGGTGGACTTGGCCAAGTGGCTAAGACTGAGTGTCGGACGCTCAAACAACTTTGTGTTTGAGGTTTTAGCCGACATCAGTCGACTGGCATAGGTGCCAGTCGACTGCTCTAGGTCGTATGGTTTTGACCAGTGTTCATCAACCGAAGTCTGGTGATCGATCGACTACCGAGGGAGAGCGGCATTGTTGGGAGAATCACGATCGGCGAGGGATGGCGGTCGGTGATCGATGACACTGTGCACGGGCACAGAATGGAGTCGAGCTCGCCAGCACTCGACTGATGGATGATCAGTCGACTGATGGGTGCCATCAGTCGACTGATGTGTGATTCGTTGGAACTTAACCAACGTGGATCTGGCCTTTGTGAGACAACGGCAACGGGACCAGTCGACTGATGGTCACGATCAGTCGACTGATGGGCGCAAAATCAGCTTGATGCAGGTTATTAAAGGAGCTCAAGAGGGAGGATTTCGCCAAGGCTTTTGAGGTGACTTTGGAGGGGAATTGCTGTTGCATTCCAGACCTTCAAGAGCAAGCAAAAGTAAGCAACAAGAAAGCGATCAAAATAATTGTGTAAAAGTTCTCTTTTGTATTATCTTTGTATTTCTTGTTGCATTTCATATTACTTGTTGTAATAGCTTGTGAGAGGTTTCTCCACCTTCGACGTGTAGTCGATAAGGAGTGTTGTTAGTGTCGTGCGCATAACACGAGCTCGTTGAGCTCACCCCGTGGAGTAGGAACCATTCGGTTCTGAACCACGTATATGCTTGTGTATTGATTGTGCTTGTATTGTTGTTATTTCTATTGTTATTCCGCTGTGTATATTAACGACAATTGTAGACAAGCACACAAGAACGAACGAACTACGACATCCAACGAACGAGGGCTATTCACCCCCCTCTAGTCGGCCAATCGATCTCCAACAAGTGGTATCAGAGCCGAGGTCGCTCTTCAAGGACTAACTGCCGCGAGAGCACTACAAAATGGCCGGCTTCATCCATCCACCGAAATTCGATGGAGATTTTGCTTGGTGGAGGAAACGGATGGAGGTATATCTTGAAACCGATTTTGATTCTATGTTAATTGTAGAAAATGGTTTTAAGATGCCTAGGGACAAAGAAAACAAGCCCATGGAAAAATCAAAGTGGACCCAAGACCAAATCAAGAACTTCAAGACAAATCTCGAGGTAATTAAATTGATTAGTGATTTGTTACCTAACACTATTTGGTCTAGATTGGGTGATTATAGGGATGCAAGGGAACTATGGAATAAGATAATAAGGTTCCAAGAAAATTCCCAACCGGCACAAGTAGAAGAAAATACCGAGGAAGAAGAACCCACAACATTTGAAGATGTTGATGACTTGGTGGAGACCTCCACCTCTAGCATTGAGGGGGAGGAGAGGCAATCTTCCATCCTGGAGCAAGAACAAGAAGCATCCACATCCGGGAGAAGTGAAGATCAGGAAGAGGCCTCCACCACCTCCCTAGGTAACTCAAGTGTTATTATTTTAAATAAAAATCAAATAATATGCTTTGAGTGTAGGGAGAAAGGGCACTACAAGAGTAAATGCCCTAAATTGGCTAAGGAAAAGGCATCAACACCAAAAGTCAAAGGATGTCGGTGTTCCCAAAATCAAGAGCAAAGAGCACATTGTGTGTTTTAAATGCAACCAACGGGGACATTACCGAAGCCAATGCCCTAGGGGGAGGAAGAAAGGGAAAGAAGGTGTGACTCATGTAGGGGGAGCTTCTAAAGCTAACCCTAAGGTACATTTAGTTAATGCACCTTCAATTCCTAAAGTCAAAAAGCATGCCAAAAATTATTTTAGTTCTCTTGCCATTATTAATGAAAAGCATGCTAGGAGAAACAATAAGGTTTATTGCTTAGGTGCCAAGCATGTTCATATGACTAAAGACAAACCTATGACTCATAATTCTAGAAATATCTTGCCTAGGGAGTCAATTAGGAGAGTAGAAGAAAATTTGGGTATTAATCCCAAAAAGTCTAGGCACATGCCTAAGAAGAAGAGGCTTTCCCAAAAACCTAATGAAAATTCAAAAATGGGAAAATTAGAGCTAGAGAACCAAGTCTTGAGGTCAAGACTTGAGAGAATGGAGAAAGCCCTTAGAATCATAGAAAATTCAATTCTAGGGTCAAATGCCCAAAAGTCAAGACCGAAGGTTCAAAAACGGTCTAAGGGCAAGGAAGGTTTGGGTCACAAACCTAAGCCCAAGAAAACTTATCATAATGTTCCATTTAATTATGGAACTATTTCTAAGTCTAGGAAAACCAAGGCTAATAGGGAAGTCTTCCCTAAGACTAGTCATGGTGTGTGCTTAGTGGCTAACACCTCAAAGAAATCAAATGTAGCCACTAAGAAGGTCAATGGAGGAGTCACCTCTAGGTTTGACCCAAGTAAGACCCATTTGACTAAGGCTTCAAAGTCTAAAAGGGTCATTAGGAAGGTATCTAGGGAAGTTATCCCTAGGGAATACCTTGTTAACCCAAGGAGCTCCAATAAATATTGGATTCCTAAGAGCGTGATTGATTCACGCTAAATGGGTTAGGGTGTGTCAACCCTAAGTGGATGGGTGGTTAACCTAGCCATTGTGAGTTGACACATTAGGGTGTGCCAATATGGTTTGAGAAGGTTAAAATGATTTAAATTGGCACAATTAGGTCATAGAAGTCATGGTGTGCCATTTTGGGTTTTTGGCACACTAGGGAGATGAATGGCATTAAGGCAAAATGTATTTAATCCCTAAAAAATGGCAAATTGATTTTCACACTTAAGTATTCTATACCTTAGTATATTTTAGTTGCCATGATTTGTTTGTCTTACCATGTCATGACATCATTTTCATTTTTATCTCTAAAAATGTCATGATCATGTTTAGACTCATCCTTATATGTCATGTATGCTAAAACATCATTCACATGCCATGACATCATGATATTGGCATATGCTTTTACTTATATCATATCTATGCTATAATCATATCATGCATAGTTTAAAATGGAGTTAAGGACAATGGCACAACTTGAAGGGAATCAAATTAATGTTGCCTAGAAATATGCATGAGAACATAAACAAAACAAAACCCACATCTCACAAAAATTTGACTTGTATGTGTTTTACACATCTAGATATCAGTGAGATGTTTAGGAAAAAGAAAATAAAGGTTTGAAAAACATTTTGAAAACATTTTGAAAAACCTTGGTGAAGCCTATCTTTTGATAGCTATCACCATTGAATGGGATGATACAAAGATGGCTCTTTATTGAAGCTTTTCTTAAATTTTGAACTTTGTATCAATCTCCTAATTTAATGGGTAAAATAAATTTCCAATATTTTTCACCCATAGTGTTTAGAATAAGTATTATACGTATGCATTTTCAAGATTTTTAAAATTACGTATATTTACTTATGGATTTAGTAAGATCACATGATCATCAGAATGGCAATGATCGATGGTAAGTCCAATGATCGTATCCGACGGAGTCGATCGCACAGCCGATTTCGGGTAAACTTGATAGTTAGGCCCATGTTTAGCCATGTTTTGGTCCCCTAACAACTCCTAACCCTAGGATATGCTTGGGAGAGCATTAGAGAGGGTGGAAATCCATTGGATATGGATTAGGAGTTGGGTTGAGGGTGAGTATCAATTTTAAGGTGGATGAGAGTTCATTGGGATATGAGAATTGCCAATATGGGAGAATTGGTAGACTTGAGATGGTAGTTTTGTCAATCATCAAAAAGGGGGAGATTGTTGGTGCAATCGGCCCAGGTTGACTCGAGTTTGACTCGAGCAGTACCTTGATAATATTTTGATGATAGACAAAACTCATGACATGGGATTGTCATGGGAAAGTCCAACATGGGGTTGGCATGGAAAATCCAAGCATGGAGCTTGGTGTGGAAGTCCAAGGGGGAAGCCTTGGCATGGGAAAGTCCAAAGCATTGCGAAGTCGTGCGCTTGGTTCTTGGTGAGAAATGCATTGCGAAGTCGTGCGCTTGGTGCATTTGGGAAGTCTTGAGAACTTGGCAAGTTCACTAGGCTCGGGTCCTTGAGTCGGTGAAGGATGACATTACGAAGCCGTGCGCTTGGTGCATCCGAGGGACCGCCGGACGGGGAGCGAATGGAGTGAGCCCAAAGGGAAGCATACTTCTAGGAAGGATGGCGCTATGGCGCCGCGTGCGCGGCGATCCGAGGGACGTAGGCCGAGGGAAGAGAGCTTCGGTGGGAAACTCCATGAGGGATAAGGTGGACTTGGCCAAGTGACTAAGACTGAGTGTCGGACGCTCAAACAACTTTGTGTTTGAGGTTTTAGCCGGCATCAGTCGACTAGCATAGGTGTCAGTCGACTGCTCTAGGTCGTATGGTTTCGACTAGTGTTCGACTGAAGTCTGATCGATCGTCGAGGAGGGCAATGATTGTTGGAGAATTAGTCGGCGAGGGATGGCGGTCGGTGATGACACTGTGCACGGGCACAGAATGGAGTCGAGCTCGCCAGCACTCGACTGATGGATGATCAGTCGACTGATGGGTGCCATCAGTCGACTGATGTGTGATCCGTTGGAACTTAACCAACGTGGATCTGGCCGTTGTGAGACAACGACTACGGGACCAGTCGACTGATGGTCACGATCAGTCGACTGATGGGCGCGAAATCAGCTTGATGCAGGTTATAAAAGGAGCTCAAGAGGGAGGATTTCGCCAAGGCTTTTGAGGTGACTTTGGAGGGGAATTGCTGTTGCATTCCAGACCTTCAAGAGCAAGCAAAAGCAAGCAACAAGAAAGCGATCAAAACAATTGTGTAAAAGTTCTCTTTTGTATTGTCTTTGTATTTCTTGTTGTATTTCATATTACTTGTTGTAATAGCTTGTGAGAGGTTTCTCCACCTCCGACGTGTAGTCGATAAGGAGTGTTGTTAGTGTCATGCGCATAACACGATCTCGTTGAGCTCACCCCGTGGAGTAGGAACCATTCGGTTCCGAACCACGTATATGCTTTTGTATTGATTGTGCTTGTATTGTTGTTATTTCTATTGTTATTCCGCTGCGTATATTAACGACAATTGTAGACAAACACACGAGAACGAACGAATTACGACATTCAACGAACGAGGGCTATTCACCCCCCTCTAGCCGGCCAATCGATCTCCAACACTCATAAGGATCATCCTGTAAACCCTGCAGGTGGACTTGGTCCGGCATGATGATGAGGTTGAGTGGTACTACTCATGGAGTTAGATGTTGATTAATTAATTGTCAATAAATTAATTAATTGATGGACATTCGATATCTTAAACACGGGGAGATATTTGTACAATTAATATATAGAACCCATATTTATTTATGGGGCTTGGTGAGGTAGATCAATGATAATCCTCTAGTGGAATGAATTATCATTAATGGATTGGATTTTATGTGGGCTAGATCCATTGGGTGGCCAAGATCCAACTCCTTCTCATGGTCCTTATTGTAGCCTATTAAAACCTTCATGAAACCTAGATCCAACGGACAAGATTAAAAGGAGGTTTGGCCAAAATCTATAAATAGGAGTCCAAGGCTTGGGTAGCAACATAAATTTGGATGCTAGGGTTTGCTTCCAAAGGCTTGGGCGGCTTGGAAAGAAGAGAGATCAGGGTTTGGAGTTGGCTTGGGCGACTGCAAGAGGTGGAGGAGATTAGGGTTTCATTTTCCTTCTCTTCCTAAGGGTTGCCGGCGCCTCTTCTTCATCCCTTTAGGGTCGACGCTCATCTTTGAAGCTTGGCCGGCGGTTCTTCTTCCTTTATTTCTCTTTGGCCGGCGGCAAGAGTTAAGGTTCTTCCTTTAGAGCTCTTGGTCAGCGCCCACACCATATTCTTCTTCCTCTCCTTTGCCGGCAGTAGCAACCAAGTTGGTGGCTTGGTGGTCGGCTCTAGATAGGAGAAGAATTGTTTGATTTTCTTCCTTTTGTTTGAAGCGAGCAAGGAAGGGAAGAACACAATCTAGGAAGTTTCAACTCTTGGAGGATCGTTGCCCACACAACGTTCAAGAGGAGGATAGGACATACAATAGAAGATCAAGAGGTATACAAGAGGTATAATCTTGTTTATTTTGATTTAAGTCTTTTTTATAATGCATGTGGGTAATTTACTTGGACCCCGAAGATAAACACAAAAATTGATGATCCGTACATCATCTATTCCGCGGCTAATCGAGGAAAAGAGTTAGGTTGCTTGAACAACAAGTTTGTTCAAGAGACCACTCGAATCAAATAGCACGATGATGGATCGGTTGCTTGGGTAATCCGTCTTCATCAAGGATTAATTTTTTTATTCCAAGGACGTAGATAGGATCACCATGCACGAGTTACCGAAGTGGGAAGCAATTCCCTACAAGTGGTATCAGAGCCACGGTTTCTGGTTTTGTGTGTTTAGGATTCATTTACTTTTATGCACTTATCATATATTATGTGTGTCGGATAATAGTAGGATGTGCGTAGGCTAACTTTTTTGTTGCAGGCATAAGATCCAACTATTATGGTCATATGTGTCTGTATGTGATTGGATGTGTGTGTTGGTGCAATCGGCCCAGGTCACGATTGACCAGGACTCGAGTTTGACTCGAGTGATGTTTTGATGTTCGACATAAACATATGACAATGTAATTGTAATGGGAAAGTCCAAGTCTTGAGTACTTGGCATGGGAAGTCCAAGTGGGACACTTGGCACATGAAAAGTCGAAGCATGGGTCTTGGCAATGTAAAAGTCCAACATGGGTTGGCAAGAGAAAGTCCAAGCATGGTCTTGGCATTTGAGAAGTCCAACATGGGTTGGCAAGGGAAAAGTCCAAGCATGGGTCTTGGCAATGTAAAAGTCCAACATGGGTTGGCAAGGGAAAGTCCAAGCTTGAGTCTTGGCATGAGAAGTCCAAGGGGTTTGATATTGGCTGCGTAAAGTCCAAGCGGGAGTCTTGGCATCATAAGTCCAATGGTTGGCTGCGTAAAGTCCAAGCGGGAGTCTTGGCAGCATAAGTCCAATGGTTGGCGGCGTAAGTCCAATGTGCCTTGGCGATGTAGACACCGTTAGCATGACATAGCCGAGGGAAGCACCTGGAGGCTAGCGAAATGGATGAACAAGTCATGGATGACTTGGAGGGATCTAAGAGGCATGAGGCTGATGGAGGTGGCTAGAAGGCTTAGGTCTAGGCTAAGGGTGGTCTAGCAAGTATGGGGGCACCATACTTGGGTTAAAACCTCATTTTTGAGGTTGGCAGTCGACTGGCATTATGGTCGGTTCGACTGCCGTGAGTCGACTTGAGTTATTGCCGGTTTAAAGCCGAAATGCTCTAGCGATCATTGCTCATTGGAGGAGTCGTGGTGTCGATGGCGATCGATTGCCAAAAATTCGGATCATTGCTACCCAATGTCGAGCACAGCGCTCCATAGCCGTAGGCGATCGACTCTGGGCAATCGATTGCCAATGTTGGCAGTCGACTGCCAAGAGATCCGTTGGAGTTTTTCCAGCGTGGATTGAGCCGTTGTCTCACGACAACAGTGGCATCAGTCGACTGGTGACTTATGGCAGTCGACTGATGGGCGGAAATCTAGGTCGCGCGTAAGGATAAAAGGAGCTCGACGGGAGGGTTTTTAAAACCGATTTTCTTGGACGTTTTTGAGGCGATTTGCTGCTGCAAATCGGGGTCTTCAACCACGGTTCAAGCGATCAACAAGCAAGCAATCAAAAGGCATTTGTAAAGTAGTTTTCGTTACTTGCATTATATTTCATTGTTGTAATTGCTTGTATCTATTTCTTATTGTTGTAAGAATAGTTTGTAAGAGGTTTCTCCACCTCCGACTTGTGTCGAGAAGGAGTATTTGTGGTTAGTGATTGCATTGGCATCGCTAGAGCTCTTTAGAGCTCGATCCGTGGAGTAGGAACCGGTTCGGTTCCGAACCACATTATATCCTTGTGTTAGTGTGTTGTTCATTTCGTTATCGTTATTATTTTTCTATTTCCGCTGCGTTAACGAAATTGTAGAGACGACACGGCAACGAATTCCATCTACGTACAAACCGCGCTATTCACCCCCCTCTAGCGGGCGCACAGGTCCTAACAAGTGGTATCAGAGCCCGGGGCTCTTCTACAGACTAACCGCCGGGAGCTAAGACAAAGAGGCTCGAGGGTGAAGATGGAAGAACCATTGGGATGGGACATCAACACCCCAATTCCCTATTCCTTCTATGGACGAGAAGGTTTCAATTCTTGGAAGGCGAGAATTGAAGATTTTTTGATAATGAGAGACCTTGAGGAGTGGTCCGCGTTGATGGAAGGATTTGAATATCCTAAGGGACCAAAGGGAGGGTTTCTCAAGAAGAAGAAGTGGAGTGAGGAGCAACTCCAACAATTCGATAAAAACAAGAAGGTAATCAAATTCATTTTTGATTTAATTCCTAATGACCTCTTGTGTAGTCTAGGTGACTATGTGGATGCCAAGGAGCTATGGAGCGATTTGGCCAAGCTCCATGAAAGTCTATCATCGGTCCAAGAAGAAGGACCATCACCCTCTCAAGCTCAAGCAAGCACATCCCCATCTAAAGAGCTTGAGGAGTCGGAAGTTGATAGGGAGTCGACTTCCGGATCGAAGAAAGAAGAGGTGGAAGAGGTGGAAGAAGCATCCACCTCAAGGATTGAGGGGGAGGAGAGAACTTCCACACCGGAGCCGGAACAAATTCAAGAAGAAGTCTCAACCTCCGGGAGGAATGAAGAATCCACTCAAATCACCACATCCACCATAGGTAACTCAAACATATCAATTTGTAATAAAAATTACATCATATGTTTTGAGTGTAGAGAAGTCGGGCACTACAAGAGCAAGTGCCCAAAGAAGGTTAGGAAAGCTCCACCGGCACCAAAAGTCAAGGATGCTGATGCCCCAAGTCAAAAGAGCAAGGAGCATATCATATGCTTCAAGTGCAACTCAAAAGGGCATTACCGGAGTCAATGCCCTAGGGGGAAGAAGAAGGGGCAAGGAGGAGCATTACAAGTAGGGGGAGCTTCTATAGCTAACCCTAAGGTATATTTAAATAATACACCTTATAAATTTAAAAGTCAAAAGCATGCTAAAAATTTTAATTCTCTTGCAATTCACCATGAAAAGCATGCTAGAGATAAATATATTTGTTTAGGAGCTAAAAGTGTTAACTTCAAAAGTAAGGAGAAATTTGGGACTAATGTCTCTAAAAACAATTTATCTAAGGATAAACCTAGATCAAATAACTCAAGACCAATCCTACCTAGGGAGACAATTAGAAAGGTACAAGAACATCTAGGTCTAAACCCTAAATGGACTAGGCATATGCCTAGAAAGTCCCATGCCCAAGAATTTAATCAAAAATCAATTGGGCAATTAGAATTAGAAAACCAAGCCTTGAGGTCAAGGCTTGAGAAACTAGAAAAGACCCTTAGGAATATACAAAACCAATTTAAAGGGTCTAATGGTCAAAGTCAAAGGTCCAAAAGTCAAAGTCAACACCAAGGACCTAAGAGTCAAAAGTCAACCAAAGGCAAGCAAGGTTTGGGTCACAAACCTAAGCCTAAGGTAGTGTATCATAGTGTTCCATTTGATTATGGGACACAAACTAGGTCTAGGAAGACCAAGGTCAATAGGGAAGTCATCCCTAAGGTTGACCAAAGGTTGTGCCTAGTGGCTAGGGTTTCTAGGAAACCTAGGGTGGCCACTAAGAAGGTTGCAAGGGGAGTTACCCCTAGAGTCAACCTAGGTAAGACCCAAATGACCAAGGCTAACAAGCCTAGGAGGGTCATTAGGAAGGTATCTAGGGAGGCTATCCCTAAGGAATACCTAATTAACCCTAGGAGTTCAAATCGGTTTTGGGTTCCTAAGAGCGTGATTGATTCACGCTAGATGGGTTTAGGGTGTGCCAACCTTGATTGGATGGGTAGTTAACTCAACCATGATAAAGGTGGCATTTTAGATCATTTTCAAGGTTATGGTTACCTTGGGAATGTGGTTTGATTTGAATCCTAAAGGATTTTAGGATGTGCCAATGCACTTTTGAAATTAAAAAAAATCAATTAAATTGACACAATTTAGGTTTAGAGGTTAGTGTGCCATTTTGGGTTTTTGGCACACTAGGGAGATTAATGATAATATGGCAAAATATATCTAATTATATCAAATGGCAATTAATATTAAAATTTAGGTATTACTATACCTATATATTTTATATGTCATGCTTTGTTTGCCATATAACATGCCATGACATCATGTTTATTTCAATCATTTTATATGTCATGTTCATGTTTAGGATTAAGGTTTCAAATGTCATGTGTTTTTAGATTTCATCTTATGCCATGACATCATGATTATGAACATATGCTTATTTATAACATTTCTAATGCCATTATCATTCATGCATTTAAGACAATTTGGTTGAAATTGAATTAAGGACTATGGCATGACTTGAAGTCCCATTTATAAGGGAATCAAGTAGGGTTGCCTTAGAGAATGCATGAAACCCTAGATTAGGATGAACAAAACCCACATCTCATATTAAATTGACATGTATGTGTATTTTATACACCTTAGATACATGTGAGATGCTAGGATATGAGTTGAGTTCAAGGTGCATAGTTTTTGCATTTAGATGAACTAAAACTCATCTTGTTTCATTTGTGGATCATTGGGAGAGCATGTGTACAAGTCATGTACATAGAGCCCAAGGAATATGATCCAAGACATGGTTTTGAAATCATTTTAAAATCAATTTAGAAAACCTTGGTGAAGTCTATCTTTTGATAGCAATCACCATTGATGAAGTTGATACAAAATAGGGCCAAAACATTGAAAATTTCAATGGTTTTGAGTTTTGTATCAAACTCACTATTTTATGGGTAAAATAATTTTCAAATATTTTTCACCCATTGTAATGACTATAAGTAATATACGTATCAAATTTTATGATTTTTCAAATTACGTAGAATTACTTATGCATTTCCAAATCTCGATTCTGATAGTTGAAATTCGGAAATTTAGTTATCGGTCACCGCCTAAGTGGCGATCGGTGATATAGTGTGATCGATCGACATCGTCGAGAGTCGACTGT
This sequence comes from Wurfbainia villosa, assembly GCA_025175895.1. Lineage (NCBI taxonomy): Eukaryota > Viridiplantae > Streptophyta > Magnoliopsida > Zingiberales > Zingiberaceae > Wurfbainia > Wurfbainia villosa. The sequence goes on along the minus strand of CM045997.1, from coordinate 92,083,276 downwards.
CAGGTCTGATTTCGGGTTAACAAGGTTTGTTTAGCCCGTGTTCAACTATGAAAAAGGTTCCTAATCACTCCTAACCCTAGGATATGCTTTAGGAAGCATTATAAAGGGTGAAAATCCATTGGATATGGATTAGGAGCTGTGTTAGGTCAAAGTATCAAATTTAGGGTGAGTGAAAGTTCTATGTTGAACTTAGAACCTTAATCTTGATGGTTTAGAGTTCCTATTGGCTTAGGGGCTTCCCAAGGACATTGTTGGTGCAATGGTCAAGGGGGAGCAAGCCTTTAGGGGGAGGTATCCATCTTGGGATGATGGATGTGTTTTTCTTTTTGAAGAGGAGAAGTTATTGGGAGAGTATCATCAATTGGGAAAATTGATGGGTTTTTTATACCCAATTTGGAAATTGGGAGAGTGAATAGGATTGCCTCTCTTGAGTGATATGTGACTTATCACTAGGAAGATGGTAGGCATCCTAGGTATTTATTTTTGGATCAAGGGGGAGATTGTAAGATCTCATTGGGACATGAGACATTGACCTCCTTGGAGAGAAAACCTTTTTGATGTTAGTCAAAAAGGGGGAGAATGTTTGGGGGAGAACATTTGGAGAGTGCTTACCAATTTGGGATAATTGGTAAGGGATTTAAGTTAGTGGTCTAACTCAAATGATTTGTTTGGTTTTTGTCAAACATCAAAAAGGGAGAGATTGTTGGTGCAATCGACCCAGGTCAAGATTGACAAGGACTCGAGTGATGTTTTGATGTTCGACAAAAACATATGACAATGTAATTGTCATGGGAAAGTCCAAGTCTTGAGTACTTGGCATGGGAAGTCCAAGTGGGACACTTGGCACATGAAAAGTCCAAGCATGGGTCTTGGCAATGTAAAAGTCCAACATGGGTTGGCAAGGAAAAGTCCAAGCATGGTCTTGGCATTTGAGAAGTCCAACATGGGTTGGCAAGGGAAAAGTCTAAGCATGGGTCTTGGCAATGTAAAAGTCCAACATGGGTTGGCAAGGGAAAGTCCAAGCTTGAGTCTTGGCATGAGAAGTCCAAGGGGTTTGATATTGGTTGCGTAAAGTCCAAGTGGGAGTCTTGGCAGCATAAGTCCAATGGTTGGCTGCGTAAAGTCCAAGCGGGAGTCTTGGCAGCATAAGTCCAATGGTTGGCGGCGTAAAGTCCAAGAGGAGTCTTGGCGCCGTAAGTCCAATGTGCCTTGGCGGTGTAGACACCGTTAGCATGACATAGCCGAGGGAAGCACCTGGAGGCTAGCGCGATGGATGAACAAGTCATGGATGACTTGAAGGGATCTGAGAGGCGTGAGGCTGATGGAGGTGGCTAGAAGGCTTAGGTCTAGGCTAAGGGTGGTCTAGCAAGTATGGGGGCACCATACTTGGGTTAAAACCTCATTTGCGATCGTACTCATTGCTCATGATCAGTCGGTGGTGTCGGCAACGATCATTGCCAAAGTCGTGATCGACTTCGGTCAATGTCGAGCGCGAGCGCTCCGTAGCGGTAGGCGTCGACTACGAGCGCGCGATCGGCGCCAAGAGATCCATTGGAGTTTTTCCACCGTGGATCGAGCCGTTGTCTCACAACAACAGTGGCATCAGTGACTGGTGACTTATGGCAGTCAATTGATGGGCGGAAATCCAGGTCGCGCGCAAGGATAAAAGGAGCTCGACGGGAGGGTTTTTAAAACCGATTTTCTTGGACGTTTTTGAGGCGATTTGCTGCTGCAAATCGGGGTCTTCAACCACGGTTCAAGCGATCAACAAGCAAGCAATCAAAAGACATTTGTAAAGTAGTTTTCGTTGCTTGCATTATATTTCATTGTTGTAATTGCTTGTATCTATTTCTTATTGTTGTAAGAATAGTTTGTAAGAGGTTTCTCCACCTCCGACTTGTGTCGAGAAGGAGTATTTATGGTTAGTGATTGCATTGGCATCGCTAGAGCTCTTTAGAGCTCGATCCGTGGAGTAGGAACCGGTTCGGTTCCGAACCACGTTATATCCTTGTGTTATCGTGTTGTTCATTTCGTTATCGTTATTATTTTTCTATTTCCACTGCACTAACGAAATTGTAGAGACGACACGATAACGAATTCCATCTACGTACAAACCGCGCTATTCACCTCCCCTCTAGCGGGCGCACAGGTCCTAACAGTGTGTAATTGTAATATTATTTGAATCCTCAGGGTTGACGAGGCTAGTATTTAATTTTTGTAATTAAGTATGACATTATTTAGCCACTTTATTATTTTAGTTTACTTTCGATCTAGATTTCATGTACACTCCTTTGTGGAGTATAGGATCGATAGATGTAAATTAAAATAATTTTTCTCGACTCGGATCTCTGGATGGCTTGTACACGGTGTATGGAGGAGCGGACTAGATGGCGACACGACAGGAGGCATATTGGAAAACAAAAGCCATAATAGTTGGAAAATATTTTTTTTTCATATTTATTGTTTCTTGTTTGATATGCATGTTGTGTGCTTGGAAAATTCCTCATTTTAAATTACTAAGTGGGAGAGGGATATTTTTTTAAATTCCCATGGCCTCAATTACAATTTGACATGTGATGCAAACAAACTTGCGTGTCAGCTCTGAGTGCCTTACTATTTAGGAGTGTGTGTACTTCTCCATCGGAAGGCACATAATCCGAGATAATTGCCTTAGTATTTGGTAATGGTAAACACTTAGATGCAAATAGGAGTATCCTCCCCATCGGAGTTACTTCTTTTATTTTTAGGGCCGAACAGGAACCAACTATTAATTTTATTTGCCAAAAAGTAAGGTTAACAGGATAATAAAATTAATGGCTAAAACCTCCTCTTACAAATGTAGAATTTGTATATGTCCACACTATCGTGGCATACGATATTCTCGGTGTTTTGAGGTGTTGGTTGATTTTAAAATTTTATTGTTTGAGGAATCAATAAATTTTTGAAATCTAATGTTTTGATCTATGTGATTCTTAGGTTTTTCAAAAATGACTTTCAACCCACTTGTTGTGATACTAAAGGAATATAAACTTACTGGACCCAATTATGTTGATTGGAAAAGGAATCTAGATATTGTCTTGATTGCTGAGGAGTACAAGTATGTACTTCTCGAAGAGTGTCCTCCTAAGCCTACGGATGTTTCTGGGGAAAAGGAGAAAGAGAGTTATAATAAATGGATAAAGGCTGATGAGATGGCGCGGTCTTACATTTTGGCTTCTATGTCAAATGTATTGCAACATCAGCATCAAGCCATGCCTACTGCTTATGACATGATGTTCAATCTCAAGGAACTTTTCGGACACCAGAATCGGGCTGCTAGGCAGGAAACCATGAGGAACTTGATGATGACCACCATGGTTGAGGGAACACCCATGAGGGATCATGTTCTCAAGATGATGGCTCATTTGAATGAGCTGAAATTCCTTGGTGCTGAGATCGATGGGGAAACCCAGGTCGATATCATTCTCCAATCTCTACCTAGGAGTTTTGAGCAGTTTCACCTGAACTACAACATGAACAAGAGGTTGTATTCATTGGCAGAGCTTCTGACAGAACTCCAGGTGGCAGAGGGACTTTTTCGTCAGAGTGCTCAGGCTCAGGCCATGGTTGCTCAGAAGGTTTCTACTTCTAAGCCGAAAGGCAAGAAGAAGAAGAAACAAGGTGGAGCAAAGGTGGCGGGAGGATCTCAAGGAGGAGTGAAGAAGCCGAAAGGCAAGTGTTTCACTTGCAAGCAGACTAGACATTGGAAGAAGGACTGCCCCAACCGGAAGCAGAACAAAGGTATATCCTTTGGTTTAGTCGTTGAAACATGTTTAGCGATGTTATGTACTGGCACCTGGTGTGTAGATACGGGAACCACTGATCATGTCTACAATAGTTTGCAGGGGTTCCAGGAAACCAGACGACTAGCTGAGGGGGAGATTATCGTTTACTTGGGTGATGCTACAAAGGTGGCAGCTATTGTAGTGGGAGATGTTTATTTATCTTTTGATAGGAATAAAACTTTGGTTCTGAAAAATTTCCTTTATGTACCTTTATTTAGAAAGAATTTGATTTCGGTTTCTAAATTGTTTTTGGATGGATATTATAAAAAAGAATAGGGAGATTATCTGTTCTGGTGCATTGATAGGAAGTTTATATACCCTTGAACCAAAAGCTCCCACAATGCAAATAAAAGTAAATAACTCATCTTCTAAATCTAATAAGAGAAAAGAACCTTCGAAAATGAACCAAATGTATTTTTGGCATCTAAGGTTAGGTCATAATAACCTAAGTAGAATTCAAAGGTTGATAGCTGATGGACCTCTGGGTTCATTAGTGGTGGAAGATTTCCCAACCTACAAATCTTGCTTGGAAGGTAAAATGACCAGGAGGCCTTTTAAGGCCAAGGGGTATAGAGCCAAAGATGTGTTGGAATTGGTTCATTCTGATTTGTGTGGTCCTATGTCTATCCAGGCTAGAGGTGGTTTTGAATATTTCATATCTTTTATAGATGATTATTCAAGATATGGATACATTTACTTGATGCGCTGCAAGTCTGAATGCTTTTATAGGTTCAAAGAATTCAAGGCTAATGTGGAGAAACAACAAGGTAAAAGTATCAAGACACTACGATCTGATCATGGTGGTGAGTACCTCTTGGGAGAGTTTAGGAATTACTTATCAGAGGCTGGGATTCAATCCCAATTGTCTGCACCTGGCACACCCCAGCAGAATGATGTAGCAGAGCGAAGGAATAGGACTCTTATGGAGATGGTTAGATCGATCATGAGTTATTCTGAGTTACCAGATTCGTTCTTGGGGTATGCTCTGGATACGACAGTGTATATTCTGAACTTGGTACCATCTAAATCAGTGCCTTCTACTCCCACAGAATTGTGGACTGGGCGAAAGCCTAGTCTGAGACATATTCGGATTTGGCGGAGTCCAGCACATGTGCTGAAGGAAGATGCTAGTAAGTTGGAACCTCGTACAGAAGTGTGCATGTTCGTAGGCTATCCTAGAGGAATGAAAGGTGGTTTGTTCTATAGTCCTAGAGATCAAAGGGTGATCATTAGTACGAACGCCATATTTTTAGAGGAAGACTATGTGATGAACCACAAGCCCATGAGTAAGATTGTTCTAGAGGAATTGAGAGGGGAAGTCACTACTTCAGTACCACCGGTACAATAGGATATACCACATGTAACTGCACCGCGTGTAACAGAGGATACACAAGTTATACCTCATCATAGTGAGAGGGTTGTTAGACAACCTAATAGATATATGTTCGTGGGAGAATCTTCTGATTTGGTCCCTAGCGAACATGAACCCGATCCCTGGACATATGACAAGGCAATCCAAGATAAAGATGCTGTATCTTGGCAAAGTGCGATGAATTATGAGATAGAATCTATGGATTCAAATCAGGTCTGGGAGCTAGTAGAACCACCCAATGGTGTAAAAACCATTGGATGCAAGTGGATCTACAAAAGAAAGAGAGGAATAGATGGGAAGGTTGAGACCTTCAAAGCAAGGCTTGTTGTGAAAGGGTATACTCAAAAAGAGGGTATCGATTATGAGGAGACCTTTTCGCCGGTAGCCACGCTTAAGTCTATCCGGATTCTCTTATGTATTGCTGCTCATATGGATTATGAGGTGTGGTAGATGGATGTCAAGATAGCTTTCCTTAATGGAAGTCTTGAGAAAAACATCTATATGAAGCAACCAGAGGGATTCATTGCAAAGGGCAAATAGCATCTTGTGTGGAAGCTTAATCGGTCCATTTATGGATTGAAGCAAGCTTCGAGATCTTGGAACATCTGCTTTGATGAGGTAATCTAGTCTTATGGATTTATTCAAAGTCCGGATGAGTCTTGTGTATACAAGAGATGTGACGGAAACGTAGTGGTATTTCTTGTACTATACGTAGATGACATTTTGTTAATTGGCAACAATGTCAAGGTGTTATCAGACGTAAGGGTATGGTTGTCCAAACAGTTTGATATGAAGGACTTGGGAGAAGTGGGACACATACTTGGGATCAAGGTTATAAGGGATTGCAGGAAAAGGATGTTGTGCTTATCTCAAGCTTCATACATAGACACTATTTTGGCTCGTTTTAGCATGCAGAACTCCAAGAAAGGTTTTCTACCTTTTAGGCATGGAGTACCTTTATCTAAAGAGATGTGTCCTAGAACATCAAAGGAGATAGAGGAGATGAAGGTGGTTCCTTATGCTTCGACGGTAGGAAGCGTCATGTATGCTATGTTATGTACGAGGTCGGATATCTGTTTTACCGTGGGCTTGGTTAGCAGATATCAGAGTAATCCAGGACAAGGATATTGGACTGTGGTAAAGCATATATTGAAGTACCTGAGAAGGAATAGGGATTATATGCTGGTATACCAAGTAGATCAATTACTCCCTGTGGGTTACACAGATTCCAACTTCCAATCAGATAGGGATAACAATAAGTCTACCTTGGGTTTTGTGTTTACTTTGGGAGGTGGAGCCATTGTATGGAGGAGTGTCAAGCAGAAATGCGTGGCAGACTCCACCATGGAAGATGAGTATATGGCAGCCTCTGAGGCAGCCAAAGAAGCTGTATGACTCAAGAACTTCTTGATGGACTTGGATGTGATTCTTGGTTTGCCTAGAACTATCACAATTTATTGTGATAACAGTGGTGCAGTTGCAAACTCGAAGGAACCACAAGCTCATAATGCAAGTAAACACATAGAGTGCAAGTACCACCTGATACGAGAGATCGTAAAGAGGGTAGAAGTTGCTGTCGCCAAGATTGCATTAGAGGATAACCTGGTAGATCCCTTCACTAAGGCCCTTCTAGCGAGAGCTTTTAATAGGCATGTGGAGGGAATGGGAATAATATGTATGCTACTTTGATGGTAGCATAGTCTTTTAGTATAAGTGGGAGATTATTGGGATGTATACTAAAATGTCTATTCTTTGTATGAACATCTTTATTTTTGAAATAAGAATCACATGATCATTGTTTTCATATTTATGGTTATGCATATTGTCTGATATAGAAGATTATATTATCAGTTCCTTATAGAGTATAAGTAGAGGCTCACAACTGAGATGGTTTTGGACAAACCATCGGTATGGTTGTAGTGTAATTTGGTATTAGTATGTCTTGACCATAAAATTACACTAGTACACTTTGTGTGTATTGAGCAGGACCGACTTAGATGTGATTCAATTATTGCTGACTACATAATTGAATCGGACCTCGGATATTATGGTGTACATGCTCTTAATCCCGATATAATAACGGGCACATGTACTTAGTATTTATTTCTTTGATTTACCAATGGGTGAGATTTATAGATTAAATCGATACGCTCAGTGAGTTGGGAAATGATATTATTTACATGGTATGACGTTGATTATAGGAGGAAACCGTGTCCTATGTATTAGGATGATGACGTCCCCTTGAGGAGCTTATAAGGATCATGAAGTAAACCCTGTAGGTGGACTTGGTCCGGCATGATGATGAGGTTGAGTGGTACTACTCATTGTTAGTAATATATGATAGATGTCCTAAGGCAATCGCCTATGTTTGAACTATTTATATGATAAATGAAGATTCACTATTTGAGTATACATGTTTTCATGTATTTGATTAGATCTTAAACTCATTTACTGAATGTCCATGATACGATTCACAACGTTAGAGAATTTGTGATTGGATCACAACTAGTGAGTATCTCTACATGTGTCATTGTGATGTATCGGAATTATCCCTAGTCAATGAATTGATGGATTTGGACACCATCAGTTCTGTCGAGACTAGCATGAGGTATACTCCTTGGTGTATCCAAACAGCTGATTCTCACTAGCTGGAGATATTGTGATGTCCGGAGTTAATCGTGGATGCTAGTTATGGTAACTAGTTCATTGGAGTGACCAGCTGTAAGACTTCATATGGTTCTCTTCATATATAGATATGTCAATGAAGTTCTTACTGCAGCTTAAGTGCGATGTTCCTTTGACTTGCGGTATTCAAGTCATCTTGATCATGAAGACTTATGCTTTGACATCTTAAGCAAGCATCTCTGAGGAGATGTGGACCCGGGATGATTGGGTATAAGTCGAAGTGATCGAAGGTGTTTGAATAGCCTATAAAGGATTCACCACTCCTTACGAGGAGATGTATACCCATGGCCTCTCGTCGGATTGTTACTAAAGTCTTTGGCCAAAGCATTACATGTTTAGAGTAAGGTACTCTTGGATACATGTGCAGTAACTAGAATCCGTAGGACGAGGAAATAATACTTGGGCTAGGTGTGACGTAGTCAACCTAGTGGGGACTAACACTATAGACCATGTCCTGAACCAAGTGGGTATAAGATGAGTGAAGGGAACGGGGCACGGATCATTCTAGCTGCTGAAGGGTTTCAGAAATAGTTCTTGATCAACCGTTGATCTTTTCGGTTAATTGGGGATCATGATGTACTACTAGGTGTCACTCATGATCGTTCTATAATTAATGGTTAATTATAGATGACCAACATAAACTGAGAACCTATTTGGTCACATGCACAATGAGCGTAATCCGAAGGATTTAAAACGAGCTTGAGAATGAGATTCTCAGACCGAGAGAAACTAGGTTTGGTTGGACCAAACAAGGATCGAGTATAAAATCATTTCAGTCGCAATGGAAGCGTGGATGGGCCGTGTCTTATGAAGACATGATGGATGAACCAAATTGGTTTAGTTTTAATCCAATGGAGGAGAATAAACCAAAGGGGTTTGGTTTGTTTTAAACAAATGAATCAAAGTTGATTCGGTTCGTTTTAACTTAAAATAGACCAAATCGGTTTAGTTTATTTTAACTTAAATTAATGGAGCGGGTTAACGGGTTTTTGGTTATGAACCAATAACCATTAGTAGAATTTGTTCTCTATAAAATAGGGCTTAAGGGTTTTTGAGAAAGCCTAACCCTAATTGTGCCGCCCCTCCCTCTCTTCTCCTCTTCTAACCGGCACCCAACCTCTTGCCGCCGCCTAGCCCTTCTGCTGCCATCCAAGTTGTTTCCGGCATCCAAGCTTCTGTGGGCGATCCTCCGGTGATCTTCCTTGGTTCCGGCGACAAGGTGAGCATCTAGCTTTCCTTATTTGGCCGGCGCAACATCCTCCACCAAAGCTGTCCAGTTTTCTAGACAGCTTGCTTCCTTCTTGTCAGAGCGTCATTTGGACAACATTTGGAGCTCCGACAGAGGCTTCCTTGCCGGGGATTCGATCTCCGATAATCCTCATAGGTGGAGGACAAAGGATTCATCAAACGGTTGACGAATACCTCTCTGGAGAAGCGAGTTTTGGGGACTCGGTTTTGAATCCGAATTTTGATTCGGATTGTGATCTTCTCTCAATCACATCGTCTTCGATACGAGGCTAGTGACTCATACGAAAATGAGGCTCGTGACTTTGTAAAGTCATCCCGAAGATACTCGGCGTGGATACGGATAGAGGCGATTCTAGCGAGGGTCGCTCCGGTTGATGCCTTTCCCGCTACAAGTGATACGTTAGGTATACGTAGAATAAATTTCTTTTTATTGAAAAATTTGAAACTATGGTTATGTCTATACATGTCGTACTATACATGCGTGTGGTGTGTGTGATGTAATAAATTAGATTTATTGCTTTTTATTTCTTCCGCTGCGCACATGTTTACGAAATATGTTCAAACACACACTCGCCGAGGTGCCGGAAACCCAACACTCATGGAGTTAGATGTTGATTAATTAATTGTTAGTAAATTAATTAATTGACGGACATTCGATATCTTAAACACGGGGAGACATTTGTACAATTAATATATCGAACCCATATTTATTTTTGGGGGTTGGTAAGGTAGATCAATGATAATCCTCTAGTGGAATGGATTATCATTAATGGATCATATTTTATGTGAGCTAGATCCATTGGGTGGCCAAAATCCAACTCCTCCTCATGGTCCCTATTGTAGCCTATTAAAACTCTCATGAAACCTAGATCCAACGGACAAGATTAAAAGGAGCTTTGGGCAAAATCTATAAATAGGAGTCCAAGGCTTGGGCGGCAACATAAGTTTGGATGCTAGGGTTTGCTTCCAAAGGCTTGGGCGGCTTGGAAAGAAGAGAGATTAGGGTTTGGAGTTGGCTTGGGCGGCGACAAGAGGTGGAGGAGATTAGGGTTTCATTTTCCTTCTCTTCCTAAGGGTTGCCGGTGCTTCTTCTTCATCCCTTTAGGGCTGACACTCATCTTTGAAGCTTGGCCGGCGGCAAGAGTTAAGGTTCTTCCTTTGGAGCTCTTGGCCGGCGCCCACACCATCTTCTTCTTCCTCTCCTTGGCCGACGGTAACAACCAAGTTGGTGGCTTGATGGTCGGCTCTAGATAGGAGAAGAATTGTTTGGTTTTCTTCCCTTTGTTCGGAGTGAGCAAGGAAGGGAAGAACGTGATCTAGGAAGTTTCAAATCTTGGAGGATCGTTACCCACACAACGTTCAAGAGGAGGATAGGACATACAATAGAAGATCAAGAGGTATAATCTTGTTTATTTTGATTTACTTCTTTTGTATAATGCATGTGGCTAATTTACTTGGTCCCCGAAGATAAACACAAAAACTGGCGATCCATACTTCATTTATTCCGCAGCTAATCGAAGAAAAGATTTAGGTTGCTTGAACAACAATTTTATTCAAGAGACCACTTGAATCGAATAGCATGATGATGGATTGGTTGCTTGGGTAATCCGTCTTCGTCAAGGATTAATTTTTTTAATTCGGGGACGTAGATAGGATCGCCATGCATGAGCGACCGAAGCGGGAAGCAATTCCCTACATTCTTAAAAGAACAAAAACACAAATTTTACAATGTTTTATCCACTGAAATAAGGGCATAAGTGATACACATTCCATGGTCTTGCTAAAAGCCTTCCTTGAGCATCCTTTAAGTAATAAGCTCTCATTCCTGCTCAGCTCTCCACATGGAAGGGGCCTTCCCATTTGGATCCTAGCTAGCTTACCCTTACATCCCTCAGGCAGCACCTTCTTTAATACTAAGTCTCCTACCTGAAAAGAACGAGGTACTACCTTTTTATTATAAGATTTAATTACTTGCGACCTATACCTTTCAGCATTATATAAAGCAACATCCCTATTTTTTGAATTAAGTCCAACTCCATGTGCCAAGCCACCTTGTTGTCGCTCAGGATATAGGTCCTTACTCGAGCAGATTCCATCCCCACCTCCACAAGAAACACTGCCTCTGAGCCATATACCATACTATTGTTGGTGCAGTAGGAACCTAAGTCGAACCTGAGTTTTGATTATAGAAAACGATACAAAGTTAAGCTCATTTTGTTATCTCATGAGCTAAATCAAGTGTGTAGAAAAGTGCTAAAGCTAGAGTTGAAGGTCAGCGACATCGGGATGACTTCGGAGGGAGCCAAAGAAATTAGGTGGAACACCAGAAGAAGAAGCTACAAGGTAAATGTTGAGGTAAGCTCGTGTGAGTGAGCGTAAGGAAGGTCGTGTCCTTTGTATGGGGATGTTCTTAGGCGACGATCCGACCAAGACCTCCCATGGAAGGTCTAAGTCGAGATCGGATGGTATATGACTATTTAATTTACTTATATTAACTGTATTTTCGAGCTAACTTTTCGTTGCAGTGGGAAAACCTACCATCAGTCGACTGAGGGCTTGTATCAGTCGACTGATCCATCTAGCAGTCGACTGTTGGTCAAGGATCAGCTTCGAGGAGAGTCAAAACTTATCTCCATTTTTGAAGGGATAGGAGGCTTGCTCTCATTGGTTGAAGATCTGAATGTCTAGGGTTTCCAAGGCTATAAAAGTAGGGGATTCTCCACCCCATTTCCATTATCAAAAGCTCTCCAAAAAGCCTCCTCTACGATACTCTTCTACGACGACCTTACAACGATGAAGTGCTACCGCATCTCCGACGACAAGCGCCTAACTTCCATTACTTTAAAAGTCGTTGGTATTTTATTTATTATTGTCTTTAAATCTGTATTTATCGTGTCTTAATCGTAACAAGGAGAGGGGGAGTATCCCTCTACCTTGAGCTTTTTCGTATCGATTGTATTCGCTTACTCCTACCTCTAACGAGGAGGAGTGTTTTTAGTGTTTTGTCCTCCGTACGCGGTCTAGGACCGTTAGGGTCTTGGACTAGTAGCCGAAGGCTATGAACCAAGTAAAAACAAATGAGTAATATTTTCTTTCTGCTATATTTACTCTTACTCGCATTTTATAAACGAACGAAAATTGTTTTGCACTATTCACCCCCCTCTAGCGCTCAAATCGATCCAACAATTGGTATCAGAGCCGGGGGTGCTAAGATTTGGTGAAACCACCAATCTTGTTTTTTTACAGATTTATTTTCATTTTCATTTCTATTTATTTCGAATTTTTTACAAGCTCTTTCGTTCATTTAAATTCTCTCCCGCACTACTAATCCAAGACGCAAGTATTGGTACATTTCTCTTGTTTTTGTCATTGCTAGATTTCTTCTTTTTTTCTTGCTCTTTTTGTGTCAATGGCCCATCTCTAGGGTTTTAGCACCGTCCGACCTCCATTTTACAACGGAGATGACTTCCGTTATTGGAAGGGTCGGATGGAGTGCTTCCTTAAGACCCAAATCGAGATGTGGATCATAATCCAAACGGGATTCACACTTCCGACTAACGAAGTGGGTGAATCTTTGGATTATGACCAATGGACCAATGTTACAAAAAGACAGTTGAAGCTTATGCCAAGGCGACTCAAATCCTCCAATGTGGTTTGTCCAAGGAGGAGCTTAATCGCGTCGGCCCCTTCATTAGTGCAAAGGACTTGTGGACCAAATTAGTGGAACTGCACGAAGGAACTGATGAAGCAAAGGTATGCAAATAGGACCTTCTTTTTAATAAATTATATAATTTAAAAATACAGGAACATGAGACCATGACTCAACTACATGCTCGGGTATAAGACATCGTCAACAATTTGCACGCCATCAGACAAAAGGTCAAAAACCGCGACCTAATAAGGTATGTGTTGAATTCATTTCCTAGGACTACCTTGTGGGCATCCATGGTCGATGCCTACAAGGTCTCTAAGGACTTATCAAAAATTAGGTTAGATGAATTGTTTTTAGAATTCAAACTCCACGAACAGTCTAATTCGGTACCCAAGAAAGGTATAGCTCTTATTGCAGGTCAAAAGAAGAAGCCCACAAGTAAGCCATCCCCAAAGGAAGAAGAAGACGAGTACGAGTCGGAGGTTGATCCGGATATGGAGACCGAACTAGTCAACCTAGTTCGGAGGATGATTAAGAGCTGAAAATGACTCATCACTCAACCCAAGGAAGGAAAATCTAAAGCTAGTTCTAACATTAGGTGTTATGAATGCAACAAGTTCGAACATGTCAAGTTGGAATGTCCGAAGCTCAAAAACAAAGCACCGAAGTTCAAGAAGGCGCTCAATGCTACGTGGGAAGAGGCATCGGAGGAAGAAGATGATGACCTCGTCTTCATGGCTAAACCAACCAAATCGAAGCCGAAGTCTGAATCTGAGCAAGAATCTGAACCCAAGGATGAGTCAGACTACGAATCTCTATTCAAGACAAGCCACGGATATGCATCCGGTTCAAGAGATACTCTCAAGGTAAGTCGGTCCCTCATTAGTACTTTATACAATGCAATTAAGTTTCTAACTAGGAAGTTAGCTAAGTTCGAGTCCAAGGTCGAGACCCTGTTTTCAGGAGGTCAAACTCCTTAAACACGAGGTCTCCCTAACCTCTTCGACTAGTCAAGTTCAAGAGGAGAACTCAACTCGAGTTGAAAAGCTCGAAGTTAAGAACACACTCTTGAAAAGTCAAGTCTAAGATCTTAGGAACACATTGGAAAGTTTCACCTTGGGATCCAAGGGACTTGACCTCTTACATGGATCGCAAAGGGTCGTGTACAACAAGGTCGGACTTGGGTTTAGCTCAAATACGACTAACAAGTCGTATATGTCAATCGTAAGTCGAAATAGAATACATGTCCAAGCATGAGCCCCTAAGACCACTTTGATTTCTCAATTAGGATCTAACCAGTACTGGGTTCCCAAGGACCAAATCCACTATGTGGAAAGACCGTACCGATTCAATGGCCCCGGGGGAGCTAGTGCAAAACTTATTCGTGCTATTACTTAGAAATTGAATGCTTAGTCTTTTTCCTTTTCTTTTTAGAATGGTTAGATAGAGATTATAACTCGTTAATACTTGATAACATAGTACCAGGATGCGGCGAGATGATAGTACACTAGGGAAGCGAAGTCTTGGGTACTTGAGCTAGATAAGGTGTATCTAGTTCGGTTCACTTGACCGAGTGGAACTAGCTGAAGCTACCTCACCGTATCCTAGACGAGTTAGACCAGGAAGTGATCTTAAGTGAGTCAAGTTACTATTTTCTCAAAATTAGCTTTGTCTAAGAAAGTGGTCATTTTTCCGATCAAAGAAGGCCCCTGTGCCTCGCCACGACCTGGAAGCCAAGATCCTGAAGAGGTGACTTGATGAGCTTAGGGTCAAATCCGAATCTAACGCAAGGTTGACTAGTTTCGATTCATTTAAATTAATCAAGTAAAATTGAAGTCATCTTACAAGAACACATAAGGATAACATGTTTGATCATGTAGAAATGGGTGAGATGATCTAGGTCTAATAATTTACAACCAATTTTTTTTTTTTAAATTCCAATATCCGATCCAACTACCTTGCATGTAGGATCAATGGATGTTGGATAGTGGTTGCTCCCGACACATGATCGGAGATCTGTTGGTGCAATCGACCCAGGTCACGATTGACCGGACTCGAGTTTGACTTGAGTGATGTTTTGATGTTTGACATGAAGGTTTGACATTGATGTTTTGGGGAGATTGTTGGTGTAATCGACCCGGATCATGATTGACCAGACTCGAGTTTGACTTGAGGGGGATTTTGATGGTTGACTGGGATTGACCATGTCATGGAAAGTCCAAGTCTTGAGTACTTGGCATGTAAAGTCCAAGCATGGGTCTTGGCAAGGAAAAGTCCAAGCATGGGTCTTGACATGGAAAGTCCAACATGGGTTGGCAAGGGAAAGTCCAAGCTTGAGTCTTGGCATTTGAGAAGTCCAAGGGGTTTGATATTGGCGGCGTAAAGTCCAAGCGGGAGTCTTGGCAGCATAAGTCCAATGGTTGGCGACGTAAAGTCCAAGCGGAGTCTTGGCAGTGTAAGTCCAATGTTCCTTGGCAGTGTAGACACCGTTAGCATGACATAGCCGATGGAAGTACCTGAAGGATAGCATATGGATAAACAAGTCATGGATGACTTGGAGGGATCCGATAGGCGCGAGGCTGACAGAGGTGGCTAGAAGGCTTAGGTCTTGGCTAAGGGTGGTCTAGCAAGTATGGGGGCACCATACTTGGGTTAAAACCTCATGTTTGAGGTTGGTAGTCGACTGACAATATGGTCGGTTCGACTGCCGTGAGTCGACTAGAGTTCGACTGTTGGTTAAGGGATGAAAATACCTTGGCAATCGACTGATCATTGGATCAGTCGACTGCTAGACTGGGTTTTTCGACCGCGACCATAGAATGCTTCGTAGCCGACTGAACAGTCGGCTACGGACATTAGCAGTCATCTGGTGATGTCATCAGTCGACTGCTAAGAGATCCGTTGGAATTTTTCCAGCGTGGATCGAGCTGTTGTCTCACGACAACAGTGTTGGTAGTCGACTGGGGCCTTATGGCAGTCGACTGCCAGGCGGAAATCTAGCCCGATGCAGGTTAAAAAGGGGAGCTCGAGGAGGATTTCAGCATTGGTTCTTTGGGAGCTTTGGTGAGGCGATTTGAAGGTGAATTGCAGATGCATTTCAGGGTCCTTCAAACTCATCCAAGCAACCAACAAGCAACCGCTCAAAACCCTAGATTGTAAAGTGTTCTTTACATTTTCACTTGTATTTGCTTGTTTACTTTGTATTACTTGTTGTAATTCATTGTACGAGATTTCTCCACCTCCGACTTGTTGTCGAGAAGAAGTTTATTAGATTAGTAGTGCATGTTTGCATTGCTAGGGCTCTTACGAGCCCAATCCGTAGAGTAGGAACCATTCGGTTCTGAACCATGTTATATGATTGTGTAATTGTGTGATTGTGCTATTTGTTATTGTTATTATCATTATTCCACTGCGTGCTAACACAATTTCTAGAAATGATCAAATTCCTCCATTGATAAGCCAATGCGCTATTCACCCCCCTCTAGTAGTCACCGAATCCTCTACAAGTGGTATCAGAGCCCGGGGCTCTTCTACGAATTAACAACCCGGAGCCAAGACGCTAGAGGGTGAAGAGGAATAAGATGGAAATTAAAGAGAATTTGGGTTGGGACATCAACACCCCAATCCCATATACTTTTTATGTAAAAGAAGGCTTCAACCAATGGAAGACAAGGATTGAAGACTTCTTGATGATGAGGGACTTTGAAGAATGGTCCATGTTGATGGAGGGATTTAGCTATCCAAGAGGACCAAAGGGAGGGTTCCTCAAGAAGAAGAGATGGACCGAAGAGCAAGTCCAAGCCTTCGAGAAAAATGATAAGGTAATAAAATTTTTGATTTATTTAATACCTAACAATATCTTATGTATGTTAGGTAATTATATAGATGCCAAGGAGCTATGAAGCCAAGTGGCAAAGCTCCCTGAAGATTCATTACCGGTTCATGAAGACACATCGCCGACTCAAGAAGAGGAGGCCGAAGATGAATCCTCATCCTCACAAGTAAGTGAGGATTCGGAAGTTGAGAAGGAGTCAACTTTCGGATATGTGGGAGAGGAATTGGAAGAGGTTGAAGAAGCCTCCACCTCTAGGATTGAGGGGGGGGGGGGGGGGGGAGAATTCCCACACTGGAGCAACCTCAAGAGGAGACATCTACATCCGGTCTAGAGGAAGAGCAAGCTCAAGAGGCTTCCACCAAGGATCTAGGTAACTCGAGCATGTTGATTAAAAATAAAAACCATATCATATGTTTTGAGTGTAGGGAATCCAGACACTACAAGAGTAAGTGCTGAAAAAGAGTAAAGAAGACTCCACCGACGCCTAAAAGACAAGAAAAGTCAAATGAAGCCAGTGTCCCCACCAAGAAGAGCAAGGAGCACGTGGTGTGCTTCAAATGCCGACAACCGGGACACTATAGGAGCTAATGCCCTAGGAGGAAAGGAGAAGCCACACATGTAGGGGGAGCCTCTAAGGTAAACCCTAAGGTAAAATTCAATAATGCTTCTACTTTAAGTTATAGGCAAAAGCATGGTAGGAATTTTAATTCTCTTGCAATTTATCATAAAGAGCATGCTAGAAATAGGGAATATTATTTAGGAGCTAAGAAATTCAACCTTAGGAATAAGGAGAAATTTGGGACTAATGTCCCTAAAAATATTTTACCTAAGACATCTATTAGAAAAATTGAGGATCATTTAGGTTTTAATCCTAAATGGACTAGGCATATGCCTAGAAAGAATAATGCCCAAAGATTAAATCAAAATTCTAAAATTGGACAATTCGAGTTGGAAAATCAAGCCTTGAGGTCAAGGCTTGAGAAACTTGAAAAGACCCTTGCAAAAATGACAAATCAAGTGAAAAGGTCAAATGGTCAAACTCTAGGGTCTAGAAGTCAAAGTCAAAACCTAGGGCCTAAGAGACAAGAGTCAACCAAGGGCAAGAAAGGTTTGGGTCACAAACCTAAGCCTAAGGTGACTTATCATAGTGTTCCATTTGATTATGGAACACAAACTAGGTCTAGGAAGACCAAGGTTACTAGGGAAGTCATCCCTAAGGGTAACCAAGGAATGTGTCTAGTGGCTAGGATTTCAAGGTAACCTAGGGAAGTCACTAAGAAGGTTACAAGGGGAGTCACCCCTAGAGTTAACCATGGCAAGACCCAAATGACCAAGGCTAACAAGCTTAGAAGGGTCATTAGGAAGGTATCTAAGGAGGTTATCCCTAAGGAATACCTAGTAAATCCTAGGAGATCAAATAGGTTTTGGGTTCCTAAGAGTGTGATCGATTCACACTAGATGGGTTTAGGTGTGCCAACTTTAAATGGATGGGTAGTTAACCTAACCATGGTGAAGATGACACTTTAGGTCATTTCCAAAGTATGGGTATCTTGGAAATAAGTTTTATCTTATGATCCTAAAAGATTTTAGGATGTGCCAATAAATTTTTGGGTTTATGAAAAATCAATTAAATTGGCACATTTTAGGTTTGAGGTCATAGTGTGCCATGTTAGGTTTTTGGCACACTTGGGAGAAAAGTGATAATATGGCAAAATGAGATTAATTATAACAAATGACAACTAATATTAAAATTTAGGTATTATTATACCTATACATTTTATTTTCCATGCTTTGTTTGCCATATAATATGCCATGACATCATATTTATTTTTAATTATTTAATATGTCATGATCATGTTTAGGATTAGGGTTAAATGTCATGTATGCTTAGATTTCATCTTATGTCATGACATCATGATTATGAGCATGTGTTTATTTATATCATCATTTATGCCATGATCATTCATGCATTTAATTTGATTAAAATTAATTTAAAGACTATGGCATGACTTGAAGTCCCATGTATAAGGGAATCAAGTAGAGTTGCCTTAGAAAATGCATAAGACCCTAGATTAAGATGAACAAAACCCACATCTCACATCACATTGATATGTATGTGTATTTATACACCCTGGATACATGTGAGATGATAGGATATGATTTAAGTTCAAGGTGCATAACTTTTGCATCTAGATGAACTATAACTCATCTTATGTTATTTGTGGATCATTGGGAAAGCTAGTGTACAAGTCATGTACATTAAGCCCAAAGAATATGATCCAATATAAGGTTTTAAAACTATTTTAAAATCATTTTAGAAAACCTTGGTAAAGTCTTTCTTTTGATAGCAATCACCATTGATGAAATTGATACAAAGTGAGCTAAAACATTGAAGTTTTTCTTCACTTTTAAACTTTGTGTCAATTTAACTATTTTATGGGTAAAATATTTTTCTAACATTTTTCACCCATTGTATTGCTTATAACTAATGTACGTATGAATTTTCATGATTTTTCAAAATACGTAGAATTACTTATGCTTTTTCAAAACTCGATTTACGGCGAATTTGGGCGATTATCGGATTCATTTAAACGATGGCAGTCGATTGATGAAGGGCAGTTCAACTGATAACTATAAGTAGTTGACTGCCAGGCTAATTTCGAGAAAAACAAGGTTGTTTAGCCCGTTTTCAGCTACGGTAAAGTTCCCTAACCACTCCTAACCCTAGGATATGCTTTGGGAAGCATTATAAAGGGTGAAAATCCATTGGATATGGATTAGGAGAGTTGTTAGGGTGATGTATCAAATTTAAGATATAGGAAAGTTCAATGTTGAACTTTAGATCTTATTTTTGATGGTTTAGAGTTCCTATTGGCTTAGGGACTTCCCAAGGACATTATTGGTGCAATGGTCAAGGGTGAGCAAGCCTTTAGGGGGAGGTATCCATCATGGGATGATGGATGGTATTTTTCCTCATGAGGGGGAAAATGAATTTTAGAGATACCCAATTTAGAAATTGGGAGAGTGTATAGGATTGCCTCTCTTGAGTGATATGGGACTTATCACTAGGAAGATTGTAGGCATCCTAGGTATTTTTGGACCAAGGGGGAGATTATAAGATCTCATTGGGACATGAGACATTGACCTCCTTGGAGAAAATCTTTTTGATGTTAGTCAAAAAGGGGGAGAATATTTGGGGGAGAATGTTTGGGAAAAATTTATGGGATTACCAATTTGGGATAATTGGTAAAGAAGATTTGAGTTAGTGTTCTAACTCAAAGGTATGTGTTTTTGTCAAACATCAAAAAGGGGGAGATTGTTGGTGCAATCGGCCCAGGTCACGATTGACTGGACTCGATTTTGACTCGAGCGATGTCTTGATGTTTGACATGAAGATTTGACATTGATGTTTGACATTGATGTCTGATAATGTTTTGGGGAGATTGTTGGTGCAATCAACCCGGGTCATGATTGATCGGACTCGAGTTTGACTCGAGGGGGATTTTGATGGTTGACTGGGATTGACCATGTCATGAAAAGTCCAAGTCTTGAGTACTTGACATGTAAAGTCCAAGCATGAGTCTTGGTAAGAAAAAGTCCAAGCATGGGTCTTGGCATGGAAAGTCCAACATGGGTTGGAAAGGGAAAGTCCAAGCTTGAGTCTTGGCATTTGAGAAGTCCAAGGGGTTTGATATTGGCGGCGTAAAGTCCAAGCGGGAGTCCAAGCGGAGTCTTGGCAACGTATAAGTCCAATGGTTGGCGGCGTAAAGTCCAAGCAGAGTCTTAGCAATGTAAGTCCAATGTGCCTTGGCGGTGTAGACACCATTAGCATGACAAAACCGACGGAATCACCTGAGGGCTAGCGTATGGATGAACAATTCATGGATGACATGGAGGGATCTGATAGGCGCGAGGCTAACGGAGGTGGCTAGAAGGGTTAGGTCTAGGCTAAGGGTGGTCTAGCAAGTATGGGGGTGTAACGCCCGTGAAATTCTAGCAATTTTACGAGAATTTTGGCTTTATGATGATGGGCTTTATGTAGGCCTTTTTGGAGAAATAAAAGAAAATAAGCCAAAAAGAGATGCAAAGCCTAGGAATTGAACCCCCCACCTCTAGAGATAGCCAAGCCTTATAGATGCACCCACTAACCATAAGCCCAATAGAATCATATCATTAGAGGAAAAGGGGAACCTATAGATAAATGGGAGGAGGGTAAATGAAGAGGCTTGACAAAGAGAAGAGAAACTTCTCTTCCTCCCCTTTATAAAGAAGAGAGAAGTTCCACTTGGCCACTTCTTCCTTCCTTCTTCCTCTTCTCTTCACTCTCACCGAAACCCAAGCTCTCTTCTTCTTCCTTTGGCCGAGAGCCCCTTGCAAGCTAGGAGAGAGCTAGGTGACCTCCATTAGGTCATCTCCCCAAGCAAAGCGAAGGATGTAAGATTTCCCTCACCTGCAGTGTATTCGTTTAGAGGTTAAATTTCGTAAAGATGAAGTGTAGCCCTTGTAGGTTTCGGCCAATTAAGTTTTTGGGCTAAGATTCATGAAAATGATGCTAGGGAACTCCTATAGGTTGTATGCACACTATAGGAATTTTTAGGGGACAAAAATTTTAACTTGGTGCCCTTATGGGTTTCGGCCCCAAGGCTTTTTAGGGTTAGGGTTTTTTTTTATGGAAACTCCCCCTTATGAGGTTAGGCCATGATAAGGCTTTAGGAATGAATTCTAGGGGACTAAACCTAAGTTGAACCCATTACAAGTTTCGGCCAACTCATATAATTAGGGTTTGGGTTGCAAGAAAAATGTTTCTAATGACCCTAGGATAAGTTATAGTGCTCATGAATGAATATTAGGTGACAAGAACCCTAGTTGAACCCATTCCATGGTTCGGCCAACTCATCTATCTAGGGTTAGGGTTGCAAGAAAATGGTTCTAATGACACTAGAATAAGTTATAGTGCTCATGAATGAATATTAGGTGACAAGAACCCTAGTTGAGCCCCTTATAGGTTTTGGCCACCCTAGGTAACTAGGGTTAGGGTGGCATGAAAATATCCCTCATGATGCTAAGCTAGGTTATAATGCTTTATGAATGAATTTTAGGGGACAAAACCTAAGCTTGAGCCCCCTTACAAGTTTCGGCCAGCCCATGGTTTTAGGGTTAGGGTTTCATGAAAACACCCCTATATGTAATTGTGCTATGTGTATAGTTTTTAATATGACATGAACTATGCTTGGGTGATGAATATGTTATGATTCAATGCAACATGAAATTAGGCTATGTGATGAACATGTTTTACGATTTAATATGCCATGAATAGGCTTAGGAAATATGCTTCATGTTATGATGTAATGTGCCATGTAATATGCCGTGATGAACATGTTGGGTGAAGTAATATGCCATGTATATGCTTCGGGAATGTGTTTCAAGTTTATGGAGTATTGTGCCATGAAATATACCTAGGTGAAGAACATGTTTTGTGATTTAATATGTCATGAATATGCTTAGGATATATGCTTCATGTTTACGATGCAATGTGTCATGAAACATGCTTATGTGATGAACACGTTTATGCTTTAGGACCCCTTTAGGGTACTCTTATGTTATGAATGCATGTGTCCTTATAAAATGACTAAGATGGAGATGCTTCCCTTTCAAGTAGGGATCAAGAGCTCTCCTTATGATAAGATAAGATGGAGATGCTTCCCTTTCAAGTAGGGATCAAGAGCTCTCCTTATGATAAGATAAGATGGAGATGCTTCCCTTTCAAGTAGGGATCAAGAGCTCTCCTTATGTCAAGATAAGATCAAGATGCTTCCCTTCTTATGATGGGGATCAAGAGCATTCTTTATATTACGTCCAGAAAAGAAAAGAATTAAGTATTTTACTTTGCAAGAGGTTAAGTAACCCGTCGGTGGTCGTTAATCAAATCCATAGGGACACAAGAAGACGTAAGAGGTCTTGCCCGATAAGGCGTAGAGGTCTTGCTCTAATAGGGAGTGGTGGCTCACTGACCTATTAGGGAGCAGCGCATTATGTGGTACTTAACACAGGGCCCCCAAACAAGTTATGATGATATTGAAGTATTTATAAGTATATGTTTTGAAAAGAAAGGACTTTTATGATATTGTGTATGCTTATGTTAAATGCTCTGAATGCTTACGAACTAGGTTCTTTATGCATGCTAGATGTTATGAAGTTATGATGATATTGAAGTATTTATAAGTATATGTTTTGAAAAGAAAGGACTTTTATGATATTGTGTATGCTTATGTTAAATGCTCTGAATGCTTACGAACTAGGTTCTTTATGCATGCTAGATGTTATGAAGTTATGATGATATTGAAGTATTTATAAGTATATGTTTTGAAAAGAAAGGACTTTTATGATATTGTGTATGCTTATGTTAAATGCTCTGAATGCTTACGAACTAGGTTCTTTATGCATGCTAGATGTTATGAAGTTATGATGATATTGAAGTATTTATAAGTATATGTTTTGAAAAGAAAAGACTCTTATGATATAGTGTATGCTTATGTTAAATGCTCTGAATGCTTACGAACTAGGTTCTTTATGCATGCTAGATGTTATGAAGTTATGATGTTTAGAGTTAAGTCTAAGTATGTGGTGACTATGTACTTTATGCTAGTTTAGAATTTATGATGTGGTGAAGGTTATGGGTAAGGTTAAGAATACTTGCGATTATGTTCATACATGATTAGGGTTTATGTTATTACAAATGTTTATGTTCAAGTTAACCAAATGCTTATGATTACGTCCTTTATGCATGTTTGGATTTTCCTGATGAATGGTTATGGTTACTTTGAAGAATGTTCGTACCTATGTACTTTATGTAGGATTACGAAGGCTTAGGTTAGGAATGCTTATTGTTAAGTTTTAAAACGCTTATGAATACGTCTTTCATGCATGCTTAGTTTATGCAGTTATAACGCTCATGTTCAAAGTATGCCCTGCTTAGATTAATTATGCTTAACCTGCTTATGAACAATTCTATGCCATGCTTAGTTCTTTTTGTACTATTACCTGGATATGTTGTTGATTAGTGTTGCTATGAAATGCTTAGGTCATTTCTATGCCAGCATGCTCATGTTCTAATAGTTTGATGAAATCGTGGCTTTTGTGAGTAGGCAAGGATCTTACTAAGCTATATGCTTATAGTTTATGTTGTCCATATCTCAGATAAAGGAAGTGCACTAGAGGAAGTGGCAGGAGGGGCCATGTGCGTGTGTGATAGTGGCATGGTGGAAGAAGACCCTTCACTATCTGCTTATATTTATATGCTCTAAGAACAATTTAAGACATTGCTTCCGCTTATAAGACTTGTGTTTAATGAGTATCCCTTTATTTAAGAGGTTCGATATGTTAGAACTCATGAACGAATCCTTTCGTTATGCATGTTATGAAATGAGATAAGATATGTGGTCATGCTAATGATGAATAAGATAGGTGATGCATGTGCCAAAGAAGGTTTCAGTTATGATAACCTGTTTAAGCATGTAGACTTTGAACGGATCCATATGTAGTATGCTAATAAAAAAAATATATATAGACTAAAGTAGCGCCGCCCTGAGAGCAGATAAGGGCGGGCGCTACAGGGGGCACCATACTTGGGTTAAAACCTCATGTTTGAGGTTGGCAGTCGACTGGCAATATGGTCGGTTCGACCGCTGTGAGTCGACTAGAGTTCGACTACTGGTTAAGGGATGAAAATGCCTTGGCAGTCGACTGATCATTGGATCAGTCGACTGATGGAAATCAACTACTAGACTGGGTTTTTTGGCTGTGACCATAGAATGCCATGAATCGGCGGGCAATCGGCTACGACGTTAGCGATTATTTGGTGATGTCATCGATCATTGCCAGAGATCCGTTGGAATTTTTTCAGCGTGGATCGAGCCATTGTCTCACGATAACAGTGTTGGCAGTCGACTGGGGCCTTATGACAGTCAATTGCCAAGTGAAAATCCAGCCCGATGCAGGTTTAAAAGAGGAGCTCGAGGAGGATTTTGGCATTGGTTCTTTGGGAGCTTTGGTGAGGCGATTTGAAGGCAAATTGCAGGTGCATTTTAGGGTCCTTCAAGCTCATCCAAGCAACCAACAAGCAAGTGCTCAAAATCCTAGATTGTAAAGTGTTCTTTACATTTTCACTTGTATTTGCTTGTTTACTTTGTATTACTTGTTGTAATTCATTGTACGAGGTTTCTCCACCTCCGACTTATTGTCGAGAAGGATTTTATTGGATTAGTAGTGCGTGTTTGCATTGCTAGGGCTCTTACGAGCCTAATCCGTGGAGTAGGAACCATTCGATTCCGAACCACGTTATATGATTGTGTAATTGTGTGATTGTGTTGTTTGTTATTGTTATTATCATTATTCCACTGTGCGCTAACACAATTTGTAGAAATGATCGAATTCCTCCATTGACAAGCCAACGTGCTATTCACCCCCTCCTCTAGTGGTCACCGAATCGTCTACAGGATCAACTTAAGTTTTCAAAGCTTCGATTCAAACGACAAGGATCGGTAGCCTTTGGAAACAACGGCAAGCTCAAAATCATCGGATCAGGTGATATTGAGCTCAACTCAAACTTTATCATTCAAAATGTTCTACTAGTTGAAAATTTCGAATATAATTTACTTAGCGTAAGTCAGTTGTGTGATAATAACTATAAGGTCATATTTCTTGAAAATGAATGCGTAATTAAAACAAATGAAACCTCTAAAACAATCCTTAAAGGAACTAGGAATAACAACATCTATACTATTAATCTACCTAACTCCTCAACCAAGTGTCTTATGACACAGCAAGAGGAATCTTGGTTGTGGCACCGACGACTCAGTCACTCGCACCCAAGACTCATCCACAAGATGAGTCAGAGTGGCTTAGTCAGAGGTTTGCCCAACCTTAACAACTTAGACAATAAAATTTGTAATGCTTGTCAACAAGGTAAACAATCTAGGACACAACGTCAACTAACTAATCAAGAACGAACCAAAAGTGTTCTTGAGCTCCTACATATGGATCTATTCGATTCACATGGAGCTAAGTCACTTAATGGTAGTCAATTTTGCTTAGTCATAATTGACAACTATTCTAGGTTTACCTGGGTTAGGTTCATCAAATATAAAAGTGATACCCTAGATCAACTCATCAACTTGTTTAAACTAATCGAAAATCAAAAGAACCTTAAAATTAAAAAACTTAGGAGAGATCATGGTGGTGAATTCGAAAACCATATATTTATAGATTTCTGTAACCTAAATGGATATCACCATGAGTTCTCATGTCCTAGAACCCCACAACAAAATGGCCTAGTCGAACGTAAAAATAGAACCCTACAAGAAGCCGCTAGGATAATGCTAAACGAATATAACCTCCCTAATAGGTTTTGGGCAGAAGCCGTTGGTACGACTTGCTATGTCCAAAATAGGATCCTTTTGGTAAAGAGGCACCTTAAGACCTCGTACGAAATCTATCACGACAAAGTACCTAACATCAAGTACTTTAGGGTATTTGGATGTAAGGTACATATCCTGAATACTAAGGATCACCTAGGAAAGTTCACCTCCAAAACCTCTATCGAAATCTTCTTAGGATACTCGACTACAAGTAGAGCCTATAGGGTATACAACCATGACACCCTTAGAGTTGAAGAGACTATTAATGTAGCGTTCGATGAAGGACAAGAACCTACAAAACCCGTAGCAACACCAACTAGCGAACCGACTCATACCAGACTCGACTTCGACCCTGAGATCAAGTCTAGTATTAATCCTAATCCAAGTCCAACGAGTCATCCAGTCGACCAAGTGATAGGTGACCCTAGCCCAAGTCAAATTAGGATTCAAACGAATCATCCTATCGACCAAGTGATAGGTGATCCTAGCTTAAGGGTTTGAACTAGATCATCTTATAGAAACCTTAGTCAAATCTCCTTGATTTCGAAAATCAAACCCAAAACCATTGAACAAGCTCTTCTTGATCCCAATTGGATTATTGCAATGCAAGAAGAACTAGCTCAATTCACTAGGAATGAGGTTTGGGAACTAGTACGACTGCCTAAAGATAAATCAATTATTGGAACAAGGTGGGTCTTCCGAAACAAACTTGATGACAAAGGTGAAGTAGTTAGAAATAAAGTAAGGTTAGTTGCCAAAGGTTTTAGTCAAGTCAAAGGATTAGATTACAATGAAATCTATGCCACCGTAGTTAGACTAGAATCCATCCGAATGTTGTTAGCCTATGTTGCACATCGAGGATTTAAGTTATTTCAAATGGATGTCAAGTCAGCGTTTCTGAATGGACTTATTAAGGAAGAGGTGTACGTTAGTCAACCCCCAGGATTCGAAAGCCTTGATAAACCCGACCATGTCCTTAAACTAAAGAAAGCTCTTTATGGACTTAAGCAAGCTCCTCGAGCTTGGTACGAGAGACTTTCAATTTATCTTAAGTCAAAAGGGTTTAACCAAGGCCTAGTCGATCCAACTCTTTTCATAAAAACCATAGGTAAGGAAATCTTTATAGCCCAAATCTACGTAGACGATATCATTTTCGAAACAACCAATTCGATCCTACTAAATGAATTCATTTCACTTATGGAAAGTGAATTTGAAATGAATTTAGTAGGTGAATTGAGTTTCTTTCTAGGACTACAAATTAAACAAACTAAGGATGAAATATATTTACATCAATAAAAATATACTAGGGAATTAATTAAACATTTTGGAAAGCAAGATGCCAAAACCATCAATACACCCATGGCAACTAATGTCAATATAGGAGAGGACTTAGAAGGAAAGCCCATCGACCTAAAATACTATAGGAGTGCGATAGGGAGTCTTCTATACTTAACCGCGAGTCAACTCGACATTTTATTCGTGGTAAGTATGTGTGCAAGGTTTCAAACCTGGGCCAAGGAGTCTCACCTTACCCTAGTCAAGCGTATCCTTAAGTATTTAAAGGGAACGCTAAGCGTAGGTATTTGGTACCCTAAATCTACCGAGTTTGAACTAATCGGCTATTCCGACTCGGACTATGACGGTAGTAAACTCGATAGAAAGAGCACGAGTGGTTGTTGTTAACTTCTTGGCTCAAGTCTAGTGAGTTGGTGCAGTAGTAAGCAACACTGTGTTGCCTTATCTACTACCGAAGTCGAATACGTCACGATGGGTGAGTGTGTGGCTCAACTTCTTTGGATGAAGCACACTCTCCAAGACTTTAACTTAAACTTCAACAATATTAAAACTCACATAGATAATATTAGCTCCATCAACCTAACCAAAAATCCTATTTGCCATTCTAGGACCAAACATATAGAAGTCAAACACCACTTTATTCGAGAACATGTAGCTAACGGAACCATCAAACTCAAATATGTGGAATCCAAGTCAAACCTAGCCGATCTTTTTACCAAGCCACTACCCGAAGCCGAATTTAGTCTACTAAGATGAAAATTAGGCATGTGCATAATAGAGTAGGACCTACATTCTTTTTATATACTCTAGTATTTACTTTTCTTTTTATGTTAATGGAACTAGCTTAGGGCTCACCCTAGATATCATGCACCTATAGATTTAAGGAGACAATACATCTCACAACACATAGGACTAATGTGTTTGTGTACTTAGCCACGTATATGGGCATGAGATGTTAGGACCTTACTCCTTGTTCCAGATGTAGAGCTAGTGCATCGTCAAGAACCACGGAGTATAATTATATATATATTAACCGACTCTGACCAGGACTTGTTGATCTTTCATATCAATCAAGTCAAATAAGAGTTGAACATTCAAATAGATGAGCTTATTTTTAGTATATTATTTTCAAAATAATATGGAACATGATTGGACTTGGAACTTAAACTTTATACTTATATTTTTCAAAACCCACTCTTTCCGATTTATGAAAAAAGGGAGAGAAAAAGCCAAAGTTAAGGGATCACTTTTTGATAACTTAACTTAGTAACTTAATTCTATATTCTTATGGCCAAACATAATTTATTAGTTGAGAAAGGGGGAGAAAGGCCAAGTTAAGGAATCTTCTTAACTTAAACTTATTTTTAATACTAAGGCCAACTTTAAGTAATTGTTAATTACTTAAACTCTTCCTAAGTAGCAAACATCAAGGGGGAGGGTTAAGACCTTCTTTCAAGACTCACCCTCGGTCAAGGGGGAGGTTTCCTCAAGAGGGAGTACTTGAAAGAAAGCCTCTATTATTTCTACTTAATTTTTAATTCTTCATGCATATTATTTCCTTAACTTTGTATGAGTTTGCCATAGAATAAAAAGGGGAAGATTGTTGGTGTAGTAGGCACCTAAGTTGAACCTGAGTTTTGATTATAGCAAACGATACAAAGTTAAGCTCATTTTGTTATCTCACAAGCTAAATCAAGTGTGCAAAAAAGTACTAAAGCTAGAGTTGAAAGTCAGCGACACCTAGAGGGAGACGTGATGGTTAGGCGACATCGGGATGACTTCGGAGGGAGCCGAAGGAATTAGGTGGAAGACCAGAAGCAGAAGCTACAAGGTAAATGTTGAGGTAAGCTCGTGTGAGTGAGCGCAAGGAAGGTCGTGTCCTCTGTACGGGGACGTTCTTAGGTGACGATCTAACCAAGACCTCCCATGGAAGGTCTAAGTCGAGATCGGATGATATATTGCCATTTAATTTACTTATATTAACTCTATTTTCGAGCTAACTCTTCGTTGCGGCTGGAAAACCTGCCATCAGTCGACTGAGGGCTTGTATCAGTCGACTGATCCATCTAGTAGTCGACTGGTAAGGGTAGCAGTCAACCGTTGGTCAAGGATCATCTTTGAGGAGAGTCAAATCTTATCTCCATTTTTGAAGGGATAGGAGGCTTGCTCTCATTGGTTAAAGATCTGAACATCTAGGGATTCCAAGGCTATAAAAGTAGGGGTTCTCCACCCCATTTCCATTATCAAAAGCTCTCCAAAAAGCCTCCACTACAATACTCTTCTACGACGACGTTACGATGACGAAGTGCTACCGCATCTCCGACGACAAGCACCTAACTTCCATTACTTTAATAGTCATTGGTATTTTCTTTATTGTTGTCTTTAAATCTGTATTTATCATGTTTTAATCGTAAGAAGGAGAGGGGGAGTGTCCCTCTACCTTGAGCTTTTTTGTATCGATTGTATTCGCTTACTCTTACCTCTAACGAGGAGGAGTGTTTTTAGTGTTTTGCCCTCCGTACACGGTCTAGGACAGTTAGGGCCTTGGACTAGCAGCCGAAGGCTGTGAACCAAGTAAAAACAAACGAGTAATATTTTCTTTCCGCTGCATTTACTCTTACTCGCATTTTATAAACGAACGAAAAGTGTTTTGCGCTATTCACCCCCCCCCCCTCTAGCACTCAAATTGATCCAACAACTAAAAGGAGTTGCTCCTGTAGCTCTCCTAGGAGTGGTTCAGAAAGACCACAGTACACTAGGTAACTCTTCCACCCAACTACCTCCTACATGCTCCAACTTAGTCTTTAGTCCATGTACTAATTCTCTATTAGTAACCTCAGCCTATCCATTACTTTGAGGATAAACCACTGATGTAAACACTTGCTCAATTTTAAAGTCTTGACACCATTTTGCCAATTTCTTACCCTAAAATTGTCGACCATTATCTGATATCAGCCTCCTAGGAATACAAAAATGACACACAATGTTTTTCCATAAAAACTTTAATACCATTTGCTCAGTAATACGAGCTAAGGGCTCAGATTCTACCCACTTAGAAAAATAATCAATAGCTACTAATAAGAACTTCTTTTGGTCTGTCCCGATCGGAAATGGTCCTACTATATCCATACCCCACATATCAAAAGGACAAGCTGATACAACTGCCTTCATATACTCGGTCAGCTGATGTTGCTAATTATGATGCCTCTGACAACTTTCACATTGATGTACCAAACGTATAGAGTCTTTCATCAAAGTAGACCAAAAATATCCAACTAACAACACCTTCCGAGCCAATGACTGACCCCCTATGTGGCTTCCACAAGCCCCTTCATGTACTTCTTTCATAACATAGCTGGTTTCTACTTTTCCTAAACAACGTAACAAAGTTCTAGAACAGGTTCTTTTATATAAAATTCCCTTTATCATATAGAAATGAACTACCTGTAGCTTAAATTGTCGAGCTCTTACAAGGTCACTCGACGTCCTCTTATCTTCAAAGAAGGAGACCAATTCCTTTCTCTAATCATCCTCTATTAACTCTTCTAATCTTTCTCCTTGAGGTAGTAATCCATTTGTGCAATCACTTCACGAGTACTCCAATTCCCCAAAGAGCTAGCCAATTGAACCAATTCATTAGCCTTCTGATTTTCTACTCGAGTGATCTTTTTTATCAATACTTCTGAGAAATCCCCCTTAGCTTTTTCTACCAACTCACAATAACTCCTACACTTATCATCCTTAACTTCAAATCCTCCCCCAATTTGTTGCACTACCAATTGAGAATCAATATGCACTATTACCCGCTTGGCTCCTATATTCTTAGCATCTTGCAAAGCTATAAATAAAGCTTCATATTTAGCTTCATTATTAGAGGCCCTGAAGTGCAATCTAACTACTAATTTGACCTCTTCTCCTTGTGGTGAAATTAGAATTACTCCAACTCCACAACCTTCGTTTTAAAAAGACTCATCTGCATATACCACCCATGGATATACCACCCATGGATCAGACTCTTCTTTATGTATAGTCTTCACCAAAAAAATCACCTAATGCCTGAGCCATAATAGAGGTGTGAGGCAGATATGTAATATCATATTCACTGAGTTCAGTAGCCCACTTAATAATCTTTCTCGTAGCCTCCATATGAGTAAGTATTCTGCCTAAAGGAGTATCAGTGAACACCACCAAGGGATGTGATAGAAAATAGGGTCGTAACCTCCGAGCAGTTAAAACCAACCCCAGGTTAACTTCTCCAAATTATTACAATAGACTTCAAGCCCCATTAACAGATAACTGATATAATAAATTGAATGTTGTTGACCCCTATCCTGTCGGACTAACACTTGTTGCTGCAATCGGCCCAGGTCATGATTGACCAGACTCGAGGTTGACTCGAGTAGTATTTTGATGTTTGACGATGAGTTGACCATTATTTGGAAATGGGTTGACTATATGGTTGACATTAGATTGGTCATATGATGGAAAAGTCCAAGTGGGACACTTGGCATGGAAAGTCCAAGCATGCGTCTTGGCAATAGGAAAGTTCAAGTCTTGAGTACTTGGCATAGAAAGTCCAAGAATGGGTCTTGGCAATAGGAAAGTCCAAGTCTTGGGTACTTGGCATGGAAAGTCCAAGCATGAGTCTTGGCAATTGGAAAGTCCAACATGGGTTGGCAAGGAAAGTTCAATGTTTGACAGCGTAAAGTCCAAGGGTCGAGTCTTGGCAGCATAAGTCCAATGTTTAGTAGCGTAAAATCCAAGGGTGGAACCTTGGCAACGTAAGTTCAAATGGATCTTGGCATTTTGGGAAGTCCAAGGGTTTGATATTAGCGGAGTAAAGTCTAAGCGGTAGTCTTGGTAGCATAAGTGCAATGTTTGGCAGCATAAAGTCCAAGCGTGCGTCTTGACAGCGTAAGCCCAAATGTACCTTGGCGGTGTAGACCCGGTTAGCATGACAATAGTCGATGGAAGCACCTGAAGGCTAGCGTATGGATGAACAAGTCATGGATGACTTGGAGGGATCCTATAGGCGTGAGGCTGATGGAGGTGGCTAGAAGGCTTAGATCTAGGCTAAGGGTGGTCTAGCAAATATGAGGGCATCATACTTGGGTTAAACTTCATGTTTGAAGTTTATCAGTCAACTGGGGTTATGGACCAGTTGACTGGTCAAGTATTTTGACACTTGGCAACCGAGTCGACTCTTGGCAGTCGATTGGGATTATGACCACTCGACTGATGGGAGTCGATTGGCGATCAACTGGCACCTCGACTAGAGTCCCAATCGAGGCAGGTCCACTCGACAAGAATCTCGACTGGTTATGGGAGTGGGGCGTGAGAGAAATCACTCAGAAGCAAGGCAAGTTCGACCAGTGCCTCGACTAGTATCTAGTCGAGGCGATGCCTCGACTGGATTCAGGATAGGCTTGAAAATAGTTGATCAGATGCAAAGCGACTTGGATCGGGCGCCGATCGAGTCCCGTCGAGGTGGCACCTCGATCGCTAGTTTTGGTCATGACAGAAGCCCGGTAGATGACCGAGCAAATACCATTTAGCGAGCTTAGCGATCGATGATGGCAATGGCGATCGCCGGTGTATCCATTGGCTTGAATCCCAACATGGATTAAGCCCGTTGTGAGACAATGACACTATTGGTAGTCGACTGCCAAGCGCGGAATCAGTCTGATGCAGGGATAAAAGGAGTAGTTCATGGAGGATTTCACCTATGGTTTCTTGGGAGGTTGTTGAGGTGATTTGAAGGCGAAGTGCAGGCGTATTTCAGGGTCCTTCAAGCTCATCCAAGCAACCAACAAGCAAAGCATTCAAAGCCCTAGTTTGTAAAGTGCTCTTTACATTTCAGTTGTATTTTTTTATATTTGCTTGTATATCTTGTTTATTGTTGTAAATACTTGTACGAGATTTCTCTACCTCCGGTGTGTCACCGAGAAGGATATTTATTAGTGGTGTGTGCATCACTAGAGCTCGTTGAGCTCGCCCTGTGGAGTAGGCACCCTAAAGTTCCGAACCACGTATATTCTTGTGTTTTGATTGTGCTTGTGGGTTTGTATTTGTATTCATATTGTATTTTCTATTTCTACTGCACACTAACCTAATTGTAGACAAGCACAATCGAATTACGCCAAGCGAATGCGAACGTAATTCATCCCCCCTCTAGCGATGTACGATCCCCTACATGTGGTATCAGAGCACGGTCGACTCTAAGAAGAAGAAGACGCTCCAATGCCTACAAGTGGTATTAGAGTGAGGCCGCTCTTCAAGGTATAACAGCTAAGGGAGCACGCTAGAGGAATGAAAATGGAGTTTGAAGAAAAATTGGGATGGGATATCAACACTCCAGTTCCATATGTGTTCCATGGACGAGAAGGCTTCAATCAATGGAAGACAAGAATTGAAGAATTCATAATGATGAGAGACTTCAAAGATTGGGCCATCTTGATGGAAGGATTCGAATATCCAAGAGGGCCGAAGGGAGGATTCCTCAAGATGAAGAAGTGGACTAAGGAACAACTCCAAGAATTCAAGAAAAATAAAAAGGTAATAAAATTCTTAGTTGATTTAATTCGTAATGATATTTTGTGTAGTTTAGGTGATTATATGGATGCCAAGGAGCTATGGAGAAAGTTGACAAAATTCCATGATGAGCCTCACTCGGTCCAAGAAGATAAGGAAGAAGAGAAGTGCACATCCTCTCAAGCTCAAGAAGAAAGCACATCATTGTCATCTCAAGAGCTTGAGGATTCGGAAGTTGAAAGGGAATCAATATCCGGATCAGTAGAAGAGGTGGATGAAGTAGGAGAAGGTTCCACCTATAGGATTGAGGGGGAGGAGAGAATTTCCACACCAAAGAAAACTCAAGAGGAACCATCTACCTCCGGTCGAGAAGAAGAGGAAGTTCGAGATTTCCCAATCATGGAAGGTAACTCGAAAACTTTAATTAATAATAAAAATCATATTATGTATTTTGAATGTAGGGAATATGAGCACTATAAGAGCAAGTGCCCTAAGAAGGTCAAGAAGGCTCAACCGGCGCCAAAGGTCAAGGATGTCAGTGTCCCCACTAAGAAAAGCAAGGAGCATGTAATTTGCTTCAATTGCAATCAAAGAGGACACTATAGGAGTCAATGCCCTAGGGGGAGGAAATAAACCAAGGGCCAAGAAGGAGCATCACATGTAGGGGGAGCTTCGATAGCAAACCCTAAGGTATACTTTAGTAATGCACCCTCAAATTTTAATAGGCATGTTTTTAATTCACTTGCTATTGCTCATGAAAATCATACTAGAAGTAACAATAAATATTTTTGTCTATGTGCTAAGAGTTGTAATTATAGGCCTAAGGATCATACTAGGCCTACTTTACCTAAGGACAAATCTAGAAACAATAACTATAGACCCATTCTACCTAGGGAGTCCATTAGAAAGGTAGAAAACTATTTAGGCATTAACCCTAAGAAGGGTAGGCATATGCCTAAGAGAAAGAACCATGCCCAAAAGATTAATGAAATATCAAAGTTGGAAAAATTAGAGATAGAGAACCGAGCCTTGAGGTCAAGGCTTGAGAAATTGGAGAAGACCCTTAGGAAGATGCAAAATCAAATTAAGGGATCTAATGATCAAAGCCTAGGGTCTAGGAGGTAAGAACCATCTAGGGCAAGGAAGGTTTGAGTCACAAACCTAAGCCCAAGAAGACCTACCATAGTGTTGTTAGTGATATATGAGAGATGTCCTAAGGCAATCGCTTTATGGTTGTACCATTTATTTGATAAATGAAGATTCACTATTTGAGTATACATGTTTTCATGTATTTGATTGGATCTTAAACTCATTTGCTGAATGTCCACAATACGATTCATAGCATGAGAGAATTTGTGATTGGATCACTATTGGTGCAGTAGGCACCTAAGTCGAACCTGAGTTTTGATTATAGCAAACGATACAAAGTTAAACTTATGTCATTATCTCACGAGCTGAATCGAGTGTGCAGAAGATTGCTAAAGCTAGAACTGAAGGCTAGCGACACCCGGAGGAAGCCGGGTGGTCGGGCGACACTCGAGTGACTTCGGAGGGAGCCGAAGGAATCGAGTGGAAGGCCGGAAGCAAAAGCGACATGGTAAGTATCGAGGTAAGCTCGTGTGTGCGAGCATAAGTGAGGTCGTATCCTCCTTACGGGGATGGTCTTAAGCGTAGATCCGACCAAAGACATCCCATCGATGGTCTAGGTCGAGATTGGACGGTCGAAGGCCGTCGAAATAATGTTTTCTTTGAGCTAACTTTGCCTTGCAGCTAGCATCACGATCGACTTGGAGTACTGACGCTCTTCATCACCGATCGTCTACTACTATCGACTGACTGATGGTCAATGATCAGCTTCGAGGAGTCAAGGCTTATCACCCCATTTCAATGAGGTTTTGTGTCCATTTGTGATTGGTTGAAGGCCCATTCGATGAGGGGCTCAAAGGCTATAAAAGGAGGGCTTGTCTTAGGGTTTTTCATCAATTAAAAAGGCTTCCAAGTGCTTCTGATACGCTCCGACTCTCCGACATCCCTACGATGAAGCGCTGCCGAGACGACGACTAGAGCTTCAACCTCCAACCTTTGAAGTCATCGGTAACGAAAGTTTAAATTGTATTTCAGTTTATTTTTTTTAGTAAAGCTTTCATTATAACGAGGAGAGGGGGAGTGTCCCTCTACCTCGAGTTTTTGTCATTTTGTGTATCCGTCTAACTCCTACCTCCAACGAGGAGGAGTTCTTTAGTAGTTTGCCCTCCGTACGTGGTCAAGGACCACTAGGGCCTTGGAGTAGTAGCCTTCGGCTACGAACCAAGTAAAACCCTTGTGTCTATTGTCTCGTTTGTTTTGTTTTTATCTTCCGCTGTGTCTACTCACATTTCAACGAACGATTTTGAACGAAAAATTTCTATCACTATTCACCCCCCCTCTAGCAATCCGCTCGATCCAACAATTGGTATTAGAGCCGGGGGCGCTCAGATTCGGTGCAACCACCAATCGAGCAATTTTCTTTTCGTATTTATTGTTTTAAGATTTCTACCACACTACTAATCCAAGACCAAGTCTTGGTACATAGTTTTTGGTTGTGTTTTTTGCAAGTACTAATCGCCTTCGGAGTACCTCACGATCAAACGAGCATAACTTTTGCTACAAGGGGACTCACGAAACAATCTACCCACCAAATCGAAGCTCTCTGAGAGATCTACACTTCTTATTGGGGTTACTCCCATAACAAGCTGTTTTCATCCTCAAAAATCGATGTTTAGTAGCCTTTCGGGGACATCGAAGGTTGTGAGTACTTACTTTTTATTTAGTTTCTTATTTCTTTGCTTAACTTTCTATTTCTCATTTGTTTCTTTTTATTTCCCGCACCACTAATCCAAGGCGAAGTCTTGGAACCCTTTTTCGTGTTTTTTGTATTTTTTTTTGTGCAAGGTTTTCCTTCCAAATGGCCCATCTCGAGGGTTTTAGCACCGTCCGACCTCCGTTTTACAACAGAGATGACTTCCGTTATTGGAAGGGTCAAATGGAATGCTTTCTTAAAACCCAAATCGAGATGTGAATCATAATCCAAACGGGATTCACACTTCCGACTAACGAAGTGGGTGAATCCTTGGATTATGACCAATGGACCATTGCGACAAAAAGACAAGTCGAAGCCGACGCTAAGGCAACTCAAATCCTTCAATGCGGCCTATCCAAGGAGGAGCTAAATTGCGTCAGCCTCTTCATAAGCGCAAAGGATCTTTGGACAAAACTAGTGGAGCTACACGAAGGGACCGATGAAGCCAAGGTATGTAAGCGTGATCTTCTATTCAATAAACTATATAACCTAAAAATGCAGGAACACGAGTCCGCGACGCAACTCCACGCCTGTGTCCAAGACATAGTCAACAACCTACACGCAATCGAGCAAAAGGTCGAAAACCACGACCTTATAAGGTATGTCCTAAACTCTTTTCCGAGGACTACCTTGTGGGCATCCATGGTCGATGCCTACAAGGTCTCCAAGGATCTTTCTAAACTTAGGTTAGATGAACTCTTTTCTGATTTCGAACTTCAGAAGCCTTAGATGAACTTGGGAAGAAGCCTCCGAGGAAGAAGACAGCGATCGAGTCCTTATGGCTAAACCGGTGGAATCGGAGACGGAGTCGGAACCGGAACCAGAATCAAAAACCGAAGACGAGTCGGACTACGAAACACTATTCAAGATAAGCCACGGATACGCATCCAGTTCAAAAGATACACTCAAGGTAAGTCGGTCTCTTATTACTACTCTTTATAGTGCAATTAAGTTTTTAAATAAAAAGTTAGCTAAGTCCGAGTCCAAGGTCGAGACCCTGGTTGAGGAAGTTAAACTCCTCAAACACGAGGTCTCCCTAACCTATTTGACTAGTCGAGTTCAAGAGAAGGACTCAACTCGAGTTGAAAAACTCGAAGTTGAGAACTCACTCTTGAAAAGTCAAGTCGAAGATCTTAGGAATACGTTGGAAAGGTTTACTTTGGGATCCAAAAGACTTGACCTCCTACTTGGATCGCAAAGGGTCGTGTACAACAAGGCCGGGCTAGGGTTTAACTCAAACACAACCAATAAGTCGTATATGTCAATCGTAAGTAGACATAGAAAATGTGTCCAAGCATGGGTCCCTAAGACCACCTTGATTTCAAACTTAGGATCAAACCAGTACTGGGTTCCCAAGGACCAAATCCACTATGTGGAGAGACCGAATCGATTCAACGGTCCAGGGGGAGCTAGTACGAAATTTGTTTGTGTTTTAACTTAGAAATTGCATGCTTAGGTTTTTATTTAGTTTGATTTTCCTTTTTAGAATGGTTAGATAGGACTATAACTCATCAATACTTGATAACATAGTACCAGGACGCGGCGAGATGATAGTATGCTAGGAAAGCGGAGTCTTGTGTATTCGGGCTAGATAAGGCGTATCTAGTTCGGTGCACTTGACCGAGCGGAACTAGCTGAAGCTACCTCGCCGTATCCTAGACTAGTTAGACCAGGAAGTGGTCTTAGGTGAGTCAAGTCTCTATTTTCTTGAAAATGACTTTGTCTAAGGAAGTGGTCGTTGTTCCGATCAAAGAAGACCTCTGTGCCTCGCCACGACCTGGAAGCCATGATCTTGAAAAGGTGACTTGATGAGCCTAAGGTCAAATCCGAATCTAACGCAAGGTTGACAAGTGTTTAAGTCATTAATCTTAATTCAACTAAAAAATTGGAAGTCATCTCACAAGAACATATAGGATTAACATGTTTGATCATATAGACATGGGTGAGATGATTTAGGTTAATAATCTTCAACCAATTTTTAATAAATCCAATATCCGATCCAACTACCTTGCGTGTAGGATCAATGGATGTTGAACAGTGGTTGCTCCCGACACATGATCGGGGATCAACTCAAGTTTTCAAAGCTTCGATTCAAACGACAAGGATCGGTAGCCTTCGGAAATAACGGCAAGCTCAAAATCATCGGATCAGGTGATATTGAGCTCAATTCAAATTTTGTTATTCAAAATGTTTTATTAGTAGAAAATTTTCAATATAATTTACTTAGTGTAAGCCGATTGTGTGATAATAACTATAAGGTCATATTTCTAGAAAATGAATGCGTAATTAATACAAACGAAACCTCTAAAACAATTCTTAAAGGGACTAGAAATAACAACATTTACACTATCAACTTAACTAACTCCTCAACTAAGTGTCTTATGACACGGCAAGAGGAATCGTGGTTGTGGCACCGACGACTCGGTCACTCACACCCAAGACTCATCCACAAGATGAGTCAGAGTGATTTAGTCAGAGGTTTGCCTAACCTCAACAACTTGGATAATAAAATATGTAATGCTTGTCAACAAGGTAAACAATCTAGGACACAACATCAACTAACTAGTCAAGAACGAACCAAAAGTGTGCTTGAGCTCCTACACATGGATCTATTTGATTCACACAGAGCTAAGTCACTTAACGGAAGTAAATTCTGTTTAGTCATTATTGATGACTACTCTAGATTTACTTGGGTTAGGTTCATCAAACACAAAAGCGATACCCTAGATCAATTAATCAACCTATTTAAGTTAATAGAAAATCAACAAAGCATTAAAATCAAAAGACTTAGGACTGATCATGGTGGTGAATTCGAAAACCATAGGCTTACAGAATTCTGTAACCTAAATGGATACCACCATGAGTTCTCTTGCCCTAGAACTCCACAACAAAATGGCCTAGTAGAACGCAAAAATAGAACCCTACAAGAAGCCGCTAGGACAATGCTTAATGAGTACAACCTACCCGATAGGTTTTGGGCAGAAGCAGTGAGTACGGCATGCTATGTCCAAAATAGGATCCTTATGGTAAAGAGGCACCTTAAGACCTCATACGAGATTTATCATGATAAAATACCTAACATCAAGTACTTTAGGGTATTTGGATGTAAGGTACATATCCTAAACACTAAGGATTACCTAGGG
Source organism: Wurfbainia villosa (assembly GCA_025175895.1). Lineage (NCBI taxonomy): Eukaryota > Viridiplantae > Streptophyta > Magnoliopsida > Zingiberales > Zingiberaceae > Wurfbainia > Wurfbainia villosa. Next base: position 92,043,435 of record CM045997.1, on the reverse strand, counting down.
AAATTTACATCCAAAACTACGACCGGAATCTTTCTAGGATACTCGACTACAAGCAGAGCTTATAGAGTATATAACCACGACACCCTTAGAGTCGAGGAGACTATCAATGTAGTATTTGATGAAGGACACGAACCTACAAAACCCCCGGCAACCCCAATTAGCAAGCCGACTCATACTAGACCTAACTCTGATTCGGAGATCAGGTCTAGTGTTAATCCTAACCTAAGTCAACCAAGTCACTCTATCAACCAAGTTATAGATGACTCCAACCAAACTAAAACTCAAACAAGCCATCCTATGGATCAAGTTGTAGACTCAAACCCAAATCCAACTAGGACCCAAACGAATCATCCTATCGACCAAGTGATAGGTGATCCAAGTCTAGGAGTTTATGTTAGTCAACCCCCCGGTTTCGAAAGTTTAGACAAACCTGATCATGTCCTTAGGTTAAAGAAAGCTCTTTATGGACTTAAACAAGCTCCTCGAGCTTGGTACGAGAGACTTTCGATTTATCTTAAGTCCAAAGGCTTTAACCAAGGTGTAGTTGACCCAACCCTTTTCGTAAAAACCTTAGGTACAGACATATTCATAGCCCAAATCTACGTAGATGATATTATTTTCGGAACCACCAACTCAATCCTACTAAATGAGTTCATTTCACTTATGGAAAGTGAATTTGAAATGAATTTAGTAGGCGAGTTAAGTTTCTTTTTAGGTCTACAAATTAAACAAACTAAAGATGGAATATACCTACATCAACGCAAATATACTAGGGAATTAGTTAAACGCTTTGGAATGCAAGATGCTAAAATTATTAATACCCCAATGGCAACTAATGTGAATATAGAAGAAGATGTAATCAGAAATTCAATTGATTTAAAATACTATAGGAGCATAATAGGGAGTCTCCTTTACTTAACTGCAAGCCGACCTGATATCTTATTTGCATTAAGTATGTGCGCAAGGTTTTAAACCTATGCCAAGGAGTCTCACCTAACTCTAGTCAAGCGTATCCTTAGATATCTAAAGGGTACACTTAATGTCGGTATTTGGTATCCTATATCTACCGAGTTTGAACTAACCGGCTACTCCGATTCGGACTATGCCGGTAGTAAGCTCGATAGAAAGAGTACGAGTGGTTGTTGTCAAATTCTCGGCTCGAGTCTAGTGAGTTGGTGCAGTAGGAAGCAACACTGTGTTTCTTTATCTACCACCGAAGTCGAATACATCGCGATGGGTGAGTGTGTCACGCAGCTTCTTTGGATGAAGCACACTCTCCGCGACTTTAAGTTAGACTTTACAAATACTAAACTTCACATAGATAACATTAGTTCAATTAATATTACAAAGAATCCGATATGTCACTCTAGGACCAAACATATAGAGGTCAAACACCATTTCATTCGAGAACATGTGGCCAACGGAGCCATACAATTCGAATACGTCAAATCAAAGTCTAACTTAGCAGACCTATTTACTAAACCCCTACCCAAAGCCGAATTTAGTCTATTAAGACGAAAATTGGGCATGTGCGTAGTAGAATAGGAACTTGGAAATTATATTTTCTTACTACTATTTCTTAATTTTCATTTTTTATGGAACTAGTATAGGACATACCTTAGATATCATGCACCTATAGATTTAAGGAGCCAATACATCTCACAACACATAGGACTAATGTGTTTGTGTACTTAGCCACGTAGATGGGCGTGAGATGTTAGGACCTTACTCCTGGTTCCAGATGTAGAGCTACTGCATCACTATGAACCACGGAGTATAATCATACATACTAACCGACTCTAACCAGGACTAGTTGATCTTTCATATCAATCAAGACAAATATGAGTCGAATATTTTATAGATGAACTTATTTTCAGTATATTATTTTCAAAATAATGTGGAACATGCTTGGACTTTAAATTTAACACTTATTTTTGTTTTCCACACACACCCTCACTCTTTTCGATATATGACAAAAGGGGGAGAAAAAGGCCAAAGTTAAGGGGTCAAAAATTTTTTTTGATAACTTAACTCTTACTTTATATTTAAACCAAAAGTTAACTTTAAGTTTTGAAAACTTATTAAAGGCCAAGTTAAGAGAATTCTTAACTTAAACTTATTTGTGCCGTCAACGTTTTACTTATTTTTAAATATTATGCCCTTAATGTTTTACTTAAGGGGGAGAAAGGGCCAAGTTAAGAAGAACTCTTAACTTAAACGTTTTACTAAGGCCAACTTTAAGTAATGTTAATTACTTAAAGAAACCCTCAAAGGGGAGGATTAAGGTCTTTCCTCAAGACTCACCCTCGGTCAAGGGGGAGGTTTCCTCAAGGGGGAATGCTTGAAGAAAATCCTTACTACTCCAACTTAATCTTCTTTATTATTTTGTTGTTTGTTTCTAATACACATTATTCTTCATGCTTGCTATTTACTTAACTTTGTATGTGGGTTTGCCATAAATCAAAAAGGGGGAGATTGTTGGTGCAGTAGGCACCTAAGTCGAACTTGAGTTTTGATTATAGCAAACGATACAAAGTTAAACTTATGTCGTTATCTCATGAGATGAATCGAGTGTGCAGAAGATTGCTAAAGCTGGAGCTGAAGGCTAGCGACACCGGGAGGAAGCCGGGTGGTCGGGTGACACTCGAGTGACTTCAGAGGGAGCCGAAGGAATCGAGTGGAAGGCCGGAAGCAAAAGCGACATGGTAAGTATCGAGGTAAGCTCATGTGTGCGAGCGTAAGTGAGGTCGTATCCTCCTTACAGGGATGGTCTTAAGCGTAGATCCGACCAAAGACATCCCATTGATGGTCTAGGTCGAGATCGGACGGTCAAAGGCCGTCGAAATAATGTTTTCTTTGAGCTAACTTTGCCTTGCAGCTAGCATTAGTCGACTGCCAGCTTGGAGGACTCGACTGCCCTTAATCAGTCGACTGTCTACTATCAACACTCGACTGATGCTATCATCAGTCGACTGATGATGGCCATCAGTCGACTGATGGTTCAATGATCAGCTTCGAGGAGTCAAGGCTTATCACCCCATTTCAATGAGGTTTTGTGTCCATTTGTGATTGGTTGAAGACCCATTCGATGAGGGGCTCAAAGGCTATAAAAGGAGGGCTTGTCTTAGGGTTTTTCATCAATTAAAAAGGCTTCCAAGTGCTTCCGATACGTTCTGACTCTCCGACATCCCTACGACGAAGCGCTGCCGAGACGACGACTAGAGCTTCAACCTCCAACCTTTGAAGTCGTCGGTAACGAAAGTTTAAATTGTATTTCAGTTTATTTTTTTAGTAAATCTTTCATTATAACGAGGAGAGGGGGAGTGTCCCTCTACCTCGAGCTTTTGTCATTTTGTGTATCCATCTAACTCCTACCTCCAACGAGGAGGAGTTCTTTAGTAGTTTGCCCTCCGTATGTGGTCAAGGACCACTAGGGCCTTGGAGTAGTAGCCTTCGGCTACGAACCAAATAAAACCCTTGTGTCTATTGTCTCGCTTGTTTTGTTTTTATCTTCCGCTGTGTCTACTCGCATTTTAACGAACAATTTTGAACGAAAAATTTAGCGATCCGCTCGATCCATCAATCACAACTAGTGAGTATCTCTACATGTGTAATTGTGATGTATTGGAATTATCCCTAGTCAATGAATTGATGTATTCGGACACCATCAATTCTATTAAGACTAGCACGAGTTATACTCTTTGGTTTATCCAAGAAGTTGTTCCTCACTGGCTAGAGACATTGGGATGTCCGGAGTTAATCATGGGTGCTAGTTATGGTAACTAGTTCATTGGAGTGACTAGTTGTAAGACTTCATATGGTTCTCTGCATATATGGATATGTCAATGAAGTTCTTACTACAACTTAAGTGAGATGTTCCTTCAACTTGCTGTATTCAAGTCATCTTGGTTATGGAGACTTATGCATTGACATCTTAAGCAAGCATCTCCGAGGAGATGTAAACCTGGGATGATTGGGTATAAGTCGAAGTGGCCGAAGGTGTTTGAATAGCCTATAGAGGATTCACCACTCCTTGCGAGAAGTGTATATCCTATGGCCTCTCGTCGGATTGTTACTAAAGTCTTTGGCCAAAATATTACATGTTTAGAGTATAGTACTCTTGGATACATGTGCAGTAACTAGAATCCATAGGACGAGGAAGTAATACTTGGGCTAGGTGTGATGTGGTCAGCCTAGTGGGGACTGACACATAGATCATGTTGGGAAAATCCGGATCGTGACATTCACAATATCGCGGGTGAATACTTCGCACAACCGCAGTGGAAACAAAATATAAATCGGATCCCTCCAGAGATCCATGCAAAATATATAAGTCATTTCGAATATCCTACTTTATCTAGATCTTATCTAGAAGATGAAGTATACCTTCTATGCAAGCCCTTCGCAATCCCATAAATCCAAGCACTCCCAGATCTCAATACACTAAGAACAACCGTATCTCCACAATATCCACATTGACACTCAGCAGTTTTGGAGTCACGTTGTGCTAGAAACCCTAGCAAATCACCAAGAACACTTGGAAGAAAATAAGGAGAAGAAGGAGAGGAGCTTTTTGGCTTGCACGTCCAAACACCCAAGCCTCTCTAGCTTTCACGTTGAAAGCATCTCTAGCCACTAAGCCATCAACTCCCTTATCTCCTAATGAATACCATGACCCTTGGTATTCTCTTTCATCAATGCATGAAAACCTCTCATCTTCTCATCATGAATACCAAGACCCTTGGTATTCTCTTGCATGATGAATCATCTTCCATGGTTTAACTTGAGCCTAACTCAAGTTTAACCAGCTTGAGTCTAACTCAAGTCTTGGCCATTTTCTCAATTGTTGTTTTAGTCAAACTAAAAGAAACCATCTCCAAAATAGAATACCATTTGTGTGTGACCCAATAGGCTCTTGTAACATTGACAATGTATCTAAAACCCCCTTTTAGATGCACAAGCAATGAGCGACATCTAACAATACATCATTGCTACCCAAGTTATAAGAAAGTCGAGATCCGACAACCTTTCCATCACTATTATCATGTATGACGGTGTCCTTCTATCCTTAATATCTTAGATCGATCAATGAGGCATAGACCGTGTCATCCCCTTATCGATCTTTGTGTTTCTTGATCCGCAAGTAGACTCACTCAAAAAATTGACCTCATTATCTCATATTGACTCATTTGAGCATGACCATGCATTTTGTGGCCATACTCTATCAAGAGGTCAAAGATATCACTCTCGTCATATGGGAGGGATATATCTCATCTACATCACTCACATCTCTCTGCATAATTCGTTACATACCCAATAATCGTCGTTATAGTGCACCCTATTACGGGTGACGTTAGATGATACAAAAGTGCATAACTCCTTATGTAGGGAGCCGTAGTGACTTCAGGTCTAAGGAATATTCATATCAATAGTCACATGAGAAAGTATATGCCACTCATATAATGATCCATGGCACTTTCTCATGGTGGGTCAATTCAGTACATATATTCTCCAATATATATACCCATGTGTCAATGTGATATCACATATCCATGACTTGTGAGATCAAATCATCCTTTGACCTACATGCTAGTCTCAATGTATCAATATATCCCTTTATCTATTAATACAATACTTGACTAGGAATGTTTAAGTATAGTGTTCTCTACAACTTCTTATAATCAATTCTACCAATTGATATACTGTAGATTAGAACCTACTATTCAAGGGCATTATTATATTTATTTGACTGGCATATGCATAAAGTAAATATAATAATCAATATTTACCTGTTATTAATGAAATATGATACATATGATCCCTAATCAATCATCTCATGATTAGTACTAAGGGCTGACACTAACAGATCATGTCCTAAACTGAGTGGTATAAGATGAGTGAAGGGAACGGGTCATGATTTACTGTAGCTACTGAAAGGTTTCAGAAGTTGTTCTAGGGTCAACCGTTGATTTTTCGATTAATTGGGAATCATGATGTACTACTAGGTGTCACTCATGATCGTTCTATAATTAATGGTTAAGTATATACGACCAACATAAACTGGAAACCTACACTACAAAAATTGTAGTATTTGGCGACAAACTTTGCAACAAATTTTGAATAAAAATTCGTTGCAAAATTTGTTTGAAATGAATTTTTTTTCGTTGGAAATAATTCACCGCTAAATTTGGCAACGAAAACAAAAAATTTGTCGCAAAAATTGCAACGAAAAAAATTTTCTTTGCAAAATTCATCGCCAAATTTGGCGACGAATAATTATTTTCGTCGCCAAATTTGGCGATGAAACAAAGTTCGTTGCCAAATCTACGATGAAAAAATAGTTTATCGCCAAATCTATGGAGAAAAAAATAATTGGTCGCCAAATCTACTACGAAAAATTAATTCGTCGCAAAAATTTGGCGACGAAAATAACTATTCATCGCCAATTTTGGTGACAAAAATAAATATTCGTCGCCAAATTTGGCGATGAAAATAATTATTCATCACCAAATTTGGCGACGAAACATAGTTCATTGCCAAATCTGTGACGAAAAAATAGTTCATCGCCAAATCTGCGAAGAAAAAAAAGTTCGTCGCAAAAATTTGGCGACGAAAATAACTATTTGTCGCCAAATTTAGCGACAAATATTTATATTCGTCGCCAAATCTATGACGAAAATATAGTTCATCGCAAAAGTCTAATAAACAAATTTTCATGAATAAAAATAAATTTTGTGATGAATTTTTTTTCGTCGCCAAATCTAGGATGAAAATAAAAAATTCGTTGCAAAATATTCATTCCCAATCGACTGAAGAATACCAACAGTCGACTGATGTGTGACCAGTTCGACTGGTCAGTTGGCTACCAAAGATTCTGTAAGGTTCTACAGTAAATCAGTCGACTTATATTCATGAACAGTCAACTGATAATGTTCCATCAGTCGACTGGTGGATTTTCTAGTCGACTGGCATTGCAGATTTTGCAACAAAATTATATTTTCGTCGCCAAATTATTGACAAATTTTTTTCCCCTGGCTAAATTTACGATGAACCTTATTTTTGTTGCAAATTTAAAAAAAAATATGAAAAAATACTATTATATAATTTATTGTTTTTACCTGTTTTTACAATTTGTATTCCAAACACATATAACAATATATAAAAATTCACATATCAAATTTGATAAACACATCTAATCATTCAAAATAATTCATCAATACAAATAATAAATTATTAATCATATAAAATTTATAATGCAAAAATATCGAATGTAACAATACAGTCAAGAAACATTTAGGTATAAAATTGAAACATAACTATCATCCTCAACTCTCGCGTATATTTCCTCTCAACAATTGATTTTTACTGGAGAAAGAGATCCTGCAACTAGAGAACCGAAGATCCTGCAACTGGAGAAGGAGATCTTGTAGTTGGAGAACCAGAAGATTCTACAACTGGAGAAGAAGATCCTGCAGCTGGAGAAGGGCTCGAAGACACATGTCCTGCCGATACAAGGGTTGAAGCAGAGGAAGAGAGTATTCTTCCATCACTATTCCATCTATAACTGTCATGCCGAAACTATCACTCATAATTATTAGAATAATAAAGTAAAAAAGAATCACATATTCATCGAATGTATAATGAATAATAAGAAAAAACTTACCATATTTTATCTGCAATACTAGACGCCGAAATAATCTACCAATATATCAAAAAAATTCTCTGACGTCTTATAACTTACAATTTTTTTCTTCGCTCAATTTGCATCCCTATCAATATGTGGTATCTTAACTTCTTCGGTCGAATTCTCAACTTCAACTTTCCTCTAGCTTAGACTCGGAATCATATTTAGTAACATGACACGAAAAGAATCTTCCAAAATTGTTCTAACTTCTTGTGTAGTCCTAAAGTGACTCTTGTGTCCTGGACGACATAAGAAGTTAGAATAATTTTGAAAGATCCTTTTCATGCCATGTTACTAGATATGATTCCAAGCCTAAGTCAGAGGAAAGTTAAAGCTGAGAATTCGACCGGAGAAATTAAGATACCACATATAGATAGCGATACAAATCAAACGAAGATACAAATTGTAAGTTATAAGAAACTACTGGTCATCTTCTCAAAGACTAATGATATCCTGTAAATATATGGATCAACATAGGTATTTATCATAAAATTTGAAACCTACAAAAAGTAATGTAAAAGAAAAAAAACAATAATAAAATCTTCGAAGAAGAAATACATAAAATTAAACATTAATTATATGTAGTATAAAATAATAATGTTATAAATTTTAGAATATATAATATACCTGCTCTATGGAAGGAACGGATGAGCTCCCAGTAAAAGACTTTACAAACTCGCGGATCACCTGAAAAATGGAAGTACGATAAACCTATGGAAAATAAAATATTAATTTTTTATTTATATTACATAATTTAATTGGAATAACATGTTGACGTTTTGTGCGCGATCTAAAGTCAACACAATAGTTGTGCTGATCCAGGGATGACGATGAACTACCCATGCGCCTGGAACAACATCCTAGTTGGGTGAAAGACCTAGCCAGGCCATCAGTACGATAAAACCATCGATCCTAACAGCACGAATTATGCAGAAGGATTGACGTGACAGAGCCACGCGAATGATGCAGTAGAGGGCATCGGCACGGCAGGAGCATTACCCCTGCTGCACAAAGGATGAGGCAGGGGTGTCCCTACCACGCGGTCGCCCCTGCTGCGCGTGTGACTATCGTGCGCATGACTACCGTGCCACCGACACTGTGCCACCGACGCCGTGCCACCGACGACATGCCACCGACGACGTGCCACCGACGTCGTGCCACCATGGGCAGGACTATCGTGCCACCTACACGCGACAGGAGCGACATCCCTGCTGCATGCGTGACTGCCACGCCACCGACGCGCGGCAGGGGTGACTGTCGCGAGCACACGAGCACAATGCATGCTCGCGGGCGCGAGCTCGCGGTAGCCGACCATGAGCACGCGAGCACGACGCGTGCTCATGACCACAAGCTCACATGGCAGGCCGACCATGAGCTCGCACGGCAGCGCAACCGCGAGCTCGCACTGCAGACAGCTGTGAGCTCGCAGCAGCAAACAATCACGAGCTCACGGTTGCCCGCTGCGAGCAGGACGCGTGCTCGCAACCGCCCGTCACGAGCATGACGCGTGGTCGCGATGTAAAATATGGTAAAAAGAAAAAATTATTCATATGGATTAACCCTTTAATTAATTGGGTTTAATTAGTGGTTTAATTGGGCTAATGAGGTTGATTAGCTAATTGGATTGAGTCCATTGGGTTGGTTTCGGATTGGGCTAGAATTGGGCTTGAATCGGATTGGGCTGGAATTGAGCTTGAACTGGAAATAGGCCAAATCAGATTGGGTTAGATTTGGGTTGGGCTAGCCAAATCACTCAAACGGCTTTTATAAGCCGCCGAACGAACTCAATCGCAATTTCACCGTCTCCTTCTCTTCTCCTTCGTCTTTCCCGATCGCGATTTCCTCTCTTCCTCGTTTCACCGCCGCAGCCTTCCCGATCGCACACACCGTCGCCCACTCTTGCAGTCATTGCCGCCATTGCGAGCTCGGCTGCCTTCGATCATCACTCGCGTGATCGGCGATCTTCACTTCATTTCCACAGCGAGCCAGCCGCTGCCGCTGTCAACGCCTCCGGTTGGTGATCCGGCTGAGGGAAAGGGGGGTCGACCAAGCTTCGCCGGGCTTGAATCGGGTGAGCGATTGTGTTGGGAGCTAGGGATCGGCAACAGGTTTTCGCTGTTGGATTGAGGAGCAATCTGTCATCGCCGTCAGAGCAAGGTAAGTTGTTGAATCGATTTTCCAATCTTGGACGGGATCTATTGTTCTGTGGTGTTTTCTTCCCCAAGCTCAGATCGTCGGTGCTTTTCTCTTCTTCACAGCTATCGCGTTCACCATCGTGGATCGCCACAGCTATCATTCACCTCGGGCCGGAGTTGCTCGTCGTCACCATCGCTCGAGCTTAGATCTGCCACAGTTGACGCTCAAGCTCATCTCACCGTCGCCTCTGTTCTTCCATCGTTTCATCATCGGCTACGCTTTGGGGATCGCTTTCTACATGATGATCGCCGAAGGGCCTCATTATTGCCGCTGCCGCTAGTTGAGCTCACCCCACCGATTTCCCAGAGAAGTGGTGATCTATCCCTACGTGCGTTGGGTAAGTTTCCGATCAGTTGCCATTGAGAATGATTGTGTGCAGATCGTGTTCTGCCTATTTGGGTAAATCCTATATCTATGGATTTGGTTAGATTTCTGGTTTCACCGAGAATTGGGAGCTGCTGCCAATTCCTTTCCGTAGGCATCGTGAGGGGGATTTTGTTGCAGTCGGTAGCTCATGGTGGCAGTGAAGATCAGAGTTGTGGATCGAATATGGGGTAAGTTTTGTGTTAATCTATGGTTCTGTCAGGTTCATATTCTTTAGCGTGGAGTGTTTGGTAGTGATTCTTGATCTGGGATATGCTTTACTATGGGCCCTGTTTGTGGAATTGGAATGGTAAGATGATTGAATTTGGATTGTGCAGATTCAATGTTCTACACTGGATCAAGGAGGTCGGTGTGATTGAATCGGAGTGAGGCGAGTCAAATTTGGTGCTCTTGTGATGGGATGATATTCATGTAGTTACTTTGGACGATGGTTACAGGGTGTATCTACATGATAGTGTTGGTGCAGTGGGCACCAAAGTCGAACCGGTATTTTGATTATGGCAAAAGGCTCAATAGTTAAGGGTATATTTGTTATCTTACGAGCTCAATTAAGTGTGCAGAAATGCTAAAGTTGAGCGGAAGGTCTGCGACACCCGGTGGGAACCGAGGTGGTCGGGCAACGCCAGAGGGACTTCGGAGGAAGCCGAGGTACTCGGGTGAAGACCGGAAGCGAGGCTACAAGGTAAGCTCGTGTGAAAGCGAAGCAAGGTCGTTAAGCGTAGATCCGACCCAATACCTCCAATGGAAGGTCTAGGTCGAGATCAGATGGTTAGAACCATCGTACTTTATATTTTAAGCTAACTTGTACTGCAGTCCAAAACCCTTTGACTACAGTCAACTGCTAGTCAAGTTCCAGCCTCGAGAAGAGCTCGAATTTCAAGGGGGTGAATTTGGACTTGACTCGTGTTTTGGTACAAAGGGTGATGTGGCATCAAGGTGGACATCCAAACCATCACCAAGCTTCCTTGTGGTGGACGCCCAAAATAAGGTGAGTTGGCACAAGATGGTTGGCTCCCATGATGTGGCACAAGTTGAATGGCTCCAACAAGTTGGCGCCCAAGGAGGTTGGAGGTGGCACAAGGTGGTTGGATGAAACACCTCATCCTCAAGTTGGCGCCCAAGGAGGTTGGAGGTGGCACAAGGTGGTTGGATGAAACACCTCATCCTCAAGTTGGCGCCCAAGGAGGTTGGAGGTGGCACAAGGTGGTTGGATGAAACACCTCATCCTTGAGTTGGCGCACAAGAAGGTTGGAGGTGGCACAAGGTGGTTGGATGAAACACCTCATCCTTGAGTTGGGATAAGAACCTCACCTTGACACTACCTATGTCTAAATTCATAGATCAATATCCATAAATAGACATGTTCAAGCCAAGCAAATCACAAGAATTCAAGAGCTCTCAACACGCCCGTCAGAACGCCGCTTACTACTACTCACATTTGCTACGACGGCGTCACGACAACGAAAAGCTACATCTTCTACTTATAAGAGTTGTCGGTATATTTATTTAAGTTCTACTTCTTTAAATTGTCTTTGTGCTTTAATCGTAACAAGGAAAGGGGAGTGTCCTTTGCTTTGATTTCTTTTGTAATCGTTCTACCTCCAACGAGGAGGAGTGGTTTTAGTGAATTGCTTCTCCGACGTGATCAAGGATCACTAGGGCCGTGGATTAGCAATCGAAAGATTGTGAACCACGAAAAATATCTTGTCTACTTTATATTTCACTGTGCACTCTCTACTTGCTTTTTACTTATTGCAAAAGTTTTTTTAACGACATCAGATCGCTATTCACCCCTCTAGCGACACTTTCGATCCAACAATTGGTATCGAGAGTCGGGTGCTAAGATTCGTGAAACCACCAATCTAGCTTTGTTTTTCTTTTTTCACAGATTTTTATTTATTTATTTCTGTTTTCGTATAATTATTTCACTTGCTTATCTTCTCCTACATATAGAATTGCATTAGAGGCTTTAGGATCCGGATAAGGTTGTCCTTCGGGTTAGATCCCGAGTAAGGTTATCCTCGGAACTTCAACGACATTCGCATTTGATTGTTTATTTCTTTTGCAAGTTACATTTTATATATATTTTTTCTTTACTTCTGAACTAATCCAAGACGAAAGTCTTGGAATATTCTTCGTGTGTGTTTTGCAAGATTCTTTTCGCGCTCTTCTTCTTGTTTTTAAATGGCCCATCTCAAGGGTTTAGCCGCTTGACCCGTTTTACAACGGTAATGACTTTCGTTATTGGAAGGGTCGGATGGAATGCTTTCTTAAAACCCAAATCGAGATGTGGATCGTAATCCAAACCGGTTTCACACTTCCTATTAATGAAGATGGTGAATCTTTGGGTTACGATCAATGGTCAAATTCCATGAAAACAAGTAGAAGCCGATGCCAAGGCAACTCAAATCTTGCAATGTGGGTTGTCCAAGGAAGAGCTCAACCGCTAGCCCCTTCATTAGTGCAAAGGACTTATGGACCAAGCTAGTGGAACTACACGAAGGCACCGACGACACGAAGGTATGTAAAAGAGATTTACTTTTAAATAAATTGTATAACTTGAAAATGCAGGAAAACGAGACCGCAACTCAACTACATGCTCAGATCCAAGACATCGCCAACCAACTCCATGCCATTGGACAAAAGGTCGAGAATCGCGACCTTATCGTATTCTCTTAACTCGCTTCCTAGGACCACCTTGTGGGCATCCATGGTCGATGCCTACAAGGTCTCCAAGGACCTTTCTAAAATTAGGTTAGACGAATTGTTTTGAACTTGAATTACATGAGCAAACTAACGTGGTCCGTGCCGAGAAGAGTATTGCGTTAGTTGCAGTTCCAAGAAGAAGAAGCCCGCAAGCAAGCCACCCCGAAGGAAGAAGACGAGTCCGAATCGGAAGTAGACTCGAATAGAATCCGAACTAGTCAATCTAGTTCTAAGATGATCAAGAGACGAAAACGACCAACAACTCAAGGTAAGCCTAAACCTAATTCAAATACTTCTAATTTTAGATGCTATGAGTGCAACAGTGTTCTGGCCACATCAAGTCCGAGTGCCCAAAGCTAAAGAATAACGCATCAAAGACTCAAGCGCTAAACGCTACTTGGGAGGAGTTGTCGGAGGAAGAAGACGATATCCAAGCTCTAATGGCCAAGCCGACCGAGCACGACTAAAATCAAGAAGAGTCCGAGTCCGAATCCGGCGATGAGCTTCCATTCAAGACAAGCCACGGATCCGTATCCGGTTCAAAAGAATCATTAAGGGTAAGTCGGTGCTACTTAATACTTTGTATGGTGCAATTAAATTTTTAAATAAGAAACTAGCTAAGTCCGAGTCCAAGGTCGAGACCCTAATTGAGGAGGTTAACCTACTCAAACATGAGGTCTCCCTAACCTCTTCGACTACTCGTATTCAAGAGGAGGACTCAACTCAAGTTGAAAAGCTTGAAGTTGAGAACTCGCTTTTGAAAACACAAGTCGAAGACCTTAGGAACACGTTGGAAAGGTTCACTTTGGGATCCAAGGGACTTGACCTCTTACTTGGATCACAAAGGGCCGTGTACAACAAGGCCGGACTCGGGTTTAACTCAAATACAACCAATAAGTCATATATGTCTATAGTAAACCAACATAAGAAAAATGTCCAAGCATGGGTCCCTAAGACCACTTTGATTTCAACTTTAGGATCTAACATGTATTGGGTTCCCAAGGACCAAATTCACTATGTGAATAGACCCACTCGATTCAATGGTCCAGGGGGAGCCAATACAAAATGTATTTTTGTTAAGTCTTAGAAATTGCATGCTTAGTTTTTCCTTTATTTTTAGAATGGTTAGATAGGACTCATAACCAACTAAAATCCAGCGAAAAGATTGAGCCTCGGGGAGCCTCTTTTCAAAAATAAACCAACTAAAATCCGACGAAAAGATTGAGCCTCGGGGAGCCTCTTTTCAAAAATAACTAGTTAGACCAAGACGTAGTCTCAAGTAAGTCGAGTTATCAATTTCTTGAAATTAGCTTTGTCTAAGGAAGTGGTCGTTGTTCCGATCAAAGAAGGCCTCTGTGCCTCGCCACGACCTGGAAGCTAATCTCTTGAAAAGATTACTTGATGAGCTTAGACTAAATCCGAATCTAACCTAATGTTGGTTAATTTAAATTCATTAAAATTAATCAAGTAAATTGAAAGTCATCTCACAATAACACATAGGAATAACATGTTTTGATCATGTAGATATTGGTGAGATGATTTAGGTTTAAAACTTACAAACAACCCTTTAGTAATTCCAATATCCGATCCAACTACCTTATATGTAGGATCAATGGATGTTGGATGCTGGTTGCTCCCACACATGACCGGGATCAACTCAAATTTTCGGGTTACGATTCAAACGACAAGGATCGGTAGAGCCTTCGAATAACGCAAGCTCAAAATCATCGGATCGTGATATTGAGCTCAACTCTAACTTTACAATTCAAAATGTCTTATTAGTAGAAAACTTTCAATATAATTTACTTAGTGTAAGCCAATTGTGTGATAACAATTATAAGGTCATATTTCTAGAAAATGAATGCGTAATCAAAATAAATGCAACATCTAAAATAATACTTAAAGGAACTAGGAGTAGCAACATCTACACAATAAATTTACCTAACTCTCAACCAAGTGTCTTATGACACAAGAAGAGGAATCTTGGTTATGGCAATCAAGACTCTGACACTGCACTCCAAGACTCGGCCCACAAGATGAGTCGAGTGGCTTGGTTATAGGTTTGCCTAAACTAAACAACTTGGATAATAAAATATGTAATGCTTGTCAACAAGGTAAACAATCTAGGACACAACATCAATTAACTAATCAAGAACGAACCAAAAGTGTTCTTGAGCTCCTACACATGGATCTATTTGATTCACATGGAGCTAAGTCACTCAATGGTAGTCAATTTTGCTTAGTCATAATTGACGACTATTCTAGATTCACTTGGGTTAGGTTTATCAAACATAAAAATGATACCCTAGACCAACTAATCAATCTTTGTAGGTTAATCGAAAATCAAAAGAACCTTAAGATTAAAAGACTTAGAAGCGATCATGGTGGTGAATTCGAAAACCACAGGTTACAGATTGTAACCTAAACGGATACCACCATGAGTTTTCATGTCCTAGAACCCCACAACAAAATGGGTTAGTCGAACGGAAAAATAGAACCCTACAAGAAGCCGCTAGGACAATGTTAAACGAGTATAACCTACCCGATAGATTTTGGGCAGAGGCCGTTAGTACGGCTTGCTATGTCCAAAATAGGATCCTTATGGTAAAGAGGCACCAAAAGACCTCGTACGAGATTTATCACGATAAAATACCGAACATCAAGTACTTTAGGGTATTTGGATGCAAGGTACATATCTTAAACACTAAGGATTACCTAGGGAAATTCAAATCCAAAACCTCATCGAACCTTTCTAGGATACTCAACCACCAAGAGAGCTTATAGGGTATACAATCACGACACTCTTAGAGTCGAAGAAACCATTAATATAGTTTTCGACGAAGGACACGAACCTGCTCAATCCTTAACAAAACCAACTAGCAAATCAACTTATAGCGAACCCGACTGATCTTGAACTTGAATCTCGTCTAACCCAAGTCATCCTATCGACCAAGTGATAGATGACTCTAACCCAAGTCAAACTAGAACTCACCCAAGTCATCCTATCGACCAAGTGATAGATGACCCTAACCCGAGTCACACTAAGACTCAAACAAATCATCCTATCAATCAAGTTATAGGTGATCCAAATTTAGGGGTTCGAACTAGAGCTTCATATCGAAACCTTAGTCAAATCTCAACCCAAAACTATTGAACAAGCACTTCTTGATCCCGACTGGATTATTGCTATGCAAGAAGAGCTAGCTCAATTCACTAGAAATGAAGTCTGGGAATTAGTACCACCACCTAAAGAAAAATCAATTATTGGAACAAGGTGGGTATTTCAAATAAACTTGATGATAAAGGTGAAGTAGTTAGAAATAAAGCTAGGTTAGTCGCAAAAGGGTTTAGTCAAGTCGGTTTAGATTACGATGAGACCTACGCCTGTAGCTGACTAGAGTCCATCCGAATGTTGTTAGCATATGTGCACATCGAGGTTTTAAATTGTTTCAAATGGATGTCAAGTCAGCATTTTTGAATGGATACATTAAGGAAGAAGTTTACGCTACCAACCTCCGGATTCGAAAATCTAGATAAACCTGACCATGTCCTTAGACTTAAGAAAGCCCTATATGGACTCAAACAAGCCCCAAGAGCTTGGTACGAAAGGCTTTCGATCTATCTTAAGTCCAAAGGATTCAACCAAGGTTTAGTCGACCCAACCTTATTCGTTAAAACCGTAGGAAAAGAAATCTTTATAGCCCAAATCTATGTAGATGATATAATTTTGGAACTACCAACTCGATCCTCGCTAAATCTAATTCATCTCACTTATGGAAAGTGAATTTGAAATGAATTTAGTGGGAGAGTTAAGTTTCTTCTTAGGTTTACAAATTAAACAAACTAAAGATGGAATATATTTACATCAACAAAAATATACTAAGGACTTAATAAATCGATTTGGAATGCAAGATGCTAAAATAATCAATACACCTATGGCAACTAATGTTAATATAAACGAAGATGTAGAAGGAAAACCCGCTGACCTAAAAATACTATAGAGCGAATAGGAAGTCTCCTATACTTAACCGCGAGCCGACCCGACATTTTATTCGGTAAGTATGTGCGCAAGGTTACAAACTGCGCCAAGGAGTCTCACCTAACCCTAGTCAAGCGTATCCTTAGATATCTAAAGGGCACGCTAAACGAGGTATTTGGTACCCTAGATCTACCGAGTTTAATCTAATCCCTACATCCGACCGACTATGCCGGTAGTAAACTCGATAGAAAGAGCACGAGTGGTTGTTGTCAAATCCTCTCGAGTCTAGTGAGTTGCGCAAGAGGAAGCAAGATTGCTTGCCTTATCTACCACCGGCCAACACGTTGCGATGGGTGAGTGTGTCTCTCACTCCCGTGGATGAAGCACACTCTCCAAGACTTTAGCTTAATCTTTAACAACATTAAAACCTACATAGATAACATCAGTTCAATTAACTTAACTAAAAATCCAATATGTCATTCTAGGACAAAACATATAGAAGTTAAACACCACTTCATTAGGGAACATGTAACTAATGGAACTATACAACTAGAGTATGTTGAGTCCAAATCAAACCTAGCGGACATCTTCACCAAACCACTACCCGGAATTTAGTTTATTAAGACGAAAGTTAGGTATGTGCGTAATAGAGTAGGATTTAAATTTCTATATATGTACTCTATTTTTGCTTCTTTTATGAAATTAGCCTAAGTCTTACCTTAGAAATCATATACCTATAGATTTAAGGAGCTAACACATCTCACAACACATAGGACTAATGTGTTTGTGTACTTAGCCAATGAGACGGGCGTGAGATGTTAGGACCTTACTCCGGGTTCCAAAGCGTAGATTCAAAGGTGCATCGACATGAACCATGGAGTATAATTATTTAAAATTAATCAACTCCTTCAAGACTTATTGATCATTCTATATCAATCAAGTCCAACCGGAGTTGTACATTTTAGATGAACATATTTTCAAGCTTATTATTATTTAAAAAAATATATATATATATATATATATATATATATATTTATATTGGGAACTTGCTTGGACTTACAAACCCTAAAATATATTTACAAACTTTTTGAGTTAAGGCAAAAGGAGGAGAAAGTCACAAAAGTAAGGAAGAAAGTAAACAAAATTATTACCTTTTATATTAAGTAATTCCGTTTACTTAAGCAACTATTAAGGGGGAGTAAAAATTATTTTTCAAGAACTCACCTTCGGTCAAGGGGGAGGTTACCTCAAAGGGGAGAACTTGAAACAATAATTTTTCTCACTCATGCTTAATCATTATGCTAGCTCATTCATATTTAATCTTTATGCTAGCTCATTCATATTTAATCTTTATGCTAGCTCATTCATATTAAATCTTTATGCTAGCTCATTCATGCTTAATCATTATGCTAGCTCATTCATATTTAATCTTTATGCTAGCTCATTCATGCTTAATCATTATGCTAGCTTACTATTATGCTTAATTTTTCCTTAACTTTTGTGTCGGTTTGCCATGAATCAAAAAGGGGGAGATTGTTGGTGCAGTGGGCACCAAAGTCGAACCGGTATTTTGATTATGGCAAAAGGCTCAATAGTTAAGGGTATATTTGTTATCTTACGAGCTCAATTAAGTGTGCAGAAATGCTAAAGTTGAGCGGAAGGTCTGCGACACCCGGTGGGAACCGAGGTGGTCGGGCAACGCCAGAGGGACTTCGGAGGAAGCCGAGGTACTCGGGTGAAGACCGTAAGCGAGGCTACAAGGTAAGCTCGTGTGAAAGCGGGCAAGGTCGTTAGCGAGATCCGACCCAATACCTCCAATGGAAGGTCTAGGTCGAGATCGATGGTTAGAACCATCGTACTTTATATTTTAAGCTAACTTGTATCAGTTCAAAACCCTTTGACTACAATAACGCTAGTCAAGTTCCAAATTTCGAGAAGAGCTCGAATTTCAAGGGGGTGAATTTGGACTTGACTCGTGTTTTGGTACAAAGGGTGATGTGGCATCAAGGTGGACATCCAAACCATCACCAAGCTTCCTTGTGGTGGACGCCCAAAATAAGGTGAGTTGGCACAAGATGGTTGGCTCCCATGATGTGGCACAAGTTGAATGGCTCCAACAAGTTGGCGCCCAAGGCGGTTGGAGGTGGCACAAGGTGGTTGGATGAATCACCTCATCCTCAAGTTGGCGCCCAAGGAGGTTGGAGGTGGCACAAGGTGGTTGGATGAAACACCTCATCCTCAAGTTGGCGCCCAAGGAGGTTGGAGGTGGCACAAGGTGGTTGGATGAAACACCTCATCCTTGAGTTGGCGCCCAAGGAGGTTGGAGGTGGCACAAGGTGGTTGGATGAAACACCTCATCCTTGAGTTGGGATAAGAACCTCACCTTGGACACTACCTATGTCTAAATTCATAGATCAATATCCATAAATAGACATGTTCAAGCCAAGCAAATCACAAGAATTCAAGAGCTCTCAACACGCCGTCGTAACGCCGCTACTACTACTCACATTTGCTACGACGAAGTGCCGCCGACAACGAAAGCTACATCTTCTACTTATAAGAGTTGTCGGTATATTTATTTAAGTTCTACTTCTTTAAATTGTCTTTGTGCTTTAATCGTAACAAGGAAAGGGGGAGTGTCCCTTTGCTTTGATTTCTTTTTGTAATCGTTGCTCCTACCTCCAACGAGGAGGAGTGGTTTTAGTGAATTGCCCTCCGTACGTGATCAAGGATCACTAGGGCCGTGGATTAGCAATCGAAAGATTGTGAACCACGTAAAAATATCTTGTCTACTTTATATTTCCGCTGTGCACTCTCTACTTGCTTTTTACTTATTGCAAAAGTTTTTTAACGACATCGTATCGCTATTCACCCCCCCCCCCTCTAGCGACACTTTCGATCCAACAGATAGGGAGTTGCGTAGGGATTGTTCCTATATGACTGAAGACTTAGTTTCAGATTTACTGGGGATAAATGAATCGAGCTAGGATTTTGATATGGGGCAGGTTCACGGATGCGGATACGAGCTTCGTATCAGGTGGGTAATATCTACCTGGTCCGGTAGTTTTGATCAAATTCTAGTGCATGAATTTGGATATATGTTTATACCTGTTTACCTTAAATCCACTCTTATTTAATCATATGCTTGTACTGCCTTGACCTTTGAGATATATACTCTGGTCCTTCATTGATTATCTAGCTCGGATAGGAACTATAAACTCTATTATGTATTAGCTGATGGATGTTCAGTAAGTACAAGTGGTTAGGGTTATCTTTGTGACCTCAGATTGGGTTACTGTGTTACATCACTAGGGTTAGGTGATGAATTGGGTTATGGAGTCGATTGTTATATCGTACATATATTAGTTGTGCATCTATGATGGATTTAGTTGTCTGTGCATAGATAAACGTGTGTGGTTGTCAGTATGTGGTTACGGACTAGAAGTCCTAGCATGATTGTATATCCATTATGGATCGTATATCTGAGTATGGTTATATGGATGGTCGATAGTATCTCGCTACTGACTAGAGGTCTTAGCGTGGTTGACTGTCAGATGAGTATGACTCTTTGTACGATAGAGAGAGTCTTGTGGATTGTAGTCCTTGCATAGTTGACTTTTGGTTGACCAGGACTCCCCGTGAGATAGGAGTATGAGGATACTTGTGTGGATCTATGCATCATTACATTTGCATGCATGTCGTTGACTGGGTCTCCTTGTGGTTGAGATGGGTCGCTACATCCCGCCTCCCGCCACTCGGGTAGTGGGCTGCAGGTTAAGGCGCAGAGTATTATTGTGCACTGCCTTCGCCACTATGGATGGTGGTAGCTGGAGATGCGCACTTGGCCACTGTGCGGAGTGGTAGTTAGCGCACTCACCCACTATAGATGGTGGTCGTGTGATGTGCAATTGTCCTGGGTGCAGTGCTCGTCTACTCATGGGTAGGGACAGAGCGGCTAGCAGCAGGGACCCCCGTGTGAGTAGCATATAGCTCTATGGCGGCTAGCTACTATTTCATACTACCCAACTCGGTCACTTGAGAGTGGTGGCGGCTGGAGTCGGGATAGTTGTCATGTCGTGCCACCTAGGCCACACTGGGGTCGTGGTAGCGAGTTGGGTGCACATGCGTGACCATGCATATGCATTACTGCTATATATGTATGCATGTATTTGATATATGTTTTACATATGCCTGTGAGATGTTGCATTTGATTGAGCTATGATTGCTGCATATGGTTGTTTCATCATGATACATGTCATCTGCATTTTTATATACTGCTATGTGTTGAGCATGATACATGCATTGATTCAGACTGTTATATGCATTTGATTAGCATCATGTCATTGTGTGGTACAGACCGAGTTGTTATTACAGGTGATCATATACTGTTCATATGTTAGAGTATTGGTCAGGTATGGGATTGACTTGGTACATTATATGAGTTATATTATTGTAAATCTGTTCAGGATGATCTAGCATATGGTGTTACAGACCGTCAGGTACGTTAGTACATTGCTTCATGTTCAGTTGATCAGTTTAGTATATATACATTGAGTATGACTATACTGTGGTTACTTGTTATTAGATTTGGATAAGACTGTATGTCTATTGGACTCATGCTGTATACCTGTAGATCTTCACATGTATACTTGTAGATTTCTTTACCCTATATGTTCATGCACTTTCTATATATTACCCCTGAGTTTATACTCACCACCCCTGGACCCTGGGTTTCCTGTCGCCCAAATTACAGGTAGAAGATTCCTTGGACGTTCGGAGCTCCGCCAGCTGATCCCATCTCACACCGAACAATTTGGGGTTTTCCACGTATTTGCTTTCGCTGTTGTTTTGTATTATGGTCATGTATAATCAGTGTTGTATTTGGCTGTTGATTTGTATGTTGTTTTTGTGTAGTATGTTAGAGTCGGACCAGTGCGCACCTTTTGTGTTGTTGTGGATATATTGTTTGGTATTGTCCATATATATATTGTTGTTGTGGGCCTACGGGCCTTGTATTAACCCGATATGTTGTCACGTACAGGGGAGATGTCGTCCGTTTGCTTTTCGGCACGGCATACTCTCGGGGCGTGACACGCGATGTGTGCTCGTGGCAAGTCGTCGCGAGCACGACGCGTGCTCGTGATCACTTGCTCGCGCGGCAGGCCATTGTGAGCTCGTGGCGGCAAACAGTCGCGAGCTCGCGATGATAGGCAGGAGCGAGGGAGAGATGCGAGCGGCTTGCCAGACAAGCACGGACGCCAGATCTTCTTCGACCGAAAGAGCAAGGAAGAGGGGAGAGATGCGTACCGAAAGGGATTTCGGAGGGATCGATCAGATCGGCGGAAATGAGAAAGGGAAAGTGAGGGAATATTGCTAATTAGGAATTTGGCGATGAATCAAATATTCTTCGCTAATTTTGCAACTAATTTAATATTCGTTGTAAAAATTTGCAACAAATTATTAAATCGTTGCAGATTCAGTGACGAATTCATATTTCATCATAATATTCTACGACGAATTTTATTTTTCATCGCAAAATTAGCAATGAATATTAAATTCATCGCAAAGTTATTCCGCCGTTGTTTTTTTTTTCCAAATAATTAAAATTGTTCGATGAAAATCTTTCGTTGCCAAATTTATCACAAATTTTGCAACGAATCCAAGATTCGTTGGAAAAGTTTGCAACTAATCCAGGATTTGTTGCAAACTTTTCCAACGAATTTAATTTTTCATCGCAAATTTGCGACAAAATATCATTTTCGTCACAAATTTGCGACAATATTTGCGACAAAAATGAATTTGTTGGAAATTTAAATAAGTTTTCAATAAAAAAAATTTTGTTGCAAATTTCGTTACAAATTTACGATGAATTTTGGAATTTGTCACAAAATTTATTGTAGATTTGCAACAAATTATTTTCATCGCCAAATTTCGTTGCTAAATTGATGTATTTTTGTAGTGATATTTTGTCACAGACACTATTAGTGTAATCCGAATGATTTCAAATGAGTTTGAGAATAGGATTTTCATATCAAGAGAGACATGGTTTGGTTGGACCAAACAAAGTGCGAGTATGAAATTGTTTCAATCACATCGGAAGCATGGATGAGCCGAGTCTTATGAAGACATGATGGATGAACCAAATCGGTTTGGTTCTAATCCAATGGTGGAAAATAAACCTAAGGGATTTGGTTTGTTTTAAACGAATGAACCGAAACTGGTTTGGTTCATTTTAACTTAAAATAGACCAACGTGGATTAGTTTATTTTAACTTAAGTTATTGGAGCGAATTAATGGATTTTGGTTGTGAACCAATAACCGTTAGGATAATATGTTCTCTATAAAAAACACGGCTTAAGGGTTTTTGTGAATTAATCGGTTCAAGGTTTTGGAAATCCAAGCATCCTCTCCTCTTCCTTCTCTAGAGTTGTCGCCCAACAAGGTTGTCACCCAACCTTGTTACCGCCACCCTCCTTGGCCGGACCACCCTAGCTACCACCATCCTCCACCTGTCGCCGGGCATCCTCCCTTAGCTCCGGTGACTAAGGACCAACTGGCCATCTTCTTTGGTCGGCACCAACTCGTCCACCACAAGCTTCCCAGTTTTGGACAGCTTGTTGTCCCTTATGTGGAAAGGTCATTTGGTCGTTGTTTCGTTCTCCGCATCGACCTACTTGTCGGGGATTGGATCTCCAACAATCCCCTTTGGTGGAGGACCAAGGTTTCGTCAATTGGTTGATGAAAACCACTTCCGAGAAGCGAGTTCATGGAACTCAATTTTTGGATCCAAATTTGATTCGGATTGTGATCATCTCTCGATCACAATTTCTTCGATTCGAGAATAGTATCTCATGGGAAGATGGGGCTCGTGGATTTGTGAAGCTATCCCGACGATACTCGGTGTGGATATAGATAGAGGCGAGACTTGCAAGTTTCACTCGGTTGATGCCATTCCAGCTTCACGTAATCCGTCAGGTATACCTAGAGTAGTTTTCCTTTATTGCAAAATTTGAAATGGCAATTATGTCTACACATGTTGTATCCTTTGTATGCGTGTGGTGTGTGTTGTAATAAATAGTTTATTACTTATTTTTCTTCCGCTGTGTGCATGTTTACGAAACGTGTTTGAACACAACACCCACTTCGGTGCCCAGGGAACCCAATAGTGGTATCAGAGCCAAGTTGTGTTCTGACATAATCGTAAAATTATTTTGCGATAGTCATTATTGTATTTTTGAGAATTTTCTACTTTTGGAAAGTTTAGAAATAATTATGGAAATTTTAATTAGTAAAGAAATTCAAATTGGAAATTTTCTAATGTGATTAGGAAATTACAATTTAGGAAATTTATTTTCTAAATTAAATTTGAATTTCCTTAATTAATATTTTCCATAAATGAAATATGTGTTTAAATTTTGAAATTTGTTTCCTAATTTAATCGGGATTTGATTTGGGATATCAAATCACAAACATATTTTATTTCCAAAATTAATTTTGACAATATGGAAACTACTTGTACATGCCATAATTATAAGCCATGTAATTGCATTAGATGCATATCATTATGCAATGCGTGTTGTGACATGTAGATGCATTAGAGGCACATATGTATGTCATGTGTGTCATGTCATGTAGATAATAGTTATTTGCATGAAAGGAGGATGAGACTTTAAAGCCCTTACACAATATTAAAACCTACACTTTCCATTAATATGGTTAGAATTAGAGTTCCGTTTCTTGTTAGGGTTGTTGGACTCTCTCTAAGCCCGGCTCGAACATGAACATGTTCAAACCATTGGAATAGTTTATTACTGATATGGTAAGAATCAGAGGTCAATCGTAAGTTTGGGTTGTTGGACTCTCTCCAAGCCTGGCTAATTGGTTGAATGCGCTCTAACTATATTAAAACTATTTCACGATTAATTGGTCGGCTTTAACTTGGAGCATTGGTTTGTTGGACTCTCTCCAAGGTTGATGTGAAGGGAGGTGAAGTTGGATGCTATGCATATGATGTATACTTGTTAATGAGTTAACAACCTGATGTATGTGTGAACATTCAATTAGTTGATAGCACATTGTGATAGTTGCATATATGTGATATGCAATTGGTATACTTGATACCTACCATCCTAGCTAAGGATGGCTTGTTGGACTCTCTCCAAAGTCATTCTTATCTATGTTGGATATCAACCCATTCGGAGATGGACCTATAATCTCACGAATTGATTTTGAGGGTTTTGATTTCAAAAAATGAATGGGATTTGTAAATGTATGTTGATGCATTTTAAAATCATTTTCTCATATATGCTCAATTTATATTTCTAGGTTAATCGCTTGATCATGATGTCTTTGAATTTGCGCTCTATTTTGGATTCAAATAAATTGACTGGGGCAAACTTTTTGGATTGGCTTAGAAACCTGAGAATTGTTCTCAAGGTAGAAAAGTTTGCATATATCCTCAAAGCGCCTCTTCCCGCCCGTCCTAGTGATGATGCAACTCCGGACCAATTGTTGGCCCATTAGAAACATGTGAGTGATTTTGAACTAGTGAGTTGCATCATGCTAGCCGTGATGGTACCCAAGCAGCGGAAGCAGCATGAGCATATGGATGCTCATACCATAGTCTTTCATCTTTATGAGTTGTTTGATGAGCAAGTGAGATCCAAAAGGTTTGAAGTCTCCATGCTCCTCTTCACTTCTGAGATGCAAGAAGGTTCATCTATGGTACTGCTCAACATGCTAAAGACTGTGGAGCCTTCTATGAAGCATGAGTAGGGGATGGTGATGTTAGTTGATTCCTCAAAGAAAGGTTCTAAGAGGAAATCAAAGGAACAACACAAGGGGAAGAAGAAGGCAAGGAAGGCAGACCCAACTCAAAAGGGCACTTGCCATCATTGCGGCAAGGAGGGTCATTGGCGAAGAAACTGCAAGATTTATCTTGAGTTCGTGAAGAAGAATAAGGCATATGATGCCCCATCTTCTTCAGATATCTTCGTTATTGATTGTCATTCTATTTCCTTATACACTTGGGTATTGGATATCGGGTGTGGTTCACATATATGTAATAACATACATGGGCTAAGGAATAGAAGAAGACTCATCAAGGGAGAGTCAAATTTACATGTTGGGAATGGAGCAAAGGTTGCTGCACTCGCCATTGGAACGTATTTATTGAAACTCCCTACAGGACTTGTCTTAGAACTACACAATTGCTTTTATGTTCCTTTGTTAATAAAGAACATCATTTCTATTTCTTGTTTAAATAGAAATGGGTACCTTTAACTTTTAGTAATAATTATTGTTACATAACTTTGAATGACGTTCTTTATGAGACTGTAACTTTAAGCAATGGTATTTATACATTGGACGTATCCTGTGACATTTTCAATATCAAAGCGAGCAACAAGTGTGCTCGAAAAGATAATCAATTAGACTCCTACATGTGGCATTGTCGTCTTGGCCATGTAAGCAAGGAATGCATGTCTGAATTACACCGATGTGGAATTCTGGAATCGTTTGAATTTGATTCATTCTATACATGCGAATCATGCTTAAAAGGCAAGATAACTAAGTTACCTTTTACTGGAAAAGGTGAACCAGTGAGAGAGTTACTTGGTCTAATACATACTGATGTATGCGGACCTATGTCAACTCATGCTCTAGAAGGCTATAGCTACTTTATTACCTTTATCGATGATCACTCACGATTTGGATATATGTTCTTGATGAAACACAAGTCTGAAGCCATTGAAAGGTTCAAAGAATTCAGAAATGAAGTAAAGAAATAACTTGGAAAAAGAATTAAAATACTTTGATCTGATCGAGGTGGTGAATACTTGAGTCAAGAGTTTCTAGATTATCTAAGGGACAATGGTATATTATCTTAATGGACTCTGCCATATACACCACAACTTAATGGTGTTTCTGAGAGGCAAAATCGGACTTTATTGGATATGGTTAGGTCAATGATGAATCACACGAATCTTCACAAGTCCTTTTGGGGCTATGCACTTCAAACTGTTGTTTACTTGCTAAACAGAGTTCCAACCAAGGTAGTCTCTACTACTCCATATGAGATATGAAATAGTAAGAAACCTCATTTATCTTATTTGAAGATGTGGGTTGTCCTGCTTATGTGAAGTGGACTGTATCGACAAACTGGATGCTAAGTCTGATAAATGTCTATTTATTGGATACCCTAAGGAAATGAGGGGTTACCAATTCTATCATCCTGTGGAACAAAAGGTGTTTGTTTCAAGGCATACTGTGTTTCTTGGGAAAGAGTTTCTCTTGCAAGAAAACAGTGGGAGTGGCGTTAAACTTGAGGAGGTTCAAGACACTCCAATAGACATTGAGGAGATACTTGGTCAAGCACCTCAACCGATAACGCATAGTGATGAGACATCTACTGAACCTATTGTGACACCAAATCTTCGTAGATCTGGTAGGACATGCAACATTCCTGAGAGATATGGATTTCTCATAAGCGAATCGAATAACGTGTTACTCATTGATGATGAGGAGCCTATTAGTTATGAAGAAGTTCTGAAAAGTTCAGAAAGGGACAAATGGCTTGAAGCCATGAAGTCGGAAATGGATTCCATGTATGAAAATCAAGTTTGGAACTTGGTGGACCCACCTAAAGGCATTAAGCCTATAGGGTGCAAGTGGGTTTTCAAGAACAAAACCAACATGGATGGTAATGTGATTACCATTAAGGCTAGATTAGTGGTGAAAGAATATCGTCAAAAGCAAGGTGTTGATTATGACGAGACCTATTCACCGGTAGCTATGCTTAAATCCATTTGGATGCTCCTGGCCATAGCGGCTCATTATGATTATGAGATATGACAGATGGATGTGAAAATGACTTTCCTTAACGAAAATCTACTCGAGGACGTGTATATGATACAACTATAGGCTCCAACATCGGTTGGAACACGATCATAGGGATGCCAATTCAAGTACGGGCTTCAAGCAATACGTAACTGTATCCATTTTGATGAGACAATCAAAAGGTTTGATTTCTCACAAAATTCAGATGAACCTTGTGTGTACAAGAAGGTTAGTGGGAGTGCAGTCGTGTTCCTAGTGTTGTATGTCGATGACATATTACTTATAGGAAACGATATATCTGTCTTACAGTCAGTTCAAATATGGTTATCTAAAACATTCTCCATGAAAGACCTGGGAGAAGTGACCTACATTCTCGGGATTAAGATCTATAGAGATAGATCGAAACGGTTATTTAGTCTCTCACAGTCTACATATATAGACCGAGTGCTAAAAAGGTTTAGCATGTCAGAATCCAAAAAAAGTTTCCTTCCCATCAAGCATGAGATAACCTTTCGAAGTCTATGTGTCCACGCACAGAAGACGAGAGGATTTGCATGAGTAAGATTCCTTATGCATCTGCAATAGGATCTATCATGTATGTTATGTTATGCACGAGGCATGATGTATCGTATGCTCTGAGTGTCACGAGCAGATACCAATCTGATCTAGGAGTGGATCATTGGGCGGCTGTTAAGACAATCCTTAAGTACTTAAGAAGAACTAAGGATGTGTTCCTAATATATGGAGAGGGTGATATGGTACTACATAGGTATATGGATGTCAGCTTCCAAACAGACAGGGATGATTCCAGGTCTCATTCTGGGTACATATTCACCTTGAACGGAGGCACAATAAGTTGGAAAAGTTTCAAGCAAGACACTGTAGCGGATTCTACCACTGAGGTAGAATACATCGTAGCTTCGGAAGCAGCAAAAAAAGCGGTTTGGATCAATAAGTTCGTCTCTGAACTTGGTGTGGTTCCAACCATTGTTGAAGCAATACCAGTCTACTGTGATAACAATGGAGCGATTGCATAGGCAACAAAACCAAGGTCTCATCAACGATCCAAACATGTGCTTCGCCGCTATCATTTGATAAAAGAGATCATCAGTAGGAAAGAAATACAAATCGAGAAGATTCCCACTAAAAGGAACTTAGCGGATCCTTTAACTAAGGCCTTACCTCAAAGTAAGTTTGAGGGTCATGTTAGAGCTTATGGTATTGGATACCGTGGAGATTGACATTAGGCCAAGTGGGAGCTTGTTAGTGATATATGAGAGATGTCCTAAGTCAATCGCCTTATGGTTATACCATTTATTTAATAAATGAAGATTCACTATTTGAGTATACATGTTTTCAAGTATTTGATTGGATCTTAAACTCATTTGTTGAATGTCCGCAATACGATTCATAGCATGAGAAAATTTGTGATTGGATCACAACTAGTGAGTATCTCTACATGTGTAATTGTGATGTATTAGAATTATCCCTAGTCAATGAATCGATGTATTCGGACACCATCAATTTTGTTGAGACTAGCATGAGTTATACTCTTTGATTTATCCAAGCAGTTGTTCCTTACTAGTCGGAGACATTGGGATGTCCGGAGTTAATCGTGGATGCTAGTTATGGTAACTAGTTCATTGGAGTGACTAGCTATAAGACTTCATATGGTTCTCTGCATATATGGATATGTCAATGAAGTTCTTATTGCAGCTTAAGTGTGATGTTCCTTCGACTTGCAGTATTCAAGTCATCTTGGTCATGGAGACTTATGCTTTGACATCTTAAGCAAGCATCTCTGAGGAGATGTGAACCCGGGATGATTGGGTATAAGTCAAAGTGGCCGAAGGTGTTTGAATAGCTTATAGGGGATTCACTACTCCTTGTGAGGAGATGTATACCCTATGGCCTCTCGTCGGATTTTTACTAAAGTCTTTGTCCAAAGCATTACATGTTTAGAGTATGGTACTCTTGGATACATGTGCAGTAACTAGAATTCATAGGACGAGGAAGTAATATTTGGGCTAGGTATGACGTGGTCAGCCTAGTGGGGACTGACACATAGACCATGTCCTGAACCAAGTGGGTATAAGATGAGTGATGGGAATGGGGCACGATTTACTGTAGCTGCTGAAAGGTTTCAGAAGTTGTTTTGGGGTCAACCGTTGATTTTTCGGTTAATTAGGGATCATGATGTACTACTAGGTGCCACTCATGATCATTCTATAATTAATGGTTAATTATAGACTACCAACATAAACCGGAAACCTATTTGGTCACATGCACTACGAGTGTAATCCGAAAAATTTAAAACAAGCTTGAGAATAGGATTTTTCAGATCAAGAGAGACATGATTTGGTTGGACCAAACAAATAGCCAGTAATTGTTTCAATCGCATCGAAAGCATGGATGGGGCGAGTCTTATGAAGACATGATGGATGAACCAAATCGGTTTGGTTCTAATCCAATGGTGGAAAATAAATTAAAGGGGTTTGGTTTGTTTTAAATGAATGAACCGAAATTGGTTCCATTCATTTTAACTTAAAATAGACCAACACAGTTTGGTTTATTTTAACTTAAGTTATTGGAGCGGGTTAATGGATTTTGGTTATGAACCAATAACCGTTAGGAGAATATGTTCTCTATAAAAACACGACTTAAGGGTTTTTGTGAATTAATCGGTTTAAGGTTTTGGAAACCCTAGCCTCCTCTCCTCTTCCTTCTCTAGAGTTGCCGCCGCCCTCCTTGGATGGACCACCCTAGTTGCCGCCGGCCTCCACCTTCCACTGGCCATCCTCCCTTGGCTCCGGTGACCAAGGACCAGCTGGCCATCTTCTTTGGCCGGCACCAACTCATCCACCACAAGTTACCCAGTTTTGGACAGCTTGTTGTCCCTTGCGTGGAAAGGTCGTTTGGCCGTTGTTTCATGCTCCGGCAGTGACCTATTTGCCAGGGATTGGATCTCCGACAGTCCCCTTTGGTGGAGGACCAAGGTTTCGTCAATTGGTTGACGAAAACCACTTCCGAGAAGCAAGTTCATGGAACTCGGTTTTTGGATCCGAATTTGATTCGGATTGTGATCATCTCTCGATCACGTCTTCAATTCGAGAATAGTATCTCATGAGAAGACGGGGATCGTGGCTTTGTGAAGCTATCACGACGATACTCGACATGGATACGGATAGAGGCGAGACTTGCAAGTGTCACTCGGTTGATGCCATTCCCACTTCACGTAATCCATCAGGTATACCTAGAGTAGTTTTCCTTTATTGTAAAATTTGAAATGACGATTATGTCTACACTTGTTGTATCCTTTGCATGTGTGTGGTGTGTGTGTTGTAATAAATAGTTTATTACTTATTTTTCTTCTGTTGTATACATGTTTACGAAACGTGTTCGAACACAACACCCACGTCGGTGCCTGGGGAAACCCAACAAGTGTTCCATTCAATTATGGAACCATTTATAGGTTTAGGAAAGCTAAGATTAATAGGGAAGTCATCCCTAAGTCTAACCATGGTAGATGTCTAGTGGCCAAGGTTTCCATGAAACCTAGGAAGACCACTAAGAAGGCTACTAGGGAGGCAATCCCTAAGGTTAACCATGACAAGACCAAAATGACCAAGGCTTCTAAGCCTAGGAGGGTCATTAGGAAGGTATTAAGAAAGGTCATCCCTAGTGAATACCTTGTAAACTCAAGGACCTCCAATAGCGTAATTGATTCACTCTAAATGGGTTAGGATGTATCAACCCTAAGTGGATGGGTAGTTAACCTAACTATGATAGAGTTGACACTTTAGGACATTTTCAAGGTTATGTGATACCTTGGAAATGAGGTTGAATTTATATCCTAAAGGATTTTAGGATGTGCCAATGAATTTTATGGAAGTTGAAAAATTGATCAAAATTGACACAATTAGATTATGGGTCATGGTGTGTCATTTTGGATTTTTGGCACACTTGGGAATTTGGTTATTATGGCAAAATGGACTTAATCCTAAGAAATTACAATTAATACTAAAACTTAGGTATTATTATACCTTTATATTTTGTCTGTCATACTTTGTTTGTCATATACCATGTCATGACATCATGTTTCATTTTAATCATTAAATGTCATGATAATGTATAGGTTTAATTTTTATGTCATGTATGTTTAGATTTTGTTTATATGTCATGACATCATGATTATTGGCACATGTTATGCTATCACTTTGTCATAATCATCATTCATGCATTAATAAAATTGATTTAAGGACTATGATATGATTTGAAGTCCCATGTATAAGGGAATCAAATAGTGTTGCCTTAGAAAAATGCATGAGACCTTAGTTTAGGATGAACAAAACCCACATCTCACATCACATTGACATGTGTATGTATTGATACACCCTAGACACATGTAAGGTGTTAGAAAATGAGTTACATTCAAGGTGCATAGTTCTTGCATCTAGATGAACTCTAACTCATCATATATCATGGATGAATCATGAGGAAAGCTTATGTACAAGTCATGTATACTTAGCCCATAAACCATGATTGAAATTAAGGTTTTGAAAACATGTTAAAATTATTTTGAAAAATCTTGGTGAAGCTTATCTTTTGATAGCAATCACCATTGAGAAGATTGAAACAAAGTTGGCTAAAAACATTGAAAGTTTCAATGCTTTTGAACTTTGTATCATTCTTTGAATTTAAAAGTTATTTTTATAGAAAACTATTTTCCCCTATAGTGTTTGGCATAAGTAATGTGTGGTTGAAATTTCAAGATTTTTCCAATTTTCTAGAATTATTTATGCATTTCTGAAGTTCCTCTGAAAATTCACTTTCAGAAATTTCAAAAACCAGTCGAGGCGGCGCCTCGACTGGAGCTACTATCACTCGGCTGGAAGCTTTCTAAGTCGACTATTAGCACTGTTTTTGGCTTACAAATGTTGGTTTAAGCCATCTGACCATAACCCTAGGCTAGATAATTACTCCTACACCTCTAATATGCTTAGACAAGCATTGAAAGGGTGAGATTTTCATTGGAAATGAATTGGAGAGTTAATTAGGGTAAAAAATCATTTTCTAAAGGAGTTTAAAGTTAAAGTTTAAACTTTTATCCTTATTCTCTATTGTTTAAGGTTTCTATTGGCTTAGGAACACTCCAAGGACATTGTTGGTGCAATGGTCAAGGGGGAGTAAGCCTTTAGGGGAGAGGTTATCCATCATGGGATGATGAATGTGTTCTTCCTCATGAGGGGGAGAATTTTGAAAATTGGAGAATGAGGATTACCTCTCATTTAGTGATATGGGACTTATCACTAGGAAGAGTGAAAGCATCCTAGATGTTTTTGGACCATGGGGGAGATTGTAAGATCTCATTGGGAAATGAGACATTGATACCCTTGGAGAGTGCCTTTTTGATGTATGTCAAAAAGGGGGAGAATTTGAGATTGCCCAGTTGGGAGAATTGGGAGAGTTTGATTGGTTTGAGTTAGGTGGCTTAACTCAAAGGTTTTGTGGTTTAAGGTTTTTGTGGTTTTTATCAAACATCATAAAGGGAGAGATTGTTAGTGCAATCTGCCCAGGTCATGATTGACCAAACTCGAGTTTGACTTGAGTAGTGTTTTGATATTTGATGATGAGTTGGCCATTGTTTGATAATGGGTTGACTATATGGTTGACATGGGGTTGACTATATGATGGAAAAGTCTAAGTAGGACACTTGGCATGAAAAGTCCAAGCATGGATCTTGGTAATGGGAAAGTCCAAGTCTTGAGTACTTGGCATGGAAAGTCCAAGCATGGGTCTTGGAAATGGGAAAGTCCAAGTCTTGGGTACTTGGCATGGAAAGTCTAAGCATGAGTCTTGGCAATTGGAAAGTCCAACATGGGTTGGCAAGGAAAGTCCAATGTTTGGCAGCATAAAGTCCAAGGGTGGAGTCTTGGCAGGATAAGTCCAATATTTAGTAGCGTAAAGTTCAAGGGTGGAGTCTTGACAGCATAAGTCCAATGTTTGGCAGTGTAAAATCCAAGGGTGGAGTCTTGGCAGCGTAAGTCAAAATGGATCTTGGCATTTTGGGAAGTCCAAGGGTTTGATATTGGCGGCGTAAAGTCCAAGCGATAGCCTTGGCATCATAAGTCCAATATTTGGCAGGGTAAACTCCAAGCGCATATCTTGGCAGCGTAAACCCAAATGTGCCTTGGCGGTGTAGACCCGGTTAACATTACAATAGCCAATGGAAGCACCTGAAGGCTAGCGTATGGATGAACAAGTCATGGATGACTTGGAGGGATCCGATAGGCGTGAGACTGATGGAGGTGGCTAGAAGGTTTAGGTCTAGGCTAAGGGTGGTCTAGCAAGTATGAGAGCATCATACTTGGATTAAACCTCATGTTTGAGGTTTATCAGTCGACTGGGATTATGGACCAGTCAATTGGGGTTATGGACCAATTGACTGGTCAAGTGTTTTGACACTTGGCAGCCGAGTCGACTCTGGGAAGTCGACTAGGATTATGACCAATCGACTGATGGGAGTCGACTGGAGTCCCAATCGAGGCGGTGCCTCGACTGGTCAACTCGACCAGAACCTTGACTGGTCCACTCGACCAGAACCTTGACTAGTTATGGGAGTGGGGCATGAGGGAAATCACTCAGAAGCGAGGCAGACTCAACCAGTGCCTCAACTAGTATCTAGTCGAGGTGACGCCTCGACTGGATAATGCAACCGACACCTCGACTGGATTTAGGATAGGCTTGAAAATAGTTGATTAGACACAAGGCGACTCGACTGGCGCCTCGACTGGAGTCCTAGTCGAGGCGGCGCCTCAACTGCTGGTTTTGGTCGTGAGCACAAGAAGCTTGGTAGTCGATTGAGCAATCGACTACGAGCTTGGAAATCGACTAATGGTAATGGCAGTCGACTTCTAGTGTATCCGTTAGCTTGAATGCCAACATGGATTAAGCTCGTTGTGAGACAACGACACTATTTACAGTCGACTGGGGCCTTATGGAAGTCAACTAACAGGCGCGAAATTAGCCCGATGCAGAGATAAAAGTAGCAGCTAGTGGAGGATTTCGCCTATGGTTTCTTGGGAGGTCGTTGAGTCAATTTGAAGGCAAAGTGCAGGCGCATTTCAAAGTCCAAGCAACCAACAAACAAAGCATTCAAAGCCCTAGTTTGTAAAGTGCTCTTTACATTTCGGTTGTATTTCTTTGTATTTTCTTGTATATCTTGTTTATTGTTGTAACACTTGTACGAGGTTTCTCCACCTCCGGTGTGTCACCGAGAAGGAGATTTATTAGTGGTGTGTGCATCACTAGAACTCATTGGGCTCGTCCCGTAGAGTAGGAACCCTAAGGTTCTGAACCACGTATATTCTTGTGTTTTGATTGTGCTTGTGGATTTATATTTGTATTCATATTGTATTTTCTATTTCTGCTGCGTACTAACTTAATTGTAGACAAACATAATCGAATTATGCCAAGCGAATGCGAATGCTATTCACCCTCCCCCCTCTAGCGGTGTACGATCCCCTACAACATTGAACTTACAACAACTTCAGAGAGAGCTAAATATACCTATAACATCTCCCTATGTTGAGGCTTAGCTAGGAAAGGTGGCTCGGCTAAGTATTCTTTTAGAGATTGAAAAGCTCTATCACAATGTTCATCCCATTGGAACTGAGTGGCCCTTTTTAATATCTTAAAGAAAGGAAAACTTCTATCTACCGACCAGGATATAAACTGAGATAAAGCAATAATTCTACCTAATAACCGCTTCACTTCTCTCAAATTTTTTGGAGGCTGCATTTGCTGAATAGCATCAATCTTGATAGGATTAGCTTTTATACCTTGCTCAATAACAACATATCCTAAGAAGCGACCCTGAGTAACCCCAAATACACACTTTTTTGGATTCAATTTCATCTATACTTGCGCAAAGTAACAAAAGTCTCCTCCAAATCAGATACTAACTGCTCGGGATGTAGAGTTTTAACAAAGATGTCATCCACATATACTTCTATATTTCTCCCCAACTGCTTCTCAAAAATTTTATCCATCAATCTCTGATAAGTAGCCCCAATATTTTTAAAACCAAAGGGCATAACAACATAACTGAAAGTCCCCTCTACAGTAATAAAACTAACTTTATTCTGATCCTCCAAAGCTAAGGGTATCTGATATGGTACCCTTGATAAGCATCATCATAGAAATAAATTGATGTCCTACAGTGGAATCCACTAACTGATCAATGTGAGAAAATGGATAACAATCCTTAGGACAAGCCTTGTTGAGGTCTCGGAAATCCACACTCCTCCACTTTCCCGATGGCTTAGGCACCAACACCACATTAGATAACCAGGACGGGTACTATACCTCTCTAATATGTCCTGCCTTTAACAACTTATGCACTTCCTCTTTGATGATAGCATCTTTTCTGGCTCCAAAGTGATGGTGCTTCTGTTTAATAGGAGTTACAGTAGGTAAAATATACAATTTATGCTTCATGATAGTAGGATCAATTCCTGATAAGTCCTGAGGTGACCAGGCAAAAAAATCAATATTCTTAATAAGGCATTTTATCAAATCATCTTTAAGATGTACAAAAAGATCCCGAGCTATAAATGTAATATGTTCTAAACACTTATCGTCTAGTACAATTGCCTCTTTATCAGATTTCCCTATTTCTTCAACACTCCCCTTCTGAATAACACATACCGTATCTCCATATTGACTAAACTTCTGAAAAGATTTTACTAACAGTTTTTCCCTTCTATCCCATTCGGATAGCATCCACATAACACCTTCGAGAAAGCTGTTGATCCCCCTTGACTTCCCCCACTTCATTTTCCATAGGAAACTTGATCTTCTGATGATAAGGAGAAGCCACAGTCTATAAACTGCTCAGAACAGGCCTACCTAAGATAGCATTATAAGAATAAGGCATGTCAACTACGGTGAAATTAATAAGTGTCATTTTTTACCTTGGCACTTCCCCTAAAGATAAAGGCAATTTTATTTGACCCATTGGTTGCACCTCATGACTAGAAAACCCAAATAAAGAGGTATCGACCAACTGTAAGTCACTTATATTGACTCCCATTTGTTCCAAGGTTGAACAATATAGAATATCTACTGAGCTGTCTGGGTCTACAAAAATCCTTCCCACATCAAAGTTAGCAATAAGAGCTCGAATGACCAAGGCATCCGTGTGAGGGGGCATTACTCCCTCTGAGTCACTAGAATCAAAACCCAAAACAGGTCCTATTGCTTTAGGTAGAGATATCACAGCTGAACACTCCTCTCGACTATGTCTTTTCCGAGCTCTATTTGAGTCAACATTAGTAGAATTGCCAGAAATCATATTAATAAAACCTCTTATAGGAGGTTGGCTTACAAGCATTATTCTTTCAGGCACCACTTCTCTTGCTTGCACAGGTGATGTGAGCAAAACATATAGGGTTTAAGGAGTAATTTTAGCACACATCTCATTACATTTTATACCTATTTTATGCACATTCTTCTTTGTTTTGCATTCATTTCCTATTTTGTAGTTTGGAGATCTGCTCTTATTGTTTTATGTATAGGACGACATTTTGGGAGATAAAATGACACAAAATTGAAGCCAAAGGAAGGCAAGCATGCTCCGGATCAAGAGACGATGTTCATATAATGATTCAGAGGAAGACACGGTCAGTCGTATAAATTTCACACGGTCGTGCCCAACCCCGAAGCCAGATTTAGGGCAAGGTTTCTAGCGTGCCACACGACCGACCATGTGGATTCCACACAGCCATGTGGCGTCAACCTGATTTGACACAGATTAGGGTTTTGCAGGGTTTTAGTGAAAGTCGCCTTCTCTTCTATAAATAGGAAGGCATGCCCAAACCCTAAGGAGGAGGCCTGATGGCAAAAAGGTGCCCTAAGAAGCACCAGAGACTCGTAGCGAGGAGGAAGGAAGCAGCTTGAAGATCAAAATCAACGCTCCAATGCCATGGAGAAGAACCAGGACACCACATCAAATAGAACAAAAATTAAGTATTGCCTTTATTTTTCATTCTATTCATATTGTAATGATTCACCTTGAAATGTCTTGCATTATTTTTCATTCAATTATGGAGTAGATACTTCAATTCTAGGATTAGGGAATAACTTGTGTATATGAACATGCTAGTTCCAATAGTTATTCGTTCCCTTTGAATCTATTTGCAATTTATGTTGTTTAGATCAATAAGAAGTATATCTTGGGTCTATTTCTACTGCATGTAGCTGATACAAGGGTGGAAATCCTTCGTATCGATAATCTAGGAGAACCAAGGAGGAACCCTAGCAGTCATCCTCCCTCCCATAACCATAGAAAGTAGAATATGATAGAGTAGGACATGAAATATGATTCGTCTCTTCATAGGGATTACTAGGACATCCTCGTACCTCAATAACCTATCTTAGCATAAGGCCCAAAGTAGGAGACATCAACTCTAGAGGGGTTGAGAGACCTTAGTGACAAGGGGCTCTCAACAATATCAACCCCCTGAGCTCTGACGATCTGAAAGGAAAACTTGGTTAGGAATAGATAGTTCCGAGTAGAAGCAAAAGTTCATCGGGCAAATACATGATGATCCTCCCGCAAGATCATTGCTAGAGATTCTAAAGGCATTAAATTGATAGAATGTTCAACATCGCACAAGTGAAATCGAAGTCCCAGAATCCTTTAAGGGAACTTTGAACCTACCTTCACTTTCTCCAAGTGACACCGTAGTTAAGTTAGGACTACCGTCGACCTCGCAAACCTTACTCTTAGGAGATTTATTCCGAACAACGACATCCACTGGATAGACGGTATTTAAATCTCAGTCTTTGTGGGATTGGTACATCTTTT
Organism: Wurfbainia villosa; assembly: GCA_025175895.1. NCBI lineage: Eukaryota > Viridiplantae > Streptophyta > Magnoliopsida > Zingiberales > Zingiberaceae > Wurfbainia > Wurfbainia villosa. The sequence goes on along the minus strand of CM045997.1, from coordinate 92,004,780 downwards.
ATTACTTTATGATATTCGTACACTTGTAGGCGTTGAGCGTGAGCGTGCACTTCGAGTCCTTGGTGATTTTCGTCGGAGATTTGAGATCATGTTCGTGTGCATCAAATTTTTGGCGCCGTTACCGGGGACTGTAGATTTTATATTGAATCAAAAGTGGATAATTTGGATCGGGCCTAGACTAGATTTGCTTTCTTATTTTATCTCATTTTAGTTTATTTAATTTTGGATTTTTGTTGTTTATCTTCAGTCTATATTGATTTTATTAGTCATATTGCATTTTGCCTTAGTTCAGTTTTCTAAGTTTACTTTATTCAGTGCATTACTTTTAGGTTAATTGATTTGGTCTCAATAAGTAGTATACACTCCTGATTGCGCATCTTGGTTATGCATAGACATTTAGGGTCAGAAAATCTGCTTCCGATTGACTTAGAAATAGAAATAACCTACCATCGAAGGAGGGCTGAATAGAGAGATATGGAGGAACACGATGCCCCATTGGCAAACATAGGTAGTCGTCCTCTGCGGGATTATGCAGCTCCCAGTGCTAGAGGATATAGGCCTAGTATAGCTGGACTGTCCATCACAGCTAATAATTTTGAACTGAAACCTGCACTTATACACATGATTCAGCAAAGCCAATTCGGAGGAGCTAAACTGAAGACCCAAACCGGCACCTAGAGATATTCTTAGAGATATGCTCAACCTTGAAATTCAATGGAGTGGCCACTGATGTGATCTGTCTGAGCCTATTCCCATTCTCATTGAGGGACAAGGCAAAGACGTGGCTTCACTCCCTTCCTTCAGGAAGCATCATAATGTGAGCAAAACATATAGGATTTTAGGAGTAGTTTTCGCACATATCTTGTTACATTTTATCCATGTTTCCTGCATATTCTACTTTGTTTTTCATGCATTTCCTATTTTCTAGTTGGAGATCTACTCTTGTTGATTTTGTGTGTAGGATGACATTTTATAGGTGAAATGACACATTTTTGGAGCAAAAGGAAGACATTCACCGGGTGGAACAGAGGCGGACACGGCCGTTGGGGATCCTTGGATGGCTAGAGGGGGTGAATAGCCTCTCTTGATTTCTACAATTAGGTTAGCAGAAGCAAAAGCAAATATGAAAGAAATCAAAAGACAAAAAATACAATCGCTAACAAGCACTACAAAAAAGCTGCTTTTTGGCGACGAACTTTGGCAACAAAAATAATTCGTTGCAAATGTGCAACAAATTTTGCGACGACTTTAATATTTCATCGCAGATTTGTAACGAAATTGCTGACGAAAAAAAATTTGTTGTAAAAATTATAAAATTTCCAACATTTAAATTTCGTTGCAAAATTCGTCGCAAATTGGGGACGAAAATTTTTTTTCGTCGCAAATTCCTGCAACGAATTCAAAATTCGTTGCAAAATCTACGATGAATTTTTTTTCGTTGCAAATTCTGCGACGAAAAAATAAATTCGTTGCAAAAATCTGCGACGAATTTATGTTTTGTCGCTAATTTAGCGACGAATACATAATTCGTCGCAGATTTTTATTTTATTATAAAAAAACAAGTTCGTTAATGAGTTTCTTTTTATATATTTTGCAACGAATCTGTGGATTCGTTGCTAATTTGCAACGAATCCACGGATTCATTGCAAACTCTGATTTTTAGAAAATAAAAAATATTAAAAATTCTTCGAAGCTGGTTAAGTGACTTAGAGAGTTCGGAATGAGATGAAACAAATTCCTATGTGTTCGTCTAGTTCCCCTGATTATATATATATTTTTTTAAAAATCAATTTTACCAAAAATATTGTGATACATGATTTTTTAAACGTGAATTAGATTTCTCAGACACACCGATATTCAAAAATGCCCGGATTAAAAAAATTTTGACGATGTTTATATAATGAGGAGAATTAGACGAACATATTGGCACTGATTTTATCTCATTCGGAGATCTCTAAGTTAGTTTACGAGTTTAAAGTATTTTATTTATTTTAAAATAAAAAATTATTTGCAACGAATATGTGGATTCATTGCTAATTTTGCAACGAATCCATAGATTCATTGCAAACTCTTAATTTTATAATAAAAAATTCAGTTAACGATTTTAAAGTTTTTTAACTTTTTTTTTTTAAAATATTTGCAATGAATATTTGGATTCGTTGTAAATTTGCAACGAATCCTTGGATTCGTTGGAAATTTGCAACGAATCCATGGATTCGTTGCAAATATTTTTTTAAAAAAAATTAAAAAACTTTAAAATCTGTGGATTCATTACAACGAATCTGTGGATTCGTTGCAAACTTTTAAATTTATAAAAAAATTTTAAAAAAAAATCAGTTAACGATTTTCAAATTTTTTTAATTTTTTTTTAAAAAATATTTGTAATGGATCTTTGGATTCGTTGCAAATTTGCAACGAATCCAAAGATTCGTTGCAAACTTTCCCCTTTTTTTGCCAGCCCGATGCCCTAATTCCATCTCCTCGGCGACGACCTCGCCGTCGTAGGCGGCATCCGCGCCCGTCAGGGATTCTGCGAGCCGCGTCGTACGCCGAAGCCGTCGTTCGGCCCGCAAGCCCGCCCGACACCGCGAGGCCACCGCCGCCGCGAGCCTCGTCACTCGCGTACCCCGGCCGCCGAGCGGCCGTCCGCCGTGAATCGCCCGGCGCCCTCGAGCCGTCGCGCCAGAACCATCGGCTGCGAGGTCATGCCGACCCTCTTCGCCGCATGCCCCGGTGGCCGCGAGCCGTCGTCCGCCGCGAGTCGCCGAACCGCGCCCGGCGAGCCCATCCGTAGCCGTGACCATCCGTAGCGATCCACCCTTCTATCAGGAGTTTGGCCCGACCGCTCGCGACCATGCCCACCGGCCCGGTGTCAGGAGTTCCGTGATCGCCCGGCACAGCCGGCGATCCACCGCCACTACCCTCGCCCGGCGACCACCGCGACCAGCGCCCGGCCCGTGCCCGTCCGCGAGTTCGCGGTCCGGAGTTTTGGCGACCGGCCCTCGGGTTTATAAAAAATTTCACTACTTTTTTAATTCGTTCTTTTAGGTTATATGTTTTATCTATTGGAAAGTGTTAAAACCTATTTGCATTGCCATTGAAATGATACTTTATGGATAATAGTTTCCATTGAAATTATGTTTGTTAGGATTAAATTAATGTTAAGTTTCGCAAATGCATCTGCCTAAGCTTATGTTGAGACCCATACAAATGTCATTAGTATTCTCTTAAACACCAAGATTGAGACTTATATTCATCAAGGCATCTTTGCTTCCGCAAATTATTATATGTATTTACTTGTGATTGGAAAGAAAATCAATGTTTTCATTTCCAGCTGAATGCATATCATAATTTGGGAAGCTGACTTCCCAATGCAGTATTTTAAGATGATAATTATTTTAATTTAGGGTGTTAAGTAGATTTTGTATGTTTTAATCTAAAAAAGAGAATACTTCTGGTACGAGTTTATATTGATTTATTAAGAATTTATTATTTTTGTAGTTTGTTTAGATTGAGGTCTATAACATGGAGTAATTCTTCAATGTTTATCTTAAAGTAATAAAAGTCCTCTGTTTTTTATAGTGAATTCTTTTTCTCTATGCTAGTCTTTCTTCATCTCTGTTTAAAGATAGTTAAACCAAGTTTCATCAATCTCTACCCCGGTAGCCGCTGCCCTTGCTTAATTTTGTTAGGTAATACCATCAACCCTTATTTTAATAATGATATCAATTTGTTTATTATACTATCTCATGTTATTATTTCTGTTATATTTTAATTTTATTCATATATGAACTAACTGTATATTCGTATTATTGTATTTTCTAGGAGTTTTTATTAATATAATTTATTGAAAAGCAGATAATAATGCGTGAAAGGAGTTGGATGTATAATAGGAATTTACGAGCAACGGGGTTTAACTGATGAATTTATGAGTGGGTTGAAAGAGTTTTTAAATTTCGCATCTAGTAATGTTGAGTTTATGGATGGTAATCAGATAAGGTGTCCGTGCAGAAAGTGTCACAATGGCATATTTTTACCGTCTAGCAAAGTTTCAGAGCATCTTTGTAGATTTGGTTTTACTGCAAATTACTATAACTGGACATGTCATGGTGAACCATTTATATCTGATGAGGATTATCATAGACACAACACACAAGTCTCTAGGGATCAAAGTTATTATAATCAATTAAATCCATATCAGAGGATGATATATGATGTAGCGGGTCCGAATTTGATTCCCCAATCACAAGGTGCAGCTTCAAGTTGTCCTCCAACAGTTGAGCAAATGTTTACTAATGCATCACCCTTGGAAGAGGTACAAGTAACAGATATCGGTGAAAATATGAATAATGAAGCATATCTCAAATTTCAGGAGGTGTTGAGTGCTGCAGATGAACCATTATGGGCTGGTTGTGAGACTCACACTAAACTATCGTTCACCGCAAGACTGTTGAATGTCAAGGCAGAGCATAATGTGTCTGAAGATTGTTTTAATAATTTTGTTCAAGCTTTTGAAGAGGCATTGCCGCGTGATCATATACTGCCCAATGATTTGTACAGTATGAAAAAACTGATGAAAGAATTAGGTCTTCCAGTGGAAAGAATTGATGTGTGCAGAGATGGTTGTATGTTATATTGGGGAGATGATGCAGATGTAGATGTTTGTAAATTCTGTAATCAAGATAGGTACAAGAGCACTAGTAGGAGCCAACAACGACGTAAATCATATAGTCAGTTGTTTTATTTGCCTTTAACTCCTAGGTTACAAAGGCTTTATGCATCAAAGACAACTGCTGAACACATGACTTGGCATGCAAATCATCGAACAGAAGAGGGACTAATGTGTCATCCATCAGATGCAGAGGTGTGGAAAAATTTTGATAGAACATATCCTGATTTTGTGAAGGAGACTCGAAATATTAGGTTAGGTCTTTGTGCTGACGGATTTGCTCCATTTGGTAAATCAGGAAGACACTATTCTTGTTGGCCAGTTATATTAACTCCGTATAATCTTCCGCCTGGGATGTGCATGAAAACGTCGTATATGTTTTAACATTGGTTGTGCTCGCCCAAAAATCCAAGAAGTTAATAGATGTTTATATGCAACCATTGATTGCGAGCTAAAACAACTATGGGATGAAGGTTTTCCTACATCGACGTTCATACTAATCGGATGTTTGTAATGAAGGCTCTTCTTTGAACCATAAATGACTTTCCGACTTATGGTATGCTATCGAGTTAGATCTTGCAAGGATCTTAGGATGCCCAATATGTATGGAGAGATCAAAGTCGATTAGATTGAAACATGGTAAGAAGCCGAGTTATTTTGATTGTCATAGACAATTTTTACCACTAAATCATAATTTCAGAAGGAATAAAGATGAATTCACTAGGAATCGAATTGAAAGAACACCTCCGCCATTGAGATTGACAGGTCAAGATATTTGGTACAGAGTGCTTCACTTTCCATCTGTTATTGAAGAGCCACATGGTACAACTTATGAATATGGAAGCAAACATAAATGGACTAAACGAAGTATATTTTGGGAGTTCTGTATTGGTTTAGTAATTTGATTCATCATAATCTCGATGTTATGCATATTGAGAAGAATATTTTTGATAATCGATAAATCTGATGATGGATATCACCGGAAAAACAAAAGATAATCTGAATGCAAGAAAAGATATGTGACTCATTTGTAAACGACCCACCCTTGATGTTGATGAAAATAGTAGGGGACCAAAACCAAAGGCAGTTTATACATTGAATAAGAAACAGAGACGTGTTGTTTGTGAATGGTTGAAATCATTGAGATTTCCTGATGGGTATGTTTCTAATCTTGGGAGATGTGTCGATATGAAGGAATGCAAATTGATGGGTTTGAAAAGTCATGATTGTCATATATTCATGGAAAGACTAATTCCTATTGCTTTTAAAGAACTCTTACCAAATTTTGTATGGGGTGTCATTACAGAGTTAAGTATTTTTCTTCATGATATTTGCTCAACAGTTTTGGGATATTCACACATGGAGAAGTTAGAGAGAGACATTCCAATCATTTTGTGTAATTTAGAAAGGATTTTTCCGCCAGCATTTTTTTATTCAATGGAACATCTTTTGGTTCACTCGCCATATGAGACCAAAGTTGGAGGACCAGTTCATTATCGATGGATGTATCCTTTTGAAAGGTATAATTTGCATATTCTATACTTCATTATTATTGCATAAAAATTTATAACTTTTTTATATATTCATTTCTAATACAATTTGTTATATTACAATCAGATTATTATATCATTTGAAGAAAAAAGTAAAAAATAAGGCACATGTTGAAGCCTCTATTGTGAATGCATATATTGTGGAGGAAGTAACAACTTTTGCATCATATTATTTTGAGCCTCACATTCAAACCAAAAGACGGAAATCCAAAAGGAATGATGAAGGTCCTGTCGATCCCAATTTGAATTCATTCTCAATTTTTAATTATCTTGGTCGACCAAGTGGACCGTGTAAGCAACGATACTTAACTGATCAAGAATGGTGGGCAGCCCAGACATATGTTTTACTTAATTGTCCAGAAGTATCGCCATATTTCGAGTTAGTATATATTTCCTATTTCTTCATTAAGTGTTAATTTTTTTATGTTATAATTCAATTTTTTATTATAGGATTTTCCAAAACTTATATTCTGAAATCCCGACACGTGAGTTTGATCACTTCTGCGATCAAGAATTTGCACCATGGTTCAAATCATATGTAAGCAGTTTTAATTACCTCATTTTTGTTTACACATATCTTAGCTTTTAAATAAATATCATTTTCATTTGAGTATAGGTTTATGCTAATCAAACTCACGTTCAGCAAGAATTGCTAATCCATCTATCATGGGGTCCAAAAGCAATGGTACGCACTTGGCCAGCATATTTCATAAACGGATATAATTTTCATACTCAAGAATATGGAAATGGAAAGAGTACAATGAATAGTGGAGTATGTGTTCAGTCTTCCAATGATGGAGGTGCAAGCAATGAATTTTATGGTTTGCTGGATGAAATTATAGAGATTGAATATCCTGGTCCAGAAATGCGAGTTATCTTATTTATGTGTCGCTGGTTTGACCCCGTCAGAGGGATGAAGGTGCATCCACAGTATAATTTGGTTGAAATAAATCATAAAAGATTGTATAAGAGATATGAACCATTTATTTTGGCACAACAAGCGATTCAAGTTTTCTATGCTCCATATCCTAGTTTGAAACGTGACAAAAATGATTGGTGGGTTGTTTGTAAAACAAAAGCACGGAAAAAAATTGAAGAGCGCTGGCAAGACATTGCATATCAACAAGACAAAGTTACAAATATGTTTCATACCAAGGAATATATTATTCCAACATTACGAGATCCCAGCGGAGTAGTGATAAACGTGGATGCAACTGAAATTGATGATGAGGAGGAGGAGGGGGAGGAGGACGAGGGGGAGGAGGACGAGGAGGACGAGGAGGAGGAGACCGATGAGAATGAGGATGATGATAATGAGGACTTTAAATTTTGACGTCTAGGGTAAGTTTTTTTATATATAATTTTAGTTTTAAACTATAAATTTACCAAATTTCTTAGCTCAATTATTTGTTTATATACTATCTCATTGTTAAATTTATATCTTTTGTCTGTGTATGTTGTGTATATTTTGTTCTTATAGGTTATCAGAGGTGACATCATCGTAGATTCTCGCACTCTCTCAGATCTTCATTATGAATATTGTAAGTTTTTCATGTTCTTCATTAAGAATCAAAGTTTTATTTGCTTTATTCTAATTTTGATTTTGGTTGATAGTTTCGACGTGGTGGCCATAGACGACACAGTACTAGTACTGGCCAGACTGATTCACCACCTGCCAGCACTATACCTACATGCCCCCCTGATCAGGCTGGACCTTCACATGACCAGTCGCCAGTACCATCTCATTCACCAGCAGGGCCTTCCCATTCAAATTCACCTGTACCCGCCAGACACTCATCTACTGAGAATATCGAAAGTCGACCGTATATATTTCCGATGGGAGATTCGTAAGTAATATAAATATTATAATTTTTCAACTATCTTAATTATTTATCCAATTTTTTTTCACTTTATCATAGGTTTGAAAATTCTGTAACTGTTATTCGCGAGATCAATAAAATCGTGAATAACTATTGGAGAGGAGACTCATTGTCATACTCAAGTACGCCAGGACCTACAAAAGAACTATGGTGGTGCGAGTTTAAGGTATAATTGATTCATTTTATATATTAAATAAGTGATTATATAATCGATTGTTTTTTTTTCATCTCAGCAGACATTTATTTGGGACCCTTCTCAAGACTTGGAAGTTAAAAGAATTTTTTAAAAAAAATGTGGCGATCATATTCGACATGTATTGAGTCATGCCAAGAGTATAGGAAAAAAACTAGCCTGTGTCACGTCAGAAAATTGGAGTAAAATCTCCAATTATTGGAAAACTGATGAGAGTAAAAAAAGGAGTCAATAGAATAAAATAAATCAAGCATGTAATTCTGGAGACTTATCTGCAACATATGCGAGAGGATCTATAAATATCGAGGAACATTCACGTAGATTGGTAATTTTTTAATTCTACAATTAGTTTTTTAATTTATTTCAGATTATTATTTTATTTCTAACATTCTTATTTTTAGTCTAAGGAATTGGGAAAGGAGCCGGAATTTATAGATACTTTCGTTCGCACTTTCCAAAAAAAAGATAAGACTTGGAGTGGAGATAGAGCTAGAGCAATTAAGGTTTGAATTAATCTTTAAACTTACTTTATAACTTTAATTCTGTTAGTTATGTATATGCTCTGATTAAAATTTTAATTTTGTATAGGAGAGATATGATCAGTTATCCTCATCACAGAGAATTTCAGGAGATGACGGTGATAATGAGGGATCTGAGTCATCTGTTAGTAATAATTTGGATTTATGGCTTGAGGCGAGTGGAGGAGCAAAAGGGGGAAGGATATTAGGTATGGGTTCTCTGAGCAGAATTCATAATGTTCCTCGTAGATCTATTTCTTCTACTCCACCAGCAGTAGCGGCACAGATACATAACTTAACTGAGGAGGTTAGCAATTTGAAGGGCATAATATTTGAAAGAGATCAGCAAATTCTAGAAATACAACAACAAAACTCACAAAGGGATCAAGAAATGATAGAAATGCGACGACAACAAGCTTTTCTTATGCGACAGTTTCAGCAATTTAGTTCCGGTCCAAGTCATATTCCTCCTAGTAATGAGGATGATGGTGGCGACGATGATGATATTGTATGCATGTTTGTAATTAGTACTTTTAAAATTTTTTAGTTTATTGAGTTTGTTAATCCTTCATTTTTTTAATTTTTGATTAATACTTTTTATTTTGCTTTAAACAGAAATGATGAAGTCAATCCTTATGCCGGTTGAAAATGCACATCTGAGTAAGTCTTTGCATATTTATTTTCGTGTTAGTAGATAGTTTTTTTTTAATGTATGATACTTTTTGTTTGTTTCTTTTCTAATGCAGGTAGAAGAATGACGATCGTTGCTTAGCAGATAATCTTTTATTTTTTCTTTCGCATGTGTTGAGATATTTTGAGTGGACATTGTTATTTGGATATCAGACCTATGTAGATGTTTGGAATGTTATAGGATATAACTTTGTTGTTTGGAATGTTGTATTGTTCTTAACTTATTGTGTTAGTTTGTATTTATTTGGATATGGAATATTTTTGGATATTATTGAATGTTATTTTTTTGTATTGAATGTGTGTGTGTTTTGTTTGTATTAAACAGGTTGTGTGAAATTTGTATATACGATAAAATATTGAAATGGATGGAACCTGCTAAAAAAATTTTTATTTAGCGACAAATTTAGCGACAAAAATACAAATTCGTTGCTAAATTCTGGGAATTCTACGATGAATTCTATGACGAATTTTTTTTTCGTCACAAATTAGCGACGAATTTAGCAACGAAACTAACCTGCGACAAATTCTGCAACGAATTTTGTGATGAATTTTGCGACGAAAAATGAATTATTCGCAAATTTTTGCGACGAAAAATGAATGCGTCGCAAAATTTTGCGACGAATTCATTTTTCGTCGCAAAATATGGTTTTTTGTGACGAATTCAGCGACGATTTTTGCGACGAATTTGTATCAGTCGCAAATTTAGCAACGAAATCGTAATTTCGTCGCAAATTTTCTGCGACGAATTTATTTTTTCATCATAAAGTTTTGCGACGATTTTTTTTATCATGAAAATTAGCAACGAAAACACTTAATTCGTCGCAAAAATATGCGACGAATTTTTATTTCGTTGCAGATTTGCGACGAAATAAAAATTCGTCGCAAATTTTTGCGACGAAAGTAGCGATGAAATTTTGAATTCGTCGTAACGTCTGCAACGAAATTAGCGACGAAGATTTAAATTCGTCGCTAAAATTCGTCACAAGAATTCATCGCTATTTTTATCGCTAATATTTGCGACGCTTTATCCGCAATGAAAATATTTTTGTCACTAAATTCGTCGCTAATTTATTTTGCGACGATTTTTTTTTTTAATTCGTCGCTAATGACTATATTTTTTGTAGTGAAGGAAGTTTAACGTGGTTCGGAGATTATGCTCCTACTCCACGACGATCCGTAAGGTGGATCAACCCTAGCAAATCTTCCACTAAAAGCCTCCTTTTGATGATCGCACCAAGGTGGAGAAGCCTTCTTTACAGTGCACTCTTCTTCTTACAAATGATGAAAAATTAAGAATAGAGAAGAAGAGATTTGACAACACTAAAAGACTTAGAGAAAAGCTTGGTGAGCTGAGAGCATAGCTTGGAATGATAGCACTAGCCCTCTCAAGCTCCCCAAGCCCTATTTTTATAGAGAAGAGGCTGATTTTTCCATTGGGGCTACAGCAGTCGACTGATCGAGCCGTTAGTTGATTGCTGTTGTAGCAGACCTCATCCAAGCTTCTGACGATGCTTGATATGCGGTCGTCACAACACAACGGGACTCTGATAAGTCGACAGATCACAATAGCAGTTGACTAATCGAGTCATCAGTCGATTGCTCCAAGAAATCAATTGACTAAAAATGTTTCTGTGCCCATGTCCATGTTGGATCATCGGTGGCCGGCTAGAGGGGGGGTGAATAGCCCTCTTTCGCGTATACGGTGGTCGCTTGCTTAATTGTCTACAATCAACGATTAGCGCAACGGAAATACAATACTAAAGTAAAACAATTAAGAAATGCAAAGGGAAATGAAAACACAAATGCTAACACGGCGATGTAACGTGGTTCACGACCCTTACCTCTAATCCATGACCGATTCGTCCAAGGTGAATCACGCCTACACAATTCCACTAATCTCTCCTTTGCATAAAGCTAGGTGGAGGTAACCTTTCTTACACAAGATCTCTCCTCTTACAATATAATAGAAATAAGCTCAAGGAAGAGGATTGAAAACATTTAGGGCACTTGGGAGATGATTGGAGTTCAAGCATTAGGCTTCCCAAGTGTCCAAAGGCCCCTTCTTATAGGGAAGAGCTAATTCTTCCCATTGGGCGCCTGGCAGTCGACTGATGCCTCGATCAATCGAATGCCCCTGTAGTCGTTGCCCTATAATAGCTTCTTCAATGTTGGATTTCATCCAATAGCTCCCACATCTGTCAACTGATCTTCCCATCAGTCGACTGATGGAGCCAACAGTCGAGTTCCGCGAGCGAACAATTGACTAACAACCATTCTGTGCCCGAAACCCTCGCGACTAGTCGACTGCCAACACTTGGCAGCCGACTGCTGGGACACAAACCAGACTCAAACACCAGTCGAGTCTAAGTTGACTTGGAGTAGTCGATTGCGATGATATGGTAGTCCACTGATGTCGGGAAATCCCATCCGACATAGCCAATCAGCCAAGTTTCACCTAAGCGCTACCCCGTCCCGGGTTACAATCGCTCACTCTCATTCCCTTGGAGTCCCTCGCCTTTGAAGTTGTCTTCGTCCGACCACGTCCCTCGGATGCGCCAAGCGCATGGCTTCGCAGTGCCATCCTTCACGTCTCTCCCTGAAGTCTACTTCCTCCGGCTTCACTCCAATGATGCTCGTCCGGCGGTCCCTCGGATGCACCAAGCGCACGACTTTCGCAATGCATCTTTCACCGACTCAAAGATCGAGTCATGAGAGGTGAAACTTACCAATGCTCCATGTGTGATTTACTAAGTCCTGCATGACTTCAACGCACACATCAAATCCAATACAATCCTAACTTAAACCCTTTGCCACACACATCAAAACCACATCACATGGGTTGATTGCCCCAACAATCTCCCCCTTTTTGATGTGTGGCAATCCATTTAAGTTAGGTAAAAACAATAACAATAAAAACATAAGGCAAGAAAGCATGTAAATAACATGAGTATAAAAACTCCCCCTTAAACATGCAACTCCCCCTTAAGACATGTTAAATTTCCCCCCTTAGCATGATTAACTTAAACTCTCATAATTCTCCCCCTTTGACACCATCAAAAACATTGTACAAATGTTATACATGCATAGCATCAAGTATAAGGAAGAAAAATACCCAAAAACCAACTCAAAACCTGATAAAATAGGTTACTGTGCTCGTGTATAGTACATCATTCGACTGAATTAGATGATCAGTCGACTGGCACTCAATTTTTAGATTTTCGAACTCCAATTTCAAAAATACATTAAAATTTTTAGGAAATTCAAAAAATCATGAAATTTTGAGTACATATTTCTAGTGAGTTGCTTTATCAGCGAAAAAAAAATTTCATGAAAATTCATTTTATTTTGAAAGTTTGGCAAAAACTCAAAAGTTGCAAAAATTTCTAAAGTTTGTATCCACTTTAAAACCTAGTTTTGCCTTGAAGCTTTTCAAAACATGAACTCATAGGTTATTAAACATAAAATGGTTTTGAAATCATTTGAAATATCCAATCATGATCTTTGGGAAAATGTCTATGAATTAAACATATGCTTTCCCCATAATTGGTCTATTATTGCTCTATTGATACACTTAATGACTCATCTAAATGCCATAAACATTAGTGAACCATTTGTATCATCCTATCATCTCACCCATTGCTAAGTTTTCAATCAAAGTACCCTTATAGTGGGAAGTGAGATGTTCCTAATGGTATTTACACTTAACCAAAATTTTATGCATTTCTACCCATGGTTAAGTATCATCCTAAAAACCCAATCATGAACATGCATCAAGAATTATCAATCATGATCATAAATCATCAATCATTGCATATCATGATTATAAATTATAAAATTGAGCATGAATCATGATTTAAGCATTTAATTTATGGGTTATGCATTATCATCACCCAACACTATGTTAAAAATTTATAACCCACACCATCCTAAGTCAACCAAATAATATGATATAGATAAAGTCCACTATGGTTGACTATCCTAGGGTTTTCCTAACCCTTGAGGATGGATTTGGGAACCCAATACAAATTCTTTCCTATAGGCTTCACCAAATATTTTTTAGGGATCCATTTTATAGCTATTGTTTTATTTTTGGCTTGACCCCTAGCAATTAGGCAATGATAGACCTTTTCATTTTTATTCCCTTTATAACCTAGGCCTTTCTTATTAAAGGTTGCCCTTTGGCTCCCTATGATCATGTTCAATGTGTTGGAGCCTATAGTGAATTTCTCTAGGGCCTTAGTTAAATGGTCTACCTTTTCCCTTAAAACCCTATTCTCCTCAATACATGCATCATTAACATTAAAATGCATGTAATCATCATGTGAGCATGCATTATTGATACTAGAAGAAACATTATCATTAACATTTAAACATGCTTTTTCTAGCTTTTCTTCTAGGGCCTTAATTTGATCAAGCATGCATTTATTCTTTTTCTTAGCCCTAAATAATTCCTTACATAGGTTGGTAAGTTGGTCTAAGGTATCACTTTTGTGTTTAAGGAACCTAACCCAGGTAAACCTAGAGTAGTCATCAATTATGACTAAGCAAAATTGACTCTCATTTAGTAACTTGGCTTCATGAGTGAAAAGACCTAACCCAGTATGCACATACCAAATCCCTAATCACACATCAATATCACCCATTATATACCAGATCAACATGCCCGACACCATTTAGTTTTATTCCATCCAGTTTTGCAGTCTCAATTACACACTTAATTCTCATAACCTGAATAAAAATAGAACATCAAGTCATCTCCACTCAAACTGGGAACCCTATTTTGTAGATTCCCCGGACAATGTGTGTCATGCTCATCATCATCTCCTCAGTTACACCACCTCCGCTTCTGGTATCTCGATCTGGGTATCGTGTTCCCTACCTGAAATTGTTACGCGACATCATGAGTTCACAGCCCAGTAAGTAGATCAATGCCAGAGATATAACGCAGGGAGGAGAATAATTCAAAAGAAACATATATCTCTACCATTGTAAATGTAAATTTTTGTAGCTCAACATACATATTCAGTTATACTTTCTGTAAGTCAATATGAAACATAACCAATACTTTTAATCAACATATCATTAAAAGAAGTACAGCGAACCCCATCATGCCTTTCTGTTACGCTAACTGCACCTAAACATAAACACTCGTGGTACCTCACATTGTGCATTTAAAATGCTGAGCCAGTCAAATACCTTACTTTCTTGTGCAATCCTGAGGTACCTCTAGGAAGAAACTAAGGGAATCACATCGATCATCGATCGATCATCGATTTGGGTGGGCCTCCTGAGCTCAACCCGGGGAGCCCAACCCGTCCAGGCACCACTAATGTTCATGTACATACAGTTAGCTATCTAAGAATTTCTGTCCTTTTCTATCATACTCAGTCACCGAAGGATAGCATAAAACATCATGGGTGAACATTTATAACTAAATATTTAGCATCTAACCTCATACACAGGTAGATGATCGTATAACTTATTTACATAACATCAGTGCACAGGAAAGATTTGGATAAACAATTTAACTGAAAATAATAACAGACATCATCATGGGTGGACAAATATATATATTATCTATATATAGCATCTAGCCTCACACACAGGTAGATGGTAAGTACACACATATACGTATAGCATCCAACCTCATACACAGGTAGATGATAACTCAACTACATATATATATATATATATATATATATATATATATATATATATATATATATATATATATTTAGCATCTGACCTCATACACAGGTAGATGATAGTTATCACATATTACATATCATTTACAGTATAAAGAAAACTTATGAAATATTAACTAAGCATGTTAACTGATAACCAATATAACGGAAAACGTCTACTGACATAATGCTCAAGTACACACTAATATACATCCACCTAGCATGCTGATTCCTTTCAAACTAACTGCTCATCTCTTCTATGAAATATTTATCTGGCTATTAACTAGACATTTAAACCTCATATGCATAACTCAGCATTTCCAATTTCATAAGGACCCCATCATGTATATTATCCGTTATTACATATCAACCGATTGAATCCCTAACCTACTGGCAACCCTAAATCAATTGGTCCGAACATCTCTTCTGTTCTGCCAATCCTCTAATCCGAAGGTAACGAAGCTCAGCCGATTCCCACAGCTTGATCCATTCCTAACATCCAGCAAAACAACAACCACGAACTCTGCTGGAACCCAATCACGTAAACCCGATCAAAGTCGAAATCCCGAACTCAATCCCGCTGCTTAAAACCCAGAAACCCGATTAAATTCTGACACCCCAGCTCCTCGCCTCCATCCTGTCGACGGGATCCAAGCTCCACCGGTTTCTCTAGCCCCGTCCAGTCCAAGCCTACCGGAATCCCCTGCTAGAACTTACGTCGGAAACCCAAGGCTCAGGCCCAATTCACTCCCGACGTCCCGACTCCATCTCCTCCTCCTCGAGCCGAACCCCAGCTCCACCGGATACCTTATCTAAATCCATTCCAAATACCAGAAATCCATCCGTGACGCCTGCTAGAACTCACGCCTGAAACCCAAACTCAATCCCTAAATCCTGACTCCGTCCCGCCGTTAGAGCCCCGTACGACTCGCTAAACCTCCGCCTCGCTAGCCCTTAGCCAAAGATTTACTTACCGTGAAGAGGAAGAAGGAAGGTCGGTGTAGCTCCGGCGGTTGGCGTCGACTCCGGCGGCAAGGATTTCGGCGTTCGCTTCCTTCGTTGGCGGCGACTGCGCGGGCGAAGGAAGAAATAAAAAATAGAAAAAGAAACATATATATATATAGGGTTCGGCCGGTTAATTAGGGTTTAGGGTTTTTCCCCTTTTTGCCTCTCATCGGTGATTATTTAGGGTGTAAATAGACCCCAAAATTTATCCCCCTTTTTCGATGATTTTCGCCCGTGGATTGATTTATTTATTTATTATTATTATTATTATTTTTTTTCGAGACTTGACAACTCTTCCCCCCTAAAAAAAAAAATTCATCCTCGAAATTTGACTTACCAAATAGTTCAGGGTAACGGTCACGCATATCCCGCTCGGTCTCCCAGGTAGCTTCCTCTATCTGTTGATTTCCCCATAAAACTTTCACCATTCTGATTTCTTTATTTCTCAGCTTCCGCACTTGATGATCTAATATTTGTTCTGGTCTTACCTCGTAGGATAGATCTGGTGTCCACTGTATGACTTCATACCCAATCACATGTGCAGGATTAGAAAGGTACCTCCTGAGCATGGATACATGAAACACATTATGAACTCCCGCCAGGTTTGGTGGTAGCGCAACTCGGTATGCTCGTGTTCCAATCCGATCGAGGATCTCAAAAGGCCCAATATACCTCGGACTAAGTTTGCCCTTCCTTCCGAACCGCAGTACTCCCTTCATGGGTGACACCTTGAGAAATACATGGTCTCCCACTGTGAACTCTAGGTCCCTCCTTCGACAATCAGCATAACTCTTTTGGCGACTCTGTGCCGACTGCATTCTGTCCCGGATCTTTGCTACTAGTTCCACAGTTTGTGTCACAATCTCTGGACCCAGAACTGCCCTTTCTCCTACCTCTTCCCAGTGTAGTGGGGTTCTACACCTTCTTCCGTATAGCGCTTCATAGGGAGCCATACCGATGGTGGATTGATAACTATTGTTATAGGTGAACTCTACCAAAGGCAGTTTGGACTCCCAACTCCCTTTGAAATCTATAATGCAAGCTCGTAGCATATCTTCCAAAATCTGAATTACTCGCTCAGATTGACCGTCAGTCTGGGGATGGAAAGCAGTGCTGAAAGCAAGTTTTGTACCCAATCCCCGATGCAAACTCTTCCAGAACCCTGATGTAAATTTTGGATCCCTATCTGACACAATCTGATCTGGAATGCCATGTAACCTTACTATTTCCCGTATGTACAACTCTGCATATTGTATCATAGTGAAAGTGGTTTTCACTGGCAAAAAGTGGGCTGACTTCGTCAATCGATCCACAATAACCCATACTACATTTGATCCCTTAGCCGAGATCGGTAATCCTACCACAAAATCCATGGCAACATTTTCCCACTTCCGCAGGTATCGGAGGCCGAGCTGCTTAGCTTTCACCTGTTGACAGGTAAGACACTCATGAACCATCTTGCTTATGTCTCTCTTCATGCCCGACCACCAATATAATAGTCGCATATCCTTATACATCTTTGTGCTGCCAGGGTGGATCGAATACGGGGTAGTGTGAGCTTCCCTCATGAGATTCTCCCTCAGGGATTCACCCTTAGGCACCCATATGCGGCCCTTGTATCGCACTATCCCATCAATCACTGAGTAGATGGTGCTACCCTTTGCTTCATCTTTGCGTTTCCATTCCATTAACTGTTGATCCGAGGCTTGTTCTGCCCGAATTTGATCCCGTAAGTTCGATGTAACCGTCAGTGCCGCCAACCTAACCTGCTCACCTGGTGCTATCACCTCCACTCTTATCTGTTGAAATTCTGATATCAATCTTTGCTGGGTGGTCAACTGTAATAGCGTCGCCGTCTTGCGACTCAGCGCATCCGCCACCACATTAGCCTTACCCGGGTGATAGTTAATATTGCAGTCATAATCTTTTACCAACTCCAACCATCGTCTCTGTCGCATATTCAGTTCCTTTTGAGTAAAGAAATATTTCAAACTTTTATGATCGGTGTAGATCTCGCATCGTTCTCCGTAAAGATAGTGTCGCCAGATCTTCAAAGCGAAGACGACAGCTGCTAGTTCCAGGTCATGTGTAGGATAATTCTGCTCATGCACCTTCAGCTGACGTGATGCATAGGCAATGACCCTCCCCTTCTGCATCAATACCGCCCCTAGACCAGTTTTGGAGGCATCAGTGTACACCACAAATTGCCCAGAAGTATCTGGGCGCAAGCACAGTGCTATCATCGCCTTTCCTTTAGCTCCATAAAACTCTTCTCGCCGAGTAGTCCACTGCACCTCACCCCTTCTTGGTCAACGGTCGGGGTAGCGCATTGTGAAAAATTCTGAATAAATCTGCGATAATACCCCGCTAGTCCCAGGAAGCTTCGAATTTCTGTAACATTCCTCGGAGTAGCCCAACTCTGGATTGCCTCCACTTTGACTGGATCCACCTCTATTCCCCTCTCCGAGACTATATGTCCTAAAAATGCTATTTGTCTCATCCAGAAATCGCATTTGCTGAACTTAGCGTATAACCGCTTATCCTTCTCGTAGTCCGCGATCCACGATGTTTGTCGGTGCTCTTCGCGACTGTAAATTAGTATATCATCGATGAAGATAATCACAAACCGATCCGGTATGGTGGAAAATCCGGTTCATCAAATCCATAAAGGCTGCGGGGCATTAGTGAGTCCAAACGGCATAACTAGAAACTCATAATGACCATATCGAGTTCTGAAGGCAGTTTTATGAACATCTTCTCCTTTCACCCTCAATTGGTGGTACCCCGACCTCAAGTCAATTTTTGAGAATATCGTTGCTCCCTGTAGTTGATCGAACATATCATCGATTCTAGGCAACGGGTACTTATTTTTGACTGTAACCCGGTTCAACTCCCGGTAGTCAATGCACAACCGCATTGAACCGTCCTTCTTACGGACGAACAACACTGGCGCTCCCCAGGGTGACACACTGGGTCGGATGAAACCCTTATCCAGTAGTTCTTGTAGTTGCTCCTTCAGTTCCTTCATTTCGGTGGGTGCGAGGCGGTACGGTGCTTTAGACACGGGGGTGGTTCCCGTTACTAATTCTATCCCAAACTCAACTTCCCTGACAGGGGGTAATCCTGCAATATCCTCTGGAAACACATCGGAGAAATCCCGGACTACCTCTACTTCCTCCAGACTGGGTTTAAAAGTCTCATAACTTCCCATTAGGTTGACTAGAAATCCGTTACACCCCTTGCTTAACATTTTCTGAGCTTTACATGCTGATATAATAGGTAGATGACTCAATGTGGAGGTTGCATTGAAGATGACAAATCCATCATTGTGTAGTTTCAGTTTAACCGTCCTTTGTTTACAGTCGATAATGGCCTCGCATCGTCAACCAATCCATACCTGTATTACATCAAAGTCCACCATCTCTAATACAATAAGTTGGCGATTATCTTTGTATAGTTCTGCATCCTTATCGGACAGTTCCTCACTATTCTATTGCTGGTCAGTTCTTCCCCCGAAGGCAAGGACACGGTATAGCCGGTAGCCATCAAATCACATGAAATACCTAGTTTTGCAACGTAGGCCACCGATATGAAAGAGTGTGTAGCTCCAGAATCTATTAAGGCATGAGCAGGTAGGTTGACAATAGAAATTCTACCTGTGATAATGGCCGAGTCCGGATCCACCTGCTCTCATACACTCTTCCTCTAGTTGGCTCTTTGAGTTGAGGGCAGTTCATAGCAAAGTGCCCAGATTTCTTGCACTTGTAGCACACATCTGTACCCACCAAACACTGACCTGCATGAGTCTTATCGCACTTGGGGCACTGAGTTTTGCTTTCACCCTTGAGAACAGTATGGTCGACTGGTCGGGGCTCCTGGGGTCGCTGTCGTGGCTGCGTCTGAAACTGTGGCTGTTTGCCTCGAAACTGGCTCGGTGCAAACCTCTTCTGACTCGACGCAGGAGGTTCCCTCCCCTGGTAGCTAGACCTCTTAGTCTGTACTTCCTTTATCATGTCATTCCTGTCCCTCTCTGCCATCAGAGCCTGATCCATGACCTCTCCAAGGTGGTAACTCGGCTCACCCTGACATCATGGCGGATGGCTGCCCTCAATCCCTCAGTGAAATGTTTCAGCTCCTCGACTGGTTGACTGGCGATCATAGGTACAAAATACCGCCCCTTCTCGAATTCCTTGACATACTCACCATCGTTTGGTCCCCTTGGCAAGCTCGTGAATTCTCTGGCCATTCGGGTTACGTGTCGTGATAAAGTATTTACCATAAAATACCTCCTTGAATTCAACCCAAGTGGTTGTAGCTAAATCCACCGCTGAACGGGCACCCTCCCACCATATCCGAGCATCGCCCCGCAACATGAATATGGCGCACCTCACCTTGTCAGCATCAGTAAGCTGCATGAAGTCATATATTGTCTCCAGTGATCGAATCCATCCTTCTGCCACAATCGGGTCTGAGCTTCCCTTAAACTCTGTTGGTCCAAGGTCCCTGAACTGCTTGTAAATTGGGTTCACACTGGCCGTGGGACCACTGGGGGTGTTTCCATGCTCCCTGGCTCTCAACGTTGTTGGATCTGTTCCCCGACTGCTCTGTTCCTATAATTGCGGCAAGCTCTAGAAACCGACTATTCTCGCCCCCTTCACCATTGTTTCTTGACCGCCATTCTCTCTATAAAACCCGATACACCATCTCCAATTTATACATAAACCTAAACAGGATTACATTAAGACTACTACTTGAAAAGTACATTTAAAGCTTACAACCGCGGAGATGGATGTATCTGAGTCCTTGATGAGATTGCATGCACACACTGTCCTTTAGGATCGTTCGCTCTGATACCAACTGAAAAGACCTAACCCAGTATGCACATACCAAATCCCTAATCACACATCAATATCACCCATTATATACCAGATCAACATGCCCGACACAATTTAGTTTTATTCCATCCAGTTTTGCAGTCTCAATTACACACTTAATTCTCAGAACCTGAATAAAAATAGAACATCAAGTCATCTCCACTCAAACTGGGAACCCTATTTTGTAGATTCCCCGGACAATGTGTGCCATGCTCATCATCATCTCCTCAGTTACACCACCTCCGCTTCTGGTATCTCGATCTGGGTATCGTGTTCCCTACCTGAAATTGTTACGCGACATCATGAGTTCACAGCCCAGTAAGTAGATCAATGCCAGAGATATAACGCAGGGAGGAGAATAATTCAAAAGAAACATATATCTCTACCATTGTAAATGTAAATTTCTGTAGCTCAACATACATATTCAGTTATACTTTCTGTAAGTCAATATGAAACATAACCAATACTTTTAATCAACATATCATTAAAAGAAGTACAGCGAACCCCATCATGCCTTTCTGTTACGCTAACTGCACCTAAACATAAACACTCGTGGTACCTCACATTGTGCATTTAAAATCTTGAGCCGATCCAAATACCTTACTTTCTTGTGCAATCACGAGGTACCTCTAGGAAGAAACTAAGAATCGATCATCAGTCATCAGTCAATCTGTCAATTTGGGTGGGCCCTCCCCGGAGCTCAACCCGGGGAGCCCAACCCGTCCAGGCACCACTAATGTTCATGTACATACAGTTAGCTATCTAAGAATTTCTGTCCTTTTCTATCATACTCAGTCACCGAAGGATAGCATAAAACATCATGGGTGAACATTTATAACTAAATATTTAGCATCTAACCTCATACACAGGTAGATGATCGTATAACTTATTTACATAACATCAGTGCACAGGAAAGATTTGGATAAACAATTTAACTGAAAATAATAACAGACATCATCATGGGTGGACAAATATATATATTATCTATATATAGCATCTAGCCTCACACATGTAGAGGTAAGTACACATATACGTATAGCATCCAACCTCATACACAGGTAGATGATAACTCAACTACATATATATATATATATATATATATATATATATATATATATATATATATATATATATATATATATATATATATATATATATATATATATATATATATATATATATATATATATATATATATATATATATATATATTTAAGCATCGACCTCATACATTAGATGATAGTTATCACATATTACATATCATTTACAGTATAAAGAAAACTTATGAAATATTAACTAAGCATGTTAACTGATAACCAATATAACGGAAAACGTCTACTGACATAATGCTCAAGTACACACTAATTTACATCCACCTAGCATGCTGATTCCTTTCAAACTAACTGCTCATCTCTTCTATGAAATATTTATCTGGCTATTAACTAGACATTTAAACCTCATATGCATAACTCAGCATTTCCAATTTCATAAGGACCCCATCATGTATATTATCCGTTATTACATATCAACCGATTGAATCCCTAACCTACTGGCAACCCTAAATCAATTGGTCCGAACATCTCTTCTGTTCTGCAAATCCTCTAATCCGAAGGTAACGAAGCTCAGCCGATTCCCACAGCTTGATCCATTCCTAACATCCAGCCAAACAACAACCACGAACTCTGCTGGAACCCAATCACAGAACCCAGCGTGTAAACCCGATCAAAGTCAAAATCCCGAACTCAATCTCGCTGCTTAAAACCCAGAAACCCGATTAAATTCCGACACCCCAGCTCCTCGCCTCCATCCTGTCGACGGGATCCAAGCTCCACCAGTTTCTCCAGCCTCGTCCAGTCCAAGCCTACCGGAATCCCCTGCTAGAACTTATGTCGGAAACCCAAGGCTCAGGCCCAATTCACTCCCGACGTCCCAACTCCATCTCCTCCTCCCTGCCGACGCGAACCCCAGCTCCACCGGATACCTTATCTAAATCCATTCCAAATACCAAAAATCCATCCGTGACGCCTGCTAGAACTCACGCCGAAAACCCAAACTCAATCCCTAAATCCCGACTCCGTCCCGCCGCTAGAGCCCCATACGACTCGCTAAACCTCCGCCTCGCTAGCCCTTAGCCAAAGATTTACTTACCGTGAAGAGGAAGAAGGAAGATCGGTGTAGCTCCGGCGGTTGGCGTCGACTCCGGCGGCAAGGATTTCGGCGTTCGCTTCCTTCGTCGGCGGCGGCGGCTCGCGGGCAGAAAGGGGGGTCGCACGAGTGGAGCGAAGGGGAAAAGGAAGAAATAAAAAATAGAAAAAGAAACATATATATATAGGGTTCGGCCGGTTAATTAGGGTTTAGGGTTTTTCCCCTTTTTGCCTCTCAGCGGTGATTATTTAGGGTGTAAATAGACCCCGAAATTTATCCCCCTTTTTCGATGATTTTCGCCCGTGGATTGATTTATTTATTTATTATTATTATTATTATTTTTTTTTTTTTTTTGAGACTTGACAATGAGAATCGAATAGGTCCAAGTGTAGGAACTCAAGCACACTTTTGGTTCGTTCTTGGTTAGTTAGTTGATGTTGTGCCCTAGTTTGTTTACCTTGTTGACACGTATTACAAATTTTATTATCCAAGTTGTTAAGGTTGGACAAGCATCTGACTAAACCACTATGACTCACCTTGTGAATGAGTCTTGGGTGCGAGTGACCGAGTCGTCAGTGCCACAACCAGGATTCCTCTTGCTGTGTCATAAGACACTTAGTTGAGCAGTTAGGTAAATTAATTGTATAGATGTTGCTATTCCTAGTTCCTTTAAGTATTGTTTTAGAGGTTTCATTAGTTTTAATTAAGCATTCATTTTCTAAGAATATAACCTTATAGTTGTTGTCACACAATTGACTTACACTAAGTAAATTATATTCAAAATTTTGACTAATAAAATATTTCGAATTGTAAAGTTAGAGTCTAGATCAATATCACCTGATCCGATGATTTTGAGCTTGTCATTGTTTCTGAAAGCTATCGATCCTTGACTTTTGAATCTAAGCTTCGAAAATTTCAGTCGGTCTCCGGACATGTGTCGGGAGCACCCACTGTCCAACATCCATTGATCTTACACATAGAGTAGTTGGATAAGACATTGGAATTTTAAAGTTGGTTGATTATTTTAGCCTAATAGTCATCTCACCCTTTCTATATGATCAAACATGTTAACCTTATATGTTTTTGAGATGACTTCAATTTTACTTGTTTAGATTTAGTGAATTGAAACTAATCAACCTTGGGTTAGATTCGGATTTAACCCTTAGCTTGTCAAGTAACCTTTTCGAGAAGTTGGCTTCCAGGTCGTGGCGAGGCACAGAGGTCTTCTTTGATCGGAACAACGACCACTTCCTTAGACAAAGCCAAATTCATGAAATTGATTACTTGAGTCACTTAAGATTACTTTCTGGTCTAACTAGTTAAGGATATGGCGAGGTAGCTTCAACTAGTTTGACTCAGTTGAGTGCACCGAGCTAGTTACGCCTTATCTAACTTGGACACACAGGACTTCGTTTCCCTAACGTACTATCATCTCACCGCGTCCTAGTATTATGTTGTCAAGAATTGACTAGTTATAGGTCCTATCTAACCATTCTAAAAATTAAAACAAAATACTTAAGCATGCAAAGTCTAATTTCAAGGAATAGCACAAACAAATTTTGTACTGACTCCCCCTGGACCATTGAATCGATTCGATCTTTCCACATAGTGGATTTGGTCCTTGGGAACCCAGTACTTGTTAGATCCTACTTGTGAAATTAAAGCGGTCTTAGGGACCCATGCTTAGACTTATTTTCTATTACAGTTTATGATCGACATATACGACTTGTTAGTCGTATTTGATCTAAATCCTAGTCCGGCCTTGTTGTACACGTCCCTTTGCGATCCAAGTAGTAGGTCAAGTCCCTTGGATTCCAAAGTGAACCTTTCCAATGTTTGCCTAAGATCTTTGACTTGTCCTTTCAAGAGTGAGTTCTCAACTTCGAGTTTTTCAACTCGAATTGAGTCCTCCTCTTGAACTTGACTAGTCGAAGAGGTTAGGAAGACCTTATGTTTAAGGAGGTTAACCTCCTCAACTGAGGTCTCGACCTTGGACTTGGACTTAGATAACTTTCTAGTTAAAAACTTAATTGCATCATATAATGTATCAATTATAGATCGACTTACCTTGAGTGAACCTTTTGAATAGGATACAGATCTGTAGCTTGTCTTGAATAGAGATTCGTCGTCGGATCCGGAGTCGGACTCTTCCTCGGGTTCGGACTCTTCCTTGGGTTCGGTTGACTTAGCCATGAAGACAAGATTGTTGAGCTCGTCTTCCTCCTCTGATGATTCCTCCCACGTAGTGTTGAGTGCTTTCTTGGACTTGGGTGCCTTGTTCTTGAATTTTGGACACTCCGACTTGATGTGTCCCAACCTATTACACTCATAGCATCTATAGTTGGAAATTGATTTGGACTTACCTTCTTTGGATTGGTTGATGGGTCATCTTCGACTTTTGATCATCTTTCGAACTAGATTCACTAGTTCGGTCTCCATCTCATTATCTATCTCCGATTCGTACTCGTCTTCTTCCTCTGAAGGTGGTTTGCTTTTGGGCTTCTTCTTCGGTCCTGCAAATAAGGCAATACTTTTCTCGGCGGGGGCCGAATTAGACTATTCATGAAGTTCAAATTCAGAAAACATTTCATCTAGTCTAATCTTAGAAAGGTCCTTAGAGACCTTGTAAGCATCAACCATGGATGCCCACAAGGTAGTCCTAGGGAAAGCATTAAGCGCGTACCTTGTCAAGTCCCGATTTTCGGCCTTTTGTCCGATTGAATGTAGATTGTTGACTATATCTTGGATCCATGCATGCAATTGGGTTGCAGTCTCATGTTCGTGCATCTTAAGATTGTAAAATTTATTAAATCCCTTTTACATACCTTAGCATCGTCGGTTCCTTCGTGTAGCTCGACGAGCTTGTTCCATAGGTCCTTCGCACTAATAAAGGGGCCGACATAGTTGAGCCCTTCTTTGGACAAACCACATTGTAGTATTTGTGTAGCCTTGGCATCGGCTTCCACTTGGCATCTCATGGCATTTGTCCATTGATCGCAATCCAACGATTCACCAACTTCATTAGTAGGAAGCGTGAACCCGATTTGGATTACGACCCACATCTCTACTTGGGTTTTTAAATAGCACTCCATCCGACCCTTCCAGTAAAAGAAGCCATCTCCATTGTAAAACGAAGGTCGGACGATGTCAAACCCTTCGAGATGGGACATTTAGAAGAAAGAAAAAACCTCGCAAACACAAAAACAAAAGAAAGTACCAAGACTCTCGTCTTGGATTAGTAGTGCGGGAGATAGGAATTTAATGAAATGAAAAATGCTACGAATCGAAAAACTAATATGAAAAGAAACTTAATAAAGATGCTAGATTGGTGGTTACACCAAATTGTAGCGCCCCCACTCTGATTCCAATTGTTGGATCGTAAAAAGAGCACTAGAGGGGGTGAATAGCGCACGACAAACTTTTCGTCAATTCATTTAAAACACAAGTGTAAGAGTAAAGTGCATAGAGGAAAGTAAATGATCACGGTTTGGTTTTA
Organism: Wurfbainia villosa; assembly: GCA_025175895.1. Taxonomy (NCBI): domain Eukaryota; kingdom Viridiplantae; phylum Streptophyta; class Magnoliopsida; order Zingiberales; family Zingiberaceae; genus Wurfbainia; species Wurfbainia villosa. The sequence continues at coordinate 91,978,076 of CM045997.1, read as the reverse complement.
CTTGGTTCACAGCCTACCGGCTGCTAATCCAAGGCCCTTACGATCGGAGATCATGTGTGGAGGGCAAATCACTAAAATGTCTCCTCCTCGTTGGAGGTAGGAGACTGCGAATACAAAATGGAAAGACCGAGGTAGAGGGACACTCCCCCTCTCCTTGTTACGACAAAAAGTTCCAAGAAAAGAAATGAATACAAGATTTAAAAGTACTAATTGGAAATAGAATTTTAACTACTTGTACCGACGACGAAAGAGATCTTGAGCTGAGGTTGTGTCATCATCGTTTTGGCAGTGCTTCGGCGTAGTAGAGTCGTCATAGAGTAGCGGCGTTGTGGAGACATTTGGAGAGCTTGAATGATGACTTAAAGGGGTGAAACTCCCCTTCTTTTATAGCCTTCCAACCCCCTAGACATTGAGTTCAAGTTTTATCATCAAAGGCCACCTCACCTTAAGATAAGGGGATGAAGTTTGACTCTCCTCGAAGCTAGAAATTCAAATGGCAGTCGACTGATGCATCATCAGTCAACTGCTAACAACCATCAGTCGACTGTTAGCTAGGGTTCTCAACTGCACTAAAGAGTTAGCTCAAAATATCAATAATATAAGTGAATTCGACAGTCACTTACCGTCCGATCTCGACCTAGACCTTCCATGGGGTCCTCATACGGAGGACCCGACCTTGCATTCACTCACACACACGAGTTTACCTCAAGCTTACATTAGTTCCTTGTGACTTGTAGCTTTGCTTCAGGTCTCCACTTGGGTTCTTCGGCTCCCTCAGAAGTTCTCCCGGTGTCACCCGACCACCGCGATTTCTCAACACGAGATTCTCCGGGTGTCGCTGACCTTCAACTTAGCTTAACATTCCTGCACACTTGGTTCAGCTCGTTATACAAAAATATGACCTTAGCTTTGGTTCTTTGTCATAATCAAAACTTAGGTTCGATTATTTGGTGCCTACTGCACCAACACAGTGTAAGGCGGTGGCGTTATGGAGCTGGACGATTTTGAAAGAATCGTCAAGCAGGTTGGTTGCTGAACCAGAACAAGGGCCCGAAGTAAAGTAATCTTCGGGGGAGACCAGGAAGGAAGAAGTCGAAAACATAGAGCATGAACTAGCCACAAACACTCAACCACCCTTGACAGTGTCATTCCCACAACGACTGACCAATTCAAAGAGAGATGCTGAGTTTGAAAAATTCCTGAACATGTTAAAATCAATCTCAGTAGAGGTGCCAATACTCGAAGTGTTGCACCAAATGCCTCAATTTGCAAAATTCATGAAAGATATCATGGCACACTGCAGGAAGGTCAAGTGGTCAAAGATAGTGGCCCTTATGGAGGAATCGAGTGCATATCTCTAGAACGGGGCCACTCAAAAATTAAAAGATCCGAGGAGTTTCTATATTCCGTGTCATATAGGGACGACCTTAATTAGCAAAGCTTTCTGTGACTTGGGCGCTAGCATGAGCTTGATGCCCTATACTCTATGCAAAAAGCTAGGGTCGGGGAATTTAAAGTTCACAACTATGACATTACAGTTTACCGACCACTCGTACCGATATCCACTGGGGATGCTGGAAGATGTGTCGGTTAGGGTGGGAAATTTTACACTCCCTACGGATTTTGTGGTCATGGAAATGGAGGAGGACCCAAAAATCCCCGTAATTCTTGGACGACCATTTTTAGCAAAGGTCGGAATGGTCATAGATGTCAGGAATCACAAGTTGACCTTGACAGTGGGAGAAGATAGCTTAGAATTTGAACTTGCCGACCCATGTTGGGTAAGTATGTCATCCTCGCAAGAGCTAAAGCAGAAAGTAAAGATAGAAACTCGAAGATGGATGAGTGGAAGTTCACAGAACCACCGGAGCCGAGCTAGAGCGAGGGAGTATGGTCGAGCTAAAAGACCTTAAATAGAGCGTTTCTTGTGAGGCAACCCAAGTTTAATTTTATATATTTTTACTTTTATTGTATCCATGTGTATAATTTATACTATACTTTATGGACATTAATGTCTTTGCAAATAGTTTAGGGTCAAAGAGATCAGCGAGAAGCATGGGCGGCCATGTGGATTCCACACAGTCGTGTCGCGTGGCTTTAAAAGGCAAAGCACCGTGTGTTTTGCCCTAAATCTGTCGTGTGCTTCAACCCCTCTCACCCCCTTAGTCCACGCCGAGAGCCTACACCTGCACCTCCTTTTTCTACTTTTGAGCAGGATGCAGGTGTTGGGTTTTCCCGGCACCAATGTGGGTGTGTGTTCGAACACGTTTCGTAAACATGCATACAGCGGAAGCAAAAACAAGTAATAACTAACTTATTATAACACACACCACACGCATGCAAAGGATACAACATGTGTAGACATAATCGCCATTTCAAATTTTGCAATAAAAGGAAACTTATACTAGGTATACCTGATGAATTACGTGAAACGGGAATGGCATCAACCAAGCAACCCTCGCGAGTTTCACCTCTATCCGTATCCACGCCGAGTATCGTTGGGATAGCTTCATAAATCCACGAGCCCCGACTTCACGAGAGGTACTAGCTTCGCATTAAAGTCATTGTGATCCGAGAGACGATCACAATTCGAATCCAATTCGGATCTAAAAATGAGTTCCACGAACTCACTTCTCGGGAGCGGTTTTCGTCAACCAATTGACAAAACCTTGGTCCTCCACTAAAGGGGATTGCCAGAGATCCTATCCCCGACAAGTAGGTCGCTATCGGAGCACAAAATTTCGGCCAAACAACCTCTCCACGAAGAGGACAGCAAGCTGTCCAAAACTGGACAGCTTGTTTTGGTGGAGGAGATGGTCGGCCAAACAAGTTGGTCGGGTGCTCCTTGGTCACCGGTGGACAAGGGAGGTTGGCCGGTGGTTGAGGATGGTCGGAGGTTTACCGGCGGCTGGTGGTTAGCTGGCGGCAAGGAGGAGGTGGCGACAACTCCAAGAGCGGGCGGCAACACCAAGGGTGGGCGGCAACACCAAGGGAGGAGAAGAGGGGGAAAACGGCTAGGGTTTCCAAAATCTAAGTCGTCGTATTCACAAAACCCTTAAGCCGCATTTTTATAGAGAACACATTCTCCTAATGGTTATTGGTTGATAACCAAAATCCGTTAACTTTCCATTAACTTAAGTTAAAATAAACCAAATCGCGTTGGTCTATTTTAAGTTAAAATGAACCGAACCAATTTTGGTTCATTTGTTAAAAACAAATCAAACCCCTTTGGTTTATTTTTCACCATTGGATTAGAACCAAACCGATTTGGTTCATCTATCAAGTCTTCATAAGACTCGGCCCATTCATGCTTCCGATGTGACTGAAATAATTTCAAACTCGCTCTTCGTTTGGTCTAATCAAACCATGTCTCTCTCGATCTGAGAATTCTATTCTCAATCTCATTTTAAATCCTTCGGATAACACTCGTAGTGTGTGTGACAAAATAGGTTCCCGATTTATGTTGGCTATCTATAATTAACCATTAATTATAGAACAATCATGAGTGATACCTAATAGTACATCATGATCCCCAATTAACCAAAAAATCAACAGTTGATCCCAGAACGCTTTTGAAACCCTTCAACGGCTACAGTGAAACGTGCCCCATTTCCTTCACTCATCTTATACCCACTTGGTTCAGGACATGGTCCATTGTGTCAGTCCCCACTAGGCTGACTACGTCACACTTAGCCCAAGTATTACTTCCTCGTCCTACGGATTCTAGTTACTGCACATGTATCAAAGAGTATCATACTCTAAACATATAATGCTTTAGCCAAAGACTTTAGTAACAATCCGACGAGAGGTCATAGGGTATACATCTCCTCACAAGAAGTGGTGAATCCTCTGTAGGCTATTCAAACACCTTCGGCCACTTCGACTTATACCCAATCATCCCGGGTCTACATCTCCTCGAAGATGCTTGCTTAAGATGTCAAAGCATAAGTCTACATGTCCAAGATGACTCGGATACCGCAAGTCGAAGGAACATCGCACTTAAGCTGCAGTAAGAACTTCATTGACATATCTATATATGTAGAGAACCATATGAAGTCTTACAGCTGATCACTCTGATGAACTAGTTTCCATAACTAGCATCCACGTTCAACTCCGGACATCCCAATGTCTCCAACTAGTGAGAAATAGCTTCTTGGATAAACCAAGAGTATGACTTGTGCTAGACTCAATAGAATTGATTGCGTCCAAATTCATCAATTCATCGACTAGGGATAATTCTAATACATCACAATTACACATGTAGAGATACTCACTAGTTGTGATCCAATCACAAATTCTCTCATGCTGTGAATCGTATTACGGACATTCAGTAAATGAGTTTAAGATCCAATCAAATACATAAAAACATGTATACTCAAATAGTGAATCTTCATTTATCAAATAAATGGTACAACCATAAGGCGATTGCCTTAGGACACCTCTCATATATAACTAATAGTAGGTACGTCTGCCTATGACTTTTTTGAGTTTCAATCGCGCCTTGATGACATATACGCCGAGCAGCAGACACAGAGGCAGCGATGGGAGGAGCAGAGCACCTACACACAAGCAGAGTTTCAGGGCCTACGGGAGCACTTCCAGTGGGCCGAGGAGTTTTACGATGAGGCCCGTGTCTATTTTTAGAAGGAGGGTACCCATCTCCAAGAGGAGGTTACATACCGCTAGGAAGTTTGGCAGCACATGCGTGTCATGCAGGCACTGTGGGCCAAAGAGGAGGAGCATAGAGTAGCCGCGACATCCACCAATTCCCAAATTGACCACATATATATGTGGCATCAGCGGTTGAGCACCATATTTTCCTAGGAGCCTGACATGCCGAGACTACCAGACTTTCCACCTTGGCCACAAAATTAGAGGTACTTTTTTGCTTAAGTCTAGGGGCCCCCATATTTTGATATATTTTTCTTCCAGCAATAGTATTCTTTATTGACATTTATAGTTTAGTTTTAGTTTGCATTCATTTGTTCACGCAAAGAGTGTTTAGTTTCCATTCAGCACTTAGTTTTGCCAACTTTAAGCTGCCTCAGTAATATTTTTTTTAGAATCTCTCCATGAATTGCTTTCATAGATAGCTTAACTTAATTTATCTTTTGGTATTTTATTTTAGTTGCTTTAATGAATGTTCTAGACTGGTTAGATTTTACCTTTCACTCACACTTGACGAAAATTCCAGAAGGGAGAATCTATTACATACATAGTTATGATTCATCCCAGTAGTTTAGTACTTTAGAATCCATAAGTGACTCTATATTTAGTATTTTAGTTGCTGGAGATGCTCGAATTGTGTAATCCATTTGGAAAAATCAAAATGCCAGTGAGCTAGGGAGGAACAAAGTTCCTTAAAAAGAAAAAAAATATGTTGGATCATCGGTGGCCGGCTAGAGGGGGTGAATAGTCTTTTATCACATACGGTGGACGTCGTTCATTCTTGCATGTCTACGATTATGGTTAGCACAACAGAATAATAAAATCTAAGACAATTAAGTAAATGCAAGAAGTCGTAACATGGTTCACGGCCCTTGCCGCTAATCCACGACCCGATTCGTTCCAAGGTGAATCACGCCTTAACCAATTCACTATTCTCTCCTTTGCACCAAGCTAGGTGGAGGTAACCTTTCTTACAAGAATCACTCCTCTTACAATATGATTGAAATAAACTCAAGGAAGAGGAGGAAATTCGTTTGGGCACTTTGGGAGATGTTTAGAGTAGAAGCATTAGACTCTCCAAGTGTCCAAAGGCCTCTTCTTATAGGGAAGGGGTCATTCTTCCCGTTGAGCCAGCGACAGTCGACTGATGCCTCGATCAGTCGACTGCTGCTGTGGTCGTTGCCTCGCAACGGCTCATTCCACATTGGATTCCAACCAATGTCTCCCACATTAGTCGACTGATCATCCCATCACCAACCGGTGGAGCCACGATCTAGTGCTCGGCGGCTGACTCTCCAATATTCGTGCACGAAACCTTCGACATCACATTGCTCCCCTTAGCGCGATCGACTAATGGAAGTAGCGATCCGCCACGAGATGGCGATCGTCGTTCAGCTAAAACTTGGACTCGAACACTAGTCGAGTCTCCAGTTGACTTGGAGCAGTCGACTGCTATCTATAGAAGTCGACTGGTGTCAGGAAAACCCATCCGACACTTAGCCAATTGGCCAAGTTCACCTAAGAGCTACCTCGTCCCGAATTACAATCGCTCACTCTCATCTTTCCTTGGAGTCCCTCACCTTTGAAGTTCTCTTCGTCCGGCCATGTCTCTCGGATGTGCCAAGTGCATAGATTCGTAGCACCATCCTTCGCGTCTCGCCCTGAAGTCTACTTCCTTCGGCTTCACTCCAATGCTCCTCGTCCGGCGGTCCCTTAGATGCACCAAGTGCACGACTTTCACAATGCATCTTTCACCGACTCAAGGACCGAGTCATGAGATGGTGAATCTTTCCAATGCTATCTTCATCCATGTGTGAATTATTAAGTCCTGCATGACTTCAACGCACATATCAAATCTATAGCAACCTAACTTAAACCCTTTGCCACATACATCAAAACCACATCACATGGGTTGATTGCCCTAACAAAACATAATAAAAAGATAGAAAAAGAAAACAAAAAGAGTAAAAAATAGTTGTCGTGGGTGGAAATGACTAGGTGCCCCTTTGAGACCGAGTTAGGTTACTAGGGAAACACCTATCAATTTCTCTCAATACTAAGCACGCCTTTGAGACTTGGTGCTATATCTAGGGGATGACACTCACTTAGAACAGGTAAGTGCCTAAAAGTAGGAGACCTTAGGAAAGCTATAGGATGACAACTTAACTCACTGTGGAACAAGTATCCCTTAGGAAAATTCGCTTAGCACATGCATGAAAAGCTAACTTGGTGAACTTTTAGAACATATCTATTTTGTGTTGATTGGAAATACCACTTGATAAATCCAATTAACATGCTACGTATGGAACAATACATTTTTAAAATTTCATGGCACTGAGGTTTGTTTGAGGACAAGCAAAGATCTAAGTCGGGGGGGATTGATGTGAGCAAAATATATAGGATTTTAGGAGTAGTTACCACACACATCTCGTTACATTTTATCCTTGTTTCATGAATATTCTACTTTGTTTTGCATCCATTTCCTATTTTCTGGTTCAAAGATCTGCTCTTGTTGCTTTTATATATATGACGACATTTTATAGGTGAAACGTTTAACACCCCCCCCCCCTCCTTACACTAATAAGGGAGGTGTTACCATCATACTTTATCTTACTCTTTTCGTGATCAGGTAAAACATGACTCAACCATCCATAGACTCACATACACTATTTATAAATTAACCAATACCTGACTTAAAACAGAAGAGTATCAACAACTCGTACCAAGATCTAAACATGGTTTCTAAATGAGTATGATTATTTAAACTCATAACTTGAAAAAAGGGAAGCTAAAGAAACAAACCAACTATATTCACATGTTGACACTAGGCTATTTCACAAGTTCTTAACCTATCTAAGCATGCACATTCACTAGAGTTCTAATGTAGAACATTCTTAAGTAACTCAACCTCATGCATGACGATAGCAATGATATGCATCTTTGCCATGAACATGAATGTAAACAACAATACATAACATCAACCCTAGCGCCTAACATGAACACTAGCACATAACATGAACACTAGCACACTAGTAAGTTCAAAGTTCTTAGCATAGCATAATACTAGCAAGTTCGACATTCTTAGACACAACATGATCAAACACATAACATGAACACTACCACACGAACAAGTTCGAAGGTCTTAACATAATAGAATACTACCAAGTCCAGGATCATAATCCACCGTTCCGCCGCCACACACACCAAGCACTTCATCCGTTACCCCCTCTTACTCCAATCTTACTTTACCCTTATCTGTAGTATAAGGAATGCAACTATAAGAAATGAAGCTTAGTAAGTACATCCTATTCTCACAAAACATCGCATTGTAAGAAAACATGCTATTAGAATACTCGCATGCAAACATATGCTCTTACTTGCATTTAAGAAAATTCTGCATTAAACATTTAGGAACACTTGCACATGATACAATGATTCAGCTTGACATGCATGAACTTTCTGTATTAAACATATAGAGCCACTTGTACATAACACAAGGGCTCAACTTGAAATGCATGAACTTGACATACACAACTTACAATACATGCTTTGAAATAAGCTTCGCTTGTAGAAACATATACATGTGACATACTTAAACTTGTAACCATTGTGCTTTAGTTAATTTTAGAAAATCATATGTACATATATACTTTAAAATCAGTAAACATCCTTGTTTGGGCAGCCCGGCATAGTACCAATTTGCACGCAACCCAAATAGAATTTGGGGTAGCCAACCACCAAACTTATTAGGGCAACTTACTAAGGGCGGTCTAGGGGCCCGTGGGCGATCTAAGGGCCCAGTACATGCCACTTCAAAGTAAAATACTTCATTTATATATGATGTACTTATTTTTTTTAATTTAACAAGTATTTTACATGATCATACTCAAAAACCCAAATAGGAAGCCTTTCAAGACATGTGATCATGCTCTTTGTCTCAAAAACTTGTAGGGGAAGCATCTTGTGATCTTTACATCTTGCTTCCAATGAAATATTCAAAGTAAAATACTTCCTTTATATAAGACGTACTTATTTTTTTTTGTAATTTAACAAGTATTTTACATGATCATACTCAAAAACCCACATAGGAAGCCTTTCAAGACATGTGATCATGCTCTTTGTCCCCAAAACTCGTAGGGGAAGCATCTTTGCGATCTTTACATCTTGCTTCCAATGAAATATACTTAAAATACCTAAAAATCCAAACAATCCTAATCTGGAAATAACCTATAAATCTGAATAAAAACATGATACTAGAAGCTAGATGTGCAAATCAAAGAATTACTTATGCTATAGGTGAGAGATAGCATCCTAGTGATCTTATGTCTTGCTTAAAACAAAATATACCTTACCTATAAATCTAAACACACCCATATAATCTGATCAAAATATATTTTTGTCATTTATCAAACATTTACCATGATTATACTCCCAAAAACTCATATAGGAAGCCTTTCAAGACATTCGATCAAGTTCTTTATCTCCAAAACTTATAGGGGAAGCATCTTTGTGATCTTAGATCTTGCTTAAAAAGACATATACCTTAACTATAAATCTGAACACACACATATATCATCTTATCCAAAAATATAATCTATCAAAACATAGGAAAAGAAGCTATATAAAACAATTGAAGAACTACTTATACTGCAGGTGAGAGATACTTACATCCTCTCGCTATCGTACTAGTATATCGCTTGGGTTTTTGTGAGATGAAGACCTTCCCTTGTTCCTTAGCCTTAGGAGTGGTCCTCTAGCTTATACTAAGCCTTTGTATTCCCTTGAAACCCCCTTGAGAACCCCAATCAAAAGCTTTAGGGTTTCGGATGGAGTTGGAGGAAGGAGGAGGAATTTCGGTGGAGGAGGAAGAAGGTGGAGCTTGATCCTCTAGCAAATACTAAGCTTGGTGAGAAACTCCTCTTGAAAACCCCTCTTGAGGATCCCAACACAAGAATCCCTATAGCTTGGGATGCAAAAAGGGAGGAAGGAGTGGGATAGGTTTCGGCCAAGAATGAGGAAGGAGGAGAATGAAGAACGAAAAGATAAGGTTTGGTTCTTCCTTCTCTCTTTAATCTCCTCTTTAATTACCTAGAAAGATGAACACTCCTCTTCCTCTGATGGGGGGATGAACCAACTCCTCATCTTCCATTTATACTCTTTGTATATTCTTTATATATCCTAGCCAAGAATCATCCTATGGTCTAGTGGTATCAAGGCTACCTCCCTATTAGGAGGTTCATGGTTCAAATTCTAGCTATAACCATCTTTTATTTTATTTTATTTTAAACCTTTTATGGGCGTTAATATCCATATAATTACTTTGAACAGTTTAGAATTTTACAAGCGTTACAATCCTTAATACCTTATAAAAGTTTCATCCTCAAAACTTAGAACAACTCTGGATACTTTTGTTTCATGTCATCCTTGCATTCCCAAGTTGCTTCTTCAAACTTTTGATTTTTCCATATGACTTTCACTAAGGGTACTTCTTTGTTTCTCAATTTCTTGATTTCTTGATTTATTATCTGAATATGTCGACTTTCATAACTTAAATCTTCTTGAACTTGTACCGTCTATGGCTCAATCACATTGTCTGCATCAAGAACGTACTTTTTCAGCATTGAGACATGAAATACGTTGTGAATCGCTGACATTTCTTGAGGTAGCTCCAACTCATAAGCTACTTTGCCAACTCTTTTTGTGATCCGGTAAGGTCCTACATAGCGTGGACTCAGCTTGCCTTTCTTCCCAAATCTCATCACCCCTTTCATAAGAGCTACTTTAAGAAATACAGAATCCCCAACTTCGAATTCAAGCGGTCTACGTCGTACATCGGCATAACTTTTCTACCGACTCTGACCAGTCTCTATTCTTTTGCGGATGCTCTTTATAGCTTTGGTTGTGTCATCTATATAGTTTGTCTTAAGCCACATTTCTTTCTTCTCACCAACTTCACACCAACAAATAGGAGATCTACACTTTCTTTCATATAAAGCTTCATAGGGTGCCATTCCAATTGTAGCTTGGTAGTTGTTATTGTAAGCAAACTCTGCCAAACATAGATATTTGCACCAGCTTCCTTTAAAATCTAAGGCACAAGCTCATAGCATATCCTCTAGAATTTGATTTACTCGTTGGATTTGTTCGTCTGTTTGAGGATGGAATGTTGTGTTAAATCGTAGCTAAGTGTCAAGGGCCTTCTGAACACATTCCCAAAAGTGTGAAGTAAATCGACTATCCCTATCAGAAATGATGGTCTTAGGAACTCCATGCAATCTGATCACCTCCTTAACATACAACTGAGCTAGTTGTTCCATTGAGTAAAATATTTTGATTGCCAAAAAATGAGCAGATTTTGTCAATCTATCAACAATCACCCAAATAGCATCATAACCATTAGTTGTTTTGTGTAGTCCTACTATGAAATCCATAGCTATATCTTCCCACTTCCATTCTGGGATCTGAATAGGCTGCAGAACTCCTCCAGGTCTCTGATGTTCTGCTTTGACTCTTTGACACGTCAGACAGGTGCTGACATATTTAGCCACATCCCTTTTCATACTAAACCACCAGAACTTTTCTTTCAAATCTTGATACATCTTGGTAGATCCGGGATGCATTGAATATGGGGTCCCATGAGCTTCTTCTAAAACTTTCTTTCTCAATTCTGGATCATTGGGAATACATAAGCATTCACCAAGATATAGTACCCCACTGTTAGAGACACGAAATCCTTCATCCTTTCCTTCTTGGATCTCTTTCTTGATCCTTTGGATGCTTGGATCTTCATCTTGCTTTGCTAGTATATCATCAAACAGTGTTGGCACCATTGTCAAGGTAGAAAGCTGTCCAGAAATAATCTCTACCCCAAATTTCAACATCTCTTTCTCCAATGGTTGGGATAATGAAGATAAGGGCATTAAGGTGGCACAAGATTTCCTACTCAGTGCATCTGCTACTTTGTTTGCCTTTCCGAGATGGTAGAAGATTTCACAGTCATAGTCTTTGACCAGCTCAAGCCATCTATTTTGTCTCATGTTTAAATCCTTCTGAGTGAAGAAATATTTCAGACTCTGGTGATCTATATAAATTTTGCACTGGACTCCATACAAATAATGTCTCTAAATTTTGAGAGCGAAGACCACTACTGCCAACTTAAGGTCATGAGTGGGATAATTCTTTTCATAATCCTTGAGTTGTCTAGATGCATAGGCAATAACTTTACCATTCTACATAAGCACAGCTCCGAGTCCCATTTTGGATGCATCACTATACATATCAAAGCTTGCATTACTTTCTGGAAGGGTAAGAAATGGAGCACTTGTTAATCTCCTCTTTAGTTCAAGAAAACTTTTCTCACAATCCTCAGTCCATCTAAACTTTCGGTTCTTTCTGGTAAGAACCATCAGTGGTGCAGCTATCCTTGAGAAGTCTTCTACAAATTTTATGTAGTACCCTGCTAATCCAAGGAAACTTCTGATTTCACTGACATTCTTGGGTCGACTCCAGTTACTAACATCTTTTATCTTTGTCGGATCTACCATAACCCCATCTTTTGAAATAATATGACCCAGGAAAGATATCGATCGAGCCAAAATTCACACTTGGAGAACTTGGCATACAATTATCTCTGCTGAAGGGTCTGTAACACTGTCTTCAAATGTTCAGCATGTTCTTCCTAAGTCCTCGAGTAAATAAGGATATCGTCAATGAAGACGATCACAAACTTGTCAAGGAATGCCTTGAATACTCGGTTCATTAAGTCCATAAATGTTGCGGGAGCATTTGTCACTCCGAAAGGCATGAGCACGAACTCATAGTGTCCATACCTCGTTCGGAAAGCGATTTTCGATACATCATCCTCTTTAACTTTTTACTTGATGATATCCAGACCGCAAGATAATCTTGGAGAAAACTGTGGCTCCCTTCAACTGGTCGAACAAATCATCAATCCTTGGCAAAGGATATCTATATTTGATTGTCACTTTATTCAGGGCTCGGTAGTCTATGCACATTCTCATAGACCCATCTTTCTTCTTCATGAACAATACTAGTGCTCCCCACGGTGAGTGACTAGGGAGAATGAATCCCTTGTCGAGTAACTCCTATAATTGTTTCTGAAGCTCTTTCAATTCTACCGGAGCCATACAATAGGGTGCTTTTGAGATTGGTTTAGTACCAAGAATAAGTTCAATCTCAAATTTAATTTCTCTTTTAGGACCCAACCCTGGCAACTCATCAGGGAATACTTCTGAGTAGTCACATACAACTCGGACTTCTTCAAGCTTTTGGCCTCTTTCTTGCTTTGTATCTACCACATGCGCTAGATAACCAGCGCATCCACCGACTAACATCTTTTGAGCTTTTATGGCAGATAAGAACTTCTTAGTTCTTTCCTTTGATTCTCCTATAAATTCAAACCTAGACTCTGCCTCGTTTGGAATACGACTCTTCGCTTACGACACTCAATGGAAGCACCATACTTGCTCAGAAAGTTCATTCCCAAGATGACATCATAATCATGCATGTCCAACATTCATAAAATAAGACCAATATAAGACTACTACTGTGGTCAGTGTTCTAGCCATTTTTCTTCATAAAGTAAGACCAATATAAGACTACTACTATGGTCCGTGTTCTAGCCATTTTTCTTCATAAAGTAAGACCAATATAAGATTACTACTATTACTTACTTTCTATCATCCTCACCAACATATGCAAGCATGTTTAACAAAAAAAACATTCTTTACTAAGCATAGAAGAAAGTAAAACATATATGTACTTTCTTACTTGGAAGCGGCAGGATTGATGCTCGATGTGTGTGTGGCGGAAGGGCGAAACTCGCTCTGATACCATACTGTAACACCCCCCCCCCCTCTCCTTACACTAATAAGGGAGGTGTTACCATCATACTTTATATTACTCTTTTCGTGATCAGGTAAAACATGACTCAACCATCCATAGACTCACATACACTATTTATAAATTAACAAATACCTGACTTAAAACAGAAGAGTATCAACAACTCGTACCAAGATCTAAACATGGTTTCTAAACAAGTATCATAATTTAAACTCTTAACTTGAAACAGCATAAGCTAAAGAAACAAACCAACTATATTCACATGTTGACACTAGGCTATTTCACAAGTTCTTAACCTATCTAAGCATGCACATTCACTAGAGTTCTAATGTAGAACATTCTTAAGTAACTCAACCTCATGTATGACGATAACAATGATATGCATCTTTGACATGAACATGAACGTAAACAACAATACATAACATCAACCCTAGTGCCTAACATGAACACTAGCACACTAGTAGGTTCAAAGTTCTTAGCATAGCATAATACTAGCAAGTTCGACATTCTTAGACACAACATGATCAAACACATAACATGAACACTACCACACGAACAAGTTCGAAGGTCTTAACATAACAGAATACTACCAAGTCCAGGATCATAATCCACTATTCCGCCGCCACACACACCAAGCACTTCATCCGCTACCCTCTCTTACTCCAATCTTGCTTTACCCTTATCTGTAGTATAAGGAATGAAACTATAAGAAATGAAGCTTAGTAAGTACATCCTATTCTCACAAAACATTTCATTGTAAGAAAACATGTTATTAGAATACTCGCATGCAAACATATGCTCTTACTTACATTTAAGAAAATTCTCCATTAAACATTTAGGAACACTTGCACATGATACAATAATTTAGCTTGACATGCATGAACTTTCTATATTAAACATATAAAGCCACTTGTACATAGCACAAGGGCTCAACTTGAAATGCATGAACTTGACATACACAACTTACAATACATGCTTTGAAATATGCTTCGCTTGTAGAAACATATACATGTGACATACTTAAACTTGTAACCATTGTGCTTTAGTTAACATTAGAAACCCATATGTACATATATACTTTAAAATCAGTAAACATCCTTGTTTGGGCAGCCTGACATAGTACCAATTTGTGCGCAACCCTAATAGAATTTGGGATAGCCAGCCACAGAACTTATTATGGCAACTTACAAAGGCCGATCTAGGGGCCCGTGGGCAATCTAAGGGTCAGGTACATGCCACTTCAAAGTAAAATACTTCCTTTATATATAACTTACTTATTTTTATCAGGTAATGAGTATTTTACATGATCATAATCAAAAACCTATATAGGAAGCCTTTCAAGATGTTTAATCATGCTCTTTGTCCCCAAAACTCGTAGGGGAAGCATCTTGTGATCTTTACATCTTGCTTCCAATAAAATATTTAAAGTAAAATACTTCCTTTATATATGACATACTTATTTTTTTGGCATTTAACAAGTATTTTGCATGATCATACTCAAAAACCCAAATAGGAAGCCTTTCAATACATGTGATCATGCTCTTTGTCCCCAAAACTCGTAGGGGAAGCATCTTGTGATCTTTACATCTTGCTTCCAATGAAATATTCAAAGTAAAATACTTCCTTTATATATGACGTACTTATTTTTTTGTCATTTAACAAGTATTTTACATGATCATACTCAAAAACCGACATAGGAAGCCTTTCAAGACATGTGATCATGCTCTTTGTCCCCAAAACTCATAGGGGAAGCATCTTTGCGATCTTTATATCTTGCTTCCAATGAAATATACTTAAAATACCTAAAAATACAAACAATCCTAATCTGGACAGAACCTATAAATCTGAATAAAAACATGATACTAGAAGCTAGATGTGCAAATCAAAGAGTTACTTATGCTATAGGTGAGAGATAGCATCCTAGTGAACTTATGTCTTGCTTAAAACAAAATATACCTTACCTATAAATCTAAACACACCCATATAATCTGATAAAAATATATTTTTGTCATTTATTAAACATTTAACATGATCATATTCCCAAAAACTCATATAGAAAGTCTTTCAAGACATTCGATCATGTTCTTTGTCTCCAAAACTTATAGGGGAAGCATCTTTGTGATCTTAGATCTTGCTTAAAAAGACATATACCTTAACTATAAATCTGAAAACACACATATATCATCTTATCCAAACATATAATCTATCAAGACTTAGGAAAATAAGCTATATAAAATAATCGAAGAACTACTTATACTGCAGGTGAGAGATACATCCTCTCACTATCGTACTAGTATATCGCTAGGGTTTTTGTGAGATGAAGACCTTCCCTTGTTCCTTAGCCTTAGGAGTGGTCCTCTAGCTTATACTAAGCCTTTGTATCCCCTTGAAACACCCTTGAGAACCCCAACCAAAAGCTTTAGGGTTTCGGCTGGAGTTGGAGGAAGGAGGAGGAATTTCGATCGAGGAGGAAGAAGGTGGAGCTTGATCCTCTAGCAAACACCAAGCTTGGTGAGAAAATCCTCTTGAAAAACCATCTTGAGGATCCCAACACAAGAAGCCCTATAGCTTGGGATGCAAAAAGGAAGGAAGGAGTGGGATAGGTTTCGGCCAAGAATGAGGAAGGAGGAGAATGAAGAAGGAAAAGATAAGGTTTGGTTCTTCCTTCTCTCTTTAATCTCCTCTTTAATTACCTAGAAAGATGAACACTCCTCTTCCTCTGATGCGGAGATGAACCAACTCCTCATCTTCCATTTATACTCTTTGTATATTCTTTATATATCCTAGCCAAGAATCATCCTATGGTCTAGTGGTTTCAAGGCTATCTCCCTATTAGGAGGTTCATGGTTCAAATCCTAGCTATAACCATCTTTTTTTTTATTTTGTTTTATTTTATTTTAAACCTTTTATCGACGTTAATATCCATATAATTACTTTGAACAGTTTAGAATTTAACGGGCATTACAATCCTTCATACCTTATATAAGTTTCGTCCTCGAAACTTAGAACAACTCTGGATACTTTTGTTTCATGTCATCCTCGCATTCCCATGTTGCTTCTTCAAACTGTTGATTTTTCCATATGACTTTCACTAAGGGTACTTCTTTGTTTCTCAATTTCTTGATTTCTTGATCTATTATCTGAATAGGTCGACTTTCATAACGTAAATCTTCTTGAACTTGTACCGTCTGTGGCTCAATCACATGGTCTGCATCAGGAACGTACTTTTTCAGCATTGAGACATGAAATACGTTGTGAATCGCTGACATTTCTTGAGGTAGCTCCAACTCATAAGCTACTTTGCCAACTCTTTTTGTGATTTGGTATGGTCCTACATAGCGTGGACTCAGCTTGCCTTTCTGTCCAAATCTCATCACCCCTTTCATAAGAGCTACTTTAAGAAATACATAATCCCAAACTTCAAATTCAAGCAGTCTACGTCGTACATCAGCATAACATTTCTGCCGACTCTGAGCAGTCTCTATTCTTTGGCGGATGCTCTTTATAGCTTTGGTGCTGTCATCTATAAAGTCTGTCTTAAGCCACATTTCTTTCTTCTCACCACCTTCACACCAACAAATAGGAGACCTACACTTTCTTCCATATAAAGCTTCGTAGGGTGTCATTCCAATTGTAGCTTAGTAGCTGTTATTGTAAGCAAACTCTTCCAGACATAGATATTTGCACCAGCTTCCTTTAAAATCTAAGGCACAAGCTCATAGCATAACCTCTAGAATTTGATTTACTCGTTCGGTTTGCCCGTCTGTTTGAGGATGAAATGCTATGCTAAATTGTAGCTTAGTGCCAAGGGCCTTCTGAACACATTCCAAAAAGTGTGAAGTAAATCGACTATCCCTATCAGAAATGATGGTCTTAGGAACTCCATGCAATCTGATCACCTCCTTAACATACAACTGAGCTAGTTGTTCCATTGAGTACGATATTTTGATTGCCAAAAAATGAGCAGATTTTGTCAATCTATCAACAATCACCCAAATAGCATCATAACCATTAGTTGTTTTAGGTAGTCATACTATGAAATCCATAGCTATATTTTCCCACTTCCATTCTAGGATCTGAATAGGCTGCAGAACTCCTCCAGGTCTCTGATATTCTGCTTTGACTCTTTGACAAGTCAGACAGGTGCTGACATATTTAGCCACATCCCTTTTCATACCAAACCACCAGAACTTTTCTTTCAAATCTTGATACATCTTGGTAGATTCGGGATGCATTGAATATGGGGTCCCATGAGCTTCTTCTAAAACTTTCTTTCTCAATTCTGGATCATTGGGAATACATAAGCATTCACCAAGATATAGTACCCCACTGTTAGAGACACGAAATCCTTCATCCTTTCCTTCTTGGATCTCTTGCTTGATCCTTTGGATGCTTAGATCATCATCTTGCTTTGCTAGTATATCATCAAATAGTGTTGGTGCTATTATCAAGGTAGAAAGCTGTCCAAAAATAATATCAACCCCAAAGTTCAACATCTCTTTCTCCAATGGTTGGGATAATGAAGATAAGGGCATTAAGGTGACACAGGATTTCCTACTCAGTGTGTCTGCTACATTGTTTGCCTTTCTGGGATGGTAGAAGATTTCATAGTCATAGTCTTTGACCAGCTCAAGCCATCTATGCTATCTCATGTTTAAATCCTTCTGAGTGAAAAAATATTTCAGACTCTGGTGATCTGTAAAAATCTTGCACTAGACTTCATATAAATAATGCCTCCAAATTTTGAGAGCGAAGACCACTGATGCCAACTCAAGGTCATGAGTGGGATAATTCTTTTCATAATCCTTGCGTTGTCTAGATGCATAGGCAATGACTTTACCATTCTGCATTAGCACAGCTCCATGTCCCATTTTGGATGCATCACTATACATATCAAAGCTTGCATTACTTTCTGGATGGGTAAGAATTGGAGCACTTGTTAATCTCTTCTTTAGTTCAAGGAAACTTTTCTCACAATCCTTGGTCCATCTAAACTTTCGATTCTTTCTGGTAAGAACCGTCAGTGATGCAGCTATCCTTGAGAAGTCTTCTTTAAATTTTCTATAGTACCTTGCTAATCCAAGGAAACTTCTGATTTCACTAGTATTCTTGGGTCGACTCCAGTTACTAACAACTTCTATCTTTGTCATATCTACCATAACCCCATCTTTTGAAATAATGTGACCCAAGAAAGATACTCGATCGAGCCAAAATTCACACTTGGAGAACTTGGCATACAATTGTCTCTGCTGAAGGGTCTGTAACACTGTCTTCAAATGTTCAGCATGTTCTTCCTGAGTCCTCGAGTAAATAAGGATATCGTCAATGAAGACGATCACAAACTTGTCAAGGAATGCCTTGAATACTCGGTTCATTAAGTCCATAAATGTTGCGGGAGCATTTGTCGCTCCAAAAGGCATGACCACGAACTCATAGTGTTCATATCTCATTCGGAAAGCTATTTTCGGTACATCATCCTCTTTAACTTTTTACTTGATGATATCCATACCGCAAGACAATCTTGGAGAAAACTGTGGCTCCCTTCAACTGGTCGAACAAATCATCAATCCTTGGCAAAGGATATCTATTTTTGATTGTCGCTTTATTCACTGCTCGGTAGTCTATGCACATTCTCATAGACCCATCTTTCTTCTTCACGTACAATATTGGAGCTCCCCACGGTGAGTGACTAGGGCGAATGAATCCCTTGTCGAGTAACTCCTGTAATTGTTCTTGAAGCTCTTTCAATTCTATCGAAGTCATACAATAGGGTGCTTTTGAGATTGGTTTGGTACCAGGAATAAGTTCAATCTCAAATTCGATTTCTCTTTTAAGACCCAACCCTGGCAACTCATCAGGGAATACTTCTGGGTAGTCACATACAACTTGGACTTCTTCGAGCTTTTGGCCTCTTTCTTGCTTTGTATCTACCACATGCGCTAGATAACCAGCGCATCCACTGACTAACATCTTTTGAGCTTTTATGGCAGATTAGAACTTCTTAGTTCTTTCCTTTAGTTCTCCTATAAATTCAAACCTAGACTCTACCTTGGTTGGAATACGACTCTTTGCTTATGACACTCAATGGAAGCACCATACTTGCTCATAAAGTTCATTCCCAAGATGACATCATAATCGTGCATGTCCAACACTCATAAAGTAAGACCAATATAAGACTACTACTATCGTCCGTGTTCTAGCCATTTTTCTTCATAAAGTAAGACCAATATAAGACTACTACTATGGTTCATGTTCTAGCCATTTTTCTTCATAAAGTAAGACCAATATAAGACTACTAATATTACTTACTTTCTATCATCCTCACCTACATATGTAAGCATGATTGACAAAAAAAACATTCTTTACTTAGCATAGAAGAAAGTAAAACATATATGTACTTTCTTACTTGGAAGTGGCAGGATTGATGCTCGATGTGCGTGTGGCGGAAGGGCGGAACTCGCTTTGATACCATACTGTAACACACCCCCTCTCCTTACACTAATAAGGGAGGTGTTACCATCATACTTTATCTTACTCTTTTCGTGATCAAGTAAAACATGACTCAACCATCCATAGACTCACATACACTATTTATAAATTAACCAATACCTGACTTAAAATAGAAGAGTATCAACAACTCGTACCAAGATCTAAACATGGTTTCTAAATGAGTATCATAATTTAAACTCTTAACTTGAAACAGCGGAAGCTAAAGAAACAAACCAACTATATTCACATGTTGACACTAGGCTATTTCACAAGTTCTTAACCTATCTAAGCATGCACATTCACTAGAGTTCTAATGTAGAACATTCTTAAGTAACTCGACCTCATGCATGACGATAGCAATGATATGCATCTTTGACATGAACATGAACGTAAACAACAATACATAACATCAACCCTAGCGCCTAACATGAACACTAGCACACTAGTAAGTTCAAAGTTCTTAGCATAACATAATACTAGCAAGTTTGACATTCTTAGACACAACATGATCAAACACATAATATGAACACTACCACACGAACAAGTTCGAAGGTCTTAACATAACAGAATACTAGCAAGTTCAGGATCATAATCCACTGTTCCGCCGCCACACACACCAAGCACTTCATCCGCTGCCCCCTCTTACTCCAATCTTGCTTTACCCTTATCTGCAGTATAAGGAATGCAACTATAAGAAATGAAGCTTAGTAAGTATATCCTATTCTCACAAAACATCACAATGTAAGAAAACATGCTATTAGAATACTTGCATGCAAACATATGCTCTTACTTGCATTTCAGAAAATTCTGCATTGAACATTTAGGAACACTTGCACATGATACAATGATTCAGCTTTACATGCATGAACTTTCTGTATTAAACATATAGAACCACTTGTACATAACACAAAGGCTCAACATAAAATGCATGAACTTGACATACACAATTTACAATACATGCTTTGAAATATGCTTCGCTTGTAGAAACATATACATGTGGCATACTTACACTTGTAACCATTGTGCTTTAGTTAACTTTAGAAAACCATATGTACATATATACTTTAAAATCAGTAAACATCCTTGTTTGGGCAGCCCAGCATAGTACCTATTTGTACGCAACCCTAATAGAATTCGGGGTAGCCAGCCACTGAACTTATTAAAGCAACTTACTAAGGGCGGTCTAGGGGCCCGTGGGTGATCTAATGGCCCAGTACATGCCACTTCAAAGTAAAATACTTTCTTTATATATAACTTACTTATTTTTGTCAGGTAACGAGTATTTTACATGACCATAATCAAAAACCCATATAGGAAGCCTTTCAAGACGTTTGATCATGCTCTTTATCCCCAAAACTCGTAGGGGAAGCATCTTGTGATCTTTACATCTTACTTCCAATGAAATATTCAAAGTAAAATACTTCATTTATATATGACGTACTTATTATTTTGTCATTTAGCAAGTATTTTACATGATCATACTCAAAAACCCATATAAGAAGCCTTTCAAGACATGTGATCATGCTCTTTGTCCCCAAAACTCGTAGGGGAAGCTTCTTTGCAATCTTTACATCTTGCTTCCAATGAAATATACTTAAAATACCTAAAAATCCAAACAAACCTAATCTGTAAAGAACCTATAAATATGAATAAAAACATTATGCTAGAAGCTAGATGTGCAAATCAAAGAGTTACTTATGCTATAGGTGAGAGATAGCATTCTAGTGATCTTATGTCTTGCTTAAAACAAAATATACCTTGCCTATAAATCTTAACACACCCATATAATCTGATCAAAACAAATTTTTGTCATTTATCAATCATTTAACATGATCATACTCCCAAAAACTCATATAGGAAGCCTTTCAAGACATTCGATCATGCTCTTTGTCCCCAAAACTTATAAGGGAAGCATCTTTGTGATCTTAGATCTTGCTTAAAAAGACATATACCTTAACTATAAATCTGAACACACACACATATATCATCTTATCCAAACATATAATCTATCAAAACATAGGAAAAGAAGATATATAAAACAATCGAAGAACTACTTATACTGCAGATGAGAGATACTTACATCCTCTCACTATCGTACTAGTATACCGTTAGGGTTTTTGTGAGATGAAGACCTTCCCTTGTTCCTTAGCCTTAGGAGTGGTCCTATAGCATATACTAAGCCTTTTTATCCCCTTGAAACCCCCTTGAGAACCCCAACCAAAATCTTTAGGGTTTCGGATGGAGTTGGAGGAAGGAGGAGGAATTTCGGTGGAGGAGGAAGAAGGTGGAGCTTGATCCTCTAGCAAACACTAAGCTTGGTGAGAAACTCCTCTTGAAAAACCCTCTTGAGGATCCCAACACAAGAAGCCCTATAGCTTGGGATGCAAAAAGGGAGGAAGGAGAGGGATAGGTTTCGGCCAAGAATGATGGAGGAGGAGAATGAAGAAGGAAAAGATAAGGTTTGGTTCTTCCTTCTCTCTTTAATCTTCTCTTTAATTACTTAGAAAGATGAACACTCCTCTTCCTCTCATGGGGGGATGAACCAACTCCTCATCTTCCATTTATACTCTTTGTATATTCTTTATATATATCTTAGCCAAGAATCATCCTATGGTCTAGTGGTATCAAGGCTACCTCCCTATTTGGAGGTTCATGGTTCAAATCCTAGCTATAACCATCTTTTATTTTATTTTGTTTTATTTTATTTTAAATCTTTTATGGTCTTTAATATCCATATAATTACTTTGAACAGTTTAGAATTTTTCAGGCATTACAAAACGACATATTTTTGGAGCAAAAGGAAGGCATTCACCGGGTGGAACAGAGGCGAACATAGTCGGCCGTGTGAATTCCACACGACCATGTCCAAACCATGAAGCCAGCCATCCCAACGCTCCACATGGTCAGCCATGTGGAATCCACATGGTCGTGTGGTGCTGGGCTATTTTGATGCAACAAGGGTTTTCGTGGGATTTATGAAGAGTCGGCTGCACGTCTATAAAAATGGAAGGCACACCCAAACCCTAGGGAGGAGGCCTCGATGGCTAGAATGAAAAATGGTGCCCTAAAAAGCACCAGAGACTCACAACAGGGAGGAAGGAAGCGGTTAGGAGATCCATCCCGATGCTCCGGCATTGTGGAGAACAACCAAGACACGCATATTGGTTAGGACAAAGAGTATCTTCTTTATCTCCTTGTTCTACTTTCATTGTAATGATGTTTTCTAAGTTTTCTTGTGTTTATAATTCCTTGTTTATGATGGCATGCTCGGAGGCTCGTTGACTCCCATGTCCCCGGATTAAAATTTTCACTAATGAAAACTAATCCGGATGGGATGAGTTTCCTAAGCCCAACCAATTCGTCGTCGTGCTAACGACTTGAGAGATCGCCTGAACAAACTAGTTGTTCAAGCAACCAAGCTCTTCTAGTCGGTTAGCCATGGAAGAGACGACGGATAGATCGCCGATTTTTGTGTTTATCTTCGGGGTCCATGATTATACAAATACATATGGATGTAGACATGTATAATCAACACATACAATCATATTAATAAGAACATGCAAAGATCAATAATAAAACTTTTATACCTCTCGATCTTCTATCGTATGTCCTAACCTCCTTGTAGACTTCGTATGGGCGAAGATCCTCCACAAGTTGAAGCTTCCTAGATCTTCTTTAATCAAAAGAAAGAAGAACTCTCCTTCCCTTCTTGCTTGAGCCAACCACCAAGCCACAAAGACTTGATGCCGCCGGCCCCAAGAAAAGAGAGAACAAGATGGCCAACCAAGGAACCATACAAGGGAACAATCCCTAGCTCCTTTGTGCCGCCGGCCAAGAGGAAAAGAAGAGGAGAAGAGGAATAGGTTGAGCGCCGACCAAGGTAGAGGGAAGAGAGGTAGGCGCCGGCAACACCTTAGGAAGAAGAAGAGAACCTCTCCTATTGTTGTCGCCCACTCCACCTTCCAAACCCTAGCCGCCCAACCAAACCCTAACTTTCCTAGGGTTTCTTGCCGCCCAAGCCAATGATAGGCAAAACCCTAATCTCCAAAAACCACCAACCAACATTTCTTGCCGCCCACCTTAAGCCTCCTTTTATAGAGTTAGGCTTAAGCCTTGTTTTAATCTCCACCGTTGGTTCTAGGGATTTAATCTCAACCGTCGGATCTAGAGATTTAATCTCAACCGTCGGATCTAGAGATTTAATCTCCACCGTCGGATCTAGGGATTTAATCTCAATCGTCGAATCTAGAGATTTAATCTCAACCGTCGGAATCTAGAGATTTAATCTCCACCGTCGGATCTAGGGATTTAATCTCAACCGTCGGATCTAGAGATTTAATCTCAACCGTCGGATCTAGAGATTTAATCTCCACCGTCGGATCTAGAGTTTTGTTTTTCATCATTGGATCTAGGCTCCATGAGGTTTATATTAGGCTACGATAGGGACCATGAGGAGGAGTTGGATCTTGGCCACAAGATGGATCGGAACCACACAAACTTGATCCATCAATGATGTTTCATTCCACTAGAGGATCATCATTGAATTACCTCACCAACCCCCATAAATTAATATGGGCTCCATACATTATTTGTACATCCATCTCCCCGTCTTTAAGATATCGAATGTCCGTCAATTAATTGATTTACTGACCATCAATCAATTAACATCTAACTCCTCGAGTAGTACCACTCAACCTTATCATCATGTTGACTAAGTCAACCTGCAGGGTTTACATGATGAACCTTATGAACTTATCAAGGGGACATCATCAACCTAATATATAGGACACGGTTTCCTCCTATAATTAACGGCACACCATGTAAATAATATCATTTCCCAACTTACCGGGCATATTGATTTAATCCATATAAATCTCACCCTTTGGTAAATCAAAGAAATAAATACTAAGTACATGTGCCCGTTATTATATCGGGATTAAGAGCATGTACAACATAATATCCGAGGTCCGATTCAATTATGTAGTCAGCAATAAATTGAATCACCTCTATGTCGGTCCTGCTCAATACACCTAAGTGTACTAGTGTAACTCTATGTTCAAGACAAAACAATACCAAGCTACACTACAACCATGCCAATGGTTTGTCCAAACCATCTTGGTTGTGAGCCTCTACTTATATTCAACAAGGGACTGATAACATGATCTTCTGTGCCACACCAAGCACCATGTTATCTACAATGTAAAGTATTAGACAATATGCACACATATAATAAATATAAAGTGCAAACAATGATCATGTGATTCTTATTTCAAAATAAAAATGTTCATACAAAAGAGCTAGGCTTTCAATATACATTCCAACAGTTTATGGAGTAGATACTTCGATTCTAGGATTAGAGAGTAACTTGTGTTGGTGGATATGTTAGTTCAAATAGTCATTTATCTCCTTTGATTCTATTTGCAATTTTGTGTTGTTGAGATTTATGAAGATTGTGTTTTGATTCTAATTCTACTTTGCGTAGCCGATACAAAGGGTGACAGCCTTCGTATCAAAAACCTAGGAGAATCAAGGATGAGCCTTGCGGTCATCCTATCTCCCGTAATCATAGAAGATAGAATATGATAGGACAGAATATGAAACAAGATCCACCTCTAAATAGGGATTGTTAGGATGTCTTGTTACCCAATAACCTATCTTAACAGAAGGGCCAAAGTAGGAGAGATTAACTCTAGAAGGGTTGAGGGACCTTAGTGATAGAGGGCTCCCAACGGTATCAACCCCCTGAGCTATGATAATCTGAAAGGTAAACTTGGCTAGGAATAGGTAGCTCCCAGTAGTTCATCGGGCAATTACATATTGATCCTCCCTCAAGATCATAATTGGAGATCTCAACTCACCTAATTGATAGCATGTTCCACAACTCGCAAGTGAAGCCGAAGTCAAAGAATCCTTTTTTAAGAACTTCGAACCAACCTTCCCTTCCTCTGAGTGTACTAGAGTTAGTACTACCGTCAACCTCGCAACCTATACTCTTAGGATATTAATTCCGAACAACAACATCAACTGGACAGACGGTAATCGAATCTCAGTATCTGTGGGATCAATAATCTTTTATTACTTGACGACACCCATGCACTTGTGGGCATTGAGCGCGAGTGCACACTACGAGTCCCTGACGATTCCCATCGGAGATTTGAGAGTCGTGCTCGCATGCATCACATCACCACATGGGAGCAGTGCGAGCAGCAATTCATGAATAAATTCTTCCCACCAAGTAAGACTGCTCACATGCCCACTTGATCACTAGCTTCTGCCAGAAGGAAGGAGAGTCCCTTTTCGAAGCCTAGGATTGCTACAAGGGGCTACTATATCAGTGCCCCCATCACGGTCTCCAGAGGTGGTTGTGTTGGGTTTCCCCAGCACTACGACGAGTGTGTGTTCGAACACGTTTCGTAAACATGCACATAGTGGAAGCAATAAAAGCAATAAATATAATTTATTACAACACACACATCACACGCATGCATGATACAACATGTGTAGACATAATCGTCATTTAAAATTTTGCAATAAAAGGAAACTTATACTACGTATACCTGACGAATCACGTGTAGCGGGAATGACATCAACCGTAGTAGCTCTCGCTAGAATCGTCTCTATCTGTATCCACGCCGAGTATCCTCAGGATAGCTTCACAAATCCACGAGCCTCGTCTTCGCAAAAGTCACTAGCCTCGAGTCGAAGATGATGTGATACGAGAGACGATCACAATCCGAAATAAATTCGGATCCAAAAATCGAGTTTCACAAACTCGCTTGTCGGAAGCGGTTTTCGTCAACCGTTTGAAGAAAACTTAACCCTCCACCTATGAGGATTGACGGAGAACTAATCCCCGACAAGTAGGCCACTGTCGGAGCACTAAACACCGACCAAATAACCTCTCCACGCAAAGGAGAACAAGCTGTCCAATATAGGTGGAAGAAGTGGCCAGCCAAGGTTTGGTCGGCTGCTCCTTGGTCACCGACGGCCAAGGGTGGTTGGCTGGTGGCTGAGGGTGGCCCAAGGGATGCCGGCGGCTGGTGGGTGGCCGGCGGCAAGCAAGGGCGGCAGCAGCTCCTTTGGGTGGCAAGGGCTTGGGCGACAAGAGCAAGGAGAAGAGGAGTTGGGTTGGGCGGCAACTTTTTGCGTTGATTAGGGTTTCCAAAACCCTTAAGTTGTATTTTATAGAGAGCATATTTCTTGTCCATCAAGAAACCTTCTCCTAGGGGTTTTTGGTTCATAACCAAAACCCGCTAACCCGCTCCAATAACTTAAGTTAAAATAAACCAAACTGCATTGGTCTATTTTAAGTTAAAACGAACCGAACCAACTTCGGTTCATTTGTTTAAAACAAACCAAACCCCTTTGGTTTATTTTCCACCATTGTATTAGAACCAAACTAATTTGGTTCATCCATCATGTCTCCATTACACTTGACCCATCCATGCTTCCGATGCGACTGAAACAATTTCACACTCGCTCTTTGTTTGGTCCAACCAAACCAAGTCTCTCTCGATCTGAGAATTCTATTCTCAAACTCATTTTAAATCCTTCGGATTACACTCGTTATGCATGTGACCAAATAGGTTCTCAGTTTATGTTGTTCGTCTACAATTAACCATTAATTATAGAATGATCATGAGTGGCACCTAGTAGTACATCATGATCCCCAATTAATCGAAAAATCAATGGTTGATCTCAGAACCATTTCTGAAACCCTTTAGCAGCTACAATGAACCGTGCTCCATTCCTTTCACTCATCTTATACCCACTTAGTTCAGGACATGGTCTATTGTGTCAGTCCCCACTAGGCTGACTACGTCACACCTAGTCCAAGTATTACTTCTTCGTCCTCTGGATTCTAGTTACTGCACATGTATCCAAGAGTACCATATTGGGATGTATACTGAAAAGTTTATCTTTTGTATGAACATCTTTATTTTTGAAATAAGAATCACATGATCATTTTTTACATATTTATGGTTATGCATATTGTCTGATACATTACATTGTAGATAACATTGTGTGTAGTGTCACACGGGAGATCATGTTATCAGTTCCTTGTAAAGTATAAGTAAAGGCTCACAACTGAGATGGTTTTGGACAAACCATTGGTATGGTTGTAGTGTGATTTGGTATTGGTTTGTCTTGACCATAGAATTATACTAGTACACTTTGTGTGTATTGAGCAGAACCGACTTAGAGGTGATTCAATTTATTGTTGACTACATAATTGAATCGAACCTCGGATATTATGGTGTACATGCTCTTAATCCCGATATAATAATGAGCACATGTACTTAGTATTTATTTCTTTGATTTACCAATGGACGAGATTTATAGATTAAATCGATAAGCTCGGTAAGTTGGGAAATGATATTATTTACATGGTGTGTCATTGATTATAGGAGGAAACCGTGTCCTATATATTAGGATGATGATGTCCCCTTGAGAAGCTCATAAGGATCATCATGTAAACCCTATAGGTGGACTTGGTCCGGCATGATGATGAGGTTGAATGGTACTACTCATTGAGTTAGATGTTGATTAATTAATTGTCAGTAAATTAATTAATTGACGAACATTCGAGATCTTAAACGCGGAGAGATATTTGTATAATTAATATATAGAGCCCATATTTATTTATGGGGGTTGGTGAGGTAGATCAATGATAAACCTCTAGTGAAATGGATTATCATTAATGGAACGGACTTTATGTGGGCTAGATCCATTGGGTGGCCAAGATCCAACTCCTCCTCATGGTCCCTATTGTATCCTATTAAAAACCTCATGAAAGCCTAGATCCGATGGTGGAGAATGAAAGCCTAGATCCGACGGTGGAGATTCAAAGGAGGCTTAAGCCTAACTCTATAAAAGGAGGGCCTAGGCTTGGGCGTGGGATCAGAATTTTGGTTCAAGGGTTTTGGTTTTTGGCATGAGAGGCTTGGGAGGCTAGAGGTGGTTCTAGGGTTTTGCTTCCTTGGTTTGGGCGGCAACCTACCTAGGGTTTTGCTTCCTTGGTTTGGGCGACACACCTTCTCCCATCTCATTGCCGGCGCACCACCTTCATCCTCTCCCTTGGCCGGCGGCAAGAGTTAGGCTTTCTTCCCTTGGAGCTCTTGGCCGGCGCCCATCATCATCTCCATCTCCCTCTCCTTGGTGGCCGGCGGCAACAACAAAGAGGAGGAAGAGGTTTGATCTTCCTCCAAAGGGTTTGTGTCCGAAACTAGATAGGAGAAGAAAAGAGCTTATTATCTTCCTTTGTTCGGAGCGAACAAGGAAAGGAAGATACGTGATCTAGGAGGCTTCATCTCTTGGAGGATCGTTGCCCACACAACATCCAAGAGGAGAATAGGACATATGATAGAAGACCAAGAGGTAAACAAGAGGTATAATTCTTATTTTGGTTTCCTTTTGTTTCTTTATATGATGTATGTAATTGCATGTGACTAATTTACTTGGACCTCGAAGATAAACACAAAAATTGGTGATCCGTACATCATCTATTCCACAATTAATCGAGGAAAAGAGTTAGGTTGCTTGAACAACAAGTTTGTTCAAGAAATCACTCTAATCGAATAGCACGATGATGGATCGGTTGCTTGGGTAATCCGTCTTTGTCATGGATTAATTTTTTTTAATCCGGGGACATAGATGGGATCGCCATGCACAAGTGACCGAGGTGCAAAGCGAAGCTTCGGTTCCACAACCTTCATACCATACTCTAAACATGTAATGCTTTAGCCAAAGACTTTAGTAACAATCCGACGAGATGTCATAGGGTATACATATCCTTGCGAGGAGCGGTGAATCCTCTGCAGGCTATTCAAACACCTTCGGCCACTTTGACTTATACCCAATCATCCCGGGTCCTCTCCTCAGAGATGCTTACTTAAGATGTCAAAGCATAAGTCTTCATGACCAAGATGACTTGAATACTGCAAGTCGAAGGAACATCGCACTTAAGCTGTTGTAAGAACTTCATTGACAAAACCTTATATGCAGAGAACTATATGAAGTCCTACAGCTGGTCACTCCAATGAACTAGTTACCATAACTAGCATCCACGATTAACTCCGGACATCCCAATGTCTCCAGCTAGTGAGAAACAACTGCTTGGATAAACCAAAGAGTATACCTCATGCTAGTCTCCACAGAATTGATGGCGTCCTAATCCATCAATTCATCGACTAAGGATAATTCCAATACATCACAATTACACATGTAGAGAAACTCACTAGTTGTGATCCAATCACAAATTCTCTCATGATGTGAATCGTATTGCGGACATCCAGTAAATGAGTTTAAGATCCAATCAAATATATGAAAACACATATACTCAAATAGTGAATCTTCATTTATCAAATAAATGGAACAACCATAAGGCAATTGCCTTAGGACACCTCTCATATATTACTAACAGGCTGATGATCCACATATTCTATAATGAGATTACATATGCCATGAAGGTTTCTTTAGATTCTGCTGCATGAAGAGAGTTGATGAACAAGACCATTGAGGAAGCAGAAGAACTGATGGAGGAGGTGGCCTAAAACCACCATCAATGGGCTTCCAAGCGTAGTCACCCCGCGCCTGCAGCCGGTAGATACGTCGTTAACTCCATTGATCATTTAGCGGCAAGAATGGACACACTAAGTA
Source organism: Wurfbainia villosa (assembly GCA_025175895.1). Classification (NCBI taxonomy): domain Eukaryota; kingdom Viridiplantae; phylum Streptophyta; class Magnoliopsida; order Zingiberales; family Zingiberaceae; genus Wurfbainia; species Wurfbainia villosa. The sequence goes on along the minus strand of CM045997.1, from coordinate 91,947,398 downwards.
GACGGTTTGACTCCCTAACCTCTACTTCTACATGTGCGGGCAGTCCCTTTGGTAATGGGGTAGCAGCGTGTCAGGAGGATTGCTATGGAGGGCAAAGCAACTCTGAGGAGTCAGTTTAGCATGTCAATGCAGTGGGCGAGTATAATTTAAGGCCCAATAATCCATATTCAAGCACGTATAACTCCGGATAGATGAACCACCCTAACATTTCGTATAAGAATAATTCGGGAACTTTCCAATGGTCGGGAGGGTACGAACAGCCGGACAAAGGGCAACAACTGTTAGGGAAATCAACCCAAGTATGGTTTGGTTTTGATGTGTGTGGGAAAGGGTTTAAGTTAGGTTGTTATGTGATTTGATGTGTGTGTTTAAGTTATGCAGGACTTAAGTGAATCACACTTGTGTTAGCTTGATAAAGCATTGGTGAGTTCACCATCTCATGGCTCGGGTCCTTGAGTCGGTGAAGGATGGCATTGCGAAAGTCGTGCGCTTGGTGCATCCGAGGGACTACTGGACGAGGAGCAAATGAAGTGAAGCCGAAGGAAGCAAACTTCGTGGCGAGATGCGAAGGATGGCACTGGAGGAGCCGAGGGTTTAGTGCATCCGAGGGATGCAGGCTTAAGAGAGCTTCAAGGCGAGGGACTTCATGGGAGATGAGAGTGAGTGATTGTAACCCGGAACAGGGTAGCTCAGCTAGGTGAACTTGGCCGAATGGCTAAGTCAAGTGTCAGATGCTCAAACTTAGGTTTGAGGTTTTACTCGACAAGTAAAATGCTCAAACTTATGTTTGAGGTTTTACCCGACAATTGGATAAGTCGGATACTCAAACATGAGTTTGAGGTTTCTACCTGACGAATGGAAGTGTCGGATACTCAAACAGGTGGTTTGAGATTTACCCGACCGTCGGATTCTCAAACATTTTGAGGTTTTATCCGACACCAATCAACTGTTATAGATAATAGTCGACTGCTCTAAGTGGACTGAACATCGACTGGTGTTCGACTGAAGGGTTTCTGGCCCAGCAGTCAACTGTTAGGGTTTGATCGATCAGATTACGCAGCAGCCGATCGCTCTATTACCGACGATGACACGCAAAGTCGGGCCGCTAGAGTAGCAATCGATCGATGACCGATGTGTGCGAGATTGTGTCACTGCATTCATTTCAAATTAATTACCGAACCCCCTAACTACACTAATATAGCATAGTGGATGGCCCGGATCGTTTCCCAACGAGTGTAATCGACAGAATAGTAAACTTAGGATTTCTAATATTGCTTTGAGTTTTCTAATGAAGATGGGGATTTGGATTTTGATGCTCTAACCTACAGATGCAAGGTAATTAAAACTCTAAACTAACATGCAACAACAAAATCAAACAATACAAAAATTAAAGCAATAAAAATTAGAAGATAAACTAATCTGATCAACCCAAGATAGGCCCGGTGACTAAACAAGGTCCTCCGACTAAGTCTAACGAAGCTCGATCGAGACTCCGCAAATGGCAGTGGATGTGGGATGGTTCAAACTCCTGAATCCAGTAGTTTGATGGATTCTCCAAACTCTCGCAGATCTGATTGAGCTCGAAGAAGTGTCGTCGGGGTGGACTCCTCCTCGAATCTGAAGGAGAAGGTGGACGAGCTGTGAAGATAGAGGACGTCACCGAAATCTCTCGATGAAGCGGTTCCTCCTCGAATCCGTGGAGAAAAGTGGTTGGACATAAGGTGGAGGCAGCTGCTAAGGCTCAAGAGAAGAACAGATTTAACTAACAACCAATTGAAAATATGATTAAAAGAAAGCAACTAAAGTAAAGCATGAAATTAAATCTAAACTAACCAACTACAACCTAATTACTCTAAGAAGCATTTGATCAAACACCACAAAGGCATGAAATACATCAAACTAACTGCGTGCAATTCTAAACATGAAAGGGAAATGTAATTACAAACAATCAATACAAATTAAACCAAGAGACCAACAAAACACATCAAGATGTAGGATTCTAAAATTGGAGCTGGAAGAGCTGCCGGAAATGCTAATTGGAGATGGAGCTGGAGTTGCCGGCGGCTGGAAATGTGAAAGAACTGGCCGCAAACATGGAATGGCTATCGGAGCTATGATGGGCTGGCCGGAGCTGCTGGATGAAGGTGGAAACGGAGGGGAATCCCTTCCGGTGGTTGTGGTGGCTGGCAATCGAAGGATGAGTGGCTGTCGGCGTAGGAGATGCTAGATGAAGAAGCGGCGGCGATGAAATGGGCACTGTGGAGATGCTTGCCAGCTACAGTCTGTGGAGGAGATGATGGATGGGCTCCGGTCACCGGAGAAGGAGGGAATCCCCTTCCTCTCCGGCGACCGACGGGGAAGGTGGCTGAGCGCGGCGGAAGAAGCGGACGGCGTCGGGCGCGAGCGAGAAGAGGAAGAAATGCCGGTTGATTTTTCTGTCCCGATGAAGGAGCATTCAGTGGATTTTTGTAGCCATCCGATCGAATTCCATCAAATCCCAACCATCCAATTGAATCTAGGGTTTAATTATCTTCATTAATCCATTAAGCTAGTTGTGCATCCAACTGTTGAGAATTCTCTGACTTTGAATGGATGGATCTAATCCATCCGAAGGGATAATCACAATCGGTCGAATCTGGATGAAGGGCTCATATGTATAGATCAATATGTACAGACCGGATCTCTCCAGATCTGGGTAAATGGCTCAAAATCAAGCCGCTTTCATCGGACGATCCATATCGCTCAGATCTAATCTCTTGATTAAATTGCCCTCGATCATGATGAAAGGTACAGATTGATCCAGTTTAAAATATCCTTCTAGCCCTAGATGAAGCCATATTTGATCTAACTCGAGTCTAATCCATTGGCTCATCTCGATCTCCTACGATTAAGATGTAAAATTTGCATATAAGTCCAAAAATTAGGAGAATTTACAATAAAGTCCAAAAATATATTCAACTCATAAAATATGTAAATAATCGATAAATAAACACATGAGAGGATTAAAACAGTGATATTAAGGATCAAAATTGTTGGTGCAATCGGCCCAGGTCACGATTGACCAGACTCAAGTTTGACTCGAGTGATATTTTGATGTTTGACAAAGGGATTTGACAAAGTGTTTTGGCATTGATGTTTGACATTAATGTCGGTTAATATGTTGGGGAGATTGTTTATACAATCGACCCAGGTTATAATTTGTTGGGAGTATGAGGAATACAATCAAAGTCCCACATTGGTAAGACATGGAAAAGATCATGTGCTTATAAGAAAAAAGATATCTCCATTGGTATGAGGCCTTTTGGGTAAAGCCCAAAAATAAAATCATGAGGGCTTAGACCCAAAGTGGACAATATCATGCCATTGTGGAGATATGTGGAGCTTATAAGCACTAACAATTGGTATCAGAGCCATGGTCCATGTCAAGCCATGAACCTCGAACGAAGGAAGTTGAGCTCCCACGTCCGGATCAAGAGAACCAGACATCAGGAAGGAAGTCTAGTTGGGTCGGGGGGACCGAACAACTGGCAGGAAGTCCTGGTGGGTTGAAGATCGGACATCAAGCAGAGAAAATCCTTCGAGGAGGGATAGGCTTGAGGGGGGGCCCAATGTGGTCCTTCGTTTGAGGGGGGGATTGTTGGGAGTATGAGGAATACAATCAAAGTCCCACATTGGTAAGACATGGAAAAGATCATGTGCTTATAAGAAAAAAGATATCTCCATTGGTATGAGGCCTTTTGGGTAAAGCCCAAAAATAAAACCATGAGGGCTTAGACCCAAAAGTGGACAATATCATGCCATTGTGGAGATATGTGGAGCTTATAAGCACTAACATAATTGACTTGATGGTTGACCAGGGTTGACCATGTGATTATGGGAAAGTCCAAGCATGGGTCTTGGCAAGGTAAAGTCTAAGTCATGGGTACTTGGCATGGAAAGTCCAAGTGGGACACTTGGCAATTAGGAAAGTCCAAGTCTTGAGCACTTGGCAAGGGAAGTCCAAGTCATGGGTACTTGGCATGGAAAGTCCAAGTGGGACACTTGGCAATTAGGAAAGTCCAAGTCTTGAGCACTTGGCAAGGGAAGTCCAAGCATGGGTCTTGGCAAATGGAAAGTCCAAGCATGGGTCTTGGCATGGAGAGTCCAACATGGGTTGGCAAGGGAAAGGCCAAGCTTGAGTCTTGGCATTTGGGAAGTCCAAGGGGATTGATATTGGCAGCGTAAAGTCCAAGCGGGAGTCTTGGCAGCATAAGTCCAATGGTTGGCGGCGTAAAGTCCAAGCGGAGTCTTGGCGGCGTAAGTCCAATGTGCCTTGGCGGTGTAGACACCGTTAGCATGACGTAGCCGATGGAAGCACCTGAAGGCTAGCGCGATGGATGAACAAGTCATGGATGACTTGGAGGGATCCGAGAGGCGTGAGGCTGATGGAGGTGGCTAGAAGGCTTAGGTCTAGGCTAAGGGTGGTCTATCAAGTATGGGGGCACCATACTTGGGTTAAAACCTCATTCTTGAGGTTGGCAGTCGACTGGCATTATGGCCGGTTCGACTGCCGTGAGTCGACTTGAGTTCGATTTGCCACGGGGTGAAAATGCCACAGCGGTCGGATCGCTCATTAGCGGTGATCGGTGAGTAGCTCTGCGATCATCGCGAGGATGGCAATGATCGCCCGGTCAGTGTCGAGCACGACGCTCCGTAGCCGTGGGCGGTCGATTACGGGCGTTGCGATCGATCGCCAATGTTGCGATCATTGCCAAGAGATCTGTTGGAGTTTTTCCAGCGTGGATCGAGCCGTTGTCTCACGACAACAGTGGCATCAGTCGACTGGTGGCTTATGGCAGTCGACTGATAGGCGGAAATCTAGGTCGCGCGCAAGGATAAAAGGAGCTCGACGGGAAGGATTTTGGCATCGATTTCTTGAGGCTTTTGGGGCGATTTGCTGCTGCAAATCAGGGTCTCCAAGTTGACATCAAGCAACCAAGCGATCAAGCATCCAAGAGCATTTGTAAAGTGTTTTCTTTACTTGTATTGCTTTGTATTTCATTGTCTTAGCTTGTAGCTTTTGATTATTGTTGTAATCACTATTGTACGAGGTTTCTCCACCTCCGGATTGTTCCGAGAAGGAGTTATTTGATAGTGGTGTGTGATTGGCATCGCTAGGGCTCATTTGAGCCCGATCCGTGGAGTAGGAACCGGTTCGGTTCCGAACCACGTTATATCGTGCGTGTCATGATTGTGTGTCTTGTTATATTTATTTGTTATTACTATTCCGCTGTGCTAACAAGATTATAGACGATCAAACGCGAAAGAATTTCATCTACGTACGGTTACACGCTATTCACCCCCCCCTCTAGCGGGCGTCAAATCTCCAACAAGTGGTATCAGAGCCTGGTGGCTCTTCAACGGATTAACAACCGGGAGCAATACGCTAGAGGGTAAAGATGGAATTCCAAGACAAGCTAGGTTGGGACATCAACACACCGGTCCCGTACTCATTATATGGACAAGAAGGCTTCGATTCTTGGAAGAGAAGAATTGAAGATTTTTTGATGATGAGGGACTTCGAGGAATGGTCTCTATTAATGGAAGGATTTGAGTATCCTAGAGGACCAAAAGGTGGTTTCCTCAAGAAGAAGAGATGGAGTGAAGATCAACTCCAAAGATTCGAGAAAAACAAGAAGGTAATCAAATTCATTTTCGATTTAATTCCAAATGAATTCTTGTGTAGCCTAGGTGAATGCATGGATGCTAAGGAGCTATGGAGCGATTTGGCAAAGCTCCATGAAAGCCCATCAATGGTCCAAGAAGAAGAAGAAGAAGAGGAGTGCTCACCCTCTCAAGCTCAAGAAAGTTCACCATCAATTCAAGAAGATAAGGAGGGTGAAGAAGAGAGATCATCCTCACAAGGAAGTGAGGATTCGGAGGTTGATAGGGAATCAACATCCGGATCGGAAGATGTGAAGGAAGTGGAAGAAGCATCCACTTCAAGGATTGAGGAGGAGAGAACTTCCATACCGGAACATCAAGAAGAAGCTTCACATCCGGTCAAGATGAAGAAGCCCAAAGTCCAATTCCGGTCTCCATTAACCTAGGTAACTCAAACATATGTGTTAATAATAAAATGCATATAATATGTTTTGAGTGTAGGGAAACCGGGCACTATAAGAGCAAGTGCCCAAAGAAGATTAGGAAAGCTCCACCGGTTCCAAAAGTTAAGGATGCCGGTTCCCCAAATATCAAGAGCAAGGAGCATATCATATGCTTCAAGTGCCGACAACCGGGACACTACCGGAGTCAATGCAAGAAAGGGGACAAGAAGACTCAAAATGGAGCATCATATGTAGGGGGAGCTAAGGCAAACCCTAGGGTAACTTCTAATTTTGCTCCCTCTTCAATTTACAAGCAAAAGCATGCTAGGGATTTCAATTCACTTGCAATTTATAAAAAGCATGCTAATAGGAATAAGTATTTTTGCTTAGGAGCTAAGAATGTTTACTTAGATAATAGGGAGAAATTTGGGACTAATGTCCCTAAAAATAACTTATCTAAGAACAAACCTAGGTCAAATAACTCTAGAAAAACTTTACCTAGGGAGACCATTAGAAAAGTGCAAGAGCACCTAGGTCTTAATTCCAAATGGACTAGGCATATGCCTAAAAAGTCCCATGCCCAAGAACTCAATCAAAAATCAATTGGGCAATTGGAATTAGAAAACCAAGCCTTGAGGTCAAGGCTTGAGAAATCAGAAAAGACCCTTAGAAATATACAAAATCAAGTTCAAGGGTCTAATGGTCAAACTCCTAGGTCTAAAAGTCAAAGTCAATACTTAAGACCTAAGAGTCAAAAGTCAACCAAGGGCGAGCAAGGTTTGGGTCACAAACCTAAGCCTAAGGTAGCTTATCATAGTGTTCCATTTGACTATGGAACACAAACTAGGTCTAGGAAGACCAAGGTCAATAGGGAAGTCATCCCTAGAGTTGACCAAAGGGTGTGTCTAGTGGCTAGGGTTTCTAGGAAACCTAGGGTGACCACTAAGAAGGTTGCAAGGGGAGTCACCCCTAGAGTCAACCTAGGTAAGACCCAAATGACCAAGGCTAACAAGCCTAGGAGGGTCATTAGGAAGGTATCTAGGGAGGTTATCCCTAAGGAATACCTAGTTAACCCTAGGAGCTCAAATCGGTTTTGGGTTCCTAAGAGCGTGTTTGATTCACGCTAAATGGGTTAGGGTGTGCCAACTTTAAATGGAAGGGTAGTTAACCTAACCATGGTAAAGGTGGCATTTTAGGTTATTTTCAAGGTTATGGTTGCCTTGGAAATACATTTAAGTCTTAATCCTAAAAGCTTTTAGGATGCGCCAATATTACTTGAGAAGTTTGATAAAATGATCAAAATTGGCACAATTTAGGTTTAGAGGTTAGTGTGCCATTTTGGGTTTTTGGCACACTTGGGAGAAAAATAGAAATATGGCAAAATATATCTAATTATATTAAATGGCAATTAATATTAAAATTTAGGTATTACATACCTTTATATCTTATTTGCCATGCTTTGATTTGCCATATGCCATGACATGACATCTTGTTCATTCTCATCATTTATATGTCATGTACATGGTTAGGATTAAGGATTAAATGTCATGTGTTTTTAGATTTCATATTATGCCATGACATCATGATTATGAGCATATGCTTATTTATATCATCGTTAATGCCATAATCATTCATGCATTTAAGAAAATTTGATTAAAATTGATTTAAGGACTATGGCATGACTTGGAGTCCCATTTATGAGGGAATCAAGTAGAGTTGCCTTAGGAAAATGCATGAAACCTTAGTTTAGGGAGAACAAAACCCACATCTCACATCCAATTGATATGTATGTGTATTTATACACCCTAGATACATGTGAGATGCTAGGATATGAGTTAAGTTCAAGGTGCATAGTTTTTGCATCTAGATGAACTAAAACTCATCTAATTTTATTTGTGGATCATTGGGAAAGCTTGTGTACAAGTCATGTACTTAGAGCCCAAGGGATATGATCCAAAATAAGGTTTTGAAATCATTTTAAAATCAATTTAGAAAACCTTGGTGAAGTCTATCTTTTGATAGGAATCACCATTGATGAAGTTGATACAAAATAGGGCCAAAACATTGAAAATTTCAATGGTTTTGAGTTTTGTATCAAACTCACTATTTTATGGGTAAAATATTTTTCAAACATTTTTCACCCATTGTTTTAGTCATAAGTATTATACGTATCAAATTTCGTGATTTTTCGATATACGTATAATTAGTTATGATTTTAAATTGATTCGATAATAATTTCGAAAAATTATTTACGACACGCCATTGCCATTGGCAATGATCGATGAGAGTGGATCGATCGACATCACGTAAGTCGACTGCCAGGTCTGATTTCGGGTTAACAAGGTTTGTTTAGCCCGTGTTCAGCTATGGTAAAGGTTCCTAACCACTCCTAACCCTAGGATATGCTTTGGGAAGCATTATGAAGGGTGAAAATCCATTGGATATGGATTAGGAGTTGTGTTAGGTCAAAGTATCAAATTTAGGGTGAGTAAAAGTTCTATGTTGAACTTAGAACCTTAATTTTGATGGTTTAGAGTTCCTATTGGCTTAGGGGCTTTCCAAGGACATTGTTGGTGCAATGGTCAAGGGGGAGCAAGCCTTTAGGGGGAGATATTCATCTTGGGATGATGGATGTTTTTTTTTTTTTGGGAGAATGTCATCAATTGGGAAAATTGATGGGTGTTTGATACCCAATTTGGAAATTGGGAGAGTGAGATAGGATTGCCTCTCTTGAGTGATATGGGACTTATCACTAGGAAGATGGTAGGCATCCTAGGTATTTTTGATCAAGGGGGAGATTGTAAGATCTCATTGGGACATGAGACATTGACCTCCTTGGAGAGTAAACCTTTTTGATGTTAGTCAAAAAGGGGGAGAATGTTAGGGGGAGAATGTTTGGGGGAGAACATTTGATTTACATTTTCACTTGAATGTTTGGGGGAGAACATTTGGTGAGTGTTTACCAATTTGGGATAATTGGTAAGGGATTTGAGTTAGTGTTCTAACTCATGGTTTTATTTGGTTTTTGTCAAACATCAAAAAGGGGGAGATTGTTGGTGCAATCGGCCCAGGTCACGATTGACCAGACTCGAGTTTGACTCGAGTGATATTTTGATGTTTGACAAAGGGATTTGACAAAGTGTTTTGGCATTGATGTTTGACATTAATGTCGGTTAATATGTTGGGGAGATTGTTTATACAATCGACCCAGGTTATAATTGACTTTATGGTTGACCAGGGTTGACCATGTGATTATGGGAAAGTCCAAGCATGGGTCTTGGCAAGGTAAAGTCCAAGTCATGGGTACTTGGCATGGAAAGTCCAAGTGGGACACTTGGCAATTAGGAAAGTCCAAGTCTTGAGCACTTGGCAAGGGAAGTCCAAGTCATGGGTACTTGGCATGGAAAGTCCAAGTGGGACACTTGGCAATTAGGAAAGTCCAAGTCTTGAGCACTTGGCAAGGGAAGTCCAAGCATGGGTCTTGGCAAATGGAAAGTCCAAGCATGGGTCTTGGCATGGAGAGTCCAACATGGGTTGGCAAGGGAAAGGCCAAGCTTGAGTCTTGGCATTTGGGAAGTCCAAGGGGATTGATATTGGCCAGAAAGTCCAAGCGGAGTCTTGGCAAAGATAAGTCCAATGGTTGGCGGCGTAAAGTCCAAGCGGAGTCTTGGCGGCGTAAGTCCAATGTGCCTTGGCGGTGTAGACACCGTTAGCATGACGTAGCCGATGGAAGCACCTGAAGGCTAGCGCGATGGATGAACAAGTCATGGATGACTTGGAGGGATCCGAGAGGCGTGAGGCTGATGGAGGTGGCTAGAAGGCTTAGGTCTAGGCTAAGGGTGGTCTAGCAAGTATGGGGGCACCATACTTGGGTTAAAACCTCATTCTTGAGGTTGGCAATCGACTGGCATTATGGCCGGTTCGACTGCCGTGAGTCGACTTGAGTTCGACCGCCACCAGGAAAATGCCACCGCGATCGCCATCGCGCGAATGATCAGGTGGCTCGGGCAATGATCGCTGGGATGGCAATCGATCGCGCTTGAGTGTCGAGCATGAATGCTCGAGCCGATCGGGCGGCCGATTACGGGCGCTAAGCCGATCGCCAATGTTGGTAGCCGATCGCCAATGTTGGCGGCGCGCCAAGAGATCCATTGGAGTTTTCCAGCGTGGATCGAGCCGTTGTCTCACGACAATATGGCATCGATCGACCGTGGCTTATGGCGGTCGATAGGCGGAAATCCGTGTCGCGCGCAAGGATAAAAGGAGCTGCTCGACGGAAGGATTTTGGCATCGGTTTCTTGAGCCTTTTGGGGCGATTTGCTCGCCGCAAATCGTGGTCTCTGTTGACATCAAGCAACCAAGCGATCAAGCATCCAAGAGCATTTGTAAAGTGTTTTCTTTACTTGTATTGCTTTGTATTTCATTGTCTTAGCTTGTAGCTTTTGATTATTGTTGTAATCACTATTGTACGAGGTTTCTCCACCTCCGGATTGTTCCGAGAAGGAGTTATTTGATAGTGGTGTGTGATTGGCATCGCTAGGGCTCATTTGAGCCCGATCCGTGGAGTAGGAACCGGTTCGGTTCCGAACCACGTTATATCGTGCGTGTCATGATTGTGTGTCTTGTTATATTTATTTGTTATTACTATTCCGCTGTGCTAACAAGATTGTAGACGATCAAACGCGAAAGAATTTCATCTACGTACGGTTACACGCTATTCACCCCCCCTCTAGCGGGCGTCAAATCTCCAACAAAAATAACCTGACAAAATGGTAGTTATCAATGACATGCAGCAGTTGACTAATGACATGCCCAACGGGAAGAAAGCCCTCTTCTCTATAAAAATAGGGCTTGGGTGGCTTTAGGAGGTTAATGCTTAACTCCTATTCATACTCACAAGTGTTGTGAACATGTTTCCCTCCTTCTTGTTCTTACTTCAAATCTATTGTAAGAGGGAGAGATTGTGTAAGAAGGTTTACCTCCACATTGCTTTGGGCTAAAGGAGAGACTAGTGGATCGAGTTGAGGAGTGATTCACCTTACGAATCGTCCGTGGATTAGCAGCAAGGGTCGTGAACCATATTACATCTTCATGTTTGAGTTTTCTCTCTTTACTTCTTGTATTTGTTTTAATTGTCTTTTGTTTATCATATATTCCACTGCGCTAATTGTTTGTAGACGACTAAGAATGACCAAATTCCATCTACGACAACGAGGGATCTTCAACCCCCCTTCTAGTCGGGTCATGATCCTCCAACAAGTGGTATCAGAGCGAGGAGATTGTCGCCAAACTCACCGCCACAACAATCAACCAAATGGCCGGCATCAACATCCACCCACCAAAATTCGAGGGAGAATTCTCATGGTGGAGAAGAAGGATGGAGGTATACTTTGAAACCGATTTCGATACCATGCTAATCATTGAAAATGGTTTTGAAGTGCCTAGGTGTGAAGACAACAAGTTGTTAGTAAAATCAAGATGGACCGAGGAGTAATGGCAATAATTCAAAATAAATGTTAAGGTAACAAAATCATTAATAAAATTGATACCTTATGATATTTTGTGCAATCTAGGTGAATATGGGGATGCTAAGGAGTTGTGGGACAAGTTGATCGAATTCCACGAACATCCCCAACCAGCTCAATCAGAGAAGGATGCCCAGGATGAATATCCATCAACATTCGAGAATGTGGAAGAATTGGATGAAACCTCCACATCTAGAAGTGAGGACTCGGAAGCTGAGAAATGCTCAACATCCGGATTGGTAGAAGAGGTAGAAAAAGTGGAAGAAGCATCTACCTCTGGAAGAAGTGAAGAAACCTCCCATATTGCTACAACCTCCCTAGGTAACTCAAGCATGGTAATTGAGAATAAATATCATATTATATGCTTTGAATGTAGGGTATCCAGCCATTACAAGAGTAAATGCCCAAAATTGGCCAAGGAGAAAGCATCGATACCAAAAGTCAACCAAAAGTCAAAGGATATCGGAATCCTCACTAGGAAAAGCAAAGAGCACATTGTGTGCTTCAAGTGCAATCAACGGGGACACTACTGAAGCCAATGCCCTAGGGGGAGGAAGAAGGAGAAAGAAGGAGCTACACAAGTAGAGGGAGCTTCCAAAGCAAATCCTAAGGTATATCTTAATGCACCTTCTAGTTCTAGGGTTAAAAAGCATGTTTTTAGTACTCTTGCAATTGTTAATGAAAAACATGCTAGTAGAAATAATATATTTTATTGTTTAGGTGACAAGCATGTCGATCTAACAAAGAACAAACCTAGGAACAATAACTCTAGACCCATTCTACATAAGGAGTCCATTAGGAAGGTGGAGAATCACTTAGGCCTTAATCCCAAGAATCATAGACATATTCCTAGGAAGAGTCTTTCCCAAAAGACCAATGAAAAATCAAAATTGGGAAAATTAGAATTGGAAAATCAAGCTTTGAGGTCAAGACTTGAAAATTTGAAAACGACCCTAGCAAAAATGACAAACTCATTTAAGGGGTCTAATGGTCAAAAATTAGGACCTAGGAGACAAGAACCGTCCAAGGGAAAGAAAGGTTTGGATCACAAACCTAAGTCCTACCACGATGTTCAATTCTATTATGGAACAATATCTAGGCCTAGGAAGGCCAAGGTTGTTAGGGAGGTCATCTCTAAGGGTAACCATGGTAAGTGCCTAGTGGCTAAGGATTCAAGAAAATCTAAGGAAGTCACTGAGAAGGTTACAAGGGGAGTTACCCCTAGAGTTAACCTAGGAAAGACCAAAATGACTAAGGCTTCAAAGCCAAAAAAGGGTCATTAGGAAGGTATCTAGGGAAGCTATCCCTAGTGAATCCTTGTTAACCCAAGGAGCTCCAATAGGTATTGGGTTTCTAGGAGCGTGATTGATTCACGCTAGATGGGTTAGTGTGTGTCAACCCTAAGTGGATTGGTAGTTAACCTAACCATGGTAGAGTTGACACTTTAGGATGTGCCAATGTGTTTTGAGAAGTTTGAATATTAATCAAATTGGCACAATTAGGGTTAGAGGTCTTGGTGTGCCATTTGGGGTTTTGGCACACTTAGTAGAGTTGGTTAACATGGCAAAATAAATTTAATTCTATCAAATGACAACTAATATTAAAATCTAGGTATGCCTATACCTTTACCTTTTATTTTCCATGCTTTGATTGTCATTTACCATGTCATGATATCATATTTATTTTTGTCATATAAAATGTCATGATAATACTTAGGATTAGTTAAATATCATATTATGCTTAAGTTTATATCACATGTCATGACATCATGATTATTGACACATGCTTTTATTCTTGTTTTCATTTATGTCATAATCATTATTCATGCATTAAATAAAATTGAGTTAAGAACTATGGCAAGATTTGAAGTCCCATGCATAAATGAATCAAATAGTTGTCTAGCATATGCATGAGATCCTAAATAACCAAAACTCACATCTCACTAGAACACTTGACTTGTATATGTTTCATACATTTAGATACAAGTGAGATGTTTAGGAAAATGAATTTAAGATTTTAAAATCATTTCAAAATCATTTTGAAAAACCTTGGTGAAGTCTATCTTTTGATAGCAATCACCATTGAATGAGGTGATACAAAGTAGGGGTAAACATTGAAAAATTCAATGGTTTTGAACTTTGTGTCAATCTCACTAGTTTATGGATATTTTATTTTTTAAATATTTTTCACTCATAATGTTTGTTATAAGTAATGTACGTATGAATTTTCAATATTTTTCAAAATATATATTTTTACTTATGAATTTTTAAAATTTGGTTATGAAGTTTGATTTCTGCATTATGCAGAAATCAGTCGACTGCCATGGATGGCAGTCGACTGGCATTAAGGGAAGTCGAATGGTAGCTGAGAGAGTTGACTGTCAGTGTTGATTTCGAGTAAACAAGATTTGTTAGGCTCATGTTCAGCTATTTCTTGGTTACCTAACTGCTCCTAACCCTAGGATATGCATTGGAGAGCATTAGAAAGCGTGAAAATCCATTAGATATGGATTAGGAGAATTATTTAGGGTGTGTATCGAATTTAAGAGAGGTGAAAGTTCAATGTTGAATCTTTTCCCTTAATTTTGATTGTTTAGTGTTCCTATTGGCTTAGGGACTCTCCAAGGACATTGTAGGTGCAATGGTCAAGAAGGAGCAAGCCTTTAGGGGGAGGTTATCCATCTTGGGATAATGGATGTATTTTTTCTCATGGGAGGAGAATTGGGGGATTGCCTCTCTTAAGTGACATGAGACTTATCACTAGGAAAATTAAAGGCATCCTAGATGTTTTTGTACTAAGGGGGAGATTGTAAGATCTCATTGGGATATGAGACATTGACACCCTTGGGGAGGATCTTTTTTATGTATCTCAAAAAGGGGGAGAAAGGACCAATTGGAGTTAGTTGGAATTCTCAAAGGTGAGAATTGCCAATTGGGGATAATTGGTAGACTTGAGTTAGGGCACCTAACTCAAAGGTGTTTGTGGTTTTGTCAAACATCAAAAAGGGGGAGATTGTTGGTGCAATTGGCCCAGGTCACGATTGACCGAACTCGAGTTTGACTCGAGCAGTATTTTGATGTTAGACAAAACATATGACATATGATTGTCATGGGAAGACCAAGTGTGTACCCTTGGTCACGTAAGTCCAAGTGTGTAGCCTTGGCGGTGAAAGTCCAAGCATGGGGTTTGACATTGAAAGTCCAACATGGAGTTGGTAAGGGAAGACCAAGTGTGTAGCCTTAGCCACGTAAGTCCAAGTGTGTATCCTTGGCGGTGAAAGTCCAAGTTATGAGTACTTGGCATTTGGGAAGTCCAAGGGGTGGTTTTGTGGCGTAAGGCCAAGCGGTAGTCTTGGGAGTGTAAGTCCATATGTACCTTTGTGGTGTAGACACCGAGAGCATGATAATAGTCGAAGGAAGCACCTGGAGGCTAGCGTATGGATGAACAAGTCATGGATGACTTGGAGGGATCTGCGCATGGATGAACAAGTCATGGACAACTTGGAGGGATCTGATAGGCACGAAGCTAGTAGAGGTGACTAGAAGGCTTAGGTCTAGGCTAAGGGTGTCTTAGGTTAAACCACATGGATGAGGTGAACTTGGCCAAGTGACTGAGGTCAACTGTCGGATGCTCAAACATGTTGTTTGAGGTTTTACTCGATGGTCGGATGCTCAAACAACTTGTGTTTGAGGTTTTATCCGACAACAGTCGACTGGTGAGAGTCGACTAGCGTTCGACTGCATCGTATGTCATGGCGGCATTTGCCGGCGATGATTGATCGATCGATGGCCAGCAATCGACCGCCATGGATGGCGGATCGGCTGAGGATGCGAGCAGAATGTTGATGGCCGATCGATCAATCGACTACGAGGCTGACAGTCGACTAATGGTAACTGGAAGCCGACTGTCAGTGTATCCGTTGGTCAGATGCTGATGTGGATTAGACCGTTGTCTCACAACGGCTATAGGAGCAGTCGACTGAGGTCTTATGGCAGTCAACTACTAGGTGCGGAATTAGCTCGAGACAAGCATAAAAGGAGGAGCTTGGGGAGGATTTCTATAGCGATTTTTAGGGAGATTTTGGAGGGGAATTGTTGTTTCATTCCAGACCTTCAAGAGCAAACCAAAGCAAGCAACAAGCAAGAGTTCAAAGCCATTTGTTGTAAAGTGTTCTTTACGTATTTCATTTCGTCTTTGTATTCACTTTTACATTTTTGTATTACTTTGTAATTGCTTGTATGAGGTTTCTCCACCTCTGACTTGTTGTCGAGAAGGAGTTTTAGTAGTGGTGTATTCATCACTCGAGCTTGTAGAGCTCATCCCATGGAGTAGAACCAAGTGTTATCGCCAAAACAAGCACGACAATAAAATGGCCAGCTCGAACATTCATCCACCAAAATTTGAAGGGGACTTTTCTTGGTGGAAAAAGCGTATGGAGGTATTCTTCGAAACGGATTTTGATATTATGGTTATTATGGAAATCGATTTTGATATACCTAGGGATGAAGAAGGGAAGCCAATCGAAAAATCAAGGTGGACTAAGAAGCAAAGAGAGGAGCACCTTACAAATTCAAAAGCCAATCATCATCTCTACAACGTGCTCCCTCAATAAGAAATCTATAGGATTGGAGAGTATGCTAGTGCCAAGGAGATGTGAAAGAATCTAATGGAGCTTCATGAAGGCACATCGAAAGCCAAGCTAGCAAGAAGGGACCTTCTCCGATCACAATTGAATAACATCAAACTAGACAAAGGAGAAAAGGTACTTTCACTACATTCTAGGTTTAAGGAGATCATTAATAGGTTATCAAGTGTAGGTGAGAAGCTTTCGAACTGAGACATGATAATGAAAGCAATTGATGCATTCCCTTGATCATCAAAATGGAGCTCTATGGTAGATTCATTCTACATCTCAAAGAATCTAGAGGCAAGTACTCTAGAAGAATTCTTTTCTACCATGGAATTACATAAAACTAGGCTTGAAGGAATAGTTGAAGATCCAATCAAGCAATCAAAGGGAGTAGCATTAGTGGCCGACAAAGGAAAGAAGAAGAAGGAGACTCCACCCACTTCATCGGATGACGACTCATCTTCCTCCATGAACACCGATGAAGAGGCTTATATGGTAAGAAAGGTGAGATGTGCATTAAAAACTTTTAAATTTAACAAATCTCATGATAGGGGAAGAAGGCAAAGGAAGATCATTTGATATAATTGCCAAGGATAGGGACATATGAGGGATGAGTGTCCCCAATTAAACAAGAGCAAGGAAGAGAAGAAAAAGGATAGCAAGAAGAAAGGCAAAAAGAAAGAAGAGAAGAAGTCCAAGGAAAAGGAGAAGTCAAAGCCACGGAACCTAAAGGCTACGTGGGATGATCCATCTTCATCGGAGGAAGAAGAAATAGTCTCCCATTTCACACTCATAGGAATGGACAACATAGCCTCCACCTCATCCGAACAAGAAGGAAGTACAAGTGAGGAGGAGAGCTCAAGTGAAGGGGGAGCATCTACCTCGGATTCAGAACAAGAGGATTGGGTAAGTGAGGTAACAAATCTCCCTCCTAAAAAGGTTATTTCCATGATTTCTAGTTTAACTAGAGATTTATTTAGGGCTAAGAAGAAAAACAAATTCATGCAAAATAAAATTAAGGCTCTAGAAGAAAAACTCAAAAATGCATGTGCACATGATGATTGTATTTCTTCTAGTACTAATGATGCATGTATAGAAGAAAATAAGGCTTTAAGAGAAAAGGTAGATTTCCTTACTAAGGCCTTTGAAAAATTTACAATTAGCTCCAATACCTTGAATATGATCATAGGGATCCAAAGAGCAAGTTTTAATAAAAAGGGCCTAGGATACAAGGGATCCAAAAATGAAAAAGCCTACCATTGTTTAATTGCTAGAGGACAAGCTAAAACAACCGTGGTAGCTAGGAAATGGATCCCAAAGGAGTACTTGGTGAACCCTATTGGAAAAAATCTATATTGGATTTCCAAGTCAATCCTTAAAGGTTAGAGAACCCTAGGATAGTCAACTATAATTGGACTTATTTCATATTATGATAAATGGTTGACTTATGATGATGTTGGGTGATAATATTTGACTTATGTTCATCATTGGGGATTTTTGATGATACTTAACCTTGGGTAGAATTACATGAAATTGTGGTTAAGTATAATTACCTTTAGTTAAATCTCACAATTCACCATAAGGCTAACTTGATCGAAAACATAGCCATGGGTGAGATGTTAGGTTGATACAAATGATTCACTAATGCTTATGGCATTTAGATGAGTCATTGAGTGTATCATGATATAGTAATCATAGACCAACCATGGGGAAAACTTATGTTTAATTCATGGACATATTGCCCAAATATCATAGTTGGATATTTTAAATATTTTAAAATCATTTCTTGTTTTGAAAATTGTAAGTTTATGTTTTGAAACATTCTAAGGCAAAACTAAGTTTCAAAGTTGATACATAATTGAGCACTTTTACAACTTTTGAGTTTTTGCCTAATTTTCAAAAATTGAATGTATTTTCATGAAAAATCATTTTTCCTTGATAGAATAACTCATTAGAAATGTGTTCCCCAAATTTCATGATTTTTCAAAATTTTTGTATTTTTTAATGCATTTCTGAAGTTGGCTTCAGAAATCAGAATTTCGAACTTTCAGCTACCAGTCGACTGATGAAGAATGTCAGTCGACTGATACGTGCAAAAACTAGGTTTTTGTGTTTTAAAATCGGATTTTTGATATTTTTATTCCCTTAGATATTGATGTCATGATGTATAACATATGTATGATGTTTTTTATGGTGTCAAAGGGGGAGAAATGTGAGTGCTTAAGTTAATCATGCTAGGGGAGAAAATAACATGTGTTAAGGGGGAGTTGCATGTTGATGCAGTGAGCATCACTCCTTAGTTTTGATGTATGAACCATAGTTAAAAGTTAGGATTCACTTGTGTTCTAATATCAGTGTTAAGTGTGCAGGCTTAACAGGAAATCCTAGTAGGTCATATTGCCGGATACTAGGCAAGTGTCTTGACATATCAGGAGAATCAGACACCAGGCATGAAGTCTAGATGGGTCACGTGGACCGGACATTTGGCATGAAGACCGGTTGGGTCAGGAGACTGGACAATCGGCAAAATGTCCAGCTGGGTCAGGCAGATCGGACAGTTGGTGGAAGCCCTAGTGGGTCAGATCGGATGTCAAGAGTGGTAAGTCCAGCAGATAGTCAGCAGGTAAGCCTCAAGTGAAGAGGTGAGGTCAGGTCCTCTGTAGGGGGACAAAACTAGACGTCGATCCGACGAAAAGTCTGCATGGGACTTAGTAGTCGAGATCGAGCAGTATTACTACTGCTATCATATTTTATATTATCTATTTGTGCTAATCCTATTTTGTAGGGATCAGTCGACTGAATGAATTCGAGTTGACTGAATTCCAATCGACTGAACATGGATCAGTCAACTGGATACCTATTTGGCAGGATCAGCTGGTGATCGATCGGAGATCAAGTGACGCAAATGGAAAAGGTTTCAGTCGACTGAAGGGTTTGAGTCGATTGAAGCGGCAAATTTCTCGATGCGGAGCCGAATGACATGGAGTCGACTGAAGAGGTTTCAGTCGACTGGAAGACCAGAAGTTCTATATTGACAAGCTGATGTGGAGTCGACTGGAAGGCATTCCATTCGACTGGAAAATGTCTTTAAAACAAGTGCTCAACCGGATCCGAGCAGAAGATCGAATCTACGTCGAAGTGCTATCGAAATCTACACTCATCCACCAAAGCTAAATCTTCACAACAAGGCGATCTTCCGACACTCTAAGCAAACTTCAATCATCTACTTAGTGTCAGTATAAGCTCTTGTACTGTTCACTTTCTTTTTCGCTTCCGTACTTAATTTCAAAGAGTGGGTAGTGAATTACCCATCTCTAACATTTGTAAAAAGTGAAACCCTTTGAAGTCGAGAGTTCTTGAGTCGGAGGGCATTTAGTGATTGCCCATCAAGGTAGCTCTCAGAAGAGCTACGGACCTTGGAGTAGCAACTCAGTTAGGGTTGTGAACCAAGTAAAACAATTGTCTCATTTTCATTTCCGCTGCATACTCAATATTCTAAATTGTTTTATAAATTAAAATAATTTTTTTAAACTCCGAGATTCACCCCTCTCTCTCGGAAAAATATGTTCCTACAATTGGTATAAGAGCGGGGGCGCTCTGAATTGGTGCAACCACCATTGTGAGCTTTAGAATAATTTTTCTTACTTTAGAATAATTTTTCTTGCATTAGAATAATTTTTCTAGTTTTAGAATAATTTAGAATACTTTTTCTTGCTTTAGAATAATTTTTCTTGCTTTAGAATAATTTTGAATAACTTTTTCTATATTTTAGATAATAAAAAATTCATTTTCTGCATTTTAGATAATTTAAAATTCATTTTCTGTATTTTAGATAATTTAAAATTCATTTTATGCATTTTACACAATTTAAAATTTATTTTCTACATTTTAGATAATTTAAATTTCATTTTCTACATTTTAGATAATTTAAAATTTATTTTCTATATTTTAGATAATTTAAAATTCATTTTTTGTATTTTAGATTATTTAAAATTCATTTTCTGCATTCTAGATAATTTAAAATTTATTTTCTGCATTTTAGAATATTTAAAATTCATTTTTTTCATTTTAAAATATTTAAAATTCATTTTTTATATTTTAGAATAATTAAAATAAAATTTTCTGTACTTTAGATTAATTTAATTTAATTTTCTTGCGTTAGAAAATATTTGATTTAATTTTGTGCACTTAGAAAACATTTGATTTAATTTTCTTGTCTTAGAAAATATTTGATTTAATTTTCTACACTTAGAAAATATTTGATTTAATTTTCTTGCCTTAGAAAATATTTAATTCAATTTTCTGTACTTAGAAAATATTTCATTAATAATGTCACACTTATAGGGATACAACACCGTTCGCCCTCCTCTCTTAAACAGAGAGGACTTTTCCTATTAGAAAAGGCGAATAGAGTGCTACTTAAAGACCGACCTAGAGGTCTGATTCTCGATTAGGAAAGGGTTCGTAGCTCTGGTAGACGACTCGAGTAAGTTGTTAGAACCGGAGAAATGGACCGCTGACATTAGGAAAAAGGCTCAAGTCAATTAAAAGGCTTTAAACACCTTGAAATGCGGACTTACAAATGATGAGCTAAGTCGAGTTGGGTCGGTTCAAAATTCTAAAGAATTGTGGGATAAATTAATTCTATTACATGAACAGACTAACTTGAGTCAACCCGAGGATGGTTTAGTTTTGATGGCAGGAACGAACAAAAAAGGAAAGAAATCCAAATCGAGGAAAAGAAAAAGAAAGAAAGCATCTAAGGCAAACTTGGAAAAATCATCATCGGAAGAGTCGGGTGCGGAAATATCAACGACATGCTTCGTAGCACTCACGGCGGCCGACGAGTCCGAAGTCGAGTCAAGACAAGAGTCCGAGTCAGAGTCCAAGACTGAGAGAAGCCATGGATTCGCATCTGTTTCCGAAGGTTCAAATGAGGTAACGTCTCCCCTAGAAGATAAATTGTACAATGTTATTGCATGCTTAGGTAGGAAACTAGCCAAGTTCGAGAATCAAGTCGACTCGCTTCTTGAGGAAGTCAAAGTACTTAAGGAGCAAGTCAACTCGAAAACTTTAACTTGCCAAATTAAGGATAGAGACTCAACTCGAGTTACAAAGCTTGAGGAAGAGAACTCGATCCTAAAAAGGCAAGTAGGAGATCTAACCAGATCGTTGGAAAGGTTCACTTTGGGCTCCAAGTATCTCAACATGATGCTTGGGTCTCAACGAGTTGTGTACAACAAGTCCAGACTCGGATACAATGCTAAGGACACAAATAGATCATACATGTCCTTGTTTAATAGAAATGCTAAGGGTCGAGTCCAAGCTTGGGTTCCTAAGACTAGCTTAGTCAATCAAGTTGGACCAAACCAATTTTCGATTCTCAAGAGTCAAGTTCACTTAGTGAACAAAACTCAATCTAGCTACCATTTAGGGGGAGCTAACACTTTGCTTGTTTCCTTGTTTAGAACAGACTAGATAGGAAACAAAGTAGTTTAAACTTGAACAACCTAGTACTAAGATGAAGTGAATTGATAATAAGTTAGGGAAGCTCTTCGAAGTGCATGTCTAGGAAGTGTCCGTTGCTCCGATACTCAAGAAAGTCATGTGCCTCGCCACAACCTGGTGCACTAAGTCGAGTGGAACTGACCGAAGCTAACTCACTAAGTCTTTGACTAGTTATACCAAGGCTTAGTCCAAAGTGAATCAAGTACTTGATTCCTTCATTGACTTTGTCTAGGAAGTGGTCGTTGCTCCGATATCCAAAAAGGTCATATGCCTCGCCACGACCTGGAAATCAATGCTGAAAAAACCTACTTGACTAGCTCAAACCAAGCATGAATCTAACACAAGTTTAAAAACTTTGAAATTGCTCATTAAACTTAATTAAGATAAAAAGAAATCCTCATCTCAAAAAATCCATAGGATTAACGTGTATTGAAAAACCTAGCCTGGGTGAGATGATCAAGCTCAATTAGTTTAATACAATTCATCTAACTTAACAACAAATTAATTAAACTTAACAACAACAACTTAATTAAACTTAACAACAACTTAATTAAACTTAACAACAACTTAATTAAACTTAATAACAACTTAATTAAACTAAACAACAACTTAATTAAGCTTAACAACAACTCAATTAAACTTTAACAACAACTTAATTAAACTTAACAACTTAACTAAACGATTAAACTTAACTTAACCTAACTAAAAACCTAACCTAACCAATTTAATCGGTTCAACTCTAATCAACTCAATCGATTCAACCCCAATCAACATATTCAACTCAATTCTAATCAACTCAACTCAATTTTAATTAATTCAATCAACTCAACTTTAATTCTAAGAGAATAAACATAATTAAGGGGGAGTTAAGATATATTATAATTCTAGGGGGAGTTAAACATTTAAAATTTTATTTTGAAAAGAAATTAAGTATAAATATAACGATGTTACTTTAAGGGGGAGATCAAGAGTCTAAGGGGAACCTAAAATATTTTGCTAAATTATGATATTTTTAAAATCTTCTCTAAAATTATGTTGGAATTGGATAAGAAATATTCTTAAGGGGGAAACAAAAAAATTTAAAGTTATCGAAGAATCTATGAGAAACTATTTTTTTGAAAACTTAAAGCTTTAATTAAGGAGAAGTTTCAAAATTTTAATGAAGGGGGAGTATTGAAAATTTAAAACTTAAATAAAGGGGGAGAAAAACTTAAGCATAAATAGTTTCAAGTTTAAATACGTAAAAATTCTACTTAGATTTTGATGTCTGGGAAGAAAATAATTAACCATTATAAAGCTTTAATTGAGGGGGAGTTAGAAAATTTTGAAGAGTTTTTGAAAAATTTTAAAATTTTGAAAATATGTTATTAGTCAAAGGGAGTTAGGAAATTTTAATAATTTTTGAAAATTTTTGAAAAGTTTAAAAAAAATTTGAAAAGTTTGAAATTTTTTGAAAACTTTGAAAATAAGTTTTTATTCAGGGGGAGTTTAAATTTTTTTTGAAAATTTTGAAAATAAGTTTTTATTCGGGGGGAGTTTAAAATTTTTTTGAAAAGTTTGAAAATTGTTTGAAAATTTTTGAAAAGCTTAAATTAAGTTTTTGAAATCAAATTCGCAGGTGAAATATTTTAACTTAATTTTTTAGCTTGAATATTTCTCATTTTTGTGAAATTTCAACTCTCCACTATATCATTTTGCATTTTAAATTTGATCTTTATTTTGATGTATGCCAAAGGGGGAGAGAAGAGATATAAAGTTAGAGATTTATTAAAAGAAGAGATTTATTGAAAGAAAGATGCAAAAATTTGATAAGGTTTTATGCATCTCATACATGGTTAATTTTATGCATCTATTATACATGTCAATATTTGATAGTTCATCTCTTATACATGTCAATATTTGGATATTGATATTTGATTCTCCTAACTTTAACTGATGTGTTGTCATACATCAAAAAGGAAGAGATTGTTGATGCAGTGAACATCACTCCTTAGTTTTGATGTATGAACCATAGTTAAAAGTTAGGATTCATTTGTGTTCTAATATCAGTGTTAAGTGTTCAGGCTTAATAAGAAGTCCTAGTAGGTCGTGTTGATCGGATACTAGGCAAGTATCTTGACAGATCAGGAGGACCGGACACCAGGCATGAAGTCCAAATGGGTCGCGTGTGTTGGAGTATTGAGAATACAATCAAAGTCCCACATTGGTAAGACATGGAAAAGATCATGTGCTTATAAGATGAAAAGATATCTCCATTGGTATGAGGTCTTTTGGATAAAACCTAAAAATAAAACCATAAGGGCTTAGGCCCAAAGTGGACAATATCATGTCATTGTGGAGATATATGAATCTTATAGGCACTAACAATTAGTATCAGAGTCATGATCCATGTCAAGTCATGAACCTCGAATGAAGGAAATGGAGCTCCCATGTCCGGATCAAGAGAACTAGACACCAGGCAGGAAGTTCAGTTGGGTCGGAAGGACCGAACAACTGGCAGGAAGTCCAGTTGGGCCAGAAAGAATCTACAACTGGCAGGAAGTCCAACTGGGTCAGGAGGACCAGATAGTTGGTAGGAAGTCCTGGTGGGTTGAGAATTGGACATCAAGTAGAGGATGTCCTTCGAGGATGGATAGGCTTGAGAGGGGGTCAATATGGTCCTTCTTTTGAGAGGGGGGGGATTGTTGGAGTATTGAGAATACAATCAAAGTCCTACATTGGTAAGACATGGAAAAGATCATGTGCTTATAAGATGAAAAGATATCTCCATTGGTATGAGGCCTTTTGGATAAAGTCCAAAAATAAAACCATGAGAGCTTAGGCTTAAAGTGGACAATATCATGCCATTGTGGAGATATATAATTCTTATAAGCACTAACTATCACGCCCCAAGAGCATACCGAGCCGAAAATCAAACGGACGACACCTCCCCTGTACGTGGCAACATTTCGGGTTAATACAAAGCCCGTAGGCCCACAATAACAATAACATAACAAATAAAAATACAACAACACAATGAAACACAGCGGAAACTAATACAATGACATACCCATAACCCCACATATACAATACATCCACATCATGCATACCGGTATGACTAACACACCACAACCACATACAATACATCGACAAAATCCGAATCTACAAGTCCACAACCCAGTACACTACGAAAACTCCAAATACAATACACGGCGGACGCAAAGCCCAAAACCAATATGGGAGCCTCAGAGGTGAGATGAGACGTCAGCCAGCGGTGCTCCAAGCTATCAAAAAGTCTTCTACCTGTTACCTGGGCGATAGAAAAACTCAGGGTCCGTGGGGGTGGTGAGTAAAACTCAGCAGGTAATAGAAAAATATGTATATATGTCATATCACATGTATTTTCAACAATATACCCTAGAGGTACAACAGGTATATCAACATAGTATATAAATACAAGCATATACCGTCTAACCAAATAAATAACATAAAAATGCAGACATACCTGAAGTCTGCTACGCTACTCTGATCTAACCTGAACATATATCAAACATATATATATATATATATAACAGGAAGAGTAGATCAACTCACAATATACTCTAGCTACAGGTCAAGGTATCTAATGGTCTGTCCAACCCATACCAGTATCCGACACAATCGTATAACAAATGCAAGAAACATGCATGAATATGATGTACACCCAAATGCAGCAAGCATAGTACAATCAAATGCAACATCACAATAATCATATATATATAGACCGCATCTATATATATATTATGTTAGTAATATATGAGAGATGTCCTAAGGCAATCGCCTTATGTATGAACCATTTATATGATAAATGAAGATTCACTATTTGAGTATACATGTTTTATGTATTTGATTGGATCTTAAACTCATTTACTGAATGTCCACGATACGATTCACAGCATGAGAGAATTTGTGATTGGATCACAACTAGTGAGTATCTCTACATGTGTAATTGTGATGTATCGAAATTATCCCTAGTCGATGAATTGATGGATTTGGACACCATTAATTCTGTCGAGACTAGCACGAGGTATACTCCTTGGTGTATCCAAGCAGCTGATTCTCACTGGCTGGAGACATAGTGATGTCCGGAGTTAATCGTGGATGCTAGTTATGGTAATTAGTTCATTAGAGTGACCAGCCGTAAGACTTCATATGGTTCTCTGCATATATAGATATGTCAATGAAGTTCTTACTGTGGCTTAAGTGCGATGTTCCTTTGACTTGCGGTATTCAAGTCATCTTGATCATGGAGACTTATGCTTTGACATCTTAAGCAAGCATCTCTAAGGATATGTGAACCCGGGATGATTGGGTATAAGTCGAAGTGATCGAAGGTGTTTGAATAGCCTATAAAGGATTCACCACTCCTTGCGAGGAGATGTATACCCATGGCCTCTCGTCGGATTGTTACTAAAGTCTTTGGCCAAAGCATTACATGTTTAGAGTAAGGTACTCTTCGATACATGTGGAGTAACTAGAATCCGTAGGACGAGGAAATGATACTTGGGCTAGGTGTGACGTAGTCAGCCTAGTGGGGACTGACACTATAGACCATGTCCTGAACCAAGTGGGTATAAGATGAGTGAAGGGAATGGGGCACGATTCATTCGAGCTGCTGAAGGGTTTCAGAAATAGTTCTGGATCAACCGTTGATCTTTTCGGTTAATTGGGGATCATGATGTACTACTAGGTGTCACTCATGATTGTTCTATAATTAATGGTTAATTATAGATGGCCAACATAAACCAAGAACCTATTTGGTCACATGCACAACGAACGTAATCCAAAGGATTTAAAACGAGCTTGAGAATGGGATTCTCAGACCGAGAGAAACTATG